>CM066045.1:197681394-200081394 GCA_033557465.1 Ichthyophis bannanicus
CTTTGGAGACCGAAGACTCCCGCCGGGGTTTTGAAGCCAAGAGGGTCTTGAGGGCAAGGCCGGAGCCGTCATCATGCTTGGCATGAGACCTACCACCCAAGGATTGGCTAGTCTTAACAGACTGTGGGTTACCTGATCCTGTAGAGAAGAAATGGTCGGTGCCCTTCACTGGAAGGGAAAACTGTATCGAGGGATACTCGAAATGGAGAATCTCTTCTCATAAAATTGTAGCCTGATGGCTCTGGAGGAAAAGGGTCAGGACCCAAACAGGTTAGACACCAGTTATTGGAGTCTAAGAAGAAAACTGTATTGCCACAGTTAAGGCACTTCTTAGGAGAAGGCGGCTCCATAATGGAGAGGCCTTACAGGCCCAAAAAATTAAGACAGAAACTGAGGGAAAAAACTCCCTGAGTTTAGGAAAAAGAAAAGAAAAAACCACCGTCGGTACCGGTGGACTCGGGGAAACAGCCGCGACCACAAGAAATCAAAAAGCAAAAGATTTAAATAAAAAATTTTCTGCGGTGACAGGAAGACGTCCTGCCGGCTCTGCGGAAAAACGAAAACTAACGAGAGACAGTTGGAAAGGCGGGAAGGCAGCACGCAGGCGCTGAGGGATGCTCCCAAAAGCTTTCTAATTGGACGCTGGGGAGCGTTCCCGCGCAGGCTCCGTCGGTACCGACGTACCCTATATGTGAAGACTCATTCCTGCTTGTTCCTGGAGATTGTAGTTTTCACATATGGGTATTGTTGGTACCGACGGAGCCTGCACGGGACCGCTCCCCACCGTCCAATTAGAAAGCTTTTGGGAGCATCCCACAGCGCCTGCGTGCTGCCTTACCGCCTTTCCCAACTGCCTCTCTCCAGTTCTTCGTTTTCCACAGAGCCAGCAGGTCGTTTTTCCTGTCACCGCAGAAATTGTCCCATCTTTTTCATTCTTTTTTGTGGCAGCGTCTACCTTCCTCGACGCTATACCAGTACTGCCGGTTTTTTCTTTCTTTAAAAAAAAAAAAAAAATTGTATCTTTTTTTTCTGGATTTTCCAGTCTTTTTGCTGTCGGGTGCCACCCGCCATTTTGGGCACTAGGCCCAACTTTTCCTTCAGAATGGAAAAACCCGCCTTGGGTTTTAAAAAGTGTTCCAAGTGTGGCAGTACCATCTCCGTCATCGACACTCACGAGTGGTGCCTTAAATGTTTAGGTCCTGACCACTCCATCTCGGAGTGTGTTGCCTGTGGGATGATGTCGAAGAGGGGTCGGCAAAACAGAGTTGCTAAGTTTAGCACCCTTTTTCCCTCCGATGCATCATCCGTGGCATCGATGTCTCCCAGGGCTTCGTCTTCCTCCCATGGATCTCAGGTAACCAAGCATAAATCTGGCCGGTCCTCAAAGGGCATATCTCCTTCCAAGCATCGAGATGCCTCTGGCGTTGCCCTTGAGGGACTTGTACCGGAAAAATTGCCCCGGCGGGAGGCTTCAGCTTCCAAAGCACTATCGGGGCTTCAGGATGTTCTCGAGGCCTTAACCTCGGCAGAACTACAGGTGCCATGCTCTGGGGTACCGACTGCTTCGTCCGGTACCGATACCCAGCCATTGGCAGCGTCAATAGACCAGAGGTTCTTGGCTATTGAACGCAGTTTGGTGGCTCTCCTTGTGGCTTCGGTGCCTTCGGGACCGCTTCAGACGGTTTAACCGGTATCGATACTGGTTCCGGTATCGGTACCGACAGCTTCGACATCGGCAATGGTGTTACTGACACCGAGTCATGCTGTTTCCTCCGGTATCGACAGGCCGGTACCGGACCCCTCCGGTACAGACTTTGATCGGTACCGGTATCGTGCTTTGCAAGAGTACCCGGATAGGAGATATTTTGAATCCTTCGATGACTGAGGATTCTGACAGCTCTGTCGGTACCAGAGTACTTCTCTCTGAGGAGCCTTCCTCTCCTAAACATAGGATGTCTCCTCCAGAGGATATATCCTTTCAGGATTTCATCTGGGAGGTGGCTAGAGATCTTTCCATCACAGTGGCTCCTGAAACAGAGCCCAGAGCAAAGGAATTGGAGATTTTACAATATCCTAAAGCTCCCAAGGAGGCAGCTACTTTGCCTATTCATGAGATCTTGCATGATCTCATGCTAAGAATGTGGGAAACACCTCTTACCACCTCTCCTCATTCTTGTAGGCTTGATACCATGTATCGAGTACCTCCTTGTCCTGGATTTCAAAAAACCCAGTTACCACACCACTCCATGGTAGTGGAATCAGCTATGAGAAGGATCGAGTGCAAAAAGACATGCATCTAATCCACCAGGACGTGAATGTAGGACTCTTGATGCCTTTGGGCGTCAAACCTTCCAGGCCTCTATGCTTTCTGCCAGGATTAGTTCCTACATTTTATATATGGGAATGTTCCTTAAGGAGGTTACAGGAGATCTAGAGCTTATGAGCCCTCTCCTTCTTGATGATAAGAGGCAAGATTAGCTTACACTTGTCAAACATGCCCAAGATGTTTCCAAGTTTAATCGTGCGGCTTTTGAGTGCATCAGCAGAACCTCTGCCATTGCCATTGGTGCTCGTAGGATTGCCTGGCTCCAGGCATCTGACTTAGAACTCTGGGTACAGGACAAACTGGGGAATATCCCTTGCACAGGTGAAAATCTCTTTGGCAAAAATTGGCAAGAGAAAGCTAATGAGCTGAATGCTGATAACACCACTTTGGATAGGCTATCCAAGGCTACAGCTGATCCTGCAAGGAGAAAATCCTACAAGAAACTATTCTTCTCTAAAAAGAAGAGGTTTTACCCCTCCTATACCCAGCAGGGGCATTCTGCAGGTCAGGCTGCCCGAAAGGGACAGCAGCCACCAAAACAAAGAAATGCAAAGTCTGCTAAGCCTCAACCGGCCCAGCAGACTCAGCCTCCAAAGGGGCTTTGACTCCCATCTAGAGAACTTGGCCTTCCTGGCCCTCAACGGGCCAGAGCCCTTTACCATTCCTGGAAGTTTGTCATTTTGACCCCAGATGGGAGCAAATAACAGCAGAAGAATGGACTCTTTCCATTGTAAAGGAGGGGTACACGCTTCATTTCCTCAACATGCCCCCTCCTACAGTTGTAAGACAGTTCAATTCTCAGACTTCACTCGAAAATCAGTTGGGTCAAGAGGTCAATTTACTACTTGTCAACAGGGTACAGGGTTTTACTCCCCCTATTTCCTTATTCCAAAGAAAACAGGGGGGGACAGACCCATTTTATACCTCAGAGAATTGAAAAAATTCCTGTTCAAGGAGAAGTTCAAGATGATTTCTCTAGGAACTCTTCTGCCATACCTTCAGAGTCAGGATTGGCTTTGTTCTCTAGATCTCAAGGATGCGTACACCCATGTTCTCATCCATCCAACTCACCGAAGATTCCTTCGGTTTCTATTTCAGGGGAAGCACTACCAGTACAGGGTTCTTCCTTTTGGCCTGGCCTCAGCACCAAGGGTGTTTACGAAATGCATGGATGTAGTGGCAGCATTTCTTCGCACTCTAGGAATATTCGTCTTCCCCTACTTAGACGACTGGCTCATTCGAGCCCCATCAGAGTCAGAGGCCAGAATTTCCCTAGCTTGCACAATGCGTAAACTGCAGTATTTGAGCCTGGTCATAAACATCCCAAAATCCAACCTAACTCCCACTCAATCTCTAGAGTTCATAGGAGCTATGCTGGATACCAGGAAAGCAAGGGCCTATCTTCCACAGCCCCGCTGCCTTCGCATTGTGCAGTTAGCTTCCCAAGCAGTGTTAAAAACTCATCTCACTGCTCGGGAAATGTTACAATTGCTAGGCCACAAGGCATGTACCGTGCATGTGGTTCCCTATGCTCGCCTCCATATGAGAGCAGCCCAATGGACTCTATCCACTCAGTGGACTCAAGCATCAGGCTGCCTATCAGACAAAATATCAAACTCAAGTTGCCTTATTTTGTCCCTACAATGGTGGCAGTCAACCCAAAACCTGTTGGTGGGGTCCCCTTTCCAACAGCACCCACCCCAGGTCACTCTAACAACAGATGCCTCACAGGTGGGTTGGGGAGCTCACCTGCAAGATCTCTCTACCCAAGGCACCTGGAATCCACAGGAGATCCATTTACACATCAATCTCTTGGAACTCAGAGCAATCTTCCTTGCTCTTCGAGTGTTCCACACCTAGCTAAGCTACAAGACAGTCCTAATTCAGACGGACAATCAAGTAGCTATGTTCTATCTGAACAAGCAGGGAGGAACAGGCGCTCTGTCGCTTTGCAGTGTAGCTTTGCGACTATGGGCCCTCGCCAGAGAGCATCAGATTTATCTGCTTGCGGTGTATCTGCCGGGCATTCAAAACTCCTGGGCAGACAGACTCGGTCGAGTTCTGCTTCCACACGAGTGGTCTCTTCGTGCAGACCAGGTAGCAAACATTTTTCAAATTTGGGAACTCTCTTTGCAAGTCCGTTGAATGCCAAACTTCCCCGATTCTGTTCCAGAATTCCGGCTCAGGGTTCTCAGGCCAGGGATGCTTTCCTCCTCCATTGGCGTCAGGACTTCCTATATGCCTTTCCACCCATTCCCCTAATCCCCAAAACCCTATTCAAGCTTCAGAGAGACAGAGGCCATATGATTCTCATAGCTCCTCATTGGCCACGGCAGATGTGGTACCGTCTGCTCCTACATCTCTCTCAAGCTCCATCTCTGGAGTTAGGATCTGCTCTAGATCTCCTGTCTCAGGAGGACGGGATGATGTGGCATCCCAATCCCCACTCTCTGCATCTCAGGGCCTGGTTGCTGAGGGCCTAGGCCTTCATGGTCTTAACCTGTCTCAACATGTAAAGGATATCCTTTGTGCTTCTAGAAAGCCTTCCACAAGATGCTCTTATGCTTTCAAGTTGAAAAGGTTTTCCATATGGTGTTTACTGAAGGGTCTTGACCCCCTGGCGATACCTCTGGAATCATTAATGGAGTATCTCCTTCATTTATCTAATGCAGGACTTAAGACTAACTCAGTACGAGTCCATTTAAGTGCTATTTCAGCTTCTTTCAAGCCTTTAAATGGACAACCTATTTCCTTTCATCCTATCATAGTGAGATTTATGAGAGGCCTTCTTCTAACTAAACCTCCCATTAGGTAGCATAGGACCTAAATCTGGTTCTTGGACAGCTCATGAAGCCGCCTTTTTGAACCTCTAGCTACTACCTCCTTCAAATTCCTTTCCTGGAAGGTTGTCTTTCGCATTGCAATCATATCAGCATGTCGTATTAATGAGTTGCAAGCATTAGTGGCTGATCCTCCTTATACGAGGTTCCATCCTGATAAGGTAGTCCTTTGGACTCATCCACACTTTATGCCAAAGGTGGTCTCACCTTTTCATTTAAACCAAGCAGTTTATCTGCCTGTATTTTTTCAAAGCCCTCATGCTTCAAATGCAGAATGGAATCTTCATACTTTGGACTGTAAAAGCACTTGCTTTTTACTTACAAAGGACACAGCAACATAGAAAGTCCTCTCAACTCTTTGTTGCTTTTGATCCTTCTCATTTGGGACTTCCAGTCTCCAAGAGAACACTGTCCAGTTGGATTGCACCGTGTATTTCTTTTACCTATCAAAGTAAAAACCTTTCTCTGAAAGGCCATGTCACAGCTCGCAATGTGAGAGGAGCCATGGCAGCCTCAGTGGCTCATCTACACTCTGTGTCTATTGACGACATCTGTCGAGCAGCTACTTGGGCCTCGGTTCATACCTTCACAGCCCATTACTGCTGAGACAAAGACTCCCGCCGGGATGCCTTGTTGGTTAGGCTGTTCTCCGACACCTGTTCCATACTTAATCAACTCCTACCCACCATTCCCGGTAGGATGCCAGAGATCCATGAGGGGAAGTGGAGCCCTTTCACAGGGGCCCACAACTTCTGGGGTCTCTCCCTGGCATCTGTAGCTAGGGAGTCCCCATATGTGAAGACTACATTCCTGCTTGTTCCTGGAGATAGCAGTTATTCACCTGTAACAGGTGATCTCCGGGAACAGCAGGAATTTAGTCATCACAACCCACCCACCTCCCCTAGGAGTTGTATCTCTTTTCTTTTCTTTCCCTCTCTCTCTCTTTGTCTCAGCTTTAAAACTCAACTGGAGAGAGGCAGTTGAAAGGCGGGAAGGCAGCACGCAGGCACTGTGGGATGCTCCCAAAAGCTTTCTAATTGGACGCTGGGGAGCGTTCCCGCCCAGGCTCCGTCGGTATCAACGATACCCATATGTGAAGACTAAATTCCTGCTGTTCCTGGAGATCACCTGTTACAGGTGAGTAACTATGCTTCATTGGAACTGAAAAATCACTCTGTTTTCATACTGTTAATCTTAGACATCTCCACCGCATTTGACACACTATCCCACCAAATTTTGTTCAACCAACTCGATACCATCGGAGTCTAAGGTGCCCCACTCAAGTGGATCAATTTCTACCTATCCCACCGAACTCAAACAGTAAGGATAGGCAACCAATCATCAGCATCTTACACCCTTCCTCAAGGAGTTCCTCCAGGTTCTGCCCTTTCCTCCCTCCTTTTCAACATTTACATCAAGCCACTATGTCGCATCATACAAAATTCAAGGTCGGCTACCAACTCTATGCCGATGATATAATGATCTTCACCTCATTTCATACTTCCTACCCTGACTGTTTCCGTCTTAGTGCTTATTTCAAGGAAATTGTCCTATGGCTACAGCATTACAACCTTGCACTAAACTTCAAGACAGAGATTCTTCACGTCTCCAAATATCTCAACTTCACACCTCCCCCAAGTATTAAACTTGGAGATGCAAACATACCCTTTAAATCGCAGACAAAATACCTCGGTATCACCTTGGACCAACACGTAAAGCTTCCAACATCACATCAAGATTGTCACAAAAAACATCTACTTCAAACTCTGAACTCTCTGCAAACTTCGACCCCTCCTATCACCGGACAGCTTTCGTACAATCTGCCAAGCCTCCATCACTCCACTTCTCGACTACTGTAACTGTCCTCCATGGGCTCCCTAAGACCACCACTGCTCCTCTCCAGCTTGCTCAAAACACATTGCTCACATTATAGCCGGTGTCCCCAAGACATTCTAACATCACTCCCACCTTAAAATCCCTGCATTGGCTCCCTGTTGCATCCCGAATCAAGTTAAAGATACTCACCATCATTCATAGAGCTTTTTTAAATACCTTGGCTGAAGAGCTCCAATCTCTAATCAAGCAACCTAATAACAAACTCCGCCGATTGCAAATCTGCAAGAAACCTCAACGCATCTGAGCCAGAGCATTTGTATTCTACACCCCCACTATTTGGAACCAACTCCCTCCCCCCCCCACACACATTACGCTGCATATCATCCCACATCACTTTCAAGAAGCACCTTAAAACATTCCTCTTTGAAGAATATTATGGCACATCCACTGCAACCAATCCCCAGCAAGAATATCCCCCACTCTCTCACACCATCCCCCTCTCCCCTCCAACATAACCCCTTTTCCTACTTTTCTACACCTAATGCAGGCAATTCATGCTTCCCCTTAGAACTTGCAAAATTCCCCCTCTCACCCCTCCTACCCTACCCTCTCAATATGTAACACTCTATTCTCTGGATTCCATTTCGGGTGCACTCAACATTACCTCCATTCTCATATCAACTCAGCTATGAAGAGGTAGCTGGTAGTTGAATGGCAATTTGTATATAGTTGTCCGACCTGGCGTTTGAATATAGTTACTTGCATTATATTATAAATTACCTGTACTGTTGTTAACTTGTTCCATGTAAACCGTTTTGCCTAATAGAAAAACGGTATATTAAATTCAGTTAAATAAATAAATAAAATACGGGAGATCACAGAGACAGACAAGCATCTGTATTTGAAAAAACTCAGAGAAGCTAGCAAATTAGTCAGAAAAGCAAAGATACAAAAAGAAGAAATGATAGCCAGTGCAATAAAATGCGGGGAGCGGAGTAAGACTTTTTTCAGATATGTTAGAGAAGTAAGTACAAAAGAGATATTGTCAGACTCGAGGGTGAAGGGGAAGAATATGTAGAAGCTGATGAGGATAAAGCGGAATTGCTTAGCAAATATTTCTGTTCTGTGTTCATAGATGGATCAGGAGCCGGACTTCAGAAAACACCCACAAATAGGAACAGAAGTGATGGGGATCTTGAATGATTTTCAGAAGACTTTGTTCGTGAGGAACTAGTTAAACTAAAAGTAGACAAAGCGATGGGACCAAATGGGATACATCCGAGAATATTGAAGGAACTCGGGGACGTTCTAGCAGCTCCACTGACTGACCTTTTCAGTGCTCCTTTAGAGTCTGGAGTGGTCCCAGAGTACTGAAGAAAGGCACATGTGGTGCCTTTACACAAAAGCAGAAGTAAGGATGAGTTTGAAAACTACAGGCCAGTTAGTCTAATCTCTGTGGTGAGTAAATTATTGGAAACGCTGCTAAAAGGGAGGATAGTGAGGTTTCTGGAGTCCAGTGGCTTGCAGGATCTAAGGTAGCATGGGTTTATCAGAGGCAAATCTTGTCAAGCAAATCTGATTGATTTCTTTGGATGACCAGGCAATTGGACCAAGGGAGAGCTCTAGATGTGGTGTACTAAAGCCTTTGACACTGCTCCGCACAGGCAATTTATAAACAAACTGAGCATCCTAGGAATGACCCCTAAAATGACCTGAATGGGTTAGAAATTGGTTGAGTGGGAGGCGACAAAGGATACAGGTAAATGGAACACACTCTGAGGAGGTGGTTACTAGTGGTGTGCCACAGGAATCTGTCCTTGGTCTGATCCTTTTTAATATCCTTGTTAGGGATATTGCAGAAGGGCTGTCCAGTAAGGGTTTCCTCTTTGCGGATGATATTTTATTTTATTTGAATAGTTCCTTATCGTTCAGTTTAGTCCTCAACCTCGGGGTAGTGAACCACCTCCAGCAGCTTGGAGATTGGGCATGTCAAAAACTCATGACATCACTGGATATAGCCTGCTGGTCTCTCCCATCAGTCCCCAATGTGTCCAGTCTCCATGCAGCAGGAGGATGGTAGTGAACCTAGCTTCTGGGCTTACTTGGGGGAACAGACGAGCATTTAGTGTGACAAATTCTATTTTGATTTTACTTTTGATTTTTACCTTTAATTTTACTTTTAATTCAGTTACCTTTGGTCAATTGGCAATCAGGGATTAGTTCTTTTTAGTTAGGAGCAAATTTCCTTATTTATAGTAATTTTAAATTTGAGCCTAGCTCTTTAAATTAGTAGCAGCTCTCGCCTTCCCGCCTTGTCAGTTATTTTCACTTGCTGTAGGCATTCGCCGGTGTAGATATCTCTTCCTTGACAGTAAGGGAGAGAGCTCCGAGACCCGTACAGCCACACTTAAGCTGTGTGAGACGGAGCCTCTTCATTGCTGCGGGATTTTAATTTTACTCTGGAACCGGATGAGCGGTCCTCGCCGTGGCTGCTGGGCATGGCAGCGTGGCTTGAGGATCGGATGAATTCAAGGCAGTAGGAGCAGGCTGCGTGGCTTTCGGCCCTGAAGGTAAGGCCTTCGGGCTCTGTCGGTCTGCTGAGGCCTCCTTTTTGCAGCGGCTGTTCTTAGCGCCAAAATTCGTTGGCAAAGGGGCAGCCATTTTCTCTCTAGGTATTTGGACCGCATGGTGAGAGTTGCAGTGAAGCTGCCTGTGTGAGGAAGACGACAGGCAGAATAGCTAGATTTTTAGGTCTAGTGTTTTTCTTTTGTTTGTAGGTTTTTTGAGGCTCGGGGGATTCCTCAGCCTTAAGGGGGCTGTTTTCAGTCCTCTTTATTTTTAAGTTTATTCTTAGTTTTATAAGACAGCAGTTTTGGCATTGATCTCTGATGCCACATGTTCTTTCCCTACTAATCATGTCTCTGAGGAGCATCTGTTAAGTGCCGGGATATTAGGCAAATTGCCAGCTTTTAGGTTCTTCAAGAGCAGAGCCCTAACTTGTAGGTAGAAGGAGGAACAGGCTGGAAGTGTGCTTTTTTGTATTCTATAGTGAAAGTTGCCCAAACACCTGTGGTTTCACAGGGACAGATTTAGGAAACCTTAGGATATAAAAAAATATATAATAATGACAGTTAAACTGTCAACCAAGAAGTGCCTGTGCTACGGTCTATGGCCATCAGAGGGCAGCTGGTACACTCAGTAGTGCCTTTCTGTGACCATGTGTATACAGCCATCATCAGATTGATCTCTGCAAGTCAGGGAAGAAATAACCACAGGGCCACCTCATGGGCACTCAGGGGTTAGTGACTAAACAAGCAACTGTAATGTTCTGCAAATCAAGATTATATGACCAAGATTTAAAGCTCTTAACTTCTGTATCGTTTGTCGGGCTCTGGTGCCCTAAAGGTCACCGGATGGCAGCGCTGCTCATGAATCACATATAGTATTCAGTGCCCCCATGGGGAGGGGGGTAAAATACAAAATCTTATTCCTCATCAGGTTCACAGAGGCAGCAACCTCTAAGACCTCCACTTGCAAGGTTGTCGGTGTATCCCACTGCAATTTCTCTGACTGCAGGAAGGCCGGGGGGGTTGCCTGTGCCTGTGTGTTTCATAGCTCCACTTAGCATGCCCTTCCCAGGAAATTCTCATCTATTCCTAGAGCCTGTGCTGTCAGAGCAGGGCTTTAAGCACTTAGCAGGGGCACTGACCCGTCTGTGCCATCTTGTTCAAGGGCCTGTGCTGAGGGTGAAGAGAAGGATGTCTAGGTAGCACAGTCTGGGACTTAGTGCTCCAGGGCACTGGAAGGTTTCATAGAGGAAGTCAATACTCTGTGTATGCTCCATGCATTCAGCCTATGTTCAAGCATGCTCACTGCACTGTGTTTGGGTGACAGGTGCTGGGTCACCCGTATATGTAGACATGCATTTTGTATGTGCTCACAATTGCTTAGGCATGATTTTTGGGTGCACTCTTTGCTGAGTGAGACTGTATTTCTTTGCTCAGATTGTATTATCAGACTAAGGTAATTTCTCCAGTAATGGGGGGATGTCGATTGTAATAAAGTGCGTGAGGTCCGCATGGTGTTACATGGGGTTGAGATGCAGTTGTGGGATCTGCTGTGGAGTGAGCCGTCCGGAGGAGCTACAGTGTCAGTCACCAGTTTCTCTTTGGGCTTTGCTCCCAGATCCTAGCCCCTCTTGCTCTCTGATGTCCAGGATGCAAGGTCCCTGGACAATCTATTCTCAGCCTTTTTTCAGTGCTGGCAGAAGGACTGGGAGAGCGAGAAAGGAAGACCAGGAACCAGCACCAGCTCTGATGTCTCTCCACTGCCAGTGTTTGCTAGGGTCACCTATTCCCAGTCAGTTATTTATTTGAGTATAATCATTGCCTACAAGTCAGGGTGGCATACAGTCGATTACAGTATTTCTATTTCCCTTGTCCCTGAAGGGCTCACAATTTGTTTTGGTACCTGAGGCAGAGGGTTAAGTCGCTTAATGAAGGCCAGAAGGACCACCTGTGGGACCAGAAACCCCAGTTTCTATGGCCCAAGGTTGGTGGTCTCGATTGGAATTCAAACCCTTGGTCCTCTGGCAACTTGCCTCAACCACAAGGCCGCACTGCTCCGTGTGAGCTAGCCATAGGGCCAGGCGCAGCCTCTTACTTCCAAGGCAGAGACCTTGGGGAGGTTCCGTTCATAAGGATACGAGAAATGCTATACTGGGTTAGACCAAGCTATTTCAGGTCCAGTATCCTGTTTCCTAGGGTAGCTAATCCAGGTTTTAAGGACCTGGCTGGTTTCCAAAAAGACGAATAGGCTACTCAATGCTTGTATTGGGGCAAGCGGTGGATTCATGTATGCTCATATTTTAAGGGTTCCGTTGCATGTACAACAGATGTGACGCTCTGTTAGGTTGTGTGCCTTGTAGAACATTTTGAATTGGTGAAAGTTGGTATAAAAAAAAATATATAATTTTCCAGCTTCTCTCTAATAAATGGTTATGGACCTTTCCTCCGGGAGCTTGGCCAAAAACTTTATTAAACTCCGCTACATTCGGAGATCGTTTCACGCAAGGCTCTTGGAGTACACAGGAGACCCAGTGGTCATTCAACCGACTGAAAATGTGAGCGATACGCTAGGTGTTGCAGGCGTTCGAAGCTACGGTGACAGGTCGAGCGGTGCGAGTACTGTCCAACAACTCTGCGGCGGTGGCCTACATCAATCGGCAGGGCAAAACCGGAAGTGTGGCCATAGAGGCCGCGGCAGAGGGTCTGTGTGTCTGGATAGAGCTTTGGCTGCCAGCGTTTTCGGTGGCGCATGTTGCGGGTAAGGACATTGTAGCGGTGGATTTCCTCAGTTGGGTCCGAGTAGATGCCAGAGAATGGGAGTGGCATCTGGAGGTGTTCGCACAGATTGGTCGCATATGGGGACAGCCAGTAATGGACCTCATGGTGGCGTTTCACTCTGCATAAATGTGTCGCTTCTTCAGCAGACGACACGAAAGGAGGTCGGAAGGTATTGACGCATTGTTTCAACGGCGGCCGCCGTCCAGTCTTCTCTGTCTTTCCACCGGGGGCACTCATAACTCGAGTGGTTCTGCGTATCGAAGCGCTTCGGGGAAACGTGTGGTTGGGGGCCTCGGGCTGGCCGGGGCCTCGGGCTGCCGAGGCGCTCATGGTATGCCTGTCTCATACGGTTGCTCGACAAGAATCCATGGAGGTTTCCGACATTGGAGATTCTGTTGCTACGGAGTTCCCTTCGAATGCCTCAGGTGCATCGTTTTTTGCTTATGGGGTGGCCATTGAAAGGGCAAGCTTAAGGAAAAAGAGTTGCTCGACAGCAGTCTTTGCCACCTTGCCGCAAAAAAAAAAGTCTACGTCCCTTGCATGTGTGTGTATATGGCGCATCTTTGAGGACAGGTGCTCGCGGAGGCACGCTCGCGGGACAACAGTGTCAGTTCCCTTGGTATTACGTTTTCTGCAGGACGGGTTTGGTAAAGGCAGGTCCTGGAGCGTTCAGTTAGCAGCTCTGTCTTGCTATAGGGGCAAAGGTCAGGGAGTGGCTCTCATGCGCAGGTTGATGTGGTACGCTTTCTCAGGCAGTTACCAGACTGTAGCCCTCTCGTAGGATATTAATTCCACTGGGGAAGCTCAAGTTGGTTTTAGGAGCGTTAGAATGCCATTGGGGCCCTTGCAACAGGTGTAGGTTAAGGGTTTTGCCTTGAAGACGGTATGTTTGATGGTCATCTGTTCGTGAGACGATTTTCGGAGTTGGCAGGCGTTGACCTGTCAGGAATCGTTTTTTGTCTATCTCGAGACAGAAGGTGGCCTTGAATATAATTTTAAAAAAAAAAAGTTACTGATTTTTTTGTTCCTTTGAGTCTGCTTTGTCAATAGTTCACTGGGGGTTGATGGGAGAGACCAGCAGGCTATATCCAGTGATGTCATGAGTTTTTGACATGCCCAGTCTCCAAGCTGCAGGAGGAGGTTCACTACCCAGAGGTTGAGGACTAAACTGGAGTCACTCAAGGAACCACAATTACCAGGTAAGTGTAATTCCTATTTTTTCTATACCGCCCCTTCCAATGATCAGGGGCAGTTTACATCAAACAAGCAGTTAGAGGACATATTTAACCTATAGTACCGTTAACTATATACATAGTAGTTAACCACATATAAAAAATTATAGGAGTAGCTGAATATCTTTAACTATATACATGGTAGCTTGACAGATTGTTGGAGTTAGTGGGGGAGTGATGGATGCTGGTGAGAGGATATATAAGTTGGGGGGAGTATTGAGTTGTGTGTGAGTAAGTACTGTTGGCCATGAGGTGGTGGTAGTGTTCAGCGAATAGAAATGTTTTTAATTCCTTACAGAATGTCTGGAGGTCCTTGGATGATCTTATGTTGTCAGGGAGGGAATTCCACAGGGTGGATACTGTGTACCTGAAGGCTCTATTACTGGTAGCTTTTTTAGTCTTCCGTATAGTGGAAAAGATAGGATATTTTGTGTACTTTCTCTTGATTTTTGACTCGTTTTGGGTATTTATTTTGGTTAAGATATAGGAGGGGCGATACCGTTGAGTAGTTTGAATGTTGTCACTATCAATTTTTATTTTACCCTACTTGCTATAGGGAGCCAGTGCAGATTGTGGAGTATTGGGGTAATGTGATCTGATAGACTGCAGTTATGTTTTGTGCTAGTCGGAGTGTATGCAGGTTCTATTTCGGTAGACTGTGTAACAGGCTGTTACCATAATTGAGGTGCTGTAAGATTAAATCTCCAGGAACAAGCAGGAATGAGTCTTCACATATGGGTACGTCTGTACCGACGGAGCCTGCGCGGGAACGCTCCCCAGCGTCCAATCAGAAAGCTTTTGGGAGCATCCCTCAGCGCCTGCGTGCTGCCTTTCCAACTGTCTCTCCTCAGTTTTCGTTTTTCCGCGGAGCTGGCAGGACGTCCTCCTGTCACCGCAGAAAATATTTTTTCTTAAATTCTTTAATTCTGTTTTCTTGTGGTCGCGGCTGTCTCCCCGACTCCATCAGTATCGCCGGTGTTTTTTGTTTTTGTTTTTCTTAATTCAGAGAATTTTTTTCCCTCCGTTTCAGTTTTAAAATTTTTGGGCCTTTAAGGCCTCTCCATTATGGAGCTGCCACCTTCTTTTCCTAAGAAGTGCCTTAACTGTGGCAGTGCAGTACTGTTTTTAGACTCCAAGTCCTGGTGTCTAACCTGTTTGGGTCCTGACCATTTTCCTTCGGAGCCATTAGGCTACAGTGTTATGAGAAGAAATTTTCCATTTCGAGTTTCCCTCGATACCGAGTTCCCTTCCAGCGGCAGGGCACCGACCATTTCTTCTCCTCTACAGGATCAGGTAACCCACAAACAGTCTGTTAAGACTAGCCAATCCTTGAGTGGTAGGTCTCATGCACAGCATGATGACGGCTCCGGCCTTGCCCTCAAGAGTCCATTGGTTTCAAAACCCCGGCGGGAGTCTTCGGCCTCCAAAGCCTTTCAGGGGTTTCAGGTTGTTCCTGGGGCTCACCCCCCACAGAACATACCTGAGCCATGCTCGGTGGTGGCATCCGCTTCGAGCGGTACCGATACCCCGGCATCGGCACTGGTGTTGAGCAATCCACTCCTCACCAGGGATCGTCATCTGGTTTTCTCGGTACCTTCGGGACCGGTCGATACATTCCAGATTGACTTTCCAGTATCGGTATCACCGCCGATACTACCAACGATGTCGGTACCTTCTAGATATGCATCGATAGACTCGCTTCCTTCGATGCCGAGTCTGGAATCGATTTCCAGTCTGGAAGACTGGGTACTGACACGTCTCGGATCCGATGCGTACCGCTTCTGCATGCTCGGTACCGAGGGTAATTATCAAAGGCCTTCGGTCTCCTCGGTACCACTTGAGCAGCCTCCGATGACTGCTTCGTTGTCTGTATCATCTTCGGTGCCGGCACAGCTACCGGTATCGGTGCCGATACCTGCAGTAGCATCGGGGTCAGCTTCTTCCATGCTTCTTTCATCAGAGTCGCTCCTTTCTATACCTAGTTTGGAGTCGATACCTGGCATGGACGATGCAGTACTGTCTATCTCACGTCATGACCTCCAGTACCAGCATCCATTTCTTAGGGATCCTTTTTCTGCACCGGTCGAGATCTTCTATTCCTACATTCTCAAGTGCCTACTCTGGTGCCCAGGCTAGTTCTTCAGATCTAGCCTGTCCAGGGATGATTTCTGTTGGAGATCCTTCTTTTCAGAATTTTCTCCTGGACATAGCAACATCCCTTGCTATTCCTACCCCTGGTTATGATCCTGCTCAAGGCTCTCTTTGTTCTGGAGAAAAGGAAAATATAATGCTTCCTTTACATCATTCCTTGCAGGATCTTCTAAGAATGTGGGAAACACCTTTAAGGGTTTCCTCACCTTCTAGAGTAACTGATCTTCTATATCAGGTGCCCCCCTCTCCAGGGTTTCAAAAGCCTCAACTTCCCCATCATTCCATTGTAGTGGAATCAGCAATGAGGAAGGTAAAAAGCAAGAAGAAGCATTCTTCTTACCCGCCAGGTTGTAAATCTAGAACACTGGATGCCTTTGGACATCAAGCCTTCCAAACATCTATGCTGGCAACAAGGATTCTCTCATATATTTTTTATATGAGTCTATCCCTTCAGGAGGTCACAAAGAAATTATCTCTTTTGACTCCTTTTCTATCAGAGCCCAAGGCTGCAGACTATTCCTTACTTCTTAGTCATAGCCAAAATATCTCTTGGTTTCTTTCTCGTGCTTCCCTAGACTCTCTTGAGTCTGTTAGCAGAACCTCTGCTATAGCCATAGGGGCACGTCGTAAAGCCTGGCTCCAAGCTTCAGACTTTAACAAATGGGCAAAACAAAGACTGGGTAATACTCCTTGCACTGGAGAAAATCTCTTCAATAAGGAGTCTTTACATCAGGTTGCTCAGTGCACCACTGACTTCCCTGTTTCTGAAGGCGATCCTAAGCCTTCTCCTTCCCCAGCAGGTAGGAAATGCCCTACCAAACCTTCTTTCCCTAGGAGAAAGAGGTTTCACTCTTCTCCTGCCATCATTCAGATGTTCCCAAACAGGGGAAGCCTTGTCTTGGTCTGAAGAATCCAAACTCTAACCAGGCTGAATAAACACAGCAACCATGGGGTTCTGATTAATCTCTTTATAACCTACAGTTAACTTCTTTTCAACAGAGGTTTTTCACTGTTTTCATCCACTTGTTCTGTGGTATGTTGAGCTGTCAGGATATTCATGTACCTGAGTCACAGGGTTTTTCCTCTTCTTCCTGATAAGAAGAGAGATTTAACAACTATCACATGATAGTTTCTCTGTACCAACATGAATTTTTTCCTTCCAATTACTTACCATATGGTAAGTCATTCATCAGCTCTTGTATCTCTACCCTCTTCTCCAGATTCTCCTGTAGGAGTGGTACCATACCACTAAAAGACTTTCTTAGCTTTTATTTTTGTCTGGGCAGCTCATCAGACGGGAACAGGATTTCTTCTCCTTGTTCAGTCTGTTCTCTCTGTTTCACACAGAAAGATCTATTTGCTGTCCTATTCAATAGCTGCCCATGCAGGAGTTCCAATGATTGACTACTGGTACTTTTCCACAAGTTCCAGTCTTGTCTTCCACTACTTTCTATCTGGCTTTAGTAGTGTTTCCAAGACAGTACTTACATCTTTCTTGGATAATCCTGCTCACTACAGGCTATCTAACTACCTTCTATTCTTGCCATCTCCAATCCTTGGAGTTTGACAGCATAGTTGACGTGGCAGCTGGTGTTTTCCAACACCAGTTCTATCTCCCATTTCTCCTGCTTTATGCTCTCTGCAATCCTACAGAGAAGCTTTCCACTATGGGCCCTTGCTAGAGAGCATGGGATTTTTCTCTAATGACTATCCTCTATGGTTGAAAAAGGCTTCCTCAGTCATGCCCCATGGCTGTGCGGGTTCTTCCCACCCTACTATCTCCTTTTAAAATAAAGGACATAAGCCTTCTCTACGTGAAAGTCTAAAGAGTTCTCCAATTCCTACAGGGAATATGCTCTTTTTTACTTGTAACTTGTCCTCATGGTATTCTAACCCTTTATGGACAGCACATATTAAACTAAAATGCATGATACCCTTCTTTTGTCCCGCAAGTGGGTCAACTGGGTATCTCATCCTATGCATCTCTGTCCATTTACCATGCTAGAGTTCTGCTGAACTCAGGACTTGCTATTTACAGACTGATATTATCTTCTGTTCTTTCACGTAACCATCTGGGTTATTTCACTGGATAGCATTCTTGCACCATTATAACCTTGAGGAATAGATTTTCTATATATCTTCTCAAGTAGGTTCCACCTTCTTGTTCTTAGATAAATCTTTCCTCTTCACATCTCCATGTGAACGTCCTAATGTGCATAGCTCTGTCTGCTTAATTGCAGGCATCTTTCTTTAAACCTATATATTCATATACATATATATATCTATATACATCTCTATAGAGATCTGTCAGCTAAGTGTGCATATGTTATGCCCTCTAGATCTCACTAGATATTTATATATATATTTATATGTATGTATATTTATATGTATGTATATAAATAAATATATATATATATGTATCTGTTGAGATACTTTTTTATGGGTAGATATGTATTACATACTTATCTCCCTACCTATGTATGCTCATATAGGGTTTCCCTTCCTATATGTTCTAAACAGTGGTTTTTGTCCATGTTATGCTGTTCCACAGTATTTTTGGGATATTATGCACACAACCACTGCTGTGGTACTGACAGCTCCTACCATAACCCTAGGTTAAGTATCCCTGAAGCTCCATGCTCCAATATCTTCCTACCTCTCACCAGTTAGGAAAGACATGGTGGATCTTCAGTAGATCTGAGGTTTTAACTCCTCAGACACCTGTCCTTTTTTGGGAATACGGGATTTTTTTCTATATCCTTTCTTCCCTCAAGGTCTAGGCTAGTTTTTGTCCAATCGGTCAGTCTTCCTCTTTTGCTCCTCATTGTGAATAATTCTGTAGCCAAAAGAGTTTTTCAGCTTTTTCCAGGAACAAGCAGGAATGCAGTCTTCACATATGGGTGCATGTCACCGACCGAGCCCACGTGAGAATGCTCCCCAGCGTCCCAATAGGAAAGCCTTTGGGAGCACTCCACATCGCCTGCATGCCTGCCTTCCCATTGACTCTCCTCAATTCTTCATTTTCTGCGGAGCTAGCAGGACATAGAGTCCTGTCGCCTCAGAAAACCTTTTTCTTTTTGTGGAACATCATGCTTCTGCCTTCCCATCACTGCCGGTTCCAGTGATACCAATGCTGGCCCTGATCATTTTTTAATTTTATTTTATAATTTGCTGTTTCTTTTCTCTAATTGTTTACATGGGGTTCACTGCTAAACTAGGTCTCCAGGTCTCCATAGCCTTATCTTCAACCTTGAAGACAACTCTTAAAGGCATGGAAAAGCCAAATAGTGGCTTCAAAAAATGTACCAAGTGTGCCAGTACTATATCAGTCACTGATAAACAAAATTGGTGGGCCCTGACCATCAACCCAAATCTTGTCTTGTGTCAGCAAATGGCAAAGAGGAGCCTAAAGAACCAAGCCAACAAGTACGAATCGTTGTTCACCTTGGACTCTGTTTCAGTGGCTTCCACTTTGAGGGCATAGACTTCCTTGCATGGGTCTTCTTTTATGTTTGGACTCTGAAGAAACCTAAGTCGAAGTCTCTGGCCACTTCCAAGTCATCGGCATCAAAGACTGATACCGAAACCAGAGAGAAGTCCCAGCATAAGCATCGTGACTCCCCTGCAGACCAGCCAGCCAAACAGCCCCAGCAGGAGGATCTGTCCTCCCGAGCACAGGAGGGGCTCTGGGACTCTCTCAAGGAATTGACCTCTAGAGAGCTACTGGTTCCATGTGATGGGACAGTAGTGCAAAGCCCTGTAGATGACTCCACCCAGACAAAGGCCATTTCCTTGGTCCAGCACATGCTAGCTCTCAAGATGAGTTTGACCGCACTCCTTGCAGCCTCGGTACAGATAACTTCGAAAGCACCAGGAGTGCAAGTGTCTGCACCGAGCATACAGCCAGCTGTATCGGCCCTGATGCCAGCCATCGAACCAACATCGTTGGAATCCCCTAGGCCGATACCTAAGTTGAAACCGACAGATGTCCTTGGTACTCAACAGTCATAAACTTCCATGGCTCTCCATTCCGATGCCTCAGAGCATTAGTTTCGGCATAGACATCCAAAAAGCATAGAGGTCAAACTCGAGACTGCTGATACTTCAACTTCTCGCCAGACTCTGATTCCAGTTCTTCAGTATCTGTCAAGGAATCACGCGATTCCCAAGACCTTCCAGACATCCCTGCGAACCCTTCACCACCTCAGGAATGGCGTCAGTCCCCACCAGAAGACCTTTTAGGACTTCATATGTGACATGGCAGTGGGGCTTTCCATCATGGTAGCCTCGGAAAAAGAACCAAGGGCAGAGGAATTGGAGATACTCCAATACTCTTCCATAGCCAAGGAGGTGGCTACCTTACCAGTGCATCATATCCTGCAGGATCATATGCTGTGCATGTGGGAGGCCTCACTCACAGTTCAGTCTCTCAACAAGATGCTCGATACCATGAACCAGAGTGCCCAGGATTCAAAAAACCTCAGCTCCCTCACCACTCAGTGGTGGTGGAATTGGCGATGCACTGAATAAAGAGCTCAAAAAAACATTCATCCATGCCCCAGGCAGGGACTGGAGAACATGCGATGCCTTTCGCTGTCGCTGTTTCTAAGCATGCATTGGCCTCCACGATAAACTTATACTTGCTGTACATGGCATGTTTCTGAAGGATGTCACCAGGGATCTGGAGATTTTCTCCCCCCTGCTTCCTGAGGTTAATTGGAGTGCATGCCAGACACTCAACAAGCAAGGCTATAATACTTCAAGTTTTTACCATGGCTTCTTTTGATGTCTTCGAATCCACAAGCAGAGCTTCAGCAGTCTGCACTGGGGCTTGCAGAATAGCCTGGTTATAGGCATCTGATCTCCAGCAATGGGTCCAGGATAAACTGGCCAATATCCCATGTACTGGCGAAAACCTTTTTTGAAAAGGACTGGAGGGAAAAGGCAGGAGAGATTGAGATAGATGATCTCACCCTGAAACGCCTTTCCAGAAAGACAGCTGACCCATCCAAGAGGAAGGCTCTTCCCAAGAAGTCTTTCTATTCTTAGAGGAGATACTATCCTTCTTACTCATCTTCAGCTGCCTATCAGCCTCAGCAGAGGCAGCAGGGCCCTTGCCAACTCAAGAAACCCAAGGCTTCTAAGCCTCAGCCACCTGCACTAGCACAGCCTGTACCTGTTTTTTTACTACTTTCTAAAGAGCATTGCCAGCCTGCCTCTGGAGGGACCCTACCCTCCACATAGGCAGACTTTGTGACCGTGCCCACAGGGTGGCACCTCATAATATCAGAGCAGTGGACACTCCAGATTGTCCAAAGGGATTATCAGCTTCACTTTGAAACCTTAACACCCCCCCCCCCCCCCCCGCTTCACAGGGGATTACCCCACACAACCCCTTCAAAACATTCTCTTAAAAAAGAGGGTTGAACAGGCCCACATGTGTGCATGTCGACCGGCTCCTGCCCAATCGGGGGCAGCCTCCCCCACTTCAAATAAGGAGCGCCATTAGGCACGATAAACCAACGGACTTGGACCCTCTCCTCTACAGCTCCCCCCATCAGGGTTGAGCAGGCCTACACGTGTGCGTGCTGGCCAGCTCGGCCTAATCAGGGGCATCCTCCATCACTTCAAATAAGGAGCGCCATTGGGCGCTCCCGCACCTGGTGGGCCTGCGCCTGAGGGCCTCACTAGAGGGCTCTTTGGTGGGGGAACATAAGCAGTTAATTTCATAGAAAGTATTTCCAGTCTCTACTCGGCTGCCCTCGGATTGCAAGTATATGCAGCTACGGGCTCAACATTGTACTGCCTCTCATATCCTCTGGTAAATATCTTGATCACATGCTTTATCAGTACTTGAGAACCCCAAG
Source organism: Ichthyophis bannanicus (assembly GCA_033557465.1). Classification (NCBI taxonomy): domain Eukaryota; kingdom Metazoa; phylum Chordata; class Amphibia; order Gymnophiona; family Ichthyophiidae; genus Ichthyophis; species Ichthyophis bannanicus. The sequence goes on from CM066045.1 coordinate 197,702,992, forward strand.
TTCTCAGCAGCTACGTACCTAGTATTTGAATGATACATATTATATTGTTCTGGCATCCGTAAGTCTGATTCCTTTATCTTAATCATAGCCTCTTGGCATATATATTGAGGTCAAATTAGTGATCTCAGTTTCATAGTAAAATTGCATTGTAGTTTTCTAATTTACATAGAAAAATGACGACAGAAAAAGACCACATGGCCTATCTAGTCTGTACCTCCATATCAACAACTACAACAGTCCCCTTTTTTCCTTTAGAGATCCCCTCTGTGTTTGTCCCATGCTTTTTTGAATTCAGATACCGTCCTCATCTCTACCACCTCCACTGGGAGACTATTCCACGGATCCACCACTCTTTCCGTAAAGAAATATTTTCGCATATCACTCCTGAATCCCAATTTGTTTGTAATCGAACTGTTTTACAGCCAGCTTAATCCTCTGCAACTTTCCTTTGTCACTGTTGCCAACTCAGCCTCTGTCTATGCACTTATTCATGCATTAGTGAATCTTATCTCACAGACTCTCATGTAGCTGATTCTGCCTATGTCATATGCACGCTAACATTTCTACAACTACTGCTTTTTATCCCAGTATTTGTCACCATTTAAAGTTGTTGAATGTTTTACCCCATAGTCACTCTCCATTATTGTTCACTGTATCACTAATATTGCCAGGCTAACCTTCTTTACTATGATACATTACATGTTCTATTCAACCCTAAGACTTTCTCTCTCGTTCTCAGCCCCTTTACCATACCACTAAAAGATGAACCTCACCAGTAAAGTGATATGTGCCCTCTACATTAGAGCTTCTCTCCTAGCCCTGTCCAACACCCACCTGACCCACCAAGTCTCCACATTTAACCTTCCCATCCCCACTACCCAACCCTATATATTCTACAACCAACTACTTCACACCAATAAACAGAAACAAACATGAATCTCACCACCAAAAATACAAACATTGCAGACTAATTGACATTAACATGATTCCCACCACCTCACCTACAACAAAAATTGATTCATTCACCACCTTCACTGATAGATGCTAGATCCGTTAGAAACAAAATTCCAGTAATCCGAGACATCCTCATTGATAAGTCCCCAGTCTGTTACAGAGACATGACTTACTGACCATGACTGCATCCTATTAAATCAACTAAATACAAATAGTTCCTTTGCGTCCCTCTAGTCCAGTCCCGGAACCATAGAGTTGTGAACCTCCACCAGCAGCTTTGGAGACTGAAAGATGTCATCGCTTTGATGTCACTGGTATATCCAGGCAAACACCGCCCCTTTCCACCAGTACTTTCAGTCTCCAAGCAGCTTGGAGGTTCTGAGCCCAGGGCTGGGCTCAGTGAGAACAAATAAGCAGAGCTTGGGTTTTTGAAATTTACTCCTTTTGGTTTATTTTCCCTGTTTGATTTGGTTACTTCGTTCGTTTTCTTTTATGTCAGATCTGCTGCTGCTGTAAGGGTTCCTGTGTCTGTGGACCTTTATTTTTTGTTTCTAAAGGATCAGGGAGTTCTTCCCCCTCCCTCTCTGCATTGCCCCAGCGTCTAAACGAGCACAGGGGAGACAGTGCTGATCCGTGGCCTCCCTGCTCCCGAACCCACGTTGAAGGGGTGAGGAGCAGGTGGAAGGCGGGCAGTTGCAGCAGCAGCGATGCAGGGGCTGAGAAGCCTGTGAAGGTTGTGCCCAGATCAATCAGAGCAGAGAGCCTCCGGAGCTGAAGCCGTTAAAAAGGCTGTGCTCTGGTGTCCTGTTGGCTCCTTTCCCTCACTCCCCTCCCCCTCCCCTTCCCCCCTGGGATCGGCGGCGGTGGTAAGTACCCACGCAGATCTGCTTTGGGGAGCTGGTTTAAACTGGGAGGGGAGGCTTCGCGGCGGCTCCCGGAGTTGCAGGGTGCTCGGGGCCTTGCCGCAGGGGGTGAGAGAGTGTGCTTTTTTGAGCGGGAATGCTGACAGCGGCCATTTTGAGGGCCGCGTTTTCAACGGCAGGATTTATTTGGTTTGGTAGACAGCCTTGCTCCTGGTCTCACTTGGGGGGAGCAGATATGGAGCATTTAGTGTGCAAATTCTAGTCTGATTTTGATTTTTGCTTTTAATTTACTTTAACTTTATTTTTGATTCAGTTGCCTTTGATTAATTGGCAACCGGGGATTAGTTCCTTTTAGATAGGAGCAAATATCCTTATTTACAATGATTTTAAATTTGAGCTGGCCTCTTTAAGTTTGTACATAAGAACATAAGATATGCCATATTGGGTCAGACCAAGGTCCATCAAGCCCAGTATTCTGGGCTTGATGGACCTTGTATAGCAGCTCTCGCCTTCCCTCCTCAATTATTTTTGCTTGCTGCAGGCATTTGCCGGTGCGGATTTCTCTCCCTTGACTACGGGAGAGAGCTCCGGGACCCGTACATCCGCACTGCAGCTGTGTGAGACGGAGTCTCTCCGTTGCTGCGGGATTTAATTTTACACTGTGGAACTGGCTGAGCGGTCCTCGCCGCAGCTGCCAGGCGCATCAGCGCGGTTTGAGGATCGGAGCACTTCAAGGTGGTAGGAGCAGGCAGTGTGGCTTTCTGCCCTGCAGGTAAGGCCTTCGGGCTCTGTCGGTCTGCTGAGGCCTCCTTTTTTGGGGCCATTTTCTCTCTGGGTGTTTGGACCGCATGGCGAAAGTTGCAGTGAGATGCCTGTGTGAGGAAAACAACAGGCAGAATAGCTAGTTTTTTGGGCCTAGTGTTTCTCCAGGACCAAGCAGGAAGTCAGTCCTCACATATGGGTGACTTCGGCGCCGACGGAGCCCTCGCGGAGCAATTTTCCCCAGCTTTCAAAGAAAGCCTTTGGGAATTGCAGCGCGCATGCGCGGTCCCCTTCCCGCCCAAAGGTGCCATCTTGGCCAGTCTTTTCCGCGGAGCCCTTCAGACGCTGTCTACAAGTCACCGCTGAAAAGTTGATTTTTTTTCCTTTATTTTAGTATTTTCTTCGGTTCGACGCCGGTCCTTTTTCCGTCCGGCCTCGCGACGCCGGTTGCGAGGCCTCCCCTTCTTTTCGGTTTTTTCTGTCCCTCGTGACAAATTCACGCTTTTTTCACTTTTCCCTGGCGGCACGAACGTTTGACCTCGCAGGGGCCCTTTTTCCCCCGATGGCCGCCAGTGGTTTTAAAAAGTGTGTTCAGGGTAAGAAACTTATGTCTCTTACTGACACACATGATTGCTGCCTCCGTTGCCTGGGCCCAGATCATGAAGAAATGATCTGTGGAGCCTGTAGCAAGATGTCCGCGAAATCTTTGCGGAGTCGGCAGCATCAGCGGGAGAGAATCTTCTCTGACCCCAGCCGTACCCGGACCTCGTCAGAAGCTTCGGTGTCCAGGAAATCTGGCTCTGAACACCGTCGGAGCTCCTCTGAGAGGGGGTCTCCTTCCCGGGAACATCATCGGAGGAAGAAACCCGTGAGGACGGCGTCGGTGGACGCTCCTGGCTCCGCGAGGGCCAGGTCGCATAGCCCCGATAGCCGTCCCGGGTCTTTGGAGCTGGAGCGGCCGTCCAAGCAGCCTCGTCTGGAGATGGACTCGTCTGCTCACGTAAGTCCTGTTGTCCTCGTGGACTCACCTCCGAGGGGTCCGACGTTGGGCCCGACGCCGTCGGGGCCCGAGTCGGGGGCTGCTGGGTCTCCTGAGTTCGGACTCAGGTTGACGGCCTTGGAGAGCAGCCTAGCTGCCTTCATGGACCAGCAGCGGGCATTGATCGCTGGCCTCGCTGGCGCTTCTGCCCTGACCGCCGGGACGTCGACGTCTAAGTCGACCCCGGAGACCGAGCCGATCCTCGAGTCCATGCGGGCTCGAGTCGATCCTCGGTCGAGGTCCCCTTCGGCCTCCCGTTCGGGGCCGCGGTCGTCGACGCCAACTCCCTCGGCGTCAGGGCGGACGGCGTCTGTGCCCGCCCGGCCAGAGCCGCTCGACTCCTCCGAGGAGTCCGCCTGGGAATCCGAGGTGGAAGAGTCACCTGATTCTTTTCGGACTCGGTGTATTCCTTCGGACTCCCCCGAGTCCGAACCTCGGAGACAGTCCCCTCCGGAGGATGCACGGTTCTCGGACTTCGTGAGGGATATGGCCAAGGCCTTGGCCTTCCCTGCGGATCCCGAGGAGGAGCCTCGAGCCGCCGAAGAGCTCGATGCCCTCCAGTATGACTCTCCTGCAAAGGAGCATTTTACTGTACCGGTTCCTCCGATGCTGGAACGACTTCTCTTCCGCATGTGGGAGAGCCCGGCGTCGTCGCCGGTATTAAGCAAGCGGGTCGATGCCATATATCGAGTCGGCAAGAGCCCTGGCTTCCAAAAAGCACAGCTGCCGCACCATTCCATGGTGGTGGAATCGGCCATGCATAGGCTCAAGAGCCAGAAGATGCACTCCTCGGTGCCTCCCGGCAGGGAAGCCCGCAGCCCGGATGGCATCGGTAAGAAGTGTTTCCAGGGCTCTATGCTTGCTTGTCGGGTCCAGACTTACCAGCTCTACATGGGCATGTATCTCAGGGACCTGGCTAAGGAAATAGCCGGATTCTCTGCTGGTCTCTCTGAGGAACCTTTGCGGAGGTTCCTGGCCTTGTCCACTGGTATTCGAGAGTGCTCAAAGTTTATCTCTCGAGCAGCCTATGATGGCTTTGAGGCATCGGCTCGAGTAGCCGCAGCCGGCATCGGGGCCCGCCGACAGGCTTGGCTTCAGTCATCCGACCTCGAGCCCTGGGTGCAGGACAAGTTGGTCGATGTCCCCTGCAGAGGTGAAAACCTCTTTGGCAAACCTATGGACGAGAAGGCTGCACAACTCGAGACAGAGACTCTCACCAGGACTCGGCTCTCCAGGAAAACCTCTGCCCCTTCCCAGAAGAAGGGCTCGGGGAAAAAGCCCTTTTACCCGAGGAAGACGGCTGCCTATAAACACTACCCTCATTATCAGGCCTCCGCAGCTCCCCAACAGGGTCAGCAGGCCAAGGGACGGGGTAACGGGTCCCGTAGGCAGCAAGCCCCCAAGCCTGCGCCACCGGCCCCTGCTCCGCAGGGTGGGGCTTTTTGACTCTTTCAGCATAGCCTCTCCCCCTCCGCTGGTTTCTCTCAGCACGGGAGGCCGGCTGGTCCACTTTGCCCACAGGTGGTCCAACATCACGTCAGATACCTGGGTGCTCCACATAGTCCGAGAGGGCTATCTTCTACACTTCCACCAGGTACCTCCCCCCTACTTTCCAGGGGAGCCTCTGCGACCCCCTCTTCACCGGGACTTACTCCTTCAAGAGTTGGCAAGTCTTCTTCAGGAACAGGCGGTGGAACCGGTGCCCCACCACCTGAGAGGTCAAGGCTTTTATTCCAGGTACTTCCTGGTACCAAAGCGAACTGGAGGCCTCAGACCCATCCTGGACTTGTGGAACCTCAACAAGTTCCTGGAAAGGGAAAAGTTCAAGATGCTTACCCTTGGAATCCTGCTGACCTACCTCCGGCAGGGAGATTGGCTATGCTCCTTGGATCTAAAGGATGCCTACACTCACATCCTCATCCACCCAAGCCACCGACAATACCTAAGGTTTGTGGTGGCAGGCAATCATTACCAGTACAGGGTACTGCCCTTTGGCCTATCCTCCGCACCCCGAGTCTTCACAAAATGTCTCGCAGTGGTGGCGGCTTATCTCCGGCTTCAAGGCCTCTTTGTCTTCCCTTACCTAGACGACTGGCTCATCAGAGCACCGTCCTCCACGGAGGCCACTCACGCCACGCAACGTACTGTGACTCTGCTCCAGTACTTGGGCTTTGTCATAAACTTCGAAAAGTCCACTTTGCTCCCCTCTCAGGATCTCGAGTTCATCGGCGCCAGGTTAAACACGCTTCAAGCGCGAGCCTTTCTGCCGCTCGACAGGGCACAACGGCTCATGGCTCTCGCCAGCCGCTTTCGCAGCCATTCCCGGGTCTCGGCCAGGCACTTTCTGAAACTGCTCGGCAATATGGCTTCCACGGTCCATGTGACCCCCAATGCCCGCCTGAATATGCGGCCTGCTCAATGGTGCCTTCGCTCACAATGGCGTCAGGCCTCGGGGAGACTAGCGGACTCAGTACGAATCTCCAGCCCGCTGGTCTCTTCCCTACGGTGGTGGCTTCATCTGCCCAACCTAGTGCTCGGAATGCCCTTTCAGTCTCCTCCGCCTGTTCAGGTACTGACGACCGACGCTTCTCTCCTGGGTTGGGGAGCACATTGCCAAGGGACATGTACTCAGGGTCTCTGGACCCCGTGGGAATCTGCCCGGCAGATCAACTTCCTGGAGCTCAGAGCGATCCGCCTGGCTCTCCGGGCCTTCTCCCACCTTACCACTCGCCAGTCCGTCCTCGTCCAGACGGACAATCAGGTGGCCATGTTCTACGTGAACAAACAGGGGGGCACGGGCTCCTTCCTTCTCTGTCGGGAAGCACAAAAGCTCTGCGCTTGGGCCGTCAGCCGAGGGATCCTCCTCAAAGCTGTCTACCTCCCAGGTCAAGAAAATTACCTGGCAGACAAACTGAGCAGAATCCTCCAACCACACGAGTGGCGATTGGACCCGTTGGTGGTTCAAAGGATCTTTCTCCAGTGGGGCCTCCCCACGCTGGATCTATTTGCCAGTCCTCTGAACAGGCAACTTCCTCGGTTCTGCTCTCGGGAACCGCATCCCCTTCGAGTAGCGGCGGATGCTTTTCTGCTCTCATGGTCCACGGGCCTTCTGTATGCCTTTCCTCCCATGCCGCTGGTGTCTCGAACACTTTTCAAGGTTCTCCAGGACAAGGCTTCGATGATCCTGATAGCTCCCCGGTGGCCCAGGCAACCGTGGTTCCCGCTTCTGATGCAACTGGCGGTAGATACTCCGTTGCCTCTGGGGTTTCAACCCGATCTCCTGACCCAGGATCAGGGGTCTCTCCTACACCCCAACCTCAGATCTCTTCATCTGTTGGCCTGGCTGCTGAAAGGGTAGTCCTTGCTCCCCTCCTGCTGCCTCCGGAGGTGGAAGAGGTCGTGCTAGCTTGCAGGCGACCCTCTACCCGGAAATCCTACGCCCTTAAATGGCGTCGCTTCTCCACCTGGTGTACTCAACAGTCTCAAGACCCCTTCTGCTCGGTGTCGGTGGTCTTGCAGTACTTGCTTTCCCTCTCCAATCTTGGACTTAAGTCCAACTCGGTCAAAGTTCACCTCAGTGCTATTTCTGCACATCATGTGCCGGTGGAAGGCAGGCCTCTTTCCGGCCACCCTCTCGTGGCACGATTCTCCCGAGGTCTCCTTCTCCTTAAACCACCTTTGCGCCCCCCAGCCCCCGACTGGGACCTGAACGTGGTTTTACAGCGGATCACCTGTCCGCCTTTTGAACCCATGGCTACCTGTCCTCTCCGTTTTCTTTCTTGGAAAACCTTATTCCTGGTAGCCCTCACTTCCGCTAGACGCGTTAGTGAACTGCAGGCCCTAGTGTCTGATCCCCCTTACACTAGGTTCTACAAGAACAGGGTAGTCCTGCGGACTCACCCTAAGTTTCTTCCAAAAGTGGTCTCCCCTTTTCACATCAATCAGGAGGTGATGCTTCCGACCTTCTTTCCCAGGCCACACTCCAGCCGAGCTGAAATGGTCTTGCATACCCTGGACTGTCGGAGGGCGTTGACCTTCTACCTTGATCGTACGCGGGAGCACCGTAAGACTGTTCAGCTCTTCCTGTCTTACGACCCTAATGAATTAGGGCTCCCTGTCTCCAAGCGTACTCTGTCCATCTGGGTAGCTGACTGTATCGCTTGGACTTATGGGGCGGCAGGCCTCTCGTTGGAAAGTCGAGTCACGGCTCATCGGGTTAGGGCGAAGGCTGCGTCAGTGGCTTACCTCCGCTCTGTTCCATTGGCAGACATCTGCCGTGCCGCCACTTGGTCTTCGAGCCAGACTTTTGCAACCCATTACTGCCTCGAGAGGGAGTCCCGCAGGGACAGTGCTTTCGGACAGGCAGTCCTCCGTAATCTCTTCGAGGTTTAAGCAACTCCTACCCTCCATCCCGGATGTTGGGCTACCGGTTGGAGATTAGTCAGAAGATTCCTTCCTTCTGTGCTGCTGAGCTAGAGGGAGCTCATTTTTATGCTTAGGGTCTCCGGTAGCCTTAAGCTTGGGAGTCCCATATGTGAGGACTGACTTCCTGCTTGGTCCTGGAGAAAGCGTAGTTACTCACCTGTAACAGGTGTTCTCCAGGAGCAGCAGGAATCAGTCCTCACAACCCTCCCTCCTCCCCGTGGAGTTGCAGTCATATGATTTAGTTTTTGCAAATTTTTTGCTGTCTTTTCGCTATGTCATCAGACTGGCCAAGATGGCACCTTTGGGCGGGAAGGGGACCGCGCATGCGCGCTGCAATTCCCAAAGGCTTTCTTTGAAAGCTGGGGAAAATTGCTCCGCGAGGGCTCCGTCGGCGCCGACGTCACCCATATGTGAGGACTGATTCCTGCTGCTTCTGGAGAACACCTGTTACAGGTGAGTAACTACGCTTTCTTTCTTTTGTTGGTAGGTTTTTTGAGGCTCGTGGGGATTCCTCAGCTTTCAGGGGACTGTTGTCAGACCCCTTTCTTTTTGAGTTTGTTCTTAGTTTATAGGACAGCAGTTGTGGCATTGATTCCACATGTTCTTTCCCTTCTAATCATGTCTCTGAGGAGCATCTGTTAAGTCCCAGGATGTTAGGCAATTTGCCAGTTTTAGGTTACAGAGCAGGTTTTTGTAAGGAGGGACAGGCTGGAAGTGGGCCTTTGTGTATTCTATACTGACAGTTGCCCAAAGGCCTGTGTTTCACAGGGACAGGTTTAGGAATCCTTAGGATATAAAGAAGAATATAGCAGTTACCTGTCAATCAAGGAGTGCCGGGGCTAAGGTCTATGGCCACCATAGGGCAGCGGATGCACTCAATGGGTCCTTTCTCTGACTGTGTATGCAGCAGTTTCAGATTGCTTATTCTCTGTAATGCTGCAACTCCTGTTTATATAACCAGGATTGCAGCTCTTACCTTCTGTATCGTTTGTTTGTCTCTGTTGCCCTAACAGCCACAGCTGCTCATGATTCACATATAGTATTCAGGGCCCCCATCCCTGGGGGGTGGGGGGGTGGTAAAATACGAAATTGTGTTACTCCTTAAATTCACACAGGCAGCAACCTCTAAGACCTCCATTTGCAAGGTGCCTGGGTGTTTCCTAGCTTAAGGGGGGATCACTTATCGTGCCCTTCCCCGGAAGTTCTCATCTATTTCTAGAGCTGGATTTCAAAAGGACAAAGAAACTCTCTAGTGAGAGAGAGCCTTGTTCATTTTGAGCGAACACGGTTGATTTATTCGGGGGCTTTTGGTGCCCTGAACCCCACGAGCTGGACGCTATTTGTTTACTTCCAAGAGTTCTGCTCTCTATTTCGCTCTTCAGCTCCCTGGCAGACGGGAGCTGGCAGGGGGGGAGCAACGCCTCCTGCAACGGTGAATCCCTCAGGATAAGGGGGATAGGAAAGCGGGGTGCAGCGGGGCCTGGTAGCTTTTGCAAAGCTATAACAGCAGTTCGGGTAATTTTAGCTGATCTGCTTTGATTTCATTGGAGGTGGCCGGAGCTTGATTTTTGGAGTCCTATACATCCTTTCCCGGCCGTGCCCAAAACTCTCGGGATCCCAACTTCTGACTACATATTCCTATCAAATGGTAGTTAGTAAGTGAACATAGCAGACGGAAAATCACTATTAGAACAGAGTGCATAGGATGGGTGCAATTTCCTGAAATGTGCAAAAAAAAAAAGGGGCCTAGCTATGTTGGTTTACAAGACTTTCCTTCCGCTGTCCATAGCAGGTCCTATAAGGCGTTAGTCGGTTGATATGGCAGGGTAATATTTGGGCTTAGCTGCTGTGATATAGCGCTATGATCCGCTGTACACATATTCAAGTCAAAAGGAATTATGGTGGTAGCTCTCTTGGACAGTTCTAAAAGGTGCTTGGATGAGTGCCTTGGCCAGGCCCCAGGTGTGGAATGCTCTGCCATACGCATTATGTTATGAGAGGGGTTTTATAGTTCTGTGGTTTCTTGAGGGACAATATTCCCGTTTAGTTTGGCTTTGTCTGATTTATAAGGTTTGGCGGTAGATTTGTAATGTCTTCATTTTGGCTATATGTGGTTTCTTTTCCTTCTGTAAAAGGCAGCTCAGCGGAGAGAGGTCGCTGAATAGGACTCTGGCCTTTGAGGCTATTTTGGCTCCCATTCCATTTATCAGAGGTTCTCCAGTACGGAGAGTATCTGCTAGTGTTCAGCGTCTGTCTTAATGGGGGCCAGAAGCGCGCAGCCAGGCTAGTTCTCTCGCAGCACTAGCAGCAGCTCAGATTCTGGAAGGCATACATCATATGCTGTGTTTGCGGGATGGCTTGCACGCTGCTTGGCATCAGCCTTGGAGCTCCATCGGCCCGTATTAGATTCTTTTGTCCAGTCCTCCTGCAGAGCTCTGCAAAAGTTTCAGGCGGTCGCAGGAACGCTCCAGCGGCTGCTTCAACTTAAAGCGGTGGTGCCGGTGCCGGCAGCCCAATACGGTTGATACTCCCTCTACTTTGTGGTTCCAAAAAAGGAAGGCTCGTTTCGCCCGATTCTGAATTTTAAAAGGGTGAATCGGTGTCTGCCCAAAGAATTCTCCCGGAGCATTCCTTAAATCCCGAAAGAAACCGTACTGACATACATGATAAGTTTGATCAGCTACTGGCAGGACACAATGCACTCTTGCATGCTTTTTTGCTTCATTGGTCTAGAAGTGTAGTCTTTATCAGGTGGTGTAATGGGAACTTCGCTGCAGGTTCTCGGCTTCTTCTTTGCTGACTCAATTGCCACTGCGGAATGGGAAAGCTGTATTTTCTAACACCAGGGGCTAGTTGACCTTAAAAAAAAAAAAAAATGGAATGTCCAGCTTGGTGCAGGCAGACAGAATGGGGCGTTCCTCTAGCAGGAAGGCTGTGGATTTCTATGCCTGTCATAGGGAATTCTTTCTGCTGCATTGTGTTGGCGCGGAAGTAGCTTCTCAACATCGGCTGAAGGAATTTTTAGTTAAGAGAGGTCTTTGTGTAAAAAAAAACAAAAAAACAAAAACGTATTCAGCTGTCCTGAATTGGCCTGTTCTTGATTGACATTTTGAGACTAGGCAGGCGCAGGCCTCGGTACTACGTGGGTGGGTGCACACCTTGTACTTCCAGGAGGTGTGGACTCACTGTCTGGAAGAGAGCCCTAGCGATCTTCTTTAGCGCGCGATAGGAGAGTACGTGGTTCACTGAATCGATCATTGGGGGCACTGCTTTGTCCTTACAGGCTCCCATTGGGGGAGTCTGGGGGGGGATGAGAGCATGCTTCCGGTGGTCGCAGTATTTACGGCAGTCTACTCGCCTGGAACAGGAAAGGATCAGGGAGTTGAAGTGACTAGAGTCTGATTTGCTTTATGTGGCAAATGTGCATTATGGTGTGATTCGAGTGCTGGCAAATATAATTGGCTTCTTTGGGGTTCTCCCGGAGGTCTCTCTGGTGGGGGAATGGGGCGGCTGACGGTTCGTCCAAGTCAAGGCTCAGTAAGCTCCCAGTTAGTAGTCTTTGTCTTGTCCTTTCCCCCGCTGGTAGCCTTTTGCTCCGCTTGGAGGAGTTCAGAGTTGCAGGCGCTGTCTGGTAAGGAGCCATATTTGTCCTTTTTCAGTCGCAAGGTAGTGTTGCGTACGCTCCCAGCTTTTTGGGCAAAGGTGGTTTTGGTTTTTTCACGTCTCCAGATGGTGTCTCTTCCGGGGTTTTCGGTTATATCTTTTGGACGTTCGACGGATGCTTAAGAAGTATCTCTGTAGAACGGCGTCTTTTAGGAAGTCCGACAGGTTGTTTGTCGCCTTTGGAGGCCCGCGGAAGGGAGAGGCGGCGACGAAGCCCTCTTTTTCGCGGTGGCTAAAGGAGTCTATTGCATCAGCCTACCGGTAGAAGGGTAAGGTGGTTCCAGTTGGTTTGTGTGCGCATTCCACCAGGGTGCAGGCGGTGTCTTGGGCGGAGTTCCGTTTAGTGCCGGTCGAGGAGATTTGTAGGTTGTTGGGCGGCGACTTGGTACTCGCTGCATTCCTTTGCGCGGCACTTTCAGTTTGATGTGCAGGCGCGAGTGGATGGACGTTTTGGGTTCAGCAGTACTTCAGGCTGGGCTTCAAGGTCCCTCCCGTTGATATTCACTGCTCTGTAACATCCTCTATGGTTCCGGGACTGGACTAGAGGGACGCAAAGGAAGGGAAAATTAGACTTACCTGCTAATTGTTGTTCCTTAAGGAACTCTAGTCCAGTCCCGGATCCCTCCCAGTATATTACGTGGCGTGCAGCCTGAAGTTTAAAAAAAAAAAAAAAAAAAGGAAAAGGACTACAGAAATCTGGACGACAGGGAGATGGATTGAGAGACAGGTTTTCGAAGAGAATTTGTCCTGTTCTGGAGGTACACGGGAAAGTCACCAGGTGACCCTTTTTTGCGCAGCAGTGCCCTGTAGGCTCTGGAGCGTGGTTATTCCGTCTTTAGGAGCTAGACGTTTTTGGCTGAGTTACGGGGACGTATTGTTCCTGGGCAGTTTTAACCACTTCTGTTCTGTTATGCTTAATTCGGTAGCTACTTATTGGTTGCTCTGCTGAGTCTGCTTTGTCAATAGGTACTGGTGGAAAGGGGCGGTGTTTGCCTGGATATACCAGTGACATCAAAGCGATGACATCTTTCAGTCTCCAAAGCTGCTGGTGGAGGTTCACAACTCTATGGTTCCGGGACTGGACTAGAGTTCCTTAAGGAACAACAATTAGCAGGTAAGTCTAATTTTCCCTTACTCTATACACAACTGTCTTAGAGAATCCAAAAGAGGTGGAGGAGTACTTAAACTGATCAAAACAGATCTTAACATTTTTACTAGTATATGTTCCAACTGTGATGGCATAGATGTGATTAAAATTGAAAACAAAAATGTAGCAATATGCCTCCTTTATAGACCCCCACCAATAATCACCTCAACCTTACTTCCATACTTGAATCAGCTTGTACGTCTCCAACGAAAAAAACACACAATTCTTGGAGACTTCAACCTAGCATCCCTCCCTTGGCAACAATCCACTGACTTCCTTGAATTTATGAAGGACATGGGCTTCCATCAAATAATGAAACATCCAACACATATAAAAGGTAACACGTGATCTGATATTCGTACCCATGTTCCTAACATTACTACCCAACTTCACCTACCCATCTACCATCCAAGTGCCATGGTCTCATCACTATCTTAAAAATGTCCTTCCCAATTCCTCTACCCACTCAGACACCTGCTAACACACCCTGTCAGAATTCACATTTTAAACATTTTGACAAGGATGCTTTCTTGTCTGAGGTTACCCCTCTACTTATCACGAATACGCAGGACCTTGACCAGACAATAAAAAACTGGGCTACAATAATTAACAATGCTGCAAAGCCTACTTCACCCAATAAGACAACCCATAGAAGGCCTTCAGTAAAATGATATACACTAGATATACACAACCTTAAGAGAACCCTCCAGAAGCTGGAGAAAAAATGGAGGACTAGGAAAACACCTGACAGTAAGGTACACTACATCACAGCACTAAATACCTATAAAGAAGCAATTCTCAAAGCAAAGGAGGACCATCACTCTGCTATACTATACAAAGCTATCAACCGATCTAGAGAGCTGTTTGAAAATGTAAAAACATTAACCAAGTCTCACATAAATACGACAAATAGCATACCTATTAACCCCCAATCTATAGCAGACCACCTTGCTTTGAAACTAAGAAACAAAAGCAACTCAACGTTGCTCACCTTTAGTGATGTTCAGCCCCACTCTAATAAATGATACACATTCCACCTCATTAAAGAGAAACTCCTAGAAATAATAAAGAAACTTAACACTACTACTTCACAGCTGGACCCTTGTCCAGTATCTTGGATAAAGGCAACAAAAGTTGAACAGCACCTGTAATACTTAATATTGTCAATCAATACCTCATCCAAGGTATTATGCCTGACACACTCTCCATCATTCGCCCCATACTCAAAAACAGTTCCCTCAATAAGGATGACCCTGCTTCATATAGACCAATAGCCAGTATTCCATTCTTAGCAAAAATAATAGAAAAAGTAGTCCAAATATAGTTGCAAGATTTCATCAACCTCAATGCCCCCCTGGATACTCACCAATACGGTTCCGCCCTTGCCATGGCAAAGAAACCCTTCTACCTTTATTCAATACCCTCATCTGTGGGCTAGACAATCCAAATCAAGCGTATATCGTGGTATTTCTGGATATCTCCTCTGCATTTGATAATGTTGACCACAACATCCTCCTGGCAAGACTAGCGCACATAGGCATTTCTGGAATAATCTTGAATTGGTTTAAATAATACATTTCCAACTGCTTCCAATTTGTAAAGATCAACCAAGAGTCATCCTCTGCTTTCCCACAAGAACAAGGAATACCCCAAGGCTCAGCCCTCTGCCCTCCTATTTAACTCATATCTTCAACCAATTTGTGCAATCTTCAATAAATACAGAATCAAATATCATATCTATGCGGATGATATAGTGATTTATGCTCCAGTAGACACAAAAAAAACAATATAACATCACCACAGATTGCATAAAAGAAGCAGAAGCATGGCTTAACACAAACAAGTTGCAAATAAATTTAAAAAACAAAATCCTATTTACAACAAGGAATCAGAACTTCACCCCTCCTCATACATTCAACCTACTTAACACCAATTTACCAGTTAAACAGAAGGTAAAATTACCTAAGTGTTAGAATTGACAGAGCCCTCAGTATGTCCTCGCAAATTAAACAAACTACTAGAACGATATTCTACGAATTAAACACGATTCAATATTTCAGACCAATCCTGGAAACCCATGACTTCAGAACAGTAGTCCAAGCTTTAATTACTTCTCACTTGGACTGCTGTAATAGTGTCTTACAAGGTCTTCCTAAAAAGACCCCCCATATACTCGCCCAGAACATAACCACCCGAATTATCTCCAAGGCAAGCCTTACAGACCACATCACCCCAATAATTTATAGCCTCCATTGGCTCCCCATACCAACCAGAATAAAATACAAGATAATAGTTACCATCTTCAAGATACACAGTGGTATCTCTCCTTCCTGTTTATCCACCATGATACATGCACAACCTGACGGCAGAAGCAGGAGAAAAAGTACCCAGAATCTCTTATCAATACCTCTCTCAATACGGAAAACAAAACAAACTACCAACAGGGCTTTCAGGTACACAGCCCCTACCCTTTAGAATTCCTGAATCTATCAGATCAAAGATCTTCAGACCTTCTGAAAGGAATTAAAAATCCTCCTTTTCACAGAATACTATAACAATTCCATTGCTACCAATACACTACCTCCACTTCCCACCCCTTCACTCTCAACTAATCTAACCCCTTCCCCCTTCTTTTTCCCTCTGGCAAGACTATTCCTGAATCCTTACTCATTGTTCTACAGCCTTGTAAATATTTAAAAGTCCCAGTTTCCATGGTATATGTGAAGAACTGGCGTGTAAATAGTTATCTCCAGGAACAAGTAGGAATGTAATCTTCACATATGGGTGACGTCAGCACCGATGGAGCCTGCGTGGGAACGCTCCCCAGCATCCTATAGGAAAGCTTTTGGGAGCATTCCACTGCGCCTGCGCTGCTGTCTTCCTGCCTTTCCAACTCTCCCTCCTCAGTTTTTTGTTTTCCGCTGAGCCGACAGGGACCATTTCCTGTCACCGCAGAAAATCCTTTGTGGTTACATCTGCCTTCCCGTCAACACTAGCACCGGTATCGTCAGTGTCTTTTCTTTCTAATATTTTTCAAAAAAAAAGAGGTTTTCTTGGAGGGTCTTTGCCCTCTAGGTGCTTAGGCGCCATTTTGGGGTTTAGGCCCCTTTGTTCCTCATAATGGAGAAACTAACTACTGGTTTCAAAAAGTGTTTCAAATGTAGCAGTACTATTTCTGCTACCGACACCCATGACTGGTGTCTTAAATGTTTGGGACCAGACCATTCACCATCGGAATGTCTCCTCTGCAGAAAGATGACAAAGAGGGGTCTGCAGAATAGAGCTGAAACTCGGCACCCTCTTTGCCTCGGATGCAATGTCCGTGGCATCGACGTCGTCCAGGGCTTCATCTTCCTTCCATGGATCTCAGGTAACGAAACCCAAGTCGTCTTCGAAGACTGGTCGGTCCTCAAAGGGGGGTAGATCTCCTTCTAAGCATCAATATGTTTTAAGCGTTGCCCTAGAGGAGAATACACCGGCCAAACAGCCCCAGTAGGAGGTCCTTACCTCCAAAGCATTATCGGGGTCCCAAGATGTTCGAGGCGCCCACCTCTGGAGAGCTCTTGGTGCCATGTTCTGGGGTCTTGGCCTGCTGTTTGGTTACCGACACCCAGCCATTGGCTGGCTCCATGGATCAACGTATCCTAGCCATTGAGCGGAGTCTTATGGCATTGCTGGCAGCTTCGGTACCACAAAAGCCTCTGCAATCGGTTCCGCAGTCATCGGTACCGGCATCGACCATTGCCACTCTCCATGCTACCAGCCATGCTGGCCCTGGAGTCAGTGTCCGGCATTGAGGGTCCGGTACCGAGGCATTCCAATGCTGATTTTGATCGGTACCGTCGACGGGCCAGGCAGGAGCACCCAGCCTGTCGATACTTTGAGTCTTCTGATGAATGGTTCAGTACCGGAGAGGCTCTTCCGGAAGATCCTTCTCCTTCCCCATAACGCCGGATGTCTCCTCCGGAGGACATGTCTTTTCAAGACTTTATACGGGATGTGGCTCGGGGGCCTCTCTATTACGGTGACTTCCGAGAAGGAACCGAGAGCTGAAGAACTTGAAATCCTGTAGTATCTGGCAGCCCTTAAGGAGGCCGCTACCGTACCCATTTATCAGATATTGCATGATCTTATGCATAGGATGTGGGAAACACCTTTAACGGTGTCTCCACATTCTTGAAGACTCGCTACCATGCACATTCATCTAATCCTTCGGGCCGTGAGGCGAGAACTCTCGATACCTTCGGCCATTGATGTTTTCAGGCCTCCATGTTTTTGGCCAGAATCAGTTCATACATACTCTACATGGGTATGTTTCTTCAGGAGGTGACTAAAGATTTGGAACTAATGGCTCCTCTTCTCCCAGACAAGAGGGCTGATTTCTTGACACTGGTTAAGCATGCCCAGAATGTTTCCAAGTTCATGAACAGGGCAACCTTTGATTGTTTTGAGTATATTAGCAGGACTTCTGCTATTTCCATCGGTGCACGTCGGATTGCTTGGTTACAAGCATCTGATTTAGAGCAGTGGATGCAAGATAAGCTGGGGAATATTCCTTGCTTGGGAGAAAACCTCCTAAGCAAGGATTGGCAAGACAAATCTTCTCAGCTTCAGTCCGAGAACACTACTTTAAACAGCTCTCTAGGATCACTGCTAACCCAGCTAAGAAAGACTGTTAAGCCCTTGTTCAACAAGAAAAAGAATTTTATTTTTCTTACACCCTTGCTGTCCACTGTCCGGTCCATGTTTCCCAGAAGGGACAGAAACAACTGAAGCAACAAAGGAAGGCTCAGGCCCCTAGAGCTCAAACAGCTCAGCAGACCCAGCCTCCACAAGGTCTTTGACTTCCTGCTAGAGAACTTAGCTGTCCTACCCCTGGAAATTCCAGAGCCCTGGAAATGTTTTGTATATAACTATTTGTATATAGTTTTGAATACTGTTCAATGTACCTGCCTATCACAGCACTGTTTTATGTATTTCATGTTGTTTAATGTAAACCGCCACTGATCTTAGGAAATGGCGGTATATAAAAGATTTGCAAATAAATAAAATAAACATCCCAGGCAGACTGTTACTTTGCCAAAAGATGGCACCAGATAACATCAGAACATTAGACACTCTCCATAGTGACAGAGGGGTACAAACTTCATTTCCAAAGTATGCCCCCTCCCTCCACTCCAAGAGAGTTCAGCTGTCGGCCCCCTCTCACCACTCTATTGTGCCAGGTTACCACCCTTCTCGCTCAGGCTGCGATAGAGGACGTGCTACTTTCCCAACACATCCTGGGCTTCTATTCCCCCTACTTCCTTATATCAAAGAAAACAGGAGGATATAGGCCCATTCTAGACCTCAGAGTATTAAGCAAGTATCTGCTCCGAGAGAAATTGAAAATGATCTATCTCGGAACACTTCTCTCTTACATCCAGAGTCAGGATTGGTTATGTTCTCTAGACCTAAAGGATGCCTATACACATATCCTTATCCATAAAGAACACAGGAGGTTTCTTTGATTCCTCTTTCAGGGAAGACATTACCAGTACAGGGTTCTACTCTTCGGCCTAGCTTCTGTCCCAAGAGTCTTCACAAAATGCATGGCAGTAGTAGCAGCATTTCTAAGAACTCTAGGGTTATTCGTCTTCCCCTGCTTAAGAAGACTGGCTCATCCGAGCATCGTCAGCTCCAGAAACCAGCTCTGCTCTCTCCTGCACAATGCAGGTTCTTCAACATCTGAGGTTTGTAATAAATCTTCCAAAATCCCAACTCACCCCTTCTCAAACCTTAGAGTTCATAGGGACTCTTCTAGACACGCAGCAATCAATCAAGGGCTTTTCTGCAACAGGTACGCTGTGCTCGAATAGTTCAACTAGCTTCTAAAACAGCTATGAAGACTTCCCTAACTGCTTGAGAAATGCTTCAGTTGCTCGGTTATATGGCTTCCACTGTACATGTGGTTCCCTATGCTCGTCTACACATGCGTGTAGCTCAGTGGACCCTAGCTTCGCAGTGGACTCAGGCATCAGGTCGTCGGGGAGAACAGCATCAGGAGCTCTGCGTGCCTCATTTCATCCCTCCAATGGTGGCAATCACCAGAAAACCTACTCGTAGGGTCACCTTTTCAGAAGCCACCACACCAGTCCACCCTGACGACGGATTCGTCCAAATTGGGTTGGGGAGCTCATCTGGACAATCTCTTCACTCAGGGTCTTTGGACTCGGCAGGAGGCTCGGCTTCACATAAACCTGCTAGAGCTCAAATCTTCAATGCTCTGTGTTCCAGGACTATCTGCACTCCAAAACAGTTCTAGTCCAGACGGACAATCAGGTAGCAATGTTCTGTGTGAGCAAGCAGGAGTGGAACAAGCTCTCAGGCGTTGTGCAACAAAGCCTTACACCTATGATCCTTTGCCATACGCCTTCAGATCCACCTACTAGCGGTGTATCTCCCTGGCAAGCAGAATCTCCTGGCAAACAAATTCAGTCGCGTACTACTTCCACACGAATGGTCTCTCCATTCAGAGGAAATTGCTCGAATCTTTCAAATATGGGGAACTCTAGATATAAATCTGTTTGCAAGTCCTCAGAATGCAAATCTTCCCCACTTCTGTTCCAGAATTCCTACTCAGAACATTTAGGCCTTCCACCTCCACTGGGGTCAGGACTTCATATATACCTACCCACCCATTCTCCGCATTCCCAAGACTCTATTCAAGCTTCAGAGAGACAGGGGCTATATGATCCTCATAGCCCTATGCTGGCCACGACAGGAGAACAAGACGCTTCTGCACCCGAACCCTCAGTCTTTGCACCTGATGGGTGTGGCTGCTGAGAGCTTATAACTCCAGGATATCAACCTCTCTCAACAGGTTAAAGATATCCTTTTGGCCTCCGGGAAACCTTCCACAAGGTGTACTTATGCTTTTAAATGGAGAAGGTTCTCAATCTGATGTTCCATGAAGGAACTTAATCCTTTTTCCGTTCCAGTAGAGGCATTACTTGAGTATCTCCTCCACCTTTCATCCTCTAATTTGGTGAGAGTCCACCTCAGTGCCATTGCGGCTTTGATGGACAACCTGTTTCCTCTCAGCCGCTTGTAGCGTGCTTTGAGAGGTCTGCTCTTAACTAAGCCTCCCATCAAGCCACCACTGGTGGCATGGGATCTCAGTCTTGTCCTTGGACAACTGGTGAAGCTGCTCTTTGAACCCCTAGCCACTACATCCCTGAAGTTCCTTTCTCGGAAAGTCATCTTCTTAATTGCCCTCACTTCTGCAAGATGCATCAGTGAGCGCCATGCTTTAGTGGCTGACCCTCCTTATACACAGTTCCACCATGATAAGGTAGTCCTTAGGACTGATCCTCACTTTATGCCAAAGGTGGTTTCACCTTTTCATTTGAACCAGTTGGTTTACCTTCCTGTTTTCTTCCCTAAGCCTCATGCCTCTAGTGCAGAAAGGAATTTACATACTCTGGATTGCAAGCGTTCTTTGGCCTTTTATCTTCAGAGAACTAGGCGGCACAGAAAGGCTTCACAGCTTTTTGTTTCATTTGATTCCAGTCATCTGGGTCTACCAATTTCCAAGAGAACACTCCAAGTGGATTGTAGACTGTATATCCTTTACCTATGAAAGTAAAGGACTTTTCTTGAAGGTCATGTCACAGCACACAATGTGCGAGCAATGGCTGCCTCTATGGCAAACCTACGCTCAGTGGCGATTGATGAAATAAAGCAGCAACCTGGTCCTCTGCCCACACCTTTGCAGCCCACTATTGCTTGGACAAGGACTCCCGTCAGGATGCCTCATTTGGCCAGGCTGTTCTCCATCTCTTTCAGACTTAGAACTCCTCCTACCCCCAGTCCCTGGTTTCGATACCAGAGATCCTTGGGAGGAAACATGACCCACTCAGCCTGTGTTTCACTGCTCTCTCTGGGGTCATCTCCCTGGCATCTCCAAACTAGGGAGTCCCATATGTGAAGACTACATTCCTGCTTGTTCCTGGAGATAGCGTAGTTACTCACCTGAAACAGGTGATCTCTGGGAACAGCAGGAATTGAGTCTTCACAACCCACCCTCCTCCCCTAGGAATTGTATCTTTCTCTCCTTTTATCTCAGCTACAAACCAACTGAGGAGGGAGAGTTGGGAAGGCAGCAGCACAGGTGCAGTGGGATGCTCCCAAAAGCTTTTCTATAGGATGCTGGGGGGCATTCCCGCGCGGGCTCTGTCGGTGCCGATGTCGCCCGTATTTGAAGACTTAATTCCTGCTGTTCCCGGAGATCACCTGTTACAGGTGAGTGACTACGCTTTCTGTATCATAGTTCATTATGTTCTCTGTAACTGAGTTCTTTGTTTGTACTGTCCCTGATCAATGGAAGGGGCGGTATAGAAAAGCTGTTTAAATAAAAAAGAAGTGACCACCTGGTTCTCCCAGGGTGTCGTAGAAAAAGTTCTTCCTCCTCAAGAAAGGATGGGCTTCTACTCTCCATATTTTCTCCTCCCAAATAAAACAGAATTCTCTGAGAACAAGCAGGAAGTCAGTCCTCACATATGGGTGATGGCACCAACAAGAGCCCTCGCGGAAGCATCCCCCCCCAGCTTTCAAAGAAAGCCTTTGGGTGATGCCACCATGCATGCATGGTCCCCTTCCTGCCCAAGGGTGCCATCTTGCTCAGTCTCTCTTTATTTTCCTGCGGAGCCCTCCAGACGTTGTTTGGCTTGTCCCCGGAAAAAGTTGAATATTTTGTTCCCCGAGTTTCCAGCTCACCTCTGGTATTGCACCGGTACTCTTCCCGTCTACCAGCCTCGGTTTCTCAGTGTCGGGCTCTGTTTTATTTTTGTAGTTATTAAATTTTTTTTTTCCTGGTGCCTTCGCGCCCTTTTTCTCCCGCTAGCACCCGGAGAGTCTTTGACCTCGCAGGGGTACTTTTTTCCCCCCATGGCTACCAATGGGTTTCAGAAGTGTGATTGGTGCTCTAAAATCATGTCTTTGACTGACACACAAGGCTGCCAAGCTGGAGACCAGGCTCTCTGAGAAGACCATTGTCACTCTCCAATGGAAGGGCTCAGGTAAAAAGCCCTTTTACCCAAGGAAGGGAGCTGCTTACCGAAACTACCCATCCTATCAGTCGTCCCCGGATCCCCAACAGAGTCAGCAGGCCAAGGGACATGGGCATGGTCCACTTAAGCAGAAAGCTCCAAAACCCCAGGCACCAGCCCCGGCCTGGCCAGGAGGGAGTTTTTGATTCCTTGAGCATATAGCCTCTCTACCCCAAGGAGGTCAGCAGCCTACAATGTGATGCCTGGTCCTCTATGCCCAGAGATGGGTGGCTATCACCACCAATTCCTGGGCACTAAGGGTAGTCAGGGAAGGTTATCTGCTCCACCTGGCTCAGACACCTCCCTTTTATTTCCTGGAAGAGCCCCTCAGGTCTTCCCTACACTGGGACTTTCTCCTGAAGGAGGTGGCAGGTCTTCTTGAGGACAAGGAGGTGGAACCAGTGCCCCACCACCTCAGGGGCAAGGGGTTCTACTCCAGATACGTCCTCGTCCCAAAGAGGACAGGAAGCCTAAGGCCCATCCTCAATCTGCGCAACCTCAACAAATTCCTAGTGAGGAAGAAGTTCAAGATACTCTCCCTTGGAACATTGCTGCCATACCTCAAGCAGGGAGACTAGCTATGCTCCTTAGACCTCAAGGATGCTTATACTCACATCCTCATACACTCCAACCCAGGCAGTACCTGCGGTTCGTAGCAGGGGGCAGGCACTTTCAATATTGGGTGCTCCACTTTGGCCTAGCCTCTGCCCCAAGGGTCTTCACAAAATCCCTGGCAGTCGTGGCCGCCTTCCTCTGGTTCCAGGGAATCTTTGTTTTTTCCTACTTGGATGACTGGCTCATAAGGGAAGGCACAGCCTCGGAGATGCAGCAGGCCACTGCTCATACCATCCAGGTTCTGAAACACTTGGGCTTTGTCATAAACTGCTCCGATGAACTCCAGGCACTGTGTCGGGAGGAGGTGAGACTTGGGGTAAAGATCGGCACCCTCCAGTCGAGGGCCTTCTTGCCCAAGGATCGAGCCGATCGTGTCTGGTCCCTAGCTCGGAACGTACAGCACCATTCCTTGGTGCCCGCCCGGCTTCTCCTGTGCCTCCTCAGGCACATGTCCTCCATGGTCCACATAACCTCAGACGCTCGCCTCCATATGAGGATGGCGGAGTGGTGTCTCTGGGACCCAGTGGTCTCAGGCCACAGGCTGTCTCCGGTATCAAGTCTTGGTGACCTGCCAGTTGACAGACTCCCTGGACTGGTGGCAGTCGCCCCAGCATCTGTGTGGGCATGCCTTTTCAGGCCCCCAGTCACTCGAGGGTCCTCACCACAGATGCTTCCCTGCTCGGCTGGGGGGGCCACTGTGGAGACTTCCACACTCAGGGCGAGACACCCAGCAGATCAACCTCCTGGAGCTCCGAGCCATACACCTTGCCCTGAGGGTCTTCTGTCACCACCTACATCACTAGCAGATGCTGGTCCAGACGCACAACCAGGTGGCAATGTTCTATGTGAACAGGGGGGCACGGAGTCTCATACCCTTTGTCAGGAGGCACCGGTCCTCTGCTCGTACACAGTCCAACAAGATTTTTTCAAGTACATTCGTAGCAAAAAACCTGTGAGAGTCAGTTGGTCCATTAGATGATAGAGGAGTTAAAGGGGCACTAAGAGGCGACAAGGCGATAGCGGAGAGACTGAATGAATTCTTTGCTTCGGTCTTTACTGAGGAAGATGTAGGGATGTTACCCATGACTGAAGTGGTATTTAAAGGTGCGGAAGAATTGAAGGAAATATCGATACATCGGGAAGATGTATTACAACTATTAGATAAACTGAAGAGTAGCAAATCACCTGGGCCGGATGGTATACATCCAAGAGTGTTGAAAGAACTGAAATATGAGATTGCAGACCTGCTATTAGTAATCTGTGAATTTTCATTAAAATCATCTGTAATACCTGAAGATTGGAGGATCGCCAATGTAACGCCAATTTTTAAAAAGGGTTCCATTGGTGAACCGGGAAACTACAGACCGGTGAGCCTCACGTCAGTACTGGTAAAAATGGTAGAAACCATCATAAAGAATAAAATTACTCAGCATGTAGATAGTCATGGCCTAATGGGAATTACTAAATAGATAACTGGCCATGCTTCGTGAATGATTAATGTAATGCAAATTCAGAAAAATACAAAGATTAAGTCCCTTGAGAAACTCTAAGTGCAGAAACGCACGGGCGCCTCACAAGATTGGCATTAAATTAAGAAGACCAAGACGTGTCACATCGGTACATAAGTTAAGTACCTTTATTATTTTGCATCAAATGATTTGATATTAATATGGTAATTGGTGACACAAACATTGTTCTTCACCAACATAAGCCATTGATGTAAAAAACCTGCACATGTCTAGGAAGTTATACAGCATTCCTAGAATATATAGTGCTAAAGGTTGTTTTTCTGAGGCTTATGTTACGACAGAAAAAGAAACACTGAAAGGAAATACAATAGTGAATTGTTGAATGAGTTCTCATTGAATTTGCATGGCCTAATGGGAGACCGCCAACATGGTTTTAGACAAGGAAGATCTTGTCTTACTAATCTATTATGTTTTTTTGAAAGTGTGAATAAACAGGTGGACAAAGGTGAGTGTTGATATAGTGTATCTGGACTTTCAGAAAGCCTTTGACAAGGTCCCTCATCAGAGACTTTTGGCAAAACTAAAGAGTCATGGGATAGGAGGCAGTGTACTACTGTGGATCAAGAACTGGTTAAAAGATAGAAAGCAGAGGGTTGGGCTAAATGGCCAATTTTCCCAATGGAGAAAAGTGAATAGTGGTGTACCCCAGGGATCTGTGCTGGGTGCGCTGCTTTTTGACATATTGATAAAGTTATAGTGCTTGCTACACCCCTAAATGGTTTTAATTTATTTTATTTTAATTTTAGTTATGTTACTGTTTGCTTCTAATTATTTAATTGTACTTGCGTGTCCACACTTTTTAGTGTTTTTATTCTGTTTTATACCTTTATGTACAGTTGATTTATTAATTATATGATTGGTTTTAATGTATATATGTGTTTTTAATTAATATTTTGTTCTTTCCCAATTGTTCTACTTTTAATTTTATTTATTTTGTATGTTTTTATGTCTTTAGTACCTACTCCAACAACCCCTGATGAAGGTTTCCGAAACACGGCCTGTGTCGGGTTGTTAAATAGGTCTTAGATTATATAATAGTGTTTTTCCACTTACATCACGTTTTGGACTGTGTGATGGGTAACATCCCTACATCTTCCTTAGTAAAGACCGAAGCAAAGAATTCATTCAGTCTCTCCGCTTTGGCCTTGTCCCCTCTTAATGCCCCTTTTACCTCTCTATCATCTAATGGTCCAACTGGCTCTCCCACAGGCTTTTTGCTACGAATGTACTTGAAAAAGTCTTTATTACGTGTTTTTGCTTTCACAGCAAGCTTCTTCTCAAATTCTCTCTTTGCCTGCTTCATCTATTCCTTGCATTTAATTTGCCAGTGCTTGTGCTGTTTCCAGTTTTCGTTATTTGGCTCTTTTTTCCATTTCCTGAAAGATTCTTTTTTTTGGCAGCAACAGCCTCTCTGTCCTCACCTTTAAACCATGCTGGCAGTTTTTTGGACTTCCTTCCACTTTTCTTAAAGCGTGGAATATAGCTAGTCTGGGCCTCCAAGATAGTATTTTTTTAACATCCCCAAAACTTGATGTAAGTCTTTAACCTTTGTAACTGTTCCTTTTAGTTTTTTTCTTAACTATTTTCCTCATTTTATCATAGTCTCCCTTTCAAAAGTTAAGTTAGTACTGTGCATTTCCTTACCATTCCTCTTCCATTAATTAAATCAAACACGATCATGCTATGGTCACTATTGCCAAGTGGCCCCCAACACCCTTATCTCTTGCACCAGATCTGGTGTTCCACTAAGGACTAGGTCCAAAATGGCTTCCCCTCTGGTTCATGAACCAGGTGCTCCAAGAAGCAGTCATTTATTTTATCTAGAAACTTTATCTCCCTATTATGTCCTGCTATGACACTGACCCAGTCAATACCGTGGTAATTGAAATTACACATTATTAATACTGTGCTGTAACTTTTGTTAGCTTCCCTGATTTCTTTGAGCATTTCATCATCCATTATGGCCAGGCAGTCGATAGTATATCCCTACTGCCATCGCCTTCCCCTTTTTACATGGAATTTCAATCCATAGAGATTCTACCTCAAATTTTGTTTCCTGCAAAACTTTAATTCTTTGTGACTCAATGCCCTATCTAACATAGAGCACAACCCTTCAATCAATTTGATCTGCTCTATAGTGTGTACCCAGGTATCACAATGTCACATTGGTTGTCCTCTTTCCACCATGTCTCTGTGATACCAATCATATCTAACGTCTCATTTAGTGCTATATATTCTAACTCTCCCATCTTATTTTTTAGACTTCTAGCATTTGCATGCAAGCATTTTAGAGATTGCATTTATTCATATTAATCTGGCTATCGGTAGGCAGGTGTAATTTGGAATCTTTAAGCTCTTGTCTTCTCCGTACACGAGGGCATTTGGGCTACTTTTGTCTTTATTGGAATCTCTCTGCAGATATGCCCTAACTTCATTCTTTTGGTAGTAGCCTTCAAGGATACATTGTTCCGAACCATGCGCACTTTGGCGACTGTCGGCTTTCCCCTATTATCTAGTTTAAAAGCTGTTCTATCTCCTTTTTAAAGGTTAATGCCAGCAGCCTGGTTCCATCCTGGTTAAGGTGAAGCCCATCCCTTCGGAAGATTCCCTCCTTTCCCCAGAATATTCCGCAGTTCATAACAAATCCAAACCCCTCATTCTTGCACCATCGTCTCATCCACGCATTGAGACTCCGGAGCTCTGCCTGCCTTTTGGGTCCTGCATGTGGAACGGGAAGCATTTCGGAGAACGTTACCCTGGAAGTTCTGGATTTCAACTTCCTTCTTAAAAGCCAAAATTTAGCCTCCAGAACCTCCCTACCACATTTTCCTATGTCATTGGTACCGACATGTACCAAGACAGCAGACTCCTCCCTAGCACTTTTTAAGACCTTGTCACATGACCTCTCTCCTCCATGGCAACAGAGATGCCGCCAGACTGGAGGTGGGACGTCAGGACTCATCTATGTACCTCTCTGTCTTCCTTATGTTCTCCAAATCTGCTACTCTAGCCTCCAGAGATCAGACTCGTTCCCAGAGAGCAAAGAGCTCCTTGCACCTAGTGCACACGTAAGACCCCTCACCTACTTGGAGAAAATCATACATGTGACACTAAATGCAAAAGACTGGAAAGTGCCCCATCTCGCTGCTGGACTGCTGTCTGCATCTTAGTTTTAAGGTTGTGTTTAGATTATTTAAGTTCTTTACCTACTAGGGGTTGCTGGGGGTACTTAAACTAAAAACTATACCTAATGTTTAATGTACTTTGTTCATCTGAAGCTTAATTTATCTCAGGTCCTTAATGTATGCCTGATGAGGATAAACAGCTGTACCTGAGAGTGAATATGGCACCTCCTTTCCTTTAAGAGGTTTAAGCACCTATAAAGCTACGATTTTCCCAGTGGTGGGTTGGGTGGGTGTTGGGGGAGGGAGTGAGGGAAAGAAGACTTATTAAAAGCTGGCTGCTACACAGTACTCTGTCTTGTGCTCCTAAGGTAATCTGTGACCAATTTCCTGGGGGAGTCCCAGCGCTCTTGCATTTATAGAGGGAGTCTTGGGGTCTAAATTTAACCAGAAAGCTCTCTTCTGTGTTTTAAATTTAAACTGAAAGCTCTTTACTGCTGCTAGGCCCTGACTGATTTAACAAATACACTGGGTTCACCAATTAGCTGTAATCTAAAGAATTCTTCCCCAAGATTTAGAAAAATTCACAGAAGTAAATACTTACAATTGAAGATCTCTCTCCAGAAGTAGCAGTCCCCTTTTGCAGTCAAGCCATATCCTTCATCCACATGAATGGACCTTGCATCATAGAGTGCTGCTCTGATCTTCCAGACATGGGGAACCCACTCCGATCTTTTTGCCACCCTGCAAAACACACAGCTTCCACACTTCTGCTCCCGGGTTCCGTCATTGCACAGACTGACGCCTTCCTTCTCCCCTGGGAACAGGGACTGCTCTACGCAGTCCCTCCCATCCCCTTGATACCCAAAATGTTGTTCAAACTACAGGCCAACAGGGGCTTCATGAGTCTAATAGCTCCCTTCGGGCCTGTCAACCATTGTTTCCACTGCTTCTTCGCCTTGCGTAGACTCAAGCCCTCAGCCCGGGATGTGTGCCCGACCTCTTCTCCCAGGACCACAGGACGCTGCTAAATCCCAATCTGCACTCACTACGCCTGTTGACATGGCCTATCGAATGGTTAGTACTCACCGACCTTAACCTACTACAGGCATTCAAGGATGTCCTCCTTTACATCTTGTAAGGATTCAACCAGGTGATCTTATGCCTTCAAATGGCATAGGTTTGCCCTCTGGTCTTTCCAAAGGACATTGACCCCTTTTCTTGCCCGAAGGAGTCGCTTCTACAATATCTCTTCCACTTATCCTTGACAGATCTGAAAACAAACTCGGTGAGAGTTCACCTTAGTGCCATTGTGGCCTTTCACAGACCAGTGGATAGACGGCTTAGCTTATCTCCTCACACACCTTAGCAGCATGCTTTATATGGGGTCTTCTGCTGTCCCAGCCACCCATTAAACCACTTCTGGTGGCCTGAGATCTGAACGTGGTTCTTGCGCAACTTCTAAAGCCACCTTTAGCCACCACTTCTCTGAAGTTTCTGTCTTTGGAAGGTTATCTTCCTGAATGCCCTCACTTCAGCTTGCAGCATCAGTGAGCTACAAGCTCCAGTGGCGGATCCCCTCTAAACTCTGTTTCACCATGACAAGGTGGTTCTCCGTACCCATCCACACTTTCTTCCAAAGGTAATTTTCTCTTTCCATCTAAACCAGTCTGTAATCCTGATTTTCTTCGCTAGACCACATGCGTCTCGGTCTGAAGCAGCGCTGCACACCTTAGAGTGCAAGCGAGCGCTGGTTTACTACTAGGATAGAACTAAGGATTACAAACTAGCCTCTCAATTATTCATCTCCTTTGATCCTAGTTACCAAGGTCTACCGGTGATGAAATGTCCTCTCTCCACATGGATACAGATTGCATTTTGTTTGCTTATACACAGGTCGGACTCTTTGGAGGGTCATGTCACTGCTCAGTGTGCGGGCTACGGCAACCTCGGTAGCCAATCTCCATTCAGTATCCATAGAGATTATCTGTCAGGCAGCTACCTGGTCCTCCATTCATACCTTTGCTGCACACTACTATCTGGACAGAGACTCCCGTCGGGATGCTGTCTATGGCCAAGCTGTACTCCAGCACCTCTTTGGGACTTAAATTCAACACCTATCCTCTGTCCTTGGACTTCTACAATATACCAGACTATCATTGGGGGAGTGTTGCCTCTTGGAATAGACTCCAATGGCCCACAACTTTACCAGACTCATCAATTACACGTTTTATTTTGCCTCAGGGATCACACTGCTCTCCCCTCCATACCAGTCTGGTACCTGGGAGCTAGTTAGATCTATATGTGAAGACTGCATTCCTGCTTGTTCCTGGAGATAGTGTAGTTACGCACCTGTAGTGTACAAATCCAACTGAGAAGAGGTGTTGGGAAGGCAGGCACGCAGGCGCAGTGGCGTGCTCCCAAAGTCTTTCCTATTGGATGCTGGGTAGCATTCCCACGCAGGCTGTCTGTGAAGACTGATTCCTGCTGTTTCTGGAGCTCATCTGTTACAAGTGAGTAACTACACTTTTTCACTGTTAAATGGGGTCATTTATTTATTTATTTATTTTATTTATTTAGTAAACACTTGTATACCGCTGCTTCCTACGATCAGAATGACTTAGAATGACTTGCAAAAGTCTTCACATCCTTGTACATTTTTCACATTCTGCTGTCTAAAAATATAATTTTACTTTAAAGTAGGATTTTGTTCTACACAACATACTCTACATTTTCATTGTGAAAAAAAACCAAAGCGATATTAAAAAGTAATTGGGAATAAGAAACTAAAAAGTCAATTTGCATAGGACTTACATCAATGGATCACCTTTCTTCAGCATTAGTATAAACACTGATCTTTTCCAGTTTGTTAGCCATGATGTCGTCTTCCAAATTTCCTGGCAGAGTTTTTGTAATATGGTAACAGCTGCATCCCATTGCTGTAATATTTCATTGGGAATGCCTTTAATGCCTAATGCTTTGTTCTTTGATAATGCTTTCAATGCAGCTTCGACGACTGCTTAACTCGCCAATGGTTCCTGAACATAAGGTACAGGTTGAAACAGCTATTGGTCCACTTGATCTTTGATATAATGACTCTGTATATTCTTTGCACCTTTCTTTGATCATCTCAGTATCATTCAGCATGGATCCTTGAGCATCTTGTAGCATTCCAATTTGAGACTTCCTGTCTGAAAGGAGCCATCTTACCTCAGTCTTCTTTTTTCCGTGGAGCCTGTCGGTTGTCAGTCTGTCCACGAAAATCAGTTGATTCCTTTCAGGTTTGTTTCTCTGTTTTTTGGTACATTTATCCAGTTGTGTGCTCTTCACTATCTTCCTGCCTGTCCCCGAAAGCATCGGTGACTCGGCACTGTGTTTTTTTTCTTTAGTTCCTTTTTTTTTTTTTTGGTGTATGGTTTTTTTTTCTCGTGCTTTCCTGGTTGGCTGGGACATTGGAGTCCTTTTACTTGGTAGAAGCAGACTTCCCCAATATGTCAAATCTGGCTAGTGGCTTCAAGAACTGCTCCCAGTGTAGCCGAACCATCTCCATGATGAACCGCCATAACTGGTGTCTTCAATGCCTCTGGCCCGACCACGAGTCCCTCCACCTGTACTCGCTGCTTGCAGATGCTGCACAAGGGGCTCAAGAACTTGGAAAAACAGCGGGAATTGCTGTTTGGGTTCTTCGAGTTTTTGGCACTGCCATCTGCATTGAAGGCCTCTGCCGAAGCCTCAGCTTTGCGCAGGGGCTGTGCTCATTTGGAGCCAAAGGTCCATGGAAGATCATTTTCTTAGTGGCGGTCACCTCTGCATGCAGAGTAGCGAACTCCAAGTGCTATTGGCGCATCCTCCGTACACAAGATTGTCAAAATGTGGTTCTTCCTAGAAACATAGAAACATGATGGCAGAAAAAGACCACATGGCCTATCTAGTCCGCCCTTCCATCAACTACAATAGTGCCCTTTTTTCCTTTAGAGATCCTCTGTGTTTGTCTCATGCTTTTTTAAATTCAGGTACTGTCCTCGTCTCTACTACCTCCACTGGGAGACTATTCCACTCATTACCACTCTTTCCTTAAAGAAATATTTCCACATATTACTCTCGAGTCTATTCTTTTTCACTCTCATCCTGTGTCCCCTCATAGCAGAACTTGCTTTCAATCGGAAGAGACTCTCCTGTGTATTTATGCCACAGAGTTATTTAACATCTCTATCCCCCTATCCCGCCTTTCCTCTAAAGTATACATATTAAGATCTTTGTTCTCATATGCTTCATAACAAAGACACCACTAACCATTTTAGTAGCCTCCCTCTGTACTGACTCCAGTTTACTTATATCCTTTTGAAGGTGCGGTTTCCAGAATTGCACACAATACTCCAAATGAGGTCACACCAGAGACTTATACAGAGGTATTATCACCTCCTTATTTCTGCTAGCCATTCCTCTCCCTATACACCCAACAAAAAGGTTTCTTGCCCTTAAAATATCCTTTTTCATTTTTGCCCACTGTTCTTTTACATCCCCCAGCTGTTCCCATCCTGCTAATGACTATTTGAGGTATTGGCCCATTTTGGCAAAGTCAGTTTTCCTAACGTCTAACACCCTCATTTTTGAATGGATTTTCAGTCCTAGTCCTAATAATGAAACATACCATTTGGTGATCACTGGATGCGAAATGATCTCATAAGAACATAAGATATGCCATACTGGGTCAGACCAAGGTCCATCAAGCCCAGTATCCTGTTTCCAACAGTGGTCAATCTAGGTCATAAGTACCTAGCAGTTTCCCCAAAAGCCACAGGTTCCTCAATGCTTGTATTGGGTCAAGCAGTGATATCCCGTGTCCTTTTTAAATAATGGTTTATTGTCCTTTCCTCCAGGAACTTATTCAGACCTTCTTTAAATCCAGCTACATGTACACTAACAGCTTTTACTACATCCTCCAGTAACAAATTCCAGAGTTTGATTGCATGTTAAGAGAAAATATTTTTCCACATTAGTCTTAAATAGGTTACCCTGTAGCTTCATTGCATGTCCCCTAGTCTTTTTATATTCTGATGATGTAAACAATCGATCTAAGTTTACCTGTTCCACTCCATTCATTAATTTATAGACCTCTATCATATCTCCCCTCAACCTTCTTTTTTCCAGGCTGAAGAGCCCTAATCTTTTTAGCCTCTCTTCATAGGAGTATCCTTCCATCCCCTTTACCATTTTGGTGGCTCTTCTCTGTACCTTTTCTAATAACTCTATATCTTTTTTAAGATACGGCGACCAGAATTGCACAGAATATTCAAGGGACAGTTGCACCATGGAACGATATAGAGGCATTATAGTATCCTTTGCTTTATTTTCCATTCCTTTCCTTATGATACCTAGCATTCTATGTGCTCTCTTGGCCGACGCTGCACACTGGGCGGATGGTTTTAGCATGTTATCCACAATGACGCCTAAATCTTTTTCCTGGGAGGTGGTTCCCAATGTGGAACCTTGCATCATGTAACCATAGTTTGGGTTGTTCTTTCCTAGGTGCATAACTTTGCACTTGTCCAGATTAAATTTCATCTGCCATTTGGATGCCCAGTTCCATCAAGTGAGCTCCATGGATAGCAGTGTTTGTCCCAAGTTCAAGGAAGAAGCCTTTGAGCGCATTCTTTTCGGCAGTGATGGGACGTATGCTGCCTCTACCATGTCTCCCATGATTTTCTCGCTGGTGGGAACAGCAGCCATCATGGATGGCTTCATGACTCTGGCAGAAGAAAATCATGGTGAAGAGGCTGCAGGCCCCTGAGGGTCCTCCAGAGCACCAGAGCCGGTTCTCAGCCAGCTTTGAACAGCTCCTGAAACAGCTGTTTTCAGATTTTGATAGCTGCATAGCAGCCCCCATAACCAGGGTTCTGAGGCTCTGACCTTCCCTAATGTGGGATTCTGGATCTTTTGTCTTCTGTCTCTGGCAACAAGGGGGTTAAGAATCCTTGACCTTCCTTTTCACCAGTCTGTTCCTCCGAGAGGCCAACCATGTTCTTCTGGTTTTATATGTTACTGAATATACCCCCTGAGGCAGGCAATTGCCAAAACATGTTGAATTTCTTAATTGATTTTTCTATAGATTTTTTATTTGATGTTTGATTAATAAATTGTTTTTCTGTTGGTGTTATGGTAGGGCTGCCACTTCTCATTGCTGCACCAGCATATATTCAAGTGATAACATAACTGATAGTTGCTCTGATATGCCTCCACCTGCTGGCAGGGGGACATAACCCACTTATCTAGACTGGTCTAGCAAGATTCAAGAAAAGGAAGTTAACAGGTATGAAAAATGTATTTTTTATTTATTTATTTATTTAGTATACATTTGTATACCGCTACTTCCAGCGATCAGCAGCGGTTTGATTACAGATTGGAAATTGTCAAATCATGACAGGAAATTTTTGAGGTATAAATACATTGTATAAATACATTTTTGTATAAATACATTTTTGAGGTATAAATACATTTTCAAAAATGTCTTATTCCACAAGTTCCTGGAGTAAAAGTACATAATCTGTTAGTGAAAAGAGTAGCCTAGTTAGAGCATTGTTAAGAACATCATAAGATATGCCATACTGGGTCAGACCAAGCTCCATCAAGCCCAGTGTCCTGTTTCTAACAGTGGCCAATCTTAGGTCACAAGTACCTAGCAGTTTCCCTAAAAGACACAGGTTTCACAATGCTTGTATTGGGTCAAGCAGTGATATCCTGGGTCCCTTTTAATAATGGTTTATGGACCTTTCCTCCAGGAACTTGTCCAAACCTTTTTTTAAACCCAGCTACACTAACAGCTTTTACTACATCCTTCGGTAACAAATTCCAGAGTTTGATTACACGTTGAGTGAAAAAATATTTTCTCTTACTAGTCTTAAATAGGTTATTGCCCTGTAGCTTCATTGCATGTCCCCTAGTCTTTCTATATTCTGATGACGTAAACAATCGATCTATGTTTACCCGTTCCACTTCATTCATTAATTTATAGGCCTCTATCATATCTCCCCTCATCCGTCTCTTTCCAGGTTGAAGAGCCCTAACCTTTTTAGCATCTCTTCATAGGGGTATCCTTCCATCCCCTTTACCATTTTAGTGGCTCTTCTCTGTACCTTTTCTAATAATGCTATATTCTTTTTAAGATACGGCGACCAGAATTGCCCAGAATATACAAGGTGCACACTGGGCGGAGAGTTTCAACATGTTCACGATGACGCCTAAATCTTTTTCCTGGGTGGTAATTCCTAATGTGGAACCTTGCATCATGTAACCATAGTTTGGATTGTTCTTTCATAGGTGCATAACTTTGCACTTGTCCACATTAAATTTCATCTGCCATTTGGATGCTGAGTTTTCCAATTTATCAAGATCCTCTTGCAATTTTTCACAATCCTCATGGGTTTTAACAACTTTGAATAATTTTGTCTCATCTGGACATTGCAGAATAGCAGAATTAGAAAAGGATACCCATATGAGGCAAGACTTATAAAAGGTTAGGGCTCTTACAATTAGGAAAAGAGATGACAGAGGGAAGATATGATAAAGATCTATAAAATAATGAATGGAGTGGAATGAGTAAACGTAGATTGGTTGTTTACTCCTTTAAAATGTAGAAAGACTAGGGGACAAACA
Source organism: Ichthyophis bannanicus (assembly GCA_033557465.1). Taxonomy (NCBI): domain Eukaryota; kingdom Metazoa; phylum Chordata; class Amphibia; order Gymnophiona; family Ichthyophiidae; genus Ichthyophis; species Ichthyophis bannanicus. Next base: position 197,737,853 of record CM066045.1, read on the forward strand.
ATGAAGCTACAATGTAGCACATTTAAGACAAAATTAGAAGAAATATCTCCAGGAACAAGCAGGAATGCAGTCTTCACATATGGGTGAACGTCACCGACTGAGCCTGTGTGGGAATGCTCCCCAGCAACCAATAGGAAAGCCTTTGGAAGCACTCCACTACGCCTGCGTTTCTGCCTTCCCTACTCCTGTTCTTTATCGTGAAGTCAGTAGGACGCATCGTCCTGTCACAACTGAAAAACGTCTCTTTTTGTGTCCTGCGTCAGAAGCCTTATGAGAAGAGACTTGAAGACCTAAATATGTACACTTTGGAGGAGAGGAGGGACAGGGGAGATATGATTCAGACCTTTAAATACTTAAAGAGAAATGATGAACAAACAAACCTCTTCCAAAGACGGGGAAGCTGTAAAACTAGAGGGCATAACATGAAGCTGCAAGGTGGTAAATTGAAAGGCAATGTCAGGAAATATTTTTTCACTGAAAGGGTGGTGGATGCTTGGAATGCCCTCCCGATTGGTGGGGGCAAATACGGTGACGGAATTCAAAAAGGCATGGGACAAACAGTGGATTCCTTTACAGCAATAGGATAAAAACAAGATAAACGGTACCATCTAACTTCTGAACCATATAACGTCTCAACAAATAAATCCATAAATCACAAAAAAACTGAAGTGATGTGCATATCCAGGAAAACGGACTTCAACCCACCACCAACAATAACCATGAACGGCAATGTATACGCAACAAAAAAGAAATTAAATACCTTGGAGTGACGCTGGACTGCAACTTAAAGATGGAGAAGCATCTTAGAATTACAAATCGGATCATTTTCCATAAGTTAAGAATTCTACAACCTCTCCGTTCTATCTTAGATCATGCGGACTTCCGCACCGTAGCGCAAGCCCTCATCATTCCTCACATAGACTATTGCAACGCCATACTTCAAGGGCTCCCTAAAAAGACCATCAGTATCCTCCAGTTGGCGCAGAATGTGGCAGCTAGAATCATAACGGGAACAAGACTAAAGGATCACATCACACCTACTTTAATTGACCTGCATTGGCTCCCAATCAGTGCCCGAATACAGTACAAAATCATAGTCACCACATTTAAGCTCCTCCATAACATCGCGCCCTCTTACCTCGGCTCACTTGTGTCAGCCCAAACAAATAACAGGAGCAGACGTTCCCCGAGCCTCAACACCCTACTGGTCCCCGGCCGCATGAGGCACGTCAATGTCCAGACCAGCAACCGAGCATTCTCGTTCATAGCACCTCAACTCTGGAACAAGCTACCAGTAGATCTAAGAGCGTGCAGTGACTTAATGGTCTTCAGAAAACAACTCAAGACGTACCTATTCCAGTCACACTTCAACACTATATAATCTCAATCCACAAAGCAAATTGTATGAATTCATGTCAGCAATGAGATCGCCACCAATAGACTCACTGATGTGTGAATATGTATCTGCTTATGTAAATTGTAAATTCTTTTGTAAATACTAATTGTAAATATTCCCTTCTCAATGTGTCTAAACCTTATCCCTGTGTGCTGTGAACTGTACTATGCCCTCTAATCATACTGTGTGCTGTGAACTGTACCTCTTCCACTAATCATCCTGTGTATTGTAAATTATGGCCAGTACAGCCACTCTTTTTCTGTGGTGGAATACCGCTGCTGATCGCTGGAAGTAGCGGGATATAAGTGTACACTAAATAAATAAAATAAATAAATAAATAGGGGAGTCCTACATGGAGTGGTGGGTTTACCCCTAAAAGACATGGGGAGGGGTGGCCTGCACAGAGCGACAGGTGCACCTACTCTTGCCATCTTGCTGGGCAGACTAGATGGACCATGCTGGTCTTTATCTGCCGTCATTTACTATGTTACATCATGCTACTGCCTTCCCATTGACGTCAAATCAGACACTGGTCCTGATAATTCTTCCTTTTTTATTTTTCTCTCTTCTATTGATTTTCACAACAGTTCTCGCCACTAAACTAGGCCTCTAGTCTTCCATAGCCTTATCTTCAATCTCAAAGACAACTTTTTCTGGCATGGAAAAGCCAGTCAATGGATTAAAAAAATGTACCGAATGTGCCAATACCATTTCGGCCACTGATAAATATGTTTAGTGTCTAAAATGTTTGGGTCCTGAACATGAACCTATTTCTTGTCCTTTGTGCCAACAAATGACAAAGAGAGTCCTCAAGAATCAAACCAGACAGTTTGGATTGTGTTCACCTGGATTCTTTTCCAGTGGCTGCCTATTCTCCGTGGGCATCAACTTCTTCTCATGGGTCTTGGGTTTCTTCAAAGTCCAAGCCCAAAAGTAAATCTCAGTCTGTGTCCATGTCCAAATCTTCGGCATCGAAGACCGATTCCAGTGCCAGGGAGAAGTCCCCAAATAAGCATTGCGACTCCCCTGTTGGTGCTTCTGATGCAGACTAGCCAGCCAAACAGCCCTGGTTGGAGGATCTCTCCTCCAAAGCACAAGTGGGACTCCAGGATGCTCCCGAGGCATCGACCTCCAGAGAGCTACCAGTTCATGACTTCACCAAGACATCTGCCATCTCCCTAGACCAGCCATGCTGGCTCTCGAGAGGAGTTTGGCAGCCTCGGTACCAATAAACTAACATTGAGAACTCAAGGAGTGCAGGCTTCGGCACCAAGTCTATATCCAGGCGTATTGGGCCCGATGCCAGCCCTTGAACCGGCATCATTGGAATCGGTCAGTGTCCCCAATACACAACAGACTCAAGCCCCCATGTCTCTCTGTTCTGAAACTTCTGAATATCAGTATCTGCAGTGACTTTTGATGTCCACGAAGCATTGAGGTCGAACCCAAGACCACCGATACTTAGAAACATAGAAATATGACTACAGAAAAAGACCACGTGGCCTATCTAGTCTGTCCTTCTTTATTAACAACTACAACAGTCCCCTTTTTTTCCTTTAGAGATCGACTGTGTTTGTCCTATGCTTTTTTGAATTCAGTTACTGTCCTAATCTCTACCACCTCCACTGGGAGGCTATTCCACGGATCCACCACTCTTTCCGTAAAGAGATATTTCTGCAAATCACTCCTGAATCTATCCCCCTTCACCCTCATCCCATGTCCCCTTGTAGCAGAACTTGCTTTCAATTGAAAGAGGCTCTCCCCCTGAACATTTATGCCACGGAGGTATTTAAACATCTCAATCATATCATCTCTACCCCGCCTTTCCTCTAAGGTGTACCTATTAAGATCCTTAAGTCTGTCCTCGTATGCTTTATAATGAAGACCACTAATAGAAACATAGAAATATGACGACAGAAAAAGACCACATGGCCTATCTAGTCTGTCCTTCCATAACAACTACAACAGTCCACTTTTTGCCTTTAGAGATCCTCTGTGTTGGTCCCATGCTTTCTTGAATTCAGTTACTGTCCTCATCTCTACCACCTCCACTGGGAGACTATTCCACGGATCCACTACTCTTTCCGTAAAGAAATATTTCCGCATATCACTCCTGAATCTATCTCCCTTCACCCTCATCCCATGTCCCCTCGTAGCAGAACTTGCTTTCAATTGAAAGAGGCTCTCTCCCTGAACATTTATGCCACGGAGATATTTAAACATCTCAATCATATCACCTCTATCCCGCCTTTCCTCTAAGGTGTACATATTAAGATCCTTAAGTCTGTCCTCATATGCTTTATAATGAAGCCCATTAATCATTTTGGTAGCAACCCTCTGCACCGACTCCATGCTGTTCACATCCTTTTGAAGGTGCGGTCTCCAGAATTGCACACCATACTCCAAATGAGGTCGCACCAAAGACTTATACAGAGGCATTATCACCTCCTTTTTTCTGCTAGCCATTCCTCTCCGTATGCACCCAAGCATCCTTCTAGCTTTTGCTGTCGCCTTTTCCACCTGTTTAGCTACTTTAAGATCATCAGACACAACCACGCCTAGGTCCCGCTCTTCTTTAGTGGACAAAAGTACTTCACCTCCTATACTGTATTGCTCCCTTGGATTGCTGCAGCCCAAATGCATGACCTTACATTTTTTAACATTAAATCCCAGCTGCCAAATTCTAGACCATTCTTCAAGCTTAGCTAGATCCCTCCTCATGTTATCTACCCCTTCCTGGGTGTCTACTCTATTGCAGATTTTGGTATCATCCGCAAAGAGGCAAACCTTACCCGACAGCCCTTCCGCTATATCACTAACAAAGATGTTAAAAAGAATTGGACCAAGGACAGATCCCTGGGGCACACCACTGGTAACATCCTTCTCCTCAGAGTGAGCTCCATTTACTTGTACTCTTTGTCGCCTCCCACCCAACCAATTTCTAACCCAAGCAGTAACTTTAGGGTCCATCCCTAGGGTGCTCAGTTTGTTTATAAGTCGCCTGTGAGGAACAGTGTCAAAGGCTTTACGGAAATCTAAATACACCACATCTAGAGCTCTCCCTCGGTCCAACTCCCTGGTCACCCAGTCAAAAAAATCAATCAGATTTGTCTGACAAGACCTGCCTCTGGTGAATCCATGCTGCCTTGGATCCTGTAATCCGCTGGACTCCAGAAACCTCACTATTTTCTCTTTCAGCAGCGTTTCCAATAATTTACTCACCACCGAAGTTAAACTAACCGGCCTGTAGTTTTCAACCACATCCTTACTTCCGCTTTTGTGTAAAGGCACCACATGAGCCTCTCTCCAGTCCTTTGGCACCACTCCTGACTCCAACGAGGCATTGAAAAGGTCAGTCAGTGGAGTTGCTAGAACGTCCCCAAGTTCCCTCAGTATTCTAGGGTGTATCCCATCCGGTCCCATCGCTTTGTCTACTTTAAGTTGAGCTAGTTTCTCACGAACACAGTCTTCTGAAAATAGTTCAAGATGTCCCTCGCTTCTGTTCTTATTTGTGGGTGTTTTCTGAGGTCCTGCTCCTGGTTCTTCATCTGTGAACACAGAACAAAAATATTTGTTAAGCAATTCCGCTTTATCCTTATCAGCTTCTACATATTCCCCCCCTGCACCCTTGAGTCTGACAATACCACTTTTGCTCTTCCTCTTCTCACTAATATATCTGAAAAATGTCTTATCCCCCCATTTTATTGCATTTTTAGTAGCCACCCTCTGCACCAACTCCATCCTGTTCACTTCCTTTTGAAAGTGCAGTCTCCAGAATTGCACACTATACTCCAAATGAGGTCGCACCAAAGACTTATACAGAGGCACTATCACCTCCTTTTTTCTGCTAGCCATTCCTCTCCGTATGCACCCAATCATCCTTCTAGCTTTTGCTATTACCTTTTCTACCTGTTTAGCTACTTTAAGATCATCAGACACAACCACGCCCAGGTCCCGCTCTTCTTTAGTGGACAAAAGTACTTCACCCCCTATACTATATTGCTCCCTTGGATTGCTGCAGCCCAAATGCATGACCTTACATTTTTTAACATTAAATCCCAGCTGCCAGATTATAGACCATTCTTCAAGCTTAGCTAGATCCCTCCTCATGTTATCTACACCTTCCTGGGTGTCCACTCTATTGCAGATTTTGGTATCATCCGCAAAGAGGCAAATCTTACCCGACAGCCCTTCCACAATATCACTAGCCATAGTCCTAATACTGAACCACACCATGTGATCACTGGATGCAAAATGATCTCCTACTATAACATCAGAAACACTTTCACCATTGGTAAGCATCAAGTCCAGTATGGCCCCTTCACGTGTGGGGTCTGTTACCAATTGCTTGAATAGTTCTTCCTGTAGAGATTCTGATTTCTTGCCAGACTCTGATTCAAGTTCCTCCAAAGAACTTCACAACATCCCTTTGGACCCTTCGCCGCCTCAGGAACAGTGTTGGTCCCCACTAGAAGATATGTCCTTTCAGGATTTCACAACCAAGGAGAGCAGTAGGTACCTTCACACTATCAAAGAAGACAAAACAAGCGGGTACAAAAAGGGACTGGCAAATGTTCAATTCAGGTAAAACCCCTTTTATGGTTTAGAATTTATCCACCTGTGTATTTTACTTGTGTTTTTAACATCTTATTGCTATCATTTTTTTTGACTCACTGCATCTACAATATTTGTTCTACGTTACGATTTTTTTTTATTACTATATATGGTTCTTTTATGCTTCACTACATTTTATACATATAGTAGTATTCTTATTTTTTAAATTTATTGTAATATGTTTGTTTTTATGATTTTATAACCCATTGGTTTTTAAATGTTTTTTAATGGTTGTCCTTATGTTTAATATTTATTGTTATTCTTTTTGAGGTTTGCTCCCTCTAAAGACCCCCTGAAGAAGGCTTTCGAGCCGAAACGCATAGGGGCCAATAAAAGGGGTTTTAACCTGAATTGAACATTCACCAGTCCCTTTTTGTACCCGCTTGTTTGGTTTTCTTTCGGGATTTCATACATGGCATGGCAGCAGGGCTTTCCATCACAGTAGTCTCGGAAAAGGAACCGAGGGCTGAGGAATTGTTGATACTCCAATACGCTTCCACGCCCAAGGAGGTGGCTACCCTACTCGTGCATCATGTCCTGCAGGATCTTATGCTCTGCATGGGGGAGGCCCCACTCATGGTTCTACCTGTCAGCAAGAGACTCCGTACCATGTATCGAGTACCAGAGTGCCCAGACTTCCAAAAACTTCAGCTCCCCCGCCACTCAATGGTGGTGGAATCAGCGATGCACCGAATAAAGAGCTCAAAGAACTATTCATCCATGCCACCTGGCAGAGACTCGAGGACACGCGATGCCTTTTGGTGTCGATGTTTCCAGGAATGCATGCTGGCCTCCAGAATCAACTCTTACATGCTATACATGGGCATGTTTCTGAAGGATGTCACCAGGGATCTGGAGACGTTTGCCCCTCTACTTCTTGAAAATAAGCAGAGCGCATTCCAGACACTCATCAAGCAAGGCCAGAACACTTCCAAGTTTCTTACCAGGGCCTTTTTTGGTGCTTTTGAATACACAAGCAAACCTTCAGCAATCTGCATTGGAGCTTGCAGAATGGCCTGGTTACAGGCATCAGACCTTGAGGAATGGGTCCAGAATAAACTGGCCAATATCGCATGTACTGGAGAGAACCTTTTTGGCGAAGACTGAAGGGAAAAAGCAGGAGAGATTAAAACAGATGCTCTCGCCCTAAAACGTCTTTCCAGGAAAACAACTGACCCATCCAAGAAGAAGGCTCTTCCCAATAAATCTTTTTATTCTAAAAAGGAGTTAGTATCCTTCTTACCCACCTTCTGCTGTCTATCAATCTCAGCAGAAGCAGCAGGGTCCTCTCCAACCCAAGAAACTCAAGACTCCTACGCCTCAACCAGCTGCACAGGGAAAGCTTGCACCTGGTTCTTGACTCCTTCCTAGAGAGCATTGCCAATTTGCCCCTGGAGAACCCCAGCCCCTTCGCATAGCAGGCAGACTTTGACACTATGCCCACAGGTGGCACCTCATAACTAGAGCAATGGATGCTCCAGATTGTCCAAAGGTGTTATCAGCTTCACTTCAAACCTTATTCCCCACCAGCTTCACAGGGGATTACCCATACAACCCCTTCGAAGCACTCTCTTAAAAGAAGATGTGACCACTCTGTTGTCCCAGGTACCATAGAAATAGTTCCTCATCTTCAAGAAAGGTTGGGCTTTTACTCTCCATCCTTTCTCATTCCAAAAAAAGCAGGAGGCTTCAGGCCTTGCAGGACTACAAAAGGGGACTGTTACTTCTGGAGAGAGATCTGCAATTGTGAGTATATACTTCTGGGAATTTTATGTAAGGAATTCTTTGTATTAAAGCTAATTAATCTGTGAGCCCACTATTTTTTGTTAAATCAGTCAGGGCCTAGTAGCAGCAGTTTAAGTTTAAATTTAAAACACAGAAGAGAACTTTCTGGTTACATATCATACCCAGCAGAGAGCTTGTAGTTTAAATTTAATAGTCACTCAGGGCCTAGCATCAGCGAAGTACTTTTAGTTTAAATTTAAAACACAGAAGAGAGCTTTCTGGTTAAATTTAGAACCCAGCAGAGAGCTTGTAGTTTAAATTTCATAATAGGTTAGAGCCTAGCAGCAGCAAAGACCTATAATTTAAAATCAAATAAAAGTATAGCTTACCTCAGCAGCACAGGACGGTACTCTGTAGCAGCCCTCCTTTAATAAGTATTATTTCCCTCGCTCCCTCCCCACACCCACCCACCTACCCCTGGGATAATCGTAGCTTTATAGGTACTTACACATCTTAAAAGACGGGGTGCTCTCAGGTGCTGCTCGTTACCCAAATCAGTCATACACTAAGGACCTGAGATTAATTAAGCTTCAGGTGAACAAGGTATATTAAACGTATTAGGTACAGTTTTATTAGTATAAATATCCATAGCAACCCTTAGGAAGTAAAGAACTTAGTTCTAAACAAAAACTTAAAACTAAGATGCAGACAGCAGTCCAGCAGCAAGATGGGGGCTTTCCAGTCTTTTGCATTGAGTGTCACATGTATGATTTTCTCCCAGTTGGTGAGAGGTCTTACGTGTGCACTAGGTGCAAGGAGCTCTTTGCTCTCAGGAAACGAGTCCATTCTCTAGAGGCTAGAGTAGCAGACTTGGAAAACATAAAGACAGAGAGGGATATAGTCCTGAAGTCCCACCTCCAGTCTGGCAGCATCCCTGTTGCCATGGAGGAGAGAGGTCACGTAACAGGAGAGCATCACCCTGGTGTGGCAGGAAGAGTTCTCCAGGACCAAGCAGGAAGTCAGTCCTCACATATGGGTGACGTCGGCGCCGACGGAGCCCTCGCGGAGCAATTTTCCCCAGCTTTCAAAGAAAGCCTTTGGGAATTGCAGCGAGCATGCGCGGTCCTCTTCCCGCCCAAGGGTGCCATCTTGCTCAGTCTTCTTTTTTCCGCGGAGCCCTACAGACGTTGTTTGTAATTCCCCGCTAGAAAAGTTGATTTTATTTGTCTTTTTTCTCGGTTTCGACGCCGGTTCTTTTCCCGCCCGGACCCGCGACGCCGGTTGCGAGTCCGTTCTTTATTTTTAGTTTTTTTGTCCTTCGTGACAGATTTCGCGCCTTTTTTTACTTTTTCACTGGCAGCCCGGTCTTTTGACCTCGCAGGGGCCCTTTTTCCCCCGATGGCTGCCAGCGGGTTTAAGAAGTGTGATCGGTGTAAGAAGCTCATGTCTCTTACCGACACACACGACTACTGCCTCCGCTGCCTCGGACCCGATCATGACCCGATGATCTGTGGTCCGTGTGGCAAGATGTCCTCAAAAGCGTTGAGTCGGCAGCATCAGCGGGAACGTATCTTCTCTGACTCCGGCTGGGCTCGGACCTCGTCAGAGGCTTCGACGTCTCGGGACTCTGGTCCTGAGCATCGTCGAAGTTCCTCTGAAAGGGGGTCTCCTACCCGGGAACATCATCGGAAGAAGAAACCCACGAGGGCGGGGTCGGTGGACGCTCCTGGTTCCTCGAGGGCCAGGTCGCATAGCCCCGATTCCCGTCCCGGGTCCTCGGAGATGGAGAGGCCTTCCAAACATCCTCGTCTCGAGATGGACTCGCCCGCTCACGTGAGTACTGTTGTCCTCGTGGACTCGCCTCCGAAGGAGCCGACGTCTGGCCCGACGCCGTCGGTGCCCGAGTCGGGGGCTGCTGGGTCTCCTGAGCTCGGACTCAGGTTGACAGCCTTGGAGAGCAGTCTGACTGCCTTCATGGACCAGCAGCGGGCATTGATCGCTGGCCTCGCCGGTGCTTCTGCCCTGACCGCCGGGACGTCGACCTCCAAGTCGACCCCGGAGACCGAGCCGATCCTCGAGTCCATGAGGGCTCGAGTCGATCCTCGGTCGCGGTCTCCTTTGGCCTCCCATTCGGGACCGAGGTCGTCGATGCCGACTCCCTCGGCGTCGGGGCGAACGGCATCGATGCCCACCCGACCGGAGCCGCTCGACTCCTCCTCCGAGGAGTCAGCCTGGGAATCCGAGGAAGAAGAGTCACCTGGTTCTTTTCAGACTCGGTGTGTCCCATCGGACTCCCCCGAGTCCAAACCTCGGAGACGGTCCCCCCCCGGAGGATACCTGGTTCTCGGACTTCGTGCGGGATATGGCCAAAGCCTTGTCCTTCCCCGCGGATCCCGAGGAGGAGCCTCGAGTCGAAGAGCTCGATGCCCTCCAATATGACTCTCCCCCAAAGGAGGCCTTTATTGTACCGGTTCCTCCGATGCTGGAACGACTTCTCTTCCGCATGTGGGAGACCCCGGCGTCGTCGCCGGTGTTAAGCAAGCGAGTCGATTCCATTTATCGAGTCCGCAAGTGCCCCGGGTTCCAAAAGGCACAACTACCGCACCATTCCATGGTGGTGGAATCTGGCATGCATAGACTTAAAAGTCAAAAAATGCACCACTCGGGAGGCCCGAAGCCTGGATGCCCTCGGTAGGAAGTGTTTCCAGGGCTCTATGCTTGCTTGTCGAGTCCAGACCTACCATGTCTATATGGGCATGTATCTACGAGACCTGGCTAAAGAAATAGCCGGGTTCTCTGCTGGTCTCTCCGAGGAACCTTTGCAGAGGTTCCAAGCCTTGTCAACTGGTATTTGGGAGTGCTCGAAGTTTATCTCTCGAGCAGCCTACGATGGCTTTGAGGCATCGGCTCAAGTAGCCGCAGCCGGCATTGGTGGCCGCCGACAGGCTTGGCTTCAGTCATCCGACCTCGAGCCATGGGTGCAGGACAAGTTGGTCGATGTCCCCTGCAGAGGTGAAAACCTCTTAGGCAAGCCCATGGATGAGAAGGCTGCACAGATCGAGACCGAGACTCTCACCAGGACTCGTCTCTCAAGGAAGACCTCTGCCCCTTCTCAGAAGAAGAAGGGCTCGGGGAGAAAGCCCTTTTACCCGAGGAAGGCGGCTGCTTATCACCACTACCCTCATTATCAGGCCTCGGCAGCTCCCCAGCAGGGTAAGCAAGCCAAGGGACGGGGTAATGGATCACGTAGGCAGCAAGCCCCCAAGCCTGCACCACCAGCCCCTGCTCAGCAGGGTGGGGGTTTTTGACTTCATCAGCATAGCCTCTCCCCTCAGCTGGTTTCTCTCAGCACGGGAGGCCAGCTGGTCCACTTTGCCCACAGGTGGACCAACATCACTACAGATACCTGGGTACTTCACATAGTCCAAGAGGGCTATCTTCTGCACTTCCACCAGGTACCTCCTTCCTACTTTCCGGGGGAGCCTCTCAGACTCCCTCTGCACAGGGACTTACTCCTTCAGGAGTTAGCAAGTCTTCTTCAGGAACAGGCTGTGGAACCGGTGCCCCACCACCTGAGAGGTCAAGGCTTTTACTCCAGGTACTTTCTGATACCAAAAAGAACAGGAGGCCTCAGACCCATCCTGGACTTGCGGAACCTCAACAAGTTCCTCGCAAAGGAAAAGTTCAAGATGCTTACCCTTGGAATCCTGCTGCCCTACCTCCAGCAGGGAGACTGGCTATGCTCCTTGGATCTAAAGGATGCCTACACTCACATCCTCATCCACCCCAGCCACAGACAATATCTCAGGTTTGTTGTGGGGGGGCAATCATTACCAGTACAGAGTACTACCCTTTGGCGTATCCTCCGCACCAAGGGTGTTCACCAAATGTCTGGCAGTGGTGGCGGCTTATTTAAGACTTCAAGGCCTCTTTGTGTTTCCATACCTGGACGACTGGCTCATCAGAGCACAGTCTTCCCAAGAGGCCACTCACGCCACGCACCGCACTGTGGCTCTGCTCCAGCACTTGGACTTTGTCATAAACTTCGCAAAGTCCACTTTGCTCCCCTCTCAGGATCTCGAGTTCATCGGCGCAAGATTAAACACGCTTCAGGCGCGGGCCTTTCTGCCTCTCGACAGGGCACACAGGCTCATGGATCTTGCCAGCCACTTTCACAGCAATTCCCAGGTCTCTGCCAGGCAATTTCTGAGACTGCTCGGCCATATGGCTTCCACAGTCCATGTGACCCCCAATGCCCGCCTGAACATGCGGCCTGCTCAATGATGCCTTCGCACACAATGGCATCAGGCCACTGGGAGCCTAGCGGACTCCATACAGATCTCCGACCCGCTGGTCTCTTCTTTTCAATGGTGACTTCATCTGCCAAACCTAGTGCTCGGAATGGCTTTCCATTCTCCTCCGCCTTCTCAGGTCCTGACGACCGATGCTTCTCTCCTGGGTTGGGGAGCACATTGCCAAGGCACATGTACTCAAGGCCTTTGGACTCCTTGGGAGTCTGCCCAGCAGATCAACTTCCTGGAACTCAGGGCTATCCGCCTAGCTCTGCGGGCCTTCTCCCACTTCACTTCTCACCAGTCTGTGCTGGTCCAGACGGACAATCAAGTTGCGATGTTCTACGTGAACAAACAAGGGGGCACAGGCTCCTTCCCTCTCTGTCGGGAGGCACAAAAGCTGTGCTCTTGGGCCGTCAGCTGCGGCATCCTCCTCAAAGCTGTTTATCTCCCGGGTCAAGAAAATTGCCTGGCAGACAAACTGAGCAGAATCCTCCAGCCGCACGAGTGGAGATTGGATCCGTTGGTGCTTCAGCGGATCTTTCTCAAATGGGGCCTGCCCACAATGGATCTCTTTGCCAGTCCTCTCAACCGGCAGCTTCCCCAATTCTGCTCTCGACAACCGCATCCTCACAGAGTAGCGGCGGATGCTTTTCTTCTCTCCTGGTCCACAGGCCTTCTGTATGCCTTTCCTCCCATGCCACTGGTGTCTCGGACGCTCTTCAAGGTTCTCCGGGACAAAGCATCAATGATCCTCGTGGCTCCTCGGTGGCCGAGGCAACCTTGGTTCCCGCTTCTAATGCAGCTGGCGGTGGACACTCCTCTTCCTCTGGGGTTTCAGCCCGATCTCCTGACCCAGGATCACGGGACTCTCCTACACCTCAACCTCCGGTCCCTTCATCTGATGGCCTGGCTGCTGAAAGGGTAGTCCTGGCTTCCCTCCTGCTGCCTCCAGATGTGGAGGACGTCGTCTTGGCCTCCAGGCGGCCCTCCACCCGGAAGTCCTACGCTCTGAAGTGGCGTCGGTTCTCCGTCTGGTGTGCTCAGCAGTCTCATGATCCCTTCTCCTGTTCGATATCAGTGGTCTTGCAATACTTGCTTTGCCTCTCCGAACTTGGACTTAAGTCCAACTCGGTCAGGGTCCACCTCAGTGCTCTTTCTGCGCATCACATGCCGGTGGATGGCAGGCCTCTTTCCAGCCACCCTCTAGTGGCTCGTTTCCTCAGAGGCCTCCTTCTCCTTAAACCACCTTTATGCCCACCAGCCCCTGACTGGGATCTGAATGTGGTTTTACAGCGGATTACCTGTCCACCTTTTGAACCTATGGCTACCTGTCATCTTCGTTTTCTTTCTTGGAAAACCTTATTCTTGGTAGCCCTCACTTCTGCTAGACGCGTTAGTGAGCTACAGGCGCTGGTCTCTGATCCTCCTTACACTCGGTTCTACAAGAATAGGGTAGTCCTGCGGACTCACCCTAAGTTTCTTCCTAAAGTGGTTTCCCCTTTTCACATCAACCAGGAGGTGGTACTTCCGACCTTCTTTCCCAGGCCACACTCCAGCTGAGCTGAGATGGTCCTGCATACCCTGGACTGTAGAAGGGCGTTAACCTTCTACCTTGACCGTACGCGGTAGCACCGAAAGGCTGTTCAGCTCTTCGTGTCTTATGACCCCAACAAGTTGGGGCTCCCTGTCTCCAAGCGTACTCTGTCCATCTGGATTGCTGACTGTATCGCTTGGGCTTATGAGGCAGTCGGCCTCTCGTTGGAAAGTCGAGTCACGGCTCATCGTGTTAGGGCGAAGGCTGCGTCAGTGGCTTACCTCCGCTCTGTTCCATTGGCAGACATCTGCCGGGCCGCTACTTGGTCTTCAAGCAAGACTTTCGCAGCCCATTACTGCCTGGAGAGGGAGTCCCGCAGGGACAGTGCTTTCGGACAGGCAGTCCTCCGTAATCTCTTTGAGGTATAGGCAACTCCTGCCCTCCGTCCCGGATGTTGGGCTACCGGTTGGGGCGTACTCAGAGAAGATTCCTTCCTTCTGTGCTACTGAGCTTGAGGGAGCTCCTTTTTTGTGCTTAGGGTCTCCGGTAGCCTTAAGCTTGGGAGTCCCATATGTGAGGACTGACTTCCTGCTTGATCCTGGAGAAAGAGTAGTTACTCACCTGTAACAGGTGTTCTCCAGGAGCAGCAGGAATCAGTCCTCACAACCCTCCCTCCTCCCCTTGGAGTTGCAGTTCTATGATTTCGTTTTTGCTAATTTTTGCTGTCTTTTAGCTATGTTATCAGACTGAGCAAGATGGCACCCTTGGGCGGGAAGAGGACCGCGCATGCGCGCTGCAATTCCCAAAGGCTTTCTTTGAAAGCTGGGGAAAATTGCTCCGCGAGGGCTCCGTCGGCGCCGACGTCACCCATATGTGAGGACTGATTCCTGCTGCTCCTGGAGAACACCTGTTACAGGTGAGTAACTACTCTATCCTGTAACTAGGACCTCCAGGTGATGTAAAACCCTCTCACACCGATGAAGTTTCTCCAGGGCCATGTGCCCATGAGGGAAGAGTTAGGACAACCGTTATAGTTGGTGATTCGATCATTAGGCATGTAGATAGCTGGGTGGCGGCTGGACGTGAGGATCGCCTGGTAACATGCCTGCCTGGTGCGAAGGTAGAGGACCTCACGCGCCACCTAGATTAAGGTCTTAGATAGTGCTGGGGAGGAGTCTGCTGTCTTGGTACATGTCGGTACCAATGACATAGGAAAATGTGGTAGGGAGGTTCTGGAGGCTAAATTTAGGCTTTTAGGTAGGAAGTTGAAATCCAGAACTTCCAGGGTAGCGTTCTCCAAAATGCTTCCCGTTCCACGTGCAGGACCCAAAAGGCAGGCAGAGCTCCGGAGTTTCAATGCGTGGATGAGACAATGGTGCAGAGAAGAGAGTTTTGGATTTGTTAGGAACGGGGGAACATTCTGGGGAAAGGGGAGGCTCTTCCGAAGGGATGGGTTTCACCTTAACCGGGATGGAACCAGGCTGCTGGCATTAACCTTTAAAAAGGAGATAGAGCAGCTTTTAAACTAGATAATAGGGGAAAGCCGACAGTCGCCCAAGAGGGGATGGTTCGGAAGAATGTATCCTTGAAGGATACTACCAAAAGCAGAGAGGTTCCAAAAAAGAGTAAAGTAGCCCAAATGCGCTCGAGTATGGAGCAGAGAGAGCTTAAAGATCCCAAATTACCCATGTCTACCAACAGCCAAACTAATATGAATAAAATAGTCTCTAAAATGCTTGTATGCAAATGCTAGAAGTCTAAAAAAATAAGATGGGAGAGTTAGAATATATAGCACTAAATGAGAGGTTAGATATGATTGGAATATCAGAGACATGGTGGAAGGAGGACAACCAGTGGGACACTGATTCCTGGATACAAACTATATCGTAATGATAGAGCTGATCAAATTGGTGGAGGGGTTGCGCTCTGTTAGAGAGGGCATTGAGTCAGAAAGGATTAAAGTTTTGCAGGAAACGAAATTTAGTGTAGAATCTCTATGGATTGAAATTCCATGTAAAAAGGGGAAGGCGATGGCAGTGGGGGTGTACCATCGACCGCCTGGCCAGAATGAACAAATGGATGATGAAATGCTCAAAGAAATCAAGGAAGCTAACAAAAGTTATAGCGCAGTAATAATAATGGGTGATTTCAATTACCCCGGTATCGACTGGGTCAGTGTCACGGGAGGACATGCTAGGGAAATAAAGTTCCTAGATGACATAAATGACTGCTTCTTGGAGCTGCTGGTTCATGAACCGACCAGAGGGGAAGCCATATTAGACCTAGTCCTTAGTGGAACACCAGATGTAGTGCAAGAGATAAGGGTGTTGGTGCCACTTGGCAATAGTGATCATAGCATGATCACCTTTGATTTAATTAGTGGAGGAGGGATAGTAAGGAAATCCACAGTACTACCTTTTAACTTTCGAAAGGGAGACTATGATAAAATGAGGAAAATAGTTAAGACTAAAAGGAGCAGTTGCAAAGGTTAAAGACTTACATCAAGCTTGGGTGTTGAAAAATACTATCTTGGAAGCCCAGACCAGCTGTATTCCACGCTTTAAGAAAAGTGGAAGGAAGTCCAAAAAACTGCCAGCGTGGTTTAAAGGTGAGGTCAGAGAGGCTATTGCCAAAAAAGCATCTTTCAGGAAATGGGAAAAAGAGCCAAACGACAAAACCTGGAAACAGCACAAGCACTGGCAAGTCAAATAATGCAAGGCATTGCTAAAGCAGGCAAAGGGAGAATTTGAGAAGAAGCTTGTTGCGGAAGCAAAAACGCAAAATAAAGATTTTTTCAAGTACATTCGTAGCAAAAAACCTGTGAGTCAGTTGGTCCATTAAATGGTAGAGGAGTTAAAGGGGCACTGAGAGGCGACAAGGCGATAGCGGAGAGACTGAATGAATCCTTTGCTTTGGTCTTTACTGAGGAAGATGTAGGGATGTTACCCATGACTGAAGTGGTATTTGAAGGTGCGGAAGAATTGAAGGAAATATCGATACATCAGGAAGATGTATTACAACTATTAGATAAACTGAAGAGTAGCAAATCACCTGGGACGGATGGTATACATCCAAGGGTGTTGAAAGAACTGAAATATGAGATTGCAGACCTGCTATTAGTAATCTGTGAATTTTCATTAAAATCATCTGTAATACCTGAAGATTGGAGGATCGCCAATGTAACGCCAATTTTTAAAAAGGGTTCCAGAGGTGATCCGGGAAACTACAGACCGGTGAGCCTCACATCAGTACCGGGAAAATTGGTAGAAACCATCTAAAAGAATAAAAGGGCGGAGTGGTCTAGTGGTTAGGACAAGGTACTTCAGGCCGGAGGGCCGGGGGTTCAAGTCCCACCTGGGGACAGCAATCTCAGGCCGGAGGGACTGGGATTTCTAGTCCTATAGGCACTCCTTGTGGTCTTGGGCAAGCCACTTAACCCTCCATTGCCCATGTTCCCTGTAAGTATTAACGTATGTGTGTCATATCCCCTCGTGTTAAACGTATCCCCCAATTGACCGCTTTGACCCGGTGAAAAGCGGAATATAAATACAGCTAAATAAATAAATAAAATTACTCAGCATGTAGATAGTCATGGCCTAATGGGAGACAGACAACATGGCTTTAGACAAGGAAGATCTTGTCTTACTAATCTATTATGTTTTTTTGAAAGTGTGAATAAACAGGTGGACAAAGGTGTGTCAGTTGATATAGTGTATTTGGACTTTCAGAAAGCCTTTGACAAGGTCCCTCATGAGAGACCTTTGGCAAAACTAGAGAGTCATGGGATGGGAGGCAGTGTACTACTGTGGATCAAGAACTGGTTAAAAGATAGAAAGCAGAGGGTTGGGCAGAATGGCCAATTTTCCCAATGGAGAAAAGTGAATAGTGGTGTACCCCAGGGATCTGTGCTGGGTCCGCTGCTTTTTGATATATTCATAAATGACCTGGAAAGTGGAATAACGAGTGAGGTTATCAAATTTACAGATGACACAAAACTATTTAAAGTTGTTAAAACCCAAGACGATTGTGGAAAATTGCAAGAGGATCTTGATAAATTTGGAGACTGGGCATCAAAATGGCAGATGAAATTTAATGTGAACAAGTGCAAAGTTATGCACCTAGCAAAGAACAACCCAAACTATGGTTACACGATGCAAGGGTCCACATTAGGAACCACCACCCAGGAAAAAGATTTAGGCATCATTGTGGATAGCATGTTAAAACCCTCGGCCCAGTGTGCAGCGGCAGCCAAGAGAGCAAATAGAATGCTAGGTATCATAAGGAAAGGAATGGAAAATAAAACAAAAGATATTATAATGCCTCTATATCGTTCCATGGTAAGACCTTGAATATTGTGTGCAATTCTGGTCGCCGTATCTTAAAAAGGATATAGCGTTATTAGAAAAGGTTCAGAGAAGAGCCACCAAAATGGTAAAGGGGATGGAAGGATACTCCTATGAAGAAAGGCTAAAAAGGTTAGGGCTCTTTAACCTGGAAAAGAGACGGCTGAGGGGAGATGTGATAGAAGTCTATAAATTAATGAACGGAGTGGAACGGGTAAACGTAGATCGATTGTTTACGTTATCAGAATATAGAAAGACTAGGGGACATGCAATGAAGCTACAGGGTAAACTATTTAAAACTAATAAAAGAAAATATTTCTTCACTCAACGTGTAATCAAACTCTGGAATTTGTTACCAGAGGATTTAGTAAAGGCTCTTAGTGTAGCTGGGTTTAAAAAAGGTTTGGACAAGTTCCTGGAGGAAAGGTCCATAAACCATTATTAAGAAGGGACCCAGGATATCAATGCTTGACCGAGTACAAGCATTGTGGAACCTGTGTCTTTTGGGGAAACTGCTAAGTACGTATGACCTAGATTGGCCACTATTGGAAACAGGATACTGGGCTTGATGGACCTTGGTCTGACCCAGTATGGCATATCTTATGTTCTTATGGCCCATTTTGTATCTGAGATCTAAACAAGTTCATGGTCTGAGAAAAATTCAAAATGATTTCTCTAAGAACTCTTCTACCATTCCTCCAGAGACACAATTTGCTATGTTCTCTAGACCTAAAAGATACGTACACCTATTTATTGATACATCCCTTGCACAGACAGTATCTGCGCTTCATGTTTCAAGGAGACCATTATCAATACCAGGTTCTCCCCTTCAGTCTAGCCTTTGTCCCAAGGGTCTTCATAAAATGCATGGCAGTCGTCGCTGCTTACTTAAGCACCTTGGGGGGTATTCATCTTTCCTTACTTAAATGATTAGCTGATCAAGGGAGACTCACCCTCAAAAGGTAAAACTTTCTCTTCATTGCACCATCATGGTGTTCCAACACCTGGGCTTTGTCATAAATTTCACAAAGTCCCACCTCGCTCCAACCCATTGTCTGGAGTTCATCAGAGCGCTCTTAGACACTTGACAGTCCCAAGCTTTCCTCCCACAGGATCACTGTGCTTGCCTCATCGAGCTGCCAAAAGGGGTACAACAGCAAAGCCAAGTAACAACTTGAGAGATGCAATGACTATTAGGACACATGGCCTCCATGGTCCATGTTGTCCCCCACACTTGATTACAAATGTGAGACGTGCAATAGACTAGTACTACTGAACTTTCGTATAGTACTACAAGACGTACAAAGCACTGCATAGACACGTGTAAAAGACAACACAATAGCTATAGACATAGGATACATCTAGGGGGAATGGTAAGAAAACACGAAGGAGATCAGGTGAGTCAAGATCTGAAAGTGGCTGCGAAGAGGTGAGTTTTCAGCCTGAATTTGAAAAGGGTCAGAGAAGGCGCCTGATGCACAGACTCGGGTAGTTTGTTCCAGGCATAAGGAACAACAATTTGAAAGGAGCAAAGTCTGGAGTTAGCAATAGAAGTGAGAGGCACAGATAGAAGTGATTTGCCAGAAGAGCGGAGTTCCCAAGGAGAGGTGTAGGGAGAGATAAGAGAAATGTAGTGAGAAGCTGCAGAGTGAATGCACGTCAAACTTCTCCTGTTTGCCTTTAACTGGATGCAGAAATGGATAGGGAGCCAATGAAGTGACTTGAGAAGAGGGGTAATGAGCACGATGATGCTGGCGGAAGATTAGCCACGCAGCAGAGTGTTGAACAGATTGAAGGGGAGAGAGATAATTCAGAGGGAGACCAGCTAAGGAGTAGGTTACAATAGTCCAGACGGGTGGTGACTAAGGAGTGGATAAGTGTCTTAGTAGTGGGTTTAGAAAGGAATGGGAAAATTTTGTTCATGCTGTAGAGAACGAAATGGCAGGTTTTAGCTATCAGTTGGATGTGTGTGGAGAAGGAGAGAGGAGTCAGATGACCCCAAGGTTGCGAGCCGAGGAGACAGGGAGTAGAGAGTTATCCACAGAGACTGAGAAAGGGGATAGAAGTGTTTTTAAGTGGGAAAAATAAGAGACTCTGTCCTCTCAATGGACACATGTAAAGGGGTGTCTCAGACTAGATCCGCATCACCCCTCAACTGATCAAGTCCCTTCAGTGGTTGTGTCTCCCACAAAACCTACTCATGGGGTCACCTTTGCAGATGCATCCGCCTCGATGCACCCTGAGGACGAATGCATCTAAGCTAGGTTGGGAGGCACATCTGAACGACCTGACCACACAGGGACTATGGCTACAACAGGAATCTACCCTGCAAATCATCCTGCTCGAACTACTGGCACTGACAAATGCTCTTTGGATTTTTCAACTCCAACTATCAGGGCAACCTGTTCTAGTCAGAACAGACAACCAAGTAGCCATGTTCTACATAAATGAAGGGGGAACGGGGTCCCATTCTCTCTGCAAAGAAGCATTTTGCCTATGGTTCTTTGCCATCTCTCACTGCATCCACCTCAGAGCGGTGTACCTCTTGGGCGAACTCAGTATCCTAGCAGACAGGCTAAGCTGAATCCTTTGTCCCCACAAATAGACCTTGCATTGGGAGATGGCTGCTCGGATCTTCCAAATGTGGGGAACCCCACTCATAGATCTTTTTGCCACTCCACAAAATACGCAGCTTCTGCTCCAGGGTTCCGTCATTGCACTGAAAGACCCCGGATGCCTTCATTCTATATGCATTCCTTCCCATCCCCTTGATACCCAATACGCTGTTCAAGCTACAGGCCAACAGGGGCTTGATTCTCATAGCTCCCTTTTGGCCCCATTAACCGTTGTTTCCTCTGCTTCTTCGCCTTGCACAGACTTAGTCACTCAACCTGGGATGTGTGCCCAACCGCCTCTCTCAGGACCACAAGAGTCTGCTGGAACAAGAGTCTCAATGCAATAGCACTTCGACCGCCAACTAACAGGTCATCAAGGAGGAGAGCCACAGCCCCATGGTACACAGAGGAGCTAAGAGCATCACTCACCCGTCTACGAAAGCTCGAGAAACGCTGGCGCCGGTCTCGCTCCAGTGAAGACCATTCAGCTTACATCTCCCAGCTAACTAGCCATCGCAATGCTATCACAGAGAAGATGCAGTATCACACAGACACTCTGAAGCGTTCTTTAAACAAACATCATGATCTGTTTAACTTAGTCAAGACTCTTTCTAAGGAACCAGCCCCCGAACATAAATGTGAAATCCATCCCCAGGAGTTTGCCATATACCTACAATCTACGATTTGCCAGACAAATAAAACTTCTATTGAGGTTTCCTCCGCTGACCAAGAGTGCCTAACCCCCCTAACTTCTTTTTCTACCCCTATCAAGAAACGCATCGAAGACTCAGTCATGACCCTCAATACCACTACTGCGCAGACTGATCCTTGTCCAGCCTTCTGGATAAAGGAATTGCGCAGCTAATTCACACAATAATAACCAGGATAATGACTCTTTCCTTCACAAACGGATCTTTCCCCTCCGCCCTAAAGCACACATCTATCAGACCACTGCTTAAGAATAGCAAGTTGGATCCTCAAAAGGTAGACTCTTACAGACCCATTGCAAGTATACCGTTCCTCGCAAAGTTAATCGAAAAAGAGGTGCAAAGACAGTTACAAGACCATATCGATGCTGCTGCCCCACTGGACCCATGCCAGCATGGATTCAGGGAGTCCCATGGAGTGGAAACTCTCCTCACCACCCTCTTCAATAATATTATTACTGTTGTAGACAACATCCGGCAGGGGTGCGCACTCATTTTCTTAGACATTGCCGCAGCCTTCGACTCAGTAAGTCATGAGCTTCTCCTAGTGCGACTAAAAGAGTAAGGCATCAGTGGAACAGCACTTGAATGGTGCAGAGCCTATTTGTCCGGAAGATGGCAGCATGTTCGATCTGGTGGAGCAACATCTGAACCATTTCATCAAGGCCAGGGAGTCCCACAGGGTTCTTCCCTCTCTGCCTTGATGTTCAACATATACATGCAACCCATTTGCAATCTCGTTCGGTCATTCAATGTTAGTTGCATGATATACGCTGGCGATGTTCTGCTCTATATGCCATTCTCCATTGATAAATTTGACCTCTCCCCTCTAACCAACTGTTTCAATGCCATATCGGAATGGCTCCAGTCACAAAACCTAAGAATTCAACATAAGACCGAGGTGCTCTTCATTACGAGGAACCTTAATTTCAGCCCTCCACAATCCTTGAAGGTGAACAACGCCGATCTACAAGTAAAGCCCACAATACGGTACCTGGGTGTTATACTAGATCAAAACCTTGACATGAAGGCACATATAGCTAACACTGTAAGAGCTATATATTACAAGATCCGCGCACTCAGACATCTACGCCCTTTACTTGAACCAGGGGACTTCCGTACAATCTAACAGGCTCTAATCATGCCTCATTTTGATTTTGCCAATGCCATTTTACAAGGTCTCCCCCAATCCACATTAAATCCTCTACAGCTCGCAATGAATAGCGCAGCGAGAGTTGTTCTTGGTGCATCGCAGAGAGATCATGTGAGGCCCCTTCTGAAGCAGTTACATTGGCTCCCTATACACGCCAGGACTGTCTTCAAGAATGTTACTGACTTTCAAAGCAGTCAATAGTCTCTCCTCATCACTAACCAACCTCATCCAAACCATAACCCCGAATAGATCAAGAAGATCCACATCCATAAATATGCTAACGATTCCGAAAGAAGCAACAAGATGCACAGCAACGACAGCAAATAGAGCTTTTAGACTCTGTGCCCCATGACTCTGGAACGCTTTACCAACTAACATCTTAGCAATCTGGTTCACTCATGGCAGTCCTCCCTCCTCGCTTGCTCCCTCCTTTTCGACCTCACCAGTTCCTCTTGTCACTGACTTTCGCTATCTTGGTGTAATCTTTGACTCTGATCTTTCCTTCCGTAATCACATCTCGCATCTTACAAAAACCTCCTTCTTCCTTCGACAAATACGCTCTAGTCGTCCATTTCTCACCCCTGAAGCCCTTACTACTCTTCTTTCTCTGGTAATATCACGCCTCGACTTCTGTAATTCTCTCTTTGCCGGGCTTCCTCTCTCGCAACTTCATCGTCTTCAACGTATCCAGAATACTGCTGCACGTCTTATTTTCCACTCCTCCCCTCGCGATCATGTTACTCCCCTTCTCTCTCACTTGCACTGGCTACCTCTACAATTCCGTATTCGTTATAAAATCCTTACACTGGTTCACCAAGTTTTGTACAACCACACCCCTCAATATTTAACAGACTTGCTCCACTTTCACACCCCCACCCGCTCCCTTCGCTCAATCCACATAAACCGCCTTCACCTCCCCTCCCCATCACACGTCCACCTACAAACTACACGCTCCTCAGATTTTTTCTTTATTGGTCCAGCCTACTGGAATTCTCTACCCCTTTCTCTCAGGCTAGAACAGCACTACTCCACATTTAAAAAGGACTTAAAAACGCACCTCTTCTCTGCCGCCTTTGACCTCCCCTCTCCTCTTGTGTGACAAATGCCCCCTCCCCCTGTTTTCCTTCTCCTCTCTCCCCCGTAGTCATGTCTATTTAAATGTCTTGGGTGCTTTCCTGTCTTATATTGTAATTTCTCCAGGACCAAGCAGGAAGTCAGTCCTCACTTATGGGTGACGTCGGCGCCGACGGAGCCCTCGCGGAGCAATTTTCCCCAGCTTTCAAAGAAAGCCTTTGGGAATTGCAGCGCGCATGCGCGGTCGTCTTCCCGCCCGAAGGTGCCATCTTAGCCAGTCTTCTTTTTTCCGCGGAGCCCTACAGACGTCCCCGTCTTGTCCCCGCGAAAAAGTTGATTTTCTTCTTTATTTTATCCTTTTTTCTTTCGGTTCGACGCCGATCGTTTTCCCGCCCGGACTCGCGACGCCGGTCTCGAGTCCTCTTACTTTTTTTCGGTTTTTCTGACTTAGTCAGCTTTCGTTTTCGTTTTCCCTGGCAGCCCGGTCCTTTGACCTCGCAGGGGCCCTTTTTCCCCCGATGGCTGCCAGTGGGTTTAAGCGGTGTGGTCGGTGTGACCGAAATATGTCACTAACCGACACACACGACTTTTGCCTCCGCTGCCTGGGCCCGGATCATGAGGAACTGATCTGTGGGCCCTGCAGCAAACTGTCCTCAAAGGCGTTGAGAAGTCGGCGGCATCAGCGTGAGAGAATCTTCGCTGACCCCAGCCGTACCCGGACCTCGTCGGAGGCCTCCGTGTCGAAAGGCTCCAGCTCGGACCGTCGCTGGAGCTCCTCCGACCGGGGTTCTCCCTCCGGGGACCATCGTCGGAAGGAAAAACCCGCGAGGGCGGCATCGGTGGACGCTCCTGGCTCCGCGAGGGCCAGGTCGCATAGCCCCGACAGCCGCCCCGGGTCCTTGGAGAAGGAACACATCCCGAAGCGACCTCGCCTGGAGTCGGAGATGCCTGCCCGGGTAAGTCCTGTGGTCCTTCTGGACTCGCCTCCGCGACAGCCGACGTCGGGCCCGACGCCGTCGGGGCCCGAGTCGGGGGCTGCTGGGTCACCTGAGCTCGGACTCAGGTTGACGGCCTTGGAGAGCAGACTGTCTGCCTTCATGGACCAGCAGAGGGCACTGCTCGCTGGCGTCGCTGCCCCGACCGCCGGGACGTCGACGTCCAAGTCGACCCCGGAGACCGAGCCGATCCTCGAGTCGATGAGAACTCGAGTCGATCCTCGGTCGAGGTCGGCCTCGGCCTCCCGTTCGGGACCGAGGTCGCCGACGCCGACTCCCTCGGCGTCGGGGCGGCTGGCGCCGCACCCTGCCCGGGCCGACCCCACCGAGTCCTCGTCGGAGTCGGTCTGGGAGTCTGAGGAGGAAGAGTCACCTGATTCTTTCCGGACTCGGTGTGTCCCCTCGGACTCACCGGAGTCCGAGCCTCGGAAGCAGTCCCCCCCGGAGGATGCCCGGTTCTCGGACTTCGTTAGGGATATGGCCAAGGCTTTGGCCTTCCCTGCGGATCCCGAGGAAGAGCCGAAGAGCTCGACGCCCTCCAGTATGACTCTCCCGCGAGGGAACACTTTACTGTGCCGGTTCCTCCTATGCTGGAACGACTACTCTTCCGCATGTGGGAGAGTCCGGCCTCCTCGCCGGTCCTGAGCAAGCGGGTCGATTCTATCTATCGGGTCCGCAAGAGCCCTGGCTTTCAAAAGGCGCAGCTGCCACACCATTCCATGGTAGTGGAATCGGCCATGCATCGTCTTAAGAGCCAGAAGATGCACTCCTCGGTGCCTCCTGGAAGGGAGGCCCGTAACCTGGATGGCCTTGGCAAGAAGTGCTTCCAGGGCTCTATGCTCGCATGTCGTGTCCAGACTTACCAGCTATACATGGGCATGTATCTCCGGGATCTGGCTAAAGAGCTAGCCGGATTCTCCGCTGGTCTCTCCGAGGAGCCCTTGCGGAGGTTCCTAGCCTTGTCCACGGGCATTCGGGAATGCTCAAAGTTCATGTCCCGAGCAGCCTATGATGGCTTTGAAGCCTCGGCTAGAGTGGCCGCAGCCGGCATCGGTGCCCGCCGACAGGCTTGGCTTCAGTCGTCTGACCTTGAGCCCTGGGTACAGGACAAGTTGGTCGATGTCCCCTGCCGAGGCGAAAACCTCTTTGGCAAGCCCATGGCGGAAAAGGCTGCACAAATTGAGACTGAGACTCTCACCAGGACCAGGCTTTCTAGGAAGACCTCCGCCCCTTCCCAGAAAAAGAAGGGCTCGGGGAAAAAGTCCTTTTACCCGAGGAAGGTGGCTGCCTACAAACAATACCCCCATTATCAGGCCCCTGCAGCTCCCCAACAGGGCCAGCAGGCCAAGGGACGGGGTAACGGGTCCCGTAGGCAGCAAGCCTCCAAGCCTGCACCACCAGCCCCTGCTCAGCAGGGTGGGGGTTTTTGACTCGCTCAGCATAGCCTCTCCCCCCCCGCTGGTCCCCCCCAGCACCGGAGGCCGGCTGGTTCACTTCGCCCACAGGTGGTCCAGCATCACCGCAGATGCCTGGGTGCTTCAGGTCGTGCGAGAAGGCTACCTTCTCCACTTCCATCAGGTCCCTCCCTCCTATTTTCCGGGAGAGCCTCCGCGCCCCCCTCTGCACAGGGAGTTGCTCCTTCAGGAGTTAGCAGGTCTTCTGCAGGATCAGGCGGTGGAACCGGTGCCACACCACCTGAGAGGTCAAGGCTTCTATTCAAGGTATTTTCTGATACCAAAGAGAACAGGGGGCCTCAGACCCATCCTGGACTTGCGCAACCTCAACAAGTTCCTTGTGCGGGAGAAGTTCAAAATGCTTACCCTTGGAATCCTTCTGCCCTACCTCCAGCAGGGAGATTGGCTATGCTCCTTGGATCTAAAGGATGCCTACACGCACATCCTCATCCACCCAAGCCACCGCCAATACCTAAGGTTTGTGGTGGCGGGAAATCATTACCAGTACAGAGTACTGCCCTTTGGCCTGCCCTCCGCACCACGAGTCTTCACAAAATGTCTCGCGGTCGTGACGGCCCATCTCCGGCTTCACGGCCTCTGTCTTTCCGTACCTCGACGACTGGCTCATCAGAGCAGCGTCCGCTCAGGAGGTCACCAACGCCACGTGCCGCACGGTGGCTCTGCTGCAGCACTTGGGCTTTGTCATAAACTTCGCAAAGTCCACTTTGCTCCCCTCACAGGATCTCGAGTTCATCGGCGCAAGGCTGCACACTCCTCAGGCGCGAGCGTTTCTACCGCTCGACAGGGCTCAGCGGCTCATGGACCTAGCCGACCGCTTTCGCAGCCAGCCCCTGGTCTCCGCCAGGCGCTTCCTGAGACTGCTCGGACATATGGCTTCCACTGTCCATGTGACCCCCAATGCCCGCCTGAATATGCGGTCTGCTCAATGGTGTCTCCGCCGGCAGTGGCGACAGGCCACGGGCGGCCTCGCAGACCTAGTGCGCGTTTCCGAGCCGCTGATCTCGTCTCTCCGGTGGTGGCTCCGGCAGCCGAACCTGACATTCGGTATGCCCTTCCAGTCACCTCAGCCGACCCGGGTGCTGACCACCGATGCATCCCTCCTGGGCTGGGGAGCGCATTGCCAAGAGGCGCGTACTCAGGGCCTCTGGACCACGTGGGAGTCTGCTCAGCAGATCAACTTCCTGGAGCTCCGGGCGATCCGCCTAGCTCTCAAGGCCTTCTCCCACCTGACTTCCCAACAGTCCGTCCTTGTCCAGACGGACAATCAAGTTGCCATGTTCTACGTGAACAAACAGGGGGGCACGGGCTCCTTTCTCCTCTGCCGGGAGGCTCAGAAGCTCTGCTCTTGGGCCGTCAGTCACGGCATTCTCCTCAAGGCCGTTTATCTCTCGGGCCGAGACAATTGCCTTGCGGACAAACTCAGCAGGGTCCTCCAGCCGCACGAGTGGCGTCTGGATCCCTTGGTAGTTCAGAAGCTCTTCCTCAAGTGGGGCCTCCCCACGATGGATCTCTTTGCCAGTCCTCGCAACCGGCAGCTTCCTCGCTTCTGCTCTCGTCTGCCACACCCCCTTCGGGTTGCGGCGGACGCCTTTCTGATCTCATGGTCAGGGAGCCTTCTGTATGCGTTCCCTCCCATCCCGCTAGTCTCTCGGACTCTTTTCAAGGTTCTCCGAGACAAAGCCTTCATGATCCTGGTGGCCCTCGCTGGCCCAGGCAGCCGTGGTTTCCGCTCCTGCTGCAACTGGCGGTGGAGGATCCAATCCCTCTGGGGGTACAACCGGATCTCCTCACTCAGGATCAGGGGTCCCTCCTGCACCCCAACCTCAGGTCTCTCAACCTCATGGCCTGGCTGCTGAGAGGGTAGTCCTTGCTCCCCTTCTCCTGCCGGCGGAGGTGGAGGAGGTCGTCTTGGCTTCGCGACGGCCTTCTACCCGCAAATGCTACGCCCTTAAATGGCGTCGCTTTGCAGTCTGGTGTACCCAACAGTCTCAGGATCCCTTCTCCTGCCCGGTGTCGGTGATCTTGCAGTACTTGCTGCACCTCTCTAATCTGGGACTTAAGTCCAACTCCGTCAAAGTTCACCTCAGTGCTCTTTCAGCACATCATGTGCCGGTGGACGGCAGACCTCTCTCCAATGACCCTCTCGTAGCGAGGTTTCTCCGAGGTCTCCTTCTACTTAAACCACCTCTGCGCCCGCCAGCACCTGACTGGGACCTGAATGTGGTGTTGCAGCGGATCACCTGTCCGCCTTTTGAACCTATGGCTACCTGTTCTCTCCGTTTTCTGTCTTGGAAAACACTGTTCTTGATAGCCCTCACTTCCGCTAGACGCGTGAGTGAATTGCAGGCCCTCGTGTCTGATCCCCCTTACACTCGGTTCTACAAAAATAGGGTAGTCCTACGGACTCACCCTAAATTTCTTCCAAAAGTGGTCTCCCCTTTTCACATCAATCAGGAGGTGGTACTTCCGACCTTCTTTCCCAGACCACACTCCAGCCGAGCTGAAACGGTCCTCCATACCCTGGACTGTAGAAGGGCTCTGAACTTCTACCTTGACCGTACGCGGGAGCACCGTAAAGCTGCTCAGCTTTTTGTGTCTTTTGACCCCAATAAATTGGGGCTCCCGGTCTCCAAGCGTACTCTGTCCATCTGGGTTGCGGACTGTATCTCTTGGGCTTATGGGGCAGCCGGACTCTCCTTAGAAAGTCGAGTCACGGCTCATTGCGTTCGGGCAAAGGCTACGTCAGTGGCTTACCTCCGCTCTGTTCCGCTGGTAGACATCTGCCGGGCCGCTACTTGGTCTTCGAGCCAGACTTTTGCGGTCCATTACTGTCTCGAGAGGGAGTCCCGTAGGGACAGTGCTTTCGGACAGGCAGTCCTCCGTAATCTCTTTGAGGTCTGAGCAACTCCTACCCTCCATCCCGGATGTGGGCTACCGGTGGGTGATAATTCAGCGAAGATTCTATCCTTCTGTGCTGCTGAGCTAGAGGGAGCTCATTTTTGTGCTTAGGGTCTCCGGTAGCCTTGAGCTTGGGAGTCCCATAAGTGAGGACTGACTTCCTGCTTGGTCCTGGAGAAAGTGTAGTTACTCACCTGTAACAGGTGTTCTCCAGGAGCAGCAGGAATCAGTCCTCACTACCCTCCCTCCTCCCCTTGGAGTTGCAATCGTCTGCTTATGTTCTTTTTGCAAATTTTTATGCTGTCTTTTTAGCTATGTCATCTGACTGGCTAAGATGGCACCTTCGGGCGGGAAGACGACCGCGCATGCGCGCTGCAATTCCCAAAGGCTTTCTTTGAAAGCTGGGGAAAATTGCTCCGCGAGGGCTCCGTCGGCGCCGACGTCACCCATAAGTGAGGACTGATTCCTGCTGCTCCTGGAGAACACCTGTTACAGGTGAGTAACTACGCTTTCTTTTCTCCTCTTTTTTTTTTTTCGACCTATTGGTCTCTTTGTATAAGAATTTGTGTTTCTATTGTAAACCGCTATGTTCTAATTGTAATAGCGGTATATCAAGCTTAATAAACATAACATCAGATCAATCACTAACCTAGCCCAATTTAGAAAGTCCCTCAAACATTACCTTTTCCTTAAATATTTCCCAGAGAACAATGAACTAGAGCACCACTCAAACTCTCAGCTACACTAACACAGCTATGAAGCCATGAGAACACACTTAGGTGTCCTGAATCATTTAACTACATGTTACTTTATATGATGACTCTAATGTGTAAATAGTTTCTCCTATGTATTCCAAGTTTGCTACCCTGTTATTTGTAACTCTCCCTTGTTATCCAAGTTTGATGTCCGGTTAATTGTAAACTCAGACACATGTTATCCTTTCTGATTTTTCTGTTCCATGTAAACCGCGCTGATGCAGAATAGTGCGGTATATAAGAAATTGTAATAAATAAATAAAGATGATGCTCTTCCATCCCAGTCTTCTCTCCCTATGCCTGACAGCATGGTTGCTGAAGGGCTAGTGCTCGCCGACCTCAACCTACCACAGGTGCTCAAGAATGTCCTCCTTGCATCTCGGAAGGATTCCACCAGGTGATCTTATGCCTTCAAATGGTGTAGGTTTGCCCTTTGGTGCTCTCTAAAGTACCTTGACCCTTTTCTTGCCTGATGGAGTCGCTTCTACAATATCTCCTCCACTTATTCTTGACAGGTCTGAAAACTAACTCGGTGAGATTTCACTTTGCGGACTCTCACAGACCAGTGGATGGACAGCCTATCTCTTCATACCACTTAGTAGCATGCTTCATGCAGGGTTTCCTGCTGTCTAAGCCACCCATTAAGCTGCCTACGGTGGCCTGGGATCTGAATGTGGTTCTGTTGCAACTTCTAAAGCCACCTTTCGAACCTTTAGCCACCATTTCACTGAAGTTTCTATCTTGGAAAGTCATCTTCCTTATTGCCCTCACTTCAACTTGCCGCATTAGCAAGCTGCATGCTCTACTGGCAGATCCCCACCCCCCAATACTCTAACACCATAACAAGGTGGTTCTGTGTACCTGTTCGCATTTCTTCCCGAAGGTGATTTCCTCCCATCTATACCAGTCGGTAATCCTCCTGATTTTCTTCCTTAGGACACACGTGTCTCGGGCTGAAGCAGTACTACACACTCTAGACTGCAAGCGAGCACTGGCCTGCTACATGGATTGAACAAAGATCACACAGAAAATCCTTTCAATTGTATATTTCCTTTGATCCTAGTCATCTGGGCCTATCGGTGACAAAATGTACTCTAGATGGAAAGCAAATTTCATTTCTTTTGCTTATGCACAAGCAGGGCTTTCATTGGAGGGTCATGTCACTGCTCATAATGTGTGGGCTAAAGCAACATCCATAGCTAATCTCCATTCAGTAGCCATTGAAGACATTTGCCAGGCAGTTACCTGATCCTCCATTCATACTTTTGCTGCACATTACTGTTTGGACAGACCCCTGTCAGGACACTGTCTTTGGCCAAGCTGTACTCCAGCAACTCTTTGGGGCAAACTCAACTCCTACCCTCTGTCCTGAACTTCTAGAAGATACCAGACTATCATTGGGGGAATATCATCTCCTGGAATAGTCCATTGGCCCACAACTCTTCCAGACTTCGGCTACAAGTTTTTGGCCTCTGGGATCACTGCTCTCCCCCTCCCCCTCCCCCCCCCCCAATGCCATTCTGATACCTGGGAGCTAGTGAGTCCCATAGGTGAAGACTGCATTCTTGTTCCTGGAGATAGTGTAGTTACTCACCTGTAACAGATAATCCCCGGGAACACCAGGAATCAGTCTTCACAACCTGTCCTCCTTTCCTAGGAGTTGTAAAGTTATTTTATTTTCTTCTTCTTGGCTACAAACTCAACTGAGGAGTTGGGAAGGCAGGCGGAGTGGAGTACTCCCAAAGACTTTCCTATTGGATGCTGGGGAGCATTCCCGCGTGAGCTCTGTCTGATGTTCACCTATATGTGAAGACTGGTTCCTGCTGTTCCCAGAGATCACTTGTTACAGGTAACTACACTTTTTCACGCAACGCTTAATCAAACTCTGGAATTCGTTACCAGAGGATGTAGTAAAAGATGTTAGTGTAGCTGGGCTTAAAAAGGTTTGGACAAGTTCCTAGAGGAAACGTCCATAAACCATTATTAAAGAGGACAGGGAAAACCACTGCTTACCCCGATATAAGCAATGTGGAATCTGTACTGTTTGGGAACCTGACTGGTACTGTCACCTGGATTGGCCGCTGTTGGAAACAGAATACTGGGCTTGATGGACCCTTGGTCTGACCCAGTATGGCAAATCTTAATGATCATTAATGCTCCATTGTCTCAGGCTCAATTTTAGAATGTAACTTCCCTTGAATGTCTGAGCCAAATACAATTATTTTACAACAAAAGGTGTGGAGAACATCAGTACAGACTTAGGAGAACCTTCGGCCTCCAAAGCATCAACGAGGTTCCAGGATGTTCTCGAGGCCTCGACCTCGGCAGAACTACTGGTGCCATGCTCAGGGGTTCCAGACGCAGCATCGATAGACCAGAGATTCTCCAGGACCAAGCAGGAAGTCAGTCCTCACATATGGGTGTCATCGGCGCCGATGAAGCCCCAGCGAAGCATTTCCCCAGCTTTCCATGAAAGCCTTTGGGAATGCTGGCACGCATGCGCGCGGTTCCCTTCCCGCCTAAAGGTGCCATCTTACCTCAGTCTCTTTTTTTCCGAGAAGCCCATCGGACGTGTGTCCTGTTCTCCCGGATAAAAGTGATTTTTTTTTTAGGCGATTTTTGCTCTTTTTTTCTCCGGTTCGACGCCGGTTCCCCTCCCGCCGGTTTCGGTACACCGGTATCGAGCCCATTTTCTTCATTTTTCGGTTTTTGCCCTTCGTGGCTGGCGTTCGCGCCCTTTTTTCATTTTTCACTGGAAGGCCGGTCTTTTGACCTCGCTGGGGCTATTTTTTCCCCGATGGCTTCCAGTGGTTTCAAAAAGGAGATAGAGCAGCTTTTAAACTAGATAATAGGGGAAAGCCGACAGTCGCCCAAGAGCGCATGGTTCGGAAGAATGTATCCTTGAAGGATACTACAAAAAGCAGAGAGGTTCCAAAAAAGAGTAAAGTAGCCCAAATGCCCTCGAGTATGGAGCAGACAGAACTTAAAGATCCCAAATTACCCATGTCTACCAATAGCCAAATTAATATGAATAAAATACAGTCTCTAAAATGCTTGTATGCAAATGCTAGAAGTCTACAAAACAAGATGGGAGAGTTAGAATATATAGCACTAAACGAGAGGTTAGATATGATTGGAATATCAGAGACATGGTGGAAGGAGGACAACCAGTGGGACACTGTGATACCTGGGTACAAACTATATCGAAATGATAGAGCTGATCAAATTGGTGGAGGGGTTGCGCTCTATGTTAGAGAGGGCATTGAGTCAGAAAGGATTAAAGTTTTGCAAGAAACAAAATTTGCTGTAGAATCTCTATGGATTGAAATTCCATGTAAAAAGGGGAAGGCGATGGCAGTGGGGGTGTACTATCGTCCGCCTGGCCAGAATGAACAAATGGATGATGAAATGCTCAAAGAAATCAAGGAAGCTAGCAAAAGTTACAGTGCAGTAATAATAATGGGTGATTTCAATTACCCCGGCATCGACTGGGTCAGTGTCACAACAGGACATGCTAGGGAGATAAAGTTCCTAGATGAAATAAATGACTGCTTCTTGGAGCAGCTGGTTCATGAACCGACCAGAGGGGAAGCAATATTAGACCTAGTCCTTAGTGGAACACCAGATGTAGTGCAAGAGATAAGGGTGTTGGGGCCACTTGGCAATAGTGATCATAGCATGATCGCCTTTGATTTAATTAGTGGAGGAGGGATAGTAAGGAAATCCACAGTACTACCCTTTAACTTTCGAAAGGGAGACTATGATAGAATGAGGAAAACAGTTAAGAAAAAACTAAAAGGAGCAGTTGCAAAGGTTAAAGACGTACATCAAGCTTGGGTGTTGTTGAAAAATACTATCTTGGAAGCCCAGACCAGCTGTATTCCACGCTTTAAGAAAAGTGGAAGGAAGTCCAAAAAATTGCCAGCATGGTTTAAAGCTGAGGTCAGAGAGGCTGTTGTTGCCAAAAAAGCATCTTTCAAGAAATGGAAAAAAGAGCCAAATGATGAAACCTGGAAACAGCACAAGCACTGGCAAGTCAAATGCAAGGCATTGATAAGGCAGGCAAAGAGAGAATTTGAGAAGAAGCTTGCTGCGGAAGCAAAAACGCGAAATAAAGACCTTTTCAAGTACATTCGTAGCAAAAAAACCGTGAGAGAGTCAGTTGGTCCATTAGATGATAAAGGGGTTAAAGGAGCACTAAGAGGCGACAAGGCGATTGCGGAGAGACTGAATGAATTCTTTGCTTCGGTCTTT
This sequence comes from Ichthyophis bannanicus, assembly GCA_033557465.1. Taxonomy (NCBI): domain Eukaryota; kingdom Metazoa; phylum Chordata; class Amphibia; order Gymnophiona; family Ichthyophiidae; genus Ichthyophis; species Ichthyophis bannanicus. Next base: position 197,771,686 of record CM066045.1, read on the forward strand.
ACTGAGGAAGATGTAGGGATGTTACCCACGACTGAAGTGGTATTTAAAGGTGTGGAAGAATTGAAGGAAATATCGATACATCGGGAAGATGTCTTACAACTATTAGATAAACTGAAGAGTAGCAAATCACCTGAGCCGGATGGTATACATCCAAGGGTGTTGAAAGAACTGAAATTTGAGATTGCAGACCTGCTATCAGTAATCTGTGAACTATCATTAAAATCATCTCTAATACCTGAGGATTGGAGGATCGCCAATGTAACACCAATTTTTAAAAAGGGTTCGAGGGGTGATCCGGGAAACTACAGACCGGTGAGCCTGACATCAGTACCGGGAAAAATGGTAGAAACCATCATAAAGAATAAAATTACTCAGCATATAGATAGTCATGACCTAATGGGAGACAGCCAACATGGCTTTAGACAAGGAAGATCTTGTCTTACTAATCTGTTATGTTTTTTTGAAGGAGTGAATAAACAGGTGGACAAAGGTGAGTCGGTTGATATTGTGTATCTGGACTTTCAGAAAGCCTTTGACAAGGTCCCTCATGAGAGACTTTTGGCAAAACTAAAGAGTCATGGGATAGGAGGCAGTGTACTACTGTGGATCAGGAACTGGTTAAAAGATAGAAAGCAGAGGGTAGGGCTAAATGGCCAATTTTCCCAATGGAGAAAGGTGAATAGTGGTGTACCCCAGGGATCTGTGCTGGGTCCGCTGCTTTTTGACATATTCATAAATGACCTGGAAAGTGGAATAACGAGTGAGGTTATCAAATTTGCTGATGACACAAAACTATTTAAAGTTGTTAAAACCCAGGAGGATTGTGGAAAATTGCAAGAGGATCTTGATAAATTGGAAGACTGGGCATCAAAATGGCAGATGAAATTTAATGTGGAGAAGTGCAAGGTTATGCACCTAGGGAAGAACAACCCAAACTATGGTTACACGATGCAAGGTTCCACATTAGGAACCACCACCCAAGAAAAAGATTTAGGCGTCCTTGTGGATACCATGTTAAAACCCTCGGCCCAGTGTGCAGCGGCGGCCAAGAGAGCAAATAGAATGCTAGGTATGATAAGGAAAGGAATGGAAAATAAAACAAAAGATATTATAATGCCTCTATATCGTTCCATGGTGAGACCGCACCTTGAATATTGTGTGCAATTCTGGTCGCCATATCTTAAAAAGGATATAGCGATTTTAGAAAAGGTTCAGAGAAGAGCCACCAAAATGGTAAAGGGGATGGAAGGCTACTCCTATGAAGAAAGGCTAAAAAGGTTGGGGCTCTTTAACCTGGAAAAGAGACGGCTGAGGGGAGATATGATAGAAGTCTATAAATTAATGAACGGAGTGGAACGGGTAAACGTAGATCGATTGTTTACCTTATCAGAATATAGAAAGACTAGGGGACATGCAATGAAGCTACAGGGTAAACTATTTAAGACTAATAAAAGAAAATATTTTTTCACTCAACGTGTAATCAAACTCTGGAATTTGTTACCGGAGGATGTAGTAAAGGCTGTTAGTGTAGCTGGGTTTAAAAAAGGTTTGGACAAGTTCCTGGAGGAAAGGTCCATAAACCATTATTAATTATTATTAAATAACCATTGTAGTATGTTACTTGTATGCATTGTAGTATGTTCTTGTTCAATGTACACCGCACTGATTGTAATAGCGCGGTATAAAAGAATTGTTAAATAAATTAATTAATTAAATAAATAAAGAAGGGACCCAGGATATCAATGCTTGAACCAATACAAGCATTGTGGAACCTGTGTCCCTTGGGGAAACTGCTAGGTACGTATGACCTAGATTGGCCACTGTTGGAAACAGAATACTGGGCTTGATGGACCTTGGTCTGACCCAGTATGGCATATCTTATGTTCTTATAAATTATGTCTCACCGACACACACAACTGCTGCCTTCGGTACCTCGGCCCTGACCACGACCCAAAGTCGTGTGGGCCATGTGGGAAGATGTCTTCCAAGGCACTAAAGAGTCGACAGCATCAAAAGGAAAGGTTTTTCTCGGACTCTGCCTCCGGCCGGGCGCGGACCTCGTCTGAGGCCTCGACATCTCGGGATTCCGATCCCGAGCGCCGTCGAAGCTCCTCGGACAGGGGGTCCCCCGACCGGGAACGTAAGAGGAAGAATCGGCTCGCGAGGGCGGCGTCGGAGGAGGTCCCTGGTCCCTCGAGGTCCAGGTCTAAGACCCCCGACCGCCGTCCCGGGCCCGTGGACCAAGAGAAGCCTGCCAAAGTTCCTCACGTGGAGCCGGAGTCTGCTGGACACGTAAGCCCCGTAGTTCTCGTGGACTCTCCTCCCAGAGAGCCGACGTCGGGCCCAGCGCCACCGGGGCCCGAGTCGGTGGCTGCTGTGTCTCCCGAGCTGAGTCTCAAGATGACAGCCTTGGAGTGCAGATTGTCTGCCTTCATGGAGCAGCAGCGGGCACTGATGGCCAGCCTGTCTGGTGCATCTGCCCTGACCACCGGGACGTCGACTTCGAAGTCAACCCTGGAGACCGAGCCGATACTCAAGACCCTCGTGGCTCGAAGTCGTCCTCGGTTGAGGTCTCCCTCGACCTCCCGTTCGGGACCGAGGGTGTCGATGCCGGTGCCCCCGGTGTCGGGGCGGGTGCCTCGGGGCCCCGTGGGGTCGGACCCTGACTCCTCCTCGGACGAGTCCGCCTGGGAGACGGAGGACGAGGAGTCTCCCGATACTTTTAAGACTCGGTGCGTCCCGTCGGACTCATCGCAGTCTGATCCCCGGAGTAGATCCCCTCCGGAGGACACTAGGTTCTCGGAGTTCGTCCGGTATATGGCCGCTGCCTTGGCTATCCCTGTCGATCCCGAGGAAGAGCCTCGAGCCGAGGAGCTTGATGCTCTACAGTACGACTCTCCTCCGAAGGAGGCCTTTACTGTCCCGGTTCCTCCGATGCTGGAATGGCTCCTCTTCCGAATGTGGGAGGACTCCGCAAAAGCCCTGGTTTCCAGAAAGCACAGCTACCACACCATTCCATGGTTGTGGAATCGGCCATGCATCGTCTGAAGAGCCAGAAGATGCACTCTGCGGTGCCCCCCGGCAGGGAGGCCCACAACCTCGATGGCGTCGGTAGGAAGTGCTTCCAGGGGTCGATGCTTGCCGTGTCCAGTCTTACCAGCTGTACATGGGCATATACTTGCGGGAACTGGCCGGCTTCTCTGCTGGTCTCTCCGGGGAACCCTTGCAGAGATTTCAGACCTTGTCCTCGGGGATTCGTAAATGCTCGAAGTTCATTTCCCGCGCCGCCTACGATGGCTTTGAGGCTTCGGCCTGAGTAGCGGCTGTCGGCATCGCGGCTCGACGCCAGGTGTGGCTGCAGTCATCGGACCTTGAGCCATGGGTTCAGGACAAGTTGGTCGATGTCCCCTGCCGAGGTGAGAACCTTTTTGGCAAACCCGTGACCGAGAAGGCCGCTCAGCTCGAGACAGAGCACCTTACCAGGACAAGGCTGTCGAGGAAGACCTCTGCCCCTTCACATAAGAAGGAGGGCTCGGGTAAAAAGTCCTTTTACCCGAGGAAGGGCACTGTCTACAAACAGTACCCTCAGTATCAGGCTGCCCAAGCTGCCCCCCAGGGTCAGCAAGCCAAGGGCCAGGGTAATGGACCCCGTAGGCAGAGGACCCCCCCCAAGCCTCAGGCCCCTGCTCCAACTCAGCAGGGTGGGGGTTTTTGACTCCTTGAGCGTAGCCTCTCCTCCACTGCTCTCCCCACCCTGCACAGGAGGTCGCCTTGCCCTCTTTGCCCACCAGTGGCCCCTTATCACCGGGGACAGTTGGGTGCTGGACATAGTCCACAATGGCTATGCCCTCCATTTTCACCAACTGCCTCCACCATATTTTCCAGGGGAGCCTCCAAGGCCTCCCCTGCACACAGACCTCCTTCTAAAAGAGCTTCATGGTCTGTTGGTGGACAGGGCGGTGGAGCCTGTGCCTCCCCACTTGCAAGGTCACGGATTCTATTCCAGGTATTTCCTGATACCCAAACGAACCGGTGGCCTTCGACCCATTCTGGACCTCAGAAACCTCAACAAGTTCCTAGAGAAAGAAAAATTCAAGATGCTTACTCTTGGAACACTTCTGCCCTACCTCCAGCAGGGAGATTGGCTATGCTCCTTAGATCTAAAGGATGCGTACACTCACATCCTCATTCATCCATACCACAGAAAGTACCTCAGGTTCATTGTGGGAGGAAACCATTATCAGTACCGAGTACTACCTTTTGGCCTATTCTCCGTTCCCAGGGTCTTTACCAAGTGCCTGGCAGTGGTTGCGGCCTACCTGAGAAATCGAGGCATCTTTGTCTTTCCCTATCTGGACGACTGGCTCATCAGGGGTCAGACGTCTCTGGAGGCCAGACAAGCCACCCTCAACACCATTGCTCTGCTTCAAAAGGTGGGCTTTGTCATAAACTTCGCAAAGTCCACTTTGCTCCCATCCCAGAACTTGGAGTTCATAGTGGGCAAGGTTGGATTCTCAACCGGCAAAGGCTGATGGACGTGGCAAAGCAGTTTCTGAACAAGTCCCTGGTCTCCGCCAGACTCTGCCTCAGGCTTCTGGGTCACATGGCTTCGACAGTACATGTGACTCCCAATGCCAGGCTCCATATGAGGCCTGCACAGTGGTGCCTTCGGACTCAGTGGTCTCAACCATAGGCCACTTACGAGACAAGATAAAGGTGTCCCAACCCCTTTTGGCCTCCCTCAGCTGGTGACTACATCCACCCAATCTACTCAAAGGCATGCCCTTCCAAATGCCAGAATACTCAGTGGTCCTCACCACCGACGCCTCTCTGTAGGGCTGGGGTGCTCATTGTCTGGACAAGTGCACCCAAGGCCTCTGGTCTCCCTGGGAGGCAGCCCAACAGATCAATCTGCTGGAACTTCGAGCTATCCGCTTGGCTCTCAGAGTTTTTTCTCCAGCCCTGGCTCACCGCTCAGTCTTGATTTAAACAGACAGCCAGGTGGCCATGTTTTATGTGAACAAGCAGGGCGGAACTGGGTCCCAGATCCTTTGTCGAGAGACTCAGGACCTTTGTTCCTTTGCCCTGAAGCACCACATGCGTCTCAAGGCGGTGTATCTCCCAGGCCAGGAGAACTGCCTGGCCGACCGGTTGAGCAGGATTCTGCAGCCCCACGAGTGGCAGCTGCATCCCTTGGTGGTTAAAAAGATTTTCCTGAAGTGGGGTCTCCCTTGGATAGATCTCTTTGCCAGTCCACTAAACAAGCAGCTACCCAAGTTCTGCTCCAGGCAACCACATCCTTTGAGGATCGCACCAGATGCTTTTCTGATGTCCTGGTCTCAGGGCCTCCTGTATACGTTTCCTCCCACGCCGTTGGTGGCCTGAACTCTGTTCAAGATTCTTTGGGACAAGGCCTCGGTCCTGCTGGTAGCTACCAGATGGCCGAGACAGCCTTGGTTTCCTCTTCTGCTTCAACTGGCGGTGGATCCCCCACTGCCTCTGGGGTTGCAACCCGACGACCTCTCTCAGGAGCAGGGTTCCTTACTACACCCCAATCTCAAGACTCTCAATTTGATGGCCTGGAGGCTGCAAGGGTAGTCTTGGCTCCCTGGGGCCTGCCTCAGGAAGTTGAGGAGGTTGTCCTAGCCTCTAGAAAACAGTCCACTAGGAAAGCCTATGCTCTCAAATGGAAGAGGTTTTCTGTGGGGTGTCAGCTACGTACAGAGGATCCTTTCTCCGGTACTGTGCCAGTAGTGCTTCAGTACTTACTGCACTTATCAAATCAGGGACTTAAGTCCAATTCTGTTCGGGTCCACCTCTCAACTATAGCAGCTCACCACTCACTGGTGGAGGGACATTCTCTGTCAGGTCACCCCTTGGTGTCCCGCTTTCTCAGGGGCTTGCTTTTCCTCAAGCCCCCCATCCATCCTCCTGCTCCTGAGTGGGAGCTGAATGTGGTCTTGCAGCAACTGACTCGCCCACCCTTTGAGCCGATGGCTACTTGACCACTGCGCTTCCTCTCCTGGAAGACACTCTTCCTGATAGCCCTTACCTCGGCTAGGCGAGTGAGTGAGCTTTAGGCCCTGGTCTGTGATAGGCCTTACACCAGGATTTATAGGAATAGGGTAGTCCTCAGGACTCATCCCAAGTTCCTCCCTAAGGTTGTCTCCTCTTTCCACCTCAATCAGGAGGTGGTTCTTCCAACATTCTTCCCTAGGCCTCATGCAAGCCAGGCTGAAGCAGTCCTGCATACCCTGGACTGTAGAAGGGCCTTATCCTTCTACCTTGAACTTACGCAGGGTCATAGAAGGGTTACTCAGCTCTTCGTCTCCTTTGACCCCAATAAGTTGGGGTTGGCTGTGTCCAAGCGTACCTTGTCCATCTGGGTGGCTGATTGTATCACCTGGGCTTACAAGGCGGCTGACCTTCCTTTGCAGGGTAGGGTCACGGCCCATAGTGTCAGGGCAATGGCTGCCTCAGTGGCTCATCTCCACTCTGTGCCCTTGGTAGACATCTGCAGGGCTGCAACTTGGTCTTCAAGCCAGACCTTTGCGGCCCATTACTGTCTGGAGAGGGAGTCTCGTAGGGACAGTGCTTTTGGCCAAGCAGTACTCCGGAACCTCTTTGAGGTTTAGGCAACTCCTGCCCTCTGTTGGGCTACCGGTGGAGGTTGTGTCCTTGAAAAGCCTTTCTTTGCTGCTGGGACTAGAGGGAGTTCTCTTGTTCAGCCTGGGTTACTCGGTAGCCCAGAGCTAGGGAGTCACCCATATGTGAGGACTGACTTCCTGCTTGGTCCTGGAGAAAGAGTAGTTACTCACCTGTAACAGGTGTTCTCCAGGAGCAGCAGGAATCAGTCCTCACAACCCTCCCTCCTCCCCTTGGAGTTGCAGTTGTACATAGTCTGTGTTTTTACATTTTTGTGTGCTCTTCTTAGCTATGTCATTTGACTGAGGTAAGATGGCACCTTTAGACGGGAAGGGAACCGTGCATGCGTGCCAGCATTCCCAAAGGCTTTCATGGAAAGCTGGGGAAATGCTCCGCTGGGGCTTCATCGGCGCCGATGACACCCATATGTGAGGACTGATTCCTGCTGCTCCTGGAGAACACCTGTTACAGGTGAGTAGCTCTCTTTCCTCGCTATCGAATGCAGTCTTGCAGCTCTCCTTACAGCTGCAGTACCGTTGACACCGGAGGTTCAACGGGCGCTGATACCGATGCCGGTACATGCCGGTACCGGCACCGACGGGAATTCTTCCCATGCCGACTTTTACTGGCATCGACAGATCGGTACCGGACCAACTCGGTACCGACTTCGATCGATACCGAGACCGTGCTTTGCATGAGCATTGGGATCAGACATACTTCGAGTCCTCGGATTCCGAGGACTCTGATAATTCTGCCAATACCAGAGTGTTTCTCCCGGAAGACTCCTCTTCTCCCCAACGCAGGATGTCTCCTCCGGAAGACATGTCTTTTCAGGATTTTATTTGTGATGTGGCCCGAGGCCTTTCAATCACAGTAGCTCCTGAAAAAGAACCTAGAGCAAAGGAATTGGAAATTCTCCAATACCCTAAGGCTCCCAAGGAGGCAGCCACTCTGCCCATTCATGAAATTCTTCATGATTTGATGCTCAGAATGTGGGAGACACCTTTGACCACATCTCCTCATTCTAGGAGACTCAATACCATGTATCGAGTTCCACTATGTCCTCGTTTTCAAAAGACTCAGCTGCCACAACATTCAATGGTAGTGGAGTCAGCCATGCGTAGGATGAAAAGTGCAGAGAGACATGCATCCAATCCTCTAGGTCAGCGGTGGCGAACCTATGGCACGCATGCCAGCTGTGGCACGCGAAGGCCTTGCAGCTGGCACGCGGGAAGGTCCGCAAAAAAGAAAAAGCTGGCTCTGACTGCTGCCGCGGACACGGCAAGGGCAGAATGCAGTGTCCCGCGGGGCCCCCTCCGCCCGCTAAGCCCCTCTGCAAGGGCTTTCAGATTCGCGAGGGAGAGCGTCTCCCTCGCGTCTCTGTTAAGCCCGCAGGGGCTAATGGGAAATTTCCCATCAGCCCCTTTAGACGCGAGGGACTGATGGGAAATTTCCCATTAGCCCCTGCGGGCTTAACAGGCGCGAGGGAGACGCTCTCCCTCGCGAATCTGAAAGCCCTTGCAGAGGGGATTAGCGGGCGGAGGGGGCCCCGCGGGACATTGCATTCTGCCGCGGCAGCGGCAGCAGCCAGAGCCAGCTTTTTTTTTTTTTTAAATTTGCCAGGGGGGGAGGGGTTAGGACTTCTAATGGGCTAGGGGGGGGGGGGTTAGGACTTCTAATGGGCGGGGGGGGGGGTTAGGACGTCTAATGGGCTGGGGGGGGGTTAGGACTGTTAATGGGCTAGGGGGGGTTAGGACTGTTAATGGGCTGGGGGGGTTAGGACTTCTAATGGGCTGGGGGGGGTTAGGATTGTTAATGGGCTGGGGGGGTTAGGACTGCTAATGGGCTGGGGGGGGTTAGGACTGCTAATGGGCTGGGGGGGGTTAGGACGGCTAGGGGGGGGGGTTAGGACTGTTAATGGGCTAGGGGGGGGTTAGGACTGCTAATGGGCGGGCGGGGGGGGGGTAGGACTGCTAATGGGGTGGGGGGGGGTAGGACGGCACGGGGGGGGGTAAGGACTGCTAATGGGCTGGGGGGGGTTAGGACGGCTAGGGGGGGGGGTTAGGACTGTTAATGGGCTGGGGGGGGTTAGGACTGCTAATGGGCGGGCGGGCGGGGGGGGGGTAGGACTGCTAATGGGCTGTGGGTTGATGGGGGCTGTCTGGAAATGGGGTGATGGGGGGTTAGGACTGGTAATGGGCTATGGGGGGGGGGGTTAGGACTGCTAATGGGCTAGGGGGGGGTTAGGACTGCTAAAGGGCTATGGGGGGGTTAGGACTGCTAAAGGGCTATGGGGGGGTTAGGACTGCTAAAGGGCTAGGGGGGGTTAGGACTGCTAATGGGCTAGGGGGGGGGTTAGGACTGCTAATGGGCTAGGGGGGGGGTTAGGACTGCTAAAGGGCTAGGGGGGGTTAGGACTGGAAATGGGCTGATGCAGGGACTAGAAGGGAATGGATGCTGGGTGAGGTTGGAACTAGAAGGGAGCTGATGTTGGGGGAGGATTAGAATGGGATGGGGCTGGGAGGGTAAAATGGAGAGGGGAAAAATATTGTGTGGGAGGGATAAAAAATCTACAATTGGCCGGGTATTGGGAGAGTAAGTGGGGATTGAGGATGGAGGGGTAAAATTTGAGTGGATGAAATAGGAATGAGGAAAGAGCAAAAGGAGAAAGATTAGTATGTTAAAGCGGATGTAGAGAGAGAGAATGGAAAAACAAACTAGGAGAGAAGAAAGGACAAATGGACAGCAGATGATGGAGAGTTAGCAGAAAACATGAAGAAACCAGAAGAAAGTGGCTGGAGCAATTGCAACTGTGTAACTGAGCTGAGGTATTCTGTTTATGTAATTCCTTTTTGACATTGCCACTTGTTCTCTTTCCCCAGTAGGTCATGTATTGTTATTCTCTGAAATGTATTGGTTTAATATTTGCAGTGTTGCCTTTTGATAGGTATAGTATGGTGCTTTGTGAGTCCTGGTAGTGCTGTTAGGATACGGCGGGTTTGCTATTGGTTCTAAATGGGCAGTGTTTGTAGTAGTTCCTAATGTGCCTGGCGGTTGGCACTGGATTATAGTAATGTAGAAATCTTTTAGTCTGTCTTTATCCATACACTCATTAAGAGACATGTTTACTAAAAGTTAGTGTATGTTAGCATTATGCAAATATTTATGCAAATTGACGTGCTGGCACTTTGAGGAAATTCTTTGGTTTTGTGCGGCAGTTTGGGCACTCGGGCTCAAAAAGGTTAGCCATCACTGCTCTAGGTCGTGAATGCAGGACTCTTGACACTTTTGGGCGTCAAACGTTTCAGGCTTCCATGCTTTCAGCTAGGATCAGCTCATATATTTTATATATGGGAATGTTCCTCAGAGGTCACAGGAGATTTGGAGCTTATGAGCCCCATTCTCCCTGATGACAAACGACAAGACTTCCTTACTCTTGTCAAGCATGCTCAAGACGTCTTCAAGTTTGTAAATTGAACATAAGAACATAAGATATGCCATACTGGGTCAGGCCAAAGTCCATCAAGCCCAGTATTCTGTTTCCAACAGTGGCCAATCTAGGTCATATGTACCTAGCAGTTTCCCCAAGGGACACAGGTTCCACAATGCTTGTATTGGTTCAAGCATTGATATCCTGGGTCCCTTCTTAATAATGGTTTATGGACCTTTCCTCCAGGAACTTGTCCAAACCTTTTTTTTTAAACCCAGCTACACTAACAGCCTTTACTACATCCTCCGGTAACAAATTCCAGAGTTTGATTACACGTTGAGTGAAAAAATATTTTCTTTTATTAGTCTTAAATAGTTTACCCTGTAGCTTCATTGCATGTCCCTTAGTCTTTCTATATTCTGATAAGATAAACAATCGATCTACGTTTACCCGTTCCACTCCATTCATTAATTTATAGACTTCTATCATATCTCCCCTCAGCCGTCTCTTTTCCAGGTTAAAGAGCCCTAACCTTTTTAGCCTTTCTTCATAGGAGTATCCTTCCATCCCGTTTACCATTTTGGTGGCTCTTCTCTGAACCTTTTCTAAAATCGCTATATACTTTTTAAGATACGGCGACCAGAATTGCACACACTATTCAAGGTGCGGTCTCACCATGGAACAATATAGAGGCTTTATAATATCTTTTGTTTTATTTTCCATACCTTTCTTTATCATACCTAGCATTCTATTTGCTCTCTTGGCCGCTGCTGCACACTGGGCCGAGGGTTTTAACATGGTATCCACAATGACACCTAAATCTTTTTCCTGGGTGATGGTTCCTAATGTGGAACCTTGCATTGTGTAACCATAGTTTGGGTTGTTCTTCCCTAGGTGCATAACCTTGCACTTGTCCACATTAAATTTCATTTGCCATTTTGATGCCCAGTCTTCCAATTTATCAAGATCCTCTTGCAATTTTCCACAATCCTCTTGGCTTTTAACAACTTTAAATAGTTTTGTGTCGTCTGCATATTTGATAACCTCACTCGTTATTCCACTTTCCAGGTCATTTATGAATATGTCAAAAAGCAGCGGACCCAGCACAGATCCCTGGGGTACACCACTATTCACCTTTCTCCATTGGGAAAATTGGCCATTTAGCCCTACCCTCTGCTTTCTATCTTTTAACCAGTTCCTGATCCACAATAGTACACTGCCTCCTATCCCATGGCTCTTTAGTTTTGCCAAAAGTCTCTCATGAGGGACCTTGTCAAAGGCTTTCTGAAAGTCCAGATACACAATATCAACCGACTCACCTTTGTCCACCTGATTATTCACTCCTTCAAAAAAACATAACAGATTAGTAAGACAAGATCTTCCTTGTCTAAAGCCATGTTGGCTGTCTCCCATTAGGTCATGACTATCTACATGCTGAGTAATTTTATTCTTCATGATGGTTTCTACCATTTTTCCAGGTACTGATGTCAGGCTCACCAATCTGTAGTTTCCCGGATCACCCCTGGAACCCTTTTTAAAAATTGGTGTTACATTGGCGATCCTCCAATCTTCAGGTATTAGAGATGATTACTAATAGCAGGTCTGCAATCTCGTATTTCAGTTCTTTCAACACCCTTGGATGTATACCATCCGGCCCAGGTGATTTGCTACTCTTCAGCTTATCTAATAGTTGTAATACATCTTCCCGATGTATCGATATTTCCTTCAATTCTTCCGCAACTTTAAATACCACTTCAGTCATGGGTAACATCCCTACATCTTCCTCAGTAAAGACTGAAGCAAAGAATTCATTCAGTCTGTCCGTTATCGCCTTGTCGCCTCTTAGTGCTCCTTTAACCCCTTTATCATCTAATGGACCAACTGACTCTCTCTCAGGTTTTTTGCTACGAATGTACTTGAAAAGGTCTTTACTTCGCGTTTTTGCTTCCGCAGCAAGCTTCTTCTCAAATTCTCCCTTTGCCTGCCTTATCGATGCCTTGCATTTGACTTGCCAGTGCTTGTGCTGTTTCCAGGTTTCGTCGTTTGGCTCTTTTTTCCATTTCCTCAAAGTTGCTTTTTTGAAAACTGCCTCTGACCTCACCTTTAAACCATGCTGGCAGTTTTTTGGACTTCCTTCCACTTTTTTTAAAGCGTGGAATACAGCTGGTCTGGGCTTCCAAGATAGTTTTTTTCAACAACAGCCAAGCCTGATGTACGTCTTTAACCTTTGCAACTGCTCCTTTTAGTTTTTCTTAACTGTTTTCCTCATTTTATCATAGTCTCCCTTTCGAAAGTTAAAAGGTAGTACTGTGGATTTCCTTACTATCCCTCCTCCACTAATTAAATCAAAGGCAATCATGCTATGATCACTATTGCCAAGTGGCCCCAACAACCTTATCTCTTGCACTAGATCTGGTGTTCCACTAAGGATTAGGTCTAATATGGCTTCCCCTCTGGTGAGTTCATGAACCAGCTGCTCCAAGAAGCAGTCATTTATTTCATCTAGGAACTTTATCTCCCTAGCATGTCCTGACGTGACACTGACCCAGTCGATACCGGGGTAGTTGAAATCGCCCATTATTATTACTGTGCTGTAACGTTTGTTAGCTTCCTTGATTTCTTTGAGCATTTCATCATCCATTTGGTCATTCTGGCCAGGCGCTCGATAGTATACCCCCACTGCCATTGCCTTCCCCCTTTTACATGGAATTTCAATCCATATAGATTCTACAGCAGATTTTGTTTCCTGAAAAACTTTAATCCTTTCTGACTCAATGCCCTCTCTAACATAGAGAGCAACCCCTCCACCAATTTGATCAGCTCTATCATTACAATATAGTTGGTACCCAGATATCGCAGTGTCCCACTGGTTGTCCTCCTTCCACCATGTCTCTGATATTCCAATCATATCTAACCTCTCATTTAGTGCTATATATTCTAACTCTCCCATCTTATTTTTTAGACTTCTAGCATTTGCATACAAGCATTTTAGAGATTGTATTTTAGTCCAACAAAGAAACGTGGATAGCAACGAAGGACGTGTGAAAATCTTTATTGGTCAAATCAGCCAAAGGCCCGACACAGGCCGTGTTTCGGAATTCCCTTCTTCAGGGGCTAAATGGCTAAAGACAAATACACACATTAAAATAAACAACAAAAATAGTTATTTAAAAACAAAATCAAACTGGCTAAAACCACGGACATCAATGAATGCATACTAAAACAGTTTTAAATATAAAAATAATAACAAATTAAAAACATTTTTCTAATAAACGGATGTATCAATATAAATGTATAAATAAATAAATATAAATATAAATGGTGGAACAAATAAGTACGGCTAACAACAGAACGACACAAAAATGCACCTAAACAGTACAATTGAAAATGAATGAAAGTATATAAATATATATAAGAAAATATAAATTTGATAAACATAAATTTGTAAATAAATAATAAATGTTTCAACAGACAATAAACATTTCATAATATAATCAAAAAATTATTATTATTGTATTTAAAAAAACACATATAAATTACATATCTCTGAATCAGTAGACTATATCAATTAACCAAAAAGAACTAAAACAATGTGTGTCTTCAAAAATATACTATAACAAATATGACACCTAGACGATACAATTGATAAAAACATATAAATATATATAAAAGATATATAAATTATATAAATATGTAAATGTAAATATGTAGATAAATAATAATAAATGTTTCAACGAATAATGAATGTTTCTTAATATAGCATAAAATGATGTGTTTAAAAAACATAAAAATTACACATACCTGAATCAACAGACTGTATAAATTAACCAAAAAGGACTAAAACAGTGTATATCTTCAAAATTGTGCTATAACAAAAAACAAACATTTAAATTGAAAACTTGTAAATAAATTACTCTTAAATAGAAAAAACAAAACAAACATCATGAAATCCATACATGTATATAAAAAAAAAAAAAAAAAAAAAAAAAAAAAAATTATTAAAAATTAATTATAAAAAATAATAATAATAAATTATTAATTTCAAAAGGTATAAATAGAAATCGGCCTGATATTAGAGAGAGATGAAGACAACCCATGTAAATTGAAAAAAGAGTATGAAACTAAAAATGATACCTGACCAAGAAACTCTTCCCATGATCATAAATGTGCAATCTGTAAAACGTAAAAAATGTACAAATAACCAAATGTAACAATTTGCCAAGATGATGATATAAAAACAAGGGCTAAAAACTAACCAAAATTAACAAATTATGATTTTAAAAACAAACGTCCATTTGGAATTCTCAAAACGGTATAAGTGGCATCTGTGAAAACGATCCGATAGATTTTTAAGAAATACAAAAAAACAATTCAAAATTGGGGGACACAACGGAACATGAATGCGTGAAAGTAGTCAGAGTATATTCAAAAATGATATACAATAGTCACAAACTGCCCATTTCACCAGTTATTATACTACACAGGCCACTTCATCTAAAAAAAAGTTAGTTAACAACATCAATTCTAAACAAATAAAATATTTTCATTGACAAACGCCTCTGACCACCTCAAACCATGTCTCGATGAAGTCAAAAGAGATGGAAAAACTCTTCATTTGTATGAGCGATTAAAAAACATCAAAAGACTTTTAAACCCACTCAACCATTATCAAAAATTAAAAATTATCAATGATAATGATATAGCGGATACAACAATAAAAATTCATTTATAAAAAAGTTTTAAGATTCGCAGTATAAACCGCTACGTATACTCTAACTTTGAGCAACATCAGTGAGGAAGATATCGGTCAGCGCGCCGGACACGGCAACTTATTTTTTAAAAATGTAACCCCCTGCATCTGCGTATTGCAGGAATGAACCGAGGATGGCAACAGAGTCATAGTTATGTAAGCTATCATAAAATCATATTTGTGTCATACGGTAAGCGCGCCAGACCCGACAGGTTTTTCAAAATGTAGCCCCCTGCATCTGCACATTGCAGGAATAAAACGAGGTAGGCAACATAATCATCATTATACAAACCAAATAAAAGACTGATGTTAGCACGTAGTCGTCATTATGCAATCCAAATTAAATTAACACAAACACATTAAACTTCAATGGCCTAAAACCGCTTCTCACCATTTTCAAGAAAGCACAGATACATAGTCATTTTCTAAAAAGACATCAAAAGACTTTGCATTCACTCAAAAATAACCAATGATAGCAACATGCGGACTCGAGGTAGAAAATTAGAACTTAATGTTAAGAAAAACATATTACAAAGGATTGTGCTACAAACCAAACTTAAACATCATTGAACCCAAACAAACTAAAATCAAAAAGAACCAGAAGGCAGAAATTTAAACAAACTGCTACCGTATAATCGTGTTGCATCCTGTAGCAAACGCGCCAGAGCTCGGCGATTCTTTTACAAAATATAGACGCCTGCATCTGCGCAGTGCAAAGGTAAAATAGAGAACGAGGCTATCCGCGTCATCTACATTATGTAAACACAATTCAAAAAAACTTTTTAAGGTAGCACCTTTCATGGAAAAAATAGGAATAAATAAATAAATAAATGAAGGATTTGTCAACTTATTGCTTAATAAAAATGAGTACAAAAGTATTCAGAAGTACATAAAAATAAACATCAAAATGTATCAATCCAAAACATATAAAAAATTCACCCTGAGTTATTCCACGGGATAAAAACTGATGTATATAAAGAAATGACCCAGGAGTGTAAATACTCAAACATTGTGTATCTTCAAATGTTGACAAGATAAAAACCAAAAAATGTTAAAAATGACCAGATAATGATAATAATAAATGGTAAAATATAAATAATAAATAAATAGTTATGCAAATTAAGAATCAAAAAAACTCCATATGAAAAGAGGAACAAACGAATGAAACAAATGCTGGAAGCAAAAGTGAATAATCGTTGTCATACAAGGGGGCAAGCTCTTCATTGCCCACAAAAGTGGATAATCATTGTCATACAAGGAGACACGATCTTCATTAACCACAAAACCAAGAGAATATGCAGTAAAAGATAAAATAATATACAAATAGATATATAAAAATCGAAATAGTGTCGAGTTAATAATAATATTAAAGAAAGACCGAAAAGTCACTTTCCATATTAAGACCCTCTGGATGTAGGCTACGTAAGTCGAAAATATAGCGTTGTTCTAATCGTAAAAGGGTATTGTCTGCATTACCTCCGCGCCAATTAAATTTAAGCTTTTTAATAACAAAAAATTTTAAATCAGATATCTTGTGTGTGCTGCCGTATGCCAATGCATGACAAGCGGTTTGTCCATTGCAACCCTCTTAATATTACTTCTATGTTCTATTATTCTAGTTTTAATGGGACGTATAGTTTTCCCTACATACAATTTATTACAAGGACATTTCACTACATAAATTACGTAACTAGTCATACAGTTTGAGAAATCATCCAAAAAGAATTTCTGATTAGTAGTTGGGTGTACAAAACAAGTTTTTACAGAAATGACATGAGTGCATACGGAACATTGTCCGCATGGAAAGTGTCCTTTATATTTTGATAAAAATCGTCGTTCAGTAAAAGCAGAAGGCACAAGAAGATTTCGAAGATTGATATTACGTTTATGTGCGATAGTCAGTGGTGTCTCTTCAAAACCAGGAATAGCCTGTACTAAGTGCCAATATTTCTTCAAACATTTACTAATAGTTGTAGATTGATGTGAATACAACAATGGACAGACCATGCCAACTTTAGATTTTTTCTCACGTAAGGTCAATAAATCAGATCTTTTAGCATTACAGGCTCTAAAATATGCCTTGGTAATTTGAGACTGTGGATATCCCCGCATTTTAAATCTCTCTTTCATTGTAGTGGCATGTGTCTCAAAAGTGGATTCAGTTGTGCAGACACGTTTAGTACGCAAGAATTGTCCAATTGGCAAATTATTTCTCAAAGAAGCATTATGAAAACTTGAGTAGTGTAATAATTGATTCCGATCTGTAGGCTTCCTAAATAAAGAGGTAGTCAAACCATCACCAGATTTGATGATCAGTAAATCCAAAAAAGAAATCTGTATAGGATCGTAAGTCAATTGAAATCGGAGATTACTGTCGCAACCATTAATCCAATTATTGAATTCTTGTAATATATCAATTGAACCTTGCCAAAGAATGAAAATGTCATCTATATACCTTATCCATAATTTCAATTGCGTCTTAAATTGATTATCCTTTATGAATTTATCCTCGAAATTGGCCACATATAGATTTGCCACGTCTGGGGCCATGGAGGAACCCATAGATACCCCTTTTGTCTGTTTATAAAATAAATCCCGGAAACAGAAATAATTTTCACACATAGCAAAACGGGCAAGATCAATAAGGAAAACAGTAGGTATACGTCTATGTTCTTTTCTTAAATATAAAAACTGTTCTAAAATCTGTAACGCTTCAGCCTGAGGGATATTAGTATACAACGATTCGACATCAAGGGTAACTAAAAGTGTATCAGGATGTAAATTAGTGATAGTTCCCAAAATGTTAATCACGTGTGAAGAATCACGGACATAAGACCACATAGATTCTACAAAGGGTCGTAAAAGAACATCTAAAAACTGTGATATTGGTTCCAGTAGTGATCCAATCGCAGCTACAATGGGTCTACCGGGAGGATGGGATAAGGATTTGTGTATTTTAGGAAGTATATAAATAGTGGGAATAATGGGGCAATCAACAATAAGAAAATCCCTTTCTTTCACTGTAAGATATCCAAACTCAAAACCATTTAATATTAAATTATCTATAGATTGTTTTAGAGACATAGTTGGATCATCAGCCAGACGTAAATAGAATTTTTTATCACTGAGTTGTCTTTCAATTTCTGTAATATATGAAGTTTTGTCCATAACTACAACCGCACCTCCCTTGTCTGCAGGTTTGATAATAATACTATTATTAGTTTGTAAAGACTTAATAGCTTGTTTCTCAGTGATAGTTAGGTTGTGGTATGGAACTTTGGTGGAATGTCTAATGGATTGAACCTCTTTCAGAACCATTTTTTCAAAACTCTCAATTAATGGATCTGTGACAGGGGGAGGGATCCAACGGGATTTATTTTTAATGATAGATTGATCTGTATCAACAGCTGTCTGATTTAGAAAAAAGTTTTTTATGCGAATTTTACGAAAGAATTTGAAGAGGTCTACCTGAGTTTCAAAAGGATCATAATTGCGAGTGGGGACAAAGGAGAGACCTTTGTTAAGTAAAGATATTTCTCCTGGTAATAATGTATATTGTGAAATATTGATCTTCTATGGAAGGGAGGGGGCCGAGGCCAATCCTACAATCGCAACAATTGGAACGAAAGTCAATGGAATCACGGAAGAAATCAGGACGAGTCTCATACATCGAACGAACAATACAGAGGCAGGGGCCGGGGTCGCGGTCGCGGGAGGGGTCGCCGAGGTTCAACGAGGTCAATAGAGAGGAGATATTGATGGCTCCGTTAGACAATGTTGTCAATATTTCACAATATACATTATTACCAGGAGAAATATCTTTACTTAACAAAGGTCTCTCCTTTGTCCCCACTCGCAATTATGATCCTTTTGAAACTCAGGTAGACCTCTTCAAATTCTTTCGTAAAATTCGCATAAAAAACTTTTTTCTAAATCAGACAGCTGTTGATACAGATCAATCTATCATTAAAAATAAATCCCGTTGGATCCCTCCCCCTGTCACAGATCCATTAATTGAGAGTTTTGAAAAAATGGTTCTGAAAGAGGTTCAATCCATTAGACATTCCACCAAAGTTCCATACCACAACCTAACTATCACTGAGAAACAAGCTATTAAGTCTTTACAAACTAATAATAGTATTATTATCAAACCTGCAGACAAGGGAGGTGCGGTTGTAGTTATGGACAAAACTTCATATATTACAGAAATTGAAAGACAACTCAGTGATAAAAAATTCTATTTACGTCTGGCTGATGATCCAACTATGTCTCTAAAACAATCTATAGATAATTTAATATTAAATGGTTTTGAGTTTGGATATCTTACAGTGAAAGAAAGGGATTTTCTTATTGTTGATTGCCCCATTATTCCCACTATTTATATACTTCCTAAAATACACAAATCCTTATCCCATCCTCCCGGTAGACCCATTGTAGCTGCGATTGGATCACTACTGGAACCAATATCACAGTTTTTAGATGTTCTTTTACGACCCTTTGTAGAATCTATGTGGTCTTATGTCCGTGATTCTTCACACGTGATTAACATTTTGGGAACTATCACTAATTTACATCCTGATACACTTTTAGTTACCCTTGATGTCGAATCGTTGTATACTAATATCCCTCAGGCTGAAGCGTTACAGATTTTAGAACAGTTTTTATATTTAAGAAAAGAACATAGACGTATACCTACTGTTTTCCTTATTGATCTTGCCCGTTTTGCTATGTGTGAAAATTATTTCTGTTTCCGGGATTTATTTTATAAACAGACAAAAGGGGTATCTATGGGTTCCTCCATGGCCCCAGACGTGGCAAATCTATATGTGGCCAATTTCGAGGATAAATTCATAAAGGATAATCAATTTAAGACGCAATTGAAATTATGGATAAGGTATATAGATGACATTTTCATTCTTTGGCAAGGTTCAATTGATATATTACAAGAATTCAATAATTGGATTAATGGTTGCGACAGTAATCTCCGATTTCAATTGACTTACGATCCTATACAGATTTCTTTTTTGGATTTACTGATCATCAAATCTGGTGATGGTTTGACTACCTCTTTATTTAGGAAGCCTACAGATCGGAATCAATTATTACACTACTCAAGTTTTCATAATGCTTCTTTGAGAAATAATTTGCCAATTGGACAATTCTTGCGTACTAAACGTGTCTGCACAACTGAATCCACTTTTGAGACACATGCCACTACAATGAAAGAGAGATTTAAAATGCGGGGATATCCACAGTCTCAAATTACCAAGGCATATTTTAGAGCCTGTAATGCTAAAAGATCTGATTTATTGACCTTACGTGAGAAAAAATCTAAAGTTGGCATGGTCTGTCCATTGTTGTATTCACATCAATCTACAACTATTAGTAAATGTTTGAAGAAATATTGGCACTTAGTACAGGCTATTCCTGGTTTTGAAGAGACACCACTGACTATCGCACATAAACGTAATATCAATCTTCGAAATCTTCTTGTGCCTTCTGCTTTTACTGAACGACGATTTTTATCAAAATATAAAGGACACTTTCCATGCGGACAATGTTCCGTATGCACTCATGTCATTTCTGTAAAAACTTGTTTTGTACACCCAACTACTAATCAGAAATTCTTTTTGGATGATTTCTCAAACTGTATGACTAGTTACGTAATTTATGTAGTGAAATGTCCTTGTAATAAATTGTATGTAGGGAAAACTATACGTCCCATTAAAACTAGAATAATAGAACATAGAAGTAATATTAAGAGGGTTGCAATGGACAAACCGCTTGTCATGCATTAGCATACGGCAGCACACAAGATATCTGATTTAAAATTTTTTGTTATTAAAAAGCTTAAATTTAATTGGCGCGGAGGTAATGCAGACAATACCCTTTTACGATTAGAACAACGCTATATTTTCGACTTACGTAGCCTACATCCAGAGGGTCTTAATATGGAAAGTGACTTTTCGGTCTTTCTTTAATATTATTATTAACTCGACACTATTTCGATTTTTATATATCTATTTGTATATTATTTTATCTTTTACTGCATATTCTCTTGGTTTTGTGGTTAATGAAGATCGTGTCTCCTTGTATGACAATGATTATCCACTTTTGTGGGCAATGAAGAGCTTGCCCCCTTGTATGACAACGATTATTCACTTTTGCTTCCAGCATTTGTTTCATTCGTTTGTTCCTCTTTTCATATGGAGTTTTTTTGATTCTTAATTTGCATAACTATTTATTTATTATTTATATTTTACCATTTATTATTATCATTATCTGGTCATTTTTAACATTTTTTGGTTTTTATCTTGTCAACATTTGAAGATACACAATGTTTGAGTATTTACACTCCTGGGTCATTTCTTTATATACATCAGTTTTTATCCCGTGGAATAACTCAGGGTGAATTTTTTATATGTTTTGGATTGATACATTTTGATGTTTATTTTTATGTACTTCTGAATACTTTTGTACTCATTTTTATTAAGCAATAAGTTGACAAATCCTTCATTTATTTATTTATTTATTCCTATTTTTTTCCATGAAAGGTGCTACCTTAAAAAGTTTTTTGAATTGTGTTTACATAATGTAGATGACGCGGATAGCCTCGTTCTCTATTTTACCTTTGCACTGCGCAGATGCAGGCGTCTATATTTTGTAAAAGAATCGCCGAGCTCTGGCGCGTTTGCTACAGGATGCAACACGATTATACGGTAGCAGTTTGTTTAAATTTCTGCCTTCTGGTTCTTTTTGATTTTAGTTTGTTTGGGTTCAATGATGTTTAAGTTTGGTTTGTAGCACAATCCTTTGTAATATGTTTTCTTTAACATTAAGTTCTAATTTTCTACCTCGAGTCCGCATGTTGCTATCATTGGTTATTTTTGAGTGAATGCAAAGTCTTTTGATGTCTTTTTAGAAAATGACTATGTATCTGTGCTTTCTTGAAAATGGTGAGAAGCGGTTTTAGGCCATTGAAGTTTAATGTGTTTGTGTTAATTTAATTTGGATTGCATAATGACGACTACGTGCTAACATCAGTCTTTTATTTGGTTTGTATAATGATGATTATGTTGCCTACCTCGTTTTATTCCTGCAATGTGCAGATGCAGGGGGCTACATTTGAAATACCTGTCGGGTCTGGCGCGCTTACCGTATGACACAAATATGATTTTATGATAGCTTACATAACTATGACTCTGTTGCCATCCTCGGTTCATTCCTGCAATACGCAGATGCAGGGGGTTACATTTTTAAAAAATAAGTTGCCGTGTCCGGCGCGCTGACCGATATCTTCCTCACTGATGTTGCTCAAAGTTAGAGTATACGTAGCGGTTTATACTGCGAATCTTAAAACTTTTTTATAAATGAATTTTTATTGTTGTATCCGCTATATCATTATCATTGATAATTTTTAATTTTTGATAATGGTTGAGTGGGTTTAAAAGTCTTTTGATGTTTTTTAATCGCTCATACAAATGAAGAGTTTTTCCATCTCTTTTGACTTCATCAAGACATGGTTTGAGGTGGTCAGAGGCGTTTGTCAATGAAAATATTTTATTTGTTTAGAATTGATGTTGTTAACTTTTTTTTAGATGAAGTGGCCTGTGTAGTATAATAACTGGTGAAATGGGCAGTTTGTGACTATTGTATATCATTTTTGAATATACTCTGACTACTTTCACGCATTCATGTTCCGTTGTGTCCCCCAATTTTGAATTGTTTTTTTGTATTTCTTAAAAATCTATCGGATCGTTTTCACAGATGCCACTTATACCGTTTTGAGAATTCCAAATGGACGTTTGTTTTTAAAATCATAATTTGTTAATTTTGGTTAGTTTTTAGCCCTTGTTTTTATATCATCATCTTGGCAAATTGTTACATTTGGTTATTTGTACATTTTTTTACGTTTTACAGATTGCACATTTATGATCATGGGAAGAGTTTCTTGGTCAGGTATCATTTTTAGTTTCATACTCTTTTTTCAATTTACATGGGTTGTCTTCATCTCTCTCTAATATCAGGCCGATTTCTATTTATACCTTTTGAAATTAATAATTTATTATTATTATTTTTATAATTAATTTTTAATAATTTTTTTTTTTTTTTTTTTTTTATATACATGTATGGATTTCATGATGTTTTTGTTTTTTTCTATTTAAGAGTAATTTATTTACAAGTTTTCAATTTAAATGTTTGTTTTTGTTATAGCACAATTTTGAAGATATACACTGTTTTAGTCCTTTTTGGTTAATTTATACAGTCTGTTGATTCAGGTATGTGTAATTTTTATGTTTTTTAAACACATCATTTTATGCTATATTAAGAAACATTCATTATTCGTTGAAACATTTATTATTATTTATCTACATATTTACATTTACATATTTATATAATTTATATATCTTTTATATATATTTATATGTTTTTATCAATTGTATCGTCTAGGTGTCATATTTGTTATAGTATATTTTTGAAGACACACATTGTTTTAGTTCTTTTTGGTTAATTGATATAGTCTACTGATTCAGAGATATGTAATTTATATGTGTTTTTTTAAATACAATAATAATAATTTTTTGATTATATTATGAAATGTTTATTGTCTGTTGAAACATTTATTATTTATTTACAAATTTATGTTTATCAAATTTATATTTTCTTATATATATTATATACTTTCATTCATTTTCAATTGTACTGTTTAGGTGCATTTTTGTGTCGTTCTGTTGTTAGCCGTACTTATTTGTTCCACCATTTATATTTATATTTATTTATTTATACATTTATATTGATACATCCGTTTATTAGAAAAATGTTTTTAATTTGTTATTATTTTTTATATTTAAAACTGTTTTAGTATGCATTCATTGATGTCCGTGGTTTTAGCCAGTTTGATTTTGTTTTTAAATAACTATTTTTGTTGTTTATTTTAATTTGTGTATTTGTCTTTAGCCATTTAGCCCCTGAAGAAGGGAATTCCGAAACACGGCCTGTGTCGGGCCTTTGGCTGATTTGACCAATAAAGATTTTCACACGTCCTTCGTTGCTATCCACGTTTCTTTGTTGGACTGCTTTTGCACGTGGTGTTGTGCCCTTTGTTGGACCCCAGAGATTGTATTTTATTCATATTAATATGGCTATTGTTAGACATGGGTAATTTGGGATCTTTAAGCTCTGTCTGCTCCATACTTGAGGGCATTTGGGCTAATTTACTCTTTTGTGGAACCTCTCTGCTTTTGGAGAGCCTTTGACTGCTTTGAATGCATCAGCAGAACCTCTGCTGTTGCCATTGGTGCACGTTGGATTGCCTGGCTTCAGGCATCAGACTTGGAGATTTGGGTACAGGATAAATTAGGAAACATCCCTTGCACAGGAAAAAACCTCTTTGGCAAGAATTGGCAGGAAAAGGCTAATGAGATAGATGCTGACAATATCACTCTAGATTGTCAAAATCTACAGCCACTCCAGCCAAAAAGAAACTCTATTAAAAAAAACCCCTTTTTAGCCAAAAAAAATAGGAATTTTTATCCGTCCTATACCCAGCAAGTGCAAGCTCAGGGTCAAGTTGCCCAGAAAAGTCAACAACAATCCAGACGACAAAAGAAGCCAAAAGGCCTTAGAGCTCAACCAGCTCCACAGGCCCAGCCCCCTCAAGGGCTTTGACTCCTTCATAGAGAACGTAGCCTTCCTGCCTCTGAAAGGTCCAGAACCCTTAAACATTCCAGGCAGGTTTTGTCATTTTGCCAACAGATGTCACCAAATAACAGCAGAAAATTGGACTCTGTCCATTGTGGGAGAGAGGGGTACAAGCTTCATTTTCACAGTGTGTCCCTCCTACAATCATAACAGTTCAATTCCCAAACCTCTACAGACAATCTACTGGATCGAGAAGTCTCAACACTCCTTGCTCAAGGAGCAATAGAGGAGGTGCCCATTCTTTAACAGGGTACAGGGTTCTACTCCCCTTATTTTATTATTCCAAAGAAAACAGGAGGACACAGACCTATTCTAGACCTCAGAGAATTGAACAAATATCTGTTCCGAGAAAAGTTCAAAATGATTTCTCTGGGAACTCTGCCATACCTTCAAAGTCAGGATTGGCTTTGTTCTCTAGATATAAAGGATGCATATGCTCGCATTCTGATCCATCCAGATCACAGGAAATTCTTACGATTCCTTTTCAAGGGAAAACATTTCCAATACTGGGTCCTTCCCTTTGGTCTGGCTTCGGCACCAAGAGTATTCACAAAATGCATGGCAGTAGTAGCTGCATTTCTGTGAACCCTAGGGATATTCGTCTTCCCTTACTTAGACGACTGGCTCATTCGAGCCCCTATGGTTCCAGAAGCCAGCTCTGCACTGTCTCCACAATGTGAATCCTTCAATACTTGGGATTGGTCATAAACCTCCCAAAATCTCAGCTTGCTCCATCTTAGTCCCTGGAGTTCATAGGAGCTTGTTTAGATACAAGACAGTCAAGGGCTTTTCTCCCACAACCCCTCTGTCTTCGCATAGTGCACCTAGCTTCTCAAGCAGCGGTGAAGTCCTCCCTAACTGCTCGAGAACTACTACAACTATTGGGACATATGGCATCCACGGTTCATGTGGTTCCCTATGCTCGCCTTCATATGCGGGCAGCCCATTGGATCCTATCCACATAGTGGACACAGGCCACAGGACATCTGTCAGACAAGATATCAAACTCACAACGAATGATTTTGTCCCTCCAGTGGTGGCAATCACTGTAAAAACCTCTAGTTGGATCTCCTTTGCAGCAACCCCTATTCCAGGCCACCCTAACAACAGATGCATCACAGGTGGGATGGGGAGCACACCTGCATCATCTCTCTACCCAGGTTACCTGGACTCCACAGGAGGCTTGTCTTCACATAAACCTCCTGGAACTCAGAGCAATCTATCTAGCTGGATATAGGTTGGTAGGTTGAAGGGTCTGTGGTGTTGGGTGAAGTGGTTTTAGGGATGGGGCGTATGGTGGATTGCTTGAGTGCTTTTGGCATATAGCCCTGAGTTAGAGAGGTGATTTACTATCTTTTTAATGAATGTGCTGAATTCTTCTTTGGTGGATTTAATCCAAGTCACCGGGCAGGGGTCTAGTGGGGAAGTGGTGGCATTTTTTATTTATTTATTTTTAATTTCCAAATATTTTATTCATCAAATTCAAGAATACAAACATTCCAAAAATTAAACATTGCTAATCAAATAAGCAAACTAAATACAGTCCACATCATGAGGAGCAACAAAACAAACAATAAAGAAAACATACACAAAGAAAAACTGCAAGAAAAGGGAAAGCTGACCTAGTCATTTTAAACTCTCTTTTTTTACCATCTGATGACAAGAATTAACCAAGAACTAACTATCAAACCTGTGGAGAATGTGACAAAAGAAAAGTTTCCAATGCCGATGTTTCCAGGAAGACATACTTGGTGCCCTTAAAAGTAACTAAACATTTGCAAGGGAATTTAAGGAAAAACGTAGCACCAATAGCTATGACGCGGGGCCTTAACAATAAAAAGCTCCGACGACGAAGCTGAGTTTTCCTGGAGACGTCCAGAAACATATTGTTCTCCAGGACCAAGCAGGAAGTCAGTCCTCACATACGGGTGACGTCGGCGCCGACGGAGCCCTTGCGGAGCAATTTTCCCCAGCTTTCAAAGAAAGCCTTTGGGAATTGCAGCGTGCATGCGCGGTCGCCTTCCCGCCCAAGGGTGCCATCTTAGCCAGTCTTCTTTTTTCCGCGGAGCCCTACAGACGTACCCGTCGTGTCCCCGCAAAAAAGTTGATTTTATTCGTGATATTCTCTTTTTTCCTTCGGTTCGACACCGGTTTTCTTCCCGCCCGGACTCGCGACGCCGGTCACGAGTCCTCTTCTTCTTTTTCGGTTTTTCTGATTTAGTCAGTTTCGTTTTCGGTTTTTTCACTGGCAGCCCGGTCTTTTGACCTCGCAGGGGCCCTTTTTCCCCCGATGGCTGCCAGTGGTTTCAAGCGGTGTGGTCAGTGTGACCGAAATATGTCACTAACTGACACACACGATAATTGCCTCCGCTGCCTGCGCCCGGATCATGAAGAAATGATCTGTGGGGCCTGTGGCAAAATGTCCTCCAAAGCGTTGAGAAGTCGGCGGCATCAGCGGGATAGGATCTTCGCTGACCCCAGCCGTACCCGGACCTCGTCGGAGGCCTCGGCGTCCAGAGGTTCCAGCTCTGACCGTCGCCGGAGTTCCTCCGACAGGGGTTCTAACCCGGGGACCATCGACGGAAGGTGAAACCCGCGAGGGCGGCGTCGGACGCTCCTGGCTCCGTGAGGGCCAGGTCGCATAGCCCCGATAGCCGTCCCGGGTCCTTGGAGAAGGAGCACCTCTCGAAGCGACCTCGCATGGAGCCGGAGCTGCCTGCTCGGGTAAGTCCTGTGGTCCTCCTGGACTCGCCTCCGAGACCGCCGACGTCGGGCCCGACGCCGTCGGGGCCCGAGTCGGGGGCTGCTGGGTCACCTGAGGTCAGACTCAGGTTGACGGCCTTGGAGAGCAGACTGTCTGCCTTCATGGACCAGCAGCGGGCACTGCTCGCTAGCCTCGCTGGCGCCGCTGCCCCGACCGCCGGGACGTCGACGTCTAAGTCGACCCCGGAGACCGAGCCGATTCTCGAGTCCATGCGAACTCGAGTCGATCCTCGGTCGAGGTCACCCTCGGCCTCCCGTTCGGGACCGAGGTCGTCGACGCCGACTCCCTCGGCGTCGGGGCGGCCGGCGCCGCAGCCTGCCCGGGCCGACCCCACCGATTCCTCCTCGGAGTCGGTCTGGGAGTCTGAAGAGGAAGTCACCTGATTCTTTTCGGACTCGGTGTGTCCCCTCGGACTCGCCTGAGTCCGAACCTCGGAAGCAGTCCCCTCCGGAGGATGCCCGGTTCTCGGATTTCGTCAGGGATATGGCCAAGGCTTTGGCCTTCCCTGCGGATCCCGAGGAGGAGCCTCGAGCCGAAGAGCTCGACGCCCTCCAGTATGACTCTCCCGCCAGGGAACACTTTACTGTACCGGTTCCTCCCATGCTGGAACGACTACTCTTCCGCATGTGGGAGAGTCCGGCCTCCTCGCCGGTCCTGAGCAAGCGGGTCGATTCTATCTATCGAGTCCGCAAGAGCCCTGGCTTCCAAAAAGCACAGCTACCACACCATTCCATGGTAGTGGAATCGGCCATGCATCGTCTTAAGAGCCAGAAGATGCACTCCTCGGTGCCTCCTGGCAGGGAGGCCCGTAACCTGGATGGCCTTGGTAAGAAGTGTTTCCAGGGCTCTATGCTTGCGTGTCGTGTCCAGACCTACCAGCTATACATGGGCATGTATCTCCGAGACCTGGCTAAAGAGCTAGCCGGATTCTCCGCTGGATTGTCCGAGGAACCTTTGCGGAGGTTCCTAGCCTTGTCCACTGGCATTCGGGAATGCTCAAAATTCATATCCCGAGCAGCCTATGATGGCTTTGAAGCATCGGCTCGAGTGGCCGCAGCCGGCATCGGTGCCCGCCGACAGGCTTGGCTTCAGTCGTCTGACCTTGAGCCCTGGGTGCAGGACAAGTTGGTCGATGTCCCCTGCCGAGGTGAAAACCTCTTTGGCAAACCTATGGACGAGAAGGCTGCACAACTAGAGACAGACTCTCACCAGGACTAGGCTTTCTAGGAAGACCTCCGCCCCTTCCCAGAAAAAGAAGGGCTCGGGAAAGAAGTCCTTTTACCCGAGAAAGGCGGCTGCCTATAAACACTACCCCCAATATCAGGCCCCCGCAGCTCCCCAACAGGGCCAGCAGGCCAAGGGACGGGGTAACGGGTCCCGTAGGCAGCAAGCCCCCAAGCCTGCACCACCAGCCCCTGCTCAGCAGGGTGGGGGCTTTTGACTCCTTCAGCATAGCCTCTCCCCCTCCGCTGGCTCCTCTCAGCACCGGAGGCCGGCTGGTTCACTTCGCCCACAGGTGGTCCAACATCACTTCAGATGCCTGGGTGCTTCAAGTCGTAAGAGAAGGCTATCTTCTCCACTTCCACCAGGTCCCTACCTCCTATTTCCCGGGAGAACCTCCACGACTCCCTCTGCACAGGGACTTACTCCTTCAGGAGTTAGCAGGTCTTCTACAGGAACAGGCGGTGGAACCGGTGCCCCACCACCTGAGAGGTCAAGGCTTTTATTCCAGGTATTTTCTAGTACCAAAAAGGACAGGAGGCCTCAAACCCATCCTGGACTTGCGCAACCTCAACAGGTTCCTCGTGCGGGAAAAGTTCAAAATGCTTACCCTTGGAATCCTTCTGCCCTACCTCCAGCAGGGAGATTGGCTATGCTCCTTGGATCTAAAGGATGCCTACACGCACATCCTCATCCACCCAAGCCACCGCCAATACCTAAGGTTTGTGGTGGCAGGAAATCATTACCAGTACAGGGTTCTGCCCTTTGGCCTGTCCTCCGCACCACGAGTCTTCACAAAATGTCTCGCGGTGGTGGCGGCCCATCTCCGGCTTCACGGCCTCTATGTCTTTCCGTACCTCGACGACTGGCTCATCAGAGCAGCGTCCGCTACGGAGGTCACCAACGCCACACACCGCACGGTGACTCTTCTGCAGTACTTGGGCTTTGTCATAAACTTCGCAAAGTCCACTTTGCTCCCCTCACAGGATCTCGAGTTCATCGGCGCAAGACTGCACACTCCTCAGGCACGAGCTTTCCTGCCTCTCGACAGGGCTCAACGGCTCATGGACCTAGCCGACCGTTTTCGCAGCCAGTCCCTGGTCTCCGCCAGGCGCTTCCTGAGACTGCTCGGCCATATGGCTTTCACCGTCCATGTGACCCCCAATGCCCGCCTGAATATGCGGCCTGCTCAATGGTGTCTTCGCAAGCAGTGGCAACAAGCCACAGGCGGCCTAGCAGACCTAGTGCGTGTCTCCGAGCCGCTGGCCTCGTCTCTCCAGTGGTGGCTTCATCGGCCGAACCTGGTACTCGGCATGCCCTTTCAGTCACCTCAGCCGGCCCAGGTGCTGACGACAGATGCGTCCCTCCTGGGTTGGGGAGCACATTGCCAAGGGGCACGTACTCAGGGCCTCTGGACTACGTGGGAGTCTGCTCAGCAGATCAACTTCCTGGAGCTCAGAGCGATCCGCCTGGCTCTCAAGGCTTTCTCCCACCTGACCTCTCACCAGTCCGTCCTTGTCCAGACGGACAATCAAGTTGCCATGTTCTACGTGAACAAACAGGGGGGTACGGGCTCCTTCCTTCTCTGTCGGGAAGCACAGAAGCTCTGCTCTTGGGCCGTCAGTCACGGCGTTCTTCTCAAGGCAGTTTATCTCCCAGGCCAAGAAAATTGCCTGGCGGACAAACTCAGCAGGATCCTCCAGCCGCACGAGTGGCGCCTGGATCCCTTGGTAGTTCAGCAGCTCTTTCTAAAGTGGGGCCTCCCCACGATGGATCTCTTTGCCAGTCCTCTCAACCGGCAACTTCCTCGCTTCTGCTCTCGTCAGCCACATCCCCTTCGAGTTGCGGCAGACGCTTTTCTACTCTCATGGTCGGAGAGCCTTCTATATGCTTTTCCTCCCATCCCGCTAGTCTCTCGAACTCTTTTCAAGGTTCTCCGAGACAAAGCTTCCATGATCCTGGTGGCCCCTCGCTGGCCCAGACAGCCGTGGTTTCCACTCCTGCTGCAATTAGCGGTAGAGGATCCATTCCCTCTGGGGTTTCAACCGGATCTCCTCACTCAGGATCAGGGGTCTCTGCTACACCCCAACCTCAGATCTCTCAATCTAATGGCCTGGCTGCTGAGAGGGTTGTCCTTGCTCCCCTTCTCCTGCCGGCAGAGGTGGAAGAGGTCGTCCTAGCTTCTCGGCGACCTTCTACCCGCAAATGCTACGCCCTTAAATGGCGTCGCTTTTCCGTTTGGTGTACCCAACAGTCTCAGGATCCCTTCTCCTGCTCGGTGTCGGTGATCTTGCAGTACTTGCTCTACCTCTCTAATCTGGGACTTAAGTCCAACTCCGTCAAAGTTCACCTCAGTGCTCTTTCAGCACATCATGTGCCGGTGGACGGCAGACCTCTTTCCAGCGACCCTCTCGTAGCGAGGTTTCTCCGAGGTCTCCTTCTACTTAAACCACCTCTGCGCCCGCCAGCGCCTGACTGGGATCTGAA
The DNA here is from genome assembly GCA_033557465.1 of Ichthyophis bannanicus. Classification (NCBI taxonomy): domain Eukaryota; kingdom Metazoa; phylum Chordata; class Amphibia; order Gymnophiona; family Ichthyophiidae; genus Ichthyophis; species Ichthyophis bannanicus. Next base: position 197,802,685 of record CM066045.1, read on the forward strand.
TGTGGTTTTACAGCGGATCACCTGTCCGCCTTTTGAACCTATGGCTACCTGTTCTCTCCGTTTTCTTTCTTGGAAAACATTGTTCTTGATAGCCCTCACTTCCGCTAGACGCGTAAGTGAATTGCAGGCCCTCGTGTCTGATCCCCCTTACACTCGGTTCTACAAAAATAGGGTAGTCTTACGGACTCACCCAAAATTTCTTCCAAAAGTGGTCTCCCCTTTTCACATCAATCAGGAGGTGGTACTTCCGACCTTCTTTCCCAGACCACACTCCAGCCGAGCTGAAATGGTCCTCCATACCCTGGACTGTAGAAGGGCATTGAACTTCTACCTTGACCGTACGCGGGAGCACCGTAAAGCTGCTCAGCTTTTTGTGTCTTTTGATCCCAATAAATTGGGGCTCCCGGTCTCCAAGCGTACTCTGTCCATCTGGGTTGCGGACTGTATCACTTGGGCTTATGGGGCAGCCGGGCTCTCCTTGGATGGTCGAGTCACGGCTCATTGTGTTCGGGCAAAGACTACGTCAGTGGCTTACCTCCGCTCTGTTCCGCTGGCAGACATCTGCCGGGCCGCTACTTGGTCTTCGAGCCAGACTTTTGCGGTCCATTACTGTCTCGAGAGGGAGTCCCGCAGGGACAGTGCTTTCGGACAGGCAGTCCTCCGTAATCTCTTTGAGGTTTGAGCAACTCCTACCCTCCATCCCGGATGTGGGCTACCGGTGGGTAATAATTCAGCGAAGATTCCTTCCTTCTGTGCTGCTGAGCTAGAGGGAGCTCATTTTTGTGCTTAGGGTCTCCGGTAGCCTTAAGCTTGGGAGTCCCATATGTGAGGACTGACTTCCTGCTTGTTCCTGGAGAAAGCGTAGTTACTCACCTGTAACAGGTGTTCTCCAGGAGCAGCAGGAATCAGTCCTCACAACCCTCCCTCCTCCCCTTGGAGTTGCAATCATCTGCTTAAGTTTTTTTGCAAATTTTTATGCTGTCTTTTTTAGCTATGTCATCTGACTGGCTAAGATGGCACCCTTGGGCGGGAAGGCGACCGCGCATGCGCGCTGCAATTCCCAAAGGCTTTCTTTGAAAGCTGGGGAAAATTGCTCCGCGAGGGCTCCGTCGGCGCCGACGTCACCCGTATGTGAGGACTGATTCCTGCTGCTCCTGGAGAACACCTGTTACAGGTGAGTAACTACGCTATTTTCTCCCCGCAGAAAACAGCCTCTTTATTCATAAAATATAGTCGTATCACAGCATTCTTTTCAGCTTCAGACGCAAATGATACCAGAAGTGTAGCCCGTGTTGAAATTATATCCCGAGAGGACTCAACGCAGAAACATCCAGAGAATCCCGGGATACAACAGGGGCAGCTCCAGGAGAAATCTCCTCTGGATTTGTCCCTTTACGAGGAATATAAAACACTTTTGTAACATGCGGTTTCATATCTTCACGATAGCCTAAAATTTCCATTAAATACTTGTCAAATAAAATTTGAGGAGACAAGAAATGGGTATAAGGAAAATTTAAACATCGCACATTTGAAGCTCGCAAATTATTTTATATTTCTTGCTGAGTATGCAAAATAATACTATCCTTTATGAAAGACATTGAGGAATTTTGCAACACATTACACTGAGCTTCCAATTTCTGGCATTTTTGGTCCAATACAGCAATCTGAGAGTCATGCTGGGCAAATTTCGCCACAGAGTCCCTTGAAAAATCTGAGAATTGAGACACATCCGAACTAAGTGAAGATTCAATCCTAGAAAGAACCCGCCACACATCCGAGAGGGAGATTTCCTGTGAGTCCACAGGTACAAGCGATAAACCATCCCAGTGTGCTGAAGCAAAACCCTCCGGGACCTTCAAGACCCGGGGTAAAGGAACAATCCCAGGGTCTATAGAGGGCCCAGAAGGGGATAAAGATGGCAAACAATCCAACTGCTGCAGCAATACCTCCTTTACTGGTGAGGAGGTAACTGGGACGATCTTTCCATTACCAACAGAAGGGGAAGAGATACTAACCCCCAAAAATATCGAGGAGCTGTCACTGGAGAGCTGAATCTCGGATGGAGCAACTACCTTAGCCTCCATATTTCCCACGGCGACTAAATGCCTATCCATAGGACCGGAAACTTTAACAACTTTAGTAGGATTCACAGTACTCACATTTTGATGCCGTTTCCTGCGTTTACCCATCCTACAGGACCAAGGACCAGCTCCCCAGCTCCTCGAGCGCATAAGGAGCATTACCAGCCCCTTAATAACGCGCCCCTTTAGAACGCTACCGCGTAGCGGTCATGCTTTTAAGGCCCCCTGGATGACGTCAGGGCCAGGCGCCGCACAGATGGACCGGGTGCTCCGGGCTGCCTGAGGAGACTCCCAATGCGGTGCACAGGGTGGACAGCCAACCTTCTTTCCTCATACGCTCCCAGCAACTGAGAGGCTCCGCCGAGCTTTAAGGCCCCCTGGATGACGTCAGGACCAGGCGCCGCACAGATGGACCGGGTGCTCTGGGCTGCCTGAGGAGACTCCCAACGCGGTGCACAGGGTGGACAGCCAACCTTCTTTCCTCACACGCTCCCAAGTGGTGGCATTTAAAGCAGTGATGGTTTGTTCTATTTGTTTAGTTGATGGACTACTGAAATTCTTCCATTGATTAGCGGATGTGTAGTAATCTGAAGTTGGTGTGGCCATAAGCAATGAGCGGGATACTGGCTATGGGTCTGTATGCATTCGGTTTTTTTGTATCTAGTGACTTATTCTTTAGAACAGGGCCGAATGGATATGCATTTCAGATAAGTAGGTATAATACCTTGTAAGAGGGATTGATTGACTATGTTTAGGAGATAAGGTGCTAATTCGGGTTTCTGGATTTGATCCATGAAACCGGGCATGGATCGAGGAGGGAGGTTGTGTTTATTTTAGAAATTGTGTAGTGTTTTTGGTCAATTAGGTAAAACTTCTGCCAATTGTTATTTGTTGGTGGTTCAGTTTGGGGGAGGATACTGTTGGGGTTTTTATTTCTTAATTTTTCTGCAAAATGGTTGGCAAGGGTTTGTGGGTGAATATTACCCGTTTCTGATTCAGCCTGACCAGTTCTTGTAAGTGATCTGACAATTGCGAATAGTTCTCTGGGACGGTTTAAGGAAGAGTTTATTATCTTAGTATGGTATTCGCTTTTTGCATTATTAATGGCATTTTTGTAAGTTGTAAGGAGGTTGTGGTAGAGTGTTTTGCTTTCTTGAGTTTTGCGAGTCTTCACTTTTTTTTTCTTGCTTTCTTAGTTGTGTTTTTAGTTTAGGCGTGAACCATTTCTCCGATCTTTTTGTTTGCCTGATGGGTCTGATGAGGGGGAGTGTGGAAGCATTTTGTAGGGAGTTGTTCCATGTAATTATAGAATTGTTAATGTCATTGGAATCTGTTGTAAGTTGTGGCAGAACTTTATTTAAGAACGCTTCTTTATTGAAGTGAGCAAATTTCCTTTGTTGTGGTTCTGTGGTTGATGTAGATGTGAAGGTCATGTATCTGGATAAGTAGAATTTCACCAAGTGGTGATCAGACCAGGGTACTTCAGTTATTATGGGGGGCATAGACATGCAGTTATTTGTAATGGGGGTCGGTAAGAAGATTAGGTTGAGTAGGTTTCTCCTTGTGTGCGTTGGGGAGTATACGATTTGTTGGAATCCCATTTCTGACATTGCATCTAGGAAGTTAGAAGCATGGGAGATTTAGGTCTCCAAGTAGTATGAGCGGTTTGAGTGCTGCCGAGCAAGCTGTTTCTAGGATTGGAGTCAGATTGTTGTCATGTGAGGGGGAGGGGAGTCTGTAAATGAGACAATGGATAAGGATCTGTTTTCTACTTTAAAGAACATCCTTTCCATCTAGGTTGGTGGAGATGGAAGGGGTAAGTTTAAGTTCTATTTTACTCAGAATAGGAATTCCCCCACCTCTTTTGGAGTCGCGGTAGCAGTTGAATAGATCGTATCCATAGCATTGTAATTGGTTTATTAATATACTGTCAGCTGGTGACAGCCATGTCTCAGTGATGCAAAAGATGTCTGGATTGGCATCTTTAATTAGGTCATTGGTTAGTGGTATTTTATTTCGTACTGATCTCACATTGCTGAGGATATACTTTAGTGAGGTGGGGGGGGTTAAGGATATCTGGGGTAGTATTTATCTGGGAGGTTTGGATTTGTATTAGTCTATTTCTGTGTTGGTAGTTACTCTGGTGTGTTTTATGGTTATAGAGTCTTGGTTGAGGGTGTGTATCATATCTGATGAGGTTGTGTATGATTGGGATGGGATTGTAATTGTGTGTTTCTTGTTTTTGTTATCTGTGAAGAGACGAGGAGGAGAGAGATTATGAATACCGTTTTAGGTTCCATTGCAGTGGGATGGATGGCTTAGCGACAATTGAGGACTGTGTGGTAATGTAGTGTTTGATATATTAGATTAGGATGCATGCAGTGGGGAGGGTTTTGTTTAAGTTGGTGGGTCGGGGCTCAAGGCAGCTCGATGGGCTGGGATAACAGATGTCTTCGCTATTCCTTTAAATTGCCATGAGTTATAGAGTGAATGATACAGCAAAGGTTATGCAGAAAATGAACAAAGTTGTTACCATTGAGCTTTGAGGAGTAGTCCTAATCTGTATCTTCTCTTATGTGCGGACAATTTGAAGTTTTCGTGTTGAAGAGGGTGTTGTCGCGGGTGGTGGAGATAGGGAGCACGTGCTGCTCAGGGAAGTCTTTGGAGGAGAGGAATCCGGAAGATCATAGGGCTTTTGTTCACCTTGATGTTGGATCAAACCACTGTTGGTAGAGAGCAGAAACGGGCTTCCTGTCCCTCAGGGCTTTGCTGGTGTTGGTGCTGCTGCTGCCCCGGTGCCGGGTTGAAAGAGGGATTCTCTCCCCCCCCCCGGTAGCTCGCTGGAATATAAAGGCATTTACTTTATCCTGGAGTCGTTAGGGGAGGAGTTTAGCATGCTTGAAGAACACTCGTTTGTAGCTTTGATTGGATCTCCTCTCTCTGTGTATTGTGGCTCAAAGAAAGGGGAAGGACCCCACACCACAGCGGACTCTGATCAGCTGGTTTAGGTGGATAGGAGGTTCATTTTATCTGGGGAATGCCGATTTAATGAGTGTTTGTGCCTAAGGGCCACACCAAAGGGCCCTCTGGTGAGGCCCTTAGGCGCAGGCACACCTGAAGGCGTGCTTCCTTTTATAGCTGGTCTGTGGGAGGATCCTGCCTTGGAGGGGTTAGCGTGAGGGGCTTGCAACTCCTGCTTCTACGCCCAATGCTGGATTGTGTCCAGTGAAGAGCAGGAGTGTTCAGAGGCTGAAGAGGCTTTTGTTCTGCAGTGTGCTTCCTTTTAAAGCTGGTCTTTGGGAGAATCCTGCCTTGGAAGGGGGAGCAGAAGGGGCTTGCAGCTCCTGCTTCTACCCCCCAATGGTGGATCGTGTCCAGTGAAGAGCCGTATAGGGAATGAAGTACTGTGAATGTAAGAAGAGCAGGATTGAGGGTGATCAAATCTGACAAACGTAAGATGACCAAACAGAAAAAGCAAAAGCCAGAAGGATTCTTGTGCACAGGAAGAGGAATGGCCAGCAGGAAAGAGGTGGTGTTAGTGTCTCTGTATAAGTCTCTGATGCAACCTCATTTGGAGTACTGTTTTCAATTCTGGCAACATCTTCAAAAAGATATAAATAGGATGGAGTCAGTGCAAAGGGTAGCTACTAAAATAGTGGCCTTCATTATAAGGCTTAATTATTTATTTATTTATTTAACTGTATTTATATCCCGCTTTTCACCGGGTCAAAGCGGCGTTACATATAAGGGTGGGGGAATCAAGTATCAGGGTGGGGCCATCACCAGGTAGGTAACATTGATGATTCCGACGAAGGATAGACTTTAGACATGGACAGTACAGTGTAGTTGTCACTTAGAGGGACATGAAGAAAAGAAAGACGGGAGAGGGAAGATATGATAGAGATGTTTAAATACTTCCATGGCATAAATGCATCGGAGGTAGGCCTCTTAGTTAAAAGAAAGTGCTGGAATGAGGGCTCATAGGATCGAGGTGTAAGGAGGCAGACTCGGGAGTAATCTAAGGGAATATTTATTTAGAGAGAGTGGTGGATGTGCAGAACAGCCTCCCAGCAGAGATGGTGTGGACAGAAAGCATGGTGTATGCAACAAGGATCTCTAAGGGAATAGAAGGAACATAAGAAATGCCATACTGGGTCATACCAAAGGTCCAAGTCCAGTATCCTGTTTCCAGCAGTGACCAGGTCACAAGTATCTGGCATATCCCAAAAATAGACAGAGCCATGCAGGGCCGTACCAAACCATAAATGCTCTGAGTGACTTGCACATCTAGTGCGCCCCTCTCCCCCCATCACAGGTTTGTCATTTGCCCCATGCATCTCCCCATCTTACCTCCATATCTAGCCAGCTGTCCCCCACTCTGCCTGCCCTTGCCCAGCCATCGACACTTTGTTACCTTGGTGGTGGTAGCAGCAGCGACATTCAATTGAAAAAAAAAAGCAGGTCTTTCAGACTCCGCACTTCATGCAGGTCTGATCGCTCCCTCCTCTGACGTATGCTTGCATCAGAGGAGGGAGGGACCAGACCAGCTATTCAGAGACAGGTCTTTGCAACTCTGCGCTTATATGGCTGGTCTGGTTTCTCCCTCTTCTGAAGCGAGCTTACGTCAGAGGCAAGGAGGAATCAGGCCAACTTGCAAACGCAGAGTCGGAAAGATCCGTGTTTTTTTTTTCTTTTCAATTAAATGTCGCTGCTGCCATCGCTAAGGCAATACTGAAAGCAGTGGCTGGGCAAGCACAGGAAGCATGGGGGTGAGCCGAGGCCTGCAGCCCCAAACGCACCCCTACTTCTTTGCACCCTGTGCTAGGTATGGCATTGATCCATGTTACTTATCTCCAGGGATAAGCAGTTTTTCCCTCCTCCAGGTCTACCTTAACATTTTATGAACTGTTCCTCCACAAACTTGTCCAAAACCAGCTACTACCTTACTGCATCTCTTGCAATGAGTTCCAAAGGTTAATTGTGCATTAAAAGAAAAAAAATCTTTTTTTATTTTAAATGTTCTGCTTTGTAGCTTTAAGGTATGTCCTGTCCTTTAATATTTAGTACTACTTAAAAGAAGAATCAATTGATTTGCATTTAGCCATTTCACTCCACTCAGGATTTTATAGATGTCTATCATATCTCCCCTCAGCCGTCTCTTCTCTAAGCTGAAGAGCCCTAACCTCTTTAGCCTTTCCTATTAGGAGAGTCATTTCATCTTCATCGTTTTGGTCATCTTTTTCTTTAACTTTTCTAATTCTGCTGTATCTTTTTGGATGAGCCAATCGGAAGTGCACGAAATATTCAAGATGCAGTCACACCATGGAGCAATACAGAGGCAATATGATTTTTTTGCTTTATTCTGTTTCTTTCCTAATAATTTATCCTGTTCCATGGCTTTTTAGTTTTCTTAGGAGTCTTTGAGATACTAATAATTCCTAATATTCTGTTTGCTTTTTTGGCCATGGACACACACTGAGCAGAAGATTTCAGTGTATTTTCCATGATGATGCCTAGATCCTTTTTTCCTGAATGGTGACTCCTAATGTCCCCCACCCTAAGACTGTATAATAGCTCACGATGTATAATAGCGCACTATATAGATATCTCACTTTAATCATCTTTCCGCCTCCACTAACACACAACACACACCACTGCATGAAAACACTTACCCACCCCTTGATTGTTTACTGTGGAAACCGCTTTGATTGAAGGATAAGGCGGTATATAAATAACGTTAAATAAATAAATAATGTGGAACCTAGCAACATGTGCTGTAACTGGATTATTCTTTGCCATGTGCATCACTTAGCTGCTGAAATTTAATGTGGGTAAGTGCAATTTAGATGCCCAGTTTTGCAATGTCTCACAATTTGCATGCAGTTTAAAAGGAGTCTTTAATGAGGGACCTTGTCAAAAATCTTCCTGAAAAGCCAGATACACCATGAGTTATTTTAGAAGCATTCCCACATTCAAAAAGCAACAATGAGATGTGTAGAATGAAATGCACGTCTTAAGACCATATCAGAACCTACTTTTTGTAGGCGTGGGAATGCTCACCTTGTCTATCCGGCCAGGGGAGTAGTGCAGGCAAGACCTACTATACAGACATGGATTCCCAATTTTATAAAAGGAATCCACATCTGGGGGAAAGAAATGTGGAATTTGGCATTTACACTCACCTCCAGGCATCAGTAAGAGCCAGCTGACAAGGGTAGATATAAATGTAGACATTGGGAGGCCCCGGATCAGATATGCCCTTCCCTGATGCATTAACTCTATCCCCCTTCCCAGCCTGCCCCCCTCCGAGGTATGACATTGAGGCTCCCCTACCACCCTCCTGAAGCATCACATCGAGGCCCCCTCCCCTGAAGGCCCTCCTTCCAGACAGTACAAAGTCTCCCCACACCTTGATGCTTATCTGCAGGCTTACCAGGGTCGTCAGTGTTCAGCAGGAGCAAGGCTCCTCTCCAAGATAGCACCTAGTGGTAAGCTTACCACTAGAGGTCATCGATGCATTTTGGAACCTATTGCAGCGCAGGAGTGGACCTCATTTCTGTTCAACACCGATGACCCCAGTAAGCACAGTGATGGAGGGAGGGCTTCGATGTGATGCTTCTTGGGGATTGTGAGGAGGACTTCTTGTCATGCCTCGGGGGGGGGCAGGGTTGGAGAGTGGATTGTGTTGATGCTTCAGGAGGGGGGGGGATGGGGTGATGCTGAGGGGACATATCTGATCAGGGGGCTTGGGGTGCGGATGGGGGTGCCAGACCTGTGGTACTGCACCAGTATGCCTCTGTGCCAGTGCTGTGATTTTTAGGAGGCTGCTTCCATATCTATATGGGGGGGGGATTTACATGACTGACTTTCCCACTTGCAGCTTCCTGAAATAGCTGCTCCTGCCAGAAGTGCATGGGGATACCAGTGCAGTCCTGCAGCTATTTTCCTAGGGGCTCTGTTTAGCAGAACCTCTTGTAAAATACTGTTCTAATTCTCTATGTCCTGAGATGGACATGTGAACTTCCTTCTCCACATCTTTCTAAAATTCCCCTTTGCTGGCTCACCTTTATCAGTGTGTTATTCATGTGTTCAAAAAATGGTTGGACAAGATTTTCCCTAGCTAAATCCATGTTGACTTTCCAGTTCACCAAGACTTGCTTTAGTTCCTCCAAATCATCATAAAATACCATTTCAGACATGGGTAGTTCTTTTAATCTTCCTCAGTAAAAACTAAAGCAAACAATTCATTATGGCCCTGTCCTCTCTATCATCTAATGGTCTGACTCCCTCACAGGCTTCTTGCATGAGCTTTTGCCTCTAAAGTAAGTTTCTTTTCAAATTTCTTTTTGTCTTCCCTATCAATGCTTTGGTGGTGCTTATGCTGGGTTTAAAAAAGGTTTGGACAAGTTCCTGGAGGAAAGGTCCATAAACCACTAGATTGGCCACTATTGAAAACAGGATACTGGGCTTGATGGACCTTGGTCTGACCCAGTATGGCGCATCTTATGTTCTTATGCTACTGTATTTCCTGTTTTCTTCATTTAGATCCTTTTTTTTAATGTTCTTTTGGCTATAATAGCTTCTCACCTCATCTTTTAACTATGCCAGCTGTCATTTGGCCTGCCTTCCTTCCTTTTTGAATATGTGGAATCTGGTCTGGACAGGAATTTTTGAACAATGCCCACATTCAAGTTAAACTTTTAACTTTTACAGTTGCTCCTTTTAGTGTATGTTTTTTAATAATTTTTCCCATATCATAATCTCTCTTGAAAGTGAAATGCTAGCATAATAATTTTCTTAGTGTCTTCATTCCAATTAAGTCAAATTTGAGCATATTGTTACTATTGGCTAGTGACCCCAACACTGTTACTTCTCACAACAGAACCTGTATTCCACTAAGGACTAGATCTAAAATAGCTCCCCCTCTTGTTGGTTCCTGAGCTAGCATCCACCACCCTTTCTCTGGAAACCGTATTTTCTGATGTTGCTTTTAAGTTGCTTTCAGCTTCATCTCATGTCTTCTAGTTCTATGTCTTCTCTTTCTTTGAAAAAGGTTTTCCTTATCGTTCCTACAGTTTAGTCCTTGTCTTGCTACAACAAAGGCTAACACCTTGTAATAAAGACGTGCAGTTCCTTATCGGTCCTACAGTTCAGTCCTCCACCACTGGGTAGTGCACCTCCTCCTGCAACATGGAGACTGGACAAGTCAAACTTGTGACATCACCGGGTATATCCTGCTGGTCTTCTCCCATGATCCCCCAGTGTGTCCAGTCTCCATGCAGCATGAGGACGTAGTGAGCCTAGGTGCTGGGCTCACTTGAGAAGCAGTTTAGGAGCAGTTAGTCAGGATTTGATTTACCTTGCATTTCTTTTGCCCTTCTTTAGGTGTAATCCTGTAAATTGAATTCATTTTCATTTAATTTCATTTACTTTTACTTTATTTATTTTCACCTAGTCGGCCTTAGTGTAAAGGGGGGTTCTGTCCCTTTTCAAAGTTCACGCTGCCAGCTAGCCTCTCTGCTTGGGATTCTTCTGTCTCTGTGCCCGGTGATGATCTCTCCCCCAGGACTGTACGGGGGAGAGCTCTGTGGAACACCTGCATTTTGGCAGTGTCCATGCAGCAGATTCCCATCGCGGCGGGAGCCTCAGGCCGTTCGAGGTTCTTTAGCCGGTGGGCCGGGGCTCGCAGCGTCTGCTACTTCTGGTGGCGCGAGGCAGCAGCGTGTCTGGACAGCTCTTCACCCCGCAGCTACAGCGGGGTAACTGCTGCATCCCGACGCCACAAGGGAGTCTCTCGAGTCCGCATGGAGGGGCTCTGAGCTCTTGCCGCCTCTGTGGTGTTTGGCGCCAAACGGGCCTGCTTCGGATTGGCGCCATTTTCTCGGCAGGGCTGAGGCCTCGTGGCGGAGAGCGGAGCAGCCCCGCGTTTGAGCAGACGACGCTGTTCCACGCGGCTACACCCAGATAAGGACTTCCTTTTGCTGTTACTTTTAATTTTAATTTCCTTTAAATTTCATGATAGTTTATAGTTCTTTGAATGCAATGTGATTGGTTTGGGTTTTACTTCTTGGGGGGTGCCTTTACCTTTATCTGCATTCTGGCAGTTAGCGACGTCTGTCAGCAGCAGGTTTCCGTGCTAGGATTTGGCGATTCAGGGTCATCGGCGGCACAACCACCTACAAATTGAGCCCTTTCTGAAATTGTCATTTACATAAGGATGCTATTTCCATGTTTATACGCTTGGAAATTGTGCAGACAGCCTCTAAATGTCGTTATGCCATCTGCAAATTTGATCGCCATGCTTGCTGATCTCTTTTCCAGATCATTTCAGTGCAGTAGATGTTACCAGATGCCAGTTCCAGTGCAGATCCCGAGACATTCCACTATTTACGGGTCTCCTGTGAGAAAACTGGCCATTTAGTCCTATTGTGTTCCTGTTTTTGATCCATTTCCCATTCTATAATAGCACATCATCTCCTTCCTCAGGAGAAGTTCATAAGGGGCTTTGTCAAGTACCTTCTAAAACATCCCGATACATATCATTTGGCTTACTCACATGTTTATTAACCCTTTGAAAAGATAGCTTGGTGCTGCTTTTCAGAACAAGTTCTATCATTTAACTGGCACTGAACTCAGATTCATTGGTCTGTAGTTTCCAAGATCGCCTTTGAAGCTCTTTAAAAAAAAAAAAAAAAAAAAAATCAATTAGTGTTACATTAGTAACTCTTCAATCTTTAGAGATCATTAATACTAATGTTATGATTGAGCCTGGCTGATATTATGAATGATCACTATTAGACAAAAATTAGCTAGGTTAAGACACTTTGATTTGGTTTTCTGCACTATGTTATCAGAGCGCAGCTTGCCCATTTGGCGGGAACACTGCCCGTCTGGGCCATCTGGGGAAAGGCCCCTGCTGGGGATCGTGAGAAGTGTTGCTGGATGGCACAGTCCGGGGCTTAGTGTTCCAGGATCCTGGAAGGGTTGATAGCGGCAGTCAGGCCTCCCTGTCTTTGCTATGACGGTCACCTAGGTTCAAGCGTCCTGTGTTTTGGGTGACAGGAGTGGGACACCTGGACATGTGGTGCTAGATGTTGGATAGGCTCATACTTCTTAGGTGCGCTCTCCTTGAGTGCGTCTGCATGTCCGTGTTCCGTCTGTGATCTCATGCTCAGGTGATTGTTGCAGCAATGACAGAGATCGCTTGGGATATCGTGAGCGGGGTTGTCATGGCGTTGCATGGGGTTGCCAATGCAAGACGGGGCCATCCTGAGGAGTTTGGGCCTCAGTCATCAGCTTTCCCTTCGGTGGCCCGGCTGTCCAGGAGGCACCCCTCCAGATCCGCCGGTCCAGTTCTTCTCTGCCTCTTCTCAATGTGGGCAGGGGGGCTGGCAGATCTGGAAATTCACGTCCACTGCACGTTCTACTGTTTTACCTCTGTCTTGGGGTTCTGAGGTCATATATTCCCAATCATTTGTTTGGTGGGGTGCTGCTGTCTGTTGTGCAAGACAAGGTGGTCAACAGTCGGAGGCTGTCGTCTATTCCCCTTGCCCCTGAAGGTGCTCACAATTTAAGTTTTTTGTACCTGCGGAGGTGTATGTTGTTAAAGGCTAGCAGGCGCACCTGTGGGACCAGAATCCTCGGTTCTTCCGACCTTCTGTTGAGGTGCGCGTGTGGGGTTTACTCCCTTGGTCGGCTAGCAACTTGCTTCACCCATTGGGCCTTCCCTTTCCTCAAGGCATCGTTGCGTCCCACTTCTTCATGGGGGCTCGCTGCAGGGCCTGGAGTTATGCTCAGCCGGTTTCAGCCAGAGCTGAGTCCTTGGGGGGAGGCTCCGATCCTAACAATACAGGGAGTGCTGGGGTCCGTTCAACCAGGTTCCTTCGGGCCCAGCGTACGTCGTCTTTTGCTGGCCGGTTTAGGTCTTCGGGTCGTGGCGGTGCTCCGAGAAGACCAGTAGGCTGCACAGTGCTTGTCTTGGAGCAAGCGCGGGATATCTGTAGGTTCATATTCAAAGCCGTCCGGTTACATGTCCCTCTATTGTGGAATGCTGTACTAGTAGGCATACTTCATATGCTGGGCTTACAAGTTGGCTTCCGCGCTGCTCGGCATCAGCCAAGTTGACTGCCGGTTTAGGCTGTGGAGTCAGCCTGGAGGAGGGGCCTTGCGTTCTCTGGACAATGCCCTGTTCGGTTGTGTGCCTTGTGGCCCTTATGGAGTTGTAAAAAGGAAAAAAGAAAAAAAAAAAAAAGAATAATCAAACAGGAAAGCCTTCCTAATTGTCCCCACTTCTTTTTTATAAGGTTCTGTCCCTCTCTTCCGGGAGCTTGGCCGGAGCGTGGTTAGACTCGGCTACATTTTGGGGATCCTTTATGTACAAGGCGTTTTAGTGTACGCAGCACGCCCAGTGTTCCATCGTCTGACTGGAACGGTACGCAGTACGTCAGCCGTGGCAGGCGTTCACGGACACGGTAGCGGATCGAGCGCTGTAGGTGCTGTCTGAGATCTCCGGGATGGTGGCCTATTTCGATCGGCAGGCTGGAGTCGGTCGGGTGGTCAGGGTGGCCCGAGCGAAGCGACAGCGTGCACGGTTGAAGCCTTGGCGGCCTGCGTTTCGGTGGGGACACTGTGGTGGCGAATGTCCTTAGCGGGGTCCGAGTGTTTGCCGGAGGAGTGAGATTGCATCAGGCGGTGTGTGCGCCGCGTGTGCTCAGATGCGGTCAGCCCATATTGGACCTCATGGCGACCTGTCAGTCTGCGACGACGGGTCGATGTTTAGCAAAGGACATATGAGGCTACTGGATAGCGTCGACGCATTGGTACGGGGCCGTGTCCCGGTCCATTCTATGCCTTTCAGAGGTCATAGTGAAAATGGCCGACTGGGTCTGGTTGCTAAGATATGTGCTCTTCATTAGTCAGTGGGGACCATTACCAGTGTATTCTGCAACATTTGCGTGAGCTTGCATTATCTTTACTTGCAACCAATCGAAATAACTGTCCAAAACCAGTTGCTGCAGTCACTACTTAAATTTGCCTCGCTTGACAGTAAAAAAAAAAAAAAAAAAAAAAAGACATATTTATTTTATACCGATAGGTCACTCACAGCGTATTTGGCGATTCCTCGTCCTGGTGTTAATCATGCAGATAATTTCTGCTCTAGTTGTGGTGATGTGACTTTTACATCACAAAAATGGCATATGACTGTGGCGGTTCAGAAAGCCTACAATTTATATTTTGGCTGCAGAATAAAAGATCAGGATAAAAGCTAGGCGCCACACATATGCTGCAAAACATGTGTAGCAGATCTCAGGCTGTGGATGGATGGGAAAAGACCATCAAAGTCTTTTGCGGTTCCAATGATCTGGAGAGGGCCCATGGATCACGTCGGCGATTGCTACTTCTGCATGGTTCCTCCAATTCCGGAGGGCATATCCAGGTGATGTAAGCAGTTGGCCTACTGGCATTGCGTCGTGGGCGTGGCTACCAGAGTCTCCTTTCTTTTTTGTCACACCATGTAAGACTCCACATCTTCTGAAACAACGCTGGACTCTGGGGCACTTGACACCCTCTTATATGCCCTTGGTGGATCACGCTTGGTTTATTGCAACTCATTGCTTAGCTGCATTCCACATTCTCAATTAAAAAGACTCCAACTGGTCCAGGACATAGCTGTAGAGCTACTTTGTGTTGCAAAGAATAAAGCCCTTAAGAGGTGTGACAAATAGGGTGTTTGACGCTGGTGGTTTTTCCATTTCGCTCATTTTGCTTCCCACCTCTGTCTGGATGGACCTCGGTTCCGTTCTCCCTCGTGGAATCCGGCTGTGCCTGTTTAGTTGTCGGTTTGGGACTTACGCAAGAACACTTTGCTTGTAACCTGCGTTCCTTGGACCTTAGGTGAGGTTCCGTCGCTTTCTGGGAGGTCTCTTCGCTGCCTGTCCCTCCGTGGAGGCAGGTTCTGCGGGAGAGCAGCGGTTGCTAACACTTGACACCCTGGTGGGGTCGAGAGCCAAGGGGGAGCTCAAGCGGATTTTTCAGGCGGAGCTCCGGTAGCCTTCTCAGTAGGGTCTGTTTCTAGGGCGTTCAGTGTGTTTGCGATGGCGAGTTTGTCTTTCTGAAGCACTAGCGCTGCTTGGGGCAGAGTTCTGTGCTGTTTTCACCAGTGAAGAGGATCCAAGTGGGCTCTCGGTCGTGTCTTCCTGGTTGGCTTACCGCCTGTTGACGTGAGGAGCGGGCTGGAGTCGGTGCCTGCTCTGTTCGTTTAGGGGCCGAGCCGACTGGATAGGTCCCTCCCAATGATTACTGCTCTGGTACATCCCAGTGGTGGAGGACTGAACTGTAGGACCGATAAGGAAATGGAAATTACACTTACCTGGTAATTGATGTTCCTTGAGGGAGTACAGTTCAGTCCTCATTCCCGCCCGGGGATGGATGTTTCAGACGCGAGGCGTCAGTTCCGAGTATGCTTTCGGATCCTAGAGTCGGCAACAGGCTCTGATTGGCCGGTAATCGCGAGAGCAACCTTTTCTGCCTATACTCCTCCTTAGTTCTCCTTCCTTCTAGCTCTCTGTCTTCCGCTGTTTGGTGCGCAGGGGGACAGGGGCACGGAGGAGGGTGTTTTTCGGCCTTTCTTTTTGGGGCCCTGTGATTTTAAAGTTGAAGTTTGAGCATAGCTTTGTATTTAGTACTTTAACTGGTTGTTTGTTTGCTCCTTTGAGTCTGCTTTGACAGTAGGTCACTGGGGGATCATGGGAGAAGACCAGCAGGATATACCCGGTGATGTCACAAGTTTGACTTGTCCAGTCTCCATGTTGCAGGAGGAGGTGCACTACCCAGTGGTGGAGGACTGAACTGTACTCCCTCAAGGAACATCAATTACCAGGTAAGTGTAATTTCCATTTTTTTCATAAAACAATCATTTATTTGACTTATTTAGAAAGGCAAGTAATTCTCTTAGTTACACATGAGTAGTTAGAAAAGATAACTAGAAAGCAATTATTTACAGGAGAATAATACATCACCGATAGTTATGAGATAGTGCAGCTATTTACAGGAGAATAATACATCACCAAACTGTTGCAGCCCTTTAAAACATCAGCTGGGAGAGAGCACAGCGAAGGCTGGAGAAAAGTCTGGGATTCTTCATGCGTTGGCATGCGCCTGGCCAAGCAGATCTACTCTCTGTTCTGGGTTTTCTATATATAAATATATATATATATATATATATATATATATATATATATATATATATATATATATATATATAGGCTGTAAGTGTGTTGCAGCCGGCCATCACATGATTCCTCACATGAGCTTATCTGTACAGTTATTCTCCACCCCATATACCTTTGCTAATAGTAATTTGACCAGTCCTTCTCCAGCATTTGTTTGCTCCCAGCTTTTGGTTTCCAGGCAGGTGTCTGACAATGCTCACCCTCCATGGTTTTAGAAGTTCAGAATTCCACAATTGATGCATATCTTGTTTACATTTGCTAGGTCAATTGATCTACATCTGCTAAGAGAACTGTTCAAAGGCCAGGAGAAGAATTCTGTCTCCCTCTTTGATCTTCCAGCATCCCTAGGACATTTGCATTTGTTAGGAGAACTCCTCCTCCCTGGTCTTTCAGTATTCCTCAGGCTAGATGTGTATACAGCTTCTCACCAGACTGTAAATACAGCTTTGGTCTCTGGGCTAGCAAGCTGGCTCATGGCTCAAAAGTTCAATTTCCTTGCAAAGTTTAATATTCCTTCCTGATCCAAATAAATCTTTAATTAATAATACAGTCCTCCACCTCTGGGTAGTGTGCCGCTTCCTGCAACTTGGAGACTGGGCATGTCAAAATCGTGACATCACTGGATATAGCCTGCTGGTCTCTCCCATCAGCCCCCAGTGTGTCCAGTCTCCATGCAGCAGGAGGACGTAGTGCGCCTAAGTCTGGGCTCACTTGAGGAACACATAAGGAGCTGATAGGGTAGTTTTGCTGTTAGATCTTTGCTCCTTGACTGCATGGAGCAGAGCTCTACAGCAGTCAGGCCCGCGTCACTAGCGAGCCCGGAGGCGCGCTCTGCACGGGAAAGGAGGGCAGAGGAGAGAGATCTCGCCGACCGTCCTCTGCTTGCCGGTCAGCTGAGCGGGACGGCGCAGGCTTGAGAACCCCGAGTCCAGTGGCTCCAGCAGAAACTACTTTACCCTCGTCGGCGATCTGGTAAGACAGTATTTGGGATTCTAAGCCAGATCGCCGAGTATGGGGGTGCTGTTAGCGTTTTTTGGTGCCAGGCAGTAAACGGCGGCCATTTTGGGACCACGTGTGCTCCATGTGGCGGGCTCCTACGCTTCGGAGCACGGCGGTGTTATAACTTGTGAGCCCTGGCTTGGGAAACGCTTCATTAAATTTCATTATTTTGAACAGAATCTAGGTGGTTTATTTTGGCTGTGCGAGACTAGCTTCCTTCTAGGAATAGAAGTCTACATCTCCATGTTTTTTTCTTCAAGGAGGGGATTTTCTTTTTTTTTCTCTTTTGGATAGAAGATAGTTTGCTTTGGTATCCCTTTTTGCTTAAAGGTTTAGAAAAAAAAATTCTTTTGATTTGTGGTGGTGTGGCATATGAGTGGAGGAGTGGCCTAGTGGTTGGGGCAAGGTACTTCAGGCCGGAAGGTCAGGGGTTCAAATCCCACTAGAGGACAGCAACCTTGGGCCGGAAGGACTTGGGTTTCTAGTCCCACAGGTGCTCCTTGTGGTCTTGGGCAAGCCACTTAACCCTCCATAGCCCATGTTCCCTGTAAAATAGTTATCTCCAAGTTATAATGCCCTGTTCAATGTAATTTCAGTTTGTTCAATGTAAACCGCACTGATGCAGAATAGCGCGGTATATAAGAGGATGTAAATAAATAAATAAATGTGAGTGGCGGTGGTGTCTGGCCTATGGCATCAGGACTGCAATGTGTTGTCTGCAGGACTTGCAGAGGTACCGTCGCTGACTCTGGGATCTGCCGGGGCTGCGCTGCAGTGTCCACTTGCGTAGAACAGCAGATGGATGTTCAGGGAGCTCAGGAGGTGTCGGATGGAGCTGACGGAGAGGCGTTGCAGGCCTTGTCACAAGGATCCTATCCAGAGCCGACTGCGGGTCCATCAAGCAGGTTACCGGGCTCGGGTTCGGGACCTCAGCTCGGGGATTTCTGCCCAGACTTTGTTTTAATTATGCATCAGGCGTTTTGTTTGAGGCGTCAAGGGAGAACTCCAGAGCCCTTGTCTCGGACTAGTTTTGATCAGCATCCCGGGGTAGGTGACGCAAGGGGTATGTCCCCGCAGCCTCCTAAGAGATTGAGACCGCGTGAGTTTGCTGCCGCTGAGGACGAGTGGATGGAGGCAGGTGAGACTGAGATGGAGCTCGAGACAGGTATGGCAGAGTTGGAAGAGGGAGAAATCCCAGAGCCTGAGGATCAAGCGAAAATTATTCGGGTATTTCGGAAGGAGGAATTGACGGCACTTATTACGGAATCCCTCCAGACACTAAACCTGGCTATTACATAGGCGACGGAAGAAGAAGATGTGGAAGATCCTATCATTCAGACAGTGAGACAGGTGCAGGTAGTGTTTCCCGTTCACCATATGGTGGACCGGATGATTCAAGAGGAGTGGGATCAACCAGAGGCAGGGCTGAGAGGAATTAGGACCATGAACAGGCTCTATCCCTTAGCAGATAAGGACAAGGAGAGATTCCGTTCTCCAAGGATTGATGCGGCCGTCTCCTAAGTCCCGAAAAAGATCACTATCTCAGTGGAAGGTAGCGCGGCCTTAAAAGATGCACAGGATAGAAAAGTGGGTGGTTTATTGAAACAATCATTTGAAGCTAATGCTTTATCCTTGCAGGCTTCCATTTGTGGAGCTTGGGTGGCGAGAGCATGTCTCAAATGGTCTCAGCACTTACGCCAGGTTCCACAACTGGAGCAGGAAAGTATAAGGAAGCTAGATTGTCTAGAGTCTGGTTCGGCATATTTGGTTGATGTGCACTACGACTTGATCAGAGCGCTAGCAAATAGTATGGCTTTGGTGGCCGCTCGAAGATCCTTGTGGTTGCGGAATTGGGCAGTTGATAGCTCGTCTATGTCACGACTCAGTAAGCTTCCGTTTAAAGGAAAGTTGTTTTTTGGAGAAGATCTTAACAAGTTAAGGATTTAGGAGAGTCCAAGGGCGGTAGGCTCCCGGAGGATAAACCTAAACAAGGGAAATCTTCGGCCTTTCGAGGTCAGTTTAGAGATTTCAGGAGATTTCAAACTTCTCGTTTGGGTGGTTTCCAAAGGGGAAGATTTGCTCCTAGAGGCCAGGGGTTTCGTGGGTTTCGAGGAGCAAATAGAGGTTATGCAGCGGCTTCCACAGTGGCAACTCATAAACCACAATGAAATGAGGCGGGTCCCGGTGGGAGGTCAACTGATAGGAGGACGGCTTCAGGGGTTTCTTCCTGCCTGGACCCAAATAACGTCCGACCAGTGGGTGTTGGAGATCATTCGCGAGGGTTATGCACTTGAATTGGCAAGGCCAGTGCTAGACTCGTTTGTGATGTCTCCCTGCAAAGGTCAACAGAAAACACTGGTGATTCATCGCACGTTAGATCGGCTGTTGCAGTTGAGAGCAGTCGCGCCGGTCCCAATAGCAGACTACGGCGTGGGTCGCTACTCCATTTATTTCGTGGTGCCAAAGAAAGACTGATCTCTCCGGCCTATTCTGGACCTAAAAGGGGTGAATCGTTGCCTTCGCGTTCCACATTTCAGGATGGTTTATCTTATGTTCTTATGTAATGCTTGTTTGGTGTATTTAGTCCATGATGGAGTTTGCCATAAGGGTGAGTATTAAGGTTTCTACACTGTGTAAAGCTCTAAAGCCGTGCTGTTGATATTCAAGTGGATCATTCAAATCAATGAAGTCTTGTAATTGGATTTACAGTTTTTTCGATATTTTTTGCCAGAAATGGTAGGCTGGCAATGGGCCAGTATGAGTTTGGGAGGGTTTTGTCAGTTATGTTGGATTTTAGAGTGGGGCGTATGATTGCTTATTTTAGGGCAGAAGGCATTTGCCCTGTATGAAGTGACCGATTGTCTATTTTGAGGATAATAGGTGAAAACTCTTCTTTTGTTACCTTGAGCCAGCTGACTGGGCAGGGATCTGATAGGGAAGTGGTTGTGTTGATGTTCGAGAGAGTATTTTTTAGTAGTTTGAGGTTTATTTGGTAAAATGATGACCAGGTGTTTTGATTCTGAGGTTTGGTCAGGCTGGGATTATTTGAAAAGGTATTGAAATGAGTATTAGTGTGAGTTTTACTGTTTAGGGGGTCGAGTTTTTCCATGAGGAAATTTGTCAGGGTTTGGGGTCCTATTGGTGGAAGTTCAGTGATATAATTGGGGGATTTAGTTAAGGATTTGACAATCGAGAAAAGCTCTCTGGGTCTGAGGGATTTCGTAAGGAGCTTGGTGTGGTATTCTTTCTTTTATTAATGGCTTCTTTATTTATTTAGCTGTGCTTCTATACCGCTTTTCACCAGGTCAAAGCGGTTTACAATAAAAGTGGGGGCAGATTATAACAGTATAGAATAAAAGGGGGGTACATTATAAAGGTTAGAACATATTTAATTGGAGAGGGGGTTTGCCATCACCGGGGGGGTGTCAAACATATATACATTTTCTGGAGAGATGATAGACCGATCTTTAGTCTGCCTCTCAGTCTCAGATTGTCTGTTTTCATTGGTTGCTGTTCTTTTCGCATTGGAGGAGGATGGAGAAGAGGTGGGTTTTAAGTTGTTTCCTAAAAGAGGAAAGTTCCTTGTTGCTCTGGATGCTGGCAGGGAGGGAGTTCCATAACGTGGGGGCGTATAGTTCAAATGTGCGGTTACAGGCTTGTTGGTTAAACTTAGTCCTTTCATGTGGTATGGTCAGCAAGTCTCTTATGGCTTGATATGTTAACCTTCTAGAGTTCAATCAGGGTAATAGGGTACTCACATGTGTGGCTTGTTGCTGATGGAGTGCTTTATGGATCAGAACCAGTGTTCTATACTTGATCCGTGCTTCTAGTGGGAGGATATGGAGATCTCTCAGAATGGGGGTGATATGGTCAAATTTCTTCCCTTTTTGGATGATCCTTACTGTTGTATTGAGGGCTGTCTGTAGTGGGTTAAGGGTGGCGGTTGGGAGACTTTGGTATAGGGAAGGGAACGCAGGATTCTCCTGCCCTTGTGCTGCAGCAGGCCAATCGGAGCATGCTTCACACTCCAGGACTCAGCAACAGCATTTAAAAGCAAAGCTCTCCGAAGGTTAAGCCATGCCTGGCGGGTCTCGCCAGAGGGCCCTTTGGCATGGCCCTAATTAAGCGTGGACCGCAAGGGAGGTCCGAATCAACACTCGCAGCACATACTAAACCAAGCCATTTTATAAAGATCATTCAACATACCGAATCGAAAGGGGCTTGAAAAATCAACTCATCATAAGAAAAACACCAACAACCCGAGGACACATGACGAGACTAAGGTACTGTCAAAATCATGCCTCCCTTTCTAACCACAACGTATTGGTCAGCTGCATATGCGCGCACACAGCCTTACACAGCAAACATTGCCTGTACAATACACGGTCCAAAACTCCCCTCATGTAACACTCATCTGAAGCAAATCACACCACTTGCATCCAAACCCCACCCCCCACGAAGACTCATAAACATCCCGCTAATACCAGGACATCCCACATCCTCAACGCCCACGCAAACGCTCCATATCACCCTTATAAACGCCCACCTGGCTAACTGAGACAGATACTGTACTCATGAACCAGCTGACACCCAAGGAATATAGCCTTTACAGTTGCTCCCGGGCTCATGCTAGGGGAGGAGGTGTAGCCATAATAGCAAAGACCAACCTACACTTCCAAAGCTCTGTGACTGAGTCCACAGAAGAAGCAGACATTCTCCACATTACCAACAAACGCCGCTCAATCTGCCTAATATATAGGGCTCCCATTGCAGATTCTGACCTTTCAGATACCCTCAGACAAATATCAAAAACAACACTACAAAAGAACATATAACTCTTGGCAGGGGCGGCCCAAGGGGGTGCAGGGCCATATGCGGAGACTCGGTGCGGGGCCTCATTTGCATAAATATTTGCATAATGTTACCATATACTAACTTTTAGTAAACGTGCCTCTTAATGAGTGTATGGATAAAGAAAGACTAAAAGATTTCTACATTACTATAATCCAGTGCCAACTGCCAGACACATTAGGAACTACTACAAACACTGCCCATTTAGAACCCATAGCAAACCCGCCGTATCCTAACAGCACTACCAGGACTCACAAAGCACCATACTCTACCAATCAAAAGGCAACACTGCAAATATTAAACCAATACATTTCAGAGAACAAGAATACATGACCTACTGGGGAAAGAACAAGTGGCAATGTCAAATAGGAATTAAATAAACAGAACACCTCAACTCAGTTACACATGCAGAACATAGACCATCACCAAACAAGTAATCACAATTTAGAAACAGGAAGACAATAATTAAACTGGGAATCCCAAAAGCCAAACTTGGAATGTACAACACTGTAGAAATAAAACTATACATTAATTTGCTCTTGTACTAAACAAAGCGCAGACGTTAATGATGCATATTTACCAGAGCTGACATATTCCAATTAATAAATTCAAAATAAAGAGATATTTTTCTACCTTTTGTGCATTTTTTTTCAGCTGCAATTGCTCCAGCCACTTTCTTCTGGTTTCTTCGTGTCTTCTGCTAACTCTCCATCGTCTGCTGTCCATTTGTCCTTTCTTCTCTCTTCTAGTTTTTTTCCATTCTCTCTCTACATCTGCTTTAACATACTAATCTTTCTCCTTTTGCTCTTTCCTCATTCCTATTTCATCCACTCAAATTTTACCCCTCCATCCTCAATCCCCACTTACTCTCCCAATACCCGGCCAATTGTAGATTTTTTATCCCTCCCACACAAAATATTTTTCCCTTCTCCATTTTACTCTTCCAGCCCCATCCCATTCTAATCCTCCCCCAACATCAGCTCCCTTCCAGCCTCACCCAGCATCCATTCCCTTCTAGTCCCTGCATCAGCCCATTTCCAGTCCTAGCCACCCATCATCCCATTTCCAGTCCTAGCAAACCCCCAACCCAATACCAGTCCTAGCCCCCCCATCAACCCTAGTTGATGGGGGGGCTAGGACTGGTATTGGGCTAGTTGGTCAATCTTCTCTCTAGTCCTATTAGTGAACCACATTGCAACATCCAAATCATGTTTTATATTACTGTATATATCATTAAGTCAATCTGTACATAGTTCCCCCGGTTGTCCTATGTTGAATCTCCCTGTTCAATGTAAAACTCAATGTTACTTGTATGCATTGTAGTATGTTCTTGTTTCAATGTACACCGCACTGATTGAAATAGCGCGGTATAAAAGAATTGTTAAATAAATAAATAAATAAAATAAATAACCCACTTCCAGTCCTAACCCCCTATCACCCCATTTTCAATTTAAGCCCCCCCCCTATAACCCATTACCAGTCCTAACCCCATCAACCCATTTCCAGTCAGCCCCCCATAGCCCATTGCCAGTCCTAACCCCCCCATCAGCCCACAGCCTATTACCAGTCCTAACCCCATCAGCCCACCTCAAGTCCTAACCCCTCCCCATCAGCCCATTTCCTGTCCTAGCCCCCCCATAGCCCATTACCAGACAGCCCCCATCAGCCCACAGCCCATTACGTCTTAACCCCCCCATAATGGTAATGGGCTGTTGGGGGGGTTAGAACTGGTAATGGGCTCATTACCAGTTCTAACCCCCCCAACAGCCCATTACCAGTCCTAACCCCAACAGCCCACCTCCAGTCTTAACCCCCCCAGCCCATTTCCAATCCTAGCCCCCCATAGCCCATTACCAGTCCTAACCCCCCCCCCCCCCATCGGCTCAAGTAAAATTAAATTTAAAAAAAAATGCTGGCTGCTGCTGCTGCCGCCGCAGCAGCAGCAGCAGAATGGACTGTCCCGCGGGGCCCCCTCTGCCCGGCTGAATCCCTCCCTCCACGACGGCTGAGCCCCCTCCGTGCCGGCTTTGAGAGTCGCGAAGGGAGAGTGTCTCCCTCGCGTCTCTGTTAAGCCCGCAGGGGCTGATGGGAAATAAATATGCATGAGATGCATTTGCATGCATTGTATTCAAATGTATCTCATAGATATTCATTAGGGACAGCCTGAAAACCTGAATGGTGTTTGGCCCTCCAGGACTGGAGTTGGGAACCTCTGCTCTAAACCATTATCGCACTGAGACAGATAACGCAAGAAAAGCCTACCACTCAAACTTGATAAACTCATCAATCAACAGACCATGTGAACTCTTCAACATTGTCAAAAACCTAACAAAACCCCCAAACCTCTCAAGCCTACTCCCAAACATCCCACCGCAACAGCTTGCAGCACAATATAAACAGCTCCAACAGATACTCAATCCACAGACAACCATAAGAGACGACAAAAATGTCTCTCCAAACACCGGTTGGGATACGTTTGAGGATATCTCTAAAAAAAAGAATTGAAACCACCATATCAAGTCTTAACACAACCACCTCCCTCCTTGATTCTTGCCCGATATATGCTCTGAGAGTAGACATGTAGAGCAGATTGTCGGCGTCTGCTCTTGTGATTCTCCATTTGGTTTCCAGTTTTCTGAGCTGCTGTTTTAGCTTTCTTAGTTCAGAAGTATACCAGGGTTTAGACTCTTTGTGTTTATTTGGGTGGTTGTGTATAGTGGTCTGTGTGGCCTTGGCGATGGTCGAGTTCCAGTTATTTATGAGGTCGTTTAGTTCCATCATAGAGGGGTGTATGTTTGGTATTGTGTTATTTAAGAAGGATTCTTTATTGAATGATTTAAATTTGTTTTTAAAATGGTTCGTTTCCTTGGTTTCATGGGGCGGTGTGGTAGAAGTGATGTCAAACTCTGAGGAAGTGATCTGTCCATGGGAGAGGGCGTTCTTGAGGGGTGGAGAAGTGTATGTCTTGCTGCATGGTGTTCAGGAGAAAGATGAGATCAAGCGTGTTGCCTTTCTTGTGAGTGGGGGATTGGACAATTTGTTGAAATCCTAAGTTCTGCAGGGCATTTAAGAAGTGTGTGGAGTGTATGGGACGGAGTGAAGGTAAGTTGAAATCGCCGAGTATAAAGTGGTGCTTACTTGGGGCAGAGGTATATGCGGTTTCCAAGATATAGAGTAAAGATTATCTGGATTGGGGGAAGGGGAGGGTCTGTAGATCAGACTGATGATTAGTATGTCCATGCCTTCTATAGTGTTTTAAAGGATGGAGAATTTGAGGTCTTTTTTTTGCAAGGATTAGCACACCACCACCACCATGCTTGTTTGGTCTAGGGCATTGAAATAAGTCATAGTTGGGGAGGGCTAGTTGATCGATTAGGACATTGTCAGAGTTGGATAGCCAGGTTTCAATTATGCAAAATACGTTTGGTTTGTTGTTGAGGAAATCAATTATAGCATGGATTTTGTTTCTGATGGATCTGGCGTTAATGAGAGCAATTTATCTCCAGGAACAAGCAGAAATGTAGTCTTCACATATGGGTATCGTCGGTACCGACGGAGCCTGTGCAGGAACGCTCCCCAGCGTCCAATTAGAAAGCTTTTGGGAGCATCCCACAGCGCATGCATGCTGCCTTCCCGCCTTTCCCAACTGCCTATCTCCAGTTCTTCTTTTTCCACGGAGCCAGCAGGTCGTTTTCCTGTCACCGCAGAAATTATCCCATATTTTTCATTCTTTTTTGTGGTAGTGTCTGCCTTCCTCGACGCTATACCAGTACCGCCGGTTCTTTTTCTTCTAAAAAAAAAAAAAAAAATTCTAATCTTTTATCTGGATTTTCCAGCCTTTTTTCTCTCGGGTGCCACGCACCATTTTGGGCACTAGGCCCAATTTTTCCTCAACATGGAAAAACCCGCTTCGGGTTTTAAAAAGTGTTCCAAGTGTGGCGGTACCATTTCCGTCACCCACACTCACGAGTTTAGGTCCTGACCACTCCATCTCGGAGTGTTGCCTGTGGGATGATGATGAAGAGGGGTCGGCAGAACCGAGCTGCTAAGTTTAGCACCCTTTTTCCCTCCGATGCAGCATCCGTGGCATCGACGTCTTCCAGGGCTTCGTCTTCCTCCCATGGATCTCAGGTAACCAAACATAAATCTTTCTGGTCCTCAAAGAGTAGATCTCCTTCCAAGCATCAAGATGCCTCTAGTGTTGCCCTTGAGGGACTCGTACCCGCAAAATTGCCCCGGCAGGAGGCTTCCGCTTCCAAAGCACTATCGGGGCTCCAGGATGTTCTCGAGGCCTCAACCTTGGCAGGACTATTGGTGCCATGCTCTGGGGGTACCGGCCGTTTCGTCCGATACAGACACCCAGGCATCGGCAGCGTCAATTGACCAGAGATTCCTGGCTATTGAGCGCAGTCTGGCGGCTCTCCTTGCGGCATTTGTTCCTTTGGGACCGCTTCAGACAGTTCAACCGGTTCCGGCACCGATATCAGTACCGGTACCGACAGCATCGACATCGGCGAGTATGCTACCAACACTGAGTCATGCTATTTCCTCCGGTATTGACAGACCGGTACCAGACCCCTCCGGTACCAACTTGTATCGGTATCGTGCTTTACAAGAGCACCCGGACAGAAGATATTTTGAATCCTCCGATGACTCTGAGGACTCTGACAGCTCTGTTGATGCCGGAGAACTTCTCTCTGAGGAGCCGCCTTCTCCTAAACGTAGGATGTCTCCTCCAGAGGATATATCCTTTCAGGATTTTATCAGGGAGGTGGCTAGGGGTCTTTCCATCACAGTGGCTCCTGAAGCAGAGCCCAGAGCAAAGGAGTTGGAGATTTTACAATATCCTAAAGCTCCCAAGGAAGCGGCTACTTTGCCTATTCATGAGATCTTGCATGATCTCATGTTAAGAATGTGAGAAACATCTCTTACCACCTCTCCTCATTCCCATAGGCTGGATACCATGTATCGAGTACCTCCTTGTCCTGGATTTCAAAAATCTCAGTTGCCACACCACTCCATAGTGGTGGAGTCAGCTATGAGAAGGATCAAGAGTGAGTGTAGAGAGACATGCATCTAATCCTCCAGGACGTGAATGTAGGACTCTTGATGCCTTTGGGCGTCTAACATTCCAGGCCTCTATGCTTTATGCCAGGATTAGTTCCTACATCTTATACATGGGAATGTTCCTTAAGGAGGTTACAGGAGATCGCGAGCTTATGAGCCCTCTCCTTCCTGATGATAAGAGGCAGGATTATCTTACACTTGTCAAACATGCCCAGGATGTTTCCAAGTTTGTTAATCATGCAGCTTTTGACTGCTTTGAGTGCATAAGCAGAACCTCTGCCATTGCCATAGGTGCTCGTAGGATTGCCTGGCTCCAGGCATCTGACTTAGAACTCTGGGTACAGGACAAACTGGGGAATATCCCTTGTACAGGTGAAAATCTCTTTGGCAAAAATTGGCAAGAGAAAGCTAATGAGCTGGATGCTGATAACACCACTTTGGATAGGCTATCCAAAGCTACAGCTGATCCTGCAAGGAGAAAATCCTACAAGAAACCATTATTCTTTAAAAAGAAGAGGTTTTATCCCTCCTATACCCAGCAGGAGGTGGTTCTTCCACCTTCTTTCCAAGGCAGCACTCAAACAGTATGGAAGTGTCTCTTCATACCTTGCATTGTAAATGGGCTTTGGCTTTCTGCCTTGATCGAACAAAGGTGCATTGCTGCTCATTTCAGCTGTTTGTCTCTTACGACTCCAATAGACTTGACATGGCAGTCTCTAAGCATGCCCTTTCCACATGGGGTGGCTGATTGCATTTCCTTTGCCTATGGACAGGCTGGCCTTTCTCTGGAGTGTCATGCGATGCCCATAACGTTCAGGCTATGGTGGCCTCCGTAGATTTGTCGAGTGGCCACCTTGTCCTCTGTCCATACTTTCACAGCTCACTTCTGCCTCAAGGAAGCCTCCCGGCATGACTGCACCTTCAACCAGGTCATTCTTCGGCACCTCTTTGGGGACTAATGCAACTCCTTCCCTCCAACCCTTCTGTATGTCCTGGCTACTGGAGAGTCTCTTCCTTTGTAGATGTTGGAGTTGCATCCCGATGCTTGGGGCTCGTCTGCATCTTTCAGCTGCCATTCACATTTTGATTTTTGAGTCGCCTGTGGCTATTTACAGGTCCTTTGGTAGCCTGTAGCTGGGGAGTCACATATGTAAGGACTGACTTCCTGCTTGTTCCCAGAGAAAGTGTAGTTACTCACCTGTAGCAGGTTCTCCTGGAACAGAAGGAATCAGTCCTCCCTACCCTCCCTCTTCCCTGGGGTCGGAGTTTTTCTTTTTGGGCTGTATTCAGCTATGTCATTATACTGAGGGAAAATGGCTCCCTTGTGCGGGAAGGTGGCCATGCATGGGCTCTGTCCATGCCAGTGTCACACATATGTGAGGACTGATTCCTGCTGTTCCCAGAGAACACCTGCTACAGACCTCTTTTAAAAAACACCAAGGTAGAGTCTTACAGGCCCATATCTAGTATACCTATGCTCGCAAAAATAATTGAAAAAGTAGTTCACAGGCAATTACAGGATCATATTGACACTACTGCCCCACTAAATCCATCCCAACATGGATTCAGAGAGTCACATGGAGTGGAAACACTACTCGCAGCCCTTTTCAACAATATAATTTCAGGCATTGACAACATACGACATGGTTTTTCGCACTCATCTTTTTAGATATAGCAGCAGCTTTCGACTCTGTATGCCATGAGATTCTCCTCTGCCGGCTAAGAGAAAAAGGTATCAGCGGAACAGCGCTCGAATGGTGCAGATCCTACCTGTCTGGAAGATGGCAGCATGTTCGAGCAGACGGGGCTACATCGGAACCATTTCAACAGTCAAGGAGTGCCTCAAGGATCCTCCCTATCATCCTTGATGTTTAATATATACATCCAACCCATCTGCAACATCATTAGATCCTTCAATGTTAGTTGCATGATATATGCTGACGATATGCTGTTATACATGCCAGTATCATTGGATAAACTAGACCTTGCCCCTCTGACTAATTGCTTCAACACCATATCGGAGTGGCTCCTATCACAAAATCTGCGAATCCAACACAAGAAGACGGAGGTTCTTTTCATCTCGAGGAACCCAAACTTCATACCACCCAGCTGTGTGAAGGTAAAGGATGCTGAACTACAAGTGAAACCTGCTATACGTTACCTTGGAGTGACGCTGGACCAAAATCTCGACATGAAGAAACACATAGCCAATACCGTAAAGGCGATCTACTTTAAAATCAGATCCCTCAGACACCTACGCCCGTTACTCGAACCACATGATTTCCGCACCATTTACCAAGCCCTGATCATTCCCCATTTCGATTATTCAAACTCCATACTACAAGGGCTCCCCCGGTCCACCCTGAACCCCCTGCAACTTGCTATGAACAGTGCAGCACGGGTACACTCTGGGGCATCCAGGAGAGACCATGTGACACCCCTCCTGAAACAGTTACACTGGCTCCCCATTCAAGCCAGGATCAGTTTTAAGACCTTGCTGATGACTTTCAAAGCTGGCAAGGGGCTCTCCTCCTCCTCTCTATCTGACCTCATCCAACCACTTGCACCTAACAGACCAAGAAGAACCGCAGAGTCAAACATGCTAGCAATACTGGAAGGAGCGGTATACAAATGCTTGCTAAATACCAAAAGAAACAACAAGATGCACCAAAACAGCTAACAGAGCCTTCCGACTCTGTGCCCCAAGTCTATGGAATACCTTACCTGCACATATCAGAGCAATCCCCAACTTGAGCCAGTTCAGAAAGGCCCTTAAACATTTCCTCTTCATCAAATATCTCACAGACAGCTCCGAACCTCAGACCCACTCGAATAGCGAGCACCTCAACAATAGTAGTAGTCAAACAGGCAAGCCCTCGTAACAGGCGTCCCCTACAATGTAAAACACCAAACAGTATCCTTTCTCATTACACCTCCTATGTATATAGTTTACCCTGTTCTCCAAGTTCCATTTCCTGTTAAATGTAATGACCAGACATATGTAATTTGTCGGATGTTTCTGTTCCATGTAAACTGCGCTGATGGCAAATAGTGCGGTATATAAGAAATGTTAATAAAAAATAAATACAGGTGAGTAACTGCACTTTGCTGCTACTGCTGCTACTTATTTCTATAGCATTACAAGGTGTCTACAGTGCCATACATATACACAATGAGAGACAGTCCCTTCTCGATAGAGCTTACGATCTATGCAAGACAGAAGCACAACAACCAGAGGACAAGAGATGGTTTTAACACACATGAGTCTTGAAGGACTACAAAAGGGGACTGCTACTTCTGGAGAGAGATCTGCAATAGTGAGTATATACTTCTGGGAATTTTTTTGAAGGAATTCTTTGGATTAAAGCTGATTAATCTGTGAACCCAGTGTATTTGTTAAATCAGTCAGGGCCTAGTAGCAGCAGTTTAAGTTTAAATTTTAAAAAAAGAAGAGAGCTTTCTGGTTAAATTTAGAACCCAGCAGAGGGCTTGCAGTTTAAATTTAATACTCACTCAGGGCCTAGTAGAAGCAAAGTGCTTTTAGTTTAAATTTAAAACACAGAAGAGATCTTTCTGGTTAAATTTAGAACCCAGCAGAGAGCTTCTAGTTTAAATTTCATACTAAGTCAGAACCTAGCAGCAGCAAAGAGCTTTAAATTAAATGAGAATATAACTTAGCATAGAAGGCAAAACAGGGTCAGTATTTTTTGAGCAATAAATAGTCTTCTAGAGACCTTTACAAAGAGGCCTTCTACCTAGGAGGCAAGAGACCTGTGAAAATTTTTAAATAGGTGTTAAAGCCAGGTGGCCGGTCAAAAGGCCATTTTGAAAGACTCATTCTATCCAAGCAAGGACTAATCACCCAGGAAGTTGGTCACAGCTTACCTTAGAAGCACAGGACAGGGTACTGTGTAGCAGCCCTCTTTTAATAAGTCTTCCTTCCTCCCTCCCTCCCCCCCTCCCCAACACCCACCCACCCCGGGATAATCGTAACTTTATAGGTGCTTACACATCTTAAAGGAAAGGAGCTGCTCTCAGGTGCAGCTCTTTATCCAAATCAGTCATACATTAAGGAGCTGAGATTAATTAAGCTTTAGGTGAACAAGGTATATTAAATGTATTAGGTACACTTTTATTAATATAAGTATCCACCGCAACCCTTAGTAAGTAAAGAACTTAAAGATCTAAGCACAAGCTTAAAACTAAGATGCAGACAGTAGTCCAGCAGCGAGATGGGGGCTTTCCAGTCTTTTGCATTGAGTGTCACATGTATGATTTTCTCTCGGTGAGAGGTCTTACGTGTGCACTAGGTGCAAGGAGCTCTTTGCACTCAGGGTACGAGTCCATCTACGCTGATGACCTACTCCTCCTGTTTCATACCTCTCCCCTCCATCCCGATCTCACTCCACTCAACTCCTGCCTTTCGGCTGTTGCAAACTGGCTCACTGAAAATTGCCTTCATCTCAATCTGACAAAAACCTTAGCAATCTGGTTCACTCATGGCAGTCGTCCTAACTCGCTTGCCCCCTCCTTCTCAACCTCACCAATTCCTCTTGTCACTGACTTTCGCTATCTTGATGTAATCTTTGACTCTGATCTTTCCTTCCGTAATCACATCTCGCATCTTACAAAAATCTCCTTCTTCTTCCTTCGACAAATACGCTCTATTCGTCCATTTCTCACCCCTGAAGCCATTACTACTCTTCTCCTTTCTCTGGTAATATCACGCCTCGACTTCTGTAATTCTCTCTTTGCCGGGCTTCCTCTCTTGCAACTTCATCGTCTTCAATGTGTCCAGAACACTGCTGCACGTCTTATTTTCCACTCCTCCCCTCGCGATCATGTTACTCCCCTTCTCTCTCACTTGCACTGGCTACCTCTTCAATTCCGTATTCGTTATAAAATCCTTACACTGGTTCACCAAGTTTTGTACAACCACACCCCTCAATATTTGGCAGATTTACTCCACTTTCACACCCCCACCTGCTCCCTTCGCTCAATCCACATAAACCGCCTTCATCTCCCCTCCCTATCACACGCCCACCTACAATCTACACGCTCCTCAGCTTTTTTCTTTATTGGTCCAGCTTACTGGAATTCTCTACCCCTTTCTCTGAGGCTAGAACAGCACTACTCCACGTTTAAAAAGGACTTAAAAACGCACCTCTTCTCTGCTGCCTTTGACCTCCCCTCTCCTCTTGTGTGATGAATGTCCCCCTCCCCCTGCTTTCCTTCTCCTCTCTCTCCCGTAGTCATGTCTATTTAAATGTCTTGGGTGCTTTCCTGTCTTATATTGTAATTTATTTTCTCCTTCTCTTTCTCTTTTTTTTCGACCTATTGGTCTCTCTGTATAGGACTTTATGTTTCTATTGTAAACCGCTATGTTCTAATTTGTAATAGCGGTATATCAAGCTTAATAAACATAAACATAGAGGATAGAGTAGCAGACTTGGAAGACATAAGAAAGATAGAGAGGTACATAGACAAGACCTACAGAAATATAATCCTGAGGTTCCACCTCCAGTTTGGCAGCATCCCTGTTGCCATGGAGGAGAGAGGTCACATGACAGGACAGCATCACCCTGGTGTGGCAGGAAGTGATCCTGTAACTAGGACCTGTCCTCCAGGTGATGTAAAACCCTCTCGCACCGAGGAAATTTCTCCAGGGCCATGTGCCCATAAGGGAAGGGTTAGGACAGCCATTATAGTTGGTGATTCCATCATTAGGCATGTAGATAGCTGAGTGGCTGGTGGATGTGAGGAACGCCTGGTAACATGCCTGTGTGGTGCGAAGGTAGCGGACCTCACGCGCCACCTAGATAAGGTCTTAGATAGTGCTGGGGAGGAGTCTGCTGTCTTGGTACATGTCGATACCAATGACATAGGAAAATGTGGTAGGGAGGTTCTGGAGGCTAAATTTAGGCTTTTAGGTAGGAAGTTGAAATCCAGAACTTCCAGGGTAGTGTTCTCCGAAATGCTTCCAGTTCCACACACAGGTCACAACAGGCAGGCAGAGCTCCGGAGTCTCAATGCGTGGATGAGACGATGGTGCAAGGATGAGGGTTTTGGATTTGTTAAGAACTGGGGATCATTCTGGGGAAAGGAGAGGCTCTTCCGAAGGGATGGGGCTTCACCTTAACTGGGATGGAACCAGGCTGCTGGCATTAACCTTTAAAAAGGAGAGAGAGCAGCTTTTAAACTAGATAATAGGGGAAAGCCGACAGTCGCACAAGAGCGCATGGTTCGTAAGAATGTATCCTTGAAGGATACTACCAAAAGCAGAGAGGTTCCAAAAAAGAGTAAAGTAGCCCAAATGCCCTTGAGCATGGAGCAGACAGAGCTTAAAGATTCCAAATTGCCCATGCCTACCGATAGCCAGATTAATATGAATAAAATACAGTCTTTAAAATGCTTGTATGCAAGTGCTAGAAGTCTAAAAAATAAGATGGGAGAGTTAGAATATATAGCACTAAATGAGAGGTTAGATATGATTGGAATCTGAGAGATGGTGGAAGGAGGACAACCAGTGGGACACTGATACCTGGGAAAAACTATATCGTAATGATAGAGCTGATCAAATTGGTGGAGGGGTTGCGCTCTGTTAGAGAGGGCATTGAGTCAGAAAGGATTAAGTTTTGCAGGAAAGAGAATTTGCTGTAGAATTTCTATGGATTGAAACTCCATGTAAAAAGGGGAAGGCGATGGCAGTGGGAGTGTGCTATCGACCGCCTGGCCAGAATGAACAAATGGATGATGAAATGCTCAAAGAAATCAAGGAAGCTAACAAACGTTACAGCACAGTAATAATAATGGGTGATTTCAATTACCCCGGTATCGACTGAGTCAGTGTCACGGCAGGACATGCTAGGGAGATAAAGTTTCTAGATGAAATAAATGACTGCTCAGAGCAGCTGGTTCATGAACCGACCAGAGGGGAAGCCATATTAGACCTAGTCCTTAGTGGAACACCAGATCTAGTGCAAGAGATAAGGGTGTTGGGGCCACTTGGCAATAGTGATCACATATGATTTAATTAGTGGAGGAAGGATAGTAAAGAAATCCACAGTACTACCTTTTAACTTTCGAAAGGGAGACTATGATAAAATGAGGAAAATGGTTAAGAAAAAACTAAAAAGAGCAGTTGCAAAGGTTAAAGACTTACATGAAGCTTTGGTGGTGTTGAAAAATACTATCTTGGAAGCCCAGACCAGCTGTATTCCATGCTTTAAGAAAAGTGGAAGGAAGTCCAAAAAACTGCCAGCATGGTTTAAAGGTGAGGTCAGAGAGGCTGTTGCCAAAAAAGCATCTTTCAGGAAATGGAAAAAAGAGCCAAACGATGAAACCTGGATATAGCACAAGCACTGGCAAGTGGCCTAGTGGTTGAGGCAAGGTACTTCAGGCCGGAAGGTCGGGGGTTCGAATCCCACTAGAGGACAGCAACCTTGGGCCGGAAGGACTGGGGTTTCTAGTCCCACAGGTGCTCCTTGTGGTCTTGGGCAAGCCACTTAACCCTCCATAGCCCATGTTCCCTGTAAAATAGTTATATCCAAGTTATAATGCCCTGTTCAATGTAATTTCAGTTTGTTCAATGTAAACCGCACTGATGCAGAATAGAGTGGTATATAAGAGAATGTAAATAAATAAATGCAAGGCATTGATAAGGCAGGCAAAGGGAGAATTTGAGAATAAGCTTGCTGCCGAAGCAAAAACGCGAAATAAAGAATTTTTCAAGTACATTCGTAGCAAACAACCTTTGAGAGAGTCAGTTGGTCCATTAGATGATAGAGGGGTTAAAGGGGCACTAAGAGGGGAGAAGGCGATAGCAGAGAGACTGAATGAATTCTTTGCTTCGGTCTTTACTGAGGGAAGATGTAGGGATGTTACCCATGACTGAAATGGTATTTAAAGGTACGGAAGAATTGAAGGAAATATCGGTACATCAGGAAGATGTATTACAACTATTAAACTGAAGAGTAGCAAATCACCTGGGCCGGATGGTATACATCCAAGGGTGTTGAAAGAACTGAAATATGAGATTGCAGACCTTCTATTAGTAATCTGTGAATTTTCATTAAAATCATTTGTATTACCTGAAGATTGGAGTTTCGCCAATGTAACACAAATTTTTAAAAAGGGTTCCAGGGGTGATCCAGGAAACTACAGACCGGTGAGCCTGACGTCAGTACTGGGAAAAATGGTAGAAACCATCATAAAGAACAAAATTACACAGCATGTAGATAGTCATGGCCTAATGGGAGACAGCCAACATGGCATTAGACAAGGAAGATCTTGTCTTACTAATCTGTTATGTTTTTTTGAAGGTGTGAATAAAGGTGAGTCGGTTGATATAGTGTATCTGGACTTTCAGAAAGCCTTTGACAAGGTCCCTCATCAGAGACTTTTGGCAAAACTAAAGAGTCATGGGATAGGAGGCAGTGTACTATTGTGGATCAGGAACTGGTTAAAAGATAGAAAGCAGAGGGTAGAGCTAAATGCCAATTTTCGCAATGGAGAAAGGTGAATAGTGGTGTACACCAGGGATCTGTGCTGGGTTCGCTGCTTTGGAAAGGGGAATAACGAGTGAGGTTATCAAATTTGCAGATGAGACAAAACTATTTAAAATTGTTCAAACCCAAGAGGACTGTGGAAAATTGCAAGAGGATCTTGATTAATTGGAAGACGGGGCATCAAAATGGCAGATGAAATTTAATGTGGAAAAGCGCAGAGTTATGCACATAGGGAAGAACAACCCAAACTATGGTTATACGATGCAAGGTTTCACATTAGGAACCACCACCCAGGAAAAAGATTTAGGTGTCATAGTGGATAACATGTTAAAACCCTCGGCCCAGTATGCAGCGGTGGCCAAGAGAGCAAATAGAATGCTAGGTATCATAAGGAAAGGAATGGAAAATAAAACAAAAGATATAATGCCTCTGCATCATTCCATGGTGAGACCGCACCTTGAATATTGTGTGCAATTCTGGTCGCCATATCTTAAAAAGGATATAGTGTTATTAGAAAAGGGTCAGAGAAGAGCCACCAAAATGGTAAAGGGGATGGAAGGATACTCCTATGAAGAAAGGCTAAAAAGGTTAGGGCTCTTCAACCTGGAAAAGAGATGGCTGAGGGGAGATATGATAGAAGTCTATAAATTTAATGAACGGAGTGGAACGGGTAAACCTAGATCAATTGTTTACATTATCAGAATATATAAAGACTAGGGGACATGCAATGAAGCTACAGGGTAAACTATTTAAGACTAATAAAATAAAATATTTTTTCACTCAACGTGTAATCAAACTCTGGAATTTGTTACCGGAGGATGTAGTAAAGGTCGTTAGTGTAGCTGGATTTAAAAATGGTTTGGACAAGTTCCTGGAGGAAAGGTCCATAAACCATTATTAAGAAGGGACCCAGGATATCAGTGCTTGACCCAGTACAAGCATTGTGGAACCTGTGTCTTTTGGGGAAACTGCTAGGTACGTATGACCTAGATTGGCCACTGTTGGAAACAGGATACTGGGCTTGATGGACCTTGGTCTGACCCAGTATACCATATTTAATGTTCTTATAAATAGGGACCCAGGATATCAATGCTTGACCCAATACAAGCATTGTGGAACCTGTGTCTTTTGGGGAATGCTAGGTACGTATGACCTAGATTGGCCACTATTGGAAACAGGATACTGGGCTTGATGGACCTTCTTCTGACCCAGTATGGCATATCTTATGTTCTTATGATTGATAAACTCATGGCAATCCTCTGGATAGTTGTCCTAAACTGTGTTTGGTCTTCAGTCAGGTGGCTCATTGTTGATACAGTGGTATCCATAGCTACTGTTGTATCTATCCATCTCATTGGTGGCTTTCCTCTTTGTGTTGACCTTCGTCTGATTCTTGTTAACATTTTTGTTAGTGATATTGCAGAAGGGCTATCAGGTAAGGTTTTCCTATTTGCAGATGATACCAAAATCTGCAATAGAGTAGACACACCCAGGAAAAAGTAGATAACGTGAAGAGGGATCTAGTGAAGCTAGAAGAATAGTCAAGAATTTGGCAGCTGAGACTTATGCTAAAAAACAC
This sequence comes from Ichthyophis bannanicus, assembly GCA_033557465.1. Lineage (NCBI taxonomy): Eukaryota > Metazoa > Chordata > Amphibia > Gymnophiona > Ichthyophiidae > Ichthyophis > Ichthyophis bannanicus. The sequence goes on from CM066045.1 coordinate 197,840,000, forward strand.
AGGGTTATACATTGTTTGCGAAACTCCAAGGGTGCGGTACAGTATAGGGGGTGAAGAATTTGTCCATGAAAGAAGAGTGGGACCTGGGTGTGATTGTTGGTGATAATCTTAAGGTGGATAAACAGGTAGAAAAGGCAACAGCAAAAGACAGAAGGATGTTTGGGTGCCAAGGGAGAGGAATGGCCAGCAGGAAGGAGGAGGTGATAGTGCCTCTCTATAAGTCTTTGGTGAGATCTCATTTGGATTATTGTGTGCAGTTTTTGAGACCACACCTTCAAAAGGAGTCTGTGCAGAAGGTGACTACCAAAATGGTCAGTGGGCTTCATCTTAAGGCATATGGGGACAGACTTAAAGATATCAGTATGTATACTTTGGAAGAAAGGCATGAGAGAGGAGATATGATAGAGATGTTTAAATACATCCATGGCATAAATGCACAGGAGAGCAGCCTCTTTCAATTGAAAGAAAGCTATGCATCAAGGGTGTATAGGATGAAGTTGAAAGGGGATATACTCAGGAATGATATGCAGAAATATTTATTTACAGAAAGAGTGGTAAATGCATGGAATAGTTTCCCAGTGGAGGTAGTAGAGACAAAAACTGTATCTGAATTCAAGAAAGACAGAAGATCTCTAAAGGAAAAAAGGACTATAGTAATTGGGATGGAAAGGCAGACTGGATAGGCCATATGGTCTTTTTCTACCATCATGTTTCTATAACCTTCAACATTGTCAAGCATAATGTTTTTCTCTAATGATCTCTCTTCACATGATGTGTCCAAAGTGTGAAAGTCTAAGTTTTGACATCTGAAATTCTAAAGAAAGCTTAGGTTTGATCTCCTCTTGTACTGACTGGTTTGTTCTTCGGGCAGTCCATCGTATTCACAGTATTCTTCACCAGCACCATAATTCAAAGGCATCAATTTTCTTCGTGTCTATCTTTTTCACTTTCCAACGTTCACAGCCATATGACATTATTGCAAATACCATGGCTTGGACAAGCCAAATCTTTGTATGGAGAAAGACTTCTCTGATCCTGAGAGTCCTGTCTAGGTCCTTCATAGCCATTTTGTCAAGAGCGATGTGACATAGGATTTCTTGACTGCTTGCTTCATTATTGGTTAGTAATCCAAGTAGGTTAAAGTTGTACACTATTTCAATTTCTTCTCCATCAATGATGAACTTATTGATTTTGCCAGTTGTCAAGATCTTTGTCATCTTCATGTTAAGATGCAGACACATTTTTAAGACTGTTCCTTGATCTTGAGACGCAAATGTTTCAGATAGTCTTCACTTTCTGCGAGTATTGTGGTGGTATCAGCATAGTGAAGGTTGTTTGAGACTTCCACCAATCTTCAAATCTTGGTTATCTTCATTCAGTCCTGCTTTTCTGATCATTTGTTCTTTATATAAAGTAAATAGGGGGAAAGTATGCAGCCTTGTTGTACACCTTTGCTGATTTTAAACCATTCTGTTTCTCCTTGTTCAGTTTGAACTGTTGCTTCTCGATCAAGGTAGATTGTGCAAGAGAACTAGCAGGTGTTCTGGTATACCCATGCTGCTTAATGTGGCCCAGAGTTTCTGCTGTTTATGCCTTCTGGATCACCACCTTGTCACATTGCTTTGTTACTTTGAGATCCTCAGCCACTGTCACCCTGAGATCTATGCCCTGATCTTTGCACATCAGCTTGTTCTCCCTTATTAAATATTTTATTTCATTTGGATTTCTTCACCCCAAGTGCACTTCGGATATAGAAAGAGGTTTGCAAAGTAAAATAACTCAAAATTTGTAATCTTGACTCCATAAAATTTGTTATGCCCTGTAGGCAGGACTACTGTTGTGCTCCCTCACCAAGCCCTTTCTTCTCTTGAAAACAGTCCTTAGTTAAGGATTCCCATGTATGTGACTGTGAACCTTACATATAACCGAAGCCCTAATAGTAACAAAAGAACATGACTTCAAACCACCTACCCACCTCAACATGGGAACCACACAAATACAAATCCAGCCTCAAATAAGATATCTGGGCGTCATCATTGATCAAGCTCTCACTTTCAAACAACAAATCAACAAAACCGCTGGGATGATATTCCACAAAGCCAAAACTATCCAACGACTCCGGCCCCTCCTAGAACCTCACGACTTTAGGACAGTGATGCAAGCTGTGACACTCCCTCATCTGGATTTCTGCAACATAATCTATCATGGACTTCCTGCCTCGCACACCAACTCCCTCCGTACTGCCTTAAATACTACAGCAAGGATTATTCAAAATGCAAAAAAACGGACCTGCAACAGAGCATTCGAACTTTATGCTCCATCCCTCTGGAACTCTCTACCAAACCACATCAAGAACAACAACGACATCACATCATTTAAGAAACAGCTGAAGACAATCCTATTCCGTGAACATCTCTCAACAGAAACACCACCATGACCTAATACTTAGATTTAGCAGAAGTAAATCATGTCCATGTCTACCCATAATCATTAATTGTTGACCCTGGTGATGGCCCCACCCTAAAAGAAATTACCCCTCCCTATGTTACATGTTACACCGCTTTGACCCGGTGAAAAGCGGGATAAAAATGCAGTTAAATAAAATATTAAATACAGAAACATAGAAAATGACAGTAAGACCATATGCCTATCCAGCCTGCCCATCCATACCGCTACTAAGCTCTACAATCCCTTCCCCTCCCTTAGAGTTCTCTGTATCCTCTGAAAATGGCAGCCCAGCAGCCATGCCCTGCCCCCCCCCCCCCCCCCTCCGGAGTTATACTCATTCGTTTAAATATAGAGCTGAGCCCTTCTGCAGTGTTCAAGGCACCCTTCAACATTTTCTTTGAAAGCTCTGGAAACCTGTGTTGCTGCTGTCAGATGCCATTAACTCTGTGATAAAACACTTCAGTGGTTGATGATGGCACTGACTACAGAAGTTTGGGTTTTCTAACACCAAGGCAGATGAACGGATACGTTTGGACATATGGGAGGTAATTTTTAGAAGAGGTTGCCTGTGCGGAAAAGCTATGTAGGTGCCTATTTTTAGCATATTTGTTATAAAAACCTAGGTATAAGCTGGCAGAGAAAGTGGCGAGATTGAAACTGGCAGTCTACATGTGCTTGGGAACAGGAGTATACATGACTCTTTTATAAAATACACACAAATTGTGACTCTGCATGCTTCCCCACAATACAGCATCACATGGGTTGCACGTATTTTCATAAAAACCTTTTTACATGCCAAGAATCCTTTATAAAATTACCTCCATCTGTCCATTCAGAAAGCAGCAGGCTTTGGGGCACTACAGGGAGCAGTGACACTTGGACCTATAGCTTACAGGTCTATGTGGCACTATTCACAGCCTCTACGTTATATGACCAGTTGGCAGGACAGGCTGGCCCCAGAGTTGGTTCAAGCTCTTGGCGCCCTAGGCAAACCTTAAGCCTTATGCCTATTTAGTTTTCAATGTCTTGCTCTCTGCTGTCCTCCTCTCTCCCCTCCCCCAACTGCAGCCTTTGGCAACTGCCTAGTTTGCCTGGCCCTGCTAGCACAAATGGAAAATAGAACTTGATGTGTCAGGTTAGACCTGATCTTCAGCTCTTACCCCTAATCAAATAGCACTGCTGAATATATAGAATATGATTTGAAAATAAGCTAAATGTTTGACTATACATTCTGCAGGCAGCTGACTCCCCATCCTTACAATATCCAGCTATGTAAGCAGTGGCCAACTCTCTTGAGACAATCCGAAGGGGCTTTAGAGATTGTCCACATAAGCTGATCTCTTATTTCAATAAGACTCTGAACGAAAGAATCCTCTGGCAGCGTGGAAGAGGAAGTAGCCCAACACGTAGGGTGAGTAATAAGAGGAGGACAGTAGAGCTGGAATGCGAAGCTCAAGTACCCGCAGAGGGGGCTAGAAGAGCCCACAGTCCTTCAGTGTTTCCTTGATGATGATATCAGTGACTGCATCAAAGACAAATTTGACATTCTGAGTGTCTGTGGCACATGTCATGTGGCCATAAATTTCTTTGACATCTTTCCTCATGTTTAGATCCAGGAACTGCAGCTTAATGTAATTAGCAGCATCTTCAAGTGTGTTTGGACCTGTTAATGCAATAAAAGGGGAAGAGAAGAGAGAAATAAGAGATTTGGGAGCTGGGAGTGAAGAACTTCAATGAAGAAACCTTCTTTGCTTAAAGGCAGTCTGAAAATGAAAATAGCAAAACTCTTAAAGTAACAAGAAATGGGTAAATTTTGTATACCATGAGGACTGCAAACCCAAGAAGACAGGGAACAAGCCAATGCAATGTGTAATTTATTTATTTTATTTATTTACATTCTCTTATATACCGCACTATTCTGCATCAGTGCGGTTTACATTGAACAAACTGAAATTACATTGAACAGGGCATTATAACTTGGAGATAACTATCTCCAGGAACAAGCAGGAATGAGTCTTCACATATGGGTACGTCGATACCGACGGAGCCTGCGTGGGAACGCTCCCCAGCTTCCCAAAAAAGGAAAGCTTTTGGGAGCATCCCACAGCGCCTGCGCGCTGCCTTCCTGCCTTTCCTAACCAACTCTCCTTAGTTCTTCTTTGCCGCGGAGCCAGCAGGTCGAGCCCTGTCACCGCTGAAGAAGTTCTTTATTTTATTTCTTTGGTCGCGTGTCTGCCTTCCCCGACTCCGGACCGGTACCGCCGGTCTTTTCTTTCTTTCTTTAAAAAAAAAAAATATATATCGATATTTTTCCTCACTTGGTGTATTTTTCTTCTTAAGGCCTCAGGGCCCACAAGAAAATTTCCCTCATGGAAAAACCAACCTCCGGGTTCAAAAAATGCACTAAGTGTAGCGGTACTATTTCTGTTACAGATACCCATGAATGGTGTCTTAAATGTTTGGGTCCTGAACACTCCGGATTGTCCGTCCTGCTCCCTAATGTCTAAATGGGGGTTACAGAACCGAGCAGCTAAGCTCCATGTGCTGTTTCCCGCTGAGGCACCGGCAGTAGCATCGACATCTTCCAGGTCTTCTTCTCCTGAAGGATCTCAGGTAACCAAACATAAACCTAGCAGGTCCTCGAAGGGTAGATCTCCCTCTAAGCATCGAGATGCCTCCGGGCTTGCCCTCGAGGATCCTGCACCAGCCAAACAACCCCGGCGGGAAGCTACGGCTTCCATAACTCCTATGGGGTTACAGGTTGACATCGATGGCACGGCCTCGACCGATCACCTGTTAGATTGCTCTGGGGTACCGGCACCTTCTCCCGGTACCGACTTCCAGGCTTTCATGGCGTCGATGGATCAGAATGTTCTGTCCATGCAGCAGGCTATACAGTCTTTCATTCAAGCTGTGATGCCGATGATACCGCAACGAGCTCCGTTGTCGGTATCGGCTCCGGTACCGGCACCAGCACAGATGCCGGTACCGACTGCATCGACATCGACCAGGATACCGACTGCTGCGGTTCCTTGTCCAGGGCTACTTCTCGGTACCAATCCGGTACCCGGGACGCCCGATGTCGATACTGCTCGATACGCGTATCGAGCGTTAGAAGAGCACCCTGACAGGCGATACTTCGATTCCTCTGATGATTCTGATACATCAGATGAGTCTCCTGAAGTATCCATAGCCCTTCCTGAGGAGCCTTCTTCTCCAAAACGAAGAATGTCTCCTCCAGAGGACTTGTCCTTTCAAGACTTCATAAGAGAAGTAGCTAAAGGACGCTCTATTTCAGTAACCTCTGAATCAGAGCCTAGAGCAAAAAAAATAGATATTTTAGGATACTCTAAGGCTCCTAAAGAGGCAGTCACCTTACCAATTCATGAGATTCTTCATGAACACATGATTGATTTATGGGAGACTCCTTTCACACTCTCTCCTCATTCTCGCAGGTTGGACACTATGTATCGTGTCCCTCCTTGTCCTGGGTTCCAAAAAACTTAGCTTCCTCACCATTCCATTGTGGTGCAGTCAGCTATGAAGAGGATAAAGAGTACAAAGAGACACTCTTCTGCTCCTCCAGGAAGAGAATGCAGGACCTTGGATGCTTTTGGTAGGAAAATCTTCCAGGCCAGTATGCTTATTGCCAGAATCAACTCATATAGCCTTTATATGGGTATGTTTCTGAAAGAAGTGGCAGAAAAGCTGCACACTTTCCTCCCTTTTATTCCAGAAGATAAAAGGGAAGAATTCCGCATGTGGCTTAAGCATACTCAAGACATCTCCAAGTTTTCAAACAGGGCAGCCTTTGACTCCTTTGAAGGTGCCAGTAGAGCCTCAGGCATTGCCATAGCTGCTTGCAGAATTGCTTGGCTCCAGGCTTCTGATTTAGAACCCTGGGTTCAAGATGGCTTAGGAAATCTGCCCTGTATAGGTGAAAATCTGTTTGGCAGAGAGTGGCAAATTAAAGCCACTCAAATGGATGCAGAAAATTCTGCTCTGGATAGACTTTCAAGGTCTACCTCCATTCCTGCCAAGAAAAAGACTTTTAAAAAGTCTTTTTTCAAAAAGGGCAGGTTTCCTTCCACTTCTGGCCAACAATCTTCTACAGGTCGCTTTACCGCTAAGCGTCAGCAACCTAAGCAGGCCAGGCCTAAGTCTACAGGGGCTGCTTGTAACCCAGCAGTCCCAACCCCCTCAGGGTTTTTGACTTGATGCTAGAGAACTTAGCCTTTCTGGCTTTAACATAGCCAGAACCTCTCACCATTCCAGGAAGGTTAGCTCATTTTGCTCCCAGATGGGAGCAAATCACATCAGAGCAGTGGACCCTCTCCATTATAAGAGAGGGATACAAACTTCATTTCTCAGACCTTCCTCCCCACACCATGGTGAGACACTTCAATTCTCTCACATCTCTTCTCGACCTTCTAGGTCAGGAGATAACTACCCTTCTTGCCCAAGGGGCAATAGAAGAAGTTCCTCTTCTTCAACAAGGGTCAGGGTTCTACTCCCCCTATTTTCTCATTCCAAAGAAGACAGGGGGATACAGACCCATTCTAGATCTCAGAGAATTGAACAAATTTCTATGCAGGGAGAAGTTCAAGATGCTTTCTCTGGGCACTCTCCTTCCATACCTTCAAAGTCATGATTGGCTTTGTTCTCTAGATCTCAAGGATGCGTACACACATGTTCTCATCCATCCATCTCACAGAAGATTCCTGCGTTTTCTTTTCCAAGGAAAACATTACCAATACAGAGTGCTTCCTTTCGGTCTGGCCTCTGCCCCAAGATGTTCACCATATGCATGGCAGTAGTTGCTGCATTTCTACGCACTCTGGGAATATTTGTCTTCCCATACCTGGACGACTGGCTCATTTGAGCTCCATCTCAGTCAGAGGCCCAGATTTCCCTGGACCGCACAAGGCGCATTCTGCAGTATCTGGGACTGGTGGTAAACCTCCCAAAGTCCCAGCTCATCCCTACACAGTCCCTGGAATTCATAGGGGCCTGGTTGGATACCACCACTGCAAGGGCCTACCTTCCTCAGGCCCGTTGCCAACGTCTAGTGCAGCTAGCCTCCCAGATTCAGTCAAAGAGCCACTTAACTGCCAGGGAGATGCTACAACTGCTGGGCCACATGGCTTCCACAGTACATGTGGTACCCTATGCTCGCCTACACATGAGAGCAGCTCAATGGACTTTGTCCACCCAGTGGACTCAAGCTTCAGGAGCTCTCTCAGACCAAATAGCAACCTCCAAACGTCTCTTTTGGTCTCTCCAATGGTAGATGTCCACTCAAAATCTGTTGCTGGGGTCCCCCTTCCAACAGTTGCCCCAAGCAACCCTCACAACAGATGCCTCCCAGACAGGTTGGGGAGCTCATTTACAGGACCTCTCCACTCAAGGCACTTGGTCCCCTCAGGAGACCTCTCTTCATATCAACCACTTGGAGCTTCAAGCAGTTTTTCTAGCTCTCAAGGTCTTCCATACTCTCCTCAACTACAAGACAGTCCTCATCCATACGGACAATCAAGTAGCTATGTTTTATATAAACAAGCAAGGAGGAACTGGCTCTCTGTCGCTTTGCAATGAAGCTCTAAGATTGTGGGCCTTCGCCAGAGAGCATCAAATCCATCTCCTGGCAGTATATCTCCCAGGAATCCAAAACTCTTGGGCAGACAGACTCAGTCGAGTTCTGCTTCCACACGAATGGTCCCTGCACATGGATCAGGTACTCAGAATCTTTCAAGAATGGGGAACCCCGGACATAGACCTCTTTGCAAGTCCATGGAATGCCAAACTTCCCCGGTTCTGTTCCAGAATTCCGTGTCAGGGGGTTCAGGCCAAGGATGCCTTCCTCCTTCATTGGGGTCAGGGCTTCCTGTATGCCTTTCCACCCATTCCCTTGATTCCCAAGACTCTGTTCAAACTCCAGAGGGATCAAGGATCTATGATCCTCATAGCTCCACGCTGGCCACGCCAAGTGTGGTACCCTCTGCTTCTGCATCTCTCCCAAGCCCCCTCCCTGGACTTGGGAGCTGCTCCAGACCTTCTGTCTCAGGAGGAAGGGACTTTGTGGCACCCAAACCCCAAGTCCCTTCACCTCAGAGCTTGGTTACTGAAGGCCTAGACCTTCAAGACTTAAATCTTTCTCAGCAGGTGAAGGATATCCTCCATGCTTCCAGGAAACCTTCCACTAGGCGTTCCTATGCTTTTAAGTGGAAAAGATTTTCCATTTGGTGTGCTGAAAAGGGTCTTGACCCTTTGGCACTACCTTTAACTTCTTTGTTAGACTATCTCCTGCATCTCTCCAATGCAGGACTTAAGACAAATTCAGTAAGAGTCCATTTAAGTGCTATTGCAGCATCCCTTAAGCCCATCAATGAACAACCTATCTCCTCTCATCCTCTTATTTCAAGATTCATGAGAGGCCTAACTTTAACTAAACCTCCCATTAGGCCTCTTCCGGTGGCATGGGACTTAAATTTGGTTCTTGGTCAGCTTATGAAGCCACCTTTTGAACCCTTAGCCACTACCTCCTTGAAATTTCTTTCCTGGAAGGTTATTTTCCTCATTGCAGTCACTTCTGCTCGCCGCATCAGTGAACTGCAGGCCTTAGTGGCTAATCCACTTTATACAAGGTTCCATCATGACAAGGTAGTCCTTAGGACAAATCCACACTTTATGCCTAAAGTGGTCTCACCTTTTCATCTTAATCAAGAGGTATATTTACCTGTCTTTTTTCCAGCTCCTCATGCATCCAGTGCAGAGAGGAATCTTCATACTCTGGATTGTAAAAGAGCTCTTGCTTTTTACTTACATAGGACACAGCAACATAGAAAGTCTTCCCAGCTTTTTGTTGCTTTTGATCCTTCTCATTTGGGACTTCCAGTCTCTAAGAGAACACTGTCCAATTGGATTGCTCAGTGTATTTCTTTCGCCTACCAGAGTAAGAACCTTTCTCTGGAGAGCCATGTCACAGCTCATAATGTGAGGGCCATGGCCACCTCTATGGCTCATCTAAATTCTGTGTCCATCGACCAGATCTGTCGAGCAGCCACCTGGGCCTCTGTTCATACCTTCACAGCCCATTACTGCTTGGACAAGGATTCCCGCCGGGATGCCTTGTTTGGTCAGGCTGTCCTCAGACACCTGTTCCATTCTTAAACAACTCCTGCCCTCCTTCCCTGGATGGATGCCTGAGATCCATAGGAGGACGCAGACCACTTTCAGGGTCTCATATCCTTGGGGATCTCCCAGGCATCTCAGCTAGGGAGTCCCCATATGTGAAGACTCATTCCTGCTTGTTCCTGGAGATAGCACAGCTACTTACCTGTAACAGGTGATCTCTGGGAACAGCAGGAATAAGTCTTCACAACCCACCCACCTCCCCTAGGAGTTGTATCTCTTTTCTATCTTTCCTTTCCTCTCTCTCTCTATTGTCTCAGCTTTAAACTCGAACTGAGGAGAGTTGGTTAGGAAAGGCAGGAAGGCAGCGCGCAGGCGCTGTGGGATGCTCCCAAAAGCTTTCCTTTTTTGGGAAGCTGGGGAGCGTTCCCGCGCAGGCTCCATCGGTACTGACGTACCCATATGTGAAGACTTATTCCTGCTGTTCCCAGAGATCACCTGTTACAGGTAAGTAACTGTGCTTACAGGGAACATGGACTATGGAGGGTTAAGTGGCTTGCCCAAGACCACAAGGAGCACCTGTGGGACTAGAAACCCCTGTCCTTCCGGCCCAAGGTTGATGTCCTCTAGTGGGATTTGAACTTCCGGCCTGAAGTACCTTGTCCCAACCACTAGGCCACTCCTCCACTCCTGATTTTATTAATTTCCTGGACAGAAGGGACGTAGTCATTATTGATCCACTAGAGCAAGGGTTTTCAACTCTGTCCTCAGGACACTTCTAGCCAGTCAGATTTTCAGGATAGCCACAATGAATATCCATGAGAGGTTTGTATATAACAAAGGCAGTGTATGCAGATCACTGTCATGCATATTCATTGTCATAAAAACCTGACTGGCTAGGTGTGTCATGAGGACTGGTTTGAGAACATTGTAATGGACATGCATTAAAAATGTTCATTTTCAAAATAAAAAACAAAAAAAAAACCCCAAATACCTTCCATTTTGGAGTGCTATCTACCTTGAATCTTAATTGCATACAAAAGAACTGATTAGGAAAGATGTAGCAAAGATCTGAGATTTCTAACACATTCCGAGCCATAAAGTTCTATGGCCTGTCGCCATCAGCCTCACTCCCCAACTTTCCCACTTCAGACTATTGACAAAATGTTTTTAATGATTCACTTACATTTTCTAGTATTGCCATATTTTCGCTCATTGTTGCTTAACTTGAGGAAGGAAGTTTTAGCTCCCAAAAGCTAATCAAGAAATGTAGCATTGATCCAATAAAAAGATCTCACCTTCTATTTATTTTTTGTTTGTTTATTAATCTTTAATCTCCAGGAACAAGCAGGAATGCAGTCTTCACGTATGGGTATCGTCGGTATTGACAAAGCCTGCGTGGAAACGCTTCCCAGCATGCAATAAGAAAGCTTTTAAGAGCAGTCCACTGTTCCTGTGTGTCTGCCTTCCCGCCTTCCCACATCCTCTCCTCAGTTCTTCGTTTTCTAGCAGGTTGTTTTCTTCCTGTCACTGCCGAAAAACCTTTTTTTTTTTTTTTTTTAATCCGTGCTCTGATTTCTCATCAATGCTGGTATTGGCCCTGTTTTCTTGCTTTTCTTTTTTTCCTTTTTTTTTTTTTATTGGTTCTCCACTAATTTAGGCCTCTGCCTATATTTTTTTCCCCACGATGGACAAATATTTCAGTGGGTTTAAAAAGTGTACCAAATGCTCTGGTACTATTTATTTATTTATTTAACAGTTTTATATACCGCCTTTCAGAAAAATCAAAGCGGTTTACATAGAACAAAACTTGAACATTACATTGAAACTTATTCAAACAATTGAAATTACAGTGAACTTTGTATATAATAAAAATGGTAATTTGAGGGTTACAATGCTGAGTAAATGCTGATTAGGTATATAGATAGTTTAAACATATATACAGATTTAAATATTTACAAATTTCAAAAATCTTATCCGAGCAAGGAAAAAATGTATTGTAGTTCACTAGAATTATTAATGTAAAGAGTAAATGTGATAATGTGGAGAATTGTCACTGACAAACATGACTGGTGTTTAAAATGTTTGGGCCCAGACCATTTGCCAAAAGAATGTCTTTTGTGCCAACAAATGACTAAATGGGGCCTAATGAACAGGGCCAATAAGTTTGATTCTCTATTTGCCTCTGACTATTTCCATTGCTTTGGCATCGTTAAGGATATTGGCCTTTCCTGATCGTCTCTCCGGGCCAGTCCAGGAACAAGAGGGTTGTCAATCTTCTCCAGCAACTGAGGACTGAAATCTGAAGTTTTGTAGACCTGATATCTGGCTCCCCCTGCTGGGCAAATCTCAGTCTTTCAGTCCTCAGCAGCTGGGAATGACTGTTTCCTGGCTGGCTCCGAGTAAACCCTTCATGTTTAGAGTTATTCTTATCTTTTCTTTTTCATTTATTTGGCTTTCAGCAGTGCTCCTGTGGAACGGACTCTAGCAGGGTTCTCCTCCACTTTTTGTACTTTAATTTGGCTAACCTCGGCTGTCAGACATATACGGCACACGAAGCGCGTGGGGCAGAGCCTGCCTTCTTAATTGCTTTGTTTCTCTCAGGAGGGAGCAGATTAGTGCTGGGAGCCCCAGAGTCGATCCTGCTACCCTCAAAGTTGAGTTTAAGCCCCCACTAGCAGTGGGGTTCGTTGCTCAGCAGTTTAGTGCCTTCACACAGGTATGTGGCCTGTTTCTTGATCCCTCCGGGGCTTACAAGGGGTTTTTTATTTTCTCTGCGATTTGTTTTAGTTCGCTGGTTTTTTCTTGCGGCTCCGGTTTCTGCCCAGGGAGGGGTTCTTCCTCCGGTTCGCTGCTGTTTTTCTTTTTGGCTTCTGGGGATAGCGCGTTCCGCTTAGTTTTTTCTCTATGGAGAATTCTTCTGGGGAAGGCCCTCAGAGCGGTTTAGTTTTGGCGGGAACGGCAGCCATCTCCGTTTCAGCCTCAGATCCCTCGTTATCACAGGGACGGCCTGTAAAGAAGGCCAAGACTAAAAGACATGGTTCAGTGGGGGAAGCTCCTCCATCTTCCCTGTCTGAAGTTAAACAGGGTTTAGAATCTGTTTGTTCGGCTGATTTCATTTTAGCTCTCCATCAGGCATACTGTATTAAATGGCAGCAGTCTCAGCAGAAGCCTTCTAGCCCGGGGGCCATGCAGATTTTGAAGAATGAGTTTTCTGGGTTGGATCCGGGTGAGGGTCCCTCCAAACTTTCTCTTGGGACGGAAAATCCTGCAGGCACAGCCACTAAGCACCACTTGGAGATTCCCATTGTGGAGGAAGGGGAGCTCCTTTCTGATTCTGGGATGGAGTGGACCAACGAGTTCGAGGATTCAGAACTCGGCTCTAGTGAGGATCCTAATATGTTTAGAGTCTTTAGAAAGGACGAGTTGGGGGCTCTTATCACTCAGACCTTATCAGCTCTGTACATTGCCTTGCCTGCGGCTCAGGAGGAGCCGTTGGAGGATCCCCTGCTTCAGGGGTTTAAGTCGGAGCAGAAATGTTTCCCTGTTCACAGGGTAATGAAACAGATGGTGGAGTCAGAGTGGGAATGCCCTGAAGCGTCCTTACGCGGGGCTCAGTCTATTAGTAGATTGTATCCTTTGCCGCAGGAGGAACAAGAGTTGTTGAAAATGCCTAAGGTGGATGCCTTAGTTTCCGCCGTTACTAAGAAAACCACTATTCCAGTGGAGGGCGCTACGGCTCTCAAGGATTTGCAGGATAGGAAGCTGGAGGCCTTGCTTAAGCAAGCCTTCGAGTCTTGTGCCCTGTCTCTCCGAGCAGCTATCTGTGGAGCCTATGTTTCTCGAGCTTCCATTCGTTGGATTCAGGGGGCTTCGCCCTCCCAGTCTGGGCAAGCCGATGGCGCTAAGTTGGAATCGGCGGCGGCTTACCTGGCAGATGCCTTCTATGATCTTGTGTGGGTTTCGGCTAAATCTATAGCTTCGTTAGTGGCTGCTCGGAGGTTTCTTTGGTTACGGAATTGGGCGGCGGATGCCTCTTCTAAGGCTCGGCTCAGTAAACTTCTGTACAAGGGTTCGCTGCTTTTTGGCGCAGCCCTAGAAAAAATTGTGAAGGATCTAGGGGACTCTAAGGGCGGTCGTCTTCCTGAGGACCGGCCCAAGGCTCCTAAGCCTGTTCCTCTGCACAGAGGCGCCTCTCGGGATTTTCGTCGGTTCCGCGGTCCCGATTTACTCCGTATCAGCGGGGGCGCTTTGCGGCCCGAGGCCAGTCCTTTTGAGGGGCCAGAGGCTTCGGGAGAGGTTATTTCGGAGGACAACAGAATGCCTCCAAGAAACCACAATGAAGTGCGGCTGACCCAGGCAGACTTCCCGGTGGGAGGACGGCTACAAGCCTTCCTGTCGGCCTGGGTCTCTATAACTTCAGACCCGTGGGTCTTGGAAATTATTCGCGAGGGATATGCTCTCGAGTTCGCTCATCCTCTGTCGGATGCTTTCGTGGTGTCTCCATGTGGTTCGGTGGAAAAGCAGGCTGCGATAACTCACTCTTCTGGGGTCAGTGCGCCTTCAAGCGGTGATTCCAGTTCCGCCAGACCAATTAGGGTTAAGTCGTTACTCCATCTATTTTGTCGTTCCCAAGAAGGAGGGGACGTTTCGGCCTATTCTAGATCTCAAACACGTAAATCGCTGTCTGCGGGTTCCTCATTTCCGCATGGAGACCCTTCGCTCCATCATTCGCTCTGTGCAGCCGACAGAGGTGTTGACGTCTATAGATCTTACGGAGGCCTATCTTCATATTCCGATACGCCCGGAGCATCAAAGGTTTCTTCGATTCGCGATTCACTTGGGTCATTTCTAGTTTCGAGCCTTATCGTTCGGTCTGGCGACAGCGCCACGCACCTTCACGAAGGTCATGGTGATGGTGGCCACGGCGTTGCAGAGAGAGGGAGTGCTGGTGCATCCTTATCTCGAAGACTGGCTGATTCGGGCGCCCTCCGTGTCGGCATCTGTCGGCTATGGCGCGGGTGGTGCAGCTTCTGGAACGGCTGGGTTGGGTGATCAACCAAGCCAAGAGCCATTTGCAACTGGTCAAGCGGCTTCTGTATTTGGGAGCAGTCTTCGACACCCAGTTAGGGGCGGTCTTTCTGCCGGAGTGCAGGGTGCAAAAGATCTTGTCGCAAGTGAAAAGCTTCTTGCGCCTAAAAGCACCGACGGCGTGGTGTTATCTGCAGCTCCTGGGGTCCATGGCGGTGGCCTTGGATCTGGTTCCGTGGGCGAGAGCCCACATGCGGCCGTTGCAGCAAGCCTTGCTTTCCCGTTGGTCCCCTCAGGAGCATCCTCTTCAGTGCAGACTGCCCACCTTGCCCGAGGTTTCAGCGAGTCTTAAGTGGTGGTTGGATCCGGCTCACCTGCGCGCGGGGATGCCATTGGATCAGCCGCACTGGGTGCTAGTCACGACCGATGCCAGTCTAGTAGGCTGGGGGGCTCATTGCCAGGAACGCTGTGTGCAAGGGGTCTGGTCGACGGATCTGCAGGTGTGTTCCATAAACCTGTTAGAGCTCATGGCGGTCTCCTTGGCCCTCAGAGTTCCTTCCCTTGATAGAGAACAAGGCAGTTCGGGTGTTCTCAGACAATGTGGTGACGGTGTCTTATATCAACCGACAGGGAGGAACAGGCAGTACAGTGTTGTTGGCGGAGAGCCTGCAGCTGATGTCCTGGGCAGCGTCACACCTCGTGGCCCTTTCGGCGGCTCGTGTGGCCGGTCGCAACAATGTCCAGGCGGATTTCCTCAGCCGGCATGTCGTGGATCCCGGCGAGTGGCAGTTGCACGCGGAGGTTTTTCTCGATTTGACTCTGCACTGGGGTCAGCCGATCATGGACCTGATGGCCACCTTCGACAATGCCAAAGCGCATCGTTTTTCAGCAGGCGCTGGGAGCGTATGTCGGAGGGGCTCGATGCCTTGGTTCAGCCGTGGCCGGAGACCAGTCTTCTTTATGTCTTTCCGCCTTGGCCGATGATCGGCCGAGTGCTTTAGCGGATAGCGCGTCACTGCGGTCGAGTGATTCTCATAGCGCCGGATTGGCTGAGGCGACCGAGGTACGCCGATCTGGTTTGCCTTCTCATCGACAGTCCCTGGAGGGCTTCCCCCTCGGGCGGATCTGCTGGTTCAGGGTCCTCTGTTCATGCCAAATGTGGATCGCTTCTTGCTTACGGCTTGGCTCTTGAAAGGGACAGGTTGATGCGGAAGGGGTATTCCGCTTCTGTCGTATCCACGATGCTGCAGGCTCGTCGGAAGTCTACGTCTCTGGTTTACGTTCGGGTATGGAGAGTTTTTGAGTTCTGGTGTACGGAGCGTCGTCTCCGTCCCCAGGTCGCCTTGGTTCCACATGTGCTTTTTTTTCTGCAGGAGGGCCTGGATAAAGGGTTGGCCCTCAGTACCATTAGGGTTCATTTGGCGGCCATTGCTTGCTTTCGCGGGGCGATCAAAGGAGTTTGATTATCTGCCCATCCGGATGTTCTTCATTTTCTCAGAGCGGTTAAGCTCATTCGTCCTCCTCTTCGTAGCGTCGTCCCTTCTTGGGATTTGAATCTAGTGTTGGAAGCTTTGGCGCGGCCTCCATTTCACCCGCTTAAGGATGTTTCCTTACGGGAGCTTTCTTGGAAGGTGGTGTTCTTAATAGCTTTGTGTTCTACGAGACGAATATTGGATCTTCAAGCTCTCTCTTGTAGAGCGCCGTATCTTTTGTTTTCGGAGGAGAAAGTGCTTTTGCGGACTGTTCCTTCGTTTCTGCCGAAGGTAGTATCCCAGTTCCATCTGAATCAGACTATTTTGCTTCCCACTTTCAGGGATGGCCAGGGCCTTCCCATTGACGCTGTTTTAAGAAGATTAGATTTGGGTAGGTTACTCAAGGGTTACCTCAAGAGAACCGAATCCTTTCGTAAAACTGACAGATTGTTTGTGCTGTTTGGTGGGCCTCGTAAGGGGGCAGCTGCTTCCAAGGCATCGATTGTGCGTTTGGTGCGTCAAGCGATATTGGCAGCGTATCAAGCGGCAGGGCGTGTGCCTCCGCAGGGGCTTCGGGCTCACTCTACTAGGGGTCAAGCGGCCTCTTGGGCCGAGTATGCCTTTGTTCCGCCTGCAGATATTTGTCGGGCGGCTACTTGGTCGTCCCTTCACACTTTCACAAGACATTACAGATTGGATGTTTGGGCCAGGCGAGACGAGAATGTTGGGGCTTCGGCCATCATAGCGGGCCTAGCTGGTCCCTCCCAGGGTTATATACTGCTCTGGTACTTCCCTCTTGTTCCTGGACTGGCCCGGAGAGACGATCAGGAAACAGAAATTAGACCTTACCTGCTAATTATCTTTCCTGGAGATCTCTCCGGGTCAGTCCAGGACCCTCCCGTGTCTATGGCTAGAGTATGTGGTGGCGCGGGGTTTTTTTTTAGGGTTCCGGCTCAATCGGATTTCTGTTCATTGGCATTACGTGCCCATTTGTTTATTGCACAGGGTGTTCTCTGAGGCTCCTCGGGGTGCAGTTTCGTTTCGAGCCTTTTTGGGATTTTTCCCCAGTTCCAAAAAAAAAAAAATATATATATGTTACCTCACGCGCAGGAATGAAAAGCTGCGCTACGTAGAGTCGCTGCTGACTAGCCTTTATCTGTATTTCCTTTATTGGGTTCTACTGTTCTTCCACTGCTTAGATAGGAATAGACTGAGGTTTGCCCAGCAGGGGGAGCCAGATATCAGGTCTACAAAACTTCAGATTTCAGTCCTCAGTTGCTGGAGAAGATTGACAACCCTCTTGTTCCTGGACTGGCCCGGAGAGATCTCCAGGAAAGATAATTAGCAGGTAAGGTCTAATTTCTGTTTTCTCTTGGTTAGAACATAAGATATGCCATACTGGGTCAGACCAAGGTCCATCAAGCCCAGTATCCTGTTTCCAACAGTGGCCAATCTAGGTCTTAAGTACCTAGCAGTCTCCCCAAAGGACAAAGGTTCCTCAATGTTTGTACTGGGTCAAGCAGTGATTTCCTGGGTCCCTTTTAATAATAGTTTATGGACCTTTCCTCCAGGAACTTGTCCAAACCTCCCCAGCAAGCATACCCAGCAAGAAAATGGATAGCCAGTTTGATTCTCCCTGACCCAAATTACCTAGATCTAGGAACGTATGCACCAATGTATATTAAATGTATATAGTTTCCCCAGTTTTTACCCAAGTTATTTACCCTGTTTATTGTAATTTACAATTTGGCTTGCTGCATTGTAATAAGTTATGTTCGAATGTACACTGCACTGATCTGAATAGCGCGGTATAGAAGAAAAGCTAAATAAATAAATCCAGCTACACTAACAGCTTTTACTACATCCTCCGGTAACAAATTCCAGAGTTTGATTACACGTTGAGTAAAAAAATATTTTCTCTTATTAGTCTTAAATAGGTTACCCTGTAGCTTCATTGCATATCCCCTACTCTTTTTCTCTTCTGATGTCGTAAACAATCGATCTAGGTTTACCCGTTCCATTCCATTCATTAATTTATAGACCTCTATCATATCTCCCCTCAGCCGTCTCTTTTCCAGGTTGAAGAGCCCTAACCTTTTTAGCCTCTCTTCATAGGAGTATCCTTCCATCCCCATCTCGGGTTTCTTCAAAGTCCAAACATAAGTGACCGAAGATATCAATGCTTGACCCAGTACAAGCATTGTGGAACTTGTGTCTCTTGGGGAAACTGCTAGGTACATATGACCTAGATTGGCCACTGTTGGAAACAGAATACTGGGCTTGATGGACCTTGGTCTGACCCAGTATGGCATATCTTATGTTCTTATGTTATGTTCATAAGTCTAAGACTAAAGCATCGGCATTGAAGTTTGATACCGAGCATCGAGGTAAGTCCCTACATCAAGATGCACCAAAGGGTCCATGCGATGCTGACTGGCCTGCCAAACAGCCCTGGTGGGAGTACCAACCCTCCAAAGCATCACAGGGGCTCCAGGATGCTCCTGAGGCCTCGACCTCTGGAAAACTACTGGTACTGTGTTCGGGAACGGTGGCTCGAAGCCCCGTACACAACTCAACCCAAGCATCGGTCGTCTCCTTCGACAAGCGTATCCTTGCTATTGAGAGAAGCTTGGCAGTGCTCCTGGCAGCTTTGGTACAGGTGGTATTGAAAGTTCCAGCGATGCAGGTGCTGGTTCTCTCTTTGAGACTGGTACCTCTCTGTTCCATGCCACCTCTCAAGTCTATTTTGGGAGATCCTCTCCCTCCAGTACTACAGTTGGAACAGACCAGCATCGTCTGCTTAATTTCTGGTACCGATACAGCTCACCATGAGCATCGGCATAGTCACAGAATTGTCGATACTTTGACTTTCTTTTGGAATCGGACTCTTCTGATTCCGAGGACACATCAGAGGATTCCAGGGATACCTGGGATATCCCTTCTGACCATTCCCCCCTCATGAACAGCGTTGATCCCTGCCAGAGGACATAACATAAGCTATGCCATACTAGGTCAGACCAAGGTCCATCAAGCCCAGTATCCTCTTTCCAACAGTGGCCAATCAAGGTTTCCCCAAATGACACGCTCCACAATGCTTGTATTGGGGCAAGCAGTGGATATCTTGGGTCTCCTTTAATAATGACTTATGGACCTTTCCTCCAGGAACTTGTACAAATCTTTTTTTTTAAAACCAGCTACACTAACAGCTTTTACTACATCCTTCAGTAACAAATTCCAGAGTTTGATTACATGAGTGAAAAAAATATTTTCTCTTATTTAGTCTTCAATAGGTTACACTATAGCTTCATTGCATGTCCCCTAGTCTTTCTATATTTTGATTGTGTAAACAATCCATCTATGTTTACCTGTTCCACTCCATTCATTAATTTATAGACCTCTATCATATCTCCCTTCAGTTGTCCCTTTTCCAGGTTGACGAGCCCTAACCTTTTTAGCTTCTCCTCATAGTGGTATCCTTCCATCCCCTTTACCATTTTGATGGCTCTTCTCTCTGTACCTTTTCTAATAATGCTATATCCTTTTTAAGCTATGGTAACCAGAATTGCACACACTATTCAAGGTGCAGTCAAACCATGGAATGATACAGGGGCATTATAACATCCTTTGTTTTATTCTCTGTTCCTTTCCTTATGATTCCTAGCATTCTATTTGCTTTCTTGGCCGCCGCTGCACACTGGGCGGAGGGTTTCAACGTGTTATCCATGATGACACCTAAACCTTTTTCCTGGGTGGTGGTTCCTAATTTGGAACCTTGCATCGTGTAACCATAGTTTGGGTTGTTCTTTCCTAGGTGCATAACTTTGCACTTGTCCACATTAAATTTCGTCTGTCATTTGAACATCCAGTCTTCCAATTTATCAAAGTCCTCTTACAATTCTTCACAATCCTCTTGGTTTTTAGCAATTTTGAATAATTTTGTGTCATCTGCAAATTTGATTACCTCACTCATTCCCATTTCCAGATCATTTACCATGCTATTAAAAACATTTGTTTTTAAAGTCCTTTCAGGGCTTCATTAGGGACATGGTGACAGGCCTCCAGATCACTGTGACATTGGAAACTGAACTGTGGACACCCGAGGAGGCGACCACATTACTGGTGCATTGAATTCAGAGGGGAAGCCATATTGGTGCAAGAGATAAGGGTATTGGGGGGACACTTGGCAATAGTGATCATAGTATGAGATTGCCGACCTGCTATCAGTAATCTGTGAACTATCATTAAAATCATCTCTAATACCTGAAGATTGGAGGATCGCCAATGTAACACCAATTTTTAAAAAGGGTTCCAGGGGTGATCCGGGAAACTACAGACCGGTGAGCCTGATGTCAGTACCGGGAAAAATGGTAGAAACCATCATAAAGAATAAAATTACTCAGCATGTAGATAGTCACAACCTAATGGGAGACAGCCATCATGGCTTTAGACAAGGAAGATCTTGTCTTACTAATCTGTTATGTTTTTTTGAAGGAGTGAATAAACAGGTGGACAAAGGTGAGTCGGTTGATATTGTGTATCTGGACTTTCAGAAAGCCTTTGACAAGGTCCCTCATCAGAGACTTTTGGCAAAACTAAAGAGTCATGGGATAGCAGGCAGTGTACTATTGTGTCTATATATGTATATAAATACACATATCTCGCTCTGAAAGATTTGTTGCTGTCCATGTTAATGCTGTTCCAGCATGCCATAGGCTTTTAAATGGACAACCAATTTCTATGGTAATCACAAACTACCTTTCCTTATCATTCCTCCAGCTTAGTCCTCGACGTATGGGTAGTGCACCTCCTCCTGCAGCATGAAGACTGGACCAATCAAATTTCAGCTCCTCTGGAACCCTTATACCAGGCATCTCTGGAACCCCAGTGTGTCCAGTCTTCATGCAGCAGGAGGACGTTAGTGAGCCTAGCTGGGCTCACTAGTTGTTTAGTTAGTTGTATTTGCTTCCCTAGTTAACCTTTTGGGTCTTTATTTTTTGTCCTATTGGGCTTCTTTTCTTTAGTAATTTAAGGGTTTCTGTCCCTTTAAATTGTGGGTTTCTTCTCAGAGCACTCCGTGAGGGGGGGGGTCCTGAGGAAGGTCCCTCCTGTCCAGCCTTTGCCGCTGTTATTTTTTTTTATAGCCGGTCTACCTGAAGAATTAGGATCTCTGCTCCAGGGCTCTTCGGAGCAGAGCTCCTGCGGCGGCTGAGCGGCAACTCCTCTCCGGAGGGTTGCTGAGTCTGGTTTACTAGTGCCGGTAAGTGCCGACGGCGGTGGGAGTTCAGAGCGGCTGCTGAGCCAAGTTCTGTGCTCTGTCCGGCCGTGCTGGGATCCCTCAGTGCTGGTGGAGTTTGTTCGGGGGGGCTCCCAGGGTCGCGGTATTCAGGGGCTGCTAGTTGTAGGCTGCAGCAGTGTTTGCTTTCCCTCAGACTTTTTTTTTTCTCGGCAGGGGAAAAAGCGCGCCAAAGTTGCCTGGCTGTCGCAGCCATTTTTTCTTCACTCGCGGTTTTTTCTTCGGGGTGTCCCGCGGTGAATTTATTTAGTTCTTTCATTTCTTTTCAATATTTAAGTTAATTGCTTTTAGTTTCTTTTAATTTCTTTTAATTTCTTCGTGTTATTTTATTTTCGGCCCCTTTCCTCGGACTGCAGCGGTCCCGCGGCTGAGAGGGGGGGGGGGATTGAGAGTCTCCTCTTCTCTTCCTTTGCACGCCGGTTGTGGTCTCCACAATTGGTTTGGTAATGTGTTTTTTCTCAGCCATCGGGTGTCCTGAGATGTGTTAAAAAAAAATAAATAAATAAATAAATAAAAATATATATATATACCAAAAAGGGGGCCACATCTCTCGAAAGCCGGGGAGATACTTTCTTCCCTCCTCCCTTCAGAGGCTTTCTGTTGTCAGCTCAGGCCCAGTTCCCGCATGGTTCTTCTGGGCCAGTGAGCCAGTTCTTCCCTTTTCAGCGTTGCGCTGTGCCTGCTAGCTTTCAACAGCGCAAGGGCTCTCATGCCAGGGGGGTCTCTTTGTCTCATTTGTGGTTCTCGGCGGGGCGCGGACGCGGAGACCGGCGTGTGCCCACGCTGTGCCTCGCTCTCTCGCAGTATGGAGCAGCGCCTAGAAAGTTCTGTGGCTGCGCCGGCGCAGGGGACTTGGACTCGCCGCTGGAAGGACCCTCGGGTCTTCTTTCTACCAGTTGCTTGGTGTCTGCGGGACAGTCAGACCTGCCCTTGGAGGATTTTTCTCCAGATTTTGTCTTGCTCCTGCACCAGGCGTTCTGCCGTAGGCGTCAGGTTATGGGAGCTTCGTCACTTCCAGCGCAGGGGGTGTCTGCACAGCCCGCTTCGGGGGAGCCTCTGTTGTCCGGCGGCAGGGCCCCTAAGCGGACACGGCTGCACGACCCTTTTCCTTCGAAAGCTGAGTGGTCTGAAGGGGCTGACCCAGAGTTAGACCAGGAGATGGATGCAGATGGCTTGGAAGAGGTCGAGCTTCCTGAGCCGGAGGATCAGGCTAAGATTATTCGCGTGTTCCGACGGGAAGAGCTACCTGCTCTTGTTTCGGAGGCGCTTCAAACTTTGGGTTTGGTCCCTACTGCTCCAGTGGAGGAGGCGGACGGGGCAGATCCCATTATTCAAGCGGTGTGTGTGTCAGACTAACGTAGTGTTCCCGATTCACAAGGTTATTGACCAGATGATTCAGGCCGAGTGGGACACTCCTGAATCGGGTCTCAAGGGGGTTAAGGTCATGCGCCGGCTTTATCCTCTTTCGGACGCCGATCTGGAGCGTTTCCGCTCTCCCAAAGTCGATGCGGCCGTGTCGGCAGTGACTAAGAAGACCACCATTCCGATGGAAGGGAGTGTGGCCTTACGTGAGCCGCAGGACCGGAAAATGGACGGACTGGTGAAGCAATCCTTTGAGGCGGACGCGATTGCGTTACAGGCGTTACAGCAATCCTTTGAGGCGGACGCGATTGCGTACTTCGCGGATGTCCAGTATGATCTCATCAGAGCTCTCTCCAATAGCATGGCATCTGTGGTGGCGTCCCGCAGAGCTCTTTGGTTAAAAAATTGGGCAGCCGATGGGTCTTCCAAATCGCGGTTGGGCAGATTGCCCTTTAAAGGGAGACTGCTCTTTGGTGAGGACTTGGATAAGTTGGTTAAGGACTTGGGAGACTCCAAAGGCGGTCGCCTGCCGGAGGATAGACCCAAGCGAGGTAGGTCACTTCCGGTATCTCGGGGGCAGTTTCGGGACTTTCGCAGGTTCCGCTCGCCACGTTATGGGGGTTTCCAGCGTGGCAGATATAGCTCCCGAGCGTCCGTTTTTTCGCGGCTTCCGTGGCGCCAGCAGAGGATTCTCGGCGGCTAGTTCTCCAGCCGTCCGCAAGCCACAATGAAGGGCAGCGGGTCCAGGTGGAGATGCCTGTGATCGGAGGGCGTCTTCGACGTTTTCTCTCCGCTTGGACCCATATTACTTCCGATCAGTGGGTTTTGGACATCATACGAGATGGGTATGTTCTCGATTTGGCCCGTCCCGTGCTCGATTCCTTTGTAGTGTCCCCCTGCCGGGGAGTCCGAAAAACCCTTCAGATCCGGCAAACGCTCGATCGTCTTCTCCGGTTGGGGGCGGTCATTCCCGTGCCACCAGCAGAATATGGTCAGGGAAGGTACTCCATCTATTTCGTGGTGCCAAAGAAGGGTGGCGATCTTCGCCCCATTTTGGATCTCAAAGGAGTGAATCGTTGTCTACGGGTTCCCCACTTTCGGATGGAAACTCTACGGTCCGTGATAGTCGCGGTCCGCCAGGGCGAGTTTCTCACGTCTCTCGACCTCACGGAGGCTTATCTCCATATCCCGATTCGAGAGGACCAGCAAAAATATCTCCGCTTTGCGCTGCCATGGGGCCATTTCCAGTTTCAGGCGTTGCCCTTCGGCCTTGCGACCGCGCCGCGAGTTTTCACCAAAGTCATGGTGGTGGTGGCGGCGGCCTTGCGCAAAGAGGGAGTGCTCGTCCATCCTTACCTGGACGATTGGCTGATTCGCGGGAAGTCTCGCGCAGAAAGCTTGGCGGCGACAGCAAAAGTCGTGGCGCTCTTGCAGTCTCTCGGCTGGGTGGTCAACCCCCACAAGAGCCATTTGGTGCCAACGCATCTTCTCGAATATTTGGGAGTAAAGTTCGAGACGGGCGTGGGATTGGTATCTCTTCCCGAACGCAGGATATTAGCTCTTCAATCCCTGGTACGGCGGTTCCGAAAGACTCCGGCTCCGTCGGCCTGGCAATACCTGCAGTTGCTCGGGACGATGGCAGCTTCCCTGGAGGTGGTACCTTGGGCACGCTTTCACATGCGTTCGCTCCAGCGGGCCTTACTCCGTCGCTGGTCCAACCAGTCCGATTCCCTGGGCAAACGTCTACCTTGCCCGTTGGGCGTTCGGAGAGATCTG
This sequence comes from Ichthyophis bannanicus, assembly GCA_033557465.1. Taxonomy (NCBI): domain Eukaryota; kingdom Metazoa; phylum Chordata; class Amphibia; order Gymnophiona; family Ichthyophiidae; genus Ichthyophis; species Ichthyophis bannanicus. The sequence goes on from CM066045.1 coordinate 197,864,513, forward strand.
CGTTGGTGGCTGAGCCCATCCTCGCTGCGGGTGGGGATGCCGTTGGAGCAGCCGAACTATGTTCCGCTCTTGACGGATGCCTGCCTGTCAGGCTGGGGCGCACACTTCGAGGGTCAGTTCGCTCAAGGTCTCTGGTCCCCGGAGGAGAGCGCTTGGTCGATCAATCGCTTAGAACTTCGAGCCGTTCGATTAGCCTTGCAGCACTTCGAGACCCAGTTAGCGGCTCGGGCGGTTCGAGTTCTCTCCGACAATGCGGCGACGGTGGCCTACATCAACCGGCAGGGCGGTACCGGAAGCGTCGGCCTGGAAGCGGAGACTCGGACGTTGTTCGAGTGGGTGGAGCCGCGACTGCTGGCCATCTCGGCGGCACACATTGCCGGAAAAGACAACGTTACGGCAGACTTTCTCAGCAGAGTTCAGGTGGATCCCGGCGAATGGGAACTTCAGCCGCGGGTGTTCGCGCAGCTGGTTCGGCGGTGGGGCCAACCGGTCATGGACTTGATGGCCACCTTCCGCTCAGCAAAGGCAGCTCGATTCTACAGTCGTCGGAGAGAGCCAATGTCCGAAGGTCTGGATGCTCTTTTGCAGATTTGGCCCTCCGCGGGTCTGCTCTACGTGTTCCCTCCGTGGCCCCTGCTGGGGCGCGTGATTCAGCGTATCGAGGCTCACCGAGGTCGGGTGCTGTTGATAGCGCCGGATTGGCCTCGTCGGCCTTGGTATGCCGATCTGATGTGGTTGGTGGACGGTTCTCCGTGGAGGCTTCCGGTGGTTCCAGATCTGTTGTGTCAGGGTCCCCTTCGCATGCCTCAAGTGGGGAGATTCTCTCTTACGGCCTTGCTATTGAAAGGGCTCGGCTGAGAAAACGGGGTTATTCACGGGCGGTCGTGGCGACCCTGTTGCAAGCGCGCAAGAGCTCTACTTCGCTGGCCTATGTGCGGGTTTGGCGTGTTTTTGAGGACTGGTGTTCTCGACATCAGATACGAGCGGCTACAGCCTCTATTCCGGTGATCCTGGATTTTTTGCAGGACGGTTTTGCTAAAGGTTTGGCCGCCAGTTCGTTACGCGTGCAATTGGCGGCGCTGTCATGTTACCGAGGAAAGATTCAGGGCGTGGCGTTAGGTGCTCATGCTGATGTCGTGCGTTTCTTGCGGGCTGTTTCTAGACTGCGTCCGGCCCGTAGAGTCTCGGTACCCTCTTGGGATCTTAATTTGGTGTTGCGGACTCTCAGTGCAGCCCCTTTTGAGCCTCTGTCTCGTAGTTCGGTAAAGGATTTGACTCTTAAAACGGTGTTTCTAGTGGCGATTTGCTCAGCACGCCGTATTTCCGAGCTACAGGCTCTTTCTTGTAGGGAGCCTTTTCTGTCTTTCTCGGCTCAAAAAGTGGTTCTGCGGCCTGTGCCTTCCTTTCTGCCTAAGGTGACGTCTCCTTTCCACCTGAACCAGGTCGTTTCCCTTCCAGTATTTCCGGAGTCGGAAGGGCATGCTTCTGATCGCGGTTTAAGTCGGTTGGACCTCAAGAGGGTTCTCCGACGCTATTTAAAGGTTACCAGCGGTTTTCGGAAATCGGATCACTTGTTTGTGCTGTTTGGCGGTCCTCGCAAAGGAGAAGCAGCGGCGAAGGCTTCTATTGCTCGGTGGATTAAGGAGGCGATTGGCTCAGCTTATCTATTACACGGTCGAATTCCGCCTGTTGGGTTGCGCGCTCATTCTACAAGAGCGCAGGCAGCGTCCTGGGCGGAGTTCAGTTTGGTTTCGCCGGTGGATATCTGTAAGGCGGCCACGTGGTCTTCTTTGCACACTTTCAGTAAACATTATCGACTTGATGTCTTGGCGGCGAGCGATGCCGGTTTTGGTTCCGCGGTTCTGCGTGCCGGCTGGAAAAATCCCACCCGTTAGGCTGCTTTGATACATCCCATACGTCGAGGACTAAGCTGGAGGAACGATAAGGAAATAGTAATTACACTTACCTGGTAATTGTAGTTCCTTGAGAGACGACAGCTTAGTCCTCCTGCCTCTCCCTGTCTCTTTGTTTTTAGCGCGGCACGCCTTGGGTTCAGAGGTCCGTATTCCCAGGTGAGTGCGTTTCCTTCTCCTTTTTCCTTTCGCTCCAATGTTTTCTTTTTATTCTCACTTTCTGCTTTGGCTGTGGCAGGGGCGGGACATTCCGTTCCTGTTAGGGGTGGCCTATGGCCACAATCAAAAAAAAAAAAAAAACGCAATTGCACCGTTGGGCCCGATTAAAGGTTAGCTACGTGTTTGAGTTTGCTTTGTCAGTAGGTCACTGGAGTTCCAGAGATGCCTGGTATAAGGGTTCCAGAGGAGCTGAAATTTGATTGGTCCAGTCTTCATGCTGCAGGAGGAGGTGCACTACCCATACGTCGAGGACTAAGCTGTCGTCTCTCAAGGAACTACAATTACCAGGTAAGTGTAATTACTATATTTTTTTTTTTTTACTGTAACCTCTCCGGTTACGTTACATCTGAAGCTCTCCATGTAAAGTCATCCTAAGTGACATCACTTAGGGAAGACATTGCTGATCTTCAAGAAACTGGAGGCTACACTGCCTACTACAAATTTTTTTTTTCTTTCTTTCTTTCTTTTTTTCTTTCTTTCTTTCTTTCTTTCTTTCTTTGGATAGAGGGGTCTCAAAGACCCATCCTTTTTCTGCAAACCAGTCAGATTTATCTCCTCTCTTTCCTAGAGCCTTTTTCTGCTCCAAGGACAAAGAGCTTCAAATGTTGGTCTACAGAAGCTTAGCTTCTCATCCAAAGTCCAACCTCATTAAACTCTCCCAGTTTTTTTTCTCTGGGATTAGTTCTAGCCTTTTAGGCTTCTGACCTCTGCCTGTATTGCAAAATTTATTTTCCTGTACTTCTCAGTAAGGTATTTTCTTTGAGGATAATGTACTGGTTTCTAGCACCAGACCATTAGTCTCAACAAATATTTTCGCAATATATTTGACTAAGAAACACATTAGAAAATTGGAATCCAATTTTCATTAACATTTCTGATCTACACAAGGACTCCTCTCTAGACGCCTTGTTTAGTCATGCTGTTCCACAGCACACCCTTTTTAGTTCAACTCCTACCCTCCATCCCTTGGATGCCTGAGGTTCTGGGAAATAGCATGGCCCATCTATTAGATTTGCAACATGCTGGGACCTCCTCCAGGCATCTCTAGCTTGGGAGTCCCCATATGTGAAGACTCATTCCTGCTTGTTCCTGGAGATGGCACAGTTACTTACCTGTAACAGGTGATCTCTGGGAACAGCAGGAATAAGTCTTCACAACACACCCACCTCCCCTAGGAGTTGTTTCTCTCTCTAATTTGTCTATTTCCCTCCTTCGGTCTCAGCTACAAACCCAACTGATGAGGGAAGTGAATGGGCGGGAAGGCAGCGTGCATGTGTGTGGGATGCTCCCAAAAGCTTTCTTTTTGGACGCTGGGGAGCGTTCCCGCGCAGGCTCCATCGGTACCGACGTACCCATATGTGAAGGCTTATTCCTGCTGTTCCCAGAGATCACCTGTTACGCACCTGTAAAGCACAGTTACTTACCTGTAACAACCCTCATTGCAAGAGCCAGGTCATGTGTTTGAAATTCATGTGAATGGTATGAAAGTGCAATCTTCTCTCTTTCTGCTGAGGTTTGAAATGGGATAAATGTAAGATCACACCTATGTACAAAAGGGTTTCTTCCATTGTGGAAAAATACTGTCTGTAATAGGTGAACTGCACCCGGAACCTCAAGTCTATACACTAAATGCTGGTAGACTGGACTGAAATGACAGTAAGCATGCAAACACTACAGTCTCATTTTTAGCATATACTATATTGCAATATGAACATGTATTAAGCCTAACATTTCTGCTAGAGGTTACTGTGATGTGAGTTTCAACTCACCATCATAATCTGGGAAGCAAATGCTGAGGTGCACTTTTTTAACTTTTTCTTTGAAAAGGTCCTTTTTGTTGAGAAAGAGGACGATGGATGTTGCAGCAAAGAATTTGTGGTTACAAATACTGTTGAAGAGATGAAGTGACTCATGCATCCGATTCTACAGAGGAAGGGAACAGGAGCGTGAGACTGAAGGCAGAACCCATATGAAGCTGGAAATGTCCCCTGTGTGATTCATGACCTGGGTGCCTGCCTCCCACTGCCTGCAGGAACTCTGTCTTGGGCTTTCTGGAAAGTCTAGTAATTACATCAGTGCCCCTTCTGTATTTGCACCCAGTGCAGCCATATATCTCACACAGCCCTTGGTCTGGCCCTGATTGAAGACCCTTTATATTCAGAGATTCTGCCCTTGTGGATGCCCTCTTCCAGATAACTGAATTCAGTATAGTGAATTATCCCAGAAAATAAGGTGACCGGAAATTCCTGCTCTCAAGACTTGTGTGTGCATAGTAAAGATGCCAGGATCCCTCAGTAGGCTAAAGGGAAGGGGACTGGGCATAGTCTGGTTCTTTCATGCTTCTCATGTACATATCTACTCGGATTGTAAATATAGTCTTTGAATGCTGGGCAACCTATGAGTAGCTGCTTACTCTGCTTTCTCAAACAATGAAAGAATTGTGTTGTGCATCTTCCTCTGTCATACTGTACAGAAAAAAAGCTTTAATGCTTTCAGGGCAGGCAAAGGATTGATTCCTTTTCAGACTGCCCTTCTCAAATGCAGCTAACCGTATTTGATTTCTACAGTAATGACATTATGTGGCTTTAGCTATCGGGAGAATGGTGACACTTGTGGGAGTGTTTAGAGAAGGGGAAGTAACAGCATACATGCATCAGATGCACGGCTGCTGTTTGCTCTCCACCCATAGCAGTAGCAGGGGCAAAGTATGCAAACTCAGCACATGGACTTTCAACATGGTTTCTTACCCTTTTAAAATTAGTCTAACGTACTCATGTTAATAGCACCTGCATAGTATGTGACATTTTCTCCTCTATGTCTTCAGGTATTTTTGGCAGACATGGGGTCAAGGAACATGCAGCACCTGAGCTTATAGTACTAGCAAGTATTTTAGATTTCCAGTTCATTCGTTCATTCTTATCACGTCTGTAGTGGGAGAAATAAAACCTGTTCTATTGTAGTTTTGGTTCTGGAATGGCTGTCTTTGGAGAGATAAATGAGTTGCAAAGCTGGACAGTTTCCAAGCGCTAGAGTGGTAGTTCAAACAAAGATTGCGGTTACTGCAAGGCAGGAAAAAGTGCCACCCTTCACTCACGGGAGGGCAGATTCCTTACCACCTCTTCATCTTCCACAAGCACCATGTCATAAGCACTCAGAGCTGCACAGAAGATGATGCAGGTTACACCTTCAAAGCAGTGAATCCACTTTTTGCGCTCTGACCTTTGACCTCCTACATCAAACATCCTACCAAATAAAGCAAGTGGTCAATGCAATACTGCTAAGTGTCTATACAGTAGAGCAGCATTCCTTCAGCCAGCCACCCACTCACCTGAAGTGCAGGTTCTTGAAGGCAAATTGTGTTTCTATGATACCAGTAGTCTTTACTCGAGATCTCAGAACGTCTTGCTCAGTGGGAATGTAACTGTCAGCTGTTATCCTATCCAGCTGATTCAGATAGCTGTGGAATTGGGGGGGAAGGGGGAACAGATACACATTATACTTAGTGGAAAGACAGTCGCTACAGCAATTGGGATCCATAGAAAGTGGCAGGAATTACAAATTTGAAGGTTGATAGCTAGGTGTAACTGCAGTGAATGTTCATTCAGTCTCCTAATGTACATGGTAAAACAAAATGTATGCAAATAAGTGGCATTTTAGAAAAGGCATCCCAGTGCCAGGGCAGAATGCACAGAAAAACACTAAGGACACTTGTTTCGGCCTTATTTTAGAAATATAGACATCCTTGATGTGGACGCCCACGCTGATGTCATATAGACATCCCTGCTATGAAACCATGGGGTGGGGACATCCATTTCAAGCAAGGTTGCACACAGGGATGTCCAACAGTGTGTCAAAATGAAAACATGAGCCTCCATTCCTTGTCGGTGTTTGCTGTAAAATAAAGGGGATACAAGTGCTCCAACTTCTCCCCATCCTCCAGACATTTGCCTGACAAAACAAGCACTTTTAGAAACATGATGATAGAAAAAGACACATGATCTATCCAGTCTGCCTTTCCATATCAGCTACAATAGTCCCCTTTTTACCTTTACAGATGATCTGTGTTTGCCCCATGCTTTTTTTTGAATTCCGATACTATCCTCGCGTCCACCACCTCCACTGGGAGACTATTCCACGCCTCCACCACTCTTTCTGTGCATTTATGCCATGGAGGTATTTAAATGTATCTATCATATTGCCCCATCCCACCTTTCCTCTAACGTCTACATATTAAGATCTTTGTCCTCATATGCTATAAAACGAAGTGCACTAATCAGTTTTGTAGCTATCCTCTGCACTGACTCCAACCTGCTTATATCCTTTTGAAGGTGTGGTCTCTAGAATTGCATGCAATACTCCAAATGAGATCACCCAGAGACTTATACAGAGGCATTATCACTTCCTTCTGCTGGCCATTCTCCCTATACACCCAAGCATCCTTCTGGCGTTTGCAGTTGCCTTTTCTACCTGTTTAGCTACTTTAAGATTGTCAGGCACAATTGCACTCAGGTCCTGCTCTTTTGTGGACAAAAGTACCTCATCCCCTACACTGTACAGCCCCTTTGGACTTTTGCAGCCCAACTGCATGACCCTGCATTTTTTAGCATTAAATTTCAGCTGCCAAATTCTAGACCATTCTTCAAGCTTAACTAGATCCCTCCACGTGTTATTTACAACTTCCTGGGTGTCTATTGCAGATTTTGGTATTGTCCACAAACAAACCTTACTTGACAGCCCTTCTGCAATATCACTAACAAAGATGTTAAAAAGAATTGGACCAAGGGCAGATCCCTGAGGCACACCACTGGTAGCCACCACCTCCTCAGAGTGAGCTCCATTTACCTGTATCCTTTCTTACCTCCCACTCAACCAATTTCTAACCAAATTGGTAACTTTAGGGTCCATTCCTAGGGTGCTCAGTTTGTTTATAAGTCGCCTGTGTGGAACTGTGTCAAAGGCTTTACTGAAACCTAAATAGACCGCATCTAGGGCTCTCCCTCGGTCCAACTCCTCCTTGGTCACCCAGTCAAAGAAATCAATTAGATTTGTCTGACAAGACCTGCCTCTGATGAATCCATGCTTCCTCTAATCCTGCAATCCTTTAGACTCCAGAAATCTCACTATTCTGTCTTTTAGTAGCCTTTCCAATAACTTACTAACCACAGAGATTAGACTAATCGGCCTGTAGTTCTCAATGTTTTGGTTTCCTGGACCATGGGATGATGATTCAAGGGCTGCAGAGCAGAGATGGTGTCCATCTGTCCAAGAAGGATTGACATGTCTTCAGTAGCAGACTGGCTAACCTACTGAAGAGGGCTTTAAACTAGATTTGTTGGGGATAGGTGAAGAAAGCCCCCATGTAAGTGAAACATTAAATACCTTTATAGAAATAGGTTTTATTGTACACCGCTTTCACGCTTATGCATGAGTGGTATATCAAGCCTCATGAATAAAGATAAAGGTAAAAGGGGCAACATTTGGAAAGCAGTATCTATAAATGTCTGTAGCATGAGAAATAAGATCCCAGATGTTGAGGCTTTAATGGGAGAGGCTGACTTGGATTTAGTGGCAGTTACAGAGACATGGTTCACGGACAACTATGACTGGGATATAACTATACCAGGCTATATGTTATTAAGAAAGGATAGGATAGAAGGGGAGGAGAAGTGGCACTATATGTAAAAAATAATATTAAAGCTATGGAAATACAGGGCTTAAAAGGGAGAGAGGAGGCAGTATGGGTTAAACTAGAAAGTGGGAAAGAGAAATCCATTTGAATTAGCATGTTATACAGACCTCCATCACAGGGAGAAGATGTAGACGGAGATTTAATAGAAGACACATGCAGCATTGCTAGTAAAGGGGAAGTGCTACTAATAAGGGTTTTCAACATACCGGATGTTGATTGGTACATCCTTGCTGCGGTGTTATCTAGAAGCAAGGAGATCCTGGATTCTTTACAGGAAGAACTATTCAGGCAACTGGTGTAAAAGAACCCATACATGATGGGGCCATACTGGACTTAGTGCCTAGCAATGGGGAAAGTGTTTTTGATATTGCATCAGGACATCATCTCGCATCCAGTGATCACCAGATGGTATGGTTCAATATTAGGATTACGGCTGATAAAATCTATTCAGAAGCTAGAGTCTTAGACTTTAGGACAACTAACTTTGCCAAGAAGGGTCAATACTTCAAGAAGTTGTTAGCAGGAGGGAGTAGCTGAGGGATGTAGAAAAACAGTGGGCAAAACTGAAAGGCAATATTTTAAGGGCAACCAGCATTTTTGTTAGAATGGTAAATAAAGGAAAAGGAGGTTGTTATGGTTCTCAAAAGAGGTAGCTCAAAAGAAAAAGATGGAGGCCTTCATGAAATACAAGAGATCACAGAAAGAGGAAGACGGGCATCTCTATTTGGAAAAACTTAGGCTGGCAAAGTAGACAAGAAAGAAAAGATACAAAAAGAAGAGGAAATAGGCAATGCAATAAAATGTGGGGATAAGACATTTTTCAGATATGTTAGTGAAAGGAGGAAGGGCAAAAGTGGTATTGTCAGACTCAAGGGTGAAGGGGAGGAATATGTAGAAGCTGATGAGGATAAAGCGGAATTGCTTAACAAATATTTCTGTTCTGTGTTAACAGATGAAGGGCCCTCAGACAACACTCACAAACAGGAACAAAAGCAAGAGGCATCTCAAATAATTTTCAGAGGACTGTTCATGAGGAACTAGCTAAACTAAAAGTGGACAAAGTGATGGGATACAACTGAGAATACTGAAGGAACTTGGGGATGTTCTAGGAACTCCACTAACCGACCTTTTCAATGCCTCTTTGGAGTCGGGGTGGTGCCAGAGGACAAAAGTGGAAGTAAGGATGTAGTTTGACCTCGGTGGTGAGTAAATTATTGGAAACGCTGCTGAAAGAGAAAATAGTGAGGTTTCTCAAGTCCAGGAGATTACTGGATCTGAGGCAGCATGGATTCACCAGAGGCAGGTCTAGTCAGAGAAATCTGATTGATTTCTTTGACTGGGTGACCAGGGAGTTGGACTGAGAGAGAGCCCTAGATGTGGTGTATTTATATTTCAGCAATGCTTAAAAATGTAGTGTTATGCATTTGGGCTGCAACAATCCAAGGGAGCAATACAGCATAGGTGTTGATGTACCTCTCTCCAAGAAAGAATGGACTTGGGCGTGATTATTTCTGATGATTTCAAAGTAGCTAAACAGGTAGAAAAGGCAACAGCAAAAGCTAGAAGGATGCTTGGGTACATAGAGAAATGGCCAGCAAAAGAAAGGAGGTGATTGTGCCTCTGTATAAGTCTTTGGCGTGACCTCATTTGGAGTATTGTGTGCAATTCTGCAGGCTGCACAATCAAAAAGAGATAAACAGGTTGGAGCCTGTGCAGAGGGTGGCTACTAAAATGGTTAGTGGTCTTTGTTATAAAACATATGAGGACAGACTTAAGGACCTTAATATGTATACTTTAGAGGAAAGGCAGAACAGAGGTGATATGATTGAGATGTTTAATACCTCCGTGGCACAAATGCACATGAGGGAGAGCCTCTTTCGATTGAAAGCAAGCTCTGCTATCAGGGGACATAGGATGAGGGTGAAACTTTTCCTTACAAAAAGAGTGGTAGATGTGTGGAATAGTCTCCTTGTAGAGATGAGGACAGTATCTGAATTTAAAAAAAAAGAAAACATGGGATAAACACAGAGGCTCTCTAAAGGAAAACAAGGGGACTCTTGTAGTGGTTGATATGGAAGATCAGACTAGATAGTCATGTTTCTATGTCATCCTTACATCTGCTTTTGTCTAAAGGGACCACATGTTCCTTTCTCTAGTCCTCTGGAACCACTTAAAACTCCAAAGAGGCATTGAAAAGATCAGACAGTGGAGCCACTGGAACATCCTCAAATTCTCTCAGTATTCCTCAATGTATCCCATCTGGACCTATGGCTTTGTGTGCTTTTAGTTTAGCTAGTGCTTCATGAGCTCAGTCTTCTAAAAATCGTTCAAGATCCCTTTCGCCTCTGTTCCTATTTGTTGGTGTTTTCTGAGGTCCTGCTTCTGGCCCTTCATCTGTGAACACAGAACAGAAATAGTTAAGCAATTCCGCTTTATCCTCATCAGTTTCTACATATTCCTCCCTTTCACCCTTGAGTCTGACAATACCACTTTTGCCCTTCCTCCTCTCACTAATATATCTGAAAAATGTCTTATCCCCACATTTTATTGCATTGGCTATTTCTTCTTTTTGTACCTTTGCTTTCCTGACTGCTTTGCTAGCTTCTCTAAGTTTTCCCAAATATAGATGTTTGTTTATTTAAAAACTTTATATACCGCCCGTCACAGGGTATCAGAGCAGTTTACAATCATAAAATGATAAAAGGCTGCAGAAAGGAAAGAGAACGCCAATTTAGAAGTTTCCAAGAGGGGAAAAGGAAAGAGATCAGAAAAGTAAAAAAAAAAAAAAGACAAGACAACCAATAAAGAAGTTAATTACAATACTCGTTAAGGGGGAAAGTAGTAGGAGGTGAGGGAGTGGGCAGAAGGTTGAATGCCATACAAAAAAGGTGAGTTTTTAAGTGGGTTTTAAAGAATTTGAAAGAAGAATCCAATTGGAGGGCAGGGGGGAGTGAGTTCCAGAGGTGGGGCCCAAGAAAGTAAAAAGCGGAAGACCGTGTAGATTCTAGGTGGGCTTGGGATGGGGAAGGAAGGAACAAGCGGTTGGAGTGGACAGAACGGTGGGGGTGTGAAGGTGTATCAGATCAGCAAGGTACAAAAGAACACCAGTGTGAATAGTTCTGTGGACAAAGATAAGAATTTTGAATTGTATGTGATATGAAACAGGGAGCCAATGGTGGTGCAAAAGGAGGGGGGTGACATGATCAAAGCAGGATGCATGTGAGAGGATACGGACAGCTGAATTCTGGAGACGTTGGATGCGGGAGAGTTGAGATTGAGGGAGACCAGCTAAGCAAACGTTACAGTAGTCCAAGCGTGAGAGAACTAATGAACAAAGAAGGGTAGCCAGAGAGGAGGAGGAGAGAAAAGGACGGACAGCACGGAGTTGTTTTAACACAAAAAAGGAACGTTGGACCAAGGATGAAATGTGACTCTTAGAGGTGAGGGCAGAATCAAGAGTAACACCTAAGTATCTAAGGGAGGAGACTAAGGGGATAGGAGAGGAAGAGAGAAACCAGTACAAGAGGAGGAGGGGAGTGACCAAAGGTGAACCAGATCGCTGCAGTTTTCTTGAGATTGAGATGAAGGAAGTTGGAAGAAATCCAAGAAGCAATGGCGGAGACAGTTGTTGAGAGGGGTGATGTCTGGAGCCAAGGAATCAGTGTGATAGAGGAGAAAGATGTCGTCAGCATAATAATGTGCGGAAACATCATACTGTTGAACCAGGAGAGTGAGGGGGGCCAAAAAGACATTAAAGAGGACAGAGCCTTGAGGAACCCCACACAAAAGGGGGGTGGAGGGGGAGGAAGCAACACTGGATAGGACAGAGAAGGAACGACAAGATAAAAAAGAGATGCCTATCTTCCTCTCTCTGTGATCTCTTTTCAGATGCCTATTCATGCCTAGAGCAGGTATATAACCTTTGGCATGACATTTCTAAAATGGGGTGAGGATGTTGAATTTCTTGAACACCATGGCCATGCCTTCATCATGCCCCCATTCAAACTTGGGCATCCACAGACCTGGTTTCTAAGATGGTGCTAGGGACATCTCGGTGCTTTGGATGTCACTATGCCTGTTTGCAGACATCCAAGGCATAAACAAAGCTTCTAAAATAACCCCCATGTGTAAGCACAGAAGAGCACACCAGAGGCATTATCACTTCCTTTTTTTCTGCTGGCCGTTCCTCTCCCTATACACCCAAGCATCCTTCTGGTGTTTGCAGTCACCCTTCCTACCTGATTAGCTACTTTAAGATTGTCAGACACAATTATGCCCAGGTCCTGCTCCTCTTTTGTGGACAGAAGTACCTCACCCCCCTATACTGTGTACTACTGGTTTGGATTTTTGCAGCCCAAATGCATGACCCTGCATTTTCTAGCTTTAAATTTCAATGGTCAAATTCTAGACCATTCGTTAAGTGTATAGTCTTTCAATTTTCTGTCCTGTCCTTTTTCTTTCTTTCCTGTCATCTTATGGCGTTCCTTTTCTATAGTTTGCAGTGTTGACCTTTTTTATTTCATTGTAAACCGCTTTAATGTCTTGGCGTAAGTGGTCTATCAAGTGTGGAAATAAAGATAATGGCTAATTCCCTCATGTTATCTACACCTTCCTGGGTGTCTACTCTATTGCAGATTTTGGTATCATTCGCAAACAAGCAAACCTTACCTAACAGTCCTTCTGCAATATCACTAACAAAGATGTTAAAAAGAATTGGATAAAAGACAGATCCCTGTGGCACACTACTGGTAACTTCCTCCTCCTCAGAGTGAACTCCATTTACCTGTACCCTTTGTTGCCTCCTATTCAACCAATTTCTAATCCAATCAGTAACTTTAGGGTCCATCCTCAGGGTGCTCAGTTTGTTTATAAGTTGCCTGTGTGAAAGGGTGTCAAAAGCTTTACTGAAATCTAGATATGCCATATCTAGGGCTCTCTCTCGGTCCGACTCCTTGGTCACACAGACAAAGAAATTACTCTGAGGAGAAGACTACCAGCGGTGTGCCCCAGGGATCTGTCCTTGGTCCGATTCTTTTTAACATCTTTGTTAGTGATACTGCGGAAGGGCTGTCGGGTAAGGGTTTGCCTCTTTGCAAATGATACCAAAATCTCCAATACAGTGGACACCCAGGAAGTGTAGATAACATGAGGAGGGACCTAGCTAAGCTAGAAGAATGTCTAGAATTTGGCAGCTGGGATTTAATGTAAAAAAATGCAAGGTTATTCATTTGGGCTCCAGCAATCCAAGGGAGCAATATAGTATAGGGGGTGAAGCACTTCTGCCCACAAAAGAAGAGCGGGACCTACTTCTGCCCACCAAAAGAAGAGCGGATGGTTCAGAAGAATGTATCCTTGAAGGATACTACCAAAAGCAGAGGTTCCAAAAAAGACTAAAGTAGCCCAAATGCCCTTGAGTATGGAGCAGACAGAGCTTAATGATCCCAAATTACCCATGTCTATCAATAGCCAAATTAATATGAATAAAATACAGTCTCTAAAATGCTTGTATGCAAATGCTAGAAGTCTAAAAAATAAGATGGGAGAGTTAGAATGTATAGCACTAAATGAGAGGTTAGATATGATTGGAATATCAGAGACATGGTGGAAGGAGGACAACCAATGGGACACTGTGATACCTGGGTACAAACTATATCGTAATGATAGAGCTGATCAAATTGGTGGAGGGGTTGCGCTCTGTTAGAGAGGGCATTGAGTCACAAAGGATTAAAGTTTTGCAGGAAACAAAGTTTGCTGTAGAATCTCTATGGATTGAAATTCCATGTAAAAAGGGGAAGGCGATGGCAGTGGGGGTGTACTATCGACCACCTGGCCAGAATGAACAAATGGATGATAAAATGCTCAAAGAAATCAAGGAAGCTAACAAAAGTTACAGAGCAGTAATAATAATGGGTGATTTCAATTAACCCGGTATCGACTGGGTCAGTGTCACGGCAGGACATGCTAGGGAGATAAAGTTCCTAGATGAAATAAATGACTGCTTCGTGGAGCAGCTGGTTCATGAACCGACCAGAGGGGAAGCCATATTAGACCTAGTCCTTAGTGGAACACCAGATCTAGTGCAAGAGATAAGGGTGTTGGGGCCACTTGGCAATAGTGATCATAGCATGATCGCCTTTGATTTAATTAGTGGAGGAGGGATAATAAGGAAATCCTCAGTACTACCTTTTAACTTTCGAAAGGGAGACTATGATAAAATGAGGAAGATAGTTAAGAAAAAACTAAAAGGAGCAGTTGCAAAGGTTAAAGACATACATCAAGCTTGGGTGTTGTTGAAAAATACTGTCTTGGAAGCCCAGACCAGCTGTATTCCACGCTTTAAGAAAAGTGGAAGGAAGTCCAAAAGACTGCCAGCATGATTTAAAGGTGAGGTCAGAGAGGCTGTTGCCAAAAAAGCTTCTTTCAGGAAATGGAAAAAAGAGCCAAACGACGAAACCTGGAAACAGCACAAGCACTGGCAGGTCAAATGCAAGGCATTGATAAAGCAGGCAAAGGGAGAATTTGAGAAGAAGCTTGCTGCGGAAGCAAAAACGCAAAATAAAGATTTTTTTCAAGTACATTCGTAGCAAAAAACCTGTGAGAGAGTCAGTTGGTCCATTAGATGATAGAGGAGTTAAAGGGGCACTAAGAGGCGACAAGGCGATAGCGGAGAGACTGAATGAATTCTTTGCTTCGGTCTTTACTGAGGAAGATGTAGGGATGTTACCCATGACTGAAGTGGTATTTAAAGGTGCGGAAGAATTGAAGGAAATATCGATACATCGGGAAGATGTATTACAACTATTAGATAAACTGAAGAGTAGCAAATCACCTTGGCTGGATGGTATACATCCAAGGGTGTTGAAAAAACTGAAATATGAGACTGCAGACCTGCTATTAGTAATCTGTGAACTATCATTAAAATCATCTGTAATACCTGAAGATTGGAGGATCGCCAATGTAACACCAATTTTTAAAAAGGGTTCCAGGGGTGATCCGGGAAACAGACCAGTGAGCCTCACGTCAGTACCAGGAAAAATGGTAGAAACCATCATAAAGAATAAAATTACTCAGCATGTAGATAGTCATGGCCTAATGGGAGACAGCCAACATGGCTTTAGACAAGGAAGATCTTGTTTTACTAATCTGTTATTTTTGTTTGAAAGTGTGAATAAACAGATGGACAAAGGTGAGTCGGTTGATATAGTGTATCTGGACTTTCAGAAAGCCTTTGACAAGGTCCCTCATCAGAGACTTTTGGCAAAACTAAAGAGTTATGGGATAGGAGGCAGTGTACTATTGTGGATCAGGAACTGGTTAAAAGATAGAAAGCAGAGGGTAGGGCTAAATGGCCAATTTTCCCAATGGAGAAAGGTGAATAGTGGTGTCCCCCTGGGATCTGTGCTGGGTGCGCTGCTTTTTGACATATTCATAAATGACCTGGAAAGTGGAATAACGAGTGAGGTTATTAAATTTGCAGATGAGACAAAACTATTTAAAGTTGTTAAAACACAAGAGGATTGTGGAAAATTGCAAGAGGATCTTGATAAATTGGAAGACTGGGCATCAAAATGGCAGATGAAATTTAATGTGGACAAGTGCAAAGTTATGCACCTAGGGAAGAACAAACCAAACTATGGTTACACGATGCAAGGTTCCACATTAGGAACCACCACCCAGGAAAAAGATTTAGGCGTCATTGTGGATAACATGTTAAAACCCTCGGCCCAGTGTGCAGCGGCAGCCAAGAGAGCAAATAGAATGCTAGGTATCATAAGGAAAGGAATGGAAAATAAAACAAAAGATATTATAATGCCTCTATACCGTTCCATGGTGAGACCGCAGCTTGGATATTGTGTGCAATTCTGGTCTCTGTATCTTAAAAAGGATATAACGTTATTAGAAAAGGTTCAGAGAAGAGCCACCAAAATGGTAAAGGGGATGGAAGGATACTCCTATGAAGAAAGGCTAAAAAGGTTAGAGCTCTTTAACCGGAAAAGAGACGGCTGAGGGGAGATATGATAGTAGTCTATAAATTAATGAACGGAGTGGAAAGGGTAAACGTAGATCGATTGTTTACGTTATCAGAATATAGAAAGACTAGGGGACATGCAATGAAGCTACAGGGTAAACTATTTAAGGCTAATAAAAGAAAATATTTTTTCACTCAACGTGTAATCAAACTCTGGAATTTGTTACCGGAGGATGTAGTAAAGGCTGTTAGTGTAGATGGGTTTAAAAAAGGTTTGGACAAGTTCCTGGAGGAAAGGTCCATAAACCATTATTAAGAAGGGACCCAGGATATCAATGCTTGACCCAGTAGAAGCATTGCGGAACCTGTGTTTTTTGGGGAAACTGCTAGGTACGTATGACCTAGATTGGCCACTTGGAAACAGGATACTGGGCTTGATGGACCTTGGTCTGACCCAGTATGGCATATCTTATGTTCTTATGTCTGATTGTGTCTGTGATCTTAAAGTAGATAAAAAGATAGAAGGATGCTTGGATGCATAGGGAGAGGAATGGGCAGCAGAAGAAAGGAGGTGATAGTGTCTCTATATAAGTCTTTGGTGCGATCTCATTTGGAGTATTGTATGCAATTCTGGAGACCACATCTTCAAAAGGGTATAGAAACATTACAGAAAAAGACCACATGGCCTATCTAGTCTGTCGTCCTCATATCAACAACTACAACAGTCCCCTTTTTTCCTTTAGAGATCCTTTGTGTTTGTCCCATGCTTTTTTTAATTCAAATACTGTCCTCATCTCTACCTCCTTCAATGGGAGACTATTCCACGGATCCACCACTCTTTCTGTAAAGAAATATTTCCGCATATCACTCCTGAATCTATCCTCTTTCACCCTCATCCCATGTCCCCTCGTAGCAGAACTTGCTTTCAATTGAAAGAGGCTCTCCCCCTGTGCATTTATGCCATGGAGGTATTTAAACATCTCAATCATATCACCTCTATCCTGCCTTTCCTCTAAGGTGTACATATTAAGATCCTTATGTCTGTCCTCATATGCTTTATAATGAAGACCACTAACCATTTTAGTAGCCACCCTCTGTACTGACTCCACCCTGTTTATATCTATTGCAGATTTTGGTATCATCGGCAAAGAGGCAAACTTTACCCGGCAGCCCTTCCGCTATATCACTAACAAAGATGTTAAAAAGAATTGGACCAAGGACAGATCCCTGGGGCACACCACTGGTAACCACCTCCTCCTCAGAGTGAGCTCCATTTACCTGTGCTCTGTTGCCTCCCACTCAACCAATTTCTTACCCAAACAGTAACTTTAGTGTCCATCCCTAGGGTGCTTAGTTTGTTTATAAGTCGCCTGTGAGGAACGGTGTCATTGGCATGCTAAAATCTAAATACACCACATCTAGGAAACTCTCTCAGTCCAACTCCCTGGTCACCCAGTCAAAGAAATCAATCAGATTTGTCTGACAAGACCTGCCTCTGGTGAATCCATGCTGCCTTGGATCCTGTAATCCGCTGGACTCCAGAAACCTCACTATTTTCTCGTTCAGCAGTGTTTCCAATAATTTACTCACCACTAAAGTTAAACTAACCGACTTGTAGTTTTCAACCACATCCTTCTGCTTTTGTGTAAAGGCACCACATGAGCCTCTCTACAGTCCTTTGGCACCACTCCCGACTCCAACGAGGCATTGAAAAGGTCAGTCAGTGGAGCTGCTAGAACGTCCCCAAGTTCCCTCAGTATTCTCGGGTGTATCCCATCCGGTCCCATCGCTTTGTCTACTTTAAGTTTAGCTAGTTTCTCATGAACACAGTCTTCTGAAAATTGTTCAAGATGCCCCTCGCTTCTTTTCCTGTTTGTGGGTGTTTTCTGACGTCCTGTTCCTGGTTCTTCATCTGGAAACACAGAACAGAAATATTTGTTAAGCAATTCCGCTTTATCCTCATCAGCTTCTACATATTCCTCCCCTTCACCCTTGATTCTGGCAATACCACTTTTGACCTTCCTTTTCTCACTAACATATCTGAAAAATGTCTTATCCCCCCATTTTACTGCATTGACTATTTCCTCTTCTTTTTGAATCTTTGCTTTC
Organism: Ichthyophis bannanicus; assembly: GCA_033557465.1. Lineage (NCBI taxonomy): Eukaryota > Metazoa > Chordata > Amphibia > Gymnophiona > Ichthyophiidae > Ichthyophis > Ichthyophis bannanicus. Next base: position 197,882,412 of record CM066045.1, read on the forward strand.
CTGACTACTTTGTTAGCTTCTCTTTTTCCAAATATGGATGCCTGTCTTACTCTCTGTGATCGCTTTTATTTCATGAATTCCTCCCTTTTTCTTCACCTTTTCAGCTACTTCTTTTGAAAGCCATAGCGGTCTCCTTTTCCATTTACCTTTATTTACCATTTTAACAAAAAGTTTGGTTGCCCTTAAAATATCCCCTTTCAGTTTTTCCCACTGTTTTTCTACATTCCCCAGCTGTTCCCATCCCGCTAACGACTTCCTGAGGTATTGACCCAACTTGGCAAAGTTAGTTTTCCTAAAGTCGCCCCCCTCGCTTTTGAATGGACTCTTAACAGCCCTAGTCCTAATATTGAGCCACACCATCTGGTGATCACTGGATGCAATATGATCTCCCGCTATAACATAGAGAGGAGTGGCCTAGTGGTTGGGGCAAGGTACTACAGGCTGGAAGGTCGGTGATTCAAATCCCATTAGAGGACAGCAACCTTGGGCCGGAAGGACTGGGGTTTCTAGTCCCACAGGTGTTCCTTGTGGTCTTGGGCAAGCCACTTAACCCTTCATTGCCCATGTTACCTGTAAGTATTAGTGTATGTGTCTCATATCCCCTCATGTTAAATGTATCACCCAACTGCCTTGACCCGGTGAAAAGCGGGATATAAATGCAGCTAAATAAATAAACATCAGAAGCACTTTCACCATTGGTAAGCACCAAGTCCAGTATGGCCCCTTCATGTGTGGGTCTTTTACCAGTTGCCTGAATAGTTCTCCCTGTAGAGCATCCAGGACCTCCTTACTTCTAGATGATAGTGCAGCAGGAATTTGCCAATCAACATCTGGCATATTGAAATCCCCTATCTGTAGCACTTCCCCCATTACTAGCAATGCTGCGTATGTCTTCAATTAACTCTCCATCCACCTCTTCCTCTTGTGAGGGAGGTCTGTATATCATGCTAATGCAAATAGATTTTTCTTTCCCTCTTTCTAGTTTAACCCACAGTGCCTCCTCTCTTCCTTTTAAGCTCTGTAATTCCAAAGCTTTACTATATTTTTTACATATAGTGCCACTCCTCCTCCCCTTCTTCCTCCCCTGTCCTTTCTGAATAAAGTATAGCCTGGTATAGTTACATCCCAGTCATGGTTTTCTGTGAACCATGTTTCTGTAACTGCCACTAAATCCAAGTCAGCAACTCCCACCAAAGCTTCAACATCAGGGATCTTATTTCCCATGCTACGGGCATTTATACACACTGCTTTCCATGTTACCCCTTTTCATAAAGGTATTTAATGTTTCACTTACCTGGGGGATTTCTTATTTATTTAAGTTTTTTGATACCGCTTTATCATTTCAATCAAAGCGGTTTACATTGTATCTTAAACTTGGTAATGTACAGTAAACAGGGATGTTGATAACTTGAATTTTTCTGAACAATGGAGGGTTAAGTGACTTGCCCAAGGCCACAAGGAGTGCTAGTGGGAATTGAATCCTGGTCTATTGGTTCCCAAGCCAGTGCTCTAACCATTAGGCGGCTACTCCACTTCACCCATCCCCAACAAATCTAGTTTAAAGCCCTTTTCAGTAGATTAGCCAGTATGCTACTGAAGACATGTCAGTCTTTCTTGGACAGATGGACGTCATCTCTGCTCTGCAACCCTTGGAACAGCATCCCATGGTCCAGGTATAAACAGGTTGGAGTTGGTGCAGAGAGTTGCTACTAAAATGGTTAGTGGTCTTCATTATAAAGCATATGAGGACAGACTTAAGGAGCTTAATATGTACACCTTAGAGGAAAAGCAGCATAGAGGTGATATGACTGAGACATTTAAATAACTCCATGGCATAAATGCACAGGAGAAGAACATCTTTCAATTGAAAGCAAGCTCTGCTATGAGGGGACATAGGATGAGAGTGAAAGGGGGTAGACTCAGGAGTAATATGTGGAAATTTTTCTTTATGGAAAGAGTGGTAGATGCGTGGAATAGTCTTCCAGTGGAGGTGTTAGAGATGAGGACAGTATCTGAATTCAAAAAAGCATAGGACAAACACAGAGTATCTTTTAAGGAAAAAAGGGGAGTGTTGTAGTGGTTGATATGGAAGGGCAGACTAGATAGGCCATGTGGTTTTTTTTTCTGCCATCATGTTTCTATGTTTCCTGAATTAAGTATAGCCCGGTATAATTACATCCCAGTCATGGCTGTCCGTGAACCATGGTTCTGTAACTGCCTCTAAATCCCAGTCAGTCTCTTCCATTAAAACCTCAACATCTGGGATCTTATTTCCATTGCTACGGGCATTTATACACACCACTTTCCAGATGTTGCCCCTATTATCCATTCCTACAGAGGTATTTAATGTTGCACTTACCTGGGGGCTCTCTTCACCCATCCCAACAAATCTAATTTAAAACCCTCTTCAGTAGGTTGCCAGTGTGCTGCTGAAGACACTTTGACCCTTCTTGATCAGATGAACACCATCTCAGGAAACCAATATATCATTCACTCGAATCTGATTGGTTTTATAATTGGCTGGGAAATTTATGATAATGTTTGAATATCGTTTTGCGTGTCCATAGGGAAGCTAAGAGTGCTTTGTGTGTGTCATTGAACGCAGAAAAAGCCTTCGACCGAATGGAGTGAAATTACCTTTTTGCTGTCATGTTTGGGTTTGGCAAGAATTTCGTAGGATGGGTTCAGGCCCTTTATGCAGCACTGTTGGCTAGTGTTGGTAAATGGCACCCGGTTGGAGAGCTTCCCTTTATTACCATGGAACGTGACAGGGGTGCCCGCTCTCCCTGCTACTTTTCATGCTGGTGATTGAACCATTAACCTGCCTACTGCGTTCAGCTCCAGATATCCAACTGGTTATACTGGATGGGATATCCCATCATGTATCTTTTTATGCAGATGATAGATTCGTTTTCCTAGAAAATCCTGAAGTGTCCATGCAGGGGCTACTTCAGGTTCTTGGGGAATTTGCCGCTGTCTCACTGTATATACCTGCTCTGTTAAATGTTATTTATGACATGTCTCTATACCCACTCAAGATCTCTAGTCTGATGTAATTGCTTTTATTTAATTATCCATATGCTATTCCCCAGTTAATCCTTGTTTTATTCCCCTGTTACCTGTAACTTGGACAAGTTCTCTAAATCTGAGTGTATTTTGTTTAATGTAAACCGCACTGATGTCAAATAGCGCGGTATATAAGAGCTGTTAAATAAATAAATAAATAAAATAAAATTGTGATAAAACCAAGATTCTCCACTTAGGTGAGGCTGGGACTCTACTCCAACATGTTGCCCGTTATGGGTGGCCTCCTTTTCCATCAGATATCTAGGGGTTACAATCTCGCTGCATCCTATGGACTTGTTTAAACTTAATTATGCACTGTTGGCCTCTACAGTGGTAGCCGGAGTGTTGGGAAGGTCTTACATTGGAATGGTTGAACCGGGTCGCTTCCTTAAATTGGTTTACTTTTTTCTCAGCTATTCATTCATGTCCCCACATGTTTCTTTATGAAATTGTTGGAGTATTTTAGTTGGTTTGTTTGGGGGAAACCCAAGGCCTGGATTGGCTGGTGGTGACTAGTACTACCCATGGAGGAAGGTGGGATAGGATGTCCAAAATTGCTTCTATATTTCAAGGTGGCAATGTTACGTGGACTGTGCTACCATTATGTAAGGCTGCCAGATGCTCATTGGGTAGCTATGGAACTGGCATGGCTAGTGCTCTATTCGGTGTTTGAAGGGGTGTGGGGGAGCGGGTATCCGACCACACTCTGTTGACCCCCCCTGTTATGCATTGGGCATTGGTATGCCATAAGAATGGCGTGAGTGCTTCATTATTCCTGAGAGCTCAGTTGTGTGATTTTAACCCCTTTTGTGGCTTCAATTTTGATCATTAAGGTGGGCATGGAATTAGAAGGGGATAAAATATTTCACAGACTTACTCAAAGAGGGTACTTGTATGAGCCTGGTGTGACTGAATGTTAAGGGGAGCTTTCAGGTTCTGCTTTTCCAGTACTTTCAACTCCTTTCCTTTTTTATGACTGCAGAACATAGACCCCAATTAATTTGGGCCCCCTCCATGCTGAAACAAGTCCTCTTTTATAGGACCAATCAATGGAAGGGGTTGCTCTTGCGGTTCTATGGTGCCCTAAAGGACTATACTGTATGGAGCGGGATGTGCATTTTGACTCCTGGCATCGACTCTTGGGGCATACTTTTTCGCCTGCTGAGTGGCGCCTGATTCACTGGCGAGGGACCGATGTGTTTGTAATATGAATTGTCAGCAAACTCAGTACCAGATCCTGATGCAGGCATATTTGACCCCAGTGTGGATGAAGCATCTCGGGCTGCATAGTGAGAATGATTGCTTGAGGGGCTGCAGGCAGACAGGTTCCATGTCTGGTGGGAATGTTTACATATTAAACACTTTTGGATGGTAGTGATCTCTGCCATAAACGAGGTTGTTGAGGGAATACTGCCAGTGGACCCCACCCCTTGTCTTCTGGAATACTTGGATCCGGCTCTGGGAATATCTAAGGAACATCGTAGGCTGGTAGAGCTTTTATTGATGGGAGCATGTATGGTGATCACCTGCCAGTGGAAAAGCACCATGGTCCCAGGGATTTCAATGTGGAGGGCCCAGATCCAGGAACTTGCAAGCAATGGATCATTTGTCCTTTATGCTTAAGGACCAATATCTGGGCACCCTACAACGCGTAGGAGCAGGCTGAGGCGGCCAACTCGGACATATAAAGAATTATTTAGATTGGGCCCTCCCCAGTTGTTGAACTCAAGTATGCTGTTAATTGGTGCCTTGGTGCCCTTTTTTTCACTCCCCACCTCCTCTTCGCTATTCTTATTTTCTCATTCCTGTCTTTCATATTTTCTAGGTATTGCTTCCCTCTATTCTCCTGGTATTTGCCATGCACATTGCATAAAGGTGGGGAGTTATATTATTGTTGAGTATTTGGCATTTCTGTTCTGTTTGTTAGTATTTGATGTTTTATAATGTCGCATCTAATATTTTATGTCTGTTATACCTGATGTATGATCCTCGGTTTGTACTAAATAAACAATGTTACAAAAAGTGGTAAAGGTCAACTGCTTAATCACACTGGACACCACCGCTGAATATGCCCCTTGTGGACCTGATTCTATCCTGGACGTAGATCCCCTCTGTGCATCCAGTCTGAACTGGACACACAGAAGGGATTGCGATTCTGATCCCACGGGGCATGCCTAGCCCCGTGGGATAAGAATCGCAAACAAGCATATACATGCAAGCTGGGACTGTAATTCAGTCCCAGCCTGCATGTACATTAGTAGCCCAACTAACTCAGTCAGGGCTTTTAAATGGAGCCGTGGCACCACGGCGTCATGTTGCCATGGCACCACGGCTCCATTTAAAAGCCATGATGCTGGCCGCCCAGTTAAAGAGTTTATTCTCCACAGCCCGACCCCCAAACCAGCCTCCTAATACCAGGGCTGGGCTGCGGGGAATAAACCCTTGCCCCTCCCCCCCTCACCTCATACACGACCCAGCAATTAAAAAAACAAACAAACAAAAAAAAACATCCAGGAAAGAATAACTTCCCCGGACATTTCGCCGGCCCCAGACATACAGGGCCGACATTAAAATCAGTCCTGTACGTCCAGGGATGGTGACTGCCACTACCCGCCCACTCTCTGCCCCCAGGCCGCCCATTCCCCGCCCCCATCTAACTTCCACGCACAACCAATGGGGAAGTTATTTGGGGGCAGGAGAAGCCACAGATAGCGCGGGGATGGATGTCCCATCGGGCCATCCATCCCTGCTATTCGTGGCTCAGAATAACCCCTTGTGTGTTTTGCCACTTGTAAAAGGGTCTCAAAATATACTGAAATGGGTACAAGCACTAGAAAATAGATTTTACAATGTTGGAGCCAAACTATCAAAGGGGAAAAGTGAAAGACTTATTCCCTCGCTGTGGAGACTCCTTTTTAATATTTAATGTTTTAATCAAATTTAAGAACTTAGCTTTATGATCACACAATTAAGGAATCCTCCCGATACGATATGACGTGGCACATTTTGGACCATTAGATGAAGGCCTGCTTCAGGCATACAGGATTCCAACAAAGGCAACCCACTCTTCACGCCAAGGACGAGAGATGCAACCCGCAAATATTTAAAATGTATGGTGACTGACATCCATTGAAAACATCAGAGGGAATATTAGCCAATGCTGTCAAAGAGGAGGCATGCCATAGCATCATCCAGCCAATCTTATAACTGGAAAGATACATTTCAAAGGGAAAGTCCATTAAAAGGAAAATCCCTCTGTCAGGCACAAATGCATTCAGGAAGCAAAGCTGACAATTCCCAATTCAGAACAGACTGGGCACAGATCACAGCAAACTAGACCACTCCAATTCAATGTTAAGTCCTAAAGGTAAGACAGTCCATAAGAACATAAGATATGCCATACTGGATCAGACGAAGGTCCATCAAGCCCAGTATCCTGTTTTCAACAGTGGCCAATCTAGCTCAGAAGTACCTAGCAGTCTCCCCAAAAGACACAGGTTCCACAATGCTTGTATTGGGGCAAGCAGTGGATTTCCCGGGTCCCCTTCAATAATAGTTTATAGACCTTTCCTCCAGGAACTTGTCCAAACCTTTTTTTTTTATACTTTAAATTTTTATTCGAAAAGCATATAATATACACGAACACTTGCCCAGGCTAATCCCCATATTCCTTATAAAGTGAACCGGCTGTCCATCCCTTAACACAATCATATCTAACTCAACCCGCTCTTAACAATTTGTTTATCAACATTTACCCTAACCAACTATATACATATACATTTCCTCTCGTGAAGCCCATGAAGAACCACTCATCAATTAACCGTTAGACTTTTTTACACCCCCATCCCCCCCCCCCCCCCCATGGTAACAAACCCCGGTTCATGAACGCCACCAATTCCTGCCAATATACTACTCTCCATTATCCCCTTTCATCTCCCTTTTCCACCCCTCCCTCCCCCCCACCCCTCTACCCCCCCCCCAGCTTCCCCTCCCCTTCCCTTCCCCCCCAAAACTACCCCACCCCAAGAACACCACACAACTAACCCCACACCTCCTCAAACCGAACCACCCTCTGCCTCCTAGCTGCAGTTAATTTCTCCATCTGCACCACCTGCTTAAGCCTCCTCTCATATTGTTCCACCGTAGGCATCTTTTTGTTTCCATGCTGCTGCCACCTCACATCTGGCAGCACTCAGGCACGCCAACACCTTCCTACCCCCCCCCCCCCTGTGCCCCACTATCCCCACCACCACGACAATAAAAAAATATTGGGCTCCAGACCCACCTCCACCCCTAACTTCTCCTGCATCCACTCTCTAATCAGCCTCCAAGACCCCTGAGTCTTTACACAACTCCACCACACATGCCAAAAGGATCCCATCTCCCCACACTCCTGCCAACAAGTAGGAGACACCCTCGGATATATTCTGTGTAATCTCTCCGGTGTATAGTACCACCTCAGCATTACCTTAAAGCAATTTTCCCGGATCCTACTTGAACAGGGCCCCTGCTTTATCTGATCCCGTACCTTTTTCCACTCCTTACTCGACAGTGTCTTCCCCATATCCCTCTCCCATTCTACCATGTACTTATGTTTCCCCACCCCCTCCCCCTGAACCCCTTTATATAATCCCAATATCATCCCTTTCAACCCTCTCTTCCCATACCAAATAGCCTCTACTCTAAAAACATCCCTTCCCATCCCCGCCCTCCCCAGTACCTTCCGAAGAAACGAACCCACCTGCATATATACAATTCTCCAGGACCAAGCAGGAAGTCAGTCCTCACATATGGGTGACGTCGGTGCCGATGGAGCCCTCGCGGAGCAATTTTCCCCAGCTTTCAAAGAAAGCCTTTGGGAATTGCAGCGTGCATGCGCGGTCGCCTTCCCGCCCAAGGGTGCCATCTTAGCCAGTCTTCCTTTTTCCGCGGAGCCCTACAGACGTACCCGTCTTGTCCCCGCGAAAAAGTTGATTTTATTCGTAATATTCTTTTTTTTCCTTCGGTTCAACGCCGGTTTTCTTCCTGCCCGGACTCGCGACGCCGGTCACGAGTCCTCTTCTTCTTTTTCGGTTTTTCTGATTTAGTCAGTTTCGTTTTCGGTTTTTTCACTGGCAGCCCGGTCTTTTGACCTCGCAGGGGCCCTTTTTCCCCCGATGGCTGCCAGTGGTTTCAAGCGGTGTGGTCAGTGTGACCGAAATATGTCACTAACTGACACACACGATAATTGCCTCCGCTGCCTGGGCCCAGATCATGAAGAAATGATCTGTGGGGCCTGTGGCAAAATGTCCTCCAAAGCGTTGAGAAGTCGGTGGCATCAGCGGGATAGGATCTTCGCTGACCCCAGCCGTATCCGGACCTCGTCGGAGGCCTCGGCGTCCAGAGGTTCCAGCTCTGACCGCCGCCGGAGTTCCTCCGACAGGGGTTCTCCCTCCGGGGACCATCGACGGAAGGTGAAACCCGCGAGGGCGGTGTCGGTGGACGCTCCTGGCTCCGCGAGGGCCAGGTCGCATAGCCCCGATAGCCGTCCCGGGTCCTTGGAGAAGGAGCACCTCTCGAAGCGACCTCGCATGGAGTCGGAGCTGCCTGCTCGGGTAAGTCCTGTGGTCCTCCTGGACTCGCCTCCGAGACCGCCGACGTCGGGCCCGCCGCCGTCGGGGCCCGAGTCGGGGGCTGCTGGGTCACCTGAGGTCGGACTCAGGTTGACGGCCTTGGAGAGCAGACTGTCTGCCTTCATGGACCAGCAGCAGGCACTGCTCGCTAGCCTCGCTGGCGCCGCTGCCCCGATCGCCGGGACGTCGACGTCTAAGTCGACCCCGGAGACCGAGCCGATCCTCGAGTCCATGCGAACTCGAGTCGATCCTCGGTCGAGGTCACCCTCGGCCTCCCGTTCGGGACCGAGGTCGTCGCCGCCGACTCCCTCGGCGTCGGGGCGGCCGGCGCCGCTGCCTGCCCGGGCCGACCCCACCGATTCCTCCTCGGAGTCGGTCTGGGAGTCTGAAGAGGAAGAGTCACCTGATTCTTTTCGGACTCGGTGTGTCCCCTCGGACTCGCCTGAGTCCGAACCTCGGAAGCAGTCCCCTCCAGAGGATGCCCGGTTCTCGGACTTCGTCAGGGATATGGCCAAGGCTTTGGCCTTCCCTGCGGATCCCGAGGAGGAGCCTCGAGCCGAAGAGCTCGACGCCCTCCAGTATGACTCTCCCGCCAGGGAACATTTTACTGTACCGGTTCCTCCCATGCTGGAACGACTACTCTTCCGCATGTGGGAGAGTCCGGCCTCCTCGCCGGTCCTGAGCAAGCAGGTCGATTCTATCTATCGAGTCCGCAAGAGCCCTGGCTTCCAAAAAGCACAGCTACCACACCATTCCATGGTAGTGGAATCGGCCATGCATCGTCTTAAGAGCCAGAAGATGCACTCCTCGGTGCCTCCTGGCAGGGAGGCCCATAACCTGGATGGCCTTGGTAAGAAGTGTTTCCAGGGCTCTATGCTTGCGTGTCATGTCCAGACCTACCAGCTATACATGGGCATGTATCTCCGAGACCTGGCTAAAGAGCTAGCCGGATTCTCCGCTGGATTGTCCGAGGAACCTTTGCGGAGGTTCCTAGCCTTGTCCACTGGCATTCGGGAATGCTCAAAATTCATATCCCGAGCAGCCTATGATGGCTTTGAAGCATCGGCTCGAGTGGCCGCAGCCGGCATCGGTGCCCGCCGACAGGCTTGGCTTCAGTCGTCTGACCTTGAGCCCTGGGTGCAGGACAAGTTGGTCGATGTCCCCTGCCGAGGTGACAACCTCTTTGGCAAACCTATGGACGAAAAGGCTGCACAACTAGAGACTGAGACTCTCACCAGGACTAGGCTTTCTAGGAAGACCTCCGCCCCTTCCCAGAAAAAGAAGGGCTCGGGAAAGAAGTCCTTTTACCCGAGAAAGGCAGCTGCCTATAAACACTACCCCCAATATCAGGCCCCCGCAGCTCCCCAACAGGGCCAGCAGGCCAAGGGACGGGGTAACGGGTCCCGTAGGCAGCAAGCCCCCAAGCCTGCACCACCAGCCCCTGCTCAGCAGGGTGGGGGCTTTTGACTCCTTCAGCATAGCCTCTCCCCCTCCGCTGGCTCCTCCCAGCACCGGAGGCCGGCTGGTTCACTTCGCCCACAGGTGGTCCAACATCACTTCAGATGCCTGGGTGCTTCAAGTCGTGAGAGAGGGCTATCTTCTCCACTTCCACCAGGTCCCTCCCTCCTATTTCCCGGGAGAACCTCCACGACTCCCTCTGCACAGGGACTTACTCCTTCAGGAGTTAGCAGGTCTTCTACAGGAACAGGCGGTGGAACCGGTGCCCCACCACCTGAGAGGTCAAGGCTTTTATTCCAGGTATTTTCTAGTACCAAAAAGGACAGGAGGCCTCAGACCCATCCTGGACTTGCGCAACCTCAACAAGTTCCTCGTGCGGGAAAAGTTCAAAATGCTTACCCTTGGAATCCTTCTGCCCTACCTCCAGCAGGGAGATTGGCTATGCTCCTTGGATCTAAAGGATGCCTACACGCACATCCTCATCCATCCAAGCCACCGCCAATACCTAAGGTTTGTGGTGGCAGGAAATCATTACCAGTACAGAGTACTGCCCTTTGGCCTGTCCTCCGCACCGCGAGTCTTCACAAAATGTCTCGCAGTGGTGGCGGCCCATCTCCGGCTTCACGGCCTCTATGTCTTTCCGTACCTCGACGACTGGCTCATCAGAGCAGCGTCCGCTCCGGAGGTCACCAACGCCACACGCCGCACGGTGACTCTTCTGCAGTACTTGGGCTTTGTCATAAACTTCGCAAAGTCCACTTTGCTCCCCTCGCAGGATCTCGAGTTCATCGGCGCAAGGCTGCACACTCCTCAGGCACGAGCTTTCCTACCGCTCGACAGGGCTCAACGGCTCATGGACCTAGCCGACCGTTTTCGCAGCCAGCCCCTGGTCTCCGCCAGGCGCTTCCTGAGACTACTCGGCCATATGGCTTCCACCGTCCATGTGACCCCCAATGCCCGCCTGAATATGCGGCCTGCTCAATGGTGTCTTCGCAAGCAGTGGCAACAAGCCACAGGCGGCCTAGACCTAGTGCGCGTCTCCGAGCCGCTGGCCTCGTCTCTCCAGTGGTGGCTTCATCGGCCCAACCTGGTACTCGGCATGCCTTTTCAGTCACCTCAGCCGGCCCAGGTGCTGACGACAGATGCGTCCCTCCTGGGCTGGGGAGCACATTGCCAAGGGGCACGTACTCAGGGCCTCTGGACCACGTGGGATTCTGCTCAGCAGATCAACTTCCTGGAGCTCAGAGCGATCCGCCTGGCTCTCAAGGCCTTCTCCCACCTGACCTCTCACCAGTCCGTCCTTGTCCAGACGGACAATCAAGTTGCCATGTTCTACGTGAACAAGCAGGGGGGCACGGGCTCCTTCCTTCTCTGTCGGGAAGCACAGAAGCTCTGCTCTTGGGCCGTCAGTCACGGCGTTCTTCTCAAGGCAGTTTATCTCCCAGGCCAAGAAAATTGCCTGGCGGACAAACTCAGCAGGATCCTCCAGCCGCACGAGTGGCGCCTGGATCCCTTGGTAGTTCAGAAGCTCTTTCTAAAGTGGGGCCTCCCCACGATGGATCTCTTTGCCAGCCCTCTCAACCGGCAACTTCCTCGCTTCTGCTCTCGTCAGCCACATCCCCTTCGAGTTGCGGCAGACGCTTTTCTACTCTCATGGTCGGAGAGCCTTCTGTATGCTTTTCCTCCCATCCCGCTAGTCTCTCGAACTCTTTTCAAGGTTCTCCGAGACAAAGCTTCCATGATCCTGGTGGCCCCTCGCTGGCCCAGACAGCCGTGGTTCCCACTCCTGCTGCAATTAGCGGTAGAGGATCCACTCCCTCTGGGGTTACAACCGGATCTCCTCACTCAGGATCAGGGGTCTCTGCTACACCCCAACCTCAGATCTCTCAATCTAATGGCCTGGCTGCTGAGAGGGTAGTCCTTGCTCCCCTTCTCCTGCCGGCAGAGGTGGAAGAGGTCATCCTAGCTTCTCGGTGACCTTCTACCCGCAAATGCTACGCCCTTAAATGGCGTCGCTTTTCCGTTTGGTGTACCCAACAGTCTCAGGATCCCTTCTCCTGCCCGGTGTCGGTGATCTTGCAGTACTTGCTATACCTCTCTAATCTGGGACTTAAGTCCAACTCCGTCAAAGTTCACCTCAGTGCTCTTTCAGCACATCATGTGCCGGTGGACGGCAGACCTCTTTCCAGCGACCCTCTCGTAGCGAGGTTTCTCCGAGGTCTCCTTCTACTTAAACCACCTCTGCGCCCGCCAGCACCTGACTGGGATCTGAATGTGGTTTTGCAGCGGATCACCTGTCCGCCTTTTGAACCTATGGCTACCTGTTCTCTCCGTTTTCTTTCTTGGAAAACATTGTTCTTGATAGCCCTCACTTCCGCTAGACGCGTGAGTGAATTGCAGGCCCTCGTGTCTGATCCCCCTTACACTCGGTTCTACAAAAATAGGGTAGTCCTACGGACTCACCCAAAATTTCTTCCAAAAGTGGTCTCCCCTTTTCACATCAATCAGGAGGTGGTACTTCCGACCTTCTTTCCCAGACCACACTCCAGCCGAGCTGAAATGGTCCTCCATACCCTGGACTGTAGAAGGGCATTGAACTTCTACCTTGACCGTACGCGGGAGCACCGTAAAGCTGCGCAGCTTTTTGTGCCTTTTGATCCCAATAAATTGGGACTCCCGGTCTCCAAGCGTACTCTGTCCATCTGGGTTGCGGACTGTATCACTTGGGCTTATGGGGCAGCCGGACTCTCCTTGGAAGGTCGAGTCATGGCTCATTGCGTTCGGGCAAAGGCTACGTCAGTGGCTTACCTCCGCTCTGTTCCGCTGGCAGACATCTGCCGGGCCGCTACTTGGTCTTCGAGCCAGACTTTTGCGGTCCATTACTGTCTCGAGAGGGAGTCCCGCAGGGACAGTGCTTTCGGACAGGCAGTCCTCCGTAATCTCTTTGAGGTTTGAGCAACTCCTACCCTCCATCCCGGATGTGGGCTACCGGTGGGTAATAATTCAGCGAAGATTCCTTCCTTCTGTGCTGCTGAGCTAGAGGGAGCTCATTTTTGTGCTTAGGGTCTCCGGTAGCCTTAAGCTTGGGAGTCCCATATGTGAGGACTGACTTCCTGCTTGGTCCTGGAGAAAGCGTAGTTACTCACCTGTAACAGGTGTTCTCCAGGAGCAGCAGGAATCAGTCCTCACAACCCTCCCTCCTCCCCTTGGAGTTGCAATCATCTGCTTTAGTTTTTTTTTGCAAATTTTTATGCTGTCTTTTTTAGCTATGTCATCTGACTGGCTAAGATGGCACCCTTGGGCGGGAAGGCGACCGCGCATGCGCGCTGCAATTCCCAAAGGCTTTCTTTGAAAGCTGGGGAAAATTGCTCCGCGAGGGCTCCGTCGGCGCCGACGTCACCCATATGTGAGGACTGATTCCTGCTGCTCCTGGAGAACACCTGTTACAGGTGAGTAACTACGCTATCTGTCCACCGCTTCCAGGCTAAACTCCTCCTCCACCTCCTCAAAGCTCCTCATCTCCCCCTCCTCCAACAACTGGAAACTACACTCCAACCCTTTCCAGATATCAAATCGACCACCTTCCCAACCTGGAGTAAAGGCCTTCCACCCCCTCCATGGTGTCATCACCGAGAACCCCGTCCACCTACTAGCTACCTCTGGGCCCCCGAACTTTATCCCATATCTTAACCACCTGTCGCATTGCAGCAGAACCCCTCCCTAATTCCCGTCTCCCCCCTTGTCCAAACCTTTTTTAAGCTACACTAACAGCTTTTACTATGTCCTCCGGTAACGAATTCCAGAGTTTGATTATGTGTTGAGTGAAAAATGTTTTTCCCTTATTAGTCTTAAATGGGTTACACTGTAGCTTCATTGCATGTCCCCTAGATTTTCTATATTTTGATGGCATAAACAATCGATCTACGTTTACCCGTTCCACTCTATTCATTAATTTATAGGCCTCTATCATATCTCCCCTCAGCTGTCTCTTTTCCAGGTTGAAGAGCCCTAACCTTCTTAGCGTCTCCTCATAGGGGTATCCTCCTATCCCCTTTACTATTTTGGTGGCTCTTCTCTGAACCTTTTCTAATTTCGCTATATCCTTTTTAAGATAAGGCGACCAGAATTGCACACAATATTCAAGGTGCGGTCGCACCATGGAACGATGCAGAGACATCATAATATCCTTTGTTTCATTTTCCATTCCTTTCTTTATGATTCCTAGTATTCTATTAGCTTTCTTAACCACCGCTGCACACTGGGCAGAGGGTTTCAATGTATTATCCACGATGACACCTAAATCTTTTTTCTGGGTGGTGGTTCCTAATGTGGAATCCTGCATCATGTAACCATAGTTTGGATTGTTCTTTCCTAGGTGCATAACTTTGCACTCCACATTAAATTTCATCTGCCATTTGAATGCCCAGTCTTCTAATGTATCAATATCCTCTTGAAATTTTTCACAATCCTCATGGGTTTTAATAACTTTGAATAATTTTGTGTCATCTGCAAATTTGATTACCTCACCCGTTATTCCCATTTCCAGGTCATTTACGAATATGTTAAAAAGCAGAGGACCCAGCATAGATCCCTGGGGTACTCCAGTATTCACTTTTCTCCATTGGAAAAATTGGCCATTTAGCCCTACCCTCTGCTTTCTATCTTTTAACCAGTTCTTGATCCATAATTTATTTATTTATTTATTTAGTAAACATTTGTATACCGCTGCTTCCTACGATCAGCAGCGGTTTACTTTACTGAATCATAATGCATTGTACAGTACATTGAGATTTTTCAGATTTACATTTTGATTAGTCAATGATTTACGTAACACGGGATAATCAGTTGGATGCAATATACATTTGATTGTAGCACACAGATCTGGGTATACATTTGATTACACTAGGTTGGGAGGGTCCCCATATATACAATTTATACAGAGTTATTTGCCAAAGAGTACAAGCTATACATGAATACATGCTAGTAGACTTTACGCCGCCGTGGGAGGCAGAGGTCATCTGGTTGAGGTAGGGTATTGCAGTTAGATCAAGTTGTAGTGGGTTTGAAACAAATAGGTTTTAAGTTTTCGTCTAAATTCACTCAGGTTTTTTGTGAGTCTCAACTCATGTGGTAGTTGGTTCCAGTGGTTTGGCGCTGTGTATGTGAACGCCCTATTGCTAGTTTCGGCCTTGACAGATCTTATGCTTGTCGGCATACATAGGGTGTTGAGATTCATGGTTCTCCTGCTCCTGTTGCATGGTTGAATAGCGATTAGGTTATTGAGGTAGGATGGTGCGATGTTATGGATGAGTTTAAATGTTGTGATGAGCAGTTTGTAGATGATGCGGGCAGCCACTGGGAGCCAATGCAGTTCCATTAGTACTGGGGTTATGTGGTCTGTGACTTTCTTTTCCATGATGACTCTTGCAGCCACATTCTGAGCCATTTGCAGGATGCTTAGGGTGTTCTTTGGAAGCCCTTGTAGAATGGCATTGCTGTAGTCCAGGTGGGGAATGATTAGTGCTTGAGCAACAGACCTAAAGTCAGATTTCTCGAGGATATTGCGAAGTGGTTGTAGAATTTTCAGTTTGTAAAAGATGGCTTGGTTAACTGTTCGGAGGTGTTTGTCCATCCTAAGGTTGCAGTCTAGTAGGACTCCTAGATACTTTATTACAGGCTTCGTATAGTATATGTTTTTGTTAAGTGTGACTGTGGTGGTACACTGCCTCCTATCCCATGACTTTTTTTTAGTTTTTTCCAAAAGTCTCTGATAAGGGACCTTGTCAAAGGTTTTCTGAAAGTCCAGATACACTATATCAACCGATTCACCTCTGTCTACCTGTTTATTCACACCTTCAAAAAAATATAACAGATTAGTAAGACAAGATCTTCCTTGGCTAAAGCCATGTTGACTGTCTTCCCTTAAGCCTTGACTATTGACATGTTCAGTAATTTTGTCCTTTATAATGGTTTTTAACATTTTTCCCGGTACTGACATCAGACTCACCAGTCTGTAGTTTCCTGGATCACCCCTGGAACCCTTTTTAAAAATTGGTGTTATATTGGCCATCCTCCCGTCTTCAGGTATTACAGATGATTCTAATGATAGTTCACAGATTACTAATAGTAGGTCTGCAATCTCATATTTCAATTCTTTCAACATCCTTGGAGGTATACCATCTGGTGATTTGCTACTCTCTTTTATCAAATAGTTGTAATACATCTTTTCAGTTTATCAATATTTGTTCAATTCTTCTGCGGCATTACATTTAAATACCATTTTAGTCATGAGTAGCATCATTATATCTTCCTCAATAAAGATTGAAGCAAAGAATTCATTCATTCATTCTCTGCTATGGCCTTGTCCCCTCTTAGTGCCCCTTTTACCCCTCTATCATCTAATGGTCCAACTGACTCTCTCACAGGGGTCTGCTACGAATGCAGTTGGTGGAAAAGGTTTTATTATGTTTTTGCTTCCGTAGCAAGCTTTTGTTCAAATTCTCTTTGCCTGCCTTATCAATGCCTTGCATCTAACTTGTCAGTGCTTGTAGTGTTTCCAGTTTTCCTCATTTGGATCCTTTTTCCATTTCCTGAAAGATGCTTTTTTGGAAACAGCAGCCTCGCTGATCTC
Organism: Ichthyophis bannanicus; assembly: GCA_033557465.1. Taxonomy (NCBI): domain Eukaryota; kingdom Metazoa; phylum Chordata; class Amphibia; order Gymnophiona; family Ichthyophiidae; genus Ichthyophis; species Ichthyophis bannanicus. Next base: position 197,899,179 of record CM066045.1, read on the forward strand.
GCCTTTAAACCATGCTGGCAGTCTTTTGGACTTCCTTCCACTTTTCTTAAAGCATGGAGTACTGCTGATCTGCGCTTCCAAGATAGTATTTTTAAACAACACCCATGCTTGATGTAAATCTTTAACCTTTGCGACTGCTCCTTTTAGTTTTTTCTTAACTATTTTCCTCATTTTGAAAGTTAAAAGGTAATACTGTGGATTTCCCTGCTGTCCTTCCTCCATTTATTAAATCAAACGCAATCATGATATGATCACTATTGCCAATTGGCCCCAACAGCCTTATCTCTTGTACCAGATCTTGTGTTCCACTAAGGGCTAGGTCCAACATGGCTTCACCTCTTGTAGGTTCATGAACCAGCTGCTCCAAGAAGCAGTCATTTATTTCATCTTGAAACTTTATCTCCTAGCATGTCCTGCCATGATACTGACCCAGTCAATATCGATGTAATTCAAATCACCCACTATAATTACTGTGTTGTAACTTTTGTTAGCTTCCCTGATTTCTTTGAGCATTTCATCATCCCTTTGTTCTTTCTGACCAGGCGGTCGATAGTACACCCCCACTGCCATCGCCTTCCCCTTCCCCTTTTTACATGGCATTTCAATCCATAGAGATTCTACATTGTATTTTGTTTCCTGCAAAACTTTAATCCTGTGTGACTCAATGTATTCTCTAACATAGAGTGCAACCCCTCCACCAATTTGATCTACTCTATCATTGCGATTTAGTTTTTACCCAGGTAGCAAGTGTCCCACTGGTTGTCGTCCTTCCACCATGTCTGAGATACCAATCATATCTAACCTCTCATTTAGTGCTATATATTCTAACTCTAACAAACCTACCTAAAGAATACCAAAAGGATATCTATTTGTGCTTTATCGACTATAGCAAGGCTTTTGACTGTGTAAACCATGAGAAACTCTGGGCCACATTAAGAAGCATGGGTATACCAGAATACCTGATCGTTCTCTTGCGTAATCTGTACATTGATCAAGAAGCAACAGTTCGAACAGAACAAGGAGAAACAGAATGGCTTAAAATAAGCAAAGGTGTAAGACAAGGCTGCATACTTTCCCCCTACCTGTTTAATTTATATGCAGAACAAATCATCAGAGAAGCAGGATTGTATGAAGACAACAGAGGTGTGAAGATTGGTGGAAGACTCATCAACAACCTTCGCTATGCTGATGATACCACATTACTGGCTGAAAGTGAAGATGATCTGAAACATTTGCTTCTCACAATCAAAGAACTTAGTCTTAAAATGGGCCTGCACCTTAATGTAAAGAAGACAAAGATCATGACAACTGGCATAATCAACAGATTCATCGTTGAAGGAGAAGAAATTGAAATTGTGAACAACTTTAACCTACTTGGATCAACTGTCAATAAAGAAGCAACAAGCAGTCAAGAAATCAGACGACGCATTGCTCTTGGCAGAATGGCTATGAAAGACCTAGATAAGATTCTCAAGAGCAGAGATGTCTCTCTCCATACAAAGATTTGACTTGTTCAAGCCATGGTATTTTCAATAACATCATATGGATGTGAAAGCTGGACAGTGAAAAAGATAGACAGGAAGAAAATTGATGCCTTTGAATTATGGTGCTGGCGGCGAATACTGTGTATACCATGGACTGCCCGAAGAACAAACCAGTCGGTACTAGAGGAGATCAAACCTAAGCTTTCTTTAGAAGCTCAGATGACAAGACTTCGACTTTCATACTTTGGACACATCATGCGAAGAGAGAGATCATTAGAGAAAGACATTATGCTTGGCAAGATAGGTCAACGCAAAAGAAGAAGGCCAGCAATGAGATGGATCGATACAATTGTGATAGGCGATGGCCTAGTATGTAGCAGAGCTAGGTCTGAAGCCCTTTTTCCTGCTTTAAAATGTTATTGCTGATTTTGGAAAATTACAGAATGCTGTTAGCTGTTAGAAAGAAATACTGTTCTATTCTGGTTTGATAACATGTTCTGCTCTCCTGGAGATAAGAGATTTAAAACTTTTACTGTTTATTGTTTAGGTAAGCCAGATGTCTGCTTTAGTAGGAATGTCCTCCACTGTATCTTTGCTGATTGTGCACTGACCTCGTAATTAGGATGAAAATATAGCAGAGAAACTGAGCAGTGTAAGAATATTTTGTCTAGCATTATGAAGATTGTTTAGTGTTTTGAGCCAAGGCTAGAGATACGTCTTAACCTTGCTTTGTTTGGCCTCGCTTTGGTTTGCTTTTGTTAAGAATGCTTCTGATATGCCTTCCACTATCTTTGCAAGCTAACTGACCTTGCAGAAGTAGCAAAATATACTGTAGTAAAAGTATTATGTTTAGTGTTATGTCTAATTGCTGACCCGTGGCTAGTAAGACCCAAGCAGGGGGAGCGAGTCCTGGGCCCGGTCAGAGATGTCTATTGGATGAGAGTAAGTGGGCCACTGTGGCCAATGAGGAGTTTTGCCTGTATTAGACTGGAGAAGAAAAGTATATAAACTGTCATTTTTCTGAGCTCTGTGCTCAGACCATTTTGAGTGCTACTGCAATCTGAGTCTGTGCACATTAAATTGGCTTGAATCTTTGCCTGACTCCGGGTATTATTTATTGCATTCTTATCAGCTACTACACAATAACAGCAGCTACGGGCACCAGTCTGTCAACAATGAGCCGCCTGACTGAAGACCGAACACAATTTAGGATAGCTATCCAGAGGATCGCCATGAGTCGACTCCGACTCGACGGCACTTAACAACAACAACAACATTCTAACTCTCCCATCTTATTTTTAGGCTTCTAGCATTTGCATATAAGCATTTTAGACACACTATTTTATTTGTATTAATCTGGTTATCGGTAGGCATGAGTAATTTGGAATCTTTAAACTCTGTCTGCTCTGTATTTAAGGGCATTTGGGTTACTTTTGTTTTTATTGGAACCTCTGTCGATATGCCCTAACTTCAATATTTTGCTAGTAGCCTTTGCAGTCTAAAGATCCTTCTTTGCTCACATTTCTGAAGTCTGGAGAGTCTATCACTCCCCTCCCCCCCCGGGGGTCTACAGGAATGTGGTCCAATATCCATCTAAGTCAGGGGTTCTCAACCCAGTCCTTGGGACCCACCTAGCCAATCGGGTTTTCAGGATAACCACAATGAATATGCATGGGAGAGATTTGCATATAATGGAGGCAGTGTATGCAAATCTCTCTCATACATATTCATTGTGGTTATCCTGAAAACCCAACTGGCTAGGTGGGTCCCGAGGACAGGGTTGAGACCTCCTGGTCTAAGGCCTATGTTAAGTTTACACTCCTGTTTTAAAAAAACACTTATTCTTGCTTATTCCCATGGCTCAAATTTAAGGGACAATTTGGTACATTCAGCAATGGTGATTGACAGACCTGAATGATCTCATAATGACCTGGGCCACTATGTGTGTAGCCAATGCTGTTATTGTCCCCTTACCATTCAGGGGCCATCATGGTTTGATGCTTGTGGCAATTGTGAATTTTTTTCTTGTTGGTGCAAGACATGCTTATCAATATAAGTAGTGTATCTTGTTCTTTGCTCTTGCCAACTATATTATGTTGGATGAACAACCCAGCAGATTAAGACAAGATTGAATGAACATGCATCTTGTCTCCATACATCAAACTTGTCTATCCCAATAGTGGAACATTGTCTATCTCACGGTCACTCATTTAACCAATTGAAATGGTGGATATTGGACCACATTCCTGTAGACCCCTGGGGAACATAAGAACATAAGATATGCCATACTGGGTCAGACCAAGGTCCATCAAGCCCAGTATCCTGTTTCCAACAGTGGCCAATCTAGGTTGTACCTAGCACTTTCCCCAAAAGAAACAGGTTCCACAATGCTTGCTCCCCCCCCCCCCCAAAGGTCTAAATCTTGAAAAGGATTGGTTCAGTTTACTCTGAGGCTGCCCAACCGTAGCAGAGATTTCCAGCTTACCGGGTGGTTTTCAGCAATTGATGTTTAACAGATCAGTTTCCATTTGTGATGTTGAACGTCAATCCATTTGGTGATTCCTCATCCTGGAATAGCATCTGTCCATTTCTTTCTATGGACATCCAATCATGTAGGGGATTCCCTCTTTAGTGGGAGGTTCTCCACATTGGGCATTTGATTAGTTAACTTCAACTTGTGACATCACACGCCATTCACTTCAAGGCTTCGAAATCTATTTGACATCACCATGATTACTGGAAATTTGACTATCATCCTGCAATGCCTGATGCAGGGTTTGTGTTTCAACCCGAAACGTGTCACGTCGTGTACATACAGGATTTTGTTCATCACAGCTTAAGAAGACTGCTTGGCGTGTTCGTTTGAGCTATGTAGCCATTTTTACTGATTATGCATTTGTGCAATTTATACTTTAATTAAAAAGTGTTTACTGTGGCGGGGGGAGAGAAATCCATCTCCTTCTCCTCTGACAGTCCACCCAACAGAACTAATATTTATGATTCAGTATTATACTTGGGAATCTGTGGTTTTTGATATAAAAATTGCCTGGCAGTACCGATTCCCACTAGTACTCCTTGTGGCCTTGGGCAAGTTACTTAACCCTCCATTGCCTCGGAAGAAATGCCTGGCAATCTACTTCTGGTGACACTGCCAAGAAAACCCAGGAGCTTCTGGGTCGCCAGGAGTCAGGACTGACTCAAAGGCACACATTGCATTGCATAGCTGTATGAGAGCAGGTGCTTTGAGAACATGGTGCTTCCTCTTCTGTGATATCCAAGAAGGCATTCCTGGGGGTGGGGAGTTGGATGCAGCAGGAGCGGAATTGCACTTCTAAAAAAGATTTGTTACATTCTACAATCCCTTCCTCTCCCTCAGGGGTCCTGTGCACTTGTCCCATGCTTTCTTATTTATTTGAAAACTTTTATATACCGCCCCTTCCCAAGATCAGGAGTGGTTTACATAGGACAATGGAACCAAACATAGAGCATTATACAACATTGCAACTATTTACAAAAAACAGCATAGTCATAAACTTATTTACTATTTACAACTTTCATCATAACTTTAGGGTTCAGGATTGGGCATGGTTAAATTCTTTTTGTATGAGGTGAGACAATGTTTGTCAGCGATACAGTGGAGATGAAACTGTTATTCTATGGGAAGGGTATTTGGGTGGGCTTGTCAACTCATGCTAGGGGGGGTGGTAAATTAGAGCTATGGTGTAAGTTATAATAGTGCTGTGTGAATAAATATGTTTTCAGTTCCTTTCGGAACGTTTGGAGGTCTTTTATCTCCCTTACTTGGACTGGGAGATTATTCCAGTGAATAGGTGCTACATAGGAAAAAGCACTGTTGTTTGTTTTGTCTTATTGATTCTGGTACTAGAATGGTATTGAGGTTCCTTCTTCTCATTCTATTCTCAGGGGGGCTATGTATCAATGTAGATAGATATGATGGGGCAATCTTGTTAATTAACTTAAAGGTAATCTGTATGGTTTTATATTGGATCCTGCTGGCGACAGGAAGCCAATGAAGAATGTATAGTATGGGAGAAATGTGGTCAGATAGCCTGGCCTTGGAAATTATTTGTGCGGTAATATTCTGAGCCATTTGGAGTATGTTTGCTTCTTCTTTGTTATGCCTTGGAGTATCCCATTGCAATAATCCAGGTGAGGGGTTATTAGAGCTTGGGTGACAGTTCTGAAATCATCTTTGTCTATAAGTGGTCTTAGTTGTTGGATGGTCCTAAGCTTGAAGCTTTCTTGAATTCAGATATGGTTCTGATCTCTACCACCTTCACTGGGAGGCTCTTCCATGCATCCACCACCCTTTCCGTAAATAAATATTTCCTCAGATTACTCCTGAGTCTATCCTCTTTCACCTTTATCCTATGACCCCTTCCAAAGTTTCCTTTCAACTGGCAGTGGGCCACTACCTGTGCATTGATACCACAGAGGTATTTAAATGTCTCCATCATTTCTCCCCTCTCCTACCTTTCCCCCAAAGTACACATTTTGAGATCGTTGTCTATTCCCATACGCCTTATGATGAAGATCATTTTAGTAGCCGCCTTCTAGACTGACTCCATTCTGTTTGTATCAGTCACCAAAATTGTACACAATACTCCAAATGAGAGCTCACTAGAGACTTATACAAAAGCACTATCACCACCTTTTTTCTGGCTGGTCATTCCTCTTCCTATGCACCCAAGCATCCTTCTGACTTTTGCAACTGCCTTTTCTACCTGTTTGGCCACCTTAAGATCATCTGATATGATCACCCCCAGATCCCGCTCTTCTTCACCTCCTTCAGCTTTTGCTTTATCTTTATCTTTATTAAGGTTCTTGATTGACACATCTTCAAACCATCAGAGCGTTTACAGCATGGCAAAATGCCCTGTGGCTGGAAGTGGAAAGGAACTACAATTTATTGATAGGAAAGCAAACACTCATACCAGGAGAGAAAAGGAAAAAGAAGAAGAGGAGAATCAAGGAGGGGACAGAAGATAGTAGCCTTAGAGATCAGGATTCAGGGGAGGGAAGGTCCATAAGCTGCCCAAATGCATGACCTTGCAATTTTTAACATTAAATCTTAGCTGCAAAGGTTTTGACCATTCTTCAAGCATTACTGGATTTCTCCTCATGTTATCCACACCTTCCAAGCTGTCTATCTTCCACAATATCACTAACAAACATATTAAAATGGAAAAAAAAGAACAGGACCAAGGACTGATCTCTGCAGCATTCCACTGCTAGCACCCTATCTCCAAAGTGAAACTATTTACTACTGTCCACTCAACCAGTCACTTTAGTGTCCATCACTAGGCCACCCAATTTATTTATGTTACTGATGTAGAACAGTGCCAAAGGCCTTGCAGAAATCTAAGTATACCACATCCGGTACCCTTCCTTCCCCCCCCCCCCCCCCCCCGATCCAATTCTCTCATCATCCAGTCAAAGAAATCAATCAGAATCAATCAAGGGAAATACAACGACGACAACTACAAAAGGACCCCACCACTCTAAGGACCCAGCACTGAAACTCAACACAGATCCCAAAAACTTCAAGGTATCCTCGCACACCATGCCACCCTTCCTAGCCCCCATCTACCTCCTTACCCCTCTCCTGACCTTCTACCCCTCCCCCACTGACACTCTCAACAACCTCTTCTACCCAGACACCTCAACAACCCAACCCGAAAGCATCTACAACCCTGCACAGAATCACTACCACACACAGCATACACCAACCCACATCACCAACCCCCCAAACTGTCACCACCTTTCCATCTCACTAATAAACGCACGCTCAGTCAGAAACAAATACCACATGCTCCAAGACCTGATTACAACCAAGAAAATCGACATCCTATGTGTGACAGAAACCTGGCTAACAGATAGCGACACAGTAATAATGAACCAACTAACACCAAAAGGATACAACTTCCAACACTGCTCCCGAACACACGCCAAAGGAGGAGGCGTAGCCATCATAGCAAAAGACAACCTCCACCTCAGGATCCATACTTCAGAAACATCCAATGATGCAGACATACTCACCCTCACCAATAAACACCTCTCTATATGCCTGATCTACCGCGCACCCACCACAAACACCGACCTACCAAGGATGATACAACTCATCTCCGAGAGCACCAGCTCCACAAAAGAGCAATAATCCTAGGAGACTTCAACCTCCCATCTCTCCAAGAAGAACAAGAAGAAACCTTCATCAACGCCATGACAGCAATGAACCTGATACAGATCATTCAAGAACCAACACACGACAAAGGGAACACACTAGACCTCGTATTCTTAAACTCCCAAACCAACTCCTCATACAAGAACCCAGAGATCTCACCTGTACCATGGTCAGACCACTACATCAACCTATCCCATGCCTACTAACATATGAATAACAAGGAGAACAAGCAACATACGAGAAGATTTAAAGCATTTATCAAAGACGACTTCCTAGCACAAACTCTACCTAAACTCCAGACAAACTCCAACAACATCGATGATCTAATTTACAACTGGAACACCACAATCTCCTCAGCATCCAGCGCACCAACGAACAAAAATAACACCAGACTCACCTTCTCAAAAGCCCAATGGTTCACCCCCAGCCTCTGGAAACTAAAAACCAAACTCAGAAGAACAGAAAGAAAATGGAGAAAAACCAAAAACGAAAAGGACAAAATAAAATACCAGTCCGAACTCGATGCATACCACTCGAAAACCGACAAAGCGAAAAAAGACTGCCATTCAAAAATCATAAACACAGCCATAAATAAACCTCGGGAACTCTTTCAGATTGTCAAAAAACTGACAAGGACACCTAATAACTCTGACCAGCTACCAAATATCCCACCAGAGCTATTAGCCAGACAATACAAACAGCTTCAACAACCACAAAATCCACAACAGAATTCCGAGACAACCAAAACAAACCACTGCACCATCATGAACAAAGACTGGAGTACGTTCGATGCAACCACAGAAGAAGAAATATCATCTACCATCTCCTGCCTAAACACCACCACCTCCCCACTAGACCCCTGCCCCACTGACTGGATAAAGAAATCCAAAGAAGACCTGACCGCACCATTAACCCACATTGTCAACGAATCCTTCACCCAAGGACGAATGCCAGACATCCTCAAAACCACAATCATTCGACCACCCCTAAAAAAGCACAACCTAGATCCCCTAGACTCCACCTCCTACAGACCGATAGCAAGCCTCCCGTTCACCGCCAAGATAATCGAGAAAGTAGTCCAGCACCAGCTTCAAGAACATTTAGACATCAACAACATACTGGACCCGCAACAACACGGTTTCCGTCCGCTACATGGAGTCGAGACCCTCATGACCACACTGCTGAACACCCTCATCATAGGAACCCAGGCAAAACACTCCGGATACACCATGATCTTCCTAGATATATCAGCAGCCTTCGACACCATCTCCCACATCATACTCTTACGCAGACGCCAAACAATTGGGATTAAAGATACCGTACTCCAATGGTTCCAATCCTAATCAACTAACAGACAGCGATTAATCCGCACCAGTACCTCAACCTCACCCCCCTTCCAGCAACATCAAGGAGTGCCTCAATGATCCACACTATCAGCCATGCTCTTCAACATCTACCTCCGACCGCTCTGCTCAGTCATATGCACCCACATCAACTTCCACATATATGCTGACGACATAATGCTCTATGCCCCAATTACAACCACAAATCCAACAAATGAACATCTAACAGCATGCTTCACCGATGTATCCAACTGGCTACAAGAGAACAACCTATCTATTAATATAAAGAAAACCGAAGCTCTCATAGTAACAAAAGACCCGGACTTCAAGCCACCTACACACCTCAACATGGGAACCACACAAATTCGGATACATCCACAAATAAGATATCTGGGCATTATCATTGACCAAGCTCTAACCCTCAAGCAACAAATCTCTAAAACCACCGGAACTATATTCCACAAAGCTAAAACGGTACAACGTCTCCGACCTCTCCTTGAACCTCAGGACTTTAGGACAGTAATGCAAGCTATGACGCTCCCACATCTGGACTACTGCAACATAATCTACCATGGACTACCCGCCACACAGACCAACCCCCTCCGAACTGCCTTGAACACCACAGCAAGAATCATTCAAAATGCAAAAGAAGCGAGACCACATCACCCCAATTCTGAGGGACCTACACATACTTCCCCTTGAAGCAAGAATTAAATACAAAGCTATTCTACTCACCCACAAAGCCATCCACCAAACACAAGGCACCCAGCTCCGCACCCTCCTGTCTCGTCCAGCCCACGGCAAGACAACCAGACAGACCTCCAGCAACTCCCTCACCGTCCCTCACAAAAGAACCAAATGCACACAACGGACCTGCAACAGAGCCTTTGAACTTTATGCTCCGTCCCTCTGGAATTCTCTACCAACCATCATCAAGAACAACAGCAATCTCTTGTCATTCAAAAAACAGCTAAAAACCATCTTATTCCAAGAATATCTCAAAACAGAAACAAACTCCCACAAATAACTGTCCAATAACCCACTCATCAAGAACTTATGATCAAAATTGTTACCTCGTCCATGTCTATGTCCATCCTTTCCTGAAATCATCAATGTTGCCCTCCTGGTGATGGCCCTACCCTATAACTGATTCCCCCCCCCCTTTTTTTTTTTGTTACACCGCTTTGACCCGGTGAAAAGCGGGATATAAATACAGTTAAATAAATAAATAAATAAATCATTTGACAAGACCTACCTCTAGTAAAGCCATGCTGTCTCAGATCCTGTAATCCCTTGGATTCCAGAAACTGCACTATCCTCTGCTTTAGCAGCATTTTCATTAATTTACTCAACACAGAGGTTAGACTAACCAGTCTGTAGTTACCAACCTCTTCCTTACTTCTGCTTGTGTGGACAAGAATCACATTTGCTGATCTCCAGCACTCAAGGATCACTCCTGACTCTAAAGAAGCGTTAAAAAGGTCAACTGAAGGAACCGACAGTACTTCCTTAGGATTCTTCAGAGGGTATTAAAGCAACTTATCTGGCCTCTTCGCTTTGTCCACTTTTAGTTTTGCTAGCTCCTCGCAAACATAGTCCTCTGAAAATAGTTTGAGTTCTATATACCTCTCTGTTGGCTGAGGCAGACGGAGAGATATATAGACAAGCTCTGCAGTGATGTAGTAGAGAAGTCCCACTTTCAGTCTGGCAGCCTTTCTGCTGCCATGGAGGTGAGAGGTCACGTGGAAGGAGACCATCACCTTGGTGTGGTAGGAAACGATCATATATCTAGGATCTATCCTACAAGTGATGTAATACCCTATTGCTCTGAGGGTGTGTCTCCAGGGCCATATGCCCATGATGGAAGGGTTAGGACGGCCATTATAGTTGGTGATTCAATCATTAGGCATGTAGGTAGCTGGTGGATGTGAGGATTGCCTGGCAACATGCCTGCCTGGTGCGAAGGTAGCGGACCTCACACACCATGTAGATAAGGTTTTAGATAGTGCTGGGGAGGAGCCTGCTGTCATGGTATATGTTTGTACCAATGACATAGAAAAGTGTGGGAGGGAAGTTCTGGAAGCTAAATTTGGGCTTTTAGGTAGAAAGTTGAAAATCAGAACTTCCAGGGTAGCATTCTAAGAAATGCTTCCGTTCTATGCTCAGAACCCAAAAGGCAGGCAGAGCTCCAGAGTCTCAATGCATGGATGAGACGATAGTGCAAGGAAGAGAGTTTTGGATTTGTTAGGAACTGGGCAAAATGGTGGGGAAGGGGAGCTTTTCTGTAAGGACGGGCTCCACCATAACCGGATGGAACCAGGCTGCTGGCATTAACATTTGAAAAGGAGATAGAGGGGGGTCACGTGATGGCAGTGTAGAGTGTGGACATGTTCTCCTTGCTCTCTCAAACCCAGCCAACTAGTGCTGAATTTTACTGTATCCCACGAGCCTTTTCAATTTGCGGATACCAGGAGCACTATGGCAGCAAAATCTGAGCAGAGGAGGGTGGTGAAGCCAGTTGGGGCTGCCGTGAAAACAGCAAAAGCGTCCCTGCAATAGATGATGGTAGGAGTGTCTTAGTCCTCAAGATGGTAGTGGATAGGCCTGCACTGAGGATCTACAGCCCGGGCCCCCCCCCCCCATTACCCTTCTGACCTCAGGACCCACAAACAAGTATGCCTGGTACCCCTCTGGAGATGGAGGTAATTTTGGCAGTTATTAAAGTGAGCAATGCAGAGCTTTCTGAGAAGCTTGGCACGATACAGGCAGAGCTTAGGAAGTACTGAGCTAAGCTCCAGTTGGTAGTTGGGAGAACTGAGCAGGCCGCAATATGCATTGTAGGCATCGAGGATGACCTGTTAGTGCTGAAGTGAGAGTCATCAGCACATTGTTGCTTAATAAATTGGCTGCCAAGATTGACGATGTGGAGAACCGGTCTAAGTGATCGAATATATATAACTTGGGGATCCTAGGAGGGGGGGGGGGGGGTTATGAAGGACTATGTTGAGAGGCTTTTGCATGAGTTATTTTAAGTCTCACCATTGCCAGGGAATGTGGTTATAGAGTATGCCCACTGTTCCAGGTGGCCCGTCAACTGCCGGTAATAAACCGTACCCAATTCCGGCTAAACTGTTGAATTAGTGCCATAGGGACTGGATCTTGCAATAGGCCCGTAAAGTGGGGGCTATTCAGTATAACAAAACTAAAATATGATCTTTCCAGACTATATTTATTTATTTATTTATTTATTTTACATTTCTTATATACCGCACTATAGTACTCAGCTTGATAAATGCAGGCAAGCATTTAAGTAGGTGAAAATGAGACTCATCTTATGCTATCCCACAGATCTTGCTCTATCCAACTAAACTGTGATTGACCTGGAAAGGGGAAACTTTGTTTTATACAGAGCCCAAGAAGGTGAAGAAATTTCTCAAATTTCATTTTCAGGAAGACCTGCCTTTTGAAGCCAATCTACCTCGCCAAGCAACTAACTACTCTGACTCCCCCCAGCCCAAGGCACTGCAGTCATTGTCTGAGCACATACATCAGTGAGTGGCGGATGCCTGTGCACATAGTGACGAGGAACAGTGCGATGTTCATACACATGGCTCAGTTTGACAATTTTGGCCAGAGGGTGTGCTGGCAACTGCCCCCTGGTTTGTCCTGGTCTAGCATGCTAAGTTCAATGGGATGGCTTACCTCATTCTGGCTGTCATGGCTGGCCTGGGAAAGGTCAGCGAGGTGAACATTGACCTCCAGTGCTTTGGTAGCCAAGGCCCTGCTGACTTGTCTTCTAGGGTCCTGTATGGAGGATAGTGTCATCTCTTTCTCCCCAGATGGAATGTCTGAGTGGAATGTGACAATTGTCCATTCTACCACCAGACGTTCCCCTGGTCTGCCCAGGGTTGTCTCTATGCTCCCACCCAGAGGGTCTCCTCCATGAGACCCTTTTTGGACCCTATGTTGTGGTGTTTTTGTGTGGTGTAGTTTGATTGGTTTCTGTATCTGATATGCACTTCTGTGGCGGGCAGGTGGGTTGCCAATGCAGTTATTTGATATGATGATATGCCTAATGCTGAGTACTCCATATGGTTTACATCTATTAATGTAAGGGGCCTTCAGACACCCCAGAGAAGGAAGTTGGTCTTACGGGAGCTGGATAGGTACCATTCTGATGTGTATGTTGCAGGAGACCCATTTGTTGGCCCAAGATAAGGTTGGGTGGGGTAGAGATTCCATTCCCCTGGGTGGTCTAATAGTGCTGGAGTAGCCATTCTAATTTGGAAGAGTTTTGTTTGTCAGGTTCTTAAGAGGTGGAGGGATAGTCAGGGGAGAGCATTAGCCCTTGAGGTGCAATACGCAGCTCTGGTATTTTCTTTGGTCAATCTGCATGCTCCCAACAAAGGCCAACTTCACTTCTAGTGTGAAATGTTTGTAAAGATTGCAGGATGGACTTCCTTGCCTGTGGTTTATGAGCGGGATTTCAATATTGTGATTTAGGGGAGAGGGGCTGGATAGATATTCTGCTGGAGTGGGGGGTGGGGGGAACCAAAAGACTCCTTGTGTTTGCTTGTCCACTCTAATAATTTGGTGGATATTTGGAGGGTGAAAAATCTAGGGGTACGACATTATACTTGTTCATCTTTTTATGGTTCCTACTCCAGGTTGGATCTCTTTTTACTTAGCCCACCCCTCTACCTCTTAGTGAATTCTTGTAACATTGGTAGTATCATATGGTCAGATCATGCCCCTGTACATTTTAGATTGGGAACTGGCAGGCATAGTGCTGGGGGAGGAAACCTTGGGAGCTCAATACTTCCTTGTTCCTGGATAAGGGTGTTACAGGGGAGATGGAGTGGGCTATAATCTAGTATCTTCAATGACACAGGGAAGGTCTCTCTGGCTACAATCTGGGATGCTTTTAAAGCGGTAATCTGAGGTAAGCTCATGAAGTTAGGGGTGAGATGGAAAAGGAAGCGGGAGAGACTTGCTGGGCATTAGAGACAGAGCAAGTGGAATTGGAGGTGGTGCACATATCTGAGCAGTCAACAGATCTTTCCTGCCGGTTAGCTATGAAAAGGGATGAGCTCAACACCTTGTCTGATGAGACAGAGGTGCTTATTAATTAATTAATTTATTTAGCTGTATTTATATCCTGCTTTTCACCGGGTCAAAGCGGTGTAACATAAAAGGGGAGGGTGGACAATAATCAACTTCTGGGGTTAGGGCCAGCACCAGGTGGCTAACATGATATTAAGAAGACTGTTCCGACTTATTACTTAAGGGGAGGGAAAGTAGACAAATTACTGGCCTCACTCTTAAAGAAGCGACAGCTACAAACCACAATATTACAGATTTGGGATGGGGGGCATCAGTTCCTTCATGATAGGAAGGATATTGAGCAGATTTTTGTGCAGTGCTGTACTCCTCTGAAAGCTTGCATGACACCCTCCAGATGATAGATTATTTGAAGCGTAAGGTGGGGAGACAGCTGTCTGAGGCACAACAGGAATGGTTAGATGACCCCATTACAGGTCTGGAGCTTCAGAATATTCATGGCCTCCCTATGGGAAAGGCAACTGGCCGCCTGAGTTTTACAAAGCCTGTGTAGTGTTCTCAATCTGGTCAGGGAGCAGGGGGGAAATCCCATCCTCAATTTTAGAAGCTCATGTCACCTTAATACATAAAAAGGGTAAAGTCCCGACCTCCCCTGGTTCTTTCTGCCCAATTTCCCTTCTTAACATGGATGTGAAACTCTTGGTGAGAATTTTTGCACTCCATATGAATCAGCTGGGTCCGGATTTGATCCATTGGGACCAAACCAGTTTTATTGAGGATCGTAATGCGGCAGATAATGTATGGAGGTTCCTGGGCTTAGTACATCAGTGTGAATGGGATGTCGGCAGGTTCTTGAGACTTTTAATTTCGGGCTGGTCTTTAGGTGGGTTGTGGGAACCCTCTACAGTGTCCCGATGGCTCGACTAAGGATTAACAGAGTCCTTTTACTCTGATTCTCTCTGGTTACCTGTTATCCCCTTGCTTTTTGCACTTTTCCTAGAGCCCTTTGCCAAGGATCTCCACCAGAATGATGCCAAAGAGGATGTGTGGGTGGGTGATATTGAGCATAAGGTCGTGTTGTATGCCAATGACATGCTCTTATTTCTCTTTAACCCAGAGCGGTTTCTTGCTGCTTTCGGGGAGGAATATAAGACATTTGGGGCAGTCTCTGGCTATAAACTTAATTCAACAAAGTCCATGCTGCTTTCTTTTAATGTACCTCTGGAGCTAGAAAGTGCCCTAAAGTTGAGTTTTGCTTATCAGTGGGAGGGAGATTCTCTGACCTACCTGGGAGTTAAAATACCGACTAGGCTTGACTGGCTTTCCTACCTGATATCCCGCCTCTACTCAAAAAAAAAAAAAGTGAGAAGAGCTGTGGGGATGAGCATTTCTTCCCCATCCTTGCTCACAAAAATAAATGCGATCAATATGAATGTCCTACTGTGTTTTCTCTGTTTTTCATGTACTCCTGCCTAATTCCAGCTGCTTATTTTTGTGATTTCTATGGGTCAATTGCCCATTTTTTTTGGAATGGTGAGCGAATGAGAGTCAAGCTCAGCAGCTTGATGTTCCCAAGCCATATGGGGGACAGGGGGGACTGTCCTACCCTAATTTTAAATGTTACTACTGCCAGCACAAGTGCTAGCAGTGTATTTTTGGGGGGTGATGGATCCCTTTAGAGGCAGTGCAGAAAGGCATCTCTAGATTGGGGGTGGTTCCATGCCTAGCCTCCCAAGTGGGTAGGTCACCACATTTGATACATCCCTTGGTGAACTTCATCCTAGCAGTCTGGGACAGAGTGGTCTGGTAGGTAGGTTTCTCAGCCTCTAGGTCTCATCTAACGTTTTTGACCCAGGAGCGGCTTTTTCCCTCTGGGGCAATAAACTGTCACAAGGTAGATGCAGCAAAGCCCATGGAAATAAGCAGAAACGCAGGCAGTGAAACAGATTCTGACAGTTCAGAAGAGCACAGGTCAGAATGTTGCTATTGGCAACCCAAACAAAACAGCTCACGTGCGAGGGAAACACGGCCAAGCAGCAGAAAGGCTAGGAAATCAGGAACTAATGAAAGCCAGCTGGGAGTGGGTGGAGCTGACACGCACGTAGAAAAGCTCAGTGCACATGGAGTTAGACAGAGTAAGAGCAAGAGCAGGAGCACGGGAGCAGGCAGTTGTGATTCTGAAAGCCAAGGACGTAATGAG
Organism: Ichthyophis bannanicus; assembly: GCA_033557465.1. Taxonomy (NCBI): domain Eukaryota; kingdom Metazoa; phylum Chordata; class Amphibia; order Gymnophiona; family Ichthyophiidae; genus Ichthyophis; species Ichthyophis bannanicus. The sequence goes on from CM066045.1 coordinate 197,915,469, forward strand.
AGAAACTCTAGTTGGAAGGAAGCTGAGGGCAGAGCTGTGAAAGCCAAAAAGTCCTATTCCAAAGGAGAGAGTGAGAACCCAGGTGCCTGTGGTGAAAGGCAGAGCACGGAAGCACCAGAGCTCAGCAGAAGTTATCAGAAAGGTAACAAAGCATTTAATTGGGAAGCTAGCTGGAGGAAGCCTGAAGAAAGTCTTTATACAAACAATTGGCATAGAAAGAGTAAAGCTGTTATACCTGAGGATAATCCTGTGTCTAGAAGAAGGTTCAAAGGCAAGAGCCGTGAAAAGCTTTTACTGGATTTTACTCCGGCGTCTGTAGCAGCAGAGAGAAGCCCGAGTGTTTCTAATAGAGGGAAAAGTGAAACTGGTAATTTCCCCTATCTTCCACCGCATTTAAGAGGCTCCCAAAGTAAATACTCTAATGAATATGGTAGCAGCATAGCAAACATTCTCACAGAGAGAGAGAGAGAGTTCCTGAATAGTAAGGAGAGACTGTTCAGTAACGTACCGTATTGTGCAAGGGAAGAATCCTTAACGGCAGAACCCGAAGAGATGCAATGTGAGGCGCAGGGAGACACTGTATGTAATGATTACATGGACTGCACGCTCACAGTTTCCGATAATGTATTTTCTTTGAGATAAACAAGTTGTGATTTACCAAGCTTGAAAGCCACAAAGGAAAAGGTCTTTGTATGCTGGAAAGAATTGTTTTGAATACTTTTCATTTACCTGTTAAAAGCTGAAGATAAGCAATTTCTGTTCTCCTTTTTTTGTCACTTTGTTTGTGCCCAAGTGGGGCTGTATACTTTTTGTTTCACCCACCAAAATAATCCTCTTGGAAGGGGAATAAAACCTATTTAAGCCTTACCTCGTTGCCACAACTGATTCTTTGAACTGGCCTATAAAAATACTACATATCCCAGAGGGCCCAGCAAGGCTCTGGGCGGGGCCTAGGCTTAACACCCTGCCTGTGCTTGAGGAGATAAGCACCGGAAGGCAAGGGGGTCGATGACAGATGGCGTAGAATTGAGGATTTTTTTGGGGGGGTGTGGTTTTTCTGAAAAACAAAGGAAGACAAAGTAAAGAGAAGATATCTGGAAGACTGCTGTTACAAGGAGTGCTGTTGAGCGGAACGTTCGCTGGCAGGTCGGCCAGGGAGGAGGAAAAGACCTTTCTCACATGCTGGAATCTACCTGAAGCCTGAGGTAAAGGTAGCCTGGGCGGAAGGGTAGGATACTAAGTGAGAAAGGGGGTGCTGTGCTCACGGTCAGGGATTTTAAAAGAAAAGTACTGCACTTGGTGGGTCTTTCTTTTCTTTCTTCCACAGGTGCAGCAGACTCCAGAGGAGAGATGGAGCCACGCGACGTAATGATGTGGATGCAAACGCAATGGGACAAGCAGGCGGAGCTTGTTCAACAACTCCAAACACGGCAAGCGGAAATACTGAGGGAGCAGCAACGGCCTCTGCTAGAGACTATGGAAGCCCTCTTGAAGAAGTCGCAGACAACAGGAGCAACAGGTTTTCATGTGTTTCCCCAAGCAGGAATGGACAGTTGCCATGCATTTTCATTAGGACAGTTAACGCAACAGGACAATCTTGACGACTATATCGATGCTTTCGAAAGAATAGCAGAGACCCTTAAATGGCCGATAGAGCAATGGGCGATTAGATTCGCAATGACCCTTACAGGAGAGGCTTTATCCGCATTTAAGGCCATGCCTGCTAGTCTTGCTGCCGATTATGCAGAAATAAAGAAGGCAGTGAAGGACAGGTTAGGTCTTACCCCTAGGCACTATAAACGTATGTTTAGGGAAGCAAAGATTAACCATAAGGAAACTCCTAGAGCTCTGTACCAGAGGCTTAAGAGTCTAGCGTACAAGTGGCTTACCCCAGAGAGAAGGTCACTTGATTCCATTTTGGATGAAATTATTTTAGAGCAGTTTTTACAAGCTGTATCTCCTGAGTTGAAAACATATCTCACCCTACAGGATTGCCACAGCACAGAGGAGGCAGCCAACATGGCCGATAGATTTTATAAGGCAAAAAAGGCCGATACCTCGGGAATTGAGATTTTAAAGGTGGCTGGAATGGCAAATCCTGATAGCATGAGACAGTTTGATAGAGTTAAAATGTCTAAAATGCACAAGTATGATAATACTAATAATGATGTCTCATCTCCTTATAGAGGAAAATGTTATGGTTGCGGAAGGACAGGTCACTTCCAGCGGGACTGTAAGGCACGTACAGTCCTTATATCTGAAGCAGGAAAGCCAGTCCCGAAGGGCGTCTTTCTCCAGGTCATGGTAAATGGAGTAGATGCGTTGGCACTACTCGACTCGGGGGCTGAGCAGAGCATGGTCTCTCAGGAGTTTTGGGAGACCATGGAACCGCCTCGCCCGTCAGCTCCGAGTGGAGTAGAGGACCAGGTACGAATAAAATGCGTACATGGCACACACACTCACTATCCCCTACATAAAGTGCATGTTAGAGGTATGGGTATAGAAAAGGAAATACAAGTGGCAGTGGTCCCAAAGCTGCCACAGGAGCTTATCCTTGGGCGAGATTGGCCTCCGTTTAGGGGAGGACTGATGGAGGGTTTAGGTACTAGGACGAGCCTAGTTTCAACCCGGTCACAAGCCGTAACCTCAAAGGCCAGGGAACCATCTGTAGAAAGAACAGAGGAGCCTGAGAGGGAGGAGGCTGAAGAATTCCCTGAGGAAGAGATAGAAGAAAATGAGGCAAATGTACTTCCTAGCCATGATGAGCTAATTCAAGTCCCAGCTAAGGAAGGGAAAAAGACAAAGGCCAAGAAGCGCCAGGAGAGATATAATAGAACCCGGGGGAGGGCGGAACTAGAGGCCGGTGAAGGGTTACCGTGGGTGCCTGCAGCCCTAGTTCAAAAGTTCCCTTCTTTTCCCATGGAACAGAGGGCTGACCAGTCGCTCAAAAGAGCGTTTGAATGGGCCCAAGAGGATCGGCATGTACTTCCCTGATTCCTGTTAGACAGAGACATCCTATATAGGGAAAGTATAGATCCCTATACAGATGCGGTGCGGAAGCAACTGGTGGTGCCAGTGACTTTTAAAGCCATTGTTTTACGCCTGGCACATGACCACCCGATAGGTATCCATAAAGGTGTTCAAGGAACACTGGACCAAATACTTGCGCGATTCTACTGGCCGGGGGTTTATAAGGAGACCAAGCAATATTGCGAGTCGTGTCCCACCTGCCAGAGGGTCTCAGTGGCGAGACCAAAGGCTGTACCCATGGTGCCCTTGCCCACCATATCTGTGCCAATCCGGCACATGGGAATGGACATTGTGGGCCCTTTAATTAAAACACCACGGGGCTTTCAATATATCTTGGTAGTCGTAGACCACGCCACACGGTTCCCGTGGGCTATCCCCCTTAGGAACACCTCCGCCAAGATGATAGCACAGGAACTAGTTAAGCTATATTGCGAAGTGGGGTTTCCCCAAGAAATACTGTCTGATCAGGGGAGCAACTTTGTATCTAGATACTTAGCTAGAGTTTGGGAGGCATTTGGTATACGTCACATTAAGACTGCGGCGTACCACCCCCAGTCAAACGGTCTTGTGGAACGCATGAACCAGTCCATAAAACACCTGTTAAGGAGGGTTTTAAGGAAAGGAGAAATGCAAGAATGGGACACCTTACTCCCATTCGTTCTTTACGCATGCAGGGAACGAATACAGGCATCCTTGGGGGCGTCCCCATTTGAACTCCTATTGGTAGGGCCCCGAGGGGTATTTTAGACATATTACAGGAGGAATGGGTAGAGCCCGACATACCAGAGGTAGGGGTACCTAAATTTTTAAAAGACTTGAGGACGTGTCTGGAAAAAACGTCCAAAGCCTCATTGGAGAATTTGAAAAGTAGTCAGCAGCGTCAGAAACGCTACTACGATAGGGGCACAAAACCCAGGCAATTGGCAGAAGGGGATAAGGTTATGGTCCAAGTGGCGGACCCAGGTCCCAAATTCGAATCCCACTGGAAAGGGCCGAGTACAGTAGTAAAAAAGGTTGGGCCCGTTTCCTACCTCATTGAGAATGAGAGAGGACGTAGGCAGGTTTACCACCTCAACGTACTTAAGCCTTGGAAAGAAAGGTCGGCCACTGCCAATTTGGTCTATAGAGAGCAGCACAGTAGTACCCGGAAGTGGATTACATGCTGTCTGCCAGAAAATGCGGCAGCCCGTAATATTTTAAGGGGGGGAATCTGTCACAAGGTAGATGCAGCAGAGCCCATGGAAATAAGCAGAAACGCAGGCAGTGAGACAGATTCTGACAGTTCAGAAGAGCACAGGTCAGAATGTTGCTATTGGCAACCCAAACAAAACAGCTCACGTGCGAGGGAAACACAGCCAAGCAGCAGAAAGGCTAGGAAATCAGGAACTAATGAAAGCCAGCTGGGAGTGGGTGGAGCTGACACGCACGTAGAAAAGCTCAGTGCACATGGAGTTAGACAGAGTAAGAGCAAGAGCAGGAGCACGGGAGCAGGCAGTTGTGATTTTGAAAGCCAAGGATGTAATGAGAGAAACTCTAGTTGGAAGGAAGCTGAGGGCAGAGCTGTGAAAGCCAAAAAGTCCTATTCCAAAGGAGAGAGTGAGAACCCAGGTGCCTGTGGTGAAAGGCAGAGCACGGAAGCGTCAGAGCTTAGCAGAAGTTATCAGAAAGGTAACAAAGCATTTAATTGGGAAGCTAGCTGGAGGAAGCCTGAAGAAAGTCTTTATACAAACAATTGGCATAGAAAGAGTAAAGCTGTTATACCTGAGGATAATCCTGTGTCTAGAAGAAGGTTCAAAGGCAAGAGCCGTGGAAAGCTTTTACTGGATTTTACTCCGGCGTCTGTAGCAGCAGAGAGAAGCCCGAGTCAAAGACTGCTTAAAGGTAGCCCAATTGTTTCTAATAGAGGGAAAAGTGAAACTGGTAATTTCCCCTATCTTCCACCGCATTTAAGAGGCTCCCAAAGTAAATACTCTAATGAATATGGTAGCAGCATAGCAAACATTCTCACAGAGAGAGAGAGAGAGAGTTCCTGAATAGTAAGGAGAGACTGTTCAGTAACGTACCGTATTGTGCAAGGGAAGAATCCTTAACGGCAGAACCCGAAGAGATGCAATGTGAGGCGCAGGGAGACACTGTATGTAATGATTACATGGACTGCACGCTCACAGTTTCGGATAATGTATTTTCTTTGAGATAAACAAGTTGTGATTTACCAAGCTTGAAAGCCACAAAGGAAAAGGTCTTTGTATGCTGGAAAGAACTGTTTTGAATACTTTTCATTTACCTGTTAAAAGCTGAAGATAAGCAATTTCTGTTCTCCTTTTTTTGTCACTTTGTGCCCAAGTGGGGCTGTATACTTTTTGTTTCACCCACCAAAAGAATCCTCTTGGAAGGGGAATAAAACCTATTTAAGCCTTACCTCGTTGCCACAACTGATTCTTTGAACTGGCCTATAAAAATACTACATATCCCAGAGGGCCCAGCAAGGCTCTGGGCGGGGCCTAGGCTTAACACCCTGCCTGTGCTTGAGGAGATAAGCACCGGAAGGCAAGGGGGTCGATGACAAAACCCAGATTGGTTCCATTGGATGCGAGCCAACAATAGGGAAAGGGTGGTGGATTTCATAGTTCAGGATAATTTTCTAGCCAGGTATTAGATTCTGCAGTAGAGTATATCTCTTCCCCCTAAAGGTTTTTCACTATTTCAGGTAGAGCACTTCCTGCTATCTAACAGGGCTGCATACTTAACACCAGCACATCTGATAGAGCTTTTTTTTTCCAGAAACCCCACAATGATGTGGGCTATTTAACCCAACTGTATTAGATAATAACTGAATCCCACTGGGGCCCTCATCGTTATCAGGCCCACTGGGTGAGGGACTTGGGGAGAATCTGGTTGAGGGACTACTGGACAGGGATTTGGGAGAACACCTTAAGGATGTTATGTCAGTCCCACCTTGATTCCCAGTATAAACTCTTGTTTAGGGTGTATCTTACTCCTACTAAGTTGTACATTATGAATCTTGCTTTCTCAGCAGATTGCTGGCTTGGGCTGGGGGAGTATGAAGGTGCAGCCTCTTTGGAAGCAGGTCGCTCAGATATGCCTTCGGCTCACTGAGAGGGATTATTCCAAGGATACTGCTTTGCTTCTGTTGGGATTTACTGAGGACTCACCTACTGTTTGTTTAAACCAGAGTGATCTTGCCAACTTTTTATTTTCAACAGAGCAGTCTTGCATGGCTGTGTGATGGAAGAGCCCGACTGCACCAACTCTGGGGGACTGGTCGAAAAAGCTTGCACACATCATGAAACTCAAGCTGGGGGTGGCTTGCATGAGAGAACACTGGACAGATTTGAGAAGATTTGGACTCCTATTGTGCAGTTCTTTGACTCTGATTGGGATCAAGAGGGCACAGGGTGACTTTGCTGGATGGCTCAGTGGTTTTATATTGAACAGTGTGTGGGGGTAGCATAGAGAGGGTGGAGCTGACCCATGAGATTTTGATAGTCCTTGGTTGAGGGGGTGTATCCCTCTTCTCCTGCATGGGGGCCAAGCACTAGGTGCACCCCCTACCTCTTGTTTCTTGGTCCCCTCCCCTCACTGTCCCCTCAAACCTTCTCTACCCCTGTTAATCCTCCACCTCCTCCCATGGAAGGATTTGTCTTTTTTTTTCCTTTTTTTGCTTAAACTTAAGTGTTGGTGCACGAACAGGGGTTGATGGGTTTATTTAATTTCTTTGTTTTGCTGGATTACGCAGTTTTGTATCCATATTGTTATAAATATGAAAAAAATGTAAAAAGGAGATATAGATGCTTTTAAACTAGAAAATGGAGGAAAGCCAAGAATCGCCCAAGAGCACCATGGTTCAGATGATATACCTTTGAAGGATACGTGCAAAGCAGGAATGTTAGGGCATCCCGATAGAGAGGTTCTAATAAAGGTAAAAGTAGCCCAGGTGCCTTTAAGTAAAAAAAACAAAGTTGAAATATTCTAAATTCTCCAGGACCAAGCAGGAAGTCAGTCCTCACATATGGGTGTCACCGGCGCCGATGAAGCCCCAGCGGAGCATTTCCCCAGCTTTCCATGAAAGCCTTTGGGAATGCTGGCACGCATGTGCGGTTCCCTTCCCGCCTAAAGGTGCCATCTTACCTCAGTCTTTTTTTTTCTGAGCAGCCCATCGGACGTGTCTCCTGTTCTCCTGGATAAAAGTGATTTTTTTCTTCGGCGATTTTCGCTATTTTTCTCCGGTTCGACGCCGGTTCCCCTCCCGCTGGATTCGGTACACCGGTATCGAGCCCGTTTTCTTCATTTTTCGGTTTTTGCCCTTCGTGGCTGGCATTCGCGCTCTTTTTTTCATTTTTTCGCTGGAAGGCCGGTCTTTTGACCTCGCTGGGGCTATTTTTTCCCCAATGGCTTCCAGTGGTTTCAAAAAGTGTGATCGGTGTAAGAAGATTGTCCTCACCGACACACACGACTGCTGCCTTCGGTGCCTCGGCCCTGACCACGACCCCAAGTCGTGTGGGCCATGTGGGAAGATGTCTTCCAAGGCACTAAAGAGTCGACAGCATCAGAAGGAAAGGTTTTTCTCAGACTCTGCCTCCGGCCAGGCTCGGACCTCGTCTGAGGCCTCGACATCTCGGGATTCCGATCCCGAGCGCCGTCAATGCTCCTCGGACAGGGGGTCCCCCGACCGGGAACGTAAGAGAAAGAAGCGGCTCGCGAGGGCGTCGTCGGAGGAGGTCCCTGGTCCCTCGAGAGCCAGATCTAAGACCCCCGACCGCCGTCCCGGGCCCATGGACCAAGAGAAGCCTGCTAAAGTTCCTCGCGTGGAGCCGGAGTCTGCTGGACACGTAAGCCCCGTAGTCCTCGTGGACTCACCTCCCAGGGAGCTGCCGCCGGGGCCCGAGTCGGTGGCTGCTGCGTCTCCCGAGCTGAGTCTCAGGATGACAGCCTTGGAGTGCAGACTGTCTGCCTTCATGGAGCAGCAGCGGGCACTGATAGCCAGCTTGTCTGGTGCATCTGCCCCGACCACCGGGACATCGACTTCGAAGTCAACCCCGGAGACCGAGCCGATACTCGAGACCCTCGTGGCTCGAAGTCGTCCTCGGTCGAGATCTCCCTCGACCTCCCGTTCGGGACCGAGGGTATTGACGCCGGTGCCCCTGGCATCGAGGCGGGTGCCTCGGGGCCCCGCGGGGTTGGACCTTGACTCCTCCTCGGATGAGTCCACCTGGGAGACGGAGGACGAGGAGTCTCCCGATACTTTTAAGACTCTGTGCGTCCTGTCGGACTCTCCGCAGTCTGATCCCCGGAGTAGATCCCCTCCGGAGGACACTAGGTTCTCGGAGTTCGTCTGGGATATGGCCGCTGCCTTGGCTATCCCTGCCGATCCCAAGGAAGAGCCTCAAGCCGAGGAGCTCGATGCTCTTCAGTACGACTCTCCTCCGAAGGAGGCCTTTACTGTCCCGGTTCCTCCGAAGCTGGAACGGCTCCTCTTCCGAATGTGGGAGGCCCCGGCCTCGGTGCCGGTTCTAAGTAAGCGAGTCGATTCCATTTATCGACTCCGCAAAAGCCCTGGTTTCCAGAAAGCACAGCTACCACACCATTCCATGGTTGTGGAATCGGCCATGCATCATCTGAAGAGACAGAAGATGCCCTCCGCAGTGCCCCCCGGCAGGGAGGCCCGCAACCTCGATGGCGTCGGTAGGAAGTGCTTCCAGGGTCGATGCTTGCTTGCCGTGTCCAGTCTTACCAGCTGTACATGGGCATGTACTTGCAGGACCTGGCCAAAGAATTGGCCGGATTCTCTGCTGGTCTCTCCGGGGAACCCTTGCAGAGATTTCAGACATTGTCCTCGGGGATTCGGGAATGCTCAAAGTTCATTTCCCGCGCCGCCTACGATGGCTTCGAGGCTTCGGCCCGAGTAACGGCTGCCGGCATCGCGGCTTGACGCTAGGCGTGGCTGCAGTCATCGGACCTCGAGCCATGGGTTCAGGACAAGTTGGTCGATGTCCCCTGCCGAGGTGAGAATCTTTTTGGCAAACCCGTGGTTGAGAAGGCCGCTCAGCTCGAGACGGAGCACCTTACCCGGACAAGGCTGTCGAGGAAGACCTCTGCCCCTTCACATAAGAAGGGCTCGGGTAAAAAGTCCTTTTACCTGAGGAGGGGCACTGCCTACAAACAGTGCCCTCAGTATCCGGCTGCCCAAGCTGCCCCCCAGGATCAGCAAGCCAAGGGCCAGGGTAATGGGTCCCGTAGGCAGAGGACCCCCAAGCCTCAGGCCCCTGCTACCACTCAGCAGGGTGGGGTTTTTTGACTCCTTGAGCGTAGCCTCTCCTCCACTGCTCTCCCCACCCTGCACAGGAGGTCGCCTCGCCCTCTTTGCCCACCAGTGGCCCCTTATCACCGGGGACAGTTGGGTGCTGGACATAGTCCACAAGGGCTATGCCCTCCATTTTCACCAGCTGCCTCCGCCATTTTTTTCCAGGGGAGCCTCCAAGGCCTCCCCTGCACACAGACCTTCTTCTACAAGAGCTTCATGGTCTGTTGGTGGACAGGGCGGTGGAGCCTGTGCCTCCCCACTTGCAAGGTCACGGATTCTACTCCAGATATTTCCTGGTACCCAAAAGAACCGGTGGCCTTCGACCCATTCTGGACCTCAGAAACCTCAACAAGTTCCTAGAGAAAGAAAAGTTCAAGATGCTTACTCTTGGAACCCTTCTGCCCTACCTCCAGCAGGGAGATTGGCTATGCTCCTTAGATCTAAAGGATGCGTACACTCACATCCTCATTCATTCAGACCACAGAAAGTACCTCAGGTTCATTGTGGGAGGAAACCATTATCAGTACAGAGTACTACCTTTTGGCCTGACCTCCGCTCCCAGGGTCTTTACCAAGTGCCTGGCAGTTGTGGCGGCCTACCTGAGAAATCAAGGCATCTTTGTCTTTCCCTATCTGTACGACTGGCTCATCAGGGGTCAAACGTCCCTGGAGGCCAGGAAAGCCACCCTCAGAACCATTGCTCTGCTTCAAAAAGTGGGTTTTCTCAACTGGCAAAGGCATTCTTGCCAGAAGACAGGGCCCAAAGACTGATGGACGTGGCCAAACAGTTTCTAAACAAGCCCCTGGTCTCCGCCAGACTCTGCCTCAGACTTCTGGGCCACATGGCTTCGACAGTGCATGTGACTCCCAATGCCAGGCTCCATATGAGGCCTGCACAGTGGTGCCTTTGGACTCAGTGGTCTCAGGCCACAGGCCGCCTGAGAGACAGGATAAAGGTGTCCAGACCCCTTTTGGCCTCCCTCAGCTGGTGGCTACATCCACCCAATCTGCTGAAGGGGATGCCCTTCCAAATGCCAGAATACTCGGTGGTACTCACCACCGACGCCTCTGCGAGGCTGGGGTGCTCATTGTCTGGACAAGTGCACTCAGGGCCTCTGGTCTCCCTGGGAGGCAGCCCAACAGATCAATCTCTTGGAGCTTCGAGCTATCCGCTTAGCTCTCAAGGCTTTTTCTCCGGCCCTGGCTCACCGCTCAGTCTTGATTCAAACAGACAACCAGGTAGCCATGTTTTATGTGAACAAACAGGGCGGGACTGGGTCCAAGCTCCTTTGTCGAGAGACTCAGGACCTCTGTTCCTTTGCCCTGAGGAACAACATGCTTCTCAAAGCGGTGTACCTTCCAGGCCAGGAGAACTGCCTGGCCGACCGGTTGAGCAGAATTCTGCAGCCCCACGAGTGGCAGCTGCATCCCTTGGTGGTTCAGAAGATCTTCCTGAAGTGGGGTCTCCCATGGATAGATCTGTTTGCCAGTCCGCTGAACAAGCACCTGCCCACGTTCTGCTCCAGGCAACCGCATCCTTTGAGGATAGCACCAGATGCTTTTCTGATGTCCTGGTCTCAGGGCCTCCTGTATGCGTTTCCTCCCACACCCTTGGTGGCCCGAACTCTTTTCAAGACTCTTCAGGACAAGGCCTTGGTCCTGCTGGTGGCTCCCAGGTGGCCGAGGCAGCCTTGGTTTCCACTTCTACTTCAGTTGGCAGTGGATTCCCATTACCTCTGGGGTTGCAGCCCGACCTTCTCTCACAGGAGCAGGGTTCCCTTCTGCACCCCAATCTCAAAGCTCTCAATTTGATGGCCTGGAGGCTGCAAGGGTAGTTTTGGCTCCCTGGGGCCTGCCTCAGGAAGTTGAGGAGGTTGTCCTAGCCTCTAGGAAACAGTCCACTAGGAAAACTTATGCCCTCAAATGGAAGAGGTTTTCTGTGTGGTGTCAGCTACATACAGAGGATCCTTTCTCCTGTACTGTACCAGTAGTGCTTCAGTACTTACTACACTTATCAAATCAGGGACTTAAGTCCAATTCTGTTCGGGTTCACCTCTCAGCTCTAGCAGCTCACCACTCACTGGTGGAGGGACATTCTCTGTCAGGTCACCCCTTGGTGTCCCGCTTTCTCAGGGGCTTGCTTTTGCTCAAGCCCCACATCCATCCTCCTGCTCCTGAGTGGGAGCTGAATGTGGTCTTGCAGCAGCTGACTCGCCCACCATTTGAGCCGATGGCTACTTGCCCTCTACGCTTCCTTTCCTGGAAGACTCTCTTCCTGATAGCCCTCACCTCGGCTAGGTGAGCGAGTGAGCTTCAGGCCCTGGTCTGTGATAGGCCTTACACCAGGATTTATAGGAACAGGGTAGTCCTTCGGACTCACCCAAAGTTCCTCCCTAAGGTTGTCTCCTCTTTCCACCTCAACCAGGAGGTGGTTCTTCCCACATTCTTCCCTAGGCCTCATGCTAGCCAGGCTGAAGCAGTCCTGCATACCCTGGACTGTAGGAGGGCCTTATCCTTCTACCTTGACCGTACGCAGGGACATAGGAGGACTACTCAGCTCTTCGTCTCTTTTGACCCCAATAAGTTGGGGTTGGCTGTGTCCAAGCATACCTCGTCCATCTGGGTGGCTGACTGTATCACCTGGGCTTACAAGGCGGCTGACCTTCCTTTGCAGGGTAGGGTCACGGCCCATCGTGTTAGGGCAATGGCTGCCTCAGTGGCTCATCTCCGCTCTGTGCCCTTAGTGGACATCTGCAGGGCTGCAACTTGGTCTTCAAGCCAGACTTTTGCAGCCCATTACTGTCTGGAGAGGGAGTCCTGTAGGGACAGTGCTTTTGGCCAAGCAGTACTCTGGAATCTCTTTGAGGTTTAGGCAACTCCTGCCCTCTGTTGGGCTACCAGTGGAGGTTGTGTCCTTGAAAAGTTTTTCTCTGATGCTGGGACTAGAGGGAGTCCTATTGTTCAGCTTGGGTTCCTCGGTAGCCCAGAGCTTGGGAGTCACCCATATGTGTGAGGACTGACTTCCTGCTTGGTCCTGGAGAAAGAGTAGTTACTCACCTGTAACAGGTGTTCTCCAGGAGCAGCAGGAATCAGTCCTCACAACCCTCCCTCCTCCCCTTGGAGTTGCAGTTGTACATTGTTTACATTTTGTGTGCTGTTCTTAGCTATGTCATTTAACTGAGGTAAGATGGCACCTTTAGGCGGGAAGGGAACCACGCATGCTTGCCAGCATTCCCAAAGGCTTTCATGGAAAGCTGGGGAAATGCTCCGCTGGGGCTTCATCGGCGCCGATGACACCCATATGTGAGGACTGATTCCTGCTACTCCTGGAGAACACCTGTTACAGGTGAGTAACTACTCTTTATCCACCAGACTGTTAATATGAACAAAAAACAAACCCTGAAATCAGGGGCGGCCCAAGGGGGGTGCGGGGCCATGTGCGGAGACTCGGTGCGGGGCCTCATTTGCATAAGGGGCCTCATTTGCATAAATATTTGCATAATGTTACCATACACGAACTTTTAGTAAACATGCCTCTTAATGAGTGTATGAATAAAGAAAGACTAAAAGACTTCTACATTACTATAATCCAATACCAACCGCCAGGCACATTAGGAACTACTACAAACACTGCCCATTTAGAACCCATAGCAAACCCGCCGTATCCTAACAGCACTACCAGGACTCATAAAGCACCATACCCTAACTATCAAAAGGAAACGCTGCAAATATTAAACCAATACATTTCAGAGAACAACAATACATGACCTACTGGGGAAAGAGAACAAGTGGCAATGTCAAATAGGAATTACATAAACAGAATACCTCAGCTCAGTTACACATGCAGAACATAGACCATCACCAAACAAGGAATCACAATTTAGAAACAGGAAGACAATAATTAAACTGGGAATCCCAAAAGCCAAACTTGGAATGTACAACACTGTAGAAATAAAACTATACATTAATTTGCTCTTGTACTAAACAAAGCGCAGACGTTAATGATGCACATTTCCCAGAGCTGACATATTCCAATTAATAAATTCAAAATAAAGAGATATTTTTCTACCTTTTGTGCATTTTTTTTCAGCTGCAATTGCTCCAGCCACTTTCTTCTGGTTTCTTCGTGTCTTCCGCTAATTCTTCATCGTCTGCTGTCCATTTGTCTTTTCTTCTCTCTTCTAGTTTTTTTCCATTCTCTCTCTACATCTGCTTTAACATACTAATCTTTCTCCTTTTTGCTCTTTCCTCATTCCTATTTCATCCACTCAAATTTTACCCCTCCATCCTCAATCCCCACCTACTCTCCCAATATCCGGACAATTGTAGATTTGTCTTCCCTCCCACACAAAATATTTTTTCCCTCTCCATTTCACTCTCCCAGCTCCATCCCATTCTAATCCTCCCCCAACATCAGCTCCATTCTAGTTCCAGTCCCACCCAGCATCCGCTCCCTTCTAGTCCCCGCATCAGCCCATTTCCAGTCCTAGCCCCCCATAAGCCCAGTTCCAGTCCTAGCTCCCCCATCTATTTGCAGTCCCATCCAAGTCCCTCCATCAGCTCATTTCCAATCCCAGCCCCCCATGAGCCCATTTTCTAGTCCTTTCCTAGCCCCACCATCAACCCATGTCAAATCCTAGCTCCCCTCCACTCAGCCCATTTCCAATCCAAGCCCCCCATGAGCCTACTTCCAGTTCTAGCCCCTTCATGAGTCCATTTCAATCCAAACCCCCACCACAGCCCATTTCCAATCTTAGCACCCCCAACAGCCAATTTCCAGTCCTATTCTAGCCCATCAGCCCATTTCCTGTCCTAGCCCCCCCCCCACCCATTTCCAGTCCTAGCTCCCTCCCCCTCACAACCCATTTCCATTCCAAGCCCCCGTCCCCATCAGCTATTTGCAGTTCAAGCCCTCCTTCCACTCAGCCCATTTCCAGTCCTAGCCTCCTCATAGCCCATTACTAGTCCTCACCCCCCATCAGCCCATTACGTCCTAACCCCCCATCACCCTATTTCCAGTCCTAGCCCCCCATCAGCCTATTTCCAGTCTTAGCCCCCCTCCCATAGCCAATTACCAGTCCTACCCCCCCATCAGCCCATTTCCAGTCTTAGCCCCCCCTAGCACATTACCAGTACTAACCCCCCCATCACCCTATTTCCAGTCCTAGCCCCCCATCAGCCCATTTCCAGTCTTAGCCCCCCATAGCCCATTACCAGTCCTAACCCCCCCATCACCCTATTTCCAGTCCTATCCCCCCCATCAGCCTATTTCCAGTCTTAGCCCCCCCCCATAGCCAATTACCAGTCCTACCCCCCCCATCAGCCCACTTCAAGTCTTAGCCTCCCCCCCCATGGCCCATTAACAGTCCTAAACCTACCCCCCCCATCAGCCCATTACAATTCCTAGCCTCCCCCCCCCCATTGCCCATTACCAGTCCTAGCCTCCCCCCCCCATGGCCCATTACCAGTCCTAACCCCACCCCCCCATGGCCCATTACCAGTCCTAACCCCCCCCCCCAGGGCCCATTACCACTACTCACCCCCCCCCCCGGACCATTACCAGTCCTAACACCCCCCCATAAGCCCTATTACAGTCTTAGCCCCCCCATAGCCCATTACCAGTCCTAACCCCCCCATCAGCCCATTTCCAGTCCTACCCCCCACTTCCAGCCTTAGCCCCCTCCCCATAGTCAATTACCAGTCCTAACCCCCCCCATCAGCCCATTTCCAGTCCTTACCCCCCACTTCCAGCCTTAGCCCCCTCCCCATAGCCCATTACCAGTCCAAACCCCCACATCAGCCCACTTAGCCCCCCCATAGCCCATTACCAGTCCTAACCCCCCCATCAGCCCACTTAGCCCCCCCCATAGCCCATTACCAGTCCTAACCACCCCCCCCCCGGCCCATTACCAGTCCTAACCACCCCACCCCCCCATCAGCCCACTTCCAGTTTAGCCTCCCCCCCATGGCCCATTACCAGTCCTAACCACCCCCCCCCATCATTCCAAATTAAAATAAAAAAATAACCCAAACCGGCTGCTTCTGCCGCGGCAGCTTCAAGAGCTCTGCCGCGGGCCCCCCCCCTGCCCGGCAGAGCCTCCGTGCATCTTCAGCTCTTCACGTCCAAAACGCGGGCTTTTGTCAGAGCCGCGAGAGTTTCTTTTCTCGCGGCTCTGTTAATCCCGCCGAGGGTGATGGGAAATCCCATCAGCCCCGCGGGATTAAGAGAGCCGCGAGAAAAGAAACTCTCGCGGCTCTGAAAGAAGCCCGCGTTTTGGACGTGAAGAGCTGAAGATGCACGGAGGCTCTGCCGGGCAGGGGGGGGCCCCCGCGGCCCCGCGGCAGAGCTCTTGAAGCTGCCGCGGCAGAAGCAGCCGGTTTGTTGTTTTTTTTTTTTTAACTTGGGATGCTTAAGAATGTTTTTTGCGCGGGGCCCCCTGAAACGCGGGGCCCTGTGCAAAAAACATTCTTGCTCAATGGACGGGCCGGCCCTGCCTGAAATGCCTGTATGCCAGGTCTAGAAGTCTAAAAGTAAGAGGGGAGAGTTAGAATATATAGTACTGAATGAAAGGTTAGATATAACACTGGTAAACAAAATTCAAAAGATTTTCTCTCTCAGAAATGAAAATGGCTGATTCTAGTACTGTTTTTGGTTATGAACCTGGATATGTACTTAGAAATTCTCCATTACGTAACGTTTTTGAGTGACATGTAGTTTAAATTTAGACTATGTTGCTCATATTTACATTAGATGTATATAGTAATGTAATGTCTCCTAAAAGGTAGTTGTATATGATTTTCTGCTGTATTGCGCCTCAAGAACATCCCTCTTCAGGGTCCAACAATAGTCTGCAAGCATACTGGAGCTCCACTTGCCCTGGTACCTATTTTCCATTACCGAAATGTCCTGATGAAACCTTTCCCCATGTTCATCGCTGACTGCTCCTAGATTTGCAGGAAAAAAATCCAGGTGTGAATGCAAGAAGTGCATTTTCAAAGACATGTTACATCTCTGTTTCTGGTAAGATTTCAGTAGAGTATCTACCGATTCTGCGTAGTTGTCTGCCTTGTTATTTCCCAAGAAGTCACGGCAAACAGTCTTAAAGGACTCCCATGCAGCTCTTTCAGTTTCATTCAACTGACCGTCAAAGTTTTCATCTTTCATCAGTTTTCTAATATCAGGTCCTACAAAGATCCCTTCTTTGATCTTTGCCTCACTGATTCGTGGAAATGTCTGTCTTAGATATGCAAATCCAAGTCCACTTCTATCCATGGCTTTTACAAAGTTCTTCATAAGACCCAACTTTATATGGAGTGGAGGTAGATATACTTTATTTGGCTCCACAAGTAGGTCATGTGCAACATTTTTCTGGCCTGGGACTAGTGATCTCTTTGACCACTGTTTCCGAATGTAATGATTTTTCCTGTCCCTGCTGTCCCGCTCACACAGAAAGCAACAATACTTTCTCCAACCAAGCTGTTGTCCAAGCAAGAGGGCAATTACTTTTAAATTGCCACAAATATTCCACTTGTGTTCTTCATACTTGATATTTGTTAGTAGGAGATGCATACTGCTGTAAGTTTCTTTCATATTGCTGGCATGAGCTACTGGAACTGATGGTAAAATATTTCCGTTGTGGATAAGCACAGCTTTTAGGCTATATTTAGAAGAATCAATAAATAGTCGCCAATCCTCTGTTCTATAATCCGTACAAAGTGTTTCCATCAGGGATTTAACTTCACAACAAAAAGCAATTCCATCTTCAAAGGCAAAGTAATCCACAAACTTGGTATGCCTATTTCTAAAAGTGCACACTTTGGTTTCTTTCTGAAGAAGATTCCAGCCTTTCAATCATGACCCCCTAACAGTTCTGCTTGTCGCTTTGAAAGATTCAAATCTCTGACGAGATCATTCAAATCGCCTTGGTCCAGTAAATGTGGTTCAGAAGAGGAACTGGATGCCTCAAAGCTTGGATCCTGCATTACAGCATCGCCATCAATGTTCGTTCATTCATTCATTGGTTCTTCTTCTTCTTCATCCTCATTCACTGTAAGATTTTCTGGAGGTTTTGGCACCGGCAATTCTTGACAGTGAGGCTTAGGCCTCATGGCAGATGGTAAATTTTGGTAATTTACAGTGTGTTTTGATTTTGAAGTATGCCTGCATTGTTTGTAACGGTGACCCAACATGAGCAAGACGTCAGACGTGGCCATGCCTTCCAATATGGCTACGTTTGCTTTTTCTGAAGCGGCAATTTCCAAATTGTTAAAGCATCCTTCTTTGTTAGACGATTTGGGGGTAGCGACGATTCAATCAACTGCTACTACTTCTTGGTCGGACTTTCGCAATCTACATAAGTAGTGTCAGACGGCTGCCTAGGGTGAGAACTTACACAATCTTGACGATGCATATATTCATATGATTCTTGCAAGGTATTGTGGGTATTGTAGTTCATTCACTCCCAAACACAGCTGATGACAATAATTTGAGTTGTGAAACCAAGTGGTAAGATCAATAAAATACTTCTTTTATTGATGGGGTTTAATTCACCCAGCACATGTATGCTTGATAGCACTATAAATGAGGTTACTTGCTTGCAGTGTTTAAAGGGATAACAAAAAGTCACAAAGTAAACCAGAAAACAACCTTCAACTTGTCAGGCAATTAGCTAATGTTTTCTTAGCAAGTAATTACCAAATACAAAGGCACAAAGTAAAGAATAAACTTTGCTGGTTAGGTTAACTTCTGCTTATTTTCCACGCCGATCTCAGCAGTGATTCTCCCTTGCTCACACACACAATCAGGTGCAGCCCTAATTACTATCAATGGACCAGCTGAAAGCCTTTAGCTGGCTGGCTGCTACTGTGTGAGCCCAAATCCTGCTGTAAGAGCTGTTTGCAGTGGAAATAAAGAACAAAGTTAGGTTTCTTTGTGATGGCTGATGTGTTTGCTCACGGAAAACTAGCAATAGCATTTAGATAGAGAACAGTCCATATAAATAGTTTCATTTGCTGTATCTCCCTCTTCATCAATCAGCATATGGTCACTATCATACACTGGCACAGACGAGTCTTTCATTAAGGCACTATCATGAGAATGCTTATTCCCTGGCTGCCATTCTCTGTTATAGATAGGGTCTGGATCAGTGTTCATACCTGAGCCTCTCCTGCTATCATTATTCCTCTCTGTATAGCCTGGCCAATATGTAACCCAATTCTGATGTCCAGCCTTCCAATCTTGATCCCTGGACACTGGATCTTCTCTCACATACCTTCTGGCCTTGGTCTGAAAGTCCCTTCCACATGCAGCCTTCTCTCTTCCAGGTAGCCACTGGTGATTCCTATCTCTGCCACTCCATTCCTCTGGCTGAATCCAGTCCAATGGACTCTGCTGGCTTTTGGAATACCTCCCAGTATGAGTACTGCCTTGGAATCTCCCAGACCTTCCAATGGCCTTTCTTCTCTTCCTTCCAGAGAGTTTCCTTCTCTCTCTATCTGCTTGGCTTGGCTTCTGTTTCTCCAGGTGATACTGGTGCTTGTAGCCGTTGCTGTCTCTGTATCTCTTCCTCCCTCTGTAGCTGTTGCTGAAGCTCTCCCTCCAGCTGTTATCTGAAGAATAAGCTCTATTCTTATCCTGTTCTAATGTGTGCTGCTCCCTAACACAGCGCAGCTGTGTTGAATCAGGCCCTGCCCTTTGAGATGAGTGCTTAGGGATTACCTCATAGCTCTCTTGATTGCACACACATTCTCTCACTTCAGCCCCTCTCATGGCTGCTGGAAACCTGGTGCATTCTGGGACTGGTAGTCTTTTATGTGAAAATTCTGTTTTCTCACTTCTACCAGAACTGACAGGTTGCTTGTTCAGAGTCACATCATCTTTTCTATAGCTCCTACCTGAGCTATGATAAGCTTCCTTATCACAGTAGGCAGTTCGAGTTCAACTTCATGCGGCCACTATGATGCAATATTTAAAGCAACATATGATCCCCAGGGGATTGCGTGTCTTGAAACCACCGCATATGTTTAGTGATGATAAGGTGTTTTTGGCCACTTGGAACAGTATTTTAAATAAGTGTGGCTTAGATCTTATAGCCTTATTGGTGGAACGTTTGTCCACAGAGGAGGCTGCATTGCAAGATCAATTATTACAATCAGAACAGCAGCTGAAAGAGGAAATGGTGGAAGACAATTTTAAGAATAGTAAAAAGGAGCTCACTGAATATATCCAACATTTTCAGGGACAGTTACGTGCTTTGAAGATTCAGAAATTTTCACGTGATACTGAGGATTATGCCAAGGTTCAGGTGTATACCTGGCGACGGAACAAACAAGATCCGGGTGGTGAACATAAAAAAGTTGTTTTTGAGGATTCGGCTGAAGATTGTTCTTCAGATTCTTTGGAGGGGGTAGCGAGTGCCGCCAAAAGTGGGAGTGCACTTAAACCACAACGGGGTTTTTACAGGGGCCGCCCTCAATATCGACGGCCGGCACGTCAATTTCCTCAGGAGGGTTGGAGGGGCCCTTCTACAAGATCACAGACACGTCAACAATCATCAACTTGTCAGGACAGTCGTTAACGGCAGATCAAATGACTGTTTTAGAATATGGTCTGGGCTTTGTACCAGCTCCTCCCTATGATCCTTTTCGGGTGAGAATAGCCCTTCATCAGTTCTTTCGTAAGTTACATATTATGTATCATTTTCGTTCAATGTCAGGACCTTTGGTAGATGATTCAATATGCAAAAATGTCTCCAGGTGGAATCCTCCTATTAGCACTGATGCAGCACTTCAGACGTTTCAGAATTTAGTTTTGAGGGATTTGATCGATTTGGAATCTGTGGGAATGCGGCAATGTTCTAACATATCTCGGGCACAATTCCAAACTTTGAAATCTTTGAGAGGGGATAACCAATTGATTATCCGGAGAGCTGACAAAGGGGGTGCTACGGTTCTTCTGAAGGCAACAGGTTATCATCGGAAGATGATGGAACATCTTTCAGATAGTAAATATTATTGCATTTTACCAGCTGATCCCACATTGGAATTACAGCAACGCCTTAAATTTTTGACATCGGAGGCTTTGGAACGCAAATGGATCACATTGAAAGAATTTGAATTTTTGAACCCTGTTTTTCCGGTAGTCCCGGTAATGTATATGGTGCCGAAAGTTCATAAATCGTTGAATGATCCACCAGGTCGGCCCATAGTGTCCTGTAGAGGTTCGGTGTTGGAACCGTCTTCAAAATTTTGTGATCGATTCTTCCAACCATTAACAATAATGGTGAAGTCCTTCATTAAGGATTCTTTTCACTTTTTGGCTTCAACCTCTCAGTTGTTCATCCCCGAGGGTTCATTTTTGGTGACTTTAGATGTAGTCTCCCTTTATACGAACATTCCTCAATTAGAAGCCTACTTCTAATTATCATCCTTAGATATTAGTCTGCCAGCGAGACTACCAAAACACTTTGTGTTGAGTTTATTGCGATTGGTTTTATTCCATAATTATTTTGCTTATGGGTCCACATTTTATCACCAACGCTTCGGGGTGGACATGGGTGCCACAGTAGCGCCTTCGGTGGCTACGTTATATGTGGTGAATTTTGAAGAGCGGTTTATTTACAACTTGGAAGGTGTTCGACACATCATATTGTGGAAGAGGTTTTTGGATGATATCTTTTTCATCTGGGAGGACTCGGAGGCTTCTTTAAAGTGCTTTCTTCAGTGGTTGAATTCTTTGAATAGCAATTTGCAGTTTACTCCTAAATATCATCAGAAGGGGATTGAGTTTTTGGATCTATTTTTGGTGATTAGGGGTTCCACGTTGGAAAGTACTCTCTACAGAAAATCGGTGCAACGTAATGTGTTACTGCAATATTCGAGTTACCATCCCCCTGCGTTGAGAAGAGGATTACCTTTTGGACAATTTTTGCGGGTTCGAAGATTGTGCTCTTCGGTGGAAGAGTTTCAGAAACATGCACAAGATCTTCACCAGCGGCTTCGAGATCGTGGCTATCCTCAGTCGGTGCTACATATAGCTTATAAGCGGGCTTTACATGCCCACCCTGAGTGGTGGTTAGAGGATCGGGTTCAGCCTGAGTCTCCCGATCGAGTTATAGGGGTTCTCCCATATTTACCATATGCCTCTCAAATAGTGGCAATATTGAAGCATCATTGGCCACTACTTTCTTTACATCAATGTTTTCGGAAACCTTTAATGATAGCTTATAAACGCTCATGGACCATCAGTAATTGGGTGGTCAGTACCAGATGGGACGTATCTGAGGAACGTTTACCGCTGCAGAAAGGCCATTGTGCATGTGGCCGCTGCGATTTTTGTGAGACCGCATTACAAGGCGATACCTGGGAAGACAGTAGAACTGGGAAAGTTTACTCTTCTTTTTATAGATCTGACTGCACTACTACTTTTGTGATATATGTTTTGATTTGTCCGTGCCATTTACCATAGGTTGGAAAAACTACTCGTCCGATAAGAAAGCGATTGCTGGAACACCGCGCTCGCATAAATTCCAGAGTGTCATCGGCCCCGCTGGTTCCTCATTGTCAGGCGGTGGGTCATTATTTCACTGATTTGAACTGGCGAATTTTGGATGTAGTACCCCCATTATCAATGGGGGGAGATCGTTCAGCACAATTACATCTAAAGGAGCAACAGTGGATTTTTCGCCTACGTTCCATGACCCCTGAAGGCATGAACAATGAGATTGATTGGTGGAGCTTACGTCTTTGATGGGTGGCTACTCCACAGGAACGTGATGTCATTGACGCTCTGACGTCTCTCTCTCTCAGCTGTGTTTAAATGGAGCTGGATTGGACTAAGGTTCATTCGCCTGATGAAGAGCTGGGAAGCTACATGGCTTGAAACACTGATTGGTGTAGCGTGAACCTTTGGCTTATGATTTTCCCGACCGGGTCTGGAGAGTGGATGAATTTCTCTTCAGTCTTACCAAGACGT
Organism: Ichthyophis bannanicus; assembly: GCA_033557465.1. Taxonomy (NCBI): domain Eukaryota; kingdom Metazoa; phylum Chordata; class Amphibia; order Gymnophiona; family Ichthyophiidae; genus Ichthyophis; species Ichthyophis bannanicus. Next base: position 197,937,793 of record CM066045.1, read on the forward strand.
CATCTACAAGAGGAGGCCATTTTTCTATGAATGGACTTTACTTTTTGCAACTGAGAAATCTTCTTCTACTCAAGAACGGACATTTCCAGCTTCAGTTAAGTGGAGTGGATGTGTGGTGTCGGTTGGATGCTGAGTTATCATAACAATAATTTTTTAACGGATCAGACAGCTAAATAGTGCTGTTTCTGTTTCTGTTTTTGTGGCCTTTGGGTCAGTAATAAATTGATTAAAAAGGAGGGCTCACTTCAAGAGCAGGAAAGTTCCTGTTCACGTTGGGCGATCCGACAAAAAATTAGTATTAGTAAGGGGGTGTTTAAGTTCCAGTAAATGTGGGCTGTTTTTGAAAATCAAAGTATAGTTATGCATTGTTTGTAAGGCAAAAGTAGCAATCTGTCAACTGATCTCTTGGTTCCCTCCAGATCATTGCAACAGCAAAATTCATGTGTCAAACACCCTTTACCCAACCTGTTAGGAGTCTGACACAGGTAATACAGCAGATGTGAGGCGCCCAATTTTTGTCCTGGTCACCGACTTGACATCCAAAGTACAGCTTATAACATGTCTTAACAAGTGGAGTAAAATGTCTTCTCTGCTTCTTAAAAGTAACCTCACCGCAAATGTAGCAAAATGAATCCAGACGATTAACACACTTTCGAGGCATTGTTAAACAACTACAAGTGATAACCGTAATATTTCTTAACCAACTGCTGTTTATGAAATTAATGCAAACTCACATCCATTCAGATTCTGTTTTTTTCCAAACAATACAAACCACAATCGCTGACAGCGACAGAAAGCATACCAATACATGACTCGATGTTTTCTGCTTGTATCAGCCAGACCAGTAGGGCAAGAGGCCCGGTTAATTAATTATATTATAACTACATGACTCGGCATTTTTGGTTGTGGCTGACAACATACAAAAATAATTATGATGGAATTTTTTGTATTCAACCTTTGTTTACTGAAACAAAACGGTAACAGCTAATTTACAGTAATGTACACACTTTACTAGATATCTCCTGAAGTATGGGTGATAAAAAAATTCTGATACCATATTTGTAAACAATGGGAAAGATTACATATGAAACAGGTCAGAGCGGGTCTGTGACAAAAATTGTGTTGACCGGCATCTCAGAGACCTAGTGAAAGGAGGATAACTAATGGGACACTGTGATACCAGAATACAAACTATATCGCAATGATAGGGTAGATTACATAGAGGGGTGGTGCTGCATGTTAGAGGGCATTGAGTCAAACAAGTTAAAGGCTTTGCAGGAAATAAAATACATTGTAGAATCTTTATGGATAGAAATTCCATGTAAAAAGGGGAAGGGAATAGCAGTGGGGGGGGGGGGGGGTGTTGCTACTCACCAGGCCAGAATGATCAGACATGATAAAGTGCTAAAAGAAATTAGGGAAGCTTTCAAAGTTTACAACACAGTAATAATGGGAGATTTCAATTTCCTCTGTATTGACTGGGTTAATGGTACATCAGGCTATGCTAGGGAGATAAACTTTCTAGAGGAAATAATCAACTGCTCTAGCATTTAACTTTAAAAAAGGAGATTGATGTAATGCTTAAGAAAATGCTTAAGAAAAAACTAAAAGCAGCAACTGCAGAGTTTGAGTTACATCAGACCTGGCATTATTTAAAATTACTATCTTGGAAGCCCAGACCAGATGTATTTCACACTTTAAGGAAGGTGGAAAAGAGCCAAATGACAGCCAGCATGGCTTAAATGTGAGGTCAAAGAAGCTGTTCTAGCTAAGAGAAAATCTTTTAGAAAATGGAAAAAAGAGCCAAATGACAAAAACAGGAAAAAGCATAAGTACTGGCAAGTTAAATGCAAGGCATTGATAAGGCAGGCAAAGAGAGAATTTGAAAAGATGCTTGCCGTGAAAGCAAAAGCATATAATAAAAATGTTTTCAAATACATTCATAGCAAAACACCTGTTAAAGAGCCAGTTGGACCATTAGATAATAGAGGGGTAAGGGGGGCACTAAGAGAGGACATGGCTATAGCGGAGAGACTGAATGAAGATGTAGAAAACTTACCCATGCCAGAAATGATATTCAAAGGTGATGTATAAGAGGAATTAAAACAAATTTTGATAAATCGGGAAGATTTGATATAGCTATTTGATAAAGAGCAGCAAATCACCTGGACCGGATGGCATACATCCCAGGGTGCTGAAATTTGAAATTGTATACCTACGTTTAGTGATCTGTGATCTATCATTAAAATCATCTATAGTACCCAAAGACTGGAGACTGACCAATCTAACACCAATTTTTAAAAGGGGTTCCAGGGGTGATCCAGCAAACTATAGACTGGTGAGCTTGATGTCTATACCGGGTAAAATGGTAGAAACCATTATAAAGAACAAAATTACTGAACATGTCGATAGTCATGGCTTAATGGCAAGAAGCCAACATGGATTTAATCAAGGAAAGTCTTGTCTTGCTAACCTGTTATATTTCTTCAAAGGTATGAATAAAAAGGCAGATAAAGGTGAGCTGGTTGATACAGTGCATCTGGATTTGCAGAAAGCATTGACAAGGTCTCTCATGAGAGACTCTTGCAGAAATTAAAAAGTCATGGGATAGGAGGCAATGTACTGTTGTGGATTAAGAACTGGTTAAAAGAGAGAGTAGGGCTAAATGGCCAATTTTCCAAATGGAGAAAGATGAATAGTGGAGTACCCCAGGAATCTGTGCTGGCCCTGCTGCTTTTTAACATATTTATAAATGACCTGGAAATGAGAATAAAGAGTGAGGTAATCAAATTTGCAGATAACACAAAATATTCAAAGTTGTTAAAACACAAGAGGATTGTGAAAAATTGTAAGAGGACCTTGAAAAATTGTGTGACTGGGCATCCAAACGGCAGATGAAATTTAATGTGGACAAGTGAAAAGTTATGCACCTAGCAAAGAACAACCCAAACTATGGTTACACATAAGAACATAAGATATGCCATACTGGGTCAGACCAAGGTCCATCAAGCCCAGTATTCTGTTTCCAACAGTGGCCAATCTAGGTCATATGTACCTAGCGGTTTCCCCAAGGGACACAGGTTCCACAATGCTTGTATTGGTTCAAGCATTGATATCCTGGGTCCCTTCTTAATAATGGTTTATGGACCTTTCCTCCAGGAACTTGTCCAAACCTTTTTTAAACCCAGCTACACTAACAGCCTTTACTACATCCTCCGGTAACAAATTCCAGAGTTTGATTACACGTTGAGTGAAAAAATATTTTCTTTTATTAGTCTTAAATAGTTTACCCTGTAGCTTCATTGCATGTCGCCTAGTCTTTCTATATTCTGATAAGGTAAATAATCGATCTACGTTTACCCGTTCCACTCTGTTCATTAATTTATATACTTCTATTATATTTCCCCTCAGCCGTCTCTTTTCCAGGTTAAAGAGCCCTAACCTTTTTAGCCTTTCTTCATAGGAGTATCCTTCCATCCCCTTTACCATTTTGGTGGCTCTTCTCTGAACCTTTTCTAAAATCGCTATATCCTTTTTAAGATACGGCGACCAGAATTGCACACAGTATTCAAGGTGCAGTCGCACCTTGGAACGATATAGAAGCATTATAATATCTTTTGTTTTATTTTCCATTCCTTTCCTTATCATACCTAGCATTCTATTTGCTCTCTTGGCCGCTGATGCACACTGGGCTGAGGGTTTTAACATGGTATCCACAATGACGCCTAAATCTTTTTCCTGGGTGATAGTTCCTAATGTGGAACCTTGCATCGTGAAACCATAGTTTGGGTTGTTCTTCCCTAGGTGCATAACTTTGCACTTGTCCACATTAAATTTCATCTGCCATTTTGATGCCCAGTCTTCCAATTTATCAAGATCCTCTTGCAATTTTCCACAATCCTCTTGGGTTTTAACAACTTTAAAAAGTTTTGTGTCATCTGCAAATTTGATCACCTCACTCGTTATTCCACTTTCCAGGTCATTTATGAATATGTCAAAAAGCAGCGGACCCAGCACAGATCCCTGGGGTACACCACTATTCACCTTTCTCCATTGGGAAAATTGGCCATTTAGCCCTACCCTCTGCTTTCTATCTTTTAACCAGTTCCTGATCCACAATAGTACACAGCCTCGTATCCCATGACTCTTTAGTTTTGCCAAAAGTCTCTCATGAGGGACCTTGTCAAAGGCTTTCTGAAAGTCCAGATACATAATATCAACCGACTCACCTTTGTCCACCTGATTATTCACTCCTTCAAAAAAACATAACAGATTAGTAAGACAAGATCTTCCTTGTCTAAAGCCATGTTGGCTGTCTCCGATTAGGTCATGACTATCTACATGCTGAGTAATTTTATTCTTTATGATGGTTTCTCTCTCACTTGGTTTGCAGCTTGTCGTGCTGTGAGGGCTTGCGTGCATCAGTGATGCTGAGAGCTAAACTATCGGTAGTTTAACTACTGGCAGGGTCTCCCAAGATGGACAGGTCTCAGCTGAGGTGCCAGACGAAGACAAACCACCCATCTGGGCAGCAGCAGAATGGGATAGTGTTGACGGCGGAGGATCACATTTCTGTGACAACGGCAACAACACCAAACTTAAACTGCGCGGAAGGAAGGCCCGGCAATCTACTTCTGTATCTTGCCATGAAAACCCAATGGATAGTTACAACAAAACAAATTGTGCTATGGTGCTGGAAGATGAGACTCCCAGGTCGGAAGGCACTCAACTAGCTACTGGGGAAGAGCTGAAGACTTTTCAGAGTAAAGCCAGCATTTATGATGTGGTTGGATCAAAGCCCTCGGGAAGTCTGACTGCTGATGTAGCTGCGCATGAAATGAGAGTCAGAAGCTGTAAAGATGTCTTACACATTGGAACATGGAACGTACGAAGCATGAACCAAGGGAAGTTGGAGGTGGTCAAGAATGAAATGGAACGTGTACAACTTGATCTGTTGGGTGTCAGCGAACTGAAATGGACTGGCATCGGGCACTTTGCATCAGATGATCACATGGTCTACTATGCTGGAAATGAAAGACAAAGAAGAAATGGTGTTGCATTTATAATAAAGAAGAAACTTGCAAGAACTGTAATGAAATACAATGCAGTCAGCGAACGCTTAATCTCTATTCGTCTACGAGGATTGCCTATCAACACAACTATAATTCAAGTATATGCCCCAACAACAGCTGCAGAAGAGAATGAAATTGAAGAGTTCTATGAACAAGTACAAGCTGAAATTGACAGAACATGCAAACAGGATATCCTGATAGTCATGGGTGACTGGAACGCAAAAGTTGGCAACAAAGAAGAAGGCAAAGTAGTTGGAAAATATGGACTTGGCAACAGAAATGAAGCTGGAGAAAGATTGATAGAATTCTGCAAGACCAATGATCTATTCATCTCAAACACCTTCTTCCAGCAACACAAGCGACGACTGTACACATGGACTTCACCCAATGGATTGTATAAAAATCAAATTGACTACATCTGTGGAAGTCAACGATGGAAAAGCTCTGTAACATCAACAAAGACAAAACCCGGAGCTGACTGTGGTACAGATCATCAACTACTAGTATGCAAACTCAAGCTAAAGTTGAAAAAGAGCAAACCACTCATGAATGCACCAAAATATGACCTTGAGAATATACCACTGGAATTTAAAGACTGCCTGCAAAATCGATTTGCTGCTTTAGATACAAATGACAGAGCTCCGGAAGAGTTATGGAATGACATCAAGAAGGTTGTGCTGGAAGAAAGCGAGAAGTCTCTACAAAAGGTGAAAAAGCAAAAACGGCCAAAATGGATGACGGAAGAAACTCTGAAAATTGCCCAGAAACGCAGAGAAGCTAAAGCCAAAAGGAGAAAGAAAGACAATCGCAGAACTCAACAGAGATTTCCAACGTGCAGCAAGACAGGACAAGGAAAAGTACTACAATGACACTTGCAAGGAAATAGAAGCAGAAACTATTAGAGGAAGAACAAGATCGGCTTTCCTAAAGCTGCGAGAGTTAAAGAAAAAGTTCCAGCCCCGAATTGGAATGTTACAAGATGCTCAAGGTTCTATGTTGAATGATGCTGAGAAGATCAAGAAAAGGTGGAAGGAATATACAGAGTTTTTATATGATAAAGATCAAGTGGACCAACAGCCGTTTCAACCTATACCTTATGATCAGGAACCATTGGTGATGAAAGAAGAAGTTGAAGCAGCATTGAAAGCCTTATCAAAGAACAAAGCACCAGGCATTGATAGCATTCCCATAGAAGTATTGCAGCAATCTGATGCAGCTGTTACCGTACTTACAAGGCTCTGCCAAGAAATATGGAAGACAACATCATGGCCAACTGACTGGAAAAGATCTGTGTTTATACCAATACTAAAGAAATGTGATCCAACTGACTGTGGAAATTATCGCACAATCGCTCTGATCCCACATGCCAGCAAGATTCTACTGAAGATTATTCAAAAGAGACTACAGCCATACCTAGAACAAGAACTACCTGAAGTGCAAGCAGGGTTCAGGAAAGGGCGAGGAACGAGAGACATCATTGCGGATGTGAGATGGATCCTTGAAAAGACTAAAGAATACCAAAAGGATATCTATTTGTGCTTTATCGACTATAGCAAGGCTTTTGACTGTGTAAACCATGAGAAACTCTGGGCCACATTAAGAAGCATGGGTATACCAGAACACCTGATCGTTCTCTTGCGTAATCTGTACATTGATCAAGAAGCAACAGTTCGAACGGAACAAGGAGAAACAGAATGGTTTAAAATAAGCAAAGGTGTAAGACAAGGCTGCATACTTTCCCCCTACCTGTTTAATTTATATGCAGAACAAATCATCAGAGAAGCAGGACTGTATGAAGACAACAGAGGTGTGAAGATTGGTGGAAGACTCATCAACAACCTTCGCTATGCTGATGATACCACATTACTGGATGAAAGCGAAGATGATCTGAAACATTTGCTTCTCACAATCAAAGAACATAGTCTCAAAATGGGCCTGCACCTTAATGTAAAGAAGACAAAGATCATGACAACTGGCATAATCAACAGGTTCATCGTTGAAGGAGAAGAAATTGAAATTGTGAACAACTTTAACCTACTTGGATCAACTATCAATAAAGAAGCAACAAGCAGTCAAGAAATCAGACGACGCATTGCTCTTGGCAGAATGGCTATGAAAGACCTAGATAAGATTCTCAAGAGCAGAGATGTGTCTCTCCATACAAAGATTCGACTTGTTCAAGCCATGGTATTTTCATATGGATGTGAAAGCTGGACAGTGAAAAAGACAGACAGGAAGAAAATTGATGCCTTTGAATTATGGTGCTGGCGGCGAATACTGTGTATACCATGGACTGCCCGAAGAACAAACCAGTCGGTACTAGAGGAGATCAAACCTAAGCTTTCTTTAGAAGCTCAGATGACAAGACTTCGACTTTCATACTTCGGACACATCATGCGAAGAGAGAGATCATTAGAGAAAGACATCATGCTTGGCAAGATAGAAGGTCAACGCAAAAGAGGAAGGCCAGCAATGAGATGGATCGCTACAATAACAGCAGCTACGGGTACCAGTCTGTCGTCAATGAGCCGCCTGACTGAAGACCGAACACAATTTAGGATAGCTATCCAGAGGGTCGCCATGAGTCGACTCCGACTCGACGGCACTTAACAACAACATGATGGTTTCTACCATTTTTCCAGGTACTGACGTCAGGCTCACCGGTCTGTAGTTTCCCGGATCACCCCTGGAACCCTTTTTAAAAATTGGTGTTACATTGGCCATCCTCCAATCTTCAGGTATTACAGATGATTTTAATGATAGTTCACAGATTACTAATAGCAGGTCTGCAATCTCATATTTCAGTTCTTTCAACACCCTTGGATGTATACCATCTGGCCCAGGTGATTTGCTACTCTTCAGTTTATCTAATAGTTGTAATACATCTTCCCGATGTATTGATATTTCCTTCAATTCTTCCGCACCTTTCAATAGCACTTCAGTCATGGGTAACATCCCTACATCTTCCTCAGTAAAGACCGAAGCCAAGAATTCATTCAGTTTCTCCGCTATCGCCTTGTCGCCTCTTAGTGCTCCTTTAACCCCTTTATCATCTAATGAACCGACTGACTCTCTCACAGGTTTTTTGCTACGAATGTACTTGAAAAGGTCTTTACTTTGCGTTTTTGCTTCCGCAGCAAGCTTCTTCTCAAATTCTCCCTTTGCCTGCCTTATCAATGCCTTGCATTTGACTTGCCAGTGCTTGTGCTGTTTCCAGGTTTCGTCGTTTGGCTCTTTTTTTCCATTTCCTGAAAGATGCTTTTTTGGCAACAACAGCCTCTCTGATCTCACCTTTAAACCATGCTGGCAGTTTTTTGGACTTCCTTCCACTTTTCTTAAAGCGTGGAATACAGCTGGTCTGGGCTTCCAAGATAGTATTTTTCAACAACAGCCAAGCCTGATGTATGTTTTTAACCTTTGCAACTGCTCCTTTTAGTTTTTTCTTAACTGTTTTCCTCATTTTATCATAGTCTCCCTTTCGAAAGTTAAAAGGTGGTACTGTGGATTTCCTTACTATCCCTCCTCCACTAATTAAATCAAAGGTGATCATGCTATGATCACTATTGCCAAGTGGCCCCAACAACCTTATCTCTTGCACTAGATCTGGTGTTCCACTAAGGAGTAGGTCTAATATGGCTTCCCCTCTGGTCGGTTCATGAACCAGCTGCTCCAAGAAGCAGTCATTTATTTCATCTAGGAACTTTATCTCCCTAGCATGTCCTGGCGTGACAATGACCCAGTCGATACCGGGGTAGTTGAAATCACCCATTATTATTACTGCGCTGTAACTTTTGTTAGCTTCCTTGATTTCTTTGAACATTTCATCATCCATTTGGTCATTCTGGCCAGGTGGTTGATAGTACACCCCCACTGCCATTGCCTTCCCACTTTTACATGGAATTTCAATCCATATAGATTCTACAGCAGATTTTGTTTCCTGCAAAACTTTATTCCTTTCTGACTCAATGCCCTCTCTAACATAGAGAGCAACCCCTCCACCAATTTGATCAGCTCTATCATTACGATATAGTTTGTACCAAGGTATCACAGTGTCCCACTGGTTGTCCTCCTTCCACCATGTCTCTGATACTCCAATCATATCTAACCTTTCATTTAGTGCTATATATTCTAACTCTCCCATCTTATTTTTTAGACTTCTAGCATTTGCATACAAGCATTTTAGAGACTGTATTTTATTTATATTAATTTGGCTATTGTTAGACATGGGTAATTTGGGATCTTTAAGCTCTGTCTGCTCCATAGTCGAGGGCATTTGGGCTAGTTTACTCTTTTGTGGAACCTGTCTGCTTTTGGTAGTATCCTTCAAAGATACATTCTTCCGAACCATCCGCTCTTGGGCGACTGTCGGCTTTCCCCTAATATCTAGTTTAAAAGCTGCTCTATCTCCTTTTTAAAGGTTAATGCCAGCAGCCTGGTTCCATCCCGGTTAAGGTGAAGCCCATCCCTTCGGAAGAGCCCCTCCTTCCCCCAGAATGTTCCCCAGTTCCTAACAAATCCAAAACCCTCATCTCTGCACCATTGTCTCATCCATGCATTGAGACTCCGGAGCTCTGCCTGCCTTTTGGGTCCTGCGCGTGGAACAGGAAGCATTTTGGAGAACGCTACCCTGGAAGTTCTGGTTTTCAACTTCCTACCTAAAAGCCTAAATTTAGCTTCCAGAACCTCCCTACCACATTTTCCTATGTCATTGGTACCGACAGGTACCAAGACAGCAGACTCCTCCCCAGCACTATCTAAGACCTTATCTAGGTGGCGCGTGAGGTCCGCTACCTTCGCACCAGGCAGGCATGTTACCAGGCGATCCTCACTTTCACCAGCCACCCAGCTATCTACATGCCTAATGATCGAATCACCAACTATAACGGCTGTCCTAACCCTTCCTTCATGGGCACATGGCCCTGGAGAAACTTCCTCGGTGCGAGAGGGTTTTACATCACCTGGAGGACAGGTCCTAGTTACAAGATCACTTCCTGCCACACCAGGGTAATGCTCTGTCACGTGACCTCTCTCCTCCATGGCAACAGGGATGCTGCCATACTGGAGGTGGGACTTCAGGACTATATCCCTGTAGGTCTCGTCTATGTACCTCTCTGTCTGTCTTATGCTTTCCAAGTCTGCTACTTTAGCCTCTAGAGAACGGACTCGATCCCTGAGAGCAAAGAGCTCCTTGCACCTAGTGCACACGTAAGACCTCTCACCAACTGGGAGAAAATCGTACATGTGACACAATGCAAAAGACTGGAAAGCCCCCATCCCGCTGCTGGACTGCTGTCTGCATCTTAGTTTTAAGTTTGTGTTTAGATCTAAGTTCTTTACTTACTTAGGGTTGCTATGGATATTTATACTAATAAAACTGTACCTAATATGTGTAATGTACCTTGTTCACCTGAAGCTTATCTAATCTCAGGTCCTTAGTGTATGATTGATTTGGGTAATGAGCTTCACCTGAGAGCACCTCCTTCCTTTTAAGATGTGTAAGTACCTCTAAAGCTACGATTATCCCAGGGGTGGGTGGGTGTGGGGAGGGAGGGAGGGAAGGAAATAACACTTATTAAAAGAGGGCTGCTACACAGTACCCTGTCTTGTGTTGCTGAGGTAAGCTATATTTTGATTTGATTTAAATTATAGCTCTTAGCTGCTGCTAGGCTCTAACTTCTTATGAAATTTAAACTACAAGCTCTCTGCTCGGTTCTAAATTTAACCAGAAAGCTCTCTTCTGTGTTTTAAATTTAAGCTAAAAGTACTTTGCTGTTACTAGGCCCTGAGTGACTATTAAATTTAAACTACAAGCTCTCTGCTGGGTATGAAATCTAACCAGAAAGTTCTTCTCTGTGTTTTAAATTTAAACTTAAACTGCTGCTACTAGGCCCTGACTGATTTAACAAAAAATAGTGGGTTCACAGATTAATTAGCTTTAATACAAAGAATTCCTTTTAGAAAATTACCAGAAGTATATACTCAGAGTTACAGATCTCTCTCCAGAAGTAACAGTCCCTTTTTCTAGTCCTTCAACGATGCAAGGTTCCACATTAGGAATCAGCACTCAGGAAAAGAATCTGGGTATCTTCGTCGATAGTACGTTGAAACTTTCCGCCCAATGTGCAGCCATGGCCAAGAAAGCAAATAGAATGCTAGGAATCATAAGGAAAGGAATGTCGATTAAAACTAATGATATTATAATGCCTCCTTATAATGCTACTGCACCTTGAATATTGTGTGTAGTTCTGGTCACCGTATCTTAAAAAGGATATAGCAGGATTGGAAAAGGTACAGAGAAGAGCCACCAAAATAGTAAAGGGGATGGGAGGATACCCCTAAGAGGAGAGGCTAAAAAGGATAGGGCTCTTCAACTTCGAAAAGAGACTGCTGAGGGGAGATATGATAGAAGTCTTTAAATTAATGAATGGAGTGGAACGGGTAAACATAGATCGATTGTTTATGCCATCAAAATATAGAAAGACTAGGGGTCATGCAATAAAGCTACAATGTAACCCGTTTAAGACTAATGAGGGAAAATATTTTTTCACTCAACGTTTAATCAAACTCTGGAATTCGTTACCGGAGGACATAGCTTTTGTTTTGGCTTTTGGGATTATTTTGTTTTGGAGAAGTCCATAAACCATTATTAAAAAGGACTGGCGAAATCCACTGCTTACAGCTGGAACAAGCAGCATGGAATGTGTATATCTTTGGGAGCCTGACAGGTATTTGAGACCTGGAATGGCCATGTTGGAAACAGGACACTGGGCTTGATGGACCTTGGTCTGACCCAGTATAGCATATCTTATGTTCTTATGTTCTACCTTACTTCCATTACTATTTGTGTTTTGTTTTCCGAGGTCACATTCCTGAGCCCATCTTTGAACGCAGAACAGAGTGGAGATCATTAGGGCAGTAGTCTGGGATCAGCAAGACCAGAGGTCAAATCCCACTGGCAGTCCTTGTGGCCTTGGGCAAATCAGCTAGAAACTTAGATTGTAAGCCTTCTGGAATCAGGGAAATATCTCCAGGACCCGATTATAACTAAGAACATAAGATATGCCATACTGGGTCAGACCAAGGTCCATCAAGCCCAGTATCCTGTTTCCAACAGTGGCCAATCTAGGTCATATGTACCTAGCAGTTTCCCCAAGGGACACAGGTTCCACAATGCTTGTATTGGTTCAAGCATTGATATCCTGGGTCCCTTCTTAATAATGGTTTATGGACCTTTCCTCCAGGAACTTGTCCAAACCTTTTTTAAACCCAGCTACACTAACAGCCTTTACTACATCCTCCGGTAACAAATTCCAGAGTTTGATTACACGTTGAGTGAAAAAATATCTTCTCTTATTAGTCTTAAATAGTTTACCCTGTAGCTTCATTGCATGTCCCCTAGTCTTTCTATATTCTGATAAGGTAAACAATCGATTTACGTTTATCCGTTCCACTCCATTCATTAATTTATAGACTTCTATCATATCTCCCCTCAGCCGTCTCTTTTCCAGGTTAAGGAGCCCCAACCTTTTTAGCCTTTCTTCATAGGAGTATCCTTCCATCCCCTTTACCATTTTGGTGGCTCTTCTCTGAACCTTTTCTAATAACGCTGTATCCTTTTTAAGATACGGCGACCAGAATTGCACACGATATTCAAGGTGCGGTCTCACCATGGAATGATATAGAGGCATTATAATATCTTTTGTTTTTTTTTCCATTCCTTTCCTTATCATACCTAGCATTCTATTTGCTCTCTTGGCCGCTGCTGCACACTGGGCCGAGGGTTTTAACATGGTATCCACAATGACGCCTAAATCTTTTTCCTGGGTGGTGGTTCCTAATGTGGAACTCATCTTGAATTACTACAGGAAAGGTGTGAGCTAAATGCTAATACTAATAAAGATTACTAAAGTTTTGGTATCTTAGTTTATTCATATATTTGATATACTGCCAACCATAAACATTTACATAAAAGCGGTTTACAAAAATTTCAAATTAAAACAAGAAAGAAAATGATAAACATCATAAACACAAGTATCCGCCATCATACCTACCAGACATATGAATCATAAAACTAGACAAGATAAACAACCCTCTAAAAAAGGTACAACGTATTCGATGGAATGATACAGGGGAATTATAATATCCTTTGTTTAATTCTCCATTCCTTTCCTTATGATACCTAGCATTCTATTTGCTATCTGGGTCACCACTGCACACCGGGAAGAAGGCTTCAACATATGTTATCCATGACGCCTAAATATTTTTTCTGGGTGGTGGTTCCTAATGTGGAATCCTGCATCGTGTAACCATAGTTTGGATTGTTGTTTCCTAGGAGCATAACTTTGCACTTGTCCACATTAAATTTCATCTGTCATTTGGATGCCCAGTCTTCCAATTTATCAAGGTCCTCTTACAATTTTTCATAACCCTCATGGGTTTTAATAACTTTGAATAATTTTGTGTCATCTGCAAATTTGATTACCTCACCCGTTATTCCCATTTCCAGGTCATTTACAAATATGTTAAAAAGCAGTAGACCCAGCACAGATCACTGGGGTACTCCAGTATTCACTTTTCTCCAAAAAAGAGATGTCTGAAGGGAGATATGATAGAGGTCTATAAATTAATGAATGGAGTGGAACGGGTAAACATAGATTGATTGTTTACGCTATCAAAATATAGAAAGAGTAGGGGACATGCAATGAAGCTACAGTGTAACCTATTTAAGACTAATAAGAGAAAATATTTTTTCACTCAACATGTAATCAAACTCTGGAATTCGTTATCAGAGGATGTAGTAAAAGCTGTTAGTGTAGCTGGGTTTAAAAAAGTTTTGGACAAGTTCCTGGATGAAAGGTCCATAAACCACTATTAATGTGGACCTGGGAAATCCACTGCTTGCCCCAGTACAAGCATTGTGGAACCTGTGTCTTTTGGGGAAACTGCTAAGTATTTGTGACCTAGATTGGCCACTATTGGAAACAGGATACTGGGCCTGATGGACCTTGATCTGACCCAGTATGGCCTAACAGGGTAATACTGTGTGATTTTTTAAAAACAAGCTCTCTGCCTGAACGTTCTTAAAGGGGTTTTGGTCTTCATTTTTAAAAGCTAAATATTTTTCTGAATTGCAGAAGGGTAATTTTTTTTTGTGGTGTTGGGTAAAGCTCTGCCTATTAGAGTTCATAGTTTCTTTTTCCAGTATTCCATTCAGAGCAAGCTCTTTGAAGCTACTGACCTCATCAAGTGTTAATAATCCTTCATTAGCTTGCAAAGGAGCTAGGCAACTGTGTGCTGTGTAAAGGTCTATAGTGGTACAGTGCTTGGGCTTGGTTGTCTCTGATGATCTTATTTTAAGGTGGCTAAACAGGTAGAAAAGGTGATGGCAAAAGCCAGAAGGATGCTTGGGTGCATAAGGAGAGGAACGGCCAGCAGCAAAAGGGAGGTGATAGTGCCTCTGTATAAATCTCTGGTGCAACCTCATTTGGAGTATTGTGTGCAATTCTGGAGACCGCACCTTCAAAAGGATAGAAACAGGATGAAGTCAGTACAGAGGGTGGCTACTAAAATGGTTAGTGGTCTTTGTTATAAAGCATATGAGGATAGACTTAAATATCTTAATATGTATATGTTGGAGGAAAGGCAAGATAGAGGAAATATGAAGAGACATTTAAATACCTCTGTGTTATAAATGCACAGGAGGAGAGCCTCCTCCGATTGAAAGCAAGCTCTGCTACAAAGGGATATAGGATGAGAGTGAAAGGGGATAGACTCTGGAGTAATATGCAGAAATATTTCTTTACGGAAAGAGTGATGGATCCGTGGAATAGTCTCCCAGTGGAGGTGGTGGAGATGAGGACAGTATCTGAATTCAAAAAAGCATGGGACAAACACAGAGGATCTCTAAAGGAAAAAAGGGGACTATTGTAGTTGATATGGAAGGACAGACTAGATAGGCCATGTGGTCTTTTTCTCTCATGTTTCTATGAGATAAAGTGACTTGCCCAAGATGAAAACGAATAGAAGCAAGTGAGAACAGTGCGATTTGAATCCATGCTCTCAGCCCATTGCTCTAGCCATGAGGCCACACCTCCCCCCATCCCCCACTGGTATACTTACTATGAAGCTGAATCATTAAGCTGGTATTCAGCAGCTCTTTCAAAGCTGGCCTGCACGCCACCATCCTTCCAGAGCCTCTTTAGCATGTTTACCAGTTCTTGGGGCATTGTGCCCTCTTCGATTGAGTCTGCTAAGTGATTTAGCTGACGCCCATCATCCTGGAAGGCACAAAGAGATGTGGCTGGAGTAGGATCTTAGACAGTTTTCATTCTGGCTCCTGGAGCACTTCTGGTTTTGCAAGTTACTTTTCTTATGCTTGCTTTATTTATTTTATTTTAATATACTGCATGGTTTACACAGAACAAGAATAAACGTTTTACATTGAAAAGGCATCAAAGAACAGTACAATAAACATCTAGCACTAAACAATAAACATTTTACATTAAACAGGGGCACCAACTTGGGTAGTAATAGGGAGAACAAAGTTACAAGCTGGTCTGTAGTCCGTAAGCAGTAGGATGGTTGGAGCTAAGGCTGGCAGGCAAGGTCTATAGCAATGGTTCCCAAAGTGGTCTATATGGACCCCCAAGGGTCGATTTCATCTTGCAGGGGGTCCATGTCAGTGAAAAAAAAAATTGGGGGTGCACGAGATGTAAAAGGGGAGGTCCATGTGTGCGGACCCCCAATTTAGGAAGATCATCATCAACATTTAGGCTTTCTGTAAATGTCTTATTACACCTAACACAGATTGTGTGTACATAATACTTATAATAGACATAAAAATTACGTATATATATATATATATATATATATATATATATAATATTTCATAAAATTGTTTAAGTACCTGTCGTATAAAGACCAATTGGTAAAATTAAATATACCTCCTTATGACAGGAGACAAAACTAGCAGAGGAAAGGAGGCTTCATATACAAAGGAAACATGCGAGAAGCATATCATTCCAAAGTTCTCCAGCGATATTGAGATGGCTGAAAATCGCCAAATTAAAAACAAGGAGGTTAAAAAGGGTCAACTCCTTTTTAAAAGCATACATATAAAAATTGATAGAATAAATAATGTATGGTTTCAACAATTCTTTTAAACCTTTTTCCAGTTCAAAGGGATGGAGCAGTGAAGCAACTCCCGAGTATGTCAGTACCTATCTGCTTTGTGGTGTGCTATGTTCATGTGCAAGTTTTTACAAGTTTTCATACCAGCAGCAACGCATCGCGCGCGTACATGCAGTGAATAACACTTGTCCAGATTTGTACCAAAGCTTTGCACAGACTTGTTTGATTCATCAATTATAAATAAGAGTGTTAGAGACAAACACTGTTCATTTGTTTTCTGAGTTTTGAGAAGAAAAGTGGTTTGAAAATATGTTCAAAAATATAAATAGGTACAAGTCAAAGTGAATCAAAATCATCTTCTTTTAGGAGTGCCTAAGAAAAGTAAGTACAAAATTTTATACATATTTTTGTAGTCGCTCCGATTGCATAGAGCCGTAGATGCTGATCACGACTTTAGGTAAAGTCGATTTTTCCTAAATTCCTAAAAAGTATTTAAAAAATATTTTAAAAATATTTGTGTGCTGTCTGGGCAGGAATCAGTTTTGAATTGCTCTGTCTTATCATATTTAAATAGCTTCATTTTTGTCGACAGATAACTTCTACCCAACATGACCCAGGCTAAAAAGAAATGTAGGCAGTATAGCATTGATTATTTGAAGTTCGGCTTCATTCCTTCCCTATCGGACAAACATCTACCCATGTGCCTTTTGTGCAACAGAGTTTTAAGCAATGATGCTATGAAACCATCCAAGCTGGAGGATCATCTGAGAAGGTGTCACCCTGATAAAACAAGTAAAGATTTGACATACTTTAAAACACTGAAAGAAAAACTTCAGAAGAGAACCATGGTGGACAGTATGTTTGCTTCAACGTCAAAAAGAGACGATGATGGTTTGCAGGCGTCTTACAATATCTCACTACTCATAGCAAAATCAGGTAAGTCTCATACTATTGGCAAACAGCTGATTTTGCCAGCCATTGAAGAGGTTTTAAAAACTGTTCTACACAAGCCTGCATATGATGTACTCAAAAGAATTCCATTGAGCAACAACATAGTTCAAAGACGTATTGATGAAATGAATCATGATGTTGAAAGCTTCTTGTATAATTATCTGCAAACAAACCATTTCTCTATTCAACTGGACAAGTCAATGTTACCTGGTCATGAAGCACTATTATTGGCATATGTTCATTTTGTTATGGACCAAGAAATCCATTAAGAACTGCTCTTTGCGAGAATTTTGACAACAGACACTAAACGTGAATCAATATTCAATGTTTTGAAAGATTATTTCATGGAAAAAGTGATCCCTTTATCAAATATAATATCGGCAGCAGCTGATGAAGCACCAGCCATGTTTGGGCGCTATCGTGGTTTTATAAGCCATTTAAAACAAAATGTGCCTGGGGTGTTTGCAATTCACTGCGTCATTCATCGATAACATTTAGTATCTAAAAATCTGAGTACCAGATGGCATCAATCTCTTCAATTTGTCATAAACGCAGTAAACAAGATTCGTAGCAATGGATTGAATTCTAGGTTATTTTGCGCAGTTGTGTGATGAAAATAACGAGGACTTTCATCGATTACTCCTTCACACTGAAGTACGCTGGCTCTCAAAAGGCTTATGTTTGACAATATTTTTTTCACTTTTTGAGACCGTTTTAGAGTTTTTGGATGCTGAACATCCATCCCATTTTTAAAGAAAATTTAATCAAATGGAAACCAGACATTGCTTATTTAACAGATTGATTTGTTTACTAAATTTAATGAGGTTAACTTGCAGTTACAAGGTGACAGTCTGAATTTAATAAAAACAAAGTCCATCATTGCAGCTTTTCTTGCCAGAATGAATCTAATGAAGCAAAACATTGGACGGAGAGAATTTTCCAGTTACCCAACTTGTCATTGACAAATGTCCAGGATGACGATGTTTTGGTCTACATTCAACATTTAAATGTCCTTCACACAGACTTTAAAACCAGGTTTGAGGATGTTTTGACTATGGAAATTCCACAGTGGATTAACAATCCATATGGTGACATTGAAGAATCGGATGTCATATTACAAGAAGAACTGATCAGAATAAACACTAACGAAGAACTTAAGGTGCAGTTCAGAAAGGGGTATCAGCAGTTCTGGCTTCAGAAAGATATACCTGTTGCTTATCCTGCATTATGAACTATTGCAAGAAAGTTTTTGATAGCTTTTCCATCTTCATACCTCGTGGAAAGGGGTTTTAGCGCAGTTGCCAATCTTCTTACGAAAAAAAGAAATCGATTGCAAATCACTGGATGTGGAGATTTAAGACTATACCTCATTAATTTGAAGTCAAATATTGAACAATTGCTGACAGAGCATCAGGTTCATCCCTCTCATTAACAGCGTTATTTGTGTATTAATTTTATGTAAGAATTTTACTAGGTTATGATTTTTCATTTCAAATCCAAATATTTACTTGCATTTTATGTCTTTTCAATAAAGGTATGAATAAAAATTGTACGTTTTTCTTTTTTTACAATTGTCCACTCTACAGAAACCCCTATCAAAGTGAGCAGCACTGTGTCAGCTGTCAAAACACATTTGAAGTTAATAAATTTAGGAAAATTCAATATTAGGCAGGCAGGGGGGGGGGGGTCTGCAGAAAACAAAAAAATCGGCAAGTGGTCTATGGGGCAAACAAGTTTGGGAACCTATGGTCTATAGCATAACTATGGTATATGGTCATAGTACAGTTGGAACAGATGTGTCTTTCTTGCTTTCCTAAAGGTTGAAAGGTTGGAGATGGAACGGATTGGGGCAGGGAGTGTGTTCCAAAGAGTTGGTGCGTATAACAAGAAAGCTCGGTTCTTAGCAGCTTGGGAACTCTTTCTTATTGCTGAAGGGGTGGTGAGTGTGTTTGTTCTTCTCATTCTATTGTTTGGTGTCCATTGTATTTCCACAAGGGAGATTACAGAGAGGTTATGCAGTACTTTAAATGTCATCAAGAGTGCTTTGTAATTTAGGCGGCTAGATATTGGGAGCCAATGCAATTATCTTAGGATGGGCGTAACATGTTCAAATCTGGAGGCTCTATACAGGGTTCGGGCTGCAGGGTTCAAGGCCATTTGCAGAGGATGAAGTATAGATATTTGTATAGTCAAATATAGATATTTGTATTGTCAAAGTATGGAAAGATAAGTGCATCCTTGCTTTTAGAAACAGATACTGAAACATGCTGAGGATCCTAGGAATGCGGCTGCCACACAAAGTCCCATATTCTAGCAACTCTCTTTCCTCAAAACCAGAACAGAGTTAGAGAAGATCATGGAAGAGAGATATGGCTAGGGCTGCACCTTTGAATAAGCTCAGTGATGGAAGTGAGAGGCTTTAAGAGTACTGGGAATAGAGTCCCTCTTGTTCTGAACTATATTTCAGAAGTGTTCTTTTAAGCTGAGCCAGATCAACCATTAGGCAACACTAACTGGTTGCCTAGGGCGGCAACTTCTGAGTGGCCACAAAGAGCAGCAGCAGTCAAAGCAAAAACAAAAGATCCTGATAGCCCAATGAACTCTTTTACCTGCAGGGAGAGCAGGCACATGCATACTGTCATGGGGTAGATAGGGCAGAGCCTATGGAAACAGGAAACTGAGCAAAACAGAGTTAATGCTGACAGATCAGATCTACACATGGCCCAAGGTTGCTATGAGCAACGTACACAAGCTGCTGCACGAGGTGTGAGGGAACGCCCGAACACTAGGCTAGCTCAGAACTCATTAGGAAATGAGGAGCAGCTGGGAAGGGGTGGAGCCCAAACAGACACCAGAGTCTACGCAGTTAAAAATCACTTACCAGGGAGTAGTGAGGAGAGACCACCAGGGAATTCAAGGACCATTGCTGAGAGCAAGAGAGCACCTGGGAATTCAGGAACTGTTGCTGATAGAGAAAGACTACCAGGGAAGTACAGAGCTGTTGAATCCTCAAGGGACTGCTTTGGAAAGCAGTGCACAGCTGAACACTGTCCCAGGAAACCTTGCTACGGAGGGAGCAAAGGAGGTAGTCCGGGAACCAGGCTGAGGAAAGTCAAGTTGCCCAGTATCAGGTACCAAGAGGGAGAGGGTCCCTATCCTGAAGAGAGTTTTGTAACCAGAGGGAAGCTGAAAAGAAAACCTAGTAAAAGGCTTTCATATGTGCCCAGCTCTGCTCGGCTGAGAAACGCTGAAGAGAGAGTGCTGGAAGGTAGGCTTATTGATCCTAATAGAGGGAGAATTGAGTATAACGAATTGCCCTGCACTTACCAAGAATTGTGTGGCTCCTCTGAAGAGAAATACAGAGAATACGGTAGCTATCCATTCCCTTCTAGTCAGGAGGAGGAGGGGAACTCCCGGAGCTATAGGGAGGATCTTTGCAACTATAATGGAGGTTTCAGTCCAAGGGAAACTTACTCCGGGGTTGAAGATATACAATGTGAGTCTTACGAGGGACCTATTGATGACAGTTGCATGGACTGTACGTATACCCTGGCTGAGGGTGTCACTTCTTTGTGTTGAAGAACTGTAAAGTGTTTGTAAAAGAAAACAGGAAGAAACGTGTTTGCTTTTGAAAGAGACTGTTTTCTTTTTCCCTTTTGCAAAGCTGAAGTTAAGCAGAGTTTTTGGTTCAAATGTTTCTTTAATTTAGTACCAGACGCATGGTCCTTATGTTACTTTGTTTCAATGTGCTGAGAATCCAACCCTGGGAAGTGGATTAAAAAGTCCTATCTTAAAGCCTTACCTCTTGACTACAACTACATTCTTTTGCTAGTGTGTGGAACTACAAGTACTGCGGCGCTCCTGCCCGGCCTTGGGGCTAAAGACAGGAGTGGCGGTCTGATGCTTCGTGAGGAAGGAGAGTAACCTGTATCCAGGGGATGCTGGGTATTGTAGTTCCTGCTCCTCTCGCTCCGAAATAAAGAGTTGTAGTTATGGGGTTTCCAGTATATTTATTATAGTAAAGGATATTGTTCCATCACATGGCAAATAAATGCAAACAAATTAGGTGCTTCAAATGCTAACAGAAAAACTTAGGATAAAGGCAACTTAAAGTATAATTGCTTCTTTTCACTTCTAAGCAAATTACTCACTTTGCCCCAAGAGGTCAGTTAGATTCACTGCAGCCTCTTTCAGCCACTGTTACCTTCACAGTGCTGGGGAAAATCAGGTGCACATAATTAGAGCTTTCTCAGCAAGGCAATACAACAGCTCCGTAGCATTCAATTCACATATGGTACAAAGCAGTTTCCTTCAGCTTGGCATCTCTACACAGCAGACCATGCAAGCCATGCTCTCACAATCTGGTAAGTCTGTATTATCTTGTGTTAATTCTTCAAGCTGTATGGAATTACTGGCTTCTGGTAACACTGGCTGTCTTCTAGCTTGCAACTCTAAAAACTGCTTAAAACTCTGTAGGAGCAATTCAGCCTGCTGTTTGGGAGGTAGGGAATTGCTATCAGCTATACAACTTCCCTCTGGCTTAAGGCTGTTTATTTTCTCCTCTCTTAGATTAATTGTATCAGAGTAACTGCTAGTCTCTTTTGCTAATGTTTCACACACAGGAGAGTTAGTTTTACGTTCAGCCTGGAAACTTTGTGGCAATTCACTTACTTGTTGCCATGCCGTTCTGACTTCAGATGGCTCCAACGTTCTCCAGCTGTTAGAATGTTTGTTGCTCTCTGGCTCAAACAGTACTTCACAGAATGATTGTTTTCTTTCTTGTGCCTGCCTTGAAGGCTTCCTTTCCCAGGGCTGTGCCTTCCAACGGTTATCTAATTCAGGGCTAGGTCCTCTCTCTTTGGGACTTCTACTCACTGCCTCTGAATAGAACTTTGCAGGTCTCCTTCCAATGCCAGGTTCCCAAGTATCAGCATACTGTTTTCTGGACTTCCAATCATTCTTCCTCCTCTCCTTCTTTCTCTTCTCTATCTTAATCCCATTCTCATTCTGACTAGTGAAGCCATGCTCTGGTTTAAAACCACGTTCTCTCCTGGACACGCCCCTTCCAAGGGCAGGGTGTGCCCAATCAGGACTGCAGGACTCCTCCCCTGGGCTGGTCTCCATGCTCAGCTCTGTGGAATAGAGTCTCTCTTTCTTCCTTGGTTTCTCAAATAGGCATAAATCCTGTTGAACCTCAGGATTTTCATCCGTTTCCATAGGCTCAGGAGGGCGCTGTTCACCACAGAACCAAGGGGCATTGCAACGCCTTTATAACACTGCACAGCTACTAAAGAACACGCCCCACTGAATTAACCCATGCTTATGGCCTCTGGGGACCTTCACGGGTGACAATACACACACAGCAAAGCGCAATATTTACCTGCAGGGACAGCAGCACATGCATACACACAAAGCAAAGTGCAATATTTACCTGCAGGGAGAGCAGCACATGCATACACACAAAGCAAAGCGCAATATTTACCTGCAGGGAGAGCAGCACATGCATACACACAAAGCAAAGCAAAGCGCAATATTTACCTGCAGGGAGAGCAGGCACATGCATACACACAAAGCAAAGCGCAATATTTACCTGCAGGGAGAGCAGCACATGCATACACACAAAGCAAAGCGCAATATTTCAATATTTACCTGCAGGGAGAGCAGGCACATGCATACACACAAAGCAAATCTCAATAGCCTAACGTATGATGTCCAGTTATGCATTTTTAAGGGATTGTTGTGGGAGGTGTGATGATAATGGGACTTTTGATTGAACAGAGGACATAGGATGAGGGTGAAAGGCTTTAGACTCGAGAGTAATATGTGGAAATATTTCTTTATGAAAAGAGTGGTAGATGCGTGGAATAGTCTCCCAGTGGACATAGTAGAGATGAGGATGGTATCGGAATTCAAGGAAGCATGGGACAAACACAGAAGATCTCTACAGGAAAAAAGGGGACTATAATAGTTTATATGGAAGGGCAGACTAGATAGCTATATGATCTTTTCTGCTATTATGTTTCTACGCCGCTCCAACATTTCACCCCCCCTCCAGCTCCTGCCCAATCAGGGCAGTGGGAGCCGGTCCTGCTCCTGCCCAATCGGGGCAGTGGGAGCCGGCTGTCGGCGGCCATAAAAGCGGCGTCCCCGCAGGCAGAGGGACGCCGCTCCAACATTTCACCCCCCTCCAGCTCCTGCCCAATCGGGGCAGTGGGAGCCGGTCCAGCTCCTGCCCAATTGGGGCAGTGGGAGCCGGCTGTCGGCGGCCATAAAAGCGGCGTCCCTGCAGGCAGAGGGACGCCGCTCCAACATTTCACCCCCCCCCCTCCAGCTCCTGCCCAATCGGGGCAGTGGGAGCCGGTCCAGCTCCTGCCCAATCAGGGCAGTGGGAGCCGGCTGTCGGCGGCCATAAAAGTGGTGTCCCTGCAGGGCACGCCCGCGCCTGAGGGCCTTGCCAGAGGGCCCTTAGGCGTAGCCCTTAGGTGCGGCACATAGGCACCCACTAAAAAAAAAATCATAATCACCCGGAAACCGCACAGTCAAAACCGCCAGAAAGAACACTACAGCAACACCTACAACAACCGGATACCACTACCACTACAACCCGCAACAGCAGCAAAGAGACAAAAAACAGCAACCCACAGCACCGAAGCCCAGACTGACCCCCAACGACCAGGTACTCTCTCTAACCATGCCATCCCTCTTAGCCCCCATATACCTCCTCACCCCCCTCCTAACCTTCCACCCCCATCCTCAGAACACACACAATAACCTACTTTGGCCCACTCTCCCACCAGCACAACCCATACACACCTACAAACCAAAACAAGACCACCCCCACATCCAGCACACGCACACGCACACCCACATCCCCAAACCCTCAACCCATCACCGCATTACCATCTCACTTATCAATGCACGCTCTGTTAGAAATAAGTACCACATGTTCCAAGACCTAATCACAAATGAACGGATAGACCTCCTATGTATCACAGAAACCTGGCTGACTGATACCGACACAGTACTAATGAACCAGCTAACCCCAGAAGGATATACCCTCCACCACTGCTCCCGAGCACACACCAAAGGAGGAGGTGTTGCTATCATCACAAAAACCGACCTTCACTTCAGGATCCTATCGTCAGAAACCACTAATGAAGCTGACCTCCTCACCATCACCAACAAACACCTCTCAGTATGTTTAATCTACCGTGCACCCACAACATCCACTAACCTACCGAGGATACTTCAATTCATATCAGAAACCACAAGCTCAACAAAGGAACAAATCATCTTAGGAGACCTCAACCTCCCGTCGCTGCAAGAAGATCAGGCAACAACATTCCACACCGCTATGTCAGCAATGGATCTGATGCAGATCATACAAGAACCCACTCATGACAAAGGCAATACTCTAGACCTCATATTCCTAAACTCCATAACCACCACCTCAGGAAAAAACCCACAAATTATGCCAGTACCCTGGTCCGACCACTACCTCATCACCATTTCCTACACCTACCAACATAAGACCAACAAAGAAGAGGGACACCACATAAGATGATTTAAAACCTTCAACAAGGAGGAATTCCTAGCCCAAACTCTACCCCATCTCCAAGCAAACTCCAGCAACATCAATGACCTGATACAGAACTGGAACACCACGATCTCTACAGCATCCGAAGCACCAACGAACAAAGCCGTCACCAGACCTCCTTCCACAAAGGCCAGATGGTATACTCCCAACCTCGGGAAACTAAAAACAAAACTTAGAAGAACTGAAAGGAAATGGAGAAAAAACAAAGATGAAGACGACAAAACAAAATACCTACATGAACTCAAAGCATACCACCATGAAACCGACAATGCAAAGAAAATCTACCACATGAAAATCATAAATACCTCCATAAACAAGCCTCGTGAACTCTTTCAGATTGTCAAAAAACTGACAAAGACACCCCAGAACTCTGACCAACTTCCGAAAATCCCACCAGAACTATTAGCCCGTCAATACAAACAACTACAACGACCGCAGAACTCACAGCTAAACGCAGAGGCCACCATAACAGACCTCCACCCTAACCTACACAGTGATTGGACCACATTCAAAGAAACCTCACCAGAAGAAACAGCAACCACCATCTCCTGCCTCAACACCACCACCTCCCCGCTAGACCCCTGCCCCACAGACTGGATAAAGAAATCCAAAAATGAACTGAGCACACCACTAGCCCATATCATCAATGAATCCTTCTCCCAAGGACACAGGCCAGATACCCTCAAAACTTCAATCATCCAACCATCCTTAAAAAAACAAAACCTGGACCTCCTTGATCTAGCATCTTACAGACCCATCGCAAGCTTACCTTTCACCGCCAACATAATCGAGAAGATTGTCCAACAGCAACTACAGGAACAACTGGATACCAACAACATACTGGACCCGCAACAACATGGCTTCCGCCCACTTCATCGGGTTGAGACCCTCATGACCACACTGATGAACACTCTTCTCCTGGGAACACAAGAAAAACACTCTGGATATGCTATGATCTTCCTCGATATATCTGCAGCTTTTAACACCATCTCACACAACGTAATCCTACACAGATTACGTACTATTGGGATCAAAGACACCGTACTAAAATGGTTCCAGTCCTACCTTACTAACAGGAAACAACTAATCCGTACCAGCACCATGACATCTCCCCCATTCCAGCAACATCAAGGCGTGCCCCAAGGATCTACACTATCAGCCATGCTCTTCAACATTTACCTTCAACCACTCTGCTCAGTCATACGCACCCACAACATCAGCTTCCACATATATGCTGATGATATCATGCTGTACGCCCCCATTACAACCACGGACCCAACAAACACCCAACTATCAACATGCTTCGCTGAGGTGTCCGACTGGTTAAGAGCAAACAACCTATCCATCAACATGAAGAAAACAGAAGCCCTCATAGTCACTAGAGACCCGGATTTCACCCCACCTACACACCTCACTATAGGTCCCACAAGCATTCAAATACAACCACAAATACGATACCTGGGCATAATTATTGACTAAGCCCTCACCTTAAAGCAGCAAATCACCAAAACCTCCGGAATTATATTCCACAAAGCAAGAATGGTGCAACGTCTTAGACCCCTGCTCGACCATCAACACTTCCGAACTGTAATGCAAGCCATGACGCTCCCACATCTGGATTACTGCAACATAATCTACCACGGCCTTCCAGCCACACAGACAAACCCCCTCCGAACAGCACTAAACACCACGGCAAGAATCATCCAGACTGCAAAGAAAACTGACCACATCACCCCAATTCTGAGAGACCTACACATACTTCCCTTTGAAGCAAGGTCTAAATACAAAACCATCCTACTTACCCACAAAGCCATCCATCAAGCACAGAACTCCCAGCTTCGCACCCTACTGTCTCGTCCAGCCCACGGCAGAACTACCAGACAAACCTCCAACAATTCCCTCACCATCCCCCACAAAAGAACTAAATGCTTGCAACGGACCTGCAACCGAGCCTTTGAACTTTATGCTCCATCCCTATGGAACTCTTTACCGAGTTATCTCAGAAACAACACCAATCTACCATCTTTCAGGAAACAGCTGAAAACCATCCTGTTCCAGGAATACCTTGACACGACCCCCACCAAAAAGCGAACTAACCTCTGATCTCGTCCACCAAGAGCCTCTGATTCAAACTACAGTAACCTGCCCATGTCCAATGTCTGTCCCATGTCCAAAGTCTGTACCATGTCAAAATCATTAATGTTGCCTCCCTGGTGATGGCCCCGCCCTACCAACTTAATTCCCCCACCCTTCTATGTAACACCGCTTTGACCCGGTGAAAAGCAGGATATAAATACAGCTAAATAAATAAATAAATAAATAAATATGCTTCTATCATGATTGTCGCATTTAATTATCAAAATCTTGGGGAGGGGTATGGGTAAGGCTCAAACTTTGCATAGGGTGCTCAGTACCTTTTCATCAGTTCTACTTTTAAGTAAGTTTAGTGAAATATTGAGAGGGTGAGAGATTAGAGGCAGGTCCCAGGTTCGTCACTGAATAGCAGCAGTGTATGTTCCTGATCTGAATACTTCATCTGAGGCATTGATATAGTGTATCTGGACTTTCAGAAAGCCTTTGACAAGGTCCCTCATCAGAGACTTTTGGCAAAACTAAAAAGTCATGGGATAGGAGGCAGTGGATCAGGAAGTGGTTAAAAAATAGAAAGCAGAGAGTAGGGCTAAATGGCCAATTTTCCCAATGGAGAAAAGTGAATACTGAAGTGCCGCAAGGATCTGTGCTGGGTCCGCTGCTTTTTAACATATTCATAAATGACCTGGAAATGGGAATAATGAGTGAGGTTATCAAATCTGCAGATGAGACAAAACTATTTAAAGTTGTTAAAACCCATGAGGATTGTGGAAAATTGAAAGAGGATCTTGATAAATTGGAAGACTGGGCATCCAAATGGCAGATACAATTTAATGTGGACAAGTGCAAAGTTATGCACCTAGGAAAGAACAACCCACACTATGGTTACACGATGCAAGGTTCCACATTAGGAACCACCACCCAGGAAAAAGATTTAGGCATCATCGTGGATAACATGTTAAAACCCTCCGCCCAGTGTGCAGCGGTGGCCAAGAGAGCAAATAGAATGCTAGGTATCATAAGGAAAGGAACGGAGAATAAAACAAAGGATATTATAATGCCTCTGTATCGTTCCATGGTACGACCGCACCTTGAATATTGTGTGCAATTCTGGTCTCCGTATCTTAAAAAGGATATAGCGTTATTAGAAAAGGTTCAGAGAAGAGCCACCAAAATGGTAAAGGGGATGGAAGGATACCGCTATGAAGAAAGGCTAAAAAGGTTAGGGCTCTTTAACCTGGAAAAGAGACGGCTGAGGGGGAGACATGATAGAGGTCTCTATAAATGAATGAATGGAGTGGAACGGGTAAACGTAGATCGATTGTTTACATCATCAGTATATGGAAAGACTAGGAGACATGCAATGAAGCTACAGGGTAACCTATTTAAGACTAATAAGAGAAAGTATTTTTTCACTCCACGTGTAATTAAACTGTGGAATTTGTTACCGGAGGATGTAGTAAAAGCTGTTAGTGTAGCTGGATTTAAAAACGATTTGGACAAGTTCCTGGAGGAAAGGTCCATAAACCATTATTAAAAGAGATGGAAGTGTTGGGGGCAAATATAGTGACAGAATTCAAAATGGCATGGGACAGACACACTGGATCCCTTTACAGCAACAGGATAAAATCCAAATAAACTTAACTAATTTCTCAACATACAGAGGTGTGTCCTACACAGAGCTGTGGGTTCACCCCTAAAACAAAGACATGTGGAGGGGTGGCCTGCACGGAGCGGGAGGTGCACCTACTCTTGCCATCTTACTGGGCAGACTAGATGGACCATACTGGTCTTTATCTGCCATTATTTACTATGTTGTTATGACCCAGGATATCGCTGCTTGACCCAATACAAGCATTGTGGAACCTGTGTTTTTTGGGAAACTACTAGGTTCTTGTGACCTAGATTGGCCACTGTTGTAAACAGGATACTGGGCTTGATGGACCTTGGTATGACCCAGTATGGCATATCTTATTTATTTAACAGGTTTTTTTTATACCACTTTATCCTTTCAATCAAAGCGGTTTACATTGTAACTTAAACTTGGTAAACGTACATTAAACAGGGACATTGATAATTTGGATTTTTTTGAGCAATGATGGGTTAAGTGACTTGCCCAAGGCCACAAGGAGTGCTAATGGGAATCAAACCCTGGCCTCGATTCCTAAGCCAGTGCTCTAACCACTAGGCTACTCCTCCACTCATGTTCTTATAACATTTCATCTCCAGAGCATACGGATGGTTCTCAGGGATAAACTTTATTCCTAGAACTGAAATCAATCACGTGACTCTCTACCTTCCATGAACTTTTCTCACTTTGTAGGGTCACACCCTTCTAGGGAGAGAATACTGACCACTCGCTCTGTTGACTCATAATCGATTCCCAGAGTTGTCATGGCATGGACAATGGCCAGGATGGACTGCAATATGTTACCATAGATGATGGATTTGAATTCCAGACACTCTTGTTCTGTGTAACCATTCTGATGGATAATTCTAGAGAGAAACCAAGAAACACATAATTAATTGTTAAACACATAATTCCTTCTAATAGAAACAACACAGTTCCCTAATGCGAAGATATGCCATTCCAGTCCATGCATCAAACATTATGGTCCATCTCCAGATAACCAGAGAGAACTAAATAAAAATATGTACTAGCCAAAGCTTTTGTTCATTGAGCCAAGAAGCATAGAAAGAAACGGACATTCTCTGTGAACCAGCAGGAAGTAAGTCTTTATGTAAGGATAATGTCACCTATGGAGCCTAAGCAGAACGTTTGCCGGCTTCTATTGGAAGCTTTTGGGAGCTGCACCATGCATGCGCACGTGCCTTCCTGCCTGCCACACCGCCATCTTTTTTTCTGTGGAACCTCTGGGACATATCCTGCACCAGCAGAAAAAAAGTTTTCTTTGTTTTACCCCTTGCGGGTATTTTTTTTGAGTAGTTCACTGCCTGTCATTGGTTAGTGAGCTCCCAGACGATATTTTCCTTTTTCTTCAACCTCACTGGTGTGGTCTTCCTGGACATGTTTAAGCCAGTGACTTGCTTTAAGAAATGCACAAAATGTGGGTACACCATTTCGGTCACGAACAGACACAATTGGTGCCTGCAATGCCTTATGCCTGATCACCAGCCCACTTCCTGCAACCAGGAATATGGTTAAGAAAAAACTAAAAGGAGTGGTTGCAAAGGTTAAAGACTTACATCAAGCTTGGGTGTTGTTTAAAAATACTATCCTGGAAGCCCAGACCAGCTGTATTCCACGCATTAAGAAAAGGGGAAGAAAGTCCAAAAAACTGCCAGCATGGTTTAAAGGTGAGGTCAGAGAGGCTGTTGCTGCCAAAAAAGCATCTTTCAGGAAATAGAAAAAAAGAGCCAAATGATGAAAACTGGAAACAGCACAAGCACTGGCAAGTTAAATGCAAAGCATTGATAAGGCAGGCAAAGCGAGAATTTGAGAAGGAACTTGCTACGGAAGCAAAAACATGAAATAAAGACTTTTTCAAGTACATTCGTAGCAAAAGGCCTGTGAGAGAGTCAATTGGACCATTAGATGATAGAGGGGTAAAAGGGGCAGTAAGAGGAGACAAGGCTATAGCGGAGAGACTGACTGAATTCTTTGCTTCGGTCTTTACTGAGGAAGATGTAGGGATGTTACCCAAGACTGAAGTGGTATTTAAAGGTGATACTGCAGAGGAATTGAGAGAAATATCGCTACACTGGGAAGATATATTACAACTATTTGATAAACTGAATAGTAGCAAATCACCTGGACCGGATGGTATACATCCAAGAGTGTTGAAATAACTGAAATATGAGATTGCAGACCTGCTATTAGTAATCTGTGAACTTTCATTAAAATCATCTGTAATACCTGAAGATTGGAGGGTTGCCAATATAACGCCAATTTTTAAAAAGGGTTCCAGGGGTGATCTGGGAAATTACAGACCGGTGAGCCTGACGTCAGTACCAGGAAAAATGGTAGAAACCATCATAAAGAACAAAATTACACAGCATGTAGATAGTCATGGCCTAATGGGAGACAGCCAACATGGCTTTAGACAAGGAAGATCTTGTCTTATTAATCTGATATGTTTTTTGAAGGTGTGAATAAACAGGTAGACAAAGGTGAGTCGGTTGATATAGTGTATCTGGACTTTCAGAAAGCCTTTTACAAGGTCCCTCATCAGAGACTTTTGGCAAAACTAAAAAGTCATGGGATAGGAGGCAGTGTACTATTGTGGATCGGGAACTGGTTAAAAGATAGAAAGCAGAGGGTAGGGCTAAATGGCCAATTTTCCCAATGGAAAAAGGTGAATAGTACAGTACCCCAGGGATCTGTACTGGGTCTGCTGCTTTTTGACATATTCATAAATGACCTGGAAAAGGGAATAACTAGTGAGGTTATCAAATTTGCAGACAACACAAAACTGTTTAAAGTTGTTAAAACCCAAGAGGACTGTGGAAAACTGCAGGAGGATCTGGATAAATTGGAAGACTGGGCATCAAAATGGCAGATGAAATTTAATGTGGACAAGTGCAAAGTTATGCACCTAGGAAAGAACAACCCACACTATGGTTACACGATGCAAGGTTCCACATTGGGAACCACCACCCAGGAAAAAGATTTAGGAGTCATCGTGGATAACGTGTTAAAACCCTCTGCCCAGTGAACAGCGGCGGCCAAGAAAGCAAATAGAATGCTAGGTATCATAAGGAAAGGAATGGAAAATAAAACAAAGGATATTATAATGCCTCTGTATCGTTCCATGGTACGACCGCACCTTGAATATTGTGTGCAATTCTGGTCGCTGTATCTTAAAAAGGATATAGCGTTATTAGAAAAGGTACAGAGAAGAGCCACCAAAATGGTAAAGGGGATGGAAAGATACTCCTATGAAGAAAGGCTAAAAAGGTTAGTGCTCTTCAACCTGGAAAAGAGACGGCTGAGGGGAGATATGATAGAGGTCTATAAATTAATGAATGGAGTGGAACGGATAAACGTAGATCGATTGTTTACGCTATCAGAATATAGAAAGTCTAGGGGACATGTAATGAAGCTGCAGGGTAAAATATTTAAGACAAATAAGAGAAAATATTTTTTCACTCAACGTGTAATCAAACTCTGGAATTTGTTACCGGAGGATGTAGTAAGAGCTGTTAGTGTAGCTGGGTTTAAAAAAGGTTTGGACAAGTTCCTGGAGGAAAGGTCCATAAACCATTATTAAGAAGGGACCCAGGATATCAATGCTTGATCCAATACAAGCATTGTGGAACCTTTGTCTTTTGGGGAAACTGCTAGGTACGTATGACCTTGATTGGCCACTGTTGGAAACAGGATACTGGGCTTGATGGACCTTGGTCTGATCCAGTATGGCATATCTAATGTTCTTATGTTCTTTGCCTGGAGACGTACAAGAGGAGCCTAAAGGGCCAGGAAAAGCAGGAGGCTGTCCCTGTTTGGAACGTCAGATTCAGCATCCTCTGTCGTGGAGTCCTGCCGAGGTGACAACTGTGTGGGACACCTGGGTGCATTCAGAACAGGGGGCCAGGGAATCGAGCAGAGACTCTCCGGCGATATTCAACTGGAATTGAGGTGGGACCCAACACCAATCCTGTCAACATTGAACAATCCTGTCAACATTGATGGAGCACTGGGATAAGCCCTGGGTGCACTGGCACTGCACCCCTTCCCAGTGCGACGTGGACAGTGAGAGCCTGGAGCGGCCTGCCAAACTTCCTTGGCAGGAGGAGTGAACTCTCAGATGGGGGGAATTGACCCCCACAGTCCTGGAGGGCTGCGGGATGTCTCCTGATGAGTGTGTCATCATGGAGGCCCTGCCGGAAGTATTGGCACCGGTGGCTGAAGTTGCATTCCTGGCCCCTCTGAGACAGTGGTGCTGGAGGAATACCTGAGGGCTCTTGAGGCTCACTTGGTGGCGGTCCTAGCCTTGCAGTATGCAGGCTTTTCGATGACTTCAATGGTGTCACTGTACTCCATCCAGCCCATCCTGGAGACCCATGTACTGCCAGCAGAGGCAGGCGCATAGGGCAGGAGATCAGAATTCCAGCCAGTTCCTGAACAAAATCTTGGAGCAATCATTTTCAATGGGATCCTTTCCACATGGGATCCCACTAGAGGAAAGCAACCTTGGGCCGGAAGGACTGGGGTTTCTAGCCCCACAGGTGCTCCTTGTGGTCTTGGGCAAGCCACTTAACCCTCCATAGCCCATGTTCCCTGTAAAATAGTTATTTCCAAGTTATAATGCCCTGTTCAATGTAATTTCAGTTTGTTCAATGTAAACCGCACTGATGCAGAATAGCGCGGTATATAAGAGAATGTAAATAAATAAATAAAGGTTGAAACACACCTCCATCAGACCGCTGCTAAAAAGCAACAAACTGGACCCACTAAAAGTTGAATCCTACAAACCGATTTCAAGCATCCCACTGCTCGCCAAAATAATTGAAAAGGTAGTCCAACGCCAAATCCATCAACATATCGATACCAAAGCACCTTTGGACCCGTCTCAGCACGGTTTCAGGGAAGCACACGGCGTTGAAACCCTCCTCACCACCCTCTTCAATACCCTTATCTTCGTGGATATTGCAGCGGCTTTTGACTCCGTGAGCCATGAGATACTCATGGAACGTCTCGAGGAAAAGGGAATACAGGGAACAGCCCTAAGCTGGTGCAAATCCTATCTGTCCAACAGATGGCAACACGTGAGGGTCGGCACCACAACCTCGGAACCATTTCTACAAAAACAGGGTGTGCCACAAGAGTCCTCGTTATCGGCTTTAATGTTTAACATATACATGCAGCCAATCTGTGCACTGATTCGATCATTCAATGTTGCTTGCCTAGCATACACAGACGATGTTCTACTATACATGCCGTTTGCTACAGACCAGCCAGATTTCTCCCCACTAACAAGCTGCTTCGACGCAGTTGCGGACTGGCTCCATACGCAAAATCTCCGAGTCAACCATAACAAGGCAGATGTCCTCTTCATTATGAGAAACCAAGATTTCATTCCCCCATTCTCATTAAAAGTGAAGAACACAGAGCTGATAGCCAAACCCACAATCCGATACCTAGGTATCACCTTGGACCAACGGCTGGACATGAAAACCCACATAAGAAACACGGTCAAGACAATATACCAAAAAATACGGACACTGTGTCACATATGACCGCTACTTGACCCCGCTGACTTTCAAACAGTCTATCAAGCCCTAGTAATCCCCCACTTCGATTACACTAATGTAATCCTATATGGACTCCCGCAAGCAACGATAAACCCACTCCAGCTTGCAATGAATGCAGCCGGAAGAGTCCTATACGGAGTATCAAGGATGGACCACATCACACCAATTCTGAAGAAACTCCACTGGTTACCTATACATGCCAGACTTCAATACAAGATCCTAGTAATGACCTTCAAGGCCTTAAACAATCAACCTCCCACATCCATCACTGAGTTAATCCACCTTACAGCTCCCAACAGACTCAGAAGATCCATAGCGGTGAACACCCTGTTAATACCAAAAGAAACAACGAAATGCACACAGGCTACATCTAACAGGGCCTTCATGATCTATGCTCCTAGAGTTTGGAATGCCCTCCCCACATCCATGCGAGTCATCACTAACCTGACTCAATTCAGGAAGGCACTGAAATATCACTTGTTCATAAGACACTACCCAGACTGCAAGCACTCTCACCAATCGCCTCGACTCCCCCAGTAACACACCCAGCACGCATAGGGACAGCCAGCCCCACTTTTCCATTCCCGAGCAGAATGCATTTGTAAGGATAGTCATGAGTGTAAATAATTTGTAGAAAGTTACCCCAGTTATGTCCAAGTTTCAGCAATACAGCCCAACTGCATTGTATAAGGTTCTGTTGAATGTATACCGCACTGATATGAATAGCGTGGTATAGAAGAGACGTTAAATAAATAAATAAATTGACACCAGTTCTGACAGTGATCTCCCTATCAAGCATATCAGAATCGAATGTTTCGGACACCCCCATTCTTGCTCAGGGCAACCCAGGGCCCCACTGTTGCTTGCCTTCTCCACATGACCAGAGCAAGTGGCAGGAGGAAACCCAACCCTACTTCGATTTCCTCTCTGAGTCTGAAGGCTGGGAAACCATAAAGTGTTCTGTGATTTTGAACAGGAGGTCACTGGACTGTCCCCTCCATATGAGCAGGTAAATCGCCCCCAGAGGACATGTCCTTCCAGGACTTCATGTGGGATATGGCCAAGGCCATATCCTCCTCCCTAGAGGCAGAAGATGAGTAAGAGCAGAGGAACTCTAGCTCCTCCAGTACTCTTCAGCACCCAAGGCTGTGATGGTGCCAGTGCATCATGTCTTACAGAGATTGCTGCTGCGGCTCTGGGAGAACCCTCTCACAATTCCCGCTTCCGCTGGCAGCTGGTCTCAATATACCGGGTCCAGAAGGCGCCAAGCTTCAAGAAGCCCCAGCTACAACAGAACTCCATCGTGGTTGAGTCAGCCTTGAAGCATGTGCACCAAGACTCACTCCTCGGCACCCCTGATGCAGGAGGCTAGAACCCTAGACTCCTTTGAGAGGAAGTGCTTCCAGGGCTCCATGCTAATGGCCCAGATACTGTCCTACCAGCTGTTTATGGGTATGTTCCTAAAGGACATCATGTTGGACCTGGCAGAGTTTGCCGCCCATGGTTCCCCCTGACCACCTCAACGACTCTTGAGCCCTGATAGGCCACAAAAAAGGATTGTTCAAAGTATGCGGTGCAAGCCACATATGAAGCCTTTGAGTCCACCTGCAGAGTGGCGGTGGTGGGCATTGGTGCCCGGCGGCTGGCCTGGCTCCTGTCCTCCAACCTGGAGCAGTAGGTTCAGGATAAGCTGGCCAATGTTCCTTGTAGTGGAGAGAACCTTTTTGAGGAACAGGTCAAGGAGAAAGCAGGTGAACTTGAGAAGGAGCACATGACACTCTGCAGGCTCTCAAGGAAGACCATTGATCTCATGCACAAGAAGTACCAGGATAAGAAGGCTTTCTACCTATATCCATGCTGGTACAACCCGGGCCCCCAGAGTGCCCAACTGAAGGTGCAGGCCCCCCACCAGCAACGGAGAGAAAAGCCTCAGAAGGCCCAAATGGCTCTGCAGCCCAAGCTGGGAGTGGGCTTTTTTTTTTTTTTTTTTTTTTGATATGCCGTACTGGGTCAGACCAAGGCCCAGTATCCTGTTTCCAACAGTGACCAATCTAGTTCATAAGTACCTAGCAGTTTCCCCAAAAGACACAGGTTCTACAATCTTGTATTGGGTCAAGCAGTGATATCCTGGGTCCCTTTTAATAATGGTTTATGGACCTTTCCTCCAGGAACTTGTCCAAACCTTTTTTAAACCCAGCTACATTAACAGCTTTTACTACATCCTCTGGTAACAAATTCGAGTTTGATTACACGTTGAGTAAAAAAATATTTTCTCTTATTAGTCTTAAATCGTTTACCCTGTACCTTCATTGCATGTCTCCTAATCTTTCTATATACTGATAATGTATACAATCGATATACGTTTACCCGTTCTACTCCATTCATTAATTCATAGACTTCTATCATATCTCCCCTCAACCGTCTCTTTTCCAGGTTGAACAGCCCTAACTTTTTTAGTTTTGTGTCATCTGCAAATTTGATAACCTCACCCGTTATTCCCATTTCCAGGTCATTTATGAATATGTTAAAAAGCAGTAGACCCAGCACAGATCCCTGTGGTACTCCACTATTCACCTTTCTCCATTGGGAAAATTGGCCATTTAGCCCTACCCTCTGCTTTCTATCTTTTAACCAGTTTCCTAATCCACAATAGTACACTGCCTCCTATCCCACGACTTTTTAGTTTTGCCAAAAGTCTCTGATGAGGGACCTTGTCAAAGGCTTTCTGAAAGTCCAGATACACTATATCAACCGACTCACCTTTATCTACCTGTTTGTTCACACCTTCAAAAATCATAAGAGATTAGTAAGACAAGATCTTCCTTGTCTAATGTTGGCTGTCTCCCATTAAACCATGAAACTAATACCGATAATACTAAGAAAGTAAACAATGTATCCTCTTCAAAACTTGCAAATTCAAATTCAAAAAATTGACGAAGTGGTGGCTGTTTATATAGGGTCATTGATGTTTGCAGGACTTTAAGTTCTGTTCTTGGTGAAATAGTTCCTCAACGGCTGCCCATGTTTTTGCTGAGACCTATACAGCTACCCATTGTCATTACAGTTGCAAATTTTGAAGAGGATACATTGTTTACTTTCTTAGTTACACTGCGGAGTATTATCGCTATTAGTTTCATTATAACTCTGGCATAAGAGACCACATAAGTAAGTTGTAAGTTCCCATTAAACCATGACTATCTACATGTTCAGTAATTTTGTTCTTTATGATGGTTTCTACCATTTTTCTCAGTACTGACGTCGGACTCACCGGTCTATAGTTTCCCGGATCACCCCTGGAACCCTTTTTAAAAATTGGCATTACATTTTGACTGTGTAACCTATGTTGGTTTGCAGCTTGTCGTGCTCTGAGGGCTTGTGTACATCAGTGATGCTGAGAGTTAAACTATCAGTAGTTTAACTACTGGCAGGGTCTCCCAAGATGGACAGATCTCAGCTGAGGTGCCAGACCAAGACAAACCACCCATCTGGGCAGCAGCAGAATGGGAGAGTGTTGACAGCGGAGGATCACATTTCTGTGACAACGGCAACAACACCAATCTTATACTGCGCGGAAGAAAGGCCCGGCAATCTACTTCTGTATCTTGCCATGAAAACCCAATGGATAGTTACAACAAAACAAATTGTGCTGTAGTGCTGGAAGATGAGACCCCCAGGTTGGAAGGCACTCAACTAGCTACTGGAGAAGAGCTGAAGACTTTTCAGAGTAAAGCCAGCATTTATGATGTGGTTGGATTAAAGCCCTCAGGACATCTGACTGCTGATGTAGCTATGCCTGAAATGAGAGTCAGAAGCTGTAAAGATGTCTTACACATTGGAATATGGAATGTACGAAGCATGAACCAAGGGAAGTTGGAGGTGGTCAAGAATGAAATGGAACGTGTACAACTTGATCTGTTGGGTGATAGTGAACTGAAATGACTGGCATCGGGCACTCTGCATCAGATGATCACATGGTCTACTATGCTGGAAATGAAAGACAAAGAAGAAATGGTGTTGCATTTATAATAAAGAAGAAACTTGCAAGAACTGTAATGAAATACAATGCAGTCAGCGAACGCTTAATCTCTATTCGTCTACGAGGCATGCCTATCAACACAACTTTAATTCAAGTATATGCCCCAACAACAGCTGCAGAAGAGAATGAAATTGAAGAGTTCTATGAGCAAGCTGAAATTGACAAAACATGCAAACAGGATATCCTGATAGTCATTGGTGACTGGAACGCAAAAGTTGGCAACAAAGAAGAAGACAAAGTACTTGGAAAATATGGACTTGGCAACAGAAATGAAGCTGGAGAAAGACTGATAGCATTCTGCAAGACCAACGATCTATTCATCTCAAACACCTTCTTCCAGCAACACAAGCGGCGACTGTATACATGGACTTCACCCAATGGATTGTATAAAAATGAAATTGACTGCATCTGTGGAAGTCATTGATGGAAAAGCTCTATAACATCAACAAAGACAAAACCTGCAGCTGACTGTGGTACAGATCATCAACTACTAGTATGCAAACTCAAGCTAAAGTTGAAAAAGAGCAAACCACTCATGAATGCAGCAAAATATGACCTTGAGAATATACCACTGGAATTTAAAGACTGCCTGCAAAATCGATTTGCTGCTTTAGATACAAATGACAGAGCTCCAGAAGAGTTATGGAATGACATCAAGAAGGATGTGTTGGAAGAAAGCGAGAAGTCTCTACAAAAGGTGAAAAAGAAAAAACGGCCAAAATGGATGACGGAAGAAACTCTGAAAATTGACCAGAAATGCAGAGAAGCTAAAGCCAGAGGAGAAAGAAAGACAATCACAGAACTCAAAAGAGGTTTCCAATATGCAGCAAGACTGGACAAGGAAAAGTACTACAATGACGCATGCAAGGAAATAGAAGCAGAAACTATTAGAGGAAGAACAAGATCGGCTTTCCTAAAGCTACGAGAGTTAAAGAAAAAGTTCCAGCCTGAAATTGGAATGTTACAAGATGCT
The DNA here is from genome assembly GCA_033557465.1 of Ichthyophis bannanicus. NCBI lineage: Eukaryota > Metazoa > Chordata > Amphibia > Gymnophiona > Ichthyophiidae > Ichthyophis > Ichthyophis bannanicus. The sequence goes on from CM066045.1 coordinate 197,976,858, forward strand.
CAAGGTTCTATGTTGAATGATGCTGAGAAGATCAAGAAAAGATGGAAGGAATATACAGAGTTTTTATATGATAAAGATCAAGTGGACCATTTCAACCTGTACCTTATGATCGGGAACCATTGGTGATGAAAGAAGAAGTTGAAGCAGCATTGAAAGCCTTATCAAAGAACAAAAAAGACAACCTAACCAAAATTCTCTACAAATATAAAATCCAAAAACAAATTGAGAGAATAGCTATTCAGAGCTAGCGTGTGTGAGTGTATTGTAATATAATGTCGGAAGTATAGCCATGAAGCGAAATTCACCTCTTGAAGCTAATCTTCCATTTTACTCAATTATGATTGAGCCCATTAAAGAGCTAACAATAAATAAGGTTAAAACACTACAAAAGTGCAACCAATAATCTTCATGCAAAATGATTAATTTGCCAGGATAAGATGAACCACTAAAAGTCTATGCTGGAGCTCAAAACAGCCAGAATTTGGAAAAAAATAATAACTTATCTGAATCCAACCAAGTCCGACGATGAGCAGCAATCCGTAGTAACAGATTTTAAAGTCCATCCAGATAGACTTCTGGTGATGTTGCCAGCACAAATTTCACAAGATAGCAGACACAGTACTGCGTTTCGGGCGAACAATATTTACACGCCCTGCTTCAACGCTCAGCACTCTGTACCGACAAACGACACAGTACTGCGTTTCGGGCGAACAATATTTACACGCCCTGCTTCAACGCTCAGCACTCTGTACCGACAAACTTCTGTCTTCGTCTTCACACCACTCAAAAGAACGCCAACGCATGCTCAGTAGCAAACTGAGCCTGGTTTCAGGATTTAACATCTTAAACATCCAATCAGCAATCAAATCCTTTCTTAAAGGTATAACCCCAAGTTTGTAAAGTCAAATGTTGTTAAAGCAGGCTGGCCCATTCAAGTTCTTTGTTTAATCCCAAAGGTTGAACAGTTGCCCAACGAAAAATCCACTGTTGCTCAAGCAATTGTAATGTGTGTTCCCGGTCACCCCCTCGGGGATGAGGGGGCACATGATCCAACACTCGCCAGAGCAAATCTTCAAAAACGTGATGGTGGTCAGAGCAATGTTGAACCAACGGAGCCGACAATACTACATTCTTTACTCTAGAGGCATGTTCATTCAAACGGGTCTTAACAGGTCGGATAGTTCGGCCAATGTACAAAAGTTGACATGGGCAAATAAGCACATATACCACATGAGTAGTAGAACAATCAGTTAACCACTGAGAGATATGGATATGAGAAGAACCAGGAACTGTCCATTGGACGCCCTCAATCGTCCGAGAGCAATGAGAACATGAAGCACATTTATAATGTCCTGTCTGTAAAGGACGGTTGATTCGCCTATCCAAAGGGGACGAAGTGGGACCCACATAATCACGCAAGTTAGACCCCCGAGAATGTGCTATCTGAAGGGGCTTTTGAAAACAAGAGTGGAGTTGTAAAATAGACCAATGTTTGCATAAAATCTTTTTAACTTGCCAAGAATGAAACATGAAGGGCAAGACTCCCACAATTGTCTGGGAAGTAGTAGCCGGCCCAGCATAATCCTCAGAAAAGAGCCACTCGCGATGAGTGTAACGGGCTCGTAACCAAGCTTGACGAATGACCCGCTTAGGGTACCCCCGCTGAACTAGACGTACAGATAATTCTTTTGCATGATATGAAAAATCATCCAAGGTGGAACAAATCCGTCTGAGCCTAAGAAATTGGCCGTAAGGAAGACCACGTTTCAAAGGACCAGGATGGATAGGCGAATCAACCGTCCTTTACAGACAGGACATTATAAATGTGCTTCATGTTCTCATTGCTCTCGGACGATTGAGGGCGTCCAATGGACAGTTCCTGGTTCTTCTCATATCCATATCTCTCAGTGGTTAACTGATTGTTCTACTACTCATGTGGTGTATGTGCTTATTTGCCCATGTCAACTTTTGTACATTGGCCGAACTATCCGACCTGTTAAGACCCGTTTGAATGAACATGCCTCTAGAGTAAAGAATGTAGTATTGTCGGCTCCGTTGGTTCAACATTGCTCTGACCACCATCACGTTTTTGAAGATTTGCTCTGGCGAGTGTTGGATCATGTGCCCCCTCATCCCCGAGGGGGTGACCGGGAACACACATTACAATTGCTTGAGCAACAGTGGATTTTTCGTTGGGCAACTGTTCAACCTTTGGGATTAAACAAAGAACTTGAATGGGCCAGCCTGCTTTAACAACATTTGACTTTACAAACTTGGGGGTTATACCTTTAAGAAAGGATTTGATTGCTGATTGGATGTTTAAGATGTTAAATCCTGAAACCAGGCTCAGTTTGCTACTGAGCATGCGTTGGCGTTCTTTTGAGTGGTGTGAAGACGAAGACAGAAGTTTGTCGGTACAGAGTGCTGAGCGTTGAAGCAGGGCGTGTAAATATTGTTCGCCCGAAACGCAGTACTGTGTCGTTTGTCGGTACAGAGTGCTGAGCGTTGAAGCAGGGCGTGTAAATATTGTTCGCCCGAAACGCAGTACTGTGTCTGCTATCTTGTGAAATTTGTGCTGGCAACATCACCAGAAGTCTATCTGGATGGACTTTAAAATCTGTTACTACGGATTGCTGCTCATCGTCGGACTTGGTTGGATTCAGATAAGTTATTATTTTTTTCCAAATTCTGGCTGTTTTGAGCTCCAGCATAGACTTTTAGTGGTTCATCTTATCCTGGCAAATTAATCATTTTGCATGAAGATTATTGGTTGCACTTTTGTAGTGTTTTAACCTTATTTATTGTTAGCTCTTTAATGGGCTCAATCATAATTGAGTAAAATGGAAGATTAGCTTCAAGAGGTGAATTTCGCTTCATGGCTATACTTCCGACATTATATTACAATACACTCACACACGCTAGCTCTGAATAGCTATTCTCTCAATTTGTTTATCAAAGAACAAAGCACCAGGCATTGATAGCATTCGCATAGAAGTGTATTACAGCAATCTGATGCAGATGTTACCATACTTACAAGGCTCTGCCAAGAAATATGGAAGACAACATCATGGACAACTGACTGGAAAAGATCTGTGTTTATACCAATACTAAAGAAAGGTGATCCAACTGACTGGAAATTATCGCACAATCGCTCTGATCCCACATGCCAGCAAGATTCTACTGAAGATTATTCAAAAGAGACTACAACCATACCTGGAACAAGAACTACCTGAAGTGCAAGCAGGGTTCAGGAAAGGGCGAGGAACGAGAGACATCATTGTGGATGTGAGATGGATCCTTGAAAATACTAAAGAATACCAAAAGAATATCTATTTGTGCTTTATCGACTATAGCAAAGCTTTTGACTGTGAAAACCATGAGAAACTCTGGGCCACATTAAAAAGCATGGGTATACCAGAACACCTGATCGTACTCTTGCACAATCTGTACATTGATCAAGAAACAACCGTTCGAACGGAACAAGGAGAAACAGAATGGTTTAAAATAAGTAAAGATGTAAGACAAGGCTGCATACTTTCCCCCTGTTTAATTTATATGCAGAACAAATCATCAGAGAAGCAGGATTGTATGAAGACAACAGAGGTGTGAAGATTGCTGGAAGACTCATCAACAACCTTTGCTATGCTGATGATACCACATTACTGGCTGAAAGTAAAGATGATCTGAGACATTTGCTTCTCACAATCAAAGAACATAGTCTCAAAATGGGCCTGCACCTTAATGTAAACAAGACAAAGATCATGACAACTGGCATAATCAACAGGTTCATCGTTGAAGGAGAAGAAATTGAAATTGTGAACAACTTTAACACTAGAAGCCCCAAAGTATGTCAACTGACGCAAATGCATCTTCAAAGTTGTATACCAGCGCCACTGCTAGAACCATGTCAGTCATGTTCCATGACTTTGTTAGCAAGGTCAAGATGTTCAAATATGTGATTGAAAATTAATGACAGATGCACCACCTAGCGGGAAAATGAATTTATACCTAGAAGCCCCAAAGTACATCAATTGACGCACTCGATTGTCTTGGATGCGTCAATTGATGTACTCTGGGGCTTCTAGGTATAAATTCATGTTCCCACTAGGTGGCGCATCTCAATCACTGTTTACAGTTTTACTCTGACATTACAAACAATAAACACACGATGACGTCACATACTGCACGTATTTAACAAATAAGTAACTTTACATTCATTCACATCTGCATTTCATGCTAAATGCAGTCGTCGTGATAATGCGTCAATTGAAGCACTGTGGGAGTTCTAGGTAAAATTCCTTTTGGGGCTTCTAGTGTTAACCTACTTGGATCAACTATCAATAAAGAAGCAACAAGCAGTCAAGAAATCAGGCGACGCATTGCTCTTGGCAGAATGGCTATGAAAGACCTAGATAAGATTCTCAAGAGCAGAGATGTCTCTCTCCATACAAAGATTCGACTTGTTCAATCCATGGTATTTTCAATAACATTATATGGATGTGAAAGCTCGACAGTGAAAAAGATAGATGGAAGAAAATTGATGCCTTTGAATTATGGTGCTGGCGGCGAATACTGTGTATACCATGGACTGCCCGAAGAACAAACCAGTCTGTACTAGAGGCGATCAAACCTAAGCTTTCTTTCGAAGCTCAGATGACAAGACTTCGACTTTCATACTTTGGACACATCATGCGAAGAGAGAGATCATTAGAGAAAGACATCATACTTCCTGGTCCCCAAAAAGAAAGGGGGGTTTTGACCCATTCTTGACCTCTGAAAACTCAACCGGTTTCTGGTGCATGAGTGTTTCAAGATGGTCTTGCTGGGGATGCAACACCCTTACCTGCTAAAGGACAACTAGCTATGCTCCTTGGATCTCAAGGATGCATACACCCACATCCCGATCCACCCATGTCACAGAAAATACCTCAGGTTTGTGCTGGGGAATTAGAACTATCAGTACCAGTGCCTCCTCTTGGGCTGGCTTCAGCACCTCGGGTCTTTACCAAGTGTCTTGAGGTAGTGGCTGTTTACCTTCACACCATGGACGTCTTTGTCTTCCCATATCTGGACAACTGGCTCATCAGAGATCCCACTCCAGACACTGTCAGACAGTCTACCCATCTCAACATATAGGTTCTTGAGTGACTGGGTTTGTCATCAACTACCCAAGTCCCATCTCCAGCCCACATTGGGGTTTTAGTTCATTAGGGCCCTCCTTGATACCACTCGAGCCTGGGCGTTTAATAAGAACATAAGATATGCCATATTGGGTCAGACCAAGGTTCATCAAGTCCAGTAGCCTGTTTCCAACAGTGGCTAATTTAGGTCACAAGTACCTAGCAGTTTCCCCAAAAGACACAGGTTCCATAATACTTGTATTGGGGCAAGCAGTGGATATTCTGGGTCCACTTTAATAATGGTTTATGGACCTTTCCTCCAGGAACTTGTCCAAACCTTTTTTTAAACCCAGCTACATTAACTGTTTTTACTACATCCTCCAGTAGCAAATTCCAATTTGTGTTGATGAACCAGAAGTGGTCAACAGCATACAGTGTCAACACCACACAACAGCCTGAGAGGATGCTGAAAATGTTTGGCCACATGGCCTCCACTGTGCATGTTACCCACCCTGATCTCCTCTTCATGCAGCAAGTGCATTAGACCCTCAGCACACAAATGGGAGCAAGCCACGGGATGAGTCTGGGACAGGGTGGCAGTCACTGCTCACTTGGTACAGTCCTTAGACTGGTGTTTGGAGTCACTGTACCTGCACTGGGGCCTCCCATTCCAGGCGGAGCCCTCCCGCAGGACACTCACAACCGACACATCCAAGCTCATGTGAGGGGCTCATCTGGATGGCCTGTGCACACAGGGCCTATGGTCCAAGCAAGAGCGCCTGCACTAGATCAACTTCCTCGAGTTGCGAACCATAGCGAATGCCCTCTGAGCTTTCTGAGCACTCCTGGTGAATCAGATTGTCCTGATCCAGACAAACAAATGGGTGGCAATGTTTTATGTGAACAAACATGGAGGCATGGGCTTGTACCTCCTCTGCTAGGAGACAGTCCAGCTGTTGAAGTTCGGCCTGGCCCACGGGATGGAGCTGAGGGCAACCTATCTGCCCGGTGAGCTCAGCATTCTGGCAGATCAGCTGAGCAGAGACCCCCAGCCATACAAGTGGACCCTCCACAGAGGGGTGGTAGAGCGGATCTTCCAGGAATGGGGTACCCCCACGATAGATCTCTTTGCCATGTCGTACAATGTCTAAATGAACCCATTCTGCTCCAGAAGGCTGTCCAGCAACCAGCCTTTCTCTTCCACTGGGGTGCAGGTCTGCTTTATGCCTTTCCCCTGATCCCACTCATGGTGAAAACTCTACTGAAGCTTCAGGCCAGCAAGGGCACCATCATCCTCATTGCCCATAATGCCCCGGAAGCTGTGGTTCCCCCCCTGTTGCTTCATTTCTCTCGGAGGAAACCTCTCCGGTTGGGCTCTGTCCTGGGCCTCATCTCCCAGGACAGCAGGATCCTGCTTATCTCCGTGTCTGCTCCTTGACCCTCAGAGCCTGAATGCTGAGTTGTAGTCCTTTTGGAGCTCTGTTTGCCCAACAATGTCACAGATGTCCTTCTGGTGTCATGAAAGGCTTCAACGTGACAGGCTTATACGTTTAAGTGGTGGAAGTTTGCCTCTTGGTGCACAGATAAGGCGCTGGATCCCTTCTGCGCAGTGGATCAGTTGCTGAAATACTTCCTGCACCTATCGGGCCTTAAATCCAACTCCATCTGTGTTCACCTCAGCGCAATCGATGCTTATCATATCATCGTAGTTCGGGGGGGGGGGGGGGGACGGGCCCATCTTGGCTCACCCTTTAGTGACTCACTTCATGCGGGGCTTGCTTCTCTCGAAGCCTTCCATCAAACTCCTGTGGTGGCCTGGGATCTCAACGTGGTCCTTATGCAGCTCATGTGGGCTCCTTTTGACCCACTTGACTCTTGTTCTCTGAAGTACTTGACCTGGAAGATCCTATTCTTGGTGGCGGTCATGTCGACTCACTGTGTCAGTGAGCTCCAGGCTCTGGTGGCTCACCTGTCTTACACCAGATTCCACCAGAATTGAGTGGTCTTGCAAACGCACCTGTGGTTTCTGCTGAAGGTGGTCTCCGACTTCCACTTCAACCAGTCGATTGTTCTGCCGACTTTCTTCCCGAGGCCACATGCCACCCGGGGTGAGGCAGCATTGTACATGTTAGACTGCAAGTGTGCCTTGGCCTTTTACCTTGAGCATACAAAGGTCCATTGGCAGTCCACCCAGCTTTTTGTCTTCTTTGACCCTAGTAAGCTGGGTGCTGCAGTTTCTAAGCACACGCTATCCCTGTGGCTAGCAGAATGCACCACCTTGTCATATTCCCAGGCAGTGGACTCACAAATGAGTATGATTGTGGTCTATTTATGAACATCTGATTGTCAACCAATATATAATGAATACGTTCAGAAAAACCAAAAATGTAGTAGACTTATTACTTCTTGAAAAAGATTTTTTGTTATTTTTTAATGCTCCAGTAAAATACAGGAAATCCCCAGGGATTCTTCTTACAAATAAATTTCAAAGAGATCTCTGCTTATATAGAAAAGATCCCCGAGGTTTATGCTGCAAACAGGGTTGTGTTTAAAAAGATCCCGACGCTCAATTCTGGCGCCTTAATGGCGTTTCAAAAAATCTTTCTTCAGGAGACCTTTATTTCATCCTACAATAAACAGAAAATCAACCCAATTTGTCAATACTCTGTTTCCCTTAACTTATATTAAATTAATATTTCTAAAAGCGTAAGAATAACATGCCTATCCTAAAACCGAAGTTACTTACACAAGTTACTGCTGCCCGCGCTTTCTCTCTTTCGATTTGAATACGGAAAAACGCCGCGCATGCGTGATGGCCAGTACTTTCATTATTTAAATCCCCACTGATTATGCCTTACGTCAATCCTGCACATTCCCATTGGATAAGATGTAATTAGTACCTCTGAATCGTAACCAGTTAAAGAGAACATCTATATGCAGCTTCTTTATTACCATTTAGATAACGATTTCATAATTTATAATCTATATGCTGGATATGCTAGATACCCTCTCTGTACGGTGTATTTATTACTCTCTGAAAACGATATTAATGACCTGACCTAAATGCAGGATGCCCACTCTATAGATATATTTAAACCTCTAGGAGAGACAGTTTCCAACTTATGTATCCAACGCTGTTCATGCAGTAACAGTGTTTCATCCAACGTTCTACCTCCCTTTGGAAACAAAACTTGCTCTATAGCAAAGCTACGGAGTTGATCAAACTGATGTCCATGAGATAAACAGTGGGCTACTATCGGAGCTTCCTGCCGACTACATTTCAATCGGCTTCTATGCTCACGTAACTGAACTCGCAAAGAAAAATTTTTTGAAACGCCATTAAGGCGCCAGAATTGAGCGTCGGGATCTTTTTAAACACAACCCTGTTTGCAGCATAAACCTCTGGGATCTTTTCTATATAAGCAGAGATCTCTTTGAAATTTATTTGTAAGAAGAATCCCTGGGGATTTCCTGTATTTTACTGAAGAGCATTAAAAAATAACAAAAAATCTTTTTTCAAGAAGTAATAAGTCTACTACATTTTTGGTTTTTCTGAACGTATTCATTATATATTGGTTGATATTCCCAGGCAGGCCTGAGCCTTTGAGGGTCATGTCATGGTTCACAATGTTTAAGCCATGGCCGCATCCATTGCCAATGTGAGTTCAGTCTCCACGGAGGACATCTGCAAGACTGCTATGTGATCTTTGGTCCACACGTTCACAGTCCACTACTGTCTGGATGGGGATTCCCAATGGGATAGCACCTCTTTGGGTCTTATATCAAACTCCTGCCCAGTGGCCCTTCTGTCTGTCCAGGCTACCTGCAAATGTTGACTGACCTCTGTGCTGCTGTACGCTGAGGATGCTGAATTTGTGGAGTCCCTAGAAGGACTACCTTGTTATGCTTCCTGTTCTCCAGTTTTGTTGCCCTTGTTGGGCTTTGGGCCACCTCATTTTTTTCGGTAACCTGTAGCTTGGTAGTCCCATATGTGAGGGTTTACTTCCTGCTTGTCCATGGAGAAAGCATAGTTACTCACCTGTAGCAGGTGTTCTCTGTTGACAGCAAGCAATAATTCCTCACAACCCTGCCTTCTTTTGGCTACTGCTTCATATTTGACTGGAGAAGATGGTGCCACGGAAGGCATCTGCCCAAGCACGGTGCAGCTCCCAAAAGCTTCTGCGTGGGCTGCGCTGGTGGCATCACCCATACATGAGGACTTATTCCTGCTGTCCATGGAGAACACCTGCTAAAGGTGAGTAACTATGCTTTCATTACTTTTTTTATTTACTTGCAGTATATTTTTATTGCATATTATGCATTTATGGCTGAAAGGAAAATCTCCTTTGGAATACTTACTTCATCTGTTTCACAATCGTGCTCTTTCCAGACTCTCCAGCACCTGAAATATATGTGAAGACTGATTGGTATAACAAAGACAGTGATATGAGAAGAAGAATGAAAGGATTATTTCTCTGATTTCTTGCCTGTCAGTACATTCTCAGCCTTCAGCTAGTTCCCATTCATCAGTCATCTGACTCTCTACGCTGCTTGGCGCTTTCACCTTCCAGTCTCTAATGGTGTCATTGGCATTCACAACTCTCTTGGGATTATATCCCCCTCCCAACCCAGCTACCATGCAGCCTAGGGCTCGCTTCTAGGTGTGGCTCTTCCCCTGGTCAGAAGACAGTGCATGCTGCCTGCCTAGTATCCTTAGAAGCCTGGGACATGGAAAACCTAAGAGAATAGCAGCAGATAACGACTAAAATGATTCATCCAGTCTGCCCAGTCAGGTGGTTATGGTTCTTACTGCTGCTCTGTGCCCCCATGCATAAGTTTAATGTTACAGACAGGTTACCCCTCCACCCCATTCCCTTGCCTTCGTTTAAGGCTGTAACTGGCCTTCCATGCAGTCTCCCTCTCTGTCTTTGTGAACACATGATAGTCATCTTTTTGAAAATTTAGAGTGGCCCTTAAGATGTTTTACTTTGTACAGTCTTTCCCATCAGATTGATTTTGGCAGGAATAAATTTGGCTAAGCTTTGTTTTCCCCTTCCTTTTGTGTCTTCTGTTGCCTTTGTAGATTCTTTTTGTCTCATTTGTCACTGTTTGTAGTGTTTTGGTATGTTGTTTGCCTTTTTTCTTTATCTATTGTAAACCATAAAGATACTGTATATTTTGATTGGCAATATATCAAGTGAATAAACTATAAGCCCATTCCACTGCTCTTCTGAACTGAAGTGCTTCTATCTGCGGGTTACCCCACATCTTTGTGACTCAGAAATCAAATGCACTCCTCTGCCTGGCAGTGCCCAGCCAGGAATTGTTTAACCACTAGACAGACTGGGGCAGTTGCTTAGGCAAGCATCTTATGAAGGATGGCAAAAAGCAGCAGCAGTTGAAGTAAAATGAAAGGTCCTGACAGTCACATGAACACAAAGAACCATTGGCTTGTGTGTCTATTCTTCTAGGCAACTTTACAAGATTGTATTAAGATGATCATAATTGTTGTTAAGTGCCGTCAAGTCAGTGTCGACTCCTGGTGACTCTCTGGATAGTTGACCTAAACTTTGTTCAGTCTTCAGGCAAGTGGCTCATTGTTGATAGAGTGGCATCCATAGTTGCTGTTGTATCAATTCATCTCATTGCCGGCCTTCTTCTTTTATGGTCACCTTCTACCTTGCCAAGCATTGTCTATCTCCAATGATCTCATGATATGTCCAAACTATGAGTATAAGCTTCTAAGGAAAGCTTAGGTTTGATCTCCTCTAGTACTGACTGGTTTGTTCATCGGGCAGTCCATGGTATACATGGTATTCACTGCCAGCACCATAATTCAATGACATCAATTTTATTCCTGTCTTTTTCACTGTCCAACTTTCATATCCATATGATGTTATTGAAAATACCATGGCCTGAACAAGTTGAATCTTTGTATGGAAAGAGACATCTTTGCTCTTGAAGATCTTGTCTAGGTCCTTCATAGCCATTCAACCAATAGCAATACGTCAGATTTCTTGATTGCTAGTCCTTTCTTTATTGGTTGTTGATCCAAGTAAGTTAAAGCTGTCAACTATTTCAATTTCTTCTCAATCAATGATTAATGTATTGATTTTTCCAGTTGTCAGGATCTTTGTCTTCTTAATATTAAGGTGCACACCCATTTTAAGACTATATTCCTTGATCTTGAGAAGCAAATGTTTCAAATCATCTTTGCTTTCAGCCAGTAATGTGATATTTTATTTATTTATTTTATTTATTTACTTCTCTTATATACCGCGCTATTAAAATCAGTGCGGTTTACAACTGAACAAAAAACATACTGCAATGTCACACGACAATTGAGTTTTTACATTGAACATGGACGAGATAACCTGGAGGTAACAGGGGTAACTTATTACAGAGTAATTATACATGGAGTATGGTGAGAAATTATACATATAGTATGGTGAGAAATTATACATATAGTATAGCTTGGTTTCAACATATTTATAAGAGGTTTAATCAATAAGATGTGTGATCAGTACCAATAATAAATAAGAGAGGGGATATGGTGGTAGAGCTAGTCATTTTCTTTATGGTGTTGGATTTTGGGATATCAGCATAGTGAAGGTTGTTGATGAGTTTTCCATCAATCTTCACACCTCTGTTGTCGTCATACAGCCCTGCTTCTCTGATGATTTGTTCTGCATATAAATTAAAGAGGTAGGGAGAAAGTATGCAGCCTTGTCGTACACCTTTGCTGATTTTAAATCATTCTGTTTCTCCTAGTTCTGTTCAAACTGTTGCTTCTTGATGAAGAGAACAATCAGGTGTTCTGGTCTACCCATGCTTCTTAATGTGGCCCAGAGTTTCTCATGGATTACACAGTCAAAAGCCTTGCTGTAGTCAATAAAACACATATGGGTATTCTTTTGTCTTTTCAAGGATCCATCTCACATCTGTGATAATGTCTCTTGTTCCTTGCCCTTTCCTGAACCCTGCTTGCACTTCAGGCAATTCTCATTCCAGGTATGGTTGTAGCCTCTGCTAAATGATCTTGAGTATAATCTTGCTGGCATGTGGGATCAGAGCGATTGTGCAATAATTTCCACAGTCAGTCAGGTCACCTTTCTTCAGTATTGGTATAAACGTAGATCTTTTCCAGTTAGTTGGCCGTGAATTTGTCTTCCAAATTTTCTGGCAGAGCCTTGTAAGTACGGTAACAGCTTCATCTAATTGCTGTAATACTTCAATGGGAATACCATCAATGCCTGGCGCCTTGTTCTTTGATAAGGCTTTCAATGCTGCTTCGGCTTCTTCTTTCATTACCAATGGTTCCTGATCATAAGGTACAGGTTGAAACAGCTGTTGTTCCTTTTGATCTTTATGGTATAATGACTCTGTATATTCTTTCCACCTTTTCTCATCTTCTCAGCATTATTCAACATGGATCCTTGAGCATCTTGTAGCATTACAATTTGAGGCTGGAATTTTTTCTTTAACTCTTGTAGCTTTAGAAAAGCCGATCTTGTTCTTCCTCTAATAGCTTCTGATTCTATTTCCTTGCATGTGTTATTGTAATACTTCTCCTTGTCTTGTCTTGCTGCACATTGGAAATCTCTGCTGAGTTCTGTGATTGCCTATCTTTCTCCTCTGGCTTTAGCTTCTCTGTGTTTCTGGACAATTTTCAGAGTTTCTTCATATTTATAATTATTGAGTTTAATTATCAACATCATTGGGGAGATGGAACCTATTGGTATAAAAGTTAATTGAGGAGGTGCAAGGCTTAAGGTTTGCCTGGGGCTGCTAATATGTTTGTACACCTCTGCTACTGAGCCGGTGCTTAACTCTGGTGTAGCTTTGCTGTGCACCGGCTACCAGAATCACTTCCTCCACAGACTGTAAATCCTCTGCAGACAGAGAAATACCTATAGATCAAAGCTGACCAAGGCACCAGACCCAGGAGAAGAGGAACCGCAAACACCAACACCCCCAGAGCATATGCCAGAACCAGACAAGACACCTCAGGAAGAGCACTATCCCTGGCTCTGCCTACACTATGGAACTCACTCCACGATGACCTAAGAGCAACTGTAGACCTCAAGGACTTCAGGAAGATGCTCAAAACTATGCTCTTCAAAGAACACTACAAAGACTACATGTGACCCAGCCACACAGTCTACTCCCCCCTGCCTGACTCCTCAGCTCTCCCCCCCCGCATTCTGTATATAAGCTTATATATATAATTTACTGTATTTAATTAACACTGTATCTAGCTCACTATGTAATCAAACCACACTCTACACACACCCACATAATCTGTCGGTGTATTCACTGCATGCTTGTGCCCAACCTCACTGCCACATGATTTGTGTGATGTGTTAAAGCGCTTTGATTTCAAGATAAAGCGGTATATTAAATCCTTCTAAATAAATAAATAAATATATACAGTTGCTGATTGTAACTTGCCTTGACTATTACTAGAAATGTGTGAACTAAATTCTAATTAATAAATCGTAAGGTATACCTAAGGGACTCCATAAATATTTACAAATTTTGGACCTACCAGACTTGACTCCACAAATCCTCCAAAAGGCCACCCTACTTGTAACAGATCAACCAACAGTAAGGATTTAAGGGTTTGTTTTATTACATTAAGTTGTTAGCTCTCTGACTGGGAGCTCTTAAAAGGGGTTTTTGTACATTTTTAAAGCAAGGTTACTTTTTTGGTGCTTTAGTGGGTCTTTCCTTGAGCACAGTAGGTGGTTGAACTCCAGTAACCTCCTCAGCTTTGGGAACTGCTAACACCTAATCAGGAGTTAGTGGGCCTGATTTCCTGAGAGCAACTGAGGGCCTGCATAAAAGGCTACAGTGCCCTGCCCTGTTCAGGCTTTCCTACAGAAGCTCTCCAGATCAACCAACAGTAAGGATTTAAGGGTTTGTTTTATTATATTAAGTTGTTAGCTCTCTGACTGGGAGCTCTTAAAAGGGTTTTTTGTACATTTTTAAAGCAAGGTTACTTTTTTTGGTGCTTTAATGGGTCTTTCCTTGAGCACAGTAGGTGGTTGAACTCCAGTAACCTCCTCAGCTTTTTCCCTCCCTACCCATGCCGACTCCCACCCACCCCTAGCAAGTAGTCTTGCTTTATAGGGCACCTCCCCATTTGACAAAGCACAGAGAATTGGACCAGTACATTTTGAATATAATTAAGGAGATTTAACTGCTTTTTCTCTGAAAGGACAGCTGGGAAACTGGCTGGTACTTGGTAGATCTCTCTCTTTTGCTTTAACAGATACCTAAGCTCCACGAACAGAACAATGGCTGGGAAAATTGTATCGCTAAAGCTGTTGCCCCCGTTACAGCTTCTGCCTCGGTCCAGACAGAGGTCCCAATGCCAGTTGAAGGAACGGTTCCATGTGCAGGGTGCCTGCATGCTGAAGCTCTGAGGAAACAAGTGGAGGAACTCAGAGAGGAGGTGGCGAGGCTGAGGAGCATTCAAGACAGTGAGAAGTACATTGATGAGATGCTTCTTGCAGCAACCAAGCTCTCCAGCAGAGGAGAAGATGGATGCCAACAGAATGTCGATGGTTGGACACAAGTCACCAGGGCCTGCAAAATCACCAATCCAACTTCTCCAGCCCTTGAATTGAAGAACCATTATGCAGCCCTGGAAGTGGAGGAGGTGAAAGCATCCCTGGAAAGGGAAGAACCAGAGCTCAAGTACCCCAAAGTTGCAGAATCAGTAACCACAAGGAAACGAAGGGTAGTGGTGGTTGGAGACTCTCTTCTGAGGGGTACTGAGGCGTCCATCTGCCAACCAGACTTGATGTCCAGAGAGGGATGCTGTCTGCCTGGTGCCAAAATCCAAGATGTTACGGAGAGTTTGCCGAGACTCATCAAGCCCACTGACTATTACCCAATGTTGCTAATCCATGTTGGAACAAATGATACTGCCAGGTATACCTCAGAACATATCAAAAGTGACTTCATGGCTCTGGGGCAAAGGGTGAAGCAGTTAGGTTCAGAGGTGGTGTTCTCCTCAATCCTCCCTGTTGAGGGTAAAGGCCAAGGCAGAGAGGCTCGCATCCTGGAGATGAATGCATGGCTGCGTGGATGGTGTCATCGAGAGCGTTTTGGTTTCCTAGACCATGGGATGCTGTTCCAAGGGTTGCAGAGCAGAGATGGCATCCATCTGTCCAAGAAAGGTCAACGTGTCTTCAGTAGTAGACTGGCTAATCTACTGAAGAGGGCTTTAAACTAGATTCGTTGGGGATGGGTGAAGAAAGCCACCCAGGTAAGTGAAAGCCCCCAGGTAGGTGATACATTAAATAACTTTATGGAAATGGGTAACAGGGGTAACATATGGAAAGCAGTGTGTATAAATGCCTGTAGCATGGAAAATAAGATCCCTGATGTAGATAGTCATGGCCTAATGGGAGACAGCCAACATGGCTTTAGACAAGGAAGATCTTGTCTTACTAATCTGATCTGTTTTTTTGAAGGTGTGCATAAACAGGTAGACAAAGGTGAGTCGGTTGATATAGTGTATCTGGACTTTCAGAAAGCTTTTGACAAGGTCCCCCATCAGAGACTTTTGGCGAAGCTAAAAAGTCATGGGATAGGAGGCAGTGTACTATTGTGGATCGGGAACTGGTTAAAAGATAGAAAGCCGAGGGTAGGGCTAAATGGCCAATATTCCCAATGGAAAAAGGTGAATAGTGGAGTACCCCAGGGATCTGTACTGGGTCCGCTACTTTTTGACATATTCATAAATGACCTGGAAAAGGGAATAACTAGTGAGGTTATCAAATTTGCAGATGACACAAAACTGTTTAAAGTTGTTAAAACCCAAGAGGATTGTGGAAAACTGCAGGAGGATCTGGATAAATTGGAAGACTGGGCATCCAAATGGCAGATGAAATTTAATGTGGACAAGTGCAAAGTTATGCACCTAGGAAAGAACAACCCACACTATAGTTACACGATGCAAGGCTCCACATTAGAAACCACCACCCAGGAAAAAGATTTAGGAGTCATCGTGGATAACATGTTAAAACCCTCCGCCCAGTGTGCAGCGGCGGCCAAGAAAGCAAATAGAATGCTAGGTATCATAAGGAAAGGGATGGAGAATAAAACAAAGGATATTATAATGCCTCTGTATCGCTCCATGGTACGACCGCACCTTGAATATTGTGTGCAATTCTGGTCACCGTATCTTAAAAAGGACATAGAGTTATTAGAAAAAGTACAGAGAAGAGCCACCAAATTGGTGAAGGGGATGGAAGGCTACTCCTATGAAGAGAGGCTAAAAAGGTTAGGGCTCTTTAACCTGGAAAAGAGACGGCTGAGGGGAGATATGATAGAGGTGTATAAATTAATGAATGGAGTGGAACGGATAAACGTGGATCAATTGTTTACGCTATCAGAATATAGAAGGACTAGGGGACATGTAATAAAGCTACAGGGTAAACTATTTAAGACAAATAGGAGAAAATATTTCTTCACTCAACGTGTAATCAAACTCTGGAATCTGTTACCGGAGGATGTAGTAAGGGCTGTTAGTATAGCTGGGTTTAAAAAAGGTTTGGACAAGTTCCTGGAGGAAAGGTCCATAAACCACTATTAAAAAGGGACCCAGGATATCAATGCTTGGCCTAGTACAAGCACTGCAGAACCTGTGTCTTTTGGGGAAACTGCTAGGTACGTATGACCTAGATTGGCCACTGTTGGAAACAGGATACTGGGCTTGATGGACCTCGGTCTGACCCAGTATGGCATTTCTTATGTTCTTATGTTCTTAATAATGGGTGATTTCAATTACCCCGGTATTGACTGGGTCAGTGTCACGTCAGGACATGCAAGGGAGATAAAGTTCCTAGATGAAATAAATGATTGCTTCTTGGAGCAGCTGGTTCATGAACCTACCAGAGGGGAAGCCATATTAGACCTAGTCCTTAGTGGAACACCAGATCTAGTGCAAGAGATAAGGGTGTTGGGGCCACTTGGCAATAGTGATCATAGCATGATCGCCTTTGATTTAATTAGTGGAGGAGGGATAGTAAGGAAATCCACAGTACTACCTTTTAACTTTCGAAAGGGAGACTATGATAAAATGAGGAAAACAGTTAAGAAAAAACTAAAAGGAGCAGTTGTGAAGGTTAAAGACGTACATCAAGCTTGGGTGTTGTTGAAAAATACTATCTTGGAAGCCCAGACCAGCTGTATTCCACGCTTTAAGAAAAGTGGACGGAAGTCCAAAAAACTGCCAGCATGGTGTAAAGGTGAGGTCAGAGAGGTTGTTGTTGCCAAAAAAGCATCTTTCAGGAAATGGAAAAAAGAGCCAAACAACGAAACTTGGAAACAGCACAAGCACTGGCAGGTCAAATGCAAGGCATTGATAAAGCAGGCAAAGGGAGAATTTGAGAAGAAGCTTGCTGCGGAAGCAAAAACGCAAAATAAAGATTTTTTTCAAGTACATTCGTAGCAAAAAACCTGTGAGAGAGTCAGTTGGTCCATTAGATGATAGAGGAGTTAAAGGGGCACTAAGAAGCGACAAGGCGATAGCGGAGAGACTGAATGAATTCTTTGCTTCGGTCTTTACTGAGGAAGATGTAGGGATGTTACCCATGACTGAAGTGGTATTTAAAGGTGCGGAAGAATTGAAGGACATATCGATACATCAGGAAGATGTCTTACAACTATTAGATAAACTGAAGAGTAGCAAATCACCTGGGCCGGATGGTATACATCCAAGGGTGTTGAAAGAACTGAAATATGAGATTGCAGACCTGCTATCAGTAATCTGTGAACTATCATTAAAATCATCTCTAATACCTGAAGATTGGAGGATCGCCAATGTAACACCAATTTTTAAAAAGGGTTCCAGGGGTGATCCGGGAAACTACAGACCGGTGAGCCTGAAGTCAGTACCGGGAAAAATGGTAGAAACCATCATAAAGAATAAAATTACTCAGCATGTAGATAGTCACAACCTAATGGGAGACAGCCAACATGGCTTTAGACAAGGAAGATCTTGTCTTACTAATCTGTTATGTTTTTTTGAAGGAGTGAATAAACAGGTGGACAAAGGTGAGTCGGTTGATATTGTGTATCTGGACTTTCAGAAAGCCTTTGACAAGGTCCCTCATCAGAGACTTTTGGCAAAACTAAAGAGTCATGGGATAGCAGGCAGTGTACTATTGTGGATCAGGAACTGGTTAAAAGATAGAAAGCAGAGGGTAGGGCTAAATGGCCAATTTTCCCAATGGAGAAAGGTGAATAGTGGTGTACCCCAGGGATCTGTGCTGGGTCTGCTGCTTTTTGACATATTCATAAATGACCTGGAAAGTGGAATAACGAGTGAGGTTATCAAATTTGCAGATGACACAAAACTATTTAAAGTTGTTAAAACCCAAGAGGATTGTGAAAAATTGCAAGAGGATCTTGATAAATTGGAAGACTGGGCATCAAAATGGCAGATGAAATTTAATGTGGACAAGTGCAAGGTTATGCACCTAGGGAAGAACAACCCAAACTATGGTTACACGATGCAAGGTTCAACATTAGGAACCACCACCCAGGAAAAAGATTTAGGCGTCATTGTGGATACCATGTTAAAACCCTCAGCCCAGTGTGCAGCGGCGGCCAAGAGAGCAAATAGAATGCTAGGCATGATAAGGAAAGGAATGGAAAATAAAACAAAAGATATTATAATGCCTCTATATCGTTCCATGGTGAGACTGCACCTTGAATATTGTGTGCAATTCTGGTCGCCGTATCTTAAAAAGGATAAAGCGATTTTAGAAAAGGTACAGAGAAGAGCCACCAAAATGGTAAAGGGGATGGAAGGATACTCCTATGAAGAGAGGCTAAAAAGGTTAGGGCTCTTTAACCTGGAAAAGAGACGGCTGAGGGGAGATATGATAGAAGTCTATAAATTAATGAACGGAGTGGAACGGGTAAACGTAGATCGATAGTTTACCTTATCAGAATATAGAAAGACTAGCGGACATGCAATGAAGCTACAGGGTAAACTATTTAAGACTAATAAAAGAAAATATTTTTTCACTCAACGTGTAATCAAACTCTGGAATTTGTTACCGGAGGATGTAGTAAAGGCTGTTAGTGTAGCTGGGTTTAAAAAAGGTTTGGACAATTTCCTGGAGGAAAGGTCCATAAACCATTATTAAGAAGTGACCGAAGATATCAATGCTTGATCCAGTACAAGCGTTGTGGAACTTGTGTCTCTTGGGGAAACTGCTAGGTACATATGACCTAGATTGGCCACTGTTGGAAACAGAATACTGGGCTTGATAGACCTTGGTCTGACCCAGTATGGCATATCTTATGTTCTTATGTTCTTATGTAAAGCGATGGGACCGGATGGGATACACCCAAGAATACTGAGGGAACTTGGGGACATTCTAGCAGCTTCGCTGACTGACCTTTTCAATGCCTCGTTGGAGTCGGGAGTGGTGCCAAAGGATTGGAGAGAGGCTTATGTGGTGCCTTTACACAAAAGCGGAAGTAAGGATGTGGTTGAAAACTACAGGCCGGTTAGTTTAACTTCGGTGGTGAGTAAATGATTGGAAACTCTGCTGAAAGAGAAAATAGTGAGGTTTTTGGAGTCCAGCGGATTACAGGATCCGAGGCAGCATGGATTCACCAGAGGCAGGTCTTGTCAGACAAATCTGATTGATTTCTTTGACTGGGTGACCAGGGAGTTGGACCGAGGGAGAGCCCCAGATGTGGTGTATTTAGATTTCAGTAAAGCCTTTGACACTGTTCCTCACAGGCGACTTATAAACAAACTGAGCACCCTAGGGATGGACCCTAAAGTTACTGCTTGGGTTAGAAATTGGTTGGGTGGGAGGCGACAAAGAGTACAAGTAAATGGAGCTCACTCTGAGGAGAAGGATGTTATCAGTGGTGTGCCCCAGGGATCTGTCCTTGGTCTGATTCTTTTTAACATCTTTGTTAGTGATATAGCGGAAGGGCTTTCAGGTAAGGTTTGCCTCTTTGCGGATGATACCAAAATCTGCAATAGAGTAGACACCCAGGAAGGGGTAGATAACATGAGGAGGGATCTAGCTAAGCTTGAAGAATGGTCTAGAATTTGGCAGCTGGGATTTAATGTTAGAAAATGTAAGGTCATGCATTTGGGCTGCAGCAATCCAAGGGAGCAATATAGTATAGGGGGTGATGTACTTTTGCCCACTAAAGAAGAGCGGGACCTAGGCGTGTTTGTGTCTGATGATCTTAAAGTAGCTAAACAGGTAGAAAAGGCGACGGCAAAAGCTAGAAGGATGCTTGGGTGCATACGGAGAGGAATGGCTAGCAGAAAAAAGGAGGTGATAGTGCCTCTGTATAAGTCTTTGGTGCGACCTCATTTGCAGTATAGTGTGCAATTCTGGAGACCGCACCTTCAAAAGGATGTGAACTGGATGGAGTCGGTGCAGAGGGTGACTACTAAAATGATTAGTGGTCTTCATTATAAAGCATATGAGGACAGACTGAAGGATCTTAATATGTACACCTTAGAGGAAAGGCGGGATAGAGGTGATATGATTGAGATGTTTAAATACCTCTGTGGCATAAATGTTCAGGGAGAGAGCCTCTTTCAGTTGAAAGCAAGTTCTGCTACGAGGGGACATGGGATGAGGGTGAAGGGAGATAGATTCAGGAGTGATATGCGGAAATATTTCTTTACGGAAAGAGTAGTGGATCTGTGGAATAGTCTCCCAGTGGAGGTGGTAGAGATGAGGACATTAATTGAATTCAAAAAAGCATGGGACAAACACAGAGGATCTCTGAAGGTAAAAAGGGGACTGTTGTAGTTATGGAAGGACAGACTAGATAGGCCATGTGGTCTTTTTCTGTTGTCATGTTTCTATGTAACAGTTTACATCTTGTGCCGATACGTGCATGATTCCTAGGTTCTTGGTTAGAACCTGAATGACAAGATTAAAACCAGTCCTAGACTGCGTCTTGCAATGAAGAATCCAGTACAATAATAAATAAATGCTATTGCATTTTTCTATTCACAACTGTCCAGTCCTCTGCCTTTTCTCAGTCTCTTTCTCTCCACTGAGGGCCCATTGTGGTTAAGTGCCCAGAATCATAGGTTATTGTTACCATTTTTACAAACAGTCCTATGTAGCTACACATAAGTCATCTCTAAAATACTCTTAACAAAAAACACACCTCCTCCTTGTAATGTTGTTGTGGACTGTATGATCCCTAGCTTTTTTTAAGCCATTTATCCCAGGTCACTAGACATCTAATTGCTGTGATGCACATGTGACTTTTGTACCCTACTTAAGCCGCTCGGGATGAAGCTACAGAAGTCCGTGGCGTTTACACATGGAAATGGCAAATCTGGGGCATTTATCTGAAGTGTGTGTATGGGAGAAGGACACCTTAGTTGAAGGTTTGAGCAAGAAGACATGGAGAAGGGAAGAGGAATCATTACCCTGCTCTTCCATCTAGCTCATGACAGTGACAATATCACTTCTAAGCAGATAAATTGACAGAGAAATAGACGTAGTGATGCATTTCCCCCTGTACGATGCAAAATATAAAGCTAATGCATGTAAATTGTAAAACCTGACACAGTCAAATCACTAAATTGAAAATAATTTGTTTTCTAACCCCTCTGTTCCCATTTCTAGAATCAGGGACAGAAGGCTGCCAAACAGGTGGAAATCAGGAACACAGCTCTAAATTTGGGGATATCTGGCGACGTTACTCTGCTTACACCTGTAGATCCTGAAGACGGCATGTTTCAAATAGGCCTTATAAGCCTGTGAGTAGTTCTGATTGTGCAACAGCAACTAACTCGTGCATATTTTACAAATTCTAGATGTCAAAATTTCAAAGTTGCCAAGTTACCCAGCTCCAGGAGTGAGATTTTAAGCCAGTCCTGGATTTCTGATAGGCTCATCCTGCTGCATTATAGGACCTGTAGCACTGATTCCAGTGGGCAAAGTCAAGGACTACAAGTACCACACTGCACCAGAAATGGGAAAAAATCTCACTCCTGGATGTGGGTAATTTGGCAGCTCTGAAGTTCCCAGCTGTTCTGAGGCAGGCGTAAGTGTACTTAAGGTTTGCATGAATAAGCGAGGAAGCAATTGTACTTGTTGAAAGCACCTCAACAATTCAAAATTTAAATTGTTTAAATCTTATCTCCTTAATTTCATCTTCCTGGACATCTAGATCTGTAAAATACATTTATACATGCAAGTACCATAATTTAAACACATAGGTTGCAAAATTACCACTTAGACATGTAAGTAGCAGCATTTAGAAGTTTACTATTCCCAATGTGAGTAGCCTATTGGATAGAGCAGTGGCCTGAGACCAGGGGAGGTGCTGCTCCTAGTCACTTAACTCGCCGTTGTCTGAAATACAAAGTCTGATTGTAAGTTCTACAAGGACAACTTGCCTTCAACTTCTAAGTAAAGGTGTGAGATAAATCCACTTTCCTTTCTTTTGGATGTTCCTTTCTAAAATGACCGAACATTCTGCTGAATAGCCCAAGGAATAAAATAGACTTGGCAGCAGATAGCTTGAGCTCACTGCTAGTGAAGGGAGTGTTAAATGTGCATGTCCCCCATCCTTAAACATGTTTTACAAAAGGCTTCATGTTTAGCAAGCATTTTCTAAAATATTTAGGAAATTGTGCATATCCAGACTTGGCCTCCATTTTCCTACCTGGATGCCTATGCAAAATCTGTTTTTGGTTAGTGTCTGCCTTGCCAATACCAACCCAACACCTGGACAAATACAGGTAATGATCCTTTGGAAACACCAGTTGGATGATTGAAGAGCAAAAGTGGATGAAGTTCTGTGACCTTGGGAAAATAAACAGAAAACACTTCCCGCTGAGAGAAGCTTACAACAACAAAGTTAATGTGCAATGGTGTTTGTTGCTCTTGAAAAGGTTGAGGTTAAGATACCTGGAGAATGATTTGGTGCTACATAAAATGAGGGGGTAGCCTAGAGATTGCCATATGGCTGGTGAAGGACACGCACTGGGATATCCAAACCCAGGGGCGGCCCAAGGGGGGTGCGGGGCCATGTGCGGAGATTAATTGTGGGGCCTCATTTGCATAGGGAGCCTCATTTGCATAAATACTTGCATAATGTTAACATGCATTTTTAGTAAACATGCTTCTTAATGAGTGTCTGGATAAAGAAAGACTAACAGATTTCTACATTACTATATTCCAGTGCCAACCGCCAGGCCCATTAGGAAGTACTATAAACACTGACCTTTTAGAACTCATAGCAAATCCACCATATCATAACAGCTCTGCCAGGACTCACAAAGCACCAAACCCTACCTATCAAAAGGCAACACTGCAAATATTAAACCAATACATCTCAGAGAATACCAATGCATCTCCTACTGGGGAAAGAGAACAAGTGACACGGTCAAATAGAAACCACATGAACAGAATACCTCAGCTTGGTTAAAATGCAGAATATAGACCGTCATCAAAGAACAAGGGATCACAATTTAGAAATAGGAAGACAATAATTAAACTGGGAACCCCAAAAGCCAAACTTGGGATGTACAACAACACTGGAGAAATAAAACTATAAATTAATTTCCTCTTGTACTAAACAAAACACAAAAGATGTTAACAATGCACATTTCCCAGAGCTGATATATTCCAGTTAATAAATTCAAAATAAAAAAGTATTTTTCTACCTTTTGATGCTTGTGCATTTTCTTTTCAGTTGCAATTGCTCCAGTCACTTTCTTCTGGTTTCTTCGTGTCTTCTGCGAGCTATCCATTTTCCTTTCTTCTCTTTTAGATTTTTTTCCAAATTTTTTCTCTATATCTGCTTTAACATACTGATCTTTCCCCTTTTGCTCTTTCCTCCATTTCTTTCCTTATTGCTTTATCATCCACTCAAATTTCACCCTTCCATTCTCAATCTACACTTACTCTTCCAATACCCGGCCCTTCGTAGACTTTTCTTCCCTCCCACACAAAATATCTTTTCCCCTCTCCATTCTCATTTCCCATCCCTTTCTAGTCCTCCCCCAAAATCAGCTCCTTTATAGTTCTAGACCCACCCAGCATCTGCCCCCTTCTAGTCCCAGTCTCCCAAGCTTCCACATCAGCCCATTTCCAGTCCTAGCCTCCCATATGCTGTTTTCCAGTTCCTTTCCAGCCCCCCCATCAGCCCATTTCCACTCCAAGCTCCCCATCAGCCCATTTCCAGCCCTTTTCCAACTCCCATCAACTCACTTCCAGTCCTATTCCAGCCCCCATCAGCCCATTTCCAGTGTCCTATTCCAGCCCATCACCCATTTGCAGTCTACGTTCCCCCCATCAGCCCATTTCTAGTCCTATCCTAGCTCCTCATCAGCCCATTTCCAGTCCTAGCCCCCATATGCTCTTTTCCAGTTCCATTCCAGTCCCTCATCAGCCCATTTCCTCCACGCTCCCCCATCAGCTAATTTCCAATCCTAGCCCCCTCGTCAGACCACTTCGCCCTATTCCAGCCCCCATAAGCCCATTTCCAGTCCTAATCCAGCTCTTCATCAGCCCATTTCCAGTCCAAGTTCCCCTCCATCACAGCCCATTTGCAGTCCTATCCCCCCACCATCACAGCCCATTTGCAGTCCTCCCCCCATCACAGCCCAATTGTAGTCCGTTCCCCCAACACAGCCCATTTCCAGTCTGTTCTCCCCCCCACCACAGCCCATTTCCAGTCTGTTTCCCCCCATCCCAGCCCAATTTGTCTGTTCCCCCCATCACAGCCCATTTCCAGTCTGTTTCCTCCATCCCAGCCCATTTTCAGTCCGTCCGTCCATCCCCACATCACAGCCCATTTCCAGTCCTATCCCCCCCCACCATCACAGACCATTTGCAGTCCTCCCCCCATCACAGTCCATTTCCAGTCCTATCCCCCCCACCATCACAGACCATTTGCAGTCCTAATCCAGCTCTTCATCAGCCCATTTCCAGTCCAAGTTCCCCCCCATCACAGCCCATTTCGTCCATTCCCCCCACCATCAACGCCCATTTGAAGTCCTATCCTCCCCACCATCACAGCCCATTTGCAGTCCTCCCCCCATCACAGCCCAATTGTAGTCCATTCCCCCCATCACAGCCCATTTCCAGTCTGTTTCCCCCCCATCCCAGCCCAATTTGTCCGTTTCCCCCATCACAGCCCATTTCCAGTCCGTTCTCTCCCCCCCCCCACATCACAGCCCATTTCCAGTCCGTTCTCCCCCCCCCCCCCATCACAGCCCATTTCCAGTCTGTTTCCCCCATCACAGCCCATTTCCAGTCCGGTTCCCCCCCATCATAGCCCATTTCCAGTCCGTTTCCCCCCCATCATAGTCCATCCAGTCCTAGCCACCCCCCCCCCGAAGAGCCCCGCGCCATCTAAGGGGCTGCAGAGGGAGCCGGGGAAGCCCGCGCGAGGCCCCGGCTCCCTCTGCACAGCCCGCCAGCGTGAAGAACCTTTACCTTCCCGCTGGCGGCTGTTTCAATGAATGCCGGGAAAGGTTAAAGGCAATGCCCTTTAACCTCTCCCGGCATTCGCGGCTTCATTGAAACAGCCGCCAGCGTGAAGGTAAAGGCTCTTCACGCTGGCGGGCTGTGCAGAGGGAGCCGGGGCTTCGCGCGGGCTTCCCTGGCTCCCTCTGCAGCAGTCCATTGAGCGAGAATGTGGTTCGCGCAGGGCCCTGTGCGAACAACATTCTCGCTCATTGGACGGGCCGGCCCTGTCCAAACCACAGTGAAAAGTTATTGTGAAACAACAGCAGCTTTCTCATGAGTGTAGGATAAGAAAAGGGTCAGTCCTTTTGCTGTTTTCTTCACATTAATGTGGAAAGAAGCAGTGAAAGTTATGTCAATAGAAACTAATTGATAGTAGAGGTGAAGACGAAAAGGCCCAGAAGAGACACATAATAGATGTGGTTCAATATTATTCACCAGGATATTGAAGCCCATGACTCTCAACCAAGAGAACAATGATCAGGTAGAATAGACCCCACATGAGTTGCAAACACCAAACCTTCCCCTTCTGCTTCCAGTAGGATAGAGATATCTACTTCCTATGCCTCGTCAAGGTAGGTTTTTTATCACTGTGTGACTATGCAGGTCTCTGGTTCTATTGGATGCTGTTCCCATTACACTTCCCAAGGTGTTTCCCTGTTAAAAGGAAGCAGCCCCTTTGGGCTATCCATTTCTATGGATCACTACTTATGAAATCTATGGGGTTAGTTTTCAAACAGTTTAGGTTACTTGCTTTGAGAGTTAGGTTTCTATATTAGCCCCATTGCAAGTGGGGCATGTCCAAGCTGAACGTGCACCCAGAGGAGCTAGACATTCCCGTGGGTGCAGAATTGGGCACATAGACGGCCCGGCAGTCCACCCAGCACCCTGTCCAGCCCTCTCTATGCCCCTACTGGAGTGACAGTGCCATGGTGGGATGCCCAGCAGGAGCCTCCGATACCCGCCACAGCAACAGACCTACTTTCCTTGCTCCCCACCCCTGGCAGGACCTGTCCGGGCCGGGATCGGGCGGAGGGGGCCTCCTCTGTGGGGCTGCCTGGCTGGATCCCCTCTGTCGATGGGACTTATTCCACCTCTGAGGTGGAGTAAGTCTCTCACCTATCCTGCCGCATTCAGACATACAGGGTGTGACCGGAATCTGCCCCGTACATCCAGGTTCATGGGCCCGCTCTGCCCTCCCTCTGCCTCCGGCCCTTCTGCCCCCATCCAGTGCTCTCCGCACAGAGGCCCTCTACATGTGGGGAGCCTGGCTGAAAGCATACACTCCGTGCGAACAGCAAGGTTGCACGTCACACCAAGACATACAGCCCTGCTATTCACATTCCGGAATGACGACCTAAAACGTGAGTGGCAAAAAGGCTGTAAAAACATAAATACATGACATATAACACAAAATCAAAACCATAAAACCAGACATCTATAGCGACATAGTGAGCATTACAGCTGCAGCCTCCAACTTTCTGATAATGATAAACTCATCTGTTCACCAACCCACATCTCTAGCCATCAATATTTTACTTAAATAAATTGTATACTCCAAGCAGAAAAGCCCTTCCCCTTTATCGTTTTTGCTGCCTTCCTTGGTAGTTTTTCTTGTTGAGCTGTTTTTATTTGAGATTGGATAACCCTAACTGCACAAGATATTCAAGGCATGCTCATACCATGCATTTATACAGAGGTATTATGATATTTCCTTCCAAATTTCATGCACTATATATTTATTTGTGTGTTTTTTTTATACCGCCCCTTCCAGAGATCAGGGGCGGTTTACAGAGAACGTGTCAAAACATTAACATTAAATTACATGGAACATTAAGTACATAGGTAACTAACATATAAGGAAACATATTAACTATTTACATTGGTTGAGAGAAATTATTCATTATTTACAGATGATAAATACATTCTAACCTGGTTCTTCCAAGAAAGAAAGGTCACATCAACCTTTTGGAAACAACGGCCACACTGAATACACTAAATGCCTTCAAAATTGCCAAGCCTGGGACCTGGGTTTGATTGCCAAGGCTGGTTTCTGCTTGTTGGGTGGACTAGGAAGGCTACATACAGCCCCTACAGGGAGGGAGTCTCTGGCATAGTGCAGTGGTAACCTAGTGGCCACATTACTCGGGGTACATATGTACCAGGTTCCATAATGAGCTGCAGCCTCTGGTCCCTGGCCAAGGACTGTTGCCTCAAAGGCTGGGAATGGGGGATTCTAAAATACAGAGAAGTCCTACATGATTGCATATAAAGATTTATGGCGCCACAGCCCATTAGAAACCACTTTTAACTGAACAGGAAAAATTTACAAATCCAACATAAATATAAAATGATCAAAATTATCCCAGTTCATGCTAACAACTAGGTAGACATATTCTGTCTGAACAAGCAGGATCAAGGCCATAACTAGGAGTGAATAGGAAGGATATGAAACACCTTGGGAGCAGGAAAATGACAGGATGGTAGTGAGAGAAAACCAAGAAGAAATGTAAGAGATCAACAGGAAATAGTAGTTTTACCTTTCCAAGTATCGTGTCTTGGAGACACTGAAACAAAGTGGGCCAAGCAGCATGGAACCTGTCTACCTTTTGGGAACCTGCCAGCCTGCCAGGTACTTGTGAATTGGATTGACCACTGTTGGAAACAGGATACTGGGCTTAATGGATCCTTGGTTGGACCCAGTGTGGGCATCTCTTATGTTCTAAAGTATTTTTCACTCCATACACAATTCTACTGTGGGATTTGCTTTTGGAGGATATTGTTAAGCCAGTTCAAACAGGTCTGGGGCCCCTCTTAACTTGACTCTAGGCACGTGCCTAATTTGCCTTTAGATTAATTGTACCCTGAACACAATGGCAGTGGTGGAGTACGAGCCTGAATGTAGGAGCTCAGGAAAAAGAAACACGTGCAGAGCTGCCGAGATCTTGGCCAACAGAGGAAGAGACAGGTGAGAGGAAGGCATCAGGTTCTGCAGAGGAAACTTACGGCTTACCTAAGAGCAACAACTTCACCGTTTTGGCATCTATCACAGCATCTTCCTGTAATTTCTTCTCGAGTTCCTTTGACCTTTTGGCTAGTTCTTTATCTTCAGCACTTGCTCCACTTCCCATGTTAGTGTCTTGTGCTGCAGAAGCACCTTTGGAGAGAGGCGGAACAAATAAGACACAGGTTATTAGCAGAGAAGAAGAGAGAACGTGCGGAGTGGCCAGTCCAAGAACTTAACACCAACTCTCCTTCCCCTGTGCAAAATAAAGATTTTCATCTGACCACATGACCTAGATGATCCAATTAAAAGCTTAGTCTAAAAATGAGAAACTCTAAATCCAGGTCTAAGCCATTGGACTTGAAATCAAGCATTCTTTGGAAATTTCGACAAGCTTTCTTTCCCAGAGGTCATGGAGTTCTGCTTAATAACAGGCTTGTAAAGTGTCCTTGGAATATCAGGAAAGCACAATTCTGAGGATAAAGCTATGGCTGAAACGAGGATAACAAAGAACAGGGCAAGATTTTTCTCATACTTTTATTCCAATAGTAAGTGGCTCTCGCACAGCACTAGAAATGGTAAAGAGACACTGGCACGCAAGTACTGTATACTGGGATGAAAGAAAAACGTCTGCTCTATCTCCCTGCCATTTCCAGAAGATGAGCGACTTCAGACAGGTCATCTCTAAATGCTGTGGGCAGGAGCCACCTGATACACAATCACTCTCTCCAGCGTCTGACCCAGTCTCCTCCCTTCGCTCAGCCTTTGGCTACTTTAATAAACGGTCTGTCAGAGGACTTTCAGAAGAAGAGCAAGCAGGAACTGGTTGGTAGGTCATTAGAGCTCTACACAGTTAATGTATTTGATTCTGTGCGGCAGGCTGCACTACTATGGTAAAGCAGGGAACAAGGTGAGGGAGCAGGACATTGAGAAGGACGACACATAGGATAGGTGGAATCCTAATTCCCTTGATGATTCAATGGCAGGCAGAAGGTTGCCTTTCAACAAAATGAGTTCAGATGAGCAGCAAACCTGTCTGTGTGCCAGCTTTAAGGATGCTGGTAATCAGAGCCACAATCACACCAAGACCCCCAGAAGCCACTGCCACTGCCCACCCTTCACCACAGCACCCTTATATTTTCATTGTTTTTTTAAATGTTTTTATTTGTGTCATTCTATTTTGCATTAATACTGTTTTTTATCTGCCTTCAGATTACCTTTCGACCCTCACTATACCCTACCCCCCTCCCCATTGTTTACAGTCGCTTCACGGAAACTGCCTCCTCATTCCTCCCCCAACTACAGCCATATTTGAATCCACCAGGAGACCTGCTTTCTTCTTTCTCACACCTTCCCACTGCAACAGTCTTCGTCAGTCAATCCATCTAGACCTCAGACTGAAAAGTTTCATTTATTCCAGCAAGCCTTTGGGCTCATAGCATCTCAGTAGGAAGTAGCAAGTGTTTTACCCTTTGTCCTTGTCTCTCCTCCTCCTTGTGTCTCACCCCCTCCCCTGGTATGTTTTTATTTTTTTTTTATTTAATATCTTTTCTATACCGTGCTCTTTAAAATCAGTGCAGTTTACAGTCAAACAATAATCTGTGCTGTGCGGTGGAAACCTGCACTATACATTACAATAAACAAGTGGTGTAGCTTGGGACTAACATGGGCAACTATATACAGGCTGGGCACTCAGGTCACAAACAGTACTGACCACAGTAGCTATTTACAAGAGTAGATATTATACACATGTTGTTATTTGCAGGTTATACAGTTGTGCTAGTGGCGTTGCATCAGTGTGTGGTGTGTGCTGGGGCGCTGTCCAGGTGGTTGGGTATGTCTGATTGTGGTTTATCACTAGCCTGGGAGTAGTGTAGGAGGAAGAGGTGGTGTTTCAGTGCCTTCCTAAACTGGGCAAGGTCCGTAATGGACCGGATGGAGGTTGGGAGAGCGTTCCAGCTTGTGGGTGCATAGAACACAAATGCTCTGTTCCTTGTTGCCTGCGAGCATTTTGTGATTGCCTTTGGGATTATCAGTGTGTTGGCAGTGGATGACTTTCTGGATCTGTTGGGGGGAGTGGGGTGGACGAGGTCCATGAGTGATGTGGAGGAGCAATTGTTGATGGCCTTGAAGGTTAGTAATAGTGTTTTGAAGGATAGTCGGCAGTAGATAGGCAGCCAGTGAAGGTGCTTCAAGATTGGGATTATTTGATCCCTCCTTGAGGCTCCGTGTAGTATTCTGGCGGCGGCGTTCATTGCAAGCTGAAGTGGATTCAGCGTGTTCTTCGGGAGTCCATGTAGAATTGAGTTGGCATAGTTGAAATGGGGGATTACGAGTGCTTGATAAATTGTACTGAAGTCATCCGGCTCCAGCAGGGGACGTAGATGCTGGATTGTCCGTATCTTGTGGTAGACTGCCTTGATCATGTTCTTTATATGGGCTTTCATGTCTAGATGTTGGTCTAATGTGACCCCTAGGTAGCGGACCGTGGGTTTGCTTAGGAGCTCGGCATCCCAGTTATGTGCTACTAACCTCTCAGTTTTCGTTTCCTAATTTTGGAGTTCCTTTCTACCCTTCTGCTTTTAATTCTAAACCACTTTCTATGTGCCTGATCAATCAGGATGTTGTATCAAATTCAATAAATGATAATGATAAACAATTTACTATCTTACTATGGATGTTTCATGTATTTTGGCAAGATGAAATAAACAGGATCCCTCCCCAAGGGAGAACCCCCCACCATCCACCTGGAAAGGAAATGACGTGTGCCAGAATGCTTCCCCCCACCCAGCCAGCAGTGGTGGTAACACAACCTGGAAACCCCAAACCAGCAGCACTCTGCCTTCATCCAGGAGAGAGGAGGGGAGTGAGCATGAGGGTGAGCGAGTCAGGAAGAGGAAATCTGACTCTGGCACCATAACAATCCAGAAGGTGGCAGGCAAAATACATCACCCCACATGCCTAGAGGATGTTTCTATGATTCCTACTAAGGGCCCTTAAAGCAAGTACAAAATGTTACTGAAATCTACTACTACTGCTTATCATTTGTATACAAGGTGTACACAGCAACGTACAGAGGCATGTAAGAGACACTCTCTGCTCTTAAGCGCTTATAGTCTAGTCAAGACAGACAACACAACAACTGGGGACTAGGGATATATCAAGGGGAATGATAAGGAAACACATAGGAGGTGAAGAGCAGACTAGGGGGATCAGGATCCAAAAGCCGTCTCAAAGAATTGAGTTTTTAGCCTGGATTTGAACAGGGCCACAGAAGGAGTCTGACACTGCGCCATACCTAGCCCTGTGCAAGCGGTGCAGTCGTACAGGGCACAAAAGGATTAGGGGTGCATTTCGGGCTGACAGCCTCAGCACCCCATGCTGCCTGATGCCACCACTTTTTGTTTTCTTAGCGGCGGTGGCAGCGGCGGCGGCATTGACAGCAGTGAGGCAGGCCAGACTTCAAATTAAAATAAAACAATGCATGGGTCTTTCTGACTCCACGCTTGTAGGCAGGTCAGGTCCTTTCTTCCCTTCTCGGATGTAGGTTGCATCAGAGGAGGGAGGGACCAGGCCAGCCATTCAAATGTAGAGTTGCAAAGACCTGCATTTGAATGGCTGGCCTGGTCCCTCCCTCCTCTGATGCAGCCTACATCAACGAAGGGAAGCAGGGACCCGTCCTGCCCACAATCGTGGAGTCAGAAAGACCCGTGTGTGTTTTCTTTTTGTTTTGTTTTTTTAATTTGAAGTCTGGTCTGCCTCACTGCTGCCACCACCTCTGAGAAAGCAAAAGGTGGCGGCTGCAGGGCAAGGGCAGGCAGCTGGCTGGACATGGGGGAGCATCGAGGCATGGGGGTGCACCAGATGTGCAAAGAGCACAGGGCACAATTGGCTTGATACGGGCCTGGCCTGACCTAACATACTGGCTCAGATAGTTTGCAGGCATGAGGAGCAACAAGGTAGAAAGATCGAAGTCTGGAACTGGTAATGGATGAGCAGGGCACAGATAGAAGGGATCTGACAGAAGAGTGCAGTTCCCGAGCAGAGGTGTAGGGAGAAATAAGAGAGGAAAGGTAGTGAGGAGCAGCTAAATGAAGGCAGTTATAAGTCAGTAGTAGAAGTTTGAACTGGATGCAGAAATGGATAGGGAGCCAATGCAGTGACTTGAGAAGAGGGGCGATATCTATAAATCCTGAAAAGAAAATTACACTCTCTAAATATTTTTGTTGGATAGTGAGTTTCCTGGCATCCAATGGATTGCAGGCCCTGAGGCAGCATGGGTTTACCAGAGGCAGGTCTTGTCAGACAAATCTGATTGATTTCTTTGACTGGGTGACCAGGGAGTTGGACCAAGGCAGAGCCCTAGCTGTGGTGTATTTAGATTTCAGTAAAGCCTTTGACGCCATTCTTCAGCACACCACTGGTAACCACCTCTTCCTCAGAGTGAGCTCCAATTACTTGTACCCTTTGTCGCCTCCCACCCAACCAATTTCTAACCCAAGCAGTAACTTTAGGGGCCATCCCTAGGGTGCTCAGTTTGTTTATAAATCGCCTGTGAGGGATGGTGTCAAAGGCTTTACTGAAATCTAAATACACCACATCTAGGGCTCTCCCTCGGTCCAACTCCCTGGTCACCCAGTCAAAGAAATCAATCAGATTTGTCTGACAAGACCTGCCTCTGGTGAATCCATGCTGCCTCGGATCCTGTAATCCACTGGACTCCAGAAACCTCACTATTTTCTCTTTCAGCAGCGTTTCCAATAATTTACTCACCACCGAAGTTAAACTAAGCGGCCTGTAGTTTTCAACCACATCCTTACTTCCGCTTTTGTGTAAAGGCACCACATGAGCCTCTCTCCAGTCCTTTGGCACCACTCCCGACTCCAACGAGGCATTGAAAAGGTCAGTCAGTGGAGCTGCTAGAACGTCCCCAAGTTCCCTCAATATTCTAGGGTGTATCCCATCCAGTCCCATCGCTTTGTCTACTTTAAGTTGAGCTAGTTTCTCACGAACACAGTCTTCTGAAAATTGTTCAAGATGTCCCTCGCTTCTGTTCCTGTTTGTGTGTGTTTTCTGAGGTTCTGCTCCTGGTTCTTCATCTGTGAACACAGAAGAGAAATATTTGTTAAGCAATTCTGCTTTATCCTCATCAGCTTCTACATATTCCTCCCCTTCACCCTTGAGTCTGACAATACCACTTTTGCCCTTCTTCCTTCTCACTAACATATCTGAAAAATGTCATCTCCAGAAACAAGCAGGAATGTAGTCTTCACATATTTTATTTATTTATTTAAAAGTATTTATATACCGTTTTGTCCTGAAATCAAAGCAGTTTACATTTCAATCAAAAATTAGTGTCTGTAGGGGCAGGCCATGCTATGTTAACACTGAGTGGAGGTGACGATTTCTTGGTGTGCTATTTACAGGATGAGCTATGTACGAGTGGTTATATACAGGGAGGGTAGGGGGGTACATTGGGGTTTTTCAAACAATGACTTAATATTATCTTATACATTGGGGTCTTTCAGACAATAATTTAATATTAACCTATACAAGGACATCAATTTTACACAATAACAATAGTTTCTACGAAGAACTTTCAATTGTAAACATTGAAATCATCTGTTAACAATTTAAGCATGCTTGTGACTTCATGCTCCTTTTACTAGGCGTGTTTAATTGTAAATTGTGACATTGCAGTTCGAACGTCGACAGTCTTGTAGCTTCCCATATTAATATTGAGATTGGTGTGATTGTTGGTCTTCGTTATAATGTTCAATGAATAAGGTGGCCTTGAGTAACTTGCGGAAGTCCTTTAAATCAGTTGTGGATTGTAGCTTCTCTGGGAGTGCATTCCAAATAGCAGGGGCCGCTAGGGAGAAAGCTCGCATGGATGTGGATTTATTGGTATTTGTAAATAATCTGGGAGTTGGTATTGTGTTTTTAGTGCTGTTTCTGTCCGGTCTCTCTTTTGTTTTGGTTCTGATGAGCTCTTGAAGTATATCTGGGGTGATGTTGGTACTGACAGAGTCCGCATAGGAACGCTCCCCAGTATCCCAAGGAAAGCCTTTGGGAGCACTCCACTGCACCTGCATGACTGCCTCTCCACTCTTCTCAGTTCTTCGTTTTCCGCAGAACCAGCTGGATCAGTCTGTCGCTTTTCCTGTCGCCGCAGAAAATACTTCAGTATAGCACTTCTGCCTTCCCTGTTTTTGATCACTGGCATCACCCATGATTCCGGTACCCCTTTTTTTCAATACTTTTTTCTCATAAATGTTTTATTTATTTTTTCCTTTTTCCTTTGAGGGCCTCATGCTCCAAATAGGCCTTTGGCCTACTCTCTCCGTCATGGAGAAATACCCTAGCAGTTTCAAAAAGTGCACCAAGTGTTCCCGGATTATTTCGGTCACGGACACACATGAACATAAGAACATAAGATATGCCATACTGGGTCAGACCAAGGTCCATCAAGCCCAGTATTCTGTTTCCAACAGTGGCCAATCTAGGTCATATGTACCTAGCAGTTTCCCCAAGGGACACAGGTTCCACAATGCTTGTATTGGTTCAAGCATTGATATCCTGGGACCCTTCTTAATAATGGTTTATGGACCTTTCCTCCAGGAACTTGTCCAAACCTTTTTTAAACCCAGCTACATTAACAGCCTTTACTACATCCTCTGGTAACAAATTCCAGAGTTTGATTACACGTTGAGTGAAAAAATATTTTCTTTTATCAGTCTTAAATAGTTTACCCTGTAGCTTCATTGCATGTCCCCTAGTCTTTCTATATTCTGATAAGGTAAACAATCGATCTATGTTTACCCGTTCCACTCCGTTCATTAATTTATAGACTTCTATCATATCTCCCCTCAGCCATCTCTTTTCCAGGTTAAAGAGCCCTAACCTTTTTAGCCTTTCTTCATAGGAGTATACTTTCATCCCCTTTACCATTTTGGTGGCTCTTCTCTGAACCTTTTCTAAAATCGCTATATCCTTTTTAAGATACGGCGACCAGAATTGCACACAATATTCAAGGTGCGGTCTCACCATGGAACGATATAGAGGCATTATAATATCTTTTGTTATATTTTCCATTCCTTTCCTTATCATACCTAGCATTCTATTTGCTCTCTTGGCCGCCGCTGCACACTGGGCCGAGGGTTTTAACATGGTATCCACAATGACGCCTAAATCTTTTTCCTGGGTGGTGGTTCCTAATGTGGAACCTTGCATTATGTAACCATAGTTTGGGTTGTTCTTCCCTAGTGCATAACCTTGCACTTGTCCACATTAAATTTCATCTGCCATTTTGATGCCCAGTCTTCCAATTTATCAAGATCCTCTTGCAATTTTCCACAATGCTCTTGGGTTTTAACAACTTTAAATAGTTTTGTGTCATCTGCAAATTTGATAACCTCACTCGTTAATCCACTTTCCAGGTCATTTATGAATATGTCAAAAAGCAGCGGACCCAGCACAGATCCCTGGGGTACACCACTATTCACCTTTCTCCATTGGGAAAATTGGCCATTTAGCCCTATCCTCTGCTTTCTATCTTTTAACCAGTTCCTGATCCACAATAGTACACTGCCTCCTATCCCATGACTCTTTAGTTTTGCCAAAAGTCTCTCATGAGGGACCTTGTCAAAGGCTTTCTGAAAGTCCAGATACAGAATATCAACCGACTCACCTTTGTCCACCTGATTATTCACTCCTTCAAAAAAAACATAACATATTAGTAAGACAAGATCTTCCTTGTCTAAAGCCATGTTGGCTGTCTCCCATTAGGTCATGACTATCTACATGCTGAGTAATTTTATTCTTTATGATGGTTTCTACCATTTTTCCCGGTACTGATGTCAGGCTCACCGGTCTGTAGTTTCCCGGATCACCCCTGGAACCTTTTTTTTTTTTTTTCTTCAAAAAAGTGTTTATTGAAAGCACATAATATGGTACAAACAGTAAATAAAAAGTTGCTTCAATTTTTTTCAATATGCAGTCATAAAACAAATACCGACATACCCCGGGCAAGGCTGTGTCTTGTCCTCCGCCCCAGGGTGTTACAACGGTACAAAACAAAATTTTTCCTTCTACCAAACCCCTCCCTTCCCCCCCTCCCCCCACCCACCCCTCCCTCCCGGGATCTGGGTGACCTATCGGGCCATCTCTCCTCAGTTGGCTATAGACCCCTGCAAAGCCTACCCCAAGCATAAAATTTCACTACGAATTTTGAGCCCCAGAATTTGAATATATGGTGTCCACACCATAAGGAAAGAGGCCCAGCTCCGGGGGTGTCTTTGTGCACTCCTCTCCAGAAGCATAAACTGGTGGAACCCATTGCGCCACTCCCAAAAGGAGGGGGCTGCAGGCTCCAGCCACCGCCACAGCACAGGACTCTTCCCCAACAGACATGCCTTCCGTATCAACAGTTTCTGCCACCTACCCTTCGGGTGGAGTGGTCCCAGCTGATCCAGCACCACAAGCCGCCCTGTCCAGCATACCTGCTGTTGCAGTAGGCCGCTTAAAAAATTCGCTATCTTTAACCAATAGCGGTGAATATGCGGGCAGCCCCACCACATATGGCTCAAGTCTGCTAACGGACAAGCACATTTTGGGCACCCCCCCATAGTCCGTGAGATGACTACGCAGTGCCCGCCTCAGAGAGAAATGGGCTCATACAATACTCTTAAATTGGATTTCCCGCCATCTAGCTCCCTCCACCAGCCGGGCTACCCGGCACAACGCAGCCCAGATAGAGCCCGGAGCCACCTCACAACTCAGTTCCCGCGCCCAGGAAGCCTCCTCTGCTGAGTAGTCTACTGGCATCCCGTAGGGTTCCAATGCTTTCTTAAAGTATGTAATAGTAAGTGCGGTCCCCGCCTCAAGGGCAAAGAATTCTAAGATCCGCGCGGAATGGTCACTCTTCAGTTCTCGTCCCGCAACTGAGCCCACATAGTGAGATAACTGCAGGTACGGAAACAAAGAGGCCTTAGGACACAAATCATATTCCCGACATAATGCTTCCAAGGATTTACAACGCCCGCCCAAATCAACTACATGCCCCAGCAACCGTATCCCGACCTGCGCCCATTGACCGAAGGGGGCCGACTCCGAACCCGGTGGAAACTGGGCATTGCCTTGTAATGGCAGCCAGCTCGAAATCTCTGGGGAACTCCCCCACAGTTTATTAAGCCTCTGCCAGGTACGCCACACCGCCTGTATCAGCACACTATTCACTACGCGACTTGGTAAAACCGCAAACGGTAGGTGTAGAACCGCCAGCAATGAGTGCGGTGCTACCAGGGCCTCCTCCAACTCCCTCGGGGTATGCACCTCAGTATTACCAAACCAGTCCCCCAGGTGTCTAGCCTGGCAAGCCAAGGCATAGGCCCAGAGATCGGGCACACCAATTCCCCCGGATCTCCATCCCCTCTTCAAACGGCGCATTGGTATACGCGCTCTAGCTCCCCTCCAAAGAAACCCACGAAACTCCCGTTCGATACACAGAAGGTCACGACGTAGCAGCCACACCGGTAAAGTTTGTAGCCAGTAAAGGATCCGTGGCAGTATCACCATCCCCAAAACTGCCGCCCTGCCTAGTAAGGACAAGGGGAGAGGTGTCCAGGCCTGGAGCTGCGAGCGAACCCTGGACCAGATACGCTTGAAGTTCCGCTTATACAGCACCGATGTATCTTTAGTGAGCTCGATCCCCAAATAAATAAAGGAGACACCGGCCCATCGCAACGGGAAGCTCCCTCCCCAATGCCCCTGAAGCCGACCCCCAACATCCAAGGCTTCCGACTTGTCTCGATTAATCCGCAACCCCGCAAAGTCACCATAACGAGAAAACTCGGCAAGTAAACACGGCAATGAGCGTTGCGGGTCGCACAAATGGACTAGAATGTCATCCGCGAAGGCGGCCACTTTAAAACCACAGGGCCCAACACGGACACCTCGAATCTTGTTAGAGTCCACTATACTCCGCAACAACAGATCCAGTGTCAGCACAAACAATAACGGGGAGAGTGGGCAGCCCTGGCGAGTGCCCCGTTCAAGGTTGAAGGATTCAGACAGCGCCCCATTACACAAAATACTAGCTGTAGGGTTTGCATATAGTAACTCCACCATCCTAATAAAGGGGTCACCCAGCCCATACCGGGACAGGAGAAACTTCATGTAGTCCCAATTGACCCGGTCGAACGCCTTCTCTGCGTCAAAACTTATCAATAAGGACTGTACCTCTCGCGCACGCATCCATTCCATAGAAGCTAGTATCTTCCGCAAGTTCCGCACAGCATGCCGCCCTTGTACAAAACCCACCTGCGACTCGTGTAACAAGCCCCCCAGGATGGCAGCCAAACGGTCAGCTAGGACCTTCGCTAGCACTTTCAAGTCGAAATTCAATAAAGAAATGGGCCGATAGGAGGCAGCCAGCATAGGGTCCTTACCGGGCTTGGGTATCAAAGTGATAAACGCATGATTCATTCCCCAACCAAACTTCCCCTGCTCCACCCTCCGGCGGTACACCTCGGTCAGAACAGGGGCGACCCGGCTAACTAGTAACTTGTAGAACTCCGCCCCAAACCCGTCCGGGCCAGGCGATTTGTAGCAGCTAGCCCCCAAGATTACTTTATGGATCTCCTCTTCTGTCACCGGTGCACCCAGCACCGAGCGCTGCTCCGCGGCCAACTTAGGGAGTCGCAACCCCTGGAAGTAGCTTTCCATTGATGCCATAGACCCTGTGCTTCCCTGATATAACTTCCGAAAGAAAGTACGAAACACTTGGGCTATCGCCTGGCTATTTTTATGCAACTGGCCCTGATCGTCACGTAATGCCACTATGGAGCGGGTCCCTCTACTGCCTCGTAGGCATCGCGCCAAAGGTTTCCCGGGTTTGTTCCCAAAACGGTGGAGCTGATACCTGTAGTACAACAAAGATTTCTTTGCCCTCTGATGAAGTAACTCATTGAGGGATGACTGCAGCTCCCAAAGCAATCGTTTGTTAACCGCTATAGGATTCCCCGCGTACCTTCGACGGGCCTTTACGACCTGTCTTTCCATTTGAACTATTCTTGATGCAATTAATTTCCGCTTCCGTGCCCCATAGGCAATAATATCGCCACGCAGGACCACCTTTGCTGTTTCCCACAGTAGCTCTGGCTCATCTCTATGCTGCATATGGTTATCCATAAATTCCCCCCATCGCTGTTCCAAGTAATTATGAAATTCAGCATCAACATACAGCCCCAAGGGGAACCGCCAAATTCGCTGCAAGGGAGCAGGGTCCCCCCACTGCAATTCCACCCATACTGGCGCATGATCCGATATCACACCAGGGCCAATCTCCGCTTCCCCAACCTGTGCGAACAACCGTTCCGAGAGCAGGACATAATCAATCCGCGCACTTGAGTCATGGGCTCGCGATTGATGTGTAAAATTCCGTTCCAAAAGATGGAGTAAACGCCACGGATCCACCAACCCCAAACGGCACCGTAGGTCCTGGAGCGCCCTGGTAGTCGGGACTCGCCAACCCTCCCGCCCGCCTCCTGATGTGTCTAAGTCGATGTCCAAGACCCCATTGCAATCTCCCGCCAGAATCAGAGGGGCATCCGGTAGCTGTTCAACCTGTGAGGCCAAACAGGCATATAAAGATTTATCCAAGACGTTTGGGGCATATAGGTTACCCAGCACCACCCGCCTCCCCTCCAAGTTACCATATATCAAGAGATATCTACCCTTGGGATCTACATATTGCTGCTCGAGTTCAAAGCGCACTCTTTCATGAATCAGAAGGACCACTCCACCTTTTTTCCCATGCGCTGGGGCACCCCAACTCTACCCTACCCAAGCCCTCTGCAATTTCGCATGCTCCTCAGCAGTCTGGTGGGTTTCCTGCAGGAAGGCAATATCGCACTGTAGCCTGGCCAGAGCCTGCAACACCTTATATCGTTTAACAGGGTTACCTACCCCACAGATATTCCAAGAAACAATCTTCAGCTTAAGGCGGAGTATACCACCACAAGTAGGCCAATGTGCTAACCTTCTCTGAGTGAACCCCCCCAGCCTGGGGTCAACCCTTAATCACTCTCAATTTCTCCGTTTTCTCAACCCGTGTGGCCCCGTGATCCCATCGCACCCCCCACCCCTCTCTCCCCCTAATCCCCCCCAACTTCCCCTCCCCTCCCTGGCCTATGCCCACTTCCCTCATCAACCACCCCCCTCCCCCTTGTCCTTTACCCAACTCCATCTCCCCCGTTCCACTCCCCTAGTCCCTGGGCCCTCTCCACCTTCCCACTCTAGAGAAGCCCAACCGAGGCCCCTCTGAGTGCGCCCCACCCCCCCCCCGCACCCACTAGAAGGTAAATTATTGATCCCGCGATCAGACTCGACCGCCGCCCACTTTACCGCTAGCATGTACAGAA
Source organism: Ichthyophis bannanicus (assembly GCA_033557465.1). Taxonomy (NCBI): domain Eukaryota; kingdom Metazoa; phylum Chordata; class Amphibia; order Gymnophiona; family Ichthyophiidae; genus Ichthyophis; species Ichthyophis bannanicus. The sequence goes on from CM066045.1 coordinate 198,017,911, forward strand.
GTCCCTAGTTACCCAGGCAATCCAACTCCCATACGGCCCTGAGCCCCCCAGGACCCCCCGTGGAGGGGCATAGAAAACAGCATGCAGCTAAGCCCCATATATTGCCAAGCCGGAAAACAAAACATAGGCCCTAACAGAGGATGGGCCTCGCTGCAGTCTCTGAGATAATACAGTGCAGGTAACAATACACAAGGAACCAATCAAGCTCTCAGCAACAACAGAAAACAAAACAGAGAACCTTAAGGCCATTAATGACAAGTGCATATGGCTCACCCAATAAACCTCCCGATACCATAAAGCATATAAAATTACCTTCTGGGTGTGCAATCTGCTATGCTATCCTCTAGCAGCCACATTGCTCCGATCCCACCAAAAATAAAAAGGAAGGAAAAAAAAAAAAGAAAGACCCAGACTACTAAGGTCAGGCCCCAGGACCCCTCCCCCATGCACAGCACACAGAAAGCAAAAGGGGGGGGGGGGACAGCCCGCCCCCAGCTGCCCACCCAGAAGGCATTGCGGCATAACACCGCGCCCAGCACGGTCAGTTATTAGAATACCCAGCAAAGGACAAGCACCCCCCACCCGTAATCAACTGCAGGGTGTCCTAGGGCCAGCCTGCTTACAAAACCGGCATTCCTGGGACAAAATTAAAACTGTATATTAATAATAAAAGGAAAAGAAAAAGAAAAAGTCCATGCCGCTGAAGGCTTCCAACTCCTAAACATAACTACACTTAATATAAGACTCACCCAAGGAAAGGAAAGAGACAAGGGCAAGGCAAGGTGTGAAACACACTTAGTAGGATACATTTCTAAGTAGACTATCAGAATCTAAAACAATGTTGCAGGATCGCAATAAGGCAAGTTTGTAGCTAGAGGGGAAGTGCAAAGTGCACAATGTAACTCAGCCAGTGTTCACTTATATTAGCCTAGCGGGTACTGAGGCCTTCCTCACACCAAGCTGCCATATTCTTCACTCCCGAAAAGGAGCCAGGTCACCGCCAAACGATCAGCACCCTGGAGTATCAATGTAGCGACGCCGAGGCTGCCTGTCCCTTGGCAATAAGTTGGTTCACATAACCCTCTGCCTCTGCAGCCGCTGTAAAAACATGATGGGATCCTTCATTCATCACATGTAATTTGGCAGGGTATTGTACAGTGAACCGGATCCCCGCACCAATAAGTTTTTCACAGAGGGGGACATATTCTCGGCGTTTCCGACTCAGCATAGCTGAATAATCCTGTGCAACACGGATTTTAGAGTTGTTATATAGGACTTCCCCCTTCTGTCGAGCCGCTCTTAAGATCCTTTCTTTTTGAGGGAAGTATAAAAACTTTACTAGCACGATTCTAGGACGGGTGTCCCGTGTCTGTTTGCTGCCGACACGATGCGCTCGTTCAATTCGGAGCTGGTCACCAAGCTCAGCACCATCTAGGATCTGCACAAGGAGTGCTTCCAGATAGCCCCGTAAATCTTTATCTGAGACGGCCTCGGGGATACCCATAAACCGTAGGTTGTTGCGCCGTAACCGGTTCTCCAGGTCATCCAGCTTAGCCTCGTGCAATCCGAGTTGGTTCTTTAGGCCAGCCACCTCCGTCTCCAACACCTCTATTCTGTCTTCTGCCTGCCCCAGACGGTCTTCAGCCTCATGAAGTCGATTCCCTAGGCTATCGACAGAGGCACGCAGCCCATCCATCTTCTCGTGGAGTGCATCAAATTGTGGCGAGAGGGCCGCGGCTACAGCCGCCGACATCGCATCCAGTGAGGCCGGGGATTTAGGCGAGCTGGGCGCCAGGGCTGGGTCTGCCATCTTGCTCGTGCCGGCCACCCGTTCCCGGTCTCTCCTGGTCGCTTTAGGTGCTACCGCCATGCTGTCCGTCCGCAATAGCCGCACTAAATGATTCTGCAGGCACTCCAACACACTCTGGGCACCCTCTCGTCTGTTTTCCACGGGAGTTACACGGTGCTATATTGCCGGCTTGCGCAAAGGGGTACGGAGCGCACTCAGGATGCGACCACTACCCTGCCCACATAATGTGACCCCTCCTCTGGAACCTTTTTTAAAAATTGGTGTTACATTGGCGATCCTCCAATCTTCAGGTATTAGAGATGATTTTAATGATAGTTCACAGATTACTAATAGCAGGTCTGCAATCTCATATTTCAGTTCTTTCAACACCCTTCGATATACCATCCGGCCCAGGTGATTTGCTACTCTTCAGTTTATCTAATAGTTGTAATACATCTTCCCGATGTATCGATATTTCCTTCAATTCTTCCGCACCTTTAAATACCACTTCAGTCATGGGTAACATCCCTACATCTTCCTCAGTAAAGACTGAAGCAAAGAATTCATTCAGTCTCTCCGCTATCGCCTTGTCGCCTCTTAGTGCTCCTTTAACCCCTTTATCATCTAACGGACCAACTGAATCTCTCACAGGTTTTTTGCTACGAATGTACTTGAAAAGGTCTTTACTTCGCGTTTTTGCTTCCACAGCAAGCTTCTTCTCAAATTCACCCTTTGCCGACTTGCCAGTGCTTGTGCTGTTTCCAGGTTTCGTCGTTTGGCTCTTTTTTCCATTTCCTGAAAGATGCTTTTTTGGCAACATCAGCCTCTCTGACCTCACCTTTAAACCATGCTGGCAGTTTTTTGGACTTCATTCCACTTTTCTTAAAGCGTGGAATACAGCTGGTCTGGGCTTTCAAAATAATATTTTTCAACAACAGCCAAGCCTGATGTACGTCTTTAACCTTTGCAACAGCTCCTTTTAGTTTTTTCTTAACTGTTTTCCTCATTTTATCATAGTCTCCTTTTCGAAAGTTAAAAGGTAGTACTGTGGATTTCCTTACTATCCCTCCTCCACTAATTAAATCAAAGGCGATCATGCTATGATCACTACTGCCAAGTGGCCCCAACAACCTTATCTCTTGCACTAGATCTGGTGTTCCACTAAGGATTAGGTCTAATATGGTTTCCCCTCTGGTCGGTTCATGAACCAGCTGCTCCAAGAAGCAGTCATTTATTTCATCTAGGAACTTTATCTCCCTAGCATGTCCTGACGTGACACTGACCCAGTCGATACCGAGGTAATTGAAATCACCCATTATTATTACTGCGCTGTAACGTTTGTTAGCTTCCTTGATTTCTTTGAGCATTTCATCATCCATTTGGTCATTCTGGCCAGGCGCTCGATAGTACACCCCCACTGCCATTGCCTTCCCCCTTTTAAATGGAATTTCAATCCATATAGATTCTACAGCAGATTTTGTTTCCTGCAAAACTTTAATCCTTTCTGACTCAATGCCCTCTCTAACATAGAGAGCAACCCCTCCACCAATTTGATCAGCTCTATCATTACGATATAGTTTGTACCCAGGTATCACAGTGTCCCACTGGTTGTCCTCCTTCCACCATGTCTCTGATATTCCAATCATATCTAACCTTTCATTTAGTGCTATATATTCTAACTCTCCCATCTTATTTTTTAGACTTCTAGCATTTGCATACAAGCATTTTAGAGAATGTATTTTATTCATATTAATTTGGCTATTGTTAGACATGGGTAATTTAGGATCTTTAAGCTCTGTCTGCTCCATACTTGAGGGCATTTGGGCTACTTTACTCTTTTGTGGAACCTCTCTGCTTTTGGTAGTATCCTTCAAAGATACATTCTTCCGAACCATCCGCTCTTGGGCGACTGTCGGCTTTCCCCTAATATCTAGTTTAAAAGCTGCTTTATCTCCTTTTTAAAGGTTAATGCCAGCAGCCTGGTTCCATCCCGGTTAAGGTGAAGCCCATCCCTTCAGAAGAGGCCCTCCTTTCTCCAGAATGTTCCCCAGTTCCTAACAAATCCAAAACCCTCATCTCTGCACCATTGTCTCATCCACGCATTAAGACTCAGGAGCTCTGCCTGCCTTTTGGGTCCTGCGCGTGGAACAGGAAGCATTTCAGAGAATGCTACCCTGGAAGTTCTAGATTTCAACTTCCTACCTAAAAGCCTAAATTTAGCCTCCAGAACCTCCCTACCACATTTTCCTATGTCATTGGTACCGACATGTACAAAGACAGCAGACTCCTCCCCAGCACTATCTAAGACCTTATCTAAGTGGCGTGTGAGGTCCGCTACCTTCGCACCAGGCAGGCATGTTACCAGGCGATCCTCACGTCCACCAGCCACCCAGCTATCTACATGCCTAATGATCGAATCACCAACTATAACGGCTGTCCTAACCCTTCCCTCATGGGCACATGGCCCTGGAGAAACGTCCTCGGTGCGAGAGGGTTTTACATCACCTGGAGGACAGGTCCTAGTTACAGGATCACTTCCTGCCACACCAGGGTGATGCTCTCCTGTCACGTGACCTCTCTCTTCCATGGCAACAGGGATGCTGCCAGACTGGAGGTGGGACTTCAGGACTATATCCCTGTAGGTCTCGTCTATGTACCTCTCTGTCTGTCTTATGCTTTCCAAGTCTGCTACTTTAGCCTCTAGAGAACGGACTCGTTTCCTGAGAGCAAAGAGCTCCTTGCACCTAGTGCACACGTAAGACCTCTCACCAACTGGGAGAAAATCATACATGTGACACTCAATGCAAAAGACTGGAAAGCCCCCATCCCACTGCTGGACTGCTGTCTGCATCTTAGTTTTAAGTTTGTGTTTAGATCTAAGTTCTTTACTTACTATGGTTTGCTATGGATATTTATACTAATAAAACTGTACCTAATGCGTGTAATATACCTTGTTCACCTGAAGCTTAACTAATCTCAGGTCCTTAGTGTATGACTGATTTGGGTAATGAGCTTCAACTGAGAGCACCTCCTGTCTTGTAAGATGTGTAAGTACCTATAAAGCTACGATTATCCCAGGGGAGGGAGGGAAATAACACTTATTAAAAGAGGGCTGCTACACAGTACCCTGTCTTGTGCTGCTGAGGTAAGCTATATTCTGATTTGATTTAAATTATAGCTCTTAGCTGCTGCTAGGCTCTAACTTCTTATGAAATTTAAACTACAAGCTCTCTGCTGGGTTCTAAGTTTAACCAGAAAGTTCTCTTCTGTGTTTTAAATTTAAGCTAAAAGTACTTGCTGATGCTAGGCCCTGAGTGACTATTAAATTTAGACTACAAGCTCTCTGCTGGGTTCCAAATGTAACCAGAAAGCTCTCTTTTGTGTTTTAAATTTAAACTAAAAGTACTTTGCTGTTACTAGGCCCTGAGTGACTATTAAATTTAAACTACAAGCTCTCTGCTGGGTATGAAATGTAACCAGAAAGTTCTGCTCTGTGTTTTAAAACTAAAAGTACTTTTCTGATGCTAGGCCCTGAGTGACTATTAAATGTAAACTACAAGCTCTCTGCTGGGTTCCAAATGTAACCAGAAAGCTCTCTTCTGTGTTTTAAATTTGAACTTAAACTGCTGCTACTAGGCCCTGACTGATTTAACAAACATAGTGGGTTCACAGATTAATTAGCTTTAATACAAAGAATTCCTTTTAGAAAATTACCAGAAGTATATACTCACAGTTGCAGATCTCTCTCCAGAAGTAACTGTCCCTTTTTCTAGTCCTTCAAGAATGGTGCCTTAAGTGCCTCGGTCCCAATCATGATCCCAACTCTTGCTCCCTCTGCAAGCAGATGATGAAAAGAGGTCTCGGAAATTCGGCCAGGAAGTTGTTGGAATTTGTCCTATCGTATTCAGTTTCATTGGCATCGACATCCTCCCACACTTCATCAACTTTGATGGTATCTAAAACCTCAAAAACCTCCAAGCGTAGTTCTGACTGTAAGAGGAAGAAGACTTCAAGATCCCCACAAAAATTTCCGAAAGATCCAAAGGAATCTCAAGCTTCCTCAAAGGAATCCAGAGAGACATAGAGAGGATTACGGGAGAGGTCCTGTTCGAGAAACAGAGACGCCCCGAAGACATCATTTGAGGTAGACCACCAAACTAAATGCCTCTGGTGGGAGGATTTGTCCTCCAAACCCTCCATGGGGAACTGGGAACCCTCTGAGGCTTCAACTTCAGCAGATCCCCCAGTGCCATGCTCTGGTACAGTGGCTGCAAGCCCTGTTCTGTCTCTGGACCAAACATTGGCAATTTCTTTGGATCAGCGCATGCTATCCATCAAGAAGACCTTAGTGGCTCTCCTGGCAGCCTTGGTACCACTTACACCAATGACTCCAGGACCACTCTTATTGGTATCGACATTGGTACTGACAGCACTATCGGTACAGATATTGGTATTGTCACAGGTGCTCCCCCATACCTCTGCTCCACCGCAAGTACAGGAGTTCAGAGCTCCCTCGACTTGGTCTGTGGGTATGGCACCACTGCCCAAGCAGCAGGGGGGAAGCATCGAACATGATTGGTACCAGCAGCAGCAGCATTCACATGGCCATCGGCATTGACAACGCTCACCAAGCTCAGAATCTGAGGCCTCTGATTTGGATCATCGGTCCTTCGATTCTGAAGACCTTCTTGATATGGCATAGGGGCCGTCACCTTCCAACACAACCTCCTATCGGAAGTCACAGCCAGAGGACATGTCCTTCCAAGAATTTATTCGGAACTTGATGGTAGACCTCTTGATACCTGCTGCAGCGGAATGGGAACCCTGAGCGGAAGAACTGAAAATTCTTCAGTACCCTTCAGCTCCAAAGGAGACAACAATTCTACCAGTACATAAGATCCTAAATAATCTAATGCTTCGAGTGTGGGAGAACCTGCTAACAATGTATCGTGTATTGGACGCCCCTGGCTTTCAAAAGGCTCAGCTGTAACATCACTCACAGTAGTTGAATCAACGATGCGCTGCATCAAAAGCGGTGAGACACATGCATCGATACCCACCGGAAGGAAATTGAGAAACCTCGATGCTTTCGCCTGATGGTCATTCCAGGCCTGCATGCTGGCTAGTACTATACCTTATATATGGGAATGTTCCATAAGGAAATGAATAAAGATTGGGAAGCCTTCATTCCTGAGGAAAAAAGGCCAGTTTTTGAGACAGTCCTCAAGAATGCCAGAATGTCTCAAAATTCGTAAACAGGGCAGCCTTTGATGCATTCAAGTCTACCAGCAGAGCATCAGCTATTGCCATCAGGGCTCAGAGGCTAGCATGGTTACAGGCCTCAGACCTGGAACAATGGATCCAGGATAAACTTGGTAACATTCCTTATATTGGAGAGAACCTCTTCAGAAAGAACTGGAGGGAAAAGGCCGGGGAGCTTGAAACTGATATACCACGCTAAAGAGTCTCTCTAGGAAGACAGCTGACCCTTCAAAAAAGAAGCCAGCAACAAAGAAACCCTTCTTTCCCAAGAAGAGGGTTCTATCCATCTTACTTGCATCCTTCTTACCAGCAAGGCAAGCAACAAGGGAAATGGAAAAAAGAGTGAAACGATGAAACCTGGAAACAGCACAAGCACTGGCAGGTCAAATGCAAGGCATTGATAAAGAAGGCAAAGGGAGAATTTGAGAAAAAGCTTGCTGCGGAAGCAAAAACGTGAAATAAAGATTTTTTTCAAGTACATTCATAGCAAAAAACCTGTGAGAGAGGCGGTTAGACCATTAGATGATAGAGGAGTTAAAGGGGCACTAAGAGGCGACAAGGAGATAGCAGAGAGACTGAATGAATTCTTTGCTTCAGTCTTTACTGAGGAAGATGTAGGGATGTTACCCATGACTAAAGTGGTATTTAAAGGTGCGGAAGAATTGAAGGAAATATCGATACATCGGGAAGATGTATTACAACTATTAGATAAACTGAAGAGTAGCAAATCACCTGGGCCGGATGGTATACATCCAAGGGTGTTGAAAGAACTGAAATGTGAGATTGCAGACCTGCTATTAGTAATCTGTGAACTATCATTAAAATCATCTCTAATAGCCGAAGATTGGAGGATCGCCAATGTAACACCAATTTCTAAAAAGGGTTCCGGGGTGATCCAGGAAACTACAGACCGGTGAGCCTGACGTCGGTACCGGGAAAAATGGTAGAAACCATCATAAAGAATAAAATTACTCAGCATGTAGATAGTCATGGCCTAATGGGAGACAGCCAACATGGCTTTAGACAAGGAAGATCTTGTCTTACTAATCTGTTATGTTTTTTTTGAAAGTGTGAATAAACAGGTGGACAAAGGTGAGTCTGTTGATATAGTGTATCTGGACTTTCAGAAAGCCTTTGACAAGGTCCCTCATGAGAGACTTTTGGCAAAACTAAAGAGTCATGGGATAGGAGGCAGTGTACTACTGTGGATCAAGAACTGGTTAAAAGATAGAAAGCAGAGGGTTGGGCTAAATGGCCAATTTTCCCAATGGAGAAAGGTGAAGAGTGGTGTACCCCAGGGATTAGTGCTGGGTCCGCTGCTTTTTGACATATTCATAAATATGTCAGTGGAGTGGAGGAGTGGCCTAATGGTTAAGAAAACTGGCTTTGGAACCCAGAGACCAGGGTTCGATTCCCACTAGCACTCCTTGTGGCCTTGGGCAAGTCACAACCCTCCATTGCCTGAGAAAAAATCCAAGTTATCAATTTCCCTGTTTAATGTACATTACCAAGTTTAAGTTTCAATGTAAACCGCTTTGATTGAAATGATAAAGCGGTATATAAAACCTGTTAAGTAAATAAATAAATAAAAATAAATAAATGACCTGGAAAGTGGAATAACGAGTGAGGTTATCAAATTTGCAGATGACACAAAACTATTTAAAGTTGTTAAAACCCAAGAGGATTGTGGAAAATTGCAAGAGGATCTTGATAAACTTGTAGACTGGGCATCAAAATGGCAGATGAAATTTAATGTGGACAAGTGCAAAGTTATGCACCTAGGGAAGAACAACCCAAACTATGGTTACACAATGCAAGGTTCCACATTAGGAACCACCACCCAGGAAAAAAATGTAGGCATCATTGTGGATAACATGTTAAAACCCTCGGCCCAGTGTGCAGCGGCAGCCAAGAGAGCAAATAGAATGCTAGGTATGATAAGGAAAGGAATGGAAAATAAAACAAAAGATATTATAATGCCTCTATACCGTTCCATGGTGAGACCGCACCTTGAATATTGTGTGCAATTCTGGTCGCCGTATCTTAAAAAGGATATAGCGTTATTAGAAAAGGTTCAGAGAAGAGCCACCAAAATGGTAAAGGGGATGGAAGGATACTCCTATGAAGAAAGGTTAAAATGGTTAGGGCTCTTTAACCTGGACAAGAGACGGCTGAGGGGAGATATGATAGAAGTCTATAAATTAATGAACGGAGTGGAACGGGTAAACGTAGATCGATTGTTTACCTTATCAGAATATAGAAAGACTAGGGGACATGCAATGAAGCTACAGGGTAAACTATTTAAGACTAATAAAAGAAAATATTTTTTCACTCAACGTGTAATCAAACTCTGGAATTTGTTACCTGAGGATGTATTAAAGGCTGTTAGTGTAGCTGGGTTTAAGAAAGGTTTGGACAAGTTCCTGGAGGAAAGGTCCATAAACCATTATTAAGAAGGGACCCAGGATATCAATGCTTGAACCAGTACAAGCATTGCAGAACCTGTGTCTTTTGGGGAAACTGCTAGGTACGTATGACCTAGATTGGCCACTGTTGGAAACAGTATGGCATATCTTATGTTCTTATGTTAAGCCTGCTAAAAAGTCCAGAATTGCTAAACAACAACCAGCAGCTCAGCCACAAGTGACATCCAGCTTTTGATTCAGTCCTAGGGAACAGAGTCTCCTTATCCTTGCAAGCACCCAATACAAGCAAAATAGTAAGTCAGCTTTGCTTCTTTGCCAACCAATGGCAGATGATCACCTCAGAGCAGTAGACCTTAAGCATCATTCAAGAAGGGGTACAAACTAAACTTCATGCAATCCCCTCTGCCTCACTTCAGGGGCGAATATCCTCTCCAACCTCCACTAGGGGCCCTACTCAAAGACAAAATCTCCAACCTACTCACACAGGATGCCATAGAAAAGGTTTCAAAGCCAAGAACTTCATGAAGGCTTCTACTCTTCTTACTTTCTCATCCCGAAGAAATCGGGAGGATACAGGCCTATCCTTGACCTTAGAAATCTCAACAAATTCCTGGTCAAGGAAAAGTTCAAAATGATTTCCCTTGGGGGGGGGGGAGGAAGTGACGTCACCGGAGCCGATGGCAGCTTGAGAGAGCTGCTCCGGCACCGACCCATCCATCGGGAGGACAGTGCAGCCTCCCGGACGTGGAAGGCGGTCACCCCGGGTGTGGGAAGCTGTCTGGAGGAGGCAGCAACCGGCGGAACGCCGGCGGCGGCAAATTCCAGTGGCGGCGAGCCACACATGCAGGAGAGCAGGGCAGCCGTGAGTAGTGGCAAAATGGCACCTGGAGTGACGGCGGGATCCGCATGAGAGGCGGGAAATGTGAAGCGAAGAGCTGGAGCCCCGCGCCCTCAACACTCATCCCTCAACAATCCGGAGCACACCAGGGAGGAAAGCAGCAGAGGCACTGTGGTGCTGGAGGTGAGAAGGAGCTGAGGAGGGTGGTCCACAGGCATTGTGCTGGCATTTGGTGCTGGGTGTCTGCAGAGCAGTGACCAGAGGGGAGGGCCACGAGGCCGAAGAGGCTATTGTGAGTGCAGCGAGCAGACCTGGTGCCACAAACGACGGCAGGGGGAGAGTGTGCTCTGGAGGTGTGAGAAAGGACAATATAAGACTGAGCACCGTGCTTGTGAGCCTGGGATCAGGGAGAACAGTACCTTCCCTAGCGGCTAAATCCAGTTCAGAGATGACTACCTGAAGGAAAGCAGCAGACCTCAGAGAATACGTGTACCCAGGGTCGCAAGGAGGGAAGAGTGATTCAGGGCAGTTGGAGAACAAAAAACTCCAGGATGGGTCTGGTGAACAAGGAGGAGACGCGGAGATGGAGAATGTAAAAGCCCCTGGCATGGATTATGTGCAAAATGTCACAAGAGCGGAGCTCAGGGACTGGTTTCTTGAAATTAAAAATGAAGTGCAGTCTGTGAAAAGTGAGCTGAACGAGCTGCTGGGACCGCTGAAGGAAGAAACTGGAGAGCTGGCGTGTAGAATGGGAGATCACGAGAACCGGTTGCAAGAGATTGAACAGCAGCAGGCGGGAGAGGTACAAAGAGGTGAAAAGTTGGGATCACAATACGAGGCCTTGCTGTACAAGCTGGAGGATTTGGAAAATCGATCTCGACGCAATAATCTGAGAATCCGCGGAATCCCCGAGGAGAAAGAATTTCAAGATAGTGAAAAAGTGGCAAGATCTGTATGTCTGGAGGTATTACAGAAAGGTGGTGAGGAGGTGGCAGCTGTGGCTATAGAATTGGAAAGAGCACACAGAGCACTGGGGCCACCAGTTGGCAACAGGCCTAGGGATATTATAATTTGCCTGGCACGTTATAAGATCAAGGAGAAAATTATCAACAAAATGAGGAGGGGTGGAGCCCTCATATGGCAAGGATATCCTGTGAATATATATGAGGACCTTTCTGCAGGCACGTTGCAGAGGAGGCGAGCAATGCAACCTGTTACACAGCTATTGAGGAGAGCAGAAATTAGGTACCGGTGGCTGCACCCTTTTGGATTATCGTTTACCCTTAAAGGGCGGACATGGCGGGCACAGACACCTGAGGAGGCGATGAAGGCCCTACGGGAAGCGGGCCTACGGCCCCAGGAGGCATCCTTGGGGACAGGGCCATCAACAGGAAAGTGGCAGGGGCAGCGTGGAGACAGTCCAGAGAGGAGGAAAAAGCGGGCGGCAGGTCAAGGACAAGTGATGCGAGAAGACCGACCGGTGGAGGAAACCTGACGAAATCTGTGGACTGTGATTATGATGGTTAAGCACTGGAGGTGGTGGTGGAGTGTATTGTTTAAGAATGTTTGATTAAGTGTCTTATACGTAATATGCAAGGCAGTGTTGAGGGAGGAGGGTGGGGTGGGAGGGAGAGTGTGGGGAGGGGTGAGGGTGTTGGAGAGCGGTGAGGAAAAGAAAATGGTAGATGATGGGAGAGGGTAGAGGGTGGGAAGCACAAGGTGGAGCGGTTGGGGGTGGGGGGTGATAGGAGGTCGGGCTAGGAGCGAGAGGAGGGGAGACGGGTGAGGGGAGGGGGAGACGGGTGAGGGGAGGGGGAGTGAGAGTACGAGATAGTGGAAGTGGGTGTGGGGGGGAGAGGAATGGAGTGAGGGGACGGGGGGAATGGGTTTGTGTGTCACGGCTGGGGAAGGTAGGGGGCGCACTACTCCTGAGTGGTCCTCTGGAAGGGAAGGAGGATGAGGGGGGATGGGGGGCAGGAGGGGGATGGGGGAGGAGAGGGAAGGCGAGGGGGCAGCAGGTTTCGGGGAGGACAGCCGGAATATGTAGGAAGAGGAGGGGGAGGGGGAGGGCGGGTGGGGGACAGAGGAAGGAGGGGGGGTGGAAGGGAGGAAGGGGAGAAACTGGGGAAGGGGTGTGGGCAGAGGAAAAGGTTAATAGTTATGACAATGAATGTAAAGGGGTTACGTACGAGACAGAAAAGAAGCTTGGTGGAGAGGGAAGGTAGAAGATTGGGAGCGGATATTATGTGCATACAAGAAACACACTTGCGGGTGGGGCAGGAGTACTTGTTGGAATCTAGACAATAGCCAAAGGTGGTTTTGGCGGGGCAGAGGACTAATCCTAGGAAAGGGGAGGTCGGAATCTTGGTGGGGGGGGGGGGAATACCATAATATGGTGAAGGAAATTAGGCGGGGGAAAGGAGGTAGATGGGTGGGGTACTACTGCAAATTGAGCGGGAAGAGGTGTGGGTGATAAGTATATATGGCCCGAATGAGAAGCAGGGGGAGACGTATGAGCTAATTTTGAAGGAGTTGGAGGGATTTGGGAATACCCCAATAATCTTGGGGGGGGGGGGGATTTCAATTTGACGTGTAATCCCCGAATTGATACCAGTGGGGGGCATGGGGGAGGAGGCCGAGGGGATAGGCGAAGTTTGCATAAACTGCGGGAGAGATTGGGTTTAGTAGATGTCCGGAGATGCTGGCACCCGGGGGAACGGAAGTATACATTCTACTCCCCAGTACATGGCTCATATAGCAGGTTGGATATGATTTGGGGGGGTGGTATCTGGTTGGAAAGAATACAGGAAGTGGAGCATGGCTCAATTACCTGGTCAGACCATGCTCCGGTGAGCGTACAATTTGACATGGGTAGCATGGATGACAGTCTGAAATTTTGGAAACTCAATGATTCCCTGCTGGAGGAGGAACAGCACGTGGGGAGGATTAAGGATAGTTTAAAGGAATATCTCTGGTTAAATGATACGGGGGAGGTGCCCATGGGGGTGGTGTGGGATGGCTTAAAGGCGGTAATTCGGGGACAACTGGTTAGTTTGGGGGCGCGAGTAAAGAGGGAAAAAGGGGCAGTGGAAACTGGCTTACTGCGGCAGTTGAGACGTTTGGAGGGTAAACATCAGAGAGTGTCGGACACACATATTGTTGCGGAACTCAATAAGGTAAGAGCGGAGTTGAGCAAACTGCGGGCCCAAGAGATAGCATTCCAGCTAGTGGTATTGAAACAGGCCCATTTTGAAGGGGGAAATTGGGCGGGGAGGCTGCTGGCAAGCCGCCTTAAGGGGAGGAGGCAGGCAGCGCATGTTGCGGGTATTCGTAATACTAAAGGGGACTGGGTACACCAGTCTAAGGAAATCAGAGGGGTATTTAGGGAGTTTTATGAGAAATTGTATAAAAGTGAACTGGGGGCGGGAGGGGAGGAGATTGAAGAGTTTTTGGAGGAATGTGGCTTACAGCAGGTGCCTGGGGAAGAAAGGGAGCGTTTGGGGCGGGAGATACAGGAAGAGGAGGTGAGGAGGGCTATAGCTACTTTGAAACTTGGAAAGGCTCCAGGATTGGATGGGTATACGGCAAAGTTTTATAAGGTAATGTCGGAACTTATAACGCCCGTCTTCACCAGGGTAATGAATAGGGTTCTTCAAGGGGAGAGACTTCCGCAGACAATGGCGGAGGCTGGTATAATGGTTTTACCGAAATCGGGCAAAGATAAGGGGGTATGCGGTTCTTATAGGCCCATATCCCTAATAAACTTAGATGCAAAAATTTTGGCAAAGGTACTGACAAATAGGATTCAGGACGTAGTGCCGCAATTGATACACCCCGATCAGATGGGTTTTGTAAAGGGGCGACAGGGTAGTGACAATGTGCGAAAGATTTTGAATGTTATGTGGCTACTTCAGAGGACCAAAGAATCGGCAGTGCTGGTCACTGTGGACGCAGAAAAAGCTTTTGATCGTGTGGAGTGGTCTTTTATGTTTCAGGTGTTGGAGAAAATGGGGTTTGGTGGACGGTATATTAGCTGGATAAGAGCTCTGTATCAGGGCCCACGAGCTAGAGTTCGAGTAAATGGTGGGTATTCAGAGAGTTTTGAGCTCCACAGGGGTACTAGACAGGGATGCCCATTATCGCCTTTATTGTTTGCACTGGCTATTGAGCCGCTGGCGGCATACATTAGGAGAATGGCGGATATCAAGGGAGTAAGGGTACGAGGGAGGGAGGAAAAAATAGGACTCTTTGCGGACGACATTATTTTTACCTGGACACAGCCACTTACAATGCTACCAGTGTTGGTGATGGCTATCCAGAGGTACAGTCGATTAGCGGGTTATAAAATGAACCAAGGGAAAACTGAATTGCTGGAATTTAACTTAGCGCCTAGGGTGGAAGAGAGCCTGCGACACCATTTTAAGTTTCGGTGGGTGGCAGAGAGTTTCCGATGTTTGGGGATTAAGTTGGGGACCCCTTTATCCAAGATTAAGCACTGGAATTATCAGGGATTGGTGGAGAATGTCAGGCAGGATTTATCACGTTGGAGGGGGTTGTATCTGTCCTGGCTGGGTCGTATTGCAGTGGTGAAAATGAATGTTCTCCCAAGGTTGCTTTTTGTATATATGTCCCTGCCGTGTTGGTTGGTAAGAAAGGAAATAGATAGGATGCAAAGTCTGCTCTTGCAGTTTATTTGGGATGGGAAGCATCCGAAGGTTACTCGGGCCACCATGTATAAGCTGCGGGAGGAGGGGGGGGCTGGGGGTCCCATCGTTGCACCGGTACTATGAAGCGGCGCAGCTTCGGGCATTGTTTGCTTGGAAGGAAGGGGTGGAACGCCCAGGGTGGGTGGAAAAGGAGGGGGCGGAGGGGGTAGGAGCAGGAGCTTGGATCTGGGATCCCAGTGTGGGGAGGCAGGGGAAGGTGGAGGAGAATCCGTATAGAGAACTTACGAGACAGGTTTGGGCGAAGTGGAGGGGGTATCTATTAGGGGGGAAACAGTATTCTAGGGAAACTCCCATTCAGATGGTAATGGAGGGGACGATGGGAGAGGCGGCAGGGGTTTTTCGGAGGTGGAGGGAGCAAGGGTTGTGGAAACTGGGTCAATTGGTGGAGGATGGGGGGAGGGTCTGGGGATTTGAGGGGCTTCAACAGCAATATCACTTGGAGGAACAGGATAGATACGCGTATGTTAGTTTGTGGTATTGGCTTCAGCGGAGGGCGGTGAAACAAGACTGGTTGGCGAAACCTACACCATTTGAAGAGATGATG
Organism: Ichthyophis bannanicus; assembly: GCA_033557465.1. Lineage (NCBI taxonomy): Eukaryota > Metazoa > Chordata > Amphibia > Gymnophiona > Ichthyophiidae > Ichthyophis > Ichthyophis bannanicus. The sequence continues at coordinate 198,033,497 of CM066045.1, forward strand.
GGGAGTAAAGGAATGCCTACTCGGATAATATCAAAGTTATATAGACTCTTGGGGGAATTCAAGCAGGGGGGCATACGGGGCCAACTACAGTGGGAGGAGGAGTTGGGAGGGCAGTGGGACTCCGAGAGATGGAAACATATTTACATTCAGACTCATAAATTAGCCCCGGGGACAGCAATGTTGTAAAATAGCTATAAGTTACGGTTGAGAATGTATTGGACCCTGGTGTGGCTTCATGCTTTGTATCCAGACAGCCCGGACCGTTGTTGGAAGGGGTGTGGGGCTAGAGGGGAATTGTTGCACATGATCTGGAGCTGCCCTATTGTACGGGCATATTGGTTGGGGGTGGAAGGGCTTAGGGTGGATATTACAGGGGAAAGGAAAGTTTCACTCCCAGCATGGTGATATTAAATGAGGTGGCAGGGGGGGGGGAGGGGGAGAATTAGGAAGACTACAGGGGTATTGTGTAATCGTTGGCCGGATGAGCCTTCTCCGTTGGTGGAAGAAAATGGGTGTCCCCCCCCTAGCGGAGATGGTGGGGAGAATGGAGCAGCTTTGGAGTTTCTGTGCAATAGAAGCACATCGAAAACATAGTATTACAAAATATAATAGGGTGTGGGAGCGGTATGAGCAGTGGAGGGTAGGGGGGTTGGCAAAGTGGTCTGAGCGGGTGGAGCGGGAGGGGTCAGTACGACGGTAAGGGTTTGGATTCAACTTTTACCCAGTTAACCCAATTGTACACGTAGGGAGAGGGGTGGTAATGTCTGCTTCTGTTGGTATTTCTGGTGAATTCTTGATTGAGTTCGAACTGTATGTATAATTTACCATGATTCCGATGTAAAGTTTAGGCTCTAGGTCTTTAGGATTTATATTATTTTTTAGGATGCAGAGTGCTATAGCTGGGAGGGAGGTAGTTTTTATAGGGCTGGGAGGGAGGGGGAGGTAGGGGGGGAATGCATTGTTTTTGTTTTTGTATGTCTGTGTTTAGAATTTAGAAGAATATCAGTAGGGTCGGTTGATGCCGATCTGTTAATCTATGGGTGAAGATCTTAGAGTGTGGTGGGGGTCTTAGGACGTGCAACTGTTTGTGGGTGTGGAAATTGCAAAAAGTATACATGGTAGAAAATAGGGTACACACTGGGTGAGGGGATCTCTCAAATTTGTAAATGAAGTATGGACTGTACGAGTATAATGGCTTATATTTGGGGGGGGGGGGTTCTGGCTACATGTTATGTGTTGTGTATTTTGATGTGTGCCAATAAAAAATTTAAATTATTTAAAAAAAAATGATTTCCCTTGGAACCTTGCTACCCTTCTTGCAGGAACAGGATTGGCTATGTTCCCTAGATCTCAAAGAGGCATACATACATATCTTGATACACCCAGGACCCCGAAAATTTCCTTGCTTTACCTTTCAGGGGATTCACTACCAGTACAGAGTTCTCCCCTTCAGACTAGTATCTTCTCCCAGGGTGTTCACAAAATGCATATCAGTGGTAGCAGCCTACCTGTGAAGCAAGGGAACCATAACCTACTATTGCTATTGTTACTTTGTCGTTACTTATTGTAACCTACTATTGCTGATATCATGTCTACACCTTGTTGATTGTTCACCGTTTTGACAGGGAGAAAAATGGTATACCAAAAATCAGTTAAATAAATAAATAAATCTTTGTCTTCCTTTATTTAGATGACTGGTTGATAAAGGCAGACTCTCCAGGAGAGCTCTCCACTTCTCTCAGAAACACTCTTGCAATACTGCAACACTTGGGATTCGTAGTAAACTTTCCAAAGTCCCACCTAACCCCACCCAAAGATTGGAATTCATAGGAGTAGTCCTGGACACTCACCTATCCAAAGCTTTTCTGCCTCTAGACTGCATGGACCGACTAGTATCCCTAGTCAACCACATGCGTCAGCAGACAAACTCAACAGTTTGAGACTTCCTTTGTCTCCTAGGCCACATGGCATTGATGCACAGTCCATGTGGTCCCATATGCAAGACTACATATGCGCCTCACGCAATGGACCCTAGCATCCCAATGGACACAATCCACAGGATGCCTATGGGACATCATTCGGGTCACCCACCCTCTAGTCCAATCCCTCCTATGGTGATGCATCCCAGCAAACCCACTAAAAGGGTCTCCTTTTTGGATGCCTCAGCTTTAACATACCCTGACCGCAGATGCATCCAACCTGGGTTGGGGAGCAAACCTGGAGTCAATATCCACACAAGGCCAACGGACGACTCTGGGGTCATCCTTACAGATCAACTTGTTGGAACTCCGGGCAATCACAAATGCCCTGTGGGTATTTCAACACCACGTCTCAAACAGCCAGGTTCTTGTCAGGACAGATAACCAGGTGGCAATGTTCTATGTGAACAAGCAGGGCGGAACAGGCTCACTTCCCCTCTGCAAAGAGGCCTGTCGCCTGTGGAACTTCGCCATATCTCACCACATACACCTTTGCGCAGTGTATATCCCTGGTGATCAAAATCACCTTGTAGACAGGCTCAGTCGGATTCTCCACCCACACGAGTGGAGTCTAGACCCTCACTCAGTGGAACAGATCTTCAAGACCTGGGTAATTCCAGTCATCGACCTCTTTGCCACTCCACAGAACAGCAAACTTCTGTAGTTTTGTTCCAGAGTTCCATCCAAGTTAAGCCAAGCAAACAATGCTTTTCACCTGCATTGGGGTCAGGGACTGCTTTTTGCATTTCTCCCATACCCCTAATTCCGAAGACCCTCTTCAAAATCCAGCTCGATGGAGGCACCATGATTCTCATAGCACCCTTCTGGCCCCATCAACCCTAGCTTCCCCTGCTACTTTGACTGCAACAGACTCAACCAATCAGTCTGGGCCACAGTCAGGGTCTTCTCTCCCAAAATGATGGAACAATCCTACATCCCAATCTGCAATCTCTCCATCTGACTGCATGGCTGCTGAAGGCATGATGCTCCAGGATCTTCACCTTCCTCAGGGGGTAAAGAACATCCTCCTGACATCAAGAAAACCCTCCACCAGGCAGACCTGCACTTTCAAATAGCGCAGGTTTGGATCATGGTGCGCAAGGGACAACCTCAATCCCTTTGACCTACCAGTGTCTGTGCTTTTGCAATATCTATTGCATCTGTCTTCCTCAGTACTGAAAACTAATTCGGTCAGAGTTAACCTCAGTGCCATCGCAGCTTTTCACAAGCCAATTGATGGTCAATCCATCTCAGTACATCCCTTAATGGCACATTTCATGAGAGGCCTCCTCCTCTCTAAGCTACCCATTCAGCCACCACCAGTGACCTGGGATCTCAATGTGGTGTTAGCACAGCTTCTCAAACTCCTGTTTGAGCCTTTAGCTACTGCTCACCTGTGGTACCTGTCATGGAAAGTCATATTTGTAGTTGCTCTGATCTTGGCCAGACGCATCAGTGAATTACAGGCCTTGATGGCTCATCCACCATATACTAAATTCCATCATGACAAAGTCATCCTATGGACACACCCTCACTTTTTGCCAAAAGTGGTATCCTCCTTTCACATCAGCTAATCAGTCTTTCTTCTAGTCTTCTTTCCAAGTCCACACTCTTCCCATGCAGAGGCAACCCTGCGCACCCTGGATTGCAAATGAGCCCTGGCCTTCTAACTACAGAGGACTCAGGATTTCCTCAAGTCCTCACAATTGATCATTTCCTTTGAACCCACTCAGTTGAGGCTTTCTGTAACAAAGTGTATGCTCTCCAGATGTATAGCAGACTGCATCACTTTTGCTTATGATAAAGCAGGACTCTCTCTCACAAGTCATGTCACTGCTCACAATGGCCGAGCCATGGCAGCTTCTGTAGCCAACCTACACTCAGTAGCCACTGATGAAATATGCAGGGAGGCGGTCCTCAAACATCTCTTTGGAACATAATTACAACTCCCCCCCCCCACCCACACTGTTTATGCTAGATCTCCATGGTGGGGATATCTATGTCCAACTGAAACCAGTCCAATCTTTCTGACCTGGTTTCCAAGTCTCCTGAAGATCTGGGAGCTAGGGAGACCCATATGTGAAGACTACATTCCTGCTTGTTCCTGGAGATAGCACAGTTACTCACCTGTAATAGGTGATCTCCAGGAACAGCAGAAGTTTAGTCTTCACAACCCACCCTCCTCTCCATAGAACTGTAGGGTTATTTTTACTCTTCCTACTCAGCTACACACCCAAATGAGGAGAGAGTCAGAAGAGCAGGAAGGCAGTCACGCAGGTGCAGTAGAGTGCTCCAAAGGCATTCCTTAGGACGCTGGGGAGTGTTACCGTGCAGGCTCCGTCGGTACCGATGTCACCCCATATGTAAAGACTAAATTCTTGCTGTTCCCGGAGATCACTTGTTACAGGTAACTATGCTTTATCCTCCCATTTTATTGCATTAGTTTTTCATCTTCTTTTTGTATCTTGGCTTTCCTGACTACATTGCTAGCTTCTCTAAGTTTTTCCAAATATAGAAGCCTGTCTTCCTCTCTGTGATCTCTTATATTTTATGAAGGCCTCCCTCTTTTTCTTCACCTTTTCAGCTACTTCTTTTGAGAACCATAGTGGCCTCCTTTTCCTTTTATTTACTTTTCTAACAAAAAAGTTTGTTGCCCTTAAAATATCCCCTTTCAGTTTTGCCCAGTGCTTTTCTATATCCCCAGCTGTTCCCATCCTGCTAACGACTCCTTGAGGTATTGTCCCATTTTGGCAAAGTTAGTTTTCCTAAAGTCTAAGGCCATCGCTTTTGAATGGATTTTTATCAGCCCTAGTCCTAACACTTAACCACACTATCTGGTGATCACTAGATGTGAGATGATCTCCCACTATTACATCAGAAACATTTTCCCCATTGGTAAGCACCAAATCCAGTATGGCCCCTTCAAGTGTGGGTTCTTTTTCAAGTTGCTGGAATAGCTCTTGTAGAGAATCTAGGATCTCCTTACTTCTAGATGACACCGCAGCAGGGATGTGCCAATCAATATCCATAAAGAGTGAGAGCCAAGAGTCAAAGTCAGTGAGAAAGGTAGAGGTGGACTTATCAAGGGGTTGATAAATGACAGCGATCCGGAGAGATATTGGAGTAATGAGGCAGATAGAGTGGACTTCAGAGGAAGGAATGGAGTGAGACTGAGGCAGAAGGAGAGGTTGAAATTGGCAGGAATGGGAGAGTAGAAACCCAACAGCACCACCATGCCCAATGGAGCAAGGCATATGGAAGAATTGGTAGCCCCCATGACAGAGGGTAGCAGCTGAAGTAGTCTTTGGGGAGAAGCCAGGTCTCAGAACAAGAAGATGCAGAGTATTAGAGATAAAGAGGTCATGAATAAAGGCAAGTTTATTAGAGTGGGAGTGTGTGTTCCACAAGGCATATGAGAAAGGGATAGAGAACGTGGAAAGGAGAGGGATAGGACTGAGGGGTTGCATGTGGATCTTCCCTGGGAATGTAAAACAATCTAGGTGGGGCTAGGGTTGGGATTGATATCCACCGATGAGAGGAGACTGCGGGGGAGACAGGAGAGAGCATGATGATAACGAGTTGAAGGTTTTTTGGAGAGAGGGAAGATGGCTGAATAAGAAGAAAATGGTGAAGCTGAAGAGCACATGACAGGGTAGAAGATGGCAGGAGAGGTGATGATGGTAAGGGGGAGTGGTAAGCACGTTGTCTGTCTGCCAACTCTACCCTCATCCCTATAAAAACAGCAAGGACATTTTACCCAGATAATTGTTTCATTCATTGGATAAGATCTCTGGAAAACTGCTTGAATAGAACTTTAAGCATCAACAGCATCCCAGGAAATGTGCAATAAGGTTCATTTTAAAAGCCTTAGTCATGAATTGGATGTCTGAGAACATGCATGCAAACGTTCCTAGCACCATTTATACATTGGTTTTTAGGATGTCTCCAATGCAGGAGATGTCCAAAAGGACGCCAATGTAACGCCTATTTTAAAAAGGAGATAGAACAGTTTTTAAACTAGATAATAGGGGAAAGCCGACAGTTGCCCAAGAGCGCATGGTTCGGAAGAATGTATCCTTGCAGGATACTACCAAAAGCAGAGAGGTTCCAAAAAAGAGTAAAGTAGCCCAAATGCCCTCGACTATGGAGCAGACAGAGCTTAAAGATCCCAAATTACCCATGTCTACCAATAGCCAAATTAATATGAATAAAATACATTCTCTAAAATGCTTGTATGCAAATGCTAGAAGTCTAAAAAAATAAGATGGGAGAGTTAGAATATATAGCACTAAATGAGAGGTTAGATATGATTGGAATAACAGAGACATGGTGGAAGGAGGACAACCAGTGGGACACTGTGATACCTGGGTACAAACTATATCGTAATGATAGAGCTGATCAAATTGGTGGAAGGGTTGCACTCTATGTTAGAGCGGGCATTGAATCAGAAAGGATTAAAGCTTTGCAGGAAACAAAATTTGCTGTAGAATTTCTATGGATTGAAATTCCATGTAAAAAGGGGAAGGCGATAGCAGTGGGAGTGTACTATCGACCTCCTGGCCAGAATGAACAAATGGATGATGAAATGCTCAAAGAAATCAAGGAAGCTAACAAAGGTTACAGCGCAGTAATAATAGTGGGTGATTTCAATTACCCCGGTATCGACTGAGTCAGTGTCACAGCAGGACATGCTAGGGAGATAAAGTTCCTAGATGAAATAAATGACTGCTTCTTGGAGCAGCTGGTTCATGAACTGACCAGAGGGGAAGCCATATTAGACCTAGTCCTTAGTGGAACATCAGATCTAGTGCAAGAGATAAGGGTGTTGGGGCCACATTGCAATAGTGATCATAGCATGATCGCCTTTGATTTAATTAGTGGAGGAGGGATAGTAAAGAAATCCACAGTACTACCTTTTAACTTTTGAAAGGGAGACTATTATAAAATGAGGAAAATAGTTAAGAAAAAACTAAAAGGAGTAGTTGCAAAGGTTAAAGACTTACACCAAGCTTGGGTGTTGTTGAAAAGCTTGGGTGTTGTTACACCAAGCTTGGGTGTTATCTTGGAAGCCCAGACCAGCTGTATTCCACGCTTTAAGAAAAGTGGAAGGACGTCCAAAAAACTGCCAGCATGGTTTAAAGGTGAGGTCAGAGAGGCTGTTGTTGCCAAAAAAACATCTTTCAGGAAATGGAAAAAAGAGCCAAACGACGAAACCTAGAAACAGCACAAGCACTGGCAAGTCAAATGCAAGGCATTTATAAGGCAGGCAAAGGGAGAATTTGAGAAGAAGCTTGCTGCGGAAGCAAAAACGCGAAAAAAAGACTTTTTCAAGTACATTCGTAGCAAAAAACCTGTGAGAGAGTCAGTTGGTCCATTAGATGATAGAGGGGTTAAAGGGACACTAAGAGGCGACAAGGCAATAGTGGAGAGACTGAATGACTTATTTGCTTCGGTCTTTACTGAGGAAGAAGTAGGGATGTTACTGTGGCAAGGAGGCCTATCCAGAGTCTGGGGGAGGACAAAGAGACAGGGAATTCACCCTAGTAAAGGGCCCCCTTTACTCAAGTCAGGGTAGGAAAGCCCTAAACACCACCAGGGATCAGAAAACATCCACGTGGAAAACACTTCAGGTGGAGAGGATACAAGGCTCAGAACCCTTTAGGCAGTGAATGCTTCAAGCACTCAGGTGACCGGAGTCAGGCTGATTGCCGTCACCTGAGTAGGGTGGGGTTGGAGCTAGAGCCCTGGAAGTATAAACACAGAGAAGAGTATGACTTGGAAAGGAGGAGAGGAGAAGCAGGCAGCCAGGCTGAGCAGAGCAGAGGAATGCACCTTCCAGCTGGAGAGAGTGCTATTTGGCATGTAGCATGGCTGCAGGAGAGTTTGGAGCCAGGAACAAGAGAGACTCCAGGATTCCCCGGAAGGCTGTTAGCTGAGCACTGTGAGCAAGGTGGGGAGTCAGAGCCTATGCAGCTGGGAGATCCCGAGGTGAAGTTGATTGAGGAGGACACACCCATGGACTATTCCTTGTGCCAAGCTGTAAACCTGGGGAATGTAGAAAAAGGAAGCCAGTCCTGAGAGAAGGCTTCCAGGAAAAAGGTACTCTTATTCCAAGCAGGGTGGCTGAGATCCCCATGTGTTTATAGAGGGGAAGTTTACCACAGACTGTAAATGTGATTGTTTTTGTTTTGTGCTTTAACCCCAGCAAAGCTGAAAAGGGAATACAATAAGCTTGCTGGTAAGGACTGTGTATCCTGCAATAGAGAAAACCTTTAATACTGCATTTTGTGGTTGGATATGTTTTGGACAATGCTCTGCTTTCAAGAGTCCTGAACCAACAATCCTATGCGTGGTATGATGGAACCATTGTGTATATAAAAATAATAAATTTCTGTCATTTGCCTTACCTACTTGAGCCTGACTACAGCTTTCTGCATGGTGCACTCATACAGCTGAATAAGGACTACATTTCTCAGAGGGCATTGCAGGGAAATAGTTTAAAAAAAAAGCTGAAAAAGCATACAGCAGAAAGTTCCTCTAAAAATCCACGCCCCTCTAACCTAGAGGCGAGTGGTGGTGGCATGACAGTTACCCATGACTGAAGTGGTATTTAAAGGTGTGGAAGAATTGAAGGAAATATCGATACATTGGGAAGATGTATTTCAACTATTAGATAAACTGAAGAGTAGCAAATCACCTGGGCCAGATGGTATACATCCAAGGGTGTTGAAAGAACTGAAATATGAGATTGCAGACCTGCTATTAGTAATCTGTGAATTTTCATTGAAATTATCTGTAATACCTGAAGATTGGAGGATCGCCAGTGTTACGCCAGTTTTTAAAAAGTGTTCCAGGGGTGATCCGGGAAACTACAGACCAGTGAGCCTGACGTCAGTACTGGGAAAAATGGTAGAAACCATCATAAAGAATAAAATTACTCAGCATGTAGATAGTCATGGCCTAATGGGAGACAGCCAACATGGCTTTAGACAAGGAAGATATTGTTTTACTAATCTGTTATGTTTTTTTGAAGGTGTGAATAAACAGGTGGACAAAGGTGAGTCGGTTGATATAGTGTACCTGGACTTTCGGAAAGCCTTTGACACGGTCCCTCTTCAGAGACTTTTGGCAAAACTAAAGAGTCATGGGATAAAAGGCAGTGTACTATTGTGGATCAGGAACTGGTTAAAAGATAGAAAGCAGAGGGTAGGGCTAAATGGCCAATTTTCCCAATGGAGAAAGGTGAATACTGGTGTACCCCAGGGATCTGTGCTAGGTCCCCTGCTTTTTGACATATTCATAAATGACCTGGAAAGGGGAATAATGAGTGAGGTTATCAAATTTGCAGATGACACAAAACTATTTAAAGTTGTTAAAACCCAAGAGGATTGTGGAAAATTGCAAGAGGATCTTGATAAATTGGAAGACTGGGCATCCAAATGGAAGATGAAATTTAATGTGGACAAGTGCAAAGTTATGCACCTAGGGAAGAACAACCCAAACTATGGTTGCACGATGCAAGGTTCCACATTAGGAACCACCACCCAGGAAAAAGATTTAGGCGTCATTGTGGATAACATGTTAAAACCCTCGGCCCAGTATGCAGCGGCAGCCAAGAGAGCAAATAGAATGCTAAGTATCATAAGGAAAGGAATGGAAAATAAAACAAAATATATTATAATGCCTCTATATCGTTCCATGGTGAGACTGCACCTTGAATATTGTGTGCAATTCTGGTCGCCGTATCTTAAAAAGGATATAGCATTATTAGAAAAGATACAGAGAAGAGCCACCAAAATGGTAAAGGGAATGGAAGGATACCCGTATGAAGAAAGGCTAAAAGGTTAGGGCTCTTTAACCTGGAAAAGAGAAGGCTGAGGGGAGATATGATAGAGGTCTATAAATTAATGAATGGAGTGGAATGGGTAAACGTAGATCGATTGTTTACGTCATCAGAACATAGAAAGACTAGGGGACATGCAGTGAAGCTACAGGGTAACTTATTTAAGACTAACAAGAGAAAATATTTTTTCACTCAAAGTGTAATCAAACTCTGGAATAGATGTAGTAAAAGCTGTTAGTGTAGCTGGTTTTAAATGCGGTTTGGACAAGTTCCTAGAGGAAAGGTCCATAAACCATTATTAAAAGGGACCCGGGATATCAGTGCTTGACCCAATACAAGCATTGAGGAACCTGTGTCTTTTGTGGAAAGTGCTAGGAACTGTGACCTAGATTGGCCACTGTTGGGAACAGGATACTGGGCTTGGTGGACCTTGGTCTGACCCAGTATGGCATCTCTAGTGTTCTTATGGATGGGTGACCATCTTGGAACACTGGGTGCTGTAGGCTTACTGCATGGAAGAAAGGCCTGGTACTCTATTTCTGGTTGCACCTTGCCAAGAAAACCCAGGAGCTGGGCTGTCAGCTGTCAGACTTGATGGCATGCTTTCACAACCAGCTAGGATTTTAATGTGAGGAGGTGTTAAGCGTAAGCTCGCAGATCTTGGTCAATGCTGGTAAAGAATTTAAGCCAGTTTATAGCACACACACTTTCCTTCTGTGTTTGCTGAAGGCAGCGGTGAAGAATCATTTTGCTGTTCATGTGCCACTGAGTAAGTGACATACATACAAGTGCCAAACTGGCTTCTTTCTGCACAGAATATGGGCACTGGCAACGCAGACCCCTGTGCGTCTTGTTTGCACACAGCTCATTTGCATCATCGCTGAGTAAACTTCTGCATTAAACTTGCTTAAGAGATCGTGCACTAGAGCTTTACCATCAGCCTCTCCCATATCTAGCTAAACAGTTTTGCGTTGACTTCTGCTTCCCTTTCTGCTTAAATGTTTTAGATTTAGGAACTAGAAAGCAATGTCCTCTCACCTGCCTCTGGAGCTTGAGCTGCTTTCTGTCTCCTTCCCCTGCACTACAGGCCAGATGAGGGGGGAGCAGCCTAGTGGTTAGAGCACTGGCTTGGGAACCAGGAGACCGGTGTGTGAGTCCCACTAACACTCCTTGTGGCTTCAAGCAAGTCACTTAACCCTCTGTTGCCTCAGAAGAATCCAAGTTATCAATGTCCCTGTTTAATGAACATTACCAAGTTAAAGTTACAATGTAAACCGCCATGGTTAAAGCGCTATAAAAGACCTGATAAAAAAAAGAATGCAACAGATTTTGGTTATGTACTTTCCTGTCTGCTTCTGGTAGTCTTCCAAGGACCTCAGCAGTGGCTTTGTGCCTGTCTTGCTGTGATGGTCAGGACTTCGTTGGGGCTCAGGGGGAGAGTGCTATATGCTGTGATTCAGCAGCTGAAAAGTCATGGGGCTCTTGTGTACCATGAGTCACCTATGATTGCATTTAGGAAGGAAAATAGTGATGGCAACCTGGCAAGCCTAAGTCTTCAAGACTTCCACCAACTTCATCAGGCTCTGTCCTTTGGCCTTTTAACTAAGATCGCTGTAGCAGGCAGCAGAGACTGGGCCATGGACTGTGGACCGTCTCTCCCATTCTGGCCTTACTTTTGAAGAGGGTCAGAGTTTAGCACCCTGTGGATCAGGATCAAGAGAAGAGCAGTTGTGCTGCTTGTGGGCAGCTTGTGCACAGAGAGATTTCAGTAGGACATGAACATCTTGGACTAACACTAAGCCTGCTGTAGCTAGGAGAAGGGATTAGGTGTGTAATGGAAGAAATAAGGGTGAACTAGCTCCAGGTTTTTGAGGATAAGCCGATCCAGTCCTGCTTTTAACTCTTGCTACCACATTCGATTTCCTTAAGAACATCAGCCCTGGATCACGCAGTCCTGCAAATGCAGAGACAGCCGGCAACGCACAGTCGATGTAAGTGAGAGCAAAGTTCCCCGAGCCGTCACACAGTGAGGAGAAACCCCTTAGGAGTCACCTCCCCTCGCCTGGACTCTGCGACATGAGCCTGATACAGCGCCCCCTTCAGACAGCACGTCACATTACAGCAAACTAGTGAACTAGAGAATGCCGTCTCTCTCTCACCCATCCCATGCTGTCTCTTTCCTCCTCTGATTCCTCCATGCTGTGTTTCCTCTCCCCTCCGCTCCGAAGACGCCTCTCTTCTCCCTCTGGGATTCTGTCTCTCTTTCTCGTCCCTCTCCTTGCTGTCTGTCTCACTGCCCCACCACTTTAAAGATGCCTCTCTTCTCCTCCTCCTATCTGTCTCGTATCCCTTCTCCGTCCACAGAGGCTCCCTCCCCCACCCTTCTGTGTCTTCCCCCTCCTCTCCGGCTCTTCTGTCTCTTGGTCTCTCCCTGCTTCTGTCGATCTCTTTTTCTCCTCCTCCTCTTCCCCTGTCTCGTGTTCTGTTTCTTGCTCCTTCTCCCTCCAGAAGGGGGTTCTGTCTCTCCTCCCCCCTTCTCCTCCTCCCCCGTCTCCTCTCCGGCTCTTCTGTCTCTTGCTGTCTCCCTGCTTCTGCCGGTCACTTTTTCTCCTCCTCCTCTGTCTCTTGTTCCTTCTCCCTCCCCCCTCCTTCTGTCTCTCTCCCCTCCCTCTCCCTCCCAACCTTCTCCTCTCCGGCTGTTCTGTCTCTTGGTCTCTCCCTGCTTCTGCCGGTCTCTTTTTCTCCTCCTCCTCTGTCTCTTGTTCCTTCCCCCTCCCCCCTCCTTCTGTCTCCCCCTCCTCCCTCCCCTTCCCCCTCCCCTTCTGTCTCTCCAGCCCCCCCTCCCCTTTCTCCTCTCCAGCCCCCCCTCCCCTTTCTCCTCTCCGGCTGTTCTGTCTCTTGCTCTCTCCCTGCTTCTGCCGGTCTCTTTTTCTCCTCCTCCTCTGTCTCTGGCTCTCTCCCTGCTGCTGCCGGTTTCTCCCCTCCTCCTCTTCCCCCGGTAGCTGCGGTCGGGGACTTTGGTCCGACCCCGGCGGGTGATCAGCGGGGAGGAGTCGGACCCCCCTCCCCCGAGCTGCACTTCCTCCTCCAGCCGAGCAGCAGCGACATGTCTGCGGCCGCCGCTCCGAGCAAACACCCGCTGAGGAAACGGAGGAGCCTGCAGCCCTCCCCCCGTGCCGGTCAGTGCCTCGCCCCCGGCCGCTACCTCCATCCGCACTGCCGCCCAGATGTGCGACCTCCCCCCTGGCCCCCTTCCCCCCCCCCCGGGCTTCGCTCCCCTGCCCAGCGAGCGATGAAGGCTTTGCATTGTCTCGGGTCCCAGCCCTGCTCCGGCTTCGGGGGGGGGGGGGGGGGGGCTTTGCACTTTCCTCTCGCTGCAGCACTGGGCATGGGAGCTTCTTCCCTCAGCACTTCCTGCACCGAACTCCCACCTTTCATCCCCAGCTCCTCTTTGTCTCTCGGTTGTGCTTAGTAAGGCTTTTTGTTCCGTTTATAAGCAGAGGGAAGAGCTGCCACTGATACTGAGAGACAGAGTAGAAAGTAGAAGTGAGCAAGGCTGGGGACAGCGCAGATACAGCGCGCACACGGACAGCAGAGGCGCACTGCCTGACATAGCGCGCCTAGAGGAACAATGCATGCACTGTGTCATTGCAGAACCGGAGAGTGTAGATTCAGTGCGTCACTGAGGGACAGGAGAGACTGTGAATAGAGTGTGCCACTGCAGGACAAGAGAGAATCTGGATACAGAGCATCACTGACGGACAGGAGAGACTGTGGATAGAGTGTGTCACTTAAGGACAGGAGAGACAGTGAATACAGAGTGTCACTTAAGGACAGGAGAGACTGTGGATACAGAGTGTCACTTAAGGACAGGAGAGACAGTGAATACAGAGTGTCACTTAAGGACAAGAGAGACTGTGGATACAGAGTGTCACTGAGGGACAGGAGAGACTCTGGATACAGAGTGTGTCACTGAGAGACAGGAGAGACTGTGGATACAGAGTGTCACTGAGGGACAGGAGAGACTCTGGATACAGAGCATCACTGACGGACAGGAGAGACTGTGGATAGAGTGTGTCACTTAAGGACAGGAGAGACAGTGAATACAGAGTGTCACTTAAGGACAGGAGAGACTGTGGATACAGAGCGTCATTGCAGGACAGGAGAGACTGTGGATACAGAGCGTCACTGAGGGACAGGAGAGACTGTGGATACAGAGCGTCACTGAGGGACAGGAGAGACTATGAATAGAGTGTGCCACTGCAGGACAGGAGAGACTGTGGATACAGAGGTCACTGAGGGACAGGAGAGACTGTGGATACAGAGCGTCACTGAGGGACAGGAGAGACTGTGAATACAGAGTGTCACTGAAGGACAGGAGAGACTGTGGATACAGAGTGTCACTGAGGGACAGGAGAGACTGTGGATACAGAGTGCCACTGCAGACAGGAGAGACTGTGGATACAGAGCGTCACTGAGAGACAGGAGAGACTGTGGATACAGAGCGTCACTGAAGGACAGGAGAGACTGTGGATACAGAGTGTCACTGAGGGACAGGAGAGACTGTGGATTCAGAGTGCCACTGCAGACAGGAGAGACTGTGGATAGAGTGTCACTGCAGGACAGGAGAGACTGTGGATACAGAACGTCACTGAGGGACAGGAGAGACTGTGGATACAGAGCGTCACTGAAGGACAGGAGAGACTGTGGATACAGAGGTCACTGAGGGACAGGAGAGACTGTGGATAGAGTGTCACTGCAGGACAGGAGAGACTGTGAATACAGAGTGTCACTGAAGGACAGGAGAGACTGTGGATACAGAGTGCCACTGCAGACAGGAGAGACTGTGGATACAAAGCGTCACTGAGGGACAGGAGAGACTGTGGATACAGAGTATCACTGAGGGACAGGAGAGACTGTGGATACAGAGTGTGTCACTGAGGGACAGGAGAGACTGTGGATACAGAGTGTGTCACTGAAGGACAGGAGAGACTGTGGATAGATTGTGTCACTGAGGGACAGGAGAGACTGTGGCTAGAGAGCGTCACTGAGGGACAGAAGAGACTGTGGATACAGAGTGTGTCACTGAGGGACAGGAGAGACTGTGGATAGAGTGTGTCACTGAGGGACAGGAGAGACTGTGGCTACAGAGCGTCACTGAGGGACAGGAGAGACTGTGGATAGAGTGTGTCACTTAAGGACAGGAGAGACTGTGGATACAGTGGTCACTGAGGGACAGGAGAGACTGTGGATACAGAGTGTCACTGAGGGACAGGAGAGACTGTGAATAGAGTGTGCCACTGCAGGACAGGAGAGACTGTGGATACTGAGTGTCACTGAGGCACAGGAGAGACTGAATAGAGTGTGCCACTGCAGGACAGGAGAGACTGTGGATACAGAGCGTCACTGAGGCACAGGAGAGACTGTGAATAGAGTGTCACTGCAGGACAGGAGAGACTGTGGATACAGAGCGTCACTGAAGGACAGGAGAGACTGTGGATACAGAGCGTCACTGAAGGACAGGAGAGACTGTGGATAGAGTGTCACTGCAGGACAGGAGAGACTGTGGATACAGAGTGTCACCGAGGGACAGGAGAGACTGTGGATACAGAGTGTCACTGAGGGACAGGAGAGACTGTGGATACAGAGTGTCACTGAGGGACAGGAGAGACTGTGGATACAGAGCGTCTCTGAAGGACAGGAGAGACTGTGGATACAGAGCGTCACTGAGGGACAGGAGAGACTGTGGATAGAGAGCGTCACTGAAGGACAGGAGAGACTGTGAATACAGAGTGTCACTGAGGGACAGGAGAGACTGTGGATACAGAGTGTCACTGAGGGACAGGAGAGACTGTGGATACAGAGGTCACTGAGGGACAGGAGAGACTGTGGATACAGAGTGTCACTGAGGGACAGGAGTGACTGTGGATAGAGTGTGTCACTTAAGGACAGGAGAGACTGTGGATACAGAGGTCACTGAGGGACAGGAGAGACTGTGGATACAGAGCATCACTGAGGGACAGGAGAGACTATGAATAGAGTGTGTCACTTAAGGACAGGAGAGACTGTGCATACAGAGTGTCACTGAGGGACAGGAGTGACTGTGGATAGAGTGTGTCACTTAAGGACAGGAGAGACTGTGGATACAGAGGTCACTGAGGGACAGGAGAGACTGTGGATACAGAGCATCACTGAGGGACAGGAGAGACTATGAATAGAGTGTGCCACTACAGGACAGGAGAGACTGTGCATACAGAGCGTTACTGAGGGACAGGCGAGACTGTGAATAGAGTGTATCACTACAGGACAGGAGAGACTGTGGCTACAGAGTGTCACTGAGGGACAGGAGAGACTGGATGCAGAGCGTCATTGAGAGACAGGAGAGACTGTGGATACAGAGTGTCACTGCAGGACAGGAGAGACTGTGGATACAGAGCGTCACTGAAGGACAGGAGAGACTGTGAATAGAGTGTGCAACTGCAGGACAGGAGAGACTGTGGATACAGAGCGTCACTGAGGTACAGGAGAGACTGTGAATAGAGTGTGTCACTACAGGACAGGAGAGACTGTGGATACAGAGCGTCACTGAGGGACAGGAGAGACTGTGAATAGAGTGTGTCACTTAAGGATACGAAAGAGTGTGGATATAGCAAGTCACTGTAAGACAGGAGACATTGTGGATACAGTGTGTCACTGCAGGAAAGGAGAGATTATGGTTACAATATGTCACTGCACAACAGGAGAGAGTGTGAATGCAGTGTATCACTGCAGGATAAAGGAAAGTGTGGATACAATATGTCACTACAGGACAAGAAATAGTATGGACACAGTATCACTGCTGGACAGAAGAGAGTGTTGATACAGGAGACATTGTGGATACAGTATGTCACTCCAGGATATGAGAGATTGTGGATTCAGAGTGTCACTGTGGGACAGGGGAAAGTGTGGATACAGTGTGTCACTGCAAGATAGGGGAGAGTGTGGATACAGTGTGTCACTGCAGCACAGGAGAGATTGCGGATAAAGTGTATCACTGCAGGACAGGGAAAGTGTGGATATAGTGTGTCACTGTGTGACAGGAGAGAGTGTGGATACAATATGTCAGTGCAGAATAGGAGAGAGTATGGATATAGTATGTCACAGTGGGACAGGAAACATTGTGGATACAGTGTGTCACTGCATGACAGGGGAGAGTTGGGATACAGTGTGTTACTGCAGGACTGGAGAGAGTGTGGATACAATGTCACTGCAGGACAGGGGATATTGTGAATACAGTATATCACTGCAGGACAGGAGAGAGTGTGGATAGAGTGTGTCATTGAGGGACAGGGGATATTGTGAATACAGTATTTCACTGCAGGACAGGGAAAGTGTGGATATAGTGTGTCACTGTGTGACAGGAGAGAGTGTGGATACAATATGTCAGTGCAGAATAGGAGAGAGTGTGGATATAGTATGTCACAGTGGGACAGGAAACATTGTGGATACAGTATATCAATGTGGGACAGAAGAGACTGGATACAGAGTGTCACTGCAGGAGGGGAAAGAGTATGGATATAGTGTGTCACTGCATGACAGGAGAGACTGTGGATAAAGTGTATCACTGCAGGTCAGGGAAAGTGTGGATATAGTGTGTCACTGTGTGACAGGAGAGAGTGTGTATACAATATGTCAGTGCAGAATAGGACAGAGTGTGGATATAGTATGTCACAGTGGGACAGGAAACATTGTGGATACAGTGTGTCACTGCATGACAGGGGAGAGTTGGGATACAGTGTGTTACTGCAGGACTGGAGAGAGTGTGGATACAATGTCACTGCAGGACAGGGGATATTGTGAATACAGTATATCACTGCAGGACAGGAGAGAGTTTGGGTACAGTGTGTCATTGAGGGACAGGAGAGATTGTGGATATAGTGTGTCACTGCAGGACAGGAGAGATTGTGGATACAGTGTCACTGCAGAAGAGGAAAGAGTGCAGATATAGGAGAGAGTGTGGATACAGTGTGTCACTGAGGGACAGGAGACATTGTGGATACAGTATATCAATGTGGGACAGGAGAGACTGGATACAGAGTGTCACTGCAGGAGGGGAAAGAGTGTGGATACAGTGTGTCACTGCATGATAGGAGAGATTGTAAATATAGAGTTACTGCAGGATAGGAGAGATTGTGGACACAGCAGAGAGTGTGGATACAGAGTGTCACTGCAGACAGGGGAAAGCGGATACAGAGTGCCTCTGTAGGATAGGGGAAAGTGTGGATATCGAGTGTCACTGCAGGATAGGAAAAGTTGGGATGCCATGTTTCAAGCACAATAATGGTGAAGTGTGGATACGGTGTGTCATTGCATGATAGGGGGAAGTGTGGATATAGTGTGTCACTGCATGACAGGAGAGAGTGTGGATATAGTATGTCACAGTGGGACAGGAAACATTGTGGATACAGTGTGTCACTGCATGACAGGAGAGAGTGTGGATACAGTGTGTCACTGCATGATAGTGGTGAAGTGTGGATACAGTGTGTCACTGCAGCACAGGAGAGAGTGTGGATACAGTGTGTCACTGCAGCACAGGAGAGACTGTGGATAAAGTGTATCACTGCAGGACAGGGAAAGTGTGGATATAGTGTGTCACTGTGTAACAGGAGAGAGTGTGGATACAATATGTCAGTGCAGAATAGGAGAGAGTGTGGATATAGTATGTCACAGTGGGACAGGAAACATTGTGGATACAGTGTGTCACTGCATGACAGGGGAGAGTTGGGATACAGTGTGTTACTGCAGGACTGGAGAGAGTGTGGATACAATGTCACTGCAGGACAGGGGATATTGTGAATACAGTATATCACTGCAGGACAGGAGAGAGTGTGGATAGAGTGTGTCATTGAGGGACAGGAGAGATTGTGGATACAGTGTCACTGCAGAAGAGGAAAGAGTGCGGATATAGGAGAGAGTGTGGATACAGTGTGTTACTGAGGGACAGGAGACATGGATACAGTATGTCAATGTGGGACAGGAGAGACTGTGGATACAGAGTGTCACTGCAGGAGGGCAAAGAGTGTGGATATAGGGTGTCACTGCAGGACAGGGGAAAGTTGGGATAAGGGTGAAGTGTGGATACAGTGTGTCACTGCAGGATAAGGGAAAGTGTTGATAGAGTGTGCCACTGTAAAATAGGGGAAAGTGTGGATAAAGTGTGCTACTGCATGGAAGGAGAGAGTGTGGATAGGGGAAAGTGTGGAGAAAGCACAGTTACTTACCTGTAACAGGTGATCTCTGGGAACAGCAGGAATAAGTCTTCACATATGGGTACGTCGTTACCGACGGAGCCTGCGCAGGAACGCTCCCCAGCATCCAATCAGAAAGCTTTTGGGAGCATCCCACAGCGCCTGCGTGCTCCCTTCCCGCCTTTCCCAACTGTCTCTCCTCAGTTAAGTTTTAGAGCTGAGAAAAAGAGAGAGAGAGAGAGGGAAAGGAAAGAGAGAGAGAGAGACAACTCCTAGGGGAGGTGGGTGGGTTGTGAAGACTTATTCTTGCTGTTCCCAGAGATCACCTGTTACAGGTAAGTAACTGTGCTATCTCCAGGAACAATCAGGAATGAGTCTTCACATATGGGGAATCCCTAGCTTTAGATGCCAGGGAGAGCGCCCAGAAGTTGTGTGACCCTGGGACAGGGCTGCACTTCCCCACATGGATCTCTGGCATCCCCTGAGGGATGGTGGGCAGGAGTTGATTAGGTATGGAACAGGTGTTTAAGAACAGCCTGACCAAACAAGGCATCCCGGTGGGAGTCCTTGTCCAAGCAGTAATGGGCTGTGAAGGTATGAACCGAGACCCAAGTGGCTGCTCGACAGATGTCATCGATAGATACAGAATTCAGATGAGCCATTGAGGCTGCCATGGCTCTCACATTGTGAGCTGTGACATGGCCCTCCAGGGAAAGGTTCTTGCTCTGATAAGCGAAAGAAATACACTGGGCAATCCAGTTAGAAAGTGTTCTCTTGGAGACTGGTTGTCCCAAATGAGAAGGATCAAAGGCAGCAAAGAGTTGGGAGGACTTTCTATGTTGCTGTGTCCTTTGTAAGTAAAAGGCCAAAGCTCTTTTACAGTCCAGGGTATGAAGGTTCCTCTCTGCACTTGATGCATGAGGTCCTGGAAAAAAGACAGGTAGGTAGACCTCCTGGTTAAGGTGACAAGGCGAGACCACGTTAGGCATAAAGTGTGGATTAGTCCTAAGGACCACCTTGTCATGATGGAACCTTGTATAAGGTGGATTAGCTACTAGTGCTTGCAATTCACTGATGCGGCATGCAGATGTGATAGCAATGAGAAAGATAACTTTCCAAGAAAGGTATTTCAAGGAGGTGGTAGCTAAAGGTTCGAAAGGCGGCTTCATAAGCTGACCAAGAACCAAATTTAAGTCCCATGCCACCGGGGGTGGTCTAATGGGAGGCTTTGTTAAAAGGAGGCCTCTCATGAATCTGGCTACAAGAAGATGAGAGGAAATAGGTTTTACATTTAGAGGCCTAAGGGAAGCTGCAATAGCACTCAAATGGACTCTTACTGAATTTATCTTAAGGCCTGCATTAGACAGATGAAGGAGATACTCCAGTAACGATTCCAGAGGTATGGCACGGGGGTTAAGACCCTTCTCAGAACACCAGATGGTAAACCTCTTCCACTTGAAAGCGTAAGAACGTCTAGTGGAAGGTTTTCGGGAAGCATAAAGAACATCTTTCACTTGTTGAGAAAGATGAAGATCCTGGAGATCTAGGCCTTCAGCAACCAAGCCCTGAGACGGAGAGACTGGGGATTGGGATGCCATAACTTTCCGTCCTCTTGAGAGAGGAGGTCTGGAGCAGACCCTAACTCTAGGGAGGGAGCTTGAGAGAGATGTAGAAGCAGAGGGTACCACACTTGCCGTGACCAATGTGGAGCTATGAGAATCATGCGGCCTCTGTCTCTCTGAAGCTTGAACAGGGTTTTGGGAATTAGGGGAATGGGTGGAAAGGCATACAGGAAGTCTTGACCCCAATGAAGGAGGAAAGCATCCCTTGCCTGAGCCCCTGAGCCGGAGTTCTGGAACAGAACTGGGGAAGTTTGGCATTCCACGGACTTGCAAAGAGGTCTATGTCCGGGGTTCCCCAAATTTGAAAAATCTTGGATACCTGGTCCATATGTAGGGACCACTCGTGTGGAAGCAGAACTCGACTGAGTCTGTCTGCCCAAGAGTTTTGAACACCTGGAAGATAAACTGCCAGAAGATGGATGTGATGCTCTCTGGCGAGGGCCCACAGTCGCAGAGCTTTGTTGCAAAGCGACAGAGAGCCAGTTCCTCCCTGCTTGTTTACATAGAACATGGATACCTGATTGCCGTGTGGATAAGGACTGTCTTGTGGCTGAGCAGGGTGTGGAAAACTCGCAGAGCAAGGAAGATTGCTCTGAGTTCCAAGAGATTGATATGTAGACAAGTCTCATGTGGGGACCAGATGAGCTCCCCAGCCCATTGGAGAAGCATCTGTTGTAAGAGTTGCTTGGGAAAGAGGTTGTTGAAAGGGGGACCCTAGCAACAAGTTTTGAGGGGACTTCCACCACTGGAGGGACAAAATGAGGCGACTTGTGTTTGCTATTTTGTCTGACAGGCAGCCTACTGCCTGGGTCCATTGGGTGGATAAAGTCCACTGAGCTGCTCTCAGGTGAAGGCGAGCATATGGTACCACATGTACGGTGGATGCCATGTGGCCTAGTAACTGTAACATCTCTCGAGCAGTTAGTAGGGGTTTCAACTCTGCTTGAGAAGCTAACTGCACCAAGCGAAGGCAACGGGCCTGGGGAAGATAGGCCCTTGCTCTTGTGGTATCCAGCAACGCCCCTATAAACTCCAGGGACTGAGTAGGGACTAAATTGGATTTTGGAATGTTTATTACCAGCCCTAAATACTGAAGGATACGCATTGTGCAGGTGAGAGAAGTCTTGGCCTCTGATTGAGTGGGAGCTCGAATGAGCCAGTCGTCCAGGTAAGGGAAGACAAATATTCCCAGGGTGCGCAGAAAAGCAGCAACCACTGCCATGCATTTTGTGAACACCCTTGGTGCAGAGGCCAGACAAAAAGGGGAGCACTCTGTATTGATAGTGCTTTTCCTGAAAAAGGAACCGAAGGAACCTTCTGTGAGTTGGATGGATGAGAACATGAGTGTACGCATCCTTGAGATCTAGAGAACAAAGCCAATCCTGACTCTGAAAGTATGGCAGCAGAGTTCCTAGAGAAACCATCTTGAATTTTTCTTTGACTAGGAATCTGTTCAACTCTCTGAGATCTAAGATGGGTCTGAAGCCCCCTGTTTTCTTTGGAATAAGAAAATAGGGGGAGTAGAACCCTGTGCCCTGTTGTTGAAAGGGCACTTCCTCTATGGCCCCCTGGGCAGCAGAGTGGCAACCTCCTGCTCCAACAGGCTGAGGAGGGAGGATGGAGAATTGAACTGGTGCACTCTTACGAGAGGGGGCAAGCTTGAAAAATGAAGCTTGTACCCCTCCCTTATGATGGAGAGTGTCCAATGCTCTGCTGTAATTTGCCCCCACCTGGGAGCAAAGTGACATAACCTTCCTGGAATGGTGGAGGGCTCTGTTCCTTCTAGAGCCAGGAAGGCTAAGTTCTCTAGCAGAAAGTCAAAGGCCCTGAGGGGGTTGAGGTTGCTGGGCTGGAGCAGGCCTCGCAGCCTTTGCCTTGGTCTGTTTGGAGGATTGCTGACGTTTGGAAGGGAACTGAGCTGCAGAAGATGCCCGCTGACTATAAGCAGGATAGAATCTTCCCTTTTTAGAAAAAGGTGTTTTCTTGAACAACCTTTTCTTAGCAGGAGCAGCTGTGGATTTGGATAGTCTATCCAAAGCAGAATTTTCAGCATCCATCTGATTGGCTTTTGCTTGCCAATCCTTACCAAACAGGTTCTCACCTGTACAAGGGATATTTCCCAATTCATCTTGAACCCAGATCTCCAAATCAGATGCTTGAAGCCAAGCAATCCTACGTGCACCTATGGCAATAGCTGAGGCTCTGCTTACGCATTCAAAGGAGTCAAAAGCTGCACGGTTAGAGAATTTGGAGATATCCTGGGCATTCCTGCCTTTTATCTTCAGACATAAAAGGACTTAAAGTCTGCAAATGGTCAGTAACTTCTTTTAAGAACATTCCCATGTAAAGACTATAGGAATTAATTCTCGCAGCAAGCATGGAAGCTTGGAAGACTCTTCTTCCAAAAGCATCCAGGGTTCTACATTCACGTCCTGGAGGATTAGAGGCATGTCTTTTGGCACTTCTAATCTTTCTCATTGCAGAATCAACCACAATAGAGTGGTGAGGAAGTTGAGTTTTATGGAAACCAGGACAAGGAGGGACACGATACATGGTATCCAACCTACGAGAATGAGGAGAGGTGGTTAGAGGTGCTTCCCACATCCTCAACATGAGATCATACAGAATCTCATGAATAGGTAAGGTAGCTGCCTCTTTAGGAGTTTTAGGATATTG
Source organism: Ichthyophis bannanicus (assembly GCA_033557465.1). Taxonomy (NCBI): domain Eukaryota; kingdom Metazoa; phylum Chordata; class Amphibia; order Gymnophiona; family Ichthyophiidae; genus Ichthyophis; species Ichthyophis bannanicus. Next base: position 198,056,844 of record CM066045.1, read on the forward strand.
TAAAATATTTAACTCCTTGGCTCTGGGCTCTGATTCAGGTGCCACTGTAATAGAGATACCCTCTGGAGGAGACATCCTTCGTTTAGGAGAGGACTCCTCCTGTGGAAGAAGCATCACTGCATCGACCGACTCTTCAGAATCCTCAGAGTCCTCAGAGGAATCGAAGTATCATCTGTCTGGATGCTCTTGCAAAGCCCGATACCCGTACCGACCAGATACGGTACCGGGGTATTGGTACCAGAGGGCTTCAGAGGACAGAGTACCGGCATAGCGGACACCGATGTCGATGCCACCGGTACCGGGATCGGTACCGATGGCAATGCTAGAGCTGGTACCGGCGGAGTAGTCTGTTGCGGTACCACGGGCGTCGATGCCACAAGGAAAGCCACCAGACTGCGTTCGATGGACAGAATCCTCTGATCCATTGACGCCGCCAATGCCTGGAAGTCGGTACCAGTGGAAGCCACCGGTACCCCAGAGCATGGCACCAGGAGATCTGTCGAGGCCACGCCATCGAGATCATTCTGGAACCCTGATGATGATGCTTTAGAGGCCGAAGCCTCCCGCCGGGGTAGTTTTGCCGGTGCAGAATCCTCGAGGGCAAGGCCAGAGGCATCTCTATGCTTAGAAGGAGATCTACCCTTCGAGGACTGGCTGGTTTTATGTTTAGTTACCTGAGATCCATGTGAGGAAGAAGAAGCCCTGGAAGACGTTGATGCCACCGAAGCCGCATCAGAGGGAAACAGGGTACTGAGCTTGGCAGCTCAGTTCTGCTGACCTCTTTTGGACATCATGGAACAGGACACACAATCTGTTATGGAATGGTCAGGACCTAAACATTTTAGACGCCATTCATGGGTGTTAGTGACGGAAATAGTACCGCCACATTTTGTGCACTTTTTTAAACCTGAGGCAGGCTTCTCCATATTTAAGGAAAAACGTTTTGGGCCTAAGGCCCAAAACTGAAGTGCACCTGAAGAAAAAAAATGGAAAAAAAAGGGGTGTTTTTTTTGTTTTTTTTACAAGAAGAATGGAACAAAGACCGGCGGTACCGGTACAGCGTCGAAGAAAGCAGACACGACAGAAAAGAAATAAAGAAAAAATAAGGAAATTCTTCTGCGGTGACAGGAACATGACCTGCTGGCTCCGCGGAAAAAGAAGAACTGAGGAGAGACAGTTGGGAAAGGCGGGAAGGCAGCACGCAGGCGCTGTGGGATGCTCCCAAAAGCTTTCTGATTGGACGCTGGGGAGCGTTCCCGCGCAGGCTCCGTCGGTACCGACGTACCCATATGTGAAGACTCATTCCTGCTTGTTCCTGGAGATTGAGGCTTTTCCAAACACATGCAGTGAGCTTAGAAGTCCACACAGAAGTTCCCGCAGCTGGTTTTGGGCTTCCTTTGCTGAACTATGTCATTTGCAGCTTTGTCTTGCATTTGAGAGCAGAGATCTAACTCTTTCTGATACAGAAAACATACATTTTACATCTGCTGCTCTCTCCTTGCTTTGTGCCCTTCTTTTGTAACCTGTCAGCAGACGATACCAACCACTAGAGAAAGTAGGGGGGGGGGGGGTGGGGGGAGTAAGGCAGCTGAGGGGCAGGGCTATAAAGCTGAAGGTTTGTCCAGGCTAGAGCATCAATACCTTGAAGCAACTCCGGGGCAAGCCCTGGCTATTCAGCACTGGGGGACTGGGTTTTGGGGAAGGGGCTCTGTGCACTGATTCCACTGAACGATGTATTCACAGATGTGTGTGGCAGTCTGGGACCTTACCCTCTGCAGTCTGCAAAGTCTCTTCCAGGAACTCCTCACTGCCTCAAACATTTTCCCCTAGACCTGCGAACATCCATGGATGGGAAATACAAAGAGATTGTAGAGGTATGTCTACATGTCCTTCTCTTTGCTGTCTGCCTAGATTGCATGCCCTCTTGATACTGGGAAACACCTCCCGTCTCTAAAGCTAACTCAAACTACGATTAGAAAATTTGAGCTAAATACTAATAGGTTGTTATTTAATGTTGGCACTCATTCAGCTGTCCTAACGTTAGCTGCTCAGGGTTAAGTGGGCAGTAGCTGAATCCCTGGTTAACCTACGGTGCTGCCCCACACTGGCCATCGGACGCCCCGATGTTAAGTGCTTAGAGTTCGGGCAATCAGAGGCCCACACTATGGATACTCAGCCACAGTAACCAGATTTACTGCCACTGAATAAGTCACTAGGAGGCATTTGTGCTTTGCAGGTTTGCAAACTGCATAAATGCCTTTGAATATCCCCCCTCCCCTCACCCCCAGAACATTTTTTAGAAAGCTGCAGTGAATTGCTCTGCTCACTATTATAGAGGAGCTACAGCACCACAGACCCTCCCCTGCCCACCATACACAGCCCCACACACAGCCCCTCTCCTGCCCGCCATACACAGCCCCACACACAGCCCCTCTCCTGCCCGCCATACACAGCCCCACACACAGAAGACGAACTGCACGGACAGCATCATGTCATACACCTATCCACCCCACCTCCACACAGAACACCACAGAACAGGGACAGCACGGACAGCAGCATCACATACATCGACCCGCACACAGACACCTCCCCCCCCCCCACAGAACGCCACAGAACAGGGACAGCACGGACAGCAGCATCTCATACATCTACCCGCACACAGATACCTCCCCCCCCACACACAGAACACCACAGAACAGGGACAGCACGGACAGCGGCATCTCATACATCTTCCCGTGAACACACACCTCCCACCACACCCCAGAAAACCACAGAACAGGGAGAGCACGGACAGCAGCATCTTATACATCTACCCGCTCACACACACACACACACACAACATGGACAGCACAGACAGCAGCATCTCATACACCAATCCACATACACCCCCCCCCCCCCCACTCACAGAGAACCCCACAGACCCACACAGACAGAACACCACAGAACAGGGACAGCACAGACAGCAGCATCGCATACATCTACCTGCACACACACCTCCCCCCCCCTACAGAACACCACAGAACAGGGACAGCACGGACAACAGCATCTCATACATCTACCCGCACACAGACACCTCCCCCCCCCACAGAACACCACAGAACAGGGACAGCACGGACAACAGCATCTCATACATCTACCCGCACACAGACACCTCCCCCCCACAGAACACCACAGAACAGGGACAGCACGGACAGCGGCATCTCATACATCTACCCGCACACAGACACCTCCCCCCCCCGACAGAACACCACAAAACAGGGACAGCATGGACAGCAGCATCTCATACATCTACCCGCACACACACACACAGAAGACCACAGAACAGGGACAGCACAGACAGCGGCATCTCATACACCTATCCACACACACACACACACAGAAGACCACAGAACAGGGACAGCACGGACAGCGGCATCTCATACACCTATCCACACACACACACACAGAAGACCACAGAACAGGGACAGCACGGACAGCGGCATCTCATACACCTATCCACACACACACACACAGAAGACCACAGAACAGGGACAGCACGGACAGCGGCATCTCATACACCTATCCACACACACACACACAGAAGACCACAGAACAGGGACAGCACGGACAGCGGCATCTCATACACCTATCCACACACACACACACAGAAGACCACAGAACAGGGACAGCACGGACAGCGGCATCTCATACACCTATCCACACACACACACACACACACGCCCACAGAACAGAGACAGCACCGACAGCGCCAGCTCAGAAACAGATCCACACACACACACAGAAGACCACAGAACAGGGAGAGCACGGACAGCGGCATCTCATACACCTATCCACACACACACACACAGAAGACCACAGAACAGGGAGAGCACGGACAGCGGCATCTCATACACCTATCCACACACACACACACACACACACACACACACAACATGGACAGCACAGACAGCAGCATCTCATACACCAATCCACATACACCCTCCCCCCACTCACAGAGAACCCCACAGACCCACACAGACAGAACACCACAGAACAGGGACAGCACAGACAGCAGCATCGCATACATCTACCTGCACACACACCTCCCTCCCCCTACAGAACACCACAGAACAGGGACAGCACGGACAACAGCATCTCATACATCTACCCGCACACAGACACCTCCCCCCCCCCCCACAGAACACCACAGAACAGGGACAGCACGGACAACAGCATCTCATACATCTACCCGCACACAGACACCTCCCCCCCCACAGAACACCACAGAACAGGGACAGCACGGACAGCGGCATCTCATACATCTACCCGCACACAGACACACAGAAGACCACAGAACAGGGACAGCACGGACAGCGGCATCTCATACACCTATCCACACACACACACACAGAAGACCACAGAACAGGGACAGCACGGACAGCGGCATCTCATACACCTATCCACACACACACACACAGAAGACCACAGAACAGGGACAGCACGGACAGCGGCATCTCATACACCTATCCACACACACACACAGAAGACCACAGAACAGGGACAGCACGGACAGCGGCATCTCATACACCTATCCACACACACACACACAGAAGACCACAGAACAGGGACAGCACGGACAGCGGCATCTCATACACCTATCCACACACACACACACAGAAGACCACAGAACAGGGACAGCACGGACAGCGGCATCTCATAACCTATCCACACACACACACACACAGAAGACCACAGAACAGGGCAGCACGGACAGCGGCATCTCATACACCTATCCACACACACACACACACAGAAGACCACAGAACAGGGACAGCACGGACAGCGGCATCTCATACACCTATCCACACACACACACACAGAAGACCACAGAACAGGGACAGCACGGACAGCGGCATCTCATACACCTATCCACACACACACACACACAGAAGACCACAGAACAGGGACAGCACGGACAGCGGCATCTCATACACCTATCCACACACACACACACACACACAGAAGACCACAGAACAGGGACAGCACGGACAGTGGCATCTCATACACCTATCCACACACACACACACACACACAGAAGACCACAGAACAGGGACAGCACGGACAGCGGCATCTCATACACCTATCCACACACACACACACAGAAGACCACAGAACAGAGACAGCACGGACAGCAGCATCTCATACACCTATCCACACACACACACACAGAAGACCACAGAACAGGGACAGCACGGACAGCAGCATCTCATACACCTATCCACACACACACACACACACACACAGAAGACCACAGAACAGGGACAGCACGGACAGCAGCATCTCATACACCTATCCACATACACAGACACAGAAGACCACAGAACAGGGACAGCACGGACAGCAGCATCTCATACACCTATCCACACACACACACACAGAACACCACAGAACAGGGACAGCAAGGACAGCAGCATCTCATACATCTACCCACACACACACACACACACACACACACACACACACACACACACACACAACAGGGACAGCACAGACAGCAGCATCTCCTACATTTACCCACACACAGACACCTCCCCCCCCACTTCACACACAGACACCCCTTCCCACCTCACACACAGACATATCCCCCCTCCCACCTCACAAACAGAACACCACAGAACAGGGACAGCACTGACAGCAGCATCTCATACATCTACCCGCACACACACACACAGAAGACCACAGAACAGGGACAGCACGGACAGCGGCATCTCATACATCTACCCACATACAGACACCTCCCCCCGCCTCCCACCTCTCACACACACAGAACACCACAGAACAGGGACAGCAAGGACAGCAGCATCTCATACATCTACCCGCACACACACACATCCCCTCCACACACACTACAGAACAGGGAGAGCATGGACAGTAGCATCTCATACACCATTCCACATAACCCCCCCCCCGCCACTCACAGAGAACCCCACAGACCCACACAGACAGAACACCACAGAACAGGGACAGCACAGACAGCAGCATCGCATACATCTACCTGCACACACACCTCCCCCCCCCCCCTACAGAACACCACAGAACAGGGACAGCACGGACAGGAGCATCTCATACATCTACCCGCACACAGACACCTCCCCCCCCCCACAGAACACCACAGAACAGGGACAGCACGGACAACAGCATCTCATACATCTACCCGCACACAGACACCTCCCCCCCCACAGAACACCACAGAACAGGGACAGCACGGACAGGAGCATCTCATACATCTACCCGCACACAGACACCTGCCCCCCCCCCACAGAACACCACAGAACAGGGACAGCACGGACAACAGCATCTCATACATCTACCCACACAGAGACACCTCCCCCCCCACACACACAGAACACCACAGAACAGGGACAGCACGGACAGCGGCATCTCATACATCTACCCGCACAGAGACACCACCCCACCACCTCACACACAGAGAACCCCACAGACCCCCCCCCCCCCACACAACACGGATGGCATGGACAGCAGCATCTCATACACCTATCCACACACAGACCTCCCCCCCTCCCCCACAGAACACCACAGAACAGGGACAGCACTGACAGCAGCATCTCCTACATCTACCCACACACAGACACCTCCCCCCCCACTTCACACACAGAACAGGGACAGCACAGACAGCGGCATCTCATACATCTACCCGCACACACACACATCCCCTCCACACACACTACAGAACAGGGAGAGCATGGACAGTAGCATCTCATACACCTATCCACATACACCTTCCCCCCCACAGACAGAACACCACAGAACAGGGACAGCATGGACAGCAGTATCTCACACAGACACCTCCCTCTGTGACATACATCCCCACCACTGAACAGGAACAGCATCTCATACACCTACCCGCAAGCAGACAACGAACCCCCCCCCCCCCCACACACACACAGAGAAGACCACAGAACAGGAACAGCATGGACAGTAGCATCTCATACACCTACCCGCATGCAGACAACGACCCCCCCCACACACACACAGAGAAGACCACAGAACAGGAACAGCATGGACAGTAGCATCTCATACACCTACCCGCATGCAGACACCCTCATCCCCCCCATAGACTACCACAGAACAGGAGCATGGACTGTAGCACGTGTCAGTTTTAGGGGTAGATGTTTATTTTTCCAAGCTTTACATAGAAATATGACTGCAGAAAAAGACCACATGGCCTATCTAGTCTGCCCTTCCATACTGTATCAACTACAGTAGTCCCCTTTTTACCTTTAGTGATCCTCTGTGTTTGTCCCATGCTTTTTTGAATTAAGATACTGTGCACGTGTCCACCACCTCCATTGGGAGACTATTCCATGCATCCACCACTCTTTCCATAAAGAAATATTTCCTCATTTTACTCCTGAATGTATCCCCTTTCACTCTCTTCCTATGTCCCCTTGTAGCAATGCTTGCTTTCAATAGAAAGAGACCCTCCTGTGCATTTATGCCGCAGAGGTATTTAAAAGTCTCTATCATATTGCCCCTATCTCGCCTTTCCTCTACTGTAACATATACATATTAAGATCTTTAACTCTGTCCTCATGTGCTTCATAACGAAGACCACTAACCATTTTAGTAGCACCCTCTGCACCAAATCCAACCTGCTTATATCCTTTTGAAGGTGCGGTCTCCAGAATATTGCACACAATACTCCAAATGAGGTTACACCAGAGACTTATACAGAGGCACTATCACCCTTTTTCTTCTGGCTAATTCCTCTCCCTATACACCCAAGCATCCTTCTGGCTTTTGCAGTCACCTTTTCTACTTGTCTAGCTACTTTAATATTGTCAGAGACAATTATGCCCAGGTCCCGCTTTTCTTTTGTAGACAGAAGTACCTCACTCCCTACACTGTACTGCTCCTTTGGATATTTGCAGCCCAAATGCATGACGCTGCATTTTTTAGCATTAAATTTCAGCTGCCAAATTCTAGATCTTTCTTAAAGTTTAGCTAGATCCCTCCTCATGTTATCTATTCCTTCCTGGGTGTCTATTCTGTTGCAGATTTTGGTATCATCCGTAAACAAGCAAACCTTACCCAACAGTTCTTCCGCAATATCACTAACAAAGATTTTAGATGGAATCGGACCAAGGATATATCCCTGTGGCCCATCAGTGGTAACCTCTTTCTCTTCAAAGTGAGCTCCATTTACCTGTACCCTTTGTCGCCTCCCACTCAACCAATTTCTAACCCAATCAGTCACTTTAGAGTCCATCTCTAGGGTGCTCAGTATGTTTATATGGTCACCTGTGCGGAACGGTGTCAAAGGCTTTGCTGAAATCTAAGTATACCACATCTAGGGCTCTCCCTTGGTCCATCTCCCTGGTCACCCAGTCAAAGAAATCAATCAGATTTGTCTGACAAGACCTGCCTCTTGTGAATCCATATTGCCTTGGATCCTGTAATCCATTGTACTCCAGAAACCTCACTATTCTCTCCTTTAGTAACCTTTGCAATAATTTACTAACCACAGAGGTTAGACTAACCAGTCTGTAGTTCTCATTGTCATCCTTATGTCCACTTTTATGTAAAGGGACCACATGTGTTTTTCTGTCTTTCCCCAGTCCTCTAGCACCACTCCCAACTCCAAAGAGACATTGAAAAGCTCAGACAGTGGAGCCACTAGAACGTCCCCAAGTTCCCTCAGTATTCTAGGGTGTATTCCATCCAGACCCATGGATTTGTCTACTTTTAGTTTAGCTAGTTCCTCACGAACACAGTTTTCTGAAAATCATTTGAGATCCCCGTCACTTCTGTTCCTGTTTGTGGGTGTTTTCTGAGGTCCTGCTCCTGGCCCTTCATCTGCGAACACAGAACAGAAATATTTGTTAAGCAATTCCGCTTTATCCACATCAGCTTCTACATATTCCTCCCCTTCACCCTTGAGTCTGAGAATACAACTTTTTCACTTCCTCCTCTCACTAACATGCCTAAAAAATGTCTCATCCCCACATTTTATTGCATTGGCTATTTCTTCTTCCTTTTGGATCTTTGCTTTCCTGACTACTTTGCTAGCTTCTCTAAATTTTTCCAAATATAGATGCCTGTCTTCCTCTCTCTCTGATCTCTTGCATTTCATGAAGGCCTCCCTCTTTTTCTTCACCTTTTCAGCTACTTCTTTTGAGAACCATAGTGGCTTTCTTTTCCTTTTATATTTATTTACCTTTCTAACAAAAAAGGTTTGTTGCCATTAAAATATCCACTTTCAGTTTTGCCCACTGTTTTTCTACATCCCACTAACGATTCTTTGAGGTATTGTCCCATCTTTGCAAAGTTAGTTTTCCTAAAGTCTAAACCCCTCATTTTTGAATGGATTTTATCAGCCCTAGTCCTAATACTGAACCATACATCTGGTGATCACTGAATGTGAAATGGTCTTGCACTGTAACATCAGAAACACTTTCCCCATTTGTAAGCACTATGTCCAGTATGGCCCCATCACATGTGAGTTCTGCTACCAGGTGCCTGAAGATTTCTCCCTGTAGAGAATCCAGGCTCTCCTTACTTCTAGATGAGAGATCTGACATATTGAAATCACCCATCAGTAGTACTGCTCCTTTCATGGCAATACTGTGTATGTCTTCTGTTAAATCTTCGTCCAGTTCTACTCCCTTTGAGGGGGGATCTGTATATAACTCCATTGCAAATAGACTTCCCTTTCCCACTAGCACTCCTTGTGGCCTTGGGCAAGTCACTTAACCCTCCATTGCCTCAGAAGAAAGTCCTGGCAATCTACTTCCAGTGACACTGCCAAGAAAACCCAGGAGCTTCTGGGTCACCAGGAGTCAGGACTGACTCAAAAGCACGCATTGCATGACCTAGATTGGCCACTGTTGGAAACAGAATACTGGGCTTGATGGACCTTGGTCTGACCCAGTATGGCATATCTTATGTTCTTATGTTCCCTCTTTCTAGTTTAACCCACAGTGCCTCCTCTCTTCCTTTTAGGACCTGCAATTCTATAGATTTAATATTATTTTTTACATATAGTGCCACTCCACTTCCCCTTCATCCCATCCTGTCTTTCCTGAATAAAGTATAGCCTGGTATAATTAAATCCCAGTCATGGTTTTCCGTGAACCATGTTTCCGTAACCACCACGAAATACAAGTCAGCCTCTTCCATTAAAGCCTCAACATCTGGGATCTTATATCCCGTGCTACAGACAGTAGCATCTCATACACCTACCCACACACAGAATATCACAGAACAGGGACAGCAGCAATGCAAGTTTCCAAAAGAATGGCTTGTAATAAGAGCTCTTCTCCTGGCTTTAGTGATGTCCTCTGGACGCTTATTTTAGAGTTCTAAGGGATCTTTTACAATGACAGCAGTGGAAGTGGCGTGAGCCTGCTTTAAAGAAACACTTTATTCTTGGGTTATGCAGGAGCTGTTCTGTCGCTCCTTGGCAGAAAGCGAGATGCGCAGTGCCCCGTACGAGTTCCCAGAGGACAGTCCAATTGAGCAGCTGGAGGAGAGGCGACATCGCTTGGAACGACAAATAAGCCAAGAAATTAAGTGAGTGAGACACTTTCTTACTGTCCAACAATGCCAGTTGTGCTATATTCAGCTACCAAGGGGCGTTGCACACCGTGGTTCCTTCTCTCAGTAGAAACATCTCCGTATACCACTGCATAGTGCAATGTGAGGCCTCAAAGCACAGCTAGACGCTCAGCTTTCTTTAAGCACTGTCCTAGAGAGCCCACAGCTGAGTTTTCAGGATATGCACACTGAATGTGAACGAGGTAAACTTGCCTACACTAAGATGGGGGGGGGGGGATATTCAGCACCAGCAGCTAGCTGCCGGCACTGAAATTTAAACCTGGATATTCAATGCTGGAATCCTATCTAGCCCTGGCATTGAATATGGGGCTCGCTGCATTGTCACAAGGCTAACCGGGCAGTGATGCTATTGAGCCACTGGATGGTCAGCGGGTTTCCTGCACCTCACTTTCGCCATGTGTGGTCAACCGAGCAGTGGCTCAATGTCACCACTGCCTGGTAAGCAATGGGTGCTGTCTCCAGAACACCCCTGGTTAGCATCAGGCCATGTAGTGGCAGCACCCACATATATTCAGCTGAACTATGTTAATGCCACTGAATATCCTGCAGATCTGCAAACCACCCCCTGCCCCCCTAAGGTTTTTTTTAGAAGTCTTATGTGCATTTTACACGTGTGTGTACCAGCACATAAATGGGGAAACTACATCCACATGGAAACAGCATTTAGAAAGATCTTTGCTCTTATCACATCCAGGTTACATGAGAGCATACCAGAGGCATGATCTGGGTAGGAGAAAAGGTCCCGTATGTAATCCCCAGTCCATATAGGGGATGCGTGTTTCCATGTCTACACTTACACCTGCTTCCTCCCACACATAAGACTGTGAACAGGCTGTTCAGCCAGCTCTTTACAGGACAGAGTAAGAGGGATCTCCCCCTTTATCCCCTACTGTTTATTTCTTCTCCACGTTAATGAGGTGAACATCGAGTCTTCTGTGATGAGAAGCAGCTGAATATCAAGGTGTGTAAAATGGCCGAGATACACTGTAAGTGCCGACAAGGTCCCTCATGAGAGACTTGGCAAAACTAAGAAGTCATGGGATAGGGGGCAGTGTACTACTGGGGATCAAAATGCAGCCCATCTGTAACCTCATCTGGTCTTACAGCGTTAACTGCTTGATATATGCAGACGATGCCCTTCTCAACAGAGAACCCAGACCTCTCCCCACTGACAGACTGCTTTAATGCAGTATCCAACTGGCTCCAAACTCAGAACCTCAGAATTCAGCACAAGAAAACAGAGGTCCTGTTCATCATGAGGAATCCGAACTTCACCACACCGCTCTACCTAAAGGTCAAGGAAGCTGAACTACAGACCAAACCCACGATCCAGTACCTCAGAGTCACCTTAGACCAGCGCCTGGACATGAAGGTGCACATAAGCAACGTAGTGAGAGCAGTATACCATAAGATCCGTACCCTCAGGCACCTCCGCTTCCTGCTAGAACTGGAGGATTTCCGGACAATATATCAAGCGCTAATCATACCACACTTTGATTACGCCAATTCAATCCTGCATGGACTTCCTCAATCCACTTTGAACCCTCTACAGCTTGCGATGAACGCTGCAGCAAGAGTGCTACTCGGAGTGTCCAATAAAGACCACATCACGCCCATCCTGAAACATCTCCACTGGCTTCCTATACAGGCCAGACTCACTTTCAAAATCCTGCTGCTTACCTTCAAAGCCATCAATGGGCTCTCCTCCACATCACTAGCAGAACTTCTTAAGATCACTCCCCCCAACAGGTCCGGTAGCGGTGAACACACTGGTAGTCCCAAAAGAAATAACCCAATGCACCCAGGCAACAGCAAACAGAGCCTTCAAACTCTGTGCATCCAGATGCTGGAACACCCTACCACCCAGCATCCGCGCAATCCCTGACCTGGCCCAGTTTAGGAAGGCAGTGAAGCACTACCTCTTCCTCATGTACTACCCAGTAGACGGTGCTACAATTGCCCCATCCACGATCCTGACCTGGCCCAGTTTAGGAAGGCAGTGAAGCACTACCTCTTCCTCATGTACTACCTGGTAGATGGTGCTACAATTGCCCCATCCATGATCCTGACCTGGCCCAGTTTAGGAAGGCATTGACGCACTACATCTTCCTCATGATGCACAATTGAATCTGACCCTACAAGACTTCCATGACTACGACTTCCTATGACGCCTAGATGTAAATAGTTACCCCAAGTTATCCACGTTTTAATACCTGCTACTTGTAAGCACAGTTCAGCCAATGCAATGTGTAATTTTTATGTTTTATGTAAACCGCACTGATGTTGAATAGCGCTGTATAAAAGAAAATGCAAATAAATAAATAAATAAAATAAGATAGAAAGAAGAGAATAGGGCTAAATGGACAATTTTCTCACTGCAGAAAGGTGAATAGTGGAGTACCCCAGGGATCTGTGCTGTTTCTGCTGCTTTTTAACATATTCATAAATGACCTGGAAATGGGAATAATGAGTGAGGTGATCAAATTTTCAGATGACAAAAAATTATTGAAAATTGTTAAAACACAAGAGGATTGTGAAAAATTGCAAGAGGACCTTGATAAATTGGAAGATGGGACGTTCAAACGGCAGATGAAATTTAATGTGGACAAGTGCAAAGTTATGCACTTAGGAAAGAACAACCCAAACTATGGTTACACGATGCAAGGTTCCACATTAGGAACCACCACCTAGGAAAAAGATTTAGATTTGTGGATAATATGTTGAAACCCTCCGCCCAGTGTGCAGCGGTGGCCAAGAGAGCAAATAGAATGCTAGGTATCATAAGGAAAGAAATGGAAAATAAAACAAAGGATATTATAATGCCTCTGTATCGTTCCATGGTGAGACCGCACCTTGAATATTGTGTGCAATTCTGGTCACCTTATCTTAGAAAGGACATAGAGTTATTAGAAAAAGTACAGAGAAGAGCCACCAAAATGGTAAAGGGGATGGAAGGATCCCCCTATGAGGAAAGGCTTAAAAGGTTGGGGCTCTTGAACTTGGAAAATGGCTGACGGGAGATATGATAGAGGTCTATAAATTAATGAATGGCATGGAACAGGTAAATGTAGATCAGTTGTTTATGCCATCAAAAAGTAGAAAGACTACGGGACACACAATGAAGCTACAATGTAACCTGTTTAAGAGTAATAAGAGAAAATATTTTTTCACTCAATGCATAATCTGGAATTCGTTACTGGAGGATGTAATAAAAGCTGTTTGTGTAGCTGGGTTTAAAAAAAGGTTTGGACAAGTTCCTGGAGGAAAGGTCAATAAATCATTATTAAAGAGAACCCTGGAAATCCACTGCTTGTTCTGGGACAAGCATTATGGAACCTGTGTCTTTTGGGAAAACTGCTAGATGTACATACTCATATTCATAGATATTTCAGCAGCATTCGATACAGTACATCATCAAACACTCTTGAGCAGACTTGCGACCATAGGTATAGCAGGAACCCCGTTAAAGTGGTTCGAGTCCTACTTAACAAATAGAATGCAACAGGTACGCTACAATAACGAACAAGCAAAGCCTTTCCCCCAAACCCAAGGAATACCTCAAGGATCAGCTATCTCCTCCCTGCTATTCAACGTTTACATCCAGCCAGTATGTATGATCTTCCAAAAGCACAATATCAGCCAGGGGCGGCCCAAGGGGGGTGCGGGGCCATGTGCGGAGACTCGGTGCGGGGCCTCATTTGCATAAGGGGCCTCATTTGCATAAATATTTGCATAATATTACCATACACTAACTTTTAGTAAACATGCCTCTTCATGAGTGTATGGATAAAGAAAGACAAAGATTTCTCCATTACTATAATCCAGTGCCAACCGCCAGGCACATTAGGAACTACTACAAACACTGCCCATTTAGAACCCATAGCAAACCCACCGTATCCTAACAGCACTACCAGGACTCATAAAGCACCATACCCTACCTATCAAAAGGCAACACTGCAAATATTAAGCCAATACATTTCAGAGAATAACAATACATGACCTACTGGGGAAAGAGAACAAGTGACAATGTCAAATAGGAATTACATAAACAGAATACCTCAGCTCAGTTACAACACATGCAGAACATAGACCGTCACCAAACAAGGAATCACAATTTAAAAACAGGAAGACAATAATTAAACTGGGAACCCTAAAAGCCAAACTTGGAATGTACAACAACAATGTAGAAATAAAACTATAAATTAATTTCCTCTTGTACTAAACAAAGCACAGACATTAATGATGCACATTTCCCAGAGCTGACATATTCCAGTTAATAAATTCAAAATAAAGAGATATCTTTGTACCTTTTGTGCATTTTTTTTTCAGTTGCAATTGTTCCAGCCACTTTCTTCTGGTTTATTTGTGTCTTCTGCTATCTCTCCATCGTCTGCTGTCCATTTGTCCTTTCTTCTCTTCTAGTTTTTTTTCCATTCTCTCTCTACATCTGCTTTAACATAATAATCTTTCTCCTTTTGCTCTTTCCTCATTCCTATTTCATCCACTCAAATTTTACCCCTCCATCCTCAATCCCCACTTAGTCTCCCAATACCCGGCCAATTGTAGATTTTTTCTTCTTCCCTCCCACACAAAATATTTTTCCCCTCTCCATTTCACTCTCCCAGCCCCATCCCCTTCTAATCTCCCCCAACATCAGCTCCCTTTTAGTTCCAGCCCCACCCAGTATCCGCTCCCTTCTAGTCCCACATCAGCCCATTTCCAGTCCTGGCCCCCCATCAGTCCATTTCCAGTCCTAGCTCCCCCATCCATTTCCAATCCTATCCGAGTCCCTTCATTAGCTCATTTCCAATACCAGCCTCCCATCAGCCCATTTCTAGTCCTTTCCTTGCCCCACCATCAGCCCATGTTAAATCCTAGCTCCCCTCCACTCAGCCCATTTCTAATCCAAGCCCCCCATGAGCCTACTTCCAGTTCTAGCCCCTCCATGAGTCCATTTCAATCCAAGCCCCCACCACAGCCCATTTCCAATCTTAGCTCCCCCCAACACCCAATTCCCAGTCCTATCCTAGCCCCTCCATCAGCCCATTTCCTGTCCTAGCTCCCTCCCCTAAGAGCCCATTCCAAGCCCCCCGTCCCATCAGCTATTTGCAGTTCAAGCCCCCTTCCACTCAGCCCATTTCCATTCCAAGTCCCCCTCTGCATCAGCTATTTGCTGTTAAATCCCCCCACTTCCCCTCAGCCCATTTCCATTCCACGCCCCGTCCCCATCAGCTATTTGCAGTTCAAGCCCCCCACTTCCCCTCAGCCCATTTCCATTCCAAGCCCCGTCCCCATCAGCTATTTGCAGTTCAAGCCCCCTTCCACTCAGCCCATTTCCAGTCCTAGCAACCCCCCAACCCATTACCAGTCCTAGCCCACTCCCAGTCCTAATCCCACCAGCCTATTTCCAGTCCTAATCCCCCATCACCCAATTTTCAGTTTAAGCCCCCCATAGCCCATTACCAGTCCTAACCTCCCCATCAGCCCACTCCCAGTCCTAATCCCACCAGCCCATTTCCAGTCCTAATCCCCCATCACCCAATTTTTAGTTTAAGCCCCCCCATAGCCCATTACCAGTCCTAACCTCCCCATCAGCCCACTCCCAGTCCTAATCCCACCAGCCCATTTCCAGTCCTAATCCCCCATCACCCAATTTTTAGTTTAAGCCCCCCATAGCCCATTACCAGTCCTAACCCCCTATCAACCATTTCCAGTCCTAATCCCCCATCACCCAATTTTTAGTTTAAGCCCCCATAGCCCATTACCAGTCCTAACCCCCCATCAACCCCACTTCCAGTCCTAATCCCACCAGCCCATTTCCAGTCCTAATCCCCCATCACCCAATTTTTAGTTTAAGCCCCCGCTTAGCCCATTACCAGTCCTTACCCCCCATCAACACACTTCCAGTCCTAATCCCACCAGCCCATTTCCAGTCCTAATCCCCCATCACCCAATTTTTAGTTTAAGCCCCCCCAGCGCCCATCACCACTCCTACCCCCCCCAGCGCCCATCACCCATCACCACTCCTAACCCCCCCTGCGCCCATCACCCATCACCACTCCTAACCCCCCCCAGCCCAGCCCAGGGAAATTTTAAAATTAAAAAAAGCTGTCTGCTGTCGCTTCCGGGGCTGCCGCGGCAGAATCGAGTGTGCCGCGGGGCCCCCCTGTGCCCGGCAGAGCCTGCCCTCCCCTGTATCATCTCTCTCTTTCCAGCAGCAGTCACACGCGCGCCGGCTTTCAGAGCGCGAAGGGACTAGTTTCCCTTTCGCGGCTCTGTTAAGCCCACGGGGGCTGATGGGAAGTTCCCATCAGCCCCCGCGGGCTTAACAGAGCAGCGAGCGAGAAAGTCTCCCCTCGCGCTCTGAAAGCCGGCGCGTGTGACTGCCGCTGGAAAGAGAGAGTTGATACAGGGGAGGGCAGGCTCTGCCGGGCACAGGGGGAGCCCCGCGGCACACTCGATTCTGCCACGGCGGCCCCGGAAGCGGCAGCAGACAGCTTTTTAAAATTTTTTTTTAAATTTTACTTTTGGATCAGAATGTTTTTTGCGCGGGGCCCCCTGAAATGCGGGGCCCTGTGCAAAAAACATTCTCGCTCAATGGACGGACCGGCCCTGATATCAGCTACCACTTATATGCGGATGATATTATGTTGTACACACAACTTGATGTAAAAAATCCTAATTACAACCAATTAGAAGAATGCCTACATGAAATGCAAAATTGGCTCCAATGCAACAATATGTCTATAAACCACAAAAAAACTGAAGTAATGTTCATATCAGGAAATCAAGACTTCGATCCCCCTGCAACCATCACCTTGAACAACAACACGTATCACTCGAAAAATGAGATCAAATATCTAGGCGTACTGATTGATGCTAACTTAAAAATGGACAAACACCTCCGGATAACCAACAGAGCAATATTTCACAAGCTGAGAGTTCTACAACCTCTACGCAGCATCATTGACCACTCGGACTTCAGAACAGTAGCTCAAGCTCTTATCATTCCCCACCTTGACTACTGTAACGCCATCTTGCAAGGTCTACCGAAGAAAACCTTAGAAATCCTACAAATGGCACAAAATGTAGCAGCCAGGATTATCATGAATAAAAACCTGGTAGATCACACCAGTCCTGATTGAGCTTCACTGGCTCCCCATCTCTGCACGAACAATATACAAAGTGCTAGTAACAACATACAAAATCATCCACAAAATATCCCCCTCATTCCTCGCTAACCTCATCACCACACAACCCCCCAACAGAAGCAGACGGACCGCTAACCTGAACACCCTCTGCGTACCAAGCAGCATAAGAGCAGTCAAAGAACGAACGAGCAACTGGGCCTACACGTATTCTGCACCCATTCTCTGGAACCAGCTATCACATGAGTTACGTCTGATCAAAGACCTAAAGGACTTCAGGAAAAAGCTTAAGACCCACCTTTTCCAAACTCATTATGGCATTACCTAGGCAGATTCATCTCATATCTTATCCCACCTTGCCTACCTCCCCCCTAAACATCCTGGTCATAGAAGACTATATTCATTGTTAATACTCATGCATCTATGGTGCTGTAAAATTGTATATATGTATATATTCCAACCCCCGACTGCCCTTTCTGTGATTTTATTTTACCCCCCTCTGATCAATTGTATAACTGTACCATATGTAATCTGATGTGTACTCCTTCCTGTAATCATATTGTATGTTTAAATTGTATTGTACATCCTCCCTTGTTTGTTTCACATGTAGACCGCTGCTGATCGCTGGAAGTAGCGGTATACAAATTTATGCCAAATAAATAAATAAATAGGTACTTGTGATCTGAATTGGCCACTGTTGGAAACAGGATACTGGGCTTGATGGACCTTGGTCTGACTCAGTTTGGCATTTCATAGTAATGTATAGTAACATAGTAAATGACGGCAGATAAACAGCAGTATGGTCTATCTAGTCTGTCCAGCAATATGGCAGGAGTAGGTGCACCCCTTTCCTTGTCTTTAGGGAGTAGGTGTACCTCTATCCATGTTTTTGTTAGGAGCAGGTGCACCCCTCCCCATGTCTTCACCCCTCCCCAAATCTTTGTTTAGGGGTGAACCCACCGCTCCTCCCCCCATCGCTCCATCTAGGACACCCATATTTGTTGAGAAATTAGATGGTTCCGTTTATTTTGATTTAATCTTGTTGCTGTAAAGTGATCCACTGTGTCTGCCCCAGGGCACTTTGAATTCCGTCACTGTGTTTGCCCCCACCACCTCCATTGGGAGGGCACTCCAAGCATCCACCACCCTTTCAGTGAAAAAGTATTTTGTGGCATCGCCTTTCAGTTTACCATCAATTTTCTTTTGTTCTTATGTGCATGTGACAGCTGTGAGCTGTTGAAAGTTACACATATGGGTTGCCAGGGTTCCCTTTCCAATTTTTCCCACATGTGTGTTTGTGAAATTGTGTCTCCACTGCACATGGATGTCCGTCCCCATGTGTTCCTGTGCCTCCTTCTATGATTTGAAACACGCCCCTGGAAAACGAGGTGCTGTAGGCTTATTGCGCAGAAGAAAGAGGCCTGGTAACCTACTTCTGCTCACACCTTGCCAAGAAAACCCAAGGGATGCGTCTCCAGGAGTCAGTATCAGTGGCGAGGGGTGGAGTTATGTCGCCTTTACATCAGCCTTACACAGTCTTGTAAAACTGACATTGATTTGCAGATGTTTCATTTCAAAGTCACTGCAACCACATAAATGACTTTTCTAAAATTGGCCTTTAAATCTCCGGTGTATGGAAATTGATCTTATGCCAATACATTGTGGATATCATGAAAACCGGACTAGCTATGGGGTCTCCAGAGCAGGAATGAGAATCCCTGCTTTAAGCGACAGCACTATATTAAGCATCAGATGAATGATTCCAGAGTCGACTGCTTTAGAAGGTGTCTGTTCGTTTACGCCCCAGCCTCGCCCCCCTTCCATATACTTCATGAAGCGTGCTCACTGCTTTTTCCTGTCCCTCTTGCCTGCAGTGTGTGCTGGGACCTCCCCTCTTTGCTTTCTGAAGTGTGCGGCCTATGGCCCCATTGAAGGAGGTGTGCACAGTAAGTGGCCCCTCTGCACCCACGCACTCGATGAGGTAGGATTGCACATGGTGCATGAGCATCCTAGCACACTGTCCCTCTCCCTGCATGGCTGCTCTGTGAGATATAACCCCCCCCCCCCCACACTGTTTTGTTACAGAAAGGACACTAGGAACCGCTGAACATTTGTGCAAATTGTGTTTTTCTATTTACTAATTTCTAGCATGTTTTCTTTGCAATTTCAATGCTTTGGCTAAAGTCACAGTCTGAGTCTCTATAAGGAGCATTTTCCATAATGGAGGCTGGTGATTCCTAAAAAGAAAAGAAAGAGGATATTGTGGGGGCAGAAGAATATCAGACTAGCTCTATTCTTGGTGCTTGATATAGTACTGGCAGCTGTGCAGAAACACACAAGCCAGTCTGCTCTGTGGATCTTATAGTTGAGGCTCCACACACACAAACAAGAGGCCTTGACCTAAAATCTACAAAGTCTGGTGGAATAACCCCTCTCAAATCCCTGGTGCCTCCCGCCTTTCGTATTCTGTGCAGTTCTGGTCATCCCATCTCACAAAGAATATAGCGGAACTAGAAAAAGTTCAGAGAAAGGCACGAAAATGATAAAGGTTGTGGAACAACTCCCCTATTAGCAGGGCTGGCGCGACCCAATGTGCAAACTATGCACTTGCCTAGGACAGCAGTCATGTGAGGGCAGCACGGTTGGCACAGTGAGCCGGGGTGGGTCCAGCTGTGGGGTGAATGGCAGCAAGCAATGGGCAGCGGAGAGGCGGAACAGAAAGCAGCTTCGGGGCTTTGGAACCCATGTTTGATGCATCTCCGCCCTCAGTAACAGGAAGTGGCATCAGAGGAGGAGGCGACGCATCAGACATGCAGCATTCGCATGGACTCCAAAGCCCCATGCTGCTTTCTTCTTTTCAGATTCGTAGCAGTAACAAGTTAGGCATCATGAAAGACAAGGGGAAGCAAGCCCAGGTAAGGTGAGGAGGGAGCCGTGGCATCTAGTGAGGTGCGGCTCTGTTACTGTATTCAGATTAGCAGGAAGTGGGTCCTTTGGAGAGGTGGGAATCTTTCTGAGAGGCACTGGGGAGCAAGACAGCAACCCCCGCTGCATTCTTCATGGGCCGAGGACAGCGCCGGACTTGGCCATGTGAGTAACAGGTTATCTGTACTGTTCTGTATTTTGCTGCCTATTAGTGTGCTACCCTTAGAAACTTCCTTCAGAGCCTTTGCCTTAATAGGACGTGCAACTTTAAATTTCTATTTTATTATTTTGCATAGGAGGTGGAATTTCTGTAGACAGTATGTTTTGCTTTACAAAATAAAGATAACTTGAAATCTGTCAAGTTGTCTTTCAAATTTTTGGAAAGGAGTGAAGCAGTGTTCTGGACATGATGGGATTTCAGAGAAAGAGTATCTAAAATGTACTTGAGTCATGGAATACCCAATTTGAAAGCAGTAATTAGGGAACCTGTAAATTGTGTATTTTGTGCACTTGCTGAGACACTTTTTCTCTCAGTGGCTACTTAACAGTGAAGGCTTCATTTTTATTTTTGAGTGGGATTTTCTTGAACTCAGAAGGTGGTTGGTGGTACTTCTGGGGGAGTTTTGTTCAACTGCACAGTGCAGAATTTGCACCGAGTTCCCCACCTGTTCAGAGTTCTGCATTTGCTGTATAGAATTCTGCGCAAGCACCGGCGAGCCAGAAGTGAAGCAGGTTTGAGCTCTGCAAGTGCTCACAGCAGCAGCACA
Organism: Ichthyophis bannanicus; assembly: GCA_033557465.1. Classification (NCBI taxonomy): domain Eukaryota; kingdom Metazoa; phylum Chordata; class Amphibia; order Gymnophiona; family Ichthyophiidae; genus Ichthyophis; species Ichthyophis bannanicus. Next base: position 198,078,301 of record CM066045.1, read on the forward strand.
GCCCCGGGAGTATTTCTCTTTGCTCCTGTGGCTATGCTAGAGTCCGATGCTGGCATGTTTTTGAAAACGCACCGGCATCGGGTTCTAGCACAGCCACGGGAGTAAACGGAAGTGCTCCTGCAGCTGTGTTGCTGCGATCGGGCTGCTGGTGAGTTAGGGTGGGGGGCTGGCAGGAGGCAGAAGAAGGGCTGCTGGTGATCAGGCGAGGGGGTTGCTGGGGACAGGAAAAGGGTTCCTGGAGGGTAGGAGAAGGATAGCTGGTGAGTCGGGGGATGCTGGTGAGCAGTGGGCGGGCAGTTACTTGGAGCAGGAGAAAGGCTATGGGGAGGGTGGCTGGGGGCAGGAGAAGGGCTGCTGATGAATCAGGGGTGGGGGTTGCTGGGGGCTGAAGATGGGATGCTGGTGAGTCGGGGTGGTTGGGGGCTAGAAGTTAGAGGGAGAAAAAATAGGGGGGACAAGGATGGGTTGGGAACAGAACAGTGATTGGAGCAAGAGAGCTAAGGAGGAAAAAGGCAGGGGGAAATTTCAGGTCTAGAGAAGTTAAGCCTTATGATGGGGGAATTCTGCACAAAAGTTTACTAATAAAGCATGCAAAATTTTGCCGAATTTTAAAATACTGCATGGAGAATTTTCAAAGTTTTTGCACAGAATTTTTAAAAAAATTTTGTGCAGAATTCCCCAAGTGCTGTTTCTAAGCAGCTTTTTATGCAAATTGTGAACCGCTCAGACGCTATTGCATTGAGCGGTATATTAAGTTCCTAAATAAAGATAACGCTAAAGTGTATGGTGGGCCCATTCTTCTCTCTCTCCCTTCTACCGTCAGTTTCTCTAGGAAAAAAGAATGAAAGGTGCCCAGACACTTAACGTGTTAGCTTTTTATTGCACTGACTGGTATAATTTGTCCACCTTGATTTCTGTGCATGTTTTGCTCTGCGATGTATTTAGCTGCTGCCCACCCAGTGACGGCCTGCGACTTTGTAGCTCTAGCATTTGCGGGGAGGGGGCTTGGGGATTCTTGTTGCTCTTCTGATGTCAGGTTGGTAAATTAACAATCTCTGTTTTTCTTTGCTTTGGTGGATTCCTATTTGTGCTGCTCAGACTAGAGCCGGAGATTTTGCTTAGAGCCAAACAGGACTTCCTGAAAGTTGACAGCGCTGCTGACTTAGAGTGAGTTCTTTGCTTTCTCACAGCATGTTCTCCTTCTAACAGCCCCCCCCCCCCACCCCAACTCTCTGTATGATCTCTCAGCTAGGTTTCTGGGAGTGCTGAGAACCCCTGTGAACAGGGCCAGCGCTTCCATTAGGTAAATCAGGTGGTCGCCTGGAGCAGCAGTAGTTGGAAAGCAGCCCACTGCTACACCTCTCAGTACCTACAGTGGCAGCAAATACTGCTAAACAGCGACACAGCGCTTACCATAAACTCTAAACCAACCTGAGGAACAACCACACTGCTTTCCTTGCACTGGATCCAAAAATTCTCCAGTTTAAAAATCTCTCTGGTACGAAGAGAAGAATTTTCAAGATGTTTGGCATTATAAACTCTCTTGGTTGCCAAAAATTCAGCTTTATATTCCTCTGCCTTAAGCACCCATAACTTCCTAATATTAAAATCCCATATTTTACACCAAGTTCCCTAACAGCACGTTTCAAGTTCCAATGGAGCATGCATATCTAGGTGAATTTCTTCCAGGGCTACCTATTGATGAATCTTCTAACTGATAGTTGCACTCATACACTTGATCCAAAACAGTGTGGTTATTATAAACCACCTTGATGGGTTTCTAACTGGTGGTATATCAGACCTGGCCAATAAATAAATAAATAGCTATATAAATAAATAAAACTTTGTTTGAAGATCCCCAACAGCTAAGGCAAATTTTGCAGTTTCAGTATCAGAGACTTCACGCACTGCTTTAAACCTAAACTGAGGTGCAGTTTTCTGATGAAAACTGGCCATCTTAAGATCAAGTAAAACCATAGAGTGCTCAGACCTGGGCACCACAGTCAAAGCCAAATGGGCAACAAGCTGTCCTGTATCCTTAATTCCCCCCAAAACAAAAACTAAATCTAAATCATGACCTTTATCATCAGTAGGAGCAGTTACAATTTGAACAAAGAGAATCAGATACAGCACTCGTCTTACTAAGCCCAGTACCCCTCCCTGGCATTACCTCCGCTCGTGCTCCCCCTTTGTTCACTCAGTGTCCATCCACCTGGGAAATACGATGTTTGTCAGATGTTCAAGTATGGCCTCCCAATGACTGAGTCAGCCTTCCCTTTCTGGTCCCAACCTCATCACTAGCCAAGGATCCTCATATAGCCATGATTTTGTCCTTAAAATAGTCTGAAAACCCATCACCTATTAACCCCCCCCCAAAAAATCATTCTTTGTGTCACTAACTACCAGGAAGCTCCATATTCTGAAATTCTCTCAAGACTCCTCTCTCAGACTGAACCCTTCAGTTCTCCTACTGTAAACTCCACCTTAATCTTATCATGGTGATTCTTTGGGTACTTTGCTCTGCTTCACTGCAGACAAAAAGTAGGTGGGTACTTTATACAGGCCAACGAGGTTTGAAAATGAACTTGCAGTCCCACAGTTTCAAAAGCAATATTTTGTGACATATTTCCCTATGTAAAGCTTTGCAAATTATCTGTTTTTCTTTCCCCTTTCTCATTTCCCCTCTTCCTCTCTTTTCTTCTTTCTCTTTCTCTTTCTGTTTTCTTCCTCTCTTTCTCGGTCATTCTTCCCCTCCTTCTCTCTCTCTCCTTCACTTTCTTTTACAAAACATTTATGACATATTCTTTTAATATAGAGCCAGAATGAGCTACAGAAAAGCATCTAATCTTTCTCTGCCTTTCTCTTTTCTGTCTTCCCGCTTTGTATTTCTCACCCTCTACCCATTTCCTACTTCTCCTTTGCTACCTGTCTTTATCACTCTTCCATGTCTCACTCTCATCCCCTCTCTTTTCTCACTCAGCCTTTCTCTTCTTTATCTCCAGGAACAAGCAGGAATAAGTCCTCACATATGGGTACGTCGGTACCGACGGAGCCTGCGCGGGAAAGCTCCCCAGCTTCCTAGAATGGAAGCTTTTGGGACCTCCCACTGCACATGCGCACTGCCTTCCCGCCTTCCTGAACAGCTCTCCTCAGTTTCTCTTTTTCCGCGGAGCCAGCAGGTCGTGTATCCTGTCACCGCTGAAGAAATTGTAGTTTTTTGTTTTGTTTCTTTAGACCGCGTACCTGCCTTCCCATACCGATACCGGTATCGCCGGTCTTCCTTTTTCTTTCTTAAAAAAATTATTTTCTTTTATTATTTTTTCAGCACTTGGTCACTTCAGTTAGGCCTTCGGGCCCTACTTTAATTCTCCACATGGAGAAGCCAGCCCCTGGATTTAAGAAGTGTACCAAGTGTACTGCTGTAATATCAGTCACAGACACCCATGAATGGTGTCTTAAATGTTTGGGGCCTGACCACTCCATTCCGGACTGCCCTTCCTGCTCCCAAATGTCTAAGCGTGGGCTGCAGAACCGGGCCAACAAATTCCATGTGCTGTTTGCTTCAGAGAATCCAACATCACAGTCATCCAGGTCATCATCCCCGGATGGATCTCAGGTAACCAAACCTTCTGTGGGCAAGTCCTCAAAGAGCAAATCTCCTTCAAAGCATCGAGAGGCTCTTAGTTTTGAGGACCCTGCCCCAGCCAAACAGCCCCGGCGGGAAGCCCTACCTTCCAAAACGCCAATACAGGGGCTACAGGTTGACATCGATGGCACGGCCTCGACAGATCACCTGTTGGACTGCTCTGGGGTACCGGCCCATACCGGTACCGACATCCAGGCAGCCGTGGCGTCTATGGGCAATACTGTCCAATCCATGCAGCAGGCCGTCATGGCTTTCATTAAAGCTGCAACGCCATCGGTACCGCTTCCAGCGGTTCCGGGCCCGGTTCCGGTATCGTCCGCCATGCCGGAACCCAGGCCTTCCTCTTCTAAACGCAAATCGGTACCGTATGGGCTTTCGCTCCATACCGCTTCCATACCCGGTACGCCCGATGTCGATACCGATCGGTATGCGTATCGTGCGTTGGAGGAAACTAGAGAATACACCGATTCCTCTGAGGATTTTGTCTCCTCTGATGAGTCTGCAGAGCTCTCCCTTGACCTTCCTGAGGAACCTTCTTCTCCAAAAAGGAGAATGTCTCCTCCAGAGGATTTGTCCTTTCAGGACTTTATTTTAGAAATGGCTAAAGGCCTTTCTATCACTACCTCCTCTGAAAGGGAACCAAGGTCAAAAAGATTGGATATTTTAGGATACTCTAAGTCTCCTAAAGAAGCAGTTACTCTGCCTATCCATGAAATCCTTCAGGAACAATTGATGGATTTCTGGGAGAACCCTTTAACTCTGTCTCCTTATTCCCGTAGGTTGGACACCATGTATCGGGTCCCTCCTTCTCCTGGTTTTCAGAAAACTCAATTGCCTCACCACTCCATTGTGGTAAAGTCTGCAATGAAAAAGATCAAGAGTACTAAAAGGCACTCTTCTACACCTCCAGGAAGGGAATGTAAGACACTAGACTCTTTTGGTAGGAAAATCTTCCAGGCTAGTATGCTTATAGCCAGGATTAATTCCTACAGCCTCTATATGGGCATGTTCCCAGGGGAACTTGCCAAGAAAGTACGGCATTTTGCCTCCCTTATCCCTGAGGATAAACAGGAGGACTTCCTTTCTGTTGTGAAACAACTTTTAAATGTTTCTAAGTTCTCCAACAGAGCTGCCTTTGATTCCTTCGAAGGAGCCAGCAGAGCTTCTGGCATTGCTATCGCAGCCAGACGTCTGGCCTGGCTCCAGGCTTCTGATCTGGAACCCTGGGTTCTAGATGGCTTACGGAATCTGCCCTGTACAGGTGAGAACTTATTCGGTGCAGAGTGGCAGGTTAAGGCCACTCAAATGGACGCTGAAAATGCCACCTTAGAGAGACTTTCTAAGTCCACTTCTACTCCCACTAAGAAGAAGTCTTTCAAGAGGCCTTATTATAAGAAGGCCAGATATGCTTCCAATACTGGCCAGCAATCTTCTCAACCTCGTTTTGCGGCTAAACGTCAGCAAACGAAACAAGCAAGAGCAAAGCCTGCAGCAGCTACTGCAGCTCAACAGGCTCCACCCCCTCAGGGGTTTGACTTGCCCCTAGAGAACTTGCCATTCCTGGTTCTGGACCAACCAGAACCTCTCACCATACCTGGAAGGTTAGCTCACTTTGCTCCCAGATGGGAACAGATCACAACAGAGCAATGGACCCTCTCTATCATCCGAGAGGGTTACAAACTTCATTTCTCCAGCCTTCCTCCTCATCACATGGTGAGACCCTTCAATTCTCCATCTCCTCTCCTAGCCCTGTTGGATCAGGAGATCTCTTCTCTGCTTGCCCAAGGGGCCATAGAAGAGGTTCCTCTTCATCAACAGGGGTCAGGTTTCTACTCCCCCTATTTCTCATTCCAAAGAAGACAGGGGGATTCAGACCAATCCTAGATCTGAGAGAATTGAACAAATTTCTGTACAAGGAGAAATTCAAAATGCTCTCTTTGGGCATTCTCCTTCCATACCTTCAGAGTCAGGACTGGCTTTGTTCTCTAGACCTGCAGGATGCGTATACACATCTACTCATCCATCCCTCCCACAGAAAATATCTTCGCTTTCTGTTCAGGGGAAGTCATTACCAATACAGAGTACTTCCCTTCGGTCTCGCCTCTGCCCCAAGAGTCTTTACCAAATGCATGGCAGTCGTAGCCGCATTTCTCAGAAGCATGGGGATTTTCGTATTCCCATATCTGGACGACTGGCTCATTCGAGCTCCAACTCAGTCGCAGGCCCAGATTTCCCTAGACCGCACAAGGAACCTTCTGCAGTATCTGGGACTGGTGGTAAACCTTCCCAAGTCTCAACTCAGCCCTACTCAGTCTCTAGAATTCATAGGGGCCCGGTTGGACACCACCACTGCAAGAGCCTACCTTCCACTGGTTCGGGGTCAGCGTCTGCTGAGCTTGGCCTCCCAAGCCCAGTCCAGTACTCACTTGACAGCCAGGGAAATGCTACGCCTCCTGGGTCATATGGCCTCCACAGTACATGTGGTGCCCTATGCTCGTCTTCATATGAGAGCAGCTCAATGGACCCTGGCCACCCAGTGGACTCAGGCGTCGGGAGCACTCTCAGACCAAATACAAACCTCAAACCGTCTGTCTTGGTCCCTCATTGGTGGATATCCACCAAGAATCTGTTGTTGGGGGCTCCCTTTCAGCCCTTGCTACCCCCAAGCAACCCTCACAACAGATGCCTCCCAATTGGGGTGGGGAGCCCATCTGCTAACTCTCTCTCCACTCAGGGCACTTGGTCTCCACAGGAGGCCACCCTTCATATCAACCTCCTGGAACTGCGAGCAATTTACCTTGCCCTCAAGGTCTTCCATACCCTCCTTGCCAACCTGACTGTCCTGGTTCAGACAGACAATCAGGTGGCCATGTTTTACATAAACAAACAAGGAGGAACGGGCTCTCTGTCGCTTTGCAACGAAGCTCTCAGATTATGGGCCTTCGCCAGAGAGCACCAAATTCATCTGCTAGCAGTGTACCTTCCAGGAGTTCAAAACTCTCGAGCAGACAGGCTCAGTCGAGTTCTGCTGCCACACGAGTGGTCCCTACACGTGGACCAGATAACCAGAATCTTTCAGGAATGGGGGACCCCGGACATAGACCTCTTTGCAAGTCCGTGGAATGCCAAACTTCCCCGGTTCTGTTCCAGGACTCCATGTCAGGAAGCTCAGGCCACGGACGCCTTTCTCCTCCATTGGGGTCAGGCGTTCCTATATGCCTTTCCACCCATTCCACTGATTCCCAAGACTCTGTTCAAACTCCAGAGAGATCACGGCTCTATGATCCTCATAGCTCCACGCTGGCCACGCCAAGTGTGGTTCCCTCTGCTTCTACAGCTCTCCCAGGGATCCTCCCTGGACTTAGGAGCTGCACCAGACCTTCTGTCTCAGGAGGACGGGACTTTGTGGCACCCAAACCCCAAATCCCTACATCTCCGAGCTTGGTTTATCTTTATCTTTATCTTTTATCTTTATTATACAACTTGATTAACCGCCCAGGCCGGAGCGTCAGGGCGGTGTACAATACAAATTATAGGCTACCGAAAATAAAGTTAGAAAGGAACGCCAAAAACTGACAGGAAAGAGAGGTAATAAGGAAAGACTGAAAGAGAGAATAGCCCGATAGGGCAAAGTGGGCAAGGTAAAGGGAGGGCAGAAAGGAAAGGGGAAGGAAAGGGAACGGATTGCTGGGGGATGCTTATGGGGGGAGGGCACGACCAGAGGACGAAGCACCATCGACAGGAGGGGAAAGATCGAAGGCTTGGCAAAAGAGGTGAGTCTTAAGAAGATTTTTGAAATGAGGGTAGGAGAGTTCTAGGCGCAGAAACTGGGGGAGTGAATTCCAAAGAGCAGGACTCAGGAAAAAGAAAGCGGAGTGACGGGTAGATTCTAAGCGAGCCTGTGAGGGAGAAGGGAGAAAGAGGCGGTTACCGAAAGCGGAGCGAAGAAGACGTGGAGAAGGCTGAAGAAGGATGGCGTCTGATAAATATTGAGGGGTGTTGGAATGGAGGGCCTTATGCGTGAGAATAAGAATCTTGAAGATGAAGCGAAACTTGACTGGGAGCCAGTGCAGAGCGAGAAGACATGGAGACACATGGGAACGGATCGGGGAGCCAGTGATAAGGCGGGCGGCAGCATTCTGTACGATTTGGAGACGGCGTAACTGAGAAGCGGGAAGACCTGCATAAATGATATTGCAGTAATCCAACCGAGACATAACTAAAGAAAGGACGAGTGTGATAATTGAAGAAGGGGGAAGTGAAGATTGAACAGCCCTAATCCTACGTAGATGAAAAAAGGAAGTACGGATGACAGCTGAAATATGTTGGTGAAAGGAGAGGGAAGAATCCAGAGTGATACCCAAATACCGCAAGGAAGAAACCAACGGTATAGAGCAGGAAGACATAACTGGAGCCAGGCTAGGAGAAGGGAGACCAAAAGAAAACCAGATGGCGTAAGATTTAGAGGGGTTGGCATGGAGAAAATTAGAGGCAAACCATGAGGACACCGAGGACAGACAGTGATTGAGTGGGGCAAGATCGGGGACAGAGGAGGAAGTATGGTGAACCAGCAAGATATCGTCTGCATAAACATAGAAAGAGATGCCAGACTGTTGGATTAATAAGGCAAGCGGGGCAAGAAAAACGTTAAAAAGAAGGGGGGCGAGAATAGAGCCCTGGGGAACACCACAGATGGAAAGGGATGGCGGGGAGGCTGAGTGAGAGGAGTGGACGGCAAAAGAACGTGACGACAGAAAGGAACGAAACCATTGCAGAACAATCCCACTAATCCCACAATCAGATAAGCGAGCCAAAAGAGTGCGGTGATCAACCATGTCGAAAGCAGAGGAAAGGTCTAGAGACACCACCATAGAGAAATCACCGCGGTCGTGGGCTGAGTGCAGTTCCGAAAGGAGAGCTGTGAGGATAGTCTCGGTGCTGTGACCCGCACGAAAGCCGGATTGACGGGGGTGAAGGGCGAGTGTGGAATCTAGGTGAGAGATATCCTTCATGCCTCTAGGAAACCTTCCACGAGGCGGTCTTATGCTTTCAAATGGAAACGTTTTTCCATTTGGTGTGCTCAGCAGGGCCTTGACCCTCTGGCACTTCCTTTGAATTCCCTCTTAGACTATCTCCTGCATCTTTCCAATGCAGGCCTTAAGACGAATTCTGTAAGAGTCCATTTAAGTGCTATTTCAGCATCCCTGAAACCTGTAAATGGACAACCTATCTCCTCTCATCCTCTTGTTGCAAGATTCATGAGAGGCCTGACCCTCACTAAACCTCCCATCAGACCCCCCCCGGTCGCATGGGATTTGAATCTAGTGCTTGGTCAGCTTATGAAGCCACCTTTTGAGCCGTTATTTTCTACCTCCTTGAAATTTCTTTCCTGGAAGGTATTATTCCTAATTGCAGTCACTTCCGCTCGTCGCATCAGCGAACTGCAGGCTCTAGTGGCTAATCCACCTTATACAAGATTTCATCATGACAAGGTGGTCCTTAGGACGAATCCCCACTTTATGCCTAAAGTGGTCTCGCCTTTCATCTTAATCAAGAGGTATATCTACCTGTATTTTTTCCGGCTCCTCATGCCTCCAGTGCAGAGAGGAACCTTCATACTCTGGATTGTAAAAGAGCTCTAGCCTTTTACCTTAATAGGACTCAGCCACATCGAAAGTCTTCTCAACTTTTCGTGGCTTTTGATCCTTCACATTTGGGACTTCCAGTCTCCAAGCGTACACTTTCCAATTGGATTGCTCAGTGTATTTCCTTTGCTTACCAGAGTAAAAACATTTCTCTGGAAGGCCATGTCACAGCTCACAATGTGAGAGCCATGGCAACTTCTATGGCTCATCTGCACTCTGTTTCCATTGATCAGATCTGTCGAGCCGCTACCTGGGCCTCGGTTCATACCTTCACAGCCCATTACTGTTTGGACAAAGACTCCCGCCGGGATGCCTTGTTTGGCCAGGCTGTCCTCAAACACCTGTTCCATTCTTAGACAACTCCTGCCCACCTTCCCAGGATGGATGCCTGAGATCCATACGAAGATGGCGAACCTTGACAGGGGATCCCACGCATCTAAGCTAGGGAGTCCCCATATGTGAGGACTTATTCCTGCTTGTTCCTGGAGATAGCACAGTTACTTACCTGTAACAGGTGATCTCTGGGAACAGCAGGAATTAGTCCTCACAACCCACCCACCTCCCCTAGGAGTTGTATCTTTTATCTATCTATCTTCCTGTCCTCTCTCTATTGACTCAGCTATAAACTCGAAACTGAGGAGAGCTGTTCAGGAAGGCGGGAAGGCAGTGCGCATGTGCAGTGGGAGGTCCCAAAAGCTTCCATTCTAGGAAGCTGGGGAGCTTTCCCGCGCAGGCTCCGTCGGTACCGACGTACCCATATGTGAGGACTAATTCCTGCTGTTCCCAGAGATCACCTGTTACAGGTAAGTAACTGTGCTTTCTCTTCCCTCAGTTTTTTCTTTACTCTTCCATTCTTCACTCTGTATCTCTGTCTCTTTCTCCTGCTCTTATGTTGTATCTCTAGCTTCATCTGTTTGTCTTGCCCATTTTTTACAGAATGTACCAAGAAGAGAATGAGGAGCTGACTGGACACTTTGGGAAGGAGCGAGATGTTTTGCTGGTGCAGGAGTTCCAGAGAGTCGCCATTTCTGGGGAGGAGAAGTGTGGGGTGAGAAGTGGCTTTTCTTTTTCTGATATTCTGTCGTCTCTCACTTTGTCCTTATATCTGTAGCCTTTGTTGGAAAAAGTGATATAGAAGAGTGATAGATAAAAAAAACCTGTCACCTAGTCTATGAAGGATCTGGTTGTCCTCTCACAAAGCAAGGGAAAGGGACGCATCCAGAGAGACAAGGGGCTGTCACAAGAGCGGGGCAAGAGCAGGGCAAGCAGGGTAACTGCTTTGGGGGATGGGGGTGCTGTGCTGCCCTTTTGGTTCAGCATCTGAGTCTGCAAGCCTGCAGGCTCTCAAGGGAGGAAAGGGGTTGATTTCTAAACTCCACGACATTGGCTTCCAGGCTACAGTATGGAACTGGTTCCTATTCTTTCTTCAAAACCAGACTTTCCAGGTAGACTGAGGCCAGCAGTTGTCGGGTTCCTAACTGTTGCTCCATGAGATTCCCGACCTTGCTTTCAAATGTCGTCCAGAGCCATAGCGTAAGAGGGTTTTCAGTGACAACAGTTTCCAGATCATGGCCTCTACCTACCACCAAACAATTTGAATCTGAATGCGTGCCGGGCTCCCATGACCTTCTGAGCTGCCCATCATAAACTGAACAAAGCTTCACCACACACCCCTGGAAGTGCCTAAAGCACAGAGTTTACCTCGCCAGGCCCGATACCCCCCAGCAGTGCTTAGCAGGGGCACATGCTTCTCATACGCCTTTGTGCACAGCTTCGAGCATTTACGGTGCGCTGGTACCATTTCATTATTTTTATTGTAATATAAAGTATTGTCATATCAAGGTATAGCTTTGAGATAAGTTGCACATGGGCACAGTCTGCAGTTTCAGTTGTCTGCGGATACAGATCTAGGAAACCAGGTGAGTTTTCAATATCTTCAGTTTCAATTTTTAACTTCTTTTTCTCAGTTATGTTCAGTTGTGGCTGACAGTTTGAATTCTGGCCATCTAATTTTTTGAAAATGGGGTTGCTTAATATTTGATCTTTGAAGGACAAGCATTTACTGATTTTAGATTTAATTCTGGAACATCAGGTGGACATTTTGTTGTCTTACTGAGGCATGGCTCAAGCCTGCAGATGAAGATCTTTTCCTCTTGGCTTTTCTGTTTCAGCACAGACAAGGTGGTAATATGGCAGTCTGGGACTCACATTTATTACATCAATAACTACAAATTGCATGGAAGCTTTTTGCTACTAATTTTAGGTTTGATCTGCTTAAATTTGCTTTGGATTTATTCTGCCCTTCCATTTACCAAGCCTTGCCAGGACAAGTTGAGAGTTGATGGCTGATGTGACTCTCTCTTTTGAACAATTGATCCCCGGGTCCGATTGCTGGATTGGTGTTCCCTTACCATTCCCCTAGACATATCCTTGTCCTCAGTTGCTGTGTTGTCTGTCTTGAGTGGGTTGTAAGCTCTGATGAGCAGGGACCGTCTTTAACAAGTGTCTGTACAGCGCTGCCTTCGTCTTGCAGTGCTATGCAAATGCTCAGAAGTAGTCATGAATGACGCTGCTTCTGCTCTCGATCCAATGAACATTTAATTACTCAAGAGAATCCCCAGTCCTCTGGCTGCATTCAATCAGAAGCTGGTAAACTTGAGTTTATTAGCTTGGTTATTTTAAGCTATTTACCTACTGCTACAACTGATTGAAACCATTCCATGCAGTTTACAATAAAACCTCCATAGAACGTATCACAGACATTACAAACCCAAACATAAAATCATCACAGAAAGGCATCTGCAAAGGTATGGAATTGCTGTATATCAGTTTTAGCTTTATTTCCAAAAGCAAGTCTTTGCAGAGTTCAGCTGCGTTACCGAGAAAGCCGCAGCCTCACTTCCTTGTATGATGTTATCATTAACAAACTAGCAGCGCCAGTAATGCTCGAGTAAACTAGTCAGATATTTAAGGGCATCAGGGCCCTCCCTTATCATCTTAAATAGAAGCCAAGAAACCTTAAAATGGATGCGCTGCGTTATTGGTAACTGACGGAGGGCAATGAGGGATGGTGAAATATGGCCCCGCTCGCCAGCGCCAGATGACAGTCTTGCAGATGCATTTTGTATGAGGCAGAAACGTGAGTGGCAGCCCGTATGTAAGGAGCTGCAGTAACCCAAACCAGACAACATGGCAGCCTGGAGCATAGTGCAGAAATCACACTATGTAATCAAGTCAATGTCCGCTCCTGGCGACCCAGCAGCTCCTGCGCCTTCTTGTGCATTGTGACCGGAAGCAGATGTCACAAACTTATTCAAAGTTGTTAAAACCCAAGAGGATTGTGGAAAATTGCAAGAGGATAAATTGGAAGACTGGGCATCAAAATGGCAGGTGAAATTTAAGGTGGACAATTGCAGAGTTATGCACCTAGGGAAGAACAACCCACACTACAGTTACACAATGCAAGGTTCCACATTGGGAACCACCACCCATGAAAAAGATTTAGGCGATATCGTGGATAACATGTTAAAACCCTCCACCCAGTGTACAGCGACAGCCAAGATGCTAGAAATCATAAGGAAAGGAATGGAGAATAAGACAAAGAATATCATAATGCCTCTGTTTCATTCCAAGGTGCTACCACACCTTGAATATTGTGTGCAAGTCTGGTCATCCTAGCTTAAAAGGGGAGGAGTTGGCTAGTGGTTAGGACAATGTACTTTAGGCTGGAGGGCCAGGGGATCAATTCCCACCTGGGGACAGCAATCTCAGGCTGGAGGGATTGGGGTTTCTAGTCCTAGAGGCACACCTTGTGGCCTCACATGCACATAGATTGTGAGCTCTTTGGGGATGAGGGATTGTATCCAGTACCTGTTGTAGTGATTGTGAACCACTCTGATGCTCTTCAGCCTGGATGATATATGAAAAAATTGCATAAACATATAGCAGAATTAGAAAAGGTACAGAGAAAAGGCACCAAAAGGGGAAGGAAGGATACCCTATGAGGAGAGGCGTAAAAGGTTAGGACTCTTCAAGCTGGTAAAGAGACGGCTGAGGGGAGATATGATAGAAGTCTATAAAATAATGAATGGAGTGGAACGGGTGAACGTAGATCGATTGTTTACACCATCAGAATATAGAAAGACTTGCAGGGTCAAGAGCAAGAGTGAAGGTGAATGGGGTACTCCGAAGGGTTTGCACTGGGGAAGGGAACATGGAGGGATGCCCACTGTCCCCTCTCTTTGCACTGGCGGTTGATCCACTGGCTCAAGCGATTCAGCAAAATGGGGATATTAGGGGGGGGGGGGTTATGATGGGGAGACAGGAACATCTTATATCTTGCTCTACTTACAGAACCCTGGGCGGTCACTCCCTGCAGTGGTGGCACAACTCCAGCATTACTTGGGGGGGGGGGGGAGCAGTGTCTGGATTTAAAATGAATATGGAAAAAACAGAGGCCCTGAATGTTACGGTCCAGCAGGAAAAGGTCACACAGTTCCCCATAACCTGGGTTACTCATCCACTAAAGTATTTGGGAGTTTGGATTCCCGCAGTCTATGGGGGTATTTATCAGGCTAATTATTCAGCCTTTTTAGCCGCGGTGGGCAGCGATCTGGATGGGTGGATGCATCTAGAGACGTTGGGCTGTGCGTTGCCGCTGACCCCCTTAACCTGGATTTTCATTTCCACAGTGATGGAAATGAAAATCCGGGTCTTGCTTCACAGGCCGGCAGCCACCGAGGCTAAGCGGATAGCAGCAATTTTTGATGTTGCCCATTTAGCCCCAGCGCCTTAAAGATAGGCAAGGGTTTTCCTCCCCTATCTTTAAGGCACAGAGTGCTAAGTGGTCATCATCTGGGTGTGTTAGGGACTTAACCAGGATTTTCCAAAGGCACAACCCGTATAGGTGCCTTTGGAAAATCCTGGTTAAGGCATTTTGATGCTGCCCATTTGGGGCAGCATCAAAATGCCTTTATTTGGAGTGGAGGAGTAGTCTAATGGTTAAAGCACTGGTTTGGGGACCAAGAGACCAGGGTTCAGTTCCCACTAGCACTCCTTGTGGCCTTGGGCAAGTCACCTAACCCTCCATTGCCTCAGAAAAATCCAAGTTATCAATGTCCCTGTTTAATGTACATTAACAAGTTTAAGTTTCAATGTAAACTGCTTTGATGAAAAAATGATAAAACAGTATAAAAACCTGTTAAATAAATAAATACATTTACATGGGTAACATGTAATTGCCTTTGAAAATCAGGCCTGTCGTGGTTAGGCTGTATAGCAGCCGTCAAAATGAATATTGTGTCCTGGGTTTTGTATTTCTTTCAGGCACTAGCACTTCCCGTCACAGTGGCCATCCTTTGGCGACTACAACACAAGATCTTTCAATATATTTGGAAATGTAACCCCCCCCTCCTCCCCCACCTGGTTAACTAGGGATGTGATGTTTCGCCCAAGGCAGGCGGGAGACCTAAGTGTACCGGATCCTGCGTCTTATTATCAAGCAGTGCAGATAAAGCACCTGATGGACTGACATGCACAGGGGGAAGGGAAGAGATTTGTGGAATTAGAGAGGATCTTATTGTGGCAGGGGAGCCTGGAGGCGCCTCCATGGATGGCCCCGGGGGACCCTGGGAGCTGAGGAGGGTGTAGTCCCTGAATGCAGCAGGTGGTGAGGGTGTGGGACCAAGTGAGGAAAACAGAAGGCTACAGTACCAAAGATGAATTTTTGGTCATGGCCGCCTTGTGGGACATAGGGACTTTACTCCAGGATGGGGGGGGGGGGGGAGTCTATCGTCGATGTGCTAAACAGGGCTTAAAGTATTTCTATCAATTTCTAGATGACGGAATTTTTGTGCCTTTTCAGGACCTTAGGGAGGAGTTAGATTAGCAGAACGGGGTCAATTTTATTATGGACAGGTGTGCCATTTCTTGCTGAGGAGATTAGGGAAACAGGGTATGCAAAGGGAGGAATACGCAGAGTTGGAAAAGGAGTGGTTCGGGAAGTTAAATTCAAGGGCGTTGGTATCAGCACTCTAAAAGGCCATAAAGGGGGCTGCCTTTAGTCCGTTACCCTATATGAGGGAATGGGAAAGAGATTTGGGGGGTGAAATAACACAAAAAGATTGGAAGCAAATCCTGGACCAGGTCAAACAAACATCCTGCTCTATAGCTGTCCGGGAAAACAGTTATAAAATTTTAATGCATTGATATTATACCCCAGATACAGCGGATGTTCCCCAATGTGTCTGCCAACTGTTACAGGGGATATGGTGAATGGGGGATGTTCTGGCATATATGGTAGATCTGCCCGAAGATACCGAGATTTTGGAGAGGGGTACGGGATTGGATTGAGAACCTCCTGGGCATCAGATTAGACATGGATCCCGGAATTATATTGATCTCATGGTGTTGGGAAAGAAGAGAAGGTAGGAGTAAAGCCATATTGGCCTGCCTATGTGCGGTGAGGTGCACCGTAGCAGCTAATTGGAAGCAGGATGAACCACCGAGCATTGAGCAGTGTGAAGGGAGAGTTAGACAGGTAGTGGTCATGGAGCACCTGACGGCGGCTCAGCGGCAACGAATGGACAGATATGGCATAGAGTTGGAAGCCTTGGAAAGGGCAGTGGAGTATCCAGGGGGGCTCACAAGTAGATTAGGGGGAAGGGGGAATTCCATTGTCGTTTTTGGTAGAGCAGACTTGGATGGGGGGGGGGGGGGGGAGGAGGATTGGTTGGCTTGTTACTTCTGCTTCAATGGGGACGAAGGGGAAGTTGATGGTGTTTGTCTTAGTGACTATTGTTTTTGCTGGTTGTACCTTTGTCAAATAAAAAAAAAACAGTTAAAAATATTAAAAAAACAAACTAGAAAGACTAGGGGACATGCAAAGAAGCTACAGTGTAACCTGTTTAAGAGTAATAACAGAAAATATTTTATCACTCAACGTGTAATCAAACTCTGGAATTTGTTACCGGAGGATGTAGTAAAAGCTGTTAGTGTAGCTGGGTTTAAAAAAGGTTTGGACAAATTTCTGGAGGAAAGATCCATAAACTATTATTAAAGAGGACACGGGAAATCCACAGCTCACCCCAATACAAGCATTGTGGAACCTGTGTGCCTTTTTGGGAAACTGCTAGGTACTTGTGACCTGGATTGGCCACTGTTGGAAAGAGGATACTGGGCTTCATGGACCTTGATCTGACCCAGTATGGCATATCTTATGTTCTTATATTCTTAGATTGCCAGGTCTTTCTTCCGAAGCAGTGGAGGGTTACGTGACTTGCCCAAGGCCACAAGCAGTGCCAGTAGGAATTAAAACCTGGTCTTTTTGTCACCAGGCCATTGCTGTAACCACTAGTTACTCCTCCCCACAAGCCATATAAGGAACACGCCTGAGTATTTTGAAATTAAAGAAGGCATAAATGCTACTTAAAAGATAGTACTCATCCAGAGACCCTCCCAGATTGCGCATATTTGTTTATGAATATGCATGCTCTTAATTACCATGCATGATGCAATTGTTACAGAAAATGTTACAGGATCATGAATCCATAACAAGTTCATTTTGGCCATATGCAATACCAACTTACTCTCTCATCCAGTTTAACACTAGCATCAACACCTGACCTATTCTGTCCTCAAGTTTTAAATTATGGGGCTGATATTCCAAAAGGTCGTTATTTAAAGACCACTGGTGATCAGCCATAGTGCTTAAATATTGGCAGTATCCAGGTATAATACTGGGGCTGAGTGGTGCTATCTGGAGAGGTGCCAGAACTTTCCTCGTTAGCAGATTTTCAGTCGGTACTTACCTGGACTGCAACTCAGACCAGCTTTTCATGCAGCCTGAGTTGTTCAGATAGGTGCCTGATGAAAATCTGCTGACTGTATAAATATCTGCACCCTGCTCGCTCTGCCCTGGACTGCTTCTGCACTATGCAGAGAGTGTCGCAGAATATCCCCCACAGACTGTCCTGCCACCATCCAGATAGCGCTGATACCCCCCCCCCCCCCTCACTCTGGCCCTGGGCTGCTTCTGCACTATGCAGAGAGTGTCGCAGAATATCCCCCGCAGACTGTCCTGCCACCATCCAGATAGTGCTGATACCCCCCCCCCTCACTCTGGCCCCGGGCCGCTTCTGCACTATGCAGAGAGTGTCGCAGAATATCCCCCGCAGACTGTCCTGCCACCATCCAGATAGTGCTGATACCCCCCCCCCTCACTCTGCCCCCAGACCGCTTCTGCACTATGCAGAGAGTGTCGCAGAATATCCCCCACAGACTGTCCTGCCACCATCCAGATAGCGCTGATACCCCCCCCCCCCTCACTCTGGCCCTGGGCTGCTTCTGCACTATGCAGAGAGTGTCGCAGAATATCCCCCGCAGACTGTCCTGCCACCATCCAGATAGCGCTGATACCCCCCCCTCACTCTGCCCCTTGTCCTCTTCTTCACTATGCAGAGAGTGTCGCAGAATAACCCCCACAGACTGTCCTGCCACCATCCAGATAGCGCTGATACCCCCCCCCTCACTCTGCCCCCAGACCGCTTCTGCACTATGCAGAGAGTGTCGCAGAATATCCCCCGCAGACTGTCCTGCCACCATCATGATAGTGCTGATACCCCCCCCTCACTCTGCCCCCAGACTGCTTCTGCACTATGCAGAGAGTGTCGCAGAATATCCCCCACAGACTGTCCTGCCACCATCCAGATAGTGCTGATACCCCCCCCTCACTCTGCCCCCAGACCGCTTCTGCACTATGCAGAGAGTGTCGCAGAATATCCCCCACAGACTGTCCTGCCACCATCCAGATAGCGCTGATACCCCCCCCCTCACTCTGCCCCCAGACCGCTTCTGCACTATGCAGAGAGTGTCGCAGAATATCCCCCACAGACTGTCCTGCCACCATCCAGATACTGCTGATACCCCCCCCTCACTCTGCCCCCAGACCGCTTCTGCACTATGCAGAGAGTGTCGCAGAATATCCCCCGCAGACTGTCCTGCCACCATCCAGATAGTGCTGATACCCCCCCCTCACTCTGCCCCCAGACCGCTTCTGCACTATGCAGAGAGTGTGGCAGAATATCCCCCGCAGACTGTCCTGCCATCATCCAGATAGCGCTGATACCCCCCCCCCTCACTCTGCCCCCGGACCGCTTCTGCACTATGCAGAGAGTGTCGCAGAATATCCCCCGCAGACTGTCCTGCCACCATCCAGATAGTGCTGATACCCCCCCCCCTCACTCTGGCCCTGGGCTGCTTCTGCACTATGCAGAGAGTGTCGCAGAATATCCCCCGCAGACTGTCCTGCCACCATCCAGATAGTGCTGATACCCCCCCCTCACTCTGGCCCCGGGCCGCTTCTGCACTATGCAGAGAGTGTCGCAGAATATCCCCTGCAGACTGTCCTGCCACCATCCAGATAGCGCTGATACCCCCCCTCACTCTGCCCCCAGACCGCTTCTGCACTATGCAGAGAGTGTCGCAGAATAACCCCCACAGACTGTACTGCCACCATCCAGATAGTGCTGATACCCCCCCTCACTCTGCCCCCAGACCGCTTCTGCACTATGCAGAGAGTGTCGCAGAATATCCCCGCAGACTGTCCTGCCACCATCCAGATAGTGCTGATGCCCCCCCCGCACTCTGCCCCCAGACTGCTTCTGCACTATGCAGAGAGTGTCGCAGAATATCCCCCACAGACTGTCCTGCCACCATCCAGATAGTGCTGATACCCCCCCTCACTCTGCCCCCAGACCGCTTCTGCACTATGCAGAGAGTGTCGCAGAATATCCCCCGCAGACTGTCCTGCCACCATCCAGATAGTGCTGATACCCCCCCCCCTCACTCTGGCCCCAGGCCGCTTCTGCACTATGCAGAGAGTGTCACAGAATATCCCCCGCAGACTGTCCTGCCACCATCCAGATATTGCTGATACCCCCCCCCTCACTCTGCCCCCAGACCGCTTCTGCACTATGCAGAGAGTGTCGCAGAATATCCCCCGCAGACTGTCCTGCCATCATCCATAGTTCAGAAGCGGTCTAGGGGCAGAGTGAGAGGTGGGGGGGGGGGGGGGTTCCTCCAGAATTATACACAATACTCCAAATGAGGTCGTGCCAAAGACTTATACAGAAGGACTATCATCTCATTTCTTCTGCTGGCCACTCCTTTCCCTATGCACCCAAGCATCCTTCAAGTTTTCGCCGTTGCATTTTCTACCTGCTTAGCTACTTTAAGATCATCAAACCCAACCACGCCTATGTCCCGCTCTTCTTTAGTGGACAGAAGTACTTCACCTATACCATATCGCTCCCTTGGGATGCTGCAGCCCAAATGCATGACCCTACAGTTTTTAACATTAAATCTCAGCTTTCAAATTCTAGACCATTCCTCAAGCTTAGCTAGATTACTTTTCAAGTTATATAAACCTTCCTGGGTGTCTACTCTATTGCAGATTTTGGTATCATCCACAAAGAGGCAAACCTTACCAGACAATCCTTCCACAGTATCACTAACAAAGATGTTAAAAAGAATCGGACCAAGGACAGATTCTTGGGGCACACCACTGGTAAACTCCTTCTCCTCAGAGTGAACTCCATTTACCTGTAACCTCTGTCGCCTTACCCTCAACCAATTTCTAATCCAAGTAGTAATTTTAGGGTCCATCCCTATGGTGCTCAGTTTGTTTATAAGTTGTCTGTGTGGAATGGTGTCAAAGGCTTTACTGAAATCTAAATACACCACATCTAGGGCTCTCCCTCGGTCCAACTCCCTAGTCACTGTGATGGAGCTGAAGCCATTGAAGTGATGGATGTAGAAAAAAACTCTTTCTTATGAAGCAACTGAGTTACAGAGGGTGCAGTTACCTAGAAGTGCAGCTAGAGGGAGCAGGCACGAGGCTGCAGAAGTTAAGCTGACACACCCAGGTTGTAGCAATGCAGTAGCTAATCAAAGGCACCTGGGTAGAAAGCCAGGAAACTCAGTTGGAGAACGCCTTTTTAAGCAGTGCTCACAAGGAAGCAGACAGAGAGGATCTAAGGAGGAACTCAAGAAAGGATCTGAGAAGGAACTCGAGGGAGGACCTTTGAGAGAGAAAGAGAAAGGATCTTTGAAGGAAGGACCTGAGGAAGGAACCTCATACACTGCAAGACAGAGAAGCTTGGATACATGGAAAAGCAGAGCTAAGTTCCAGGGAGAACAAGCCCAGCTTAGAAAGCTCCAGAAGCCAGTCTTCAGGGAAGACGGTGACAAAGGGAGAGTCTCTGGTGGAGAGAACACCAGCAGCAAACGCTACAGAGATCCAAGGTACAGTGCTACTTCATTTATTAAATGGATGCCAGGTCCTAGGAAGGCTGATAACCTAAAAAGCCATTCTGAGAAGAAACAAAGCTGGAGGAAGTTTTGTAACCCTGTGCAGAGAGGTATAGGGAAAAGCCCTAATAGTTACTTGCTAAACCCAGGCCAGCAAAGCTGGAAAGTGGGGGAAAGAAATACTGAACTGCAACCTGTGTTAACCAGGGAAAGCTCAGGATTAGAAGACACCACGTGTGAGCTAGAACCCATGCAAATTGAGTTTGCAGAACCAGAACCGTTGATGCTTGAACCAATGGACTGTTCTCTGTGTATTACCGAGAGCCTGGAATCTCTTACCGAGATATAACAGCAGCACATGTTTTAAAGTACCTTTTTCTTCTGTTAACACTGAAGGAAGAAATTTTGTCTTGTTTTCTTGCTGTTTGAGAATCTTGCTTGGATACAGAGAACTGTGAAGCATTTGTAACAGTTGCTGACCTTTTGTAAATATCCTTGGCACTAAACCTGAAGTAAGGTAAATTCTACTTTGTTTCCTGAAGAACCTTTTGCGTAAGAAGGGAATAAAAACCTTTTTGTTTCACCCTGCTCAAGGCTCACACATCTATTTCTTGTGAAGAGGGACTACAAGGACCAGAATGCACTTGGTCTAAAAGTTTTTCTTTCTTCAACAAAAATAAAATGTCCACCCTGACCCTTTGGCACACTGCCGCTAGGAGGGGCTGTGACATCACCCATTCAAAGAAATAAATCTGATTTGTCTGACAAGACCTGCCTGTGCTGAATCCATGCTGCCTCAGATACGGTAATCCATTGGACTCAAGAAATTCTCTTTCAGTAGCGCTTCTGATAATTTACTCACCACCAAGATTAAACTAACCGGCCTGTAGTTTTTAACCACATCCTTACTTATGCTTTTGTGTAAAGGGACCACATGTGCCTCTCTCCAGTCCTCTGGCCCCACTCCCGACTCCAATGAGACATGGAAAAGATCAGTCAGTGGAGCTGCTAGAACGTCCCCCAGTTCCCTCAGTATTCTCGGGTGTATCCCATCTGGTCCCATCGATTTGTCTACTTCAAGTTTATCTAGCTTCTCACAAAAACACTCTTCTGAATATTGTTCAAGATGCCCCTTGATTCTATTCCTGTTTGTGGGCATTTTCTGAGGTCATGCTGCTGGTTCTCATCTGTCTGTAAAATATGTCTGTTACTACCACTAAATCCAAGTCAGCCTCTCCCATTAAAGCCTCAACATCTTGGATCTTATTTCACATGCTACAGGCATTTATAGACACTGCTTTCCAGATGTTGTCCCTTTTACCCATTTCCATAAAGGTATTTAATGTTTCACTTATCTGGGAGCTTTCTTCACCCACCCCCAACAAATCTAGTTTAATGCCCTTTTCAGTAGGTTAGCCAGTTTGCTACTGAAGACATATTGACCCTTCTTGGACAGATGGACACCATCTCTACTCTGCAACCCTTGGAACAGCATCCCATAGTCCAGGAAATCAAAACTCTCTTGATGACACCATCCACGCAGCCATGCATTTACGAGGGTCATTTTTAAAGTAAGAACCGATTGCGCATCGTGTCCGCGCGATCTGTCAAGTGACGTCCGTTCAAGGTCAGCCACTCTTGGCCAGTCTCTCACTACACCGCCATTATGTTTCACGTCTCTGCCAGTGTTGGTTGTATGGTTATACTGCTTCGTTTGTCGCCATGTCAATCAGTAATCCCTCCGATTGTGAAGTGCGCTCGGTTATCCAGTTTTAATGCAAAACAAGTTCGTCCAGCATTTTCGGCACCCATCTCGCACACATTTTTTTGTAGTGCAGTTTGTCAATAACAATGTGATAAACTACTGATCTTGAAACTTGTGGAAATGTCTGATGCAGCTCGTCTATAGTGAAGCACCTGTTTTGGCGAATTTTCTCATCAACTTCTTGTGTCAGGTCTTCATTCATGACAGTAGGCCGTCCAGATCGTTCTTCATCAAGAACATTTGTCCTTCCTTCCTTAAACATCATTCATTACACCTTCCCCATACACTTCAACAAGCTGCCGGTGAATTTCAGCTGGATGAACTTGTTTTGCATTTAAAAAACGGATAACCGAGCGCACTTCACAATCGGAGGGATTACTGATTGACATGGCGACAAACGAAGCAGTATAACCATACAACCAACACTGGCAGAGACGTGAAACTTAATGGCGGCATAGTGAGAGACTGGCCAAGAGTGGCTGACCTTGAACGGACGTCACTTGACAGATCGCGCGGACACGATGCGCAATCGGTTCTTACTTTAAAAATGACCCTCGTATCTCCAGGATGTGAGCTTCTCTGCCTTGGCCTTTACCCTCAACAGTTAGGATTGAAGAGAACACTATCTGTAGCCCTATCTGCTTCACCCTCTGTCCCAGAGCCATGAAGTCACTTTTGATACTCAGAGGGATACCTGGCAGTATCATTTGTGCTGACATTGATGAGCAACATTGGGTAATAGTCAGTGAGCTTGATGAGTCTCGGCAAACTCTCCATAACATCTCGTATTTTGGCACCTGGCAGACAGCATACCTCTCTGAATATCAAGTTTGGTCAAGCAGATGGACACCTCAGTACCCCTCAGAAGAGGGTCACAAACCACCACTAACATTTGCTTCCTTGTGGTCACTGATTCTGCAACTTTGGGGTGCTTGAGCTCTGGTTCTTCCCTTTCCTGAGATACTTCACCTCCTCCACTTCCAGGGCTGCATAATGGTTCTTCAGTTCAAGGGCTGAAGGAGTTGGATTGGTGATTCTTCAGGTGATTCTTCATCCAACCTTCATCATTCGGTAGGCTCCCTTCTTCTCCTCGGAGAGATTGGATGTTTCAAGAAGCATCTCATCAATGTACTTCTCACTGTCTTGAATGCTTCTCAGCCTCGCCACCTCTTCTCTGAGCTCTTACATAGTAACATAGTAAATGACGGCAGATAAAGACCAGCATGGTCCATCCAGTCTGCCCAGCAAGATACGGCAAGAGTAGGTGCACCCGTCGCTCTATGCAGGCCACCCCTCCCCATGTCTTTGTTTAGGTGTGGACCCACCACTCCATGTAGGACACCCCTATTTGATGAGAAGTTAGATGGTTCAGTTTATTTTGTTTTTATCCTGTTGCAGTAAAGGGATCCGCTGTGCTTGTCCCATGCTGTTTTGAATTCCATCACCGTGTTTGCCCCACCACTTCCATCGGGAGAGCATTCCAAGCATCCACCACCCTTTCAGTGAAAAAATATTTCCTAACATTGCCTTTCAATTTTCCACTTTGCAGCTTCATATTATGCCCTCTAGTTTTGCAGCTTCCCTGTCTTTGGAAGAGGTTTGTTTGTTCATCGTTCCTCTTTAAGTATTTAAAGGTCTGAATCATATCTCCCCTATCCCTTCTCACCTCTAAAGTGTACATACTCGTATTTAGGTCTTCAAGTCTCTTCTCATAAGGTTTCTTACGCAGGCTCCAAATCATTTTGGTCACCGTCCTCTGAACAGTTTCCAGTCTTTTTACATCTTTTGCAAGATATGGTCTCCAAAACTGAACACAGTATTCCAGGTGAGGCCTCACCAGCAACCTGTACAGTGACATAAGTACCTCTTCCTTTCTGCTGGAAATCCCTCTTTGTATGCAGCCCAACATCCTCCTGGCTTTTGCCACCGCCTTCTTGCACTGTTTTGCCATCTTGAGATCATCAGATATAACCACACCAAGGTCTTTCTCCTGAACCATGCACACCAACCTCTCACCCCCGATTGCATACATTTCCCTTGGATTTCTGCTACCTAAGTGCATGACACCGCACTTTTTCGCATTAAATTGTAATTGCCAAGCATTAGATCATTCTTCCAGCTTTGGTAGATCTTTCCTCATGTTATCCACTCCCTCGGGGGAGTCCACTGTTGCAAATTTTTGTGTCATCTGCAAAAAGACAGACTTTTCCATTCAGTCCTTCAGCAATATCACTCACAAAGACATTGAACAGTGCCAGGCCCAGGACCGAACCCTGGGGCACCCCGCTAATCACCTTCCTTTCATCTGAGTGAGCTCCATGTACCATCACCTTCTGTCATCTGTCAGTCAACCAATTTCTAATCCAATTTACCATCTTGGTACCCATCCCCAAGCTACTGAGTTTATTGACAAGCCTCCTATAAGGAACAGTATCAAAGGCTTTGCTGAAATCCAGGTAGATGACATCCATCGCATGCCCCTGATCTAGTTCCTTGGTCACCCAGTCAAAGAACTCAATCCGATTTGTTTGGCAAGACCGTCCTTCAGTAAAACCATGTTGCCTCGGATCTTGCAACCTGTTGGTTTTGAGAAAGTTCACTATTCGCTCTTTCAGGAGCGCCTCCATTACATTTCCCGCCACCGAGGTAAGGCTCACGGGTCTGTAGTTTGACACTTCTTCTCTGTCACCACTTTTGTGTAGCGGTACGACATCAGCCATTCTCCAGTCCTGAGGAACTTCTCCTGTTTCCAAGGATCTGTTGAAAGCATCCTTTAATGGCCCTGCAAGAACCTCTCTGAGCTCTTTCAGTATCCTGGGATGTATCCCATCCACTCCCATGGCTTTGTCCACTTTCAGTTTAGCAAGTTGTTCCAACACCTCATCTTCTGTGAATGGTGTGGTATCTACTACATTCCCATTTTTATATTTGGGAGTCACAGTTGGTCCATCTCCAGGATTTTCTTTAGTAAAAACAGAGCAGAAGTATTTGTTTAGCAATTTCGCTTTTTCTATGTCACTTTCCACGAGTCTTTTCCCAGCACTTCTGAGTCCTGCAATTCCAACTCTGATCTTCTTTCTTTCCCGAATATACCTGAAGAAAGTTTTGTCACCACCCTTAACATCTTTAGCCATCTTTTCCTCTGCCTTTGATTTTGCTATGCTTATTTCCCTTTTTGACTCTTTGAGTTTGATCCTGTATTCATTTCTGTGTTCTTCTGTTTGCAAGCTTTTGAATTTTGCGAAAGCTGTGTTTTTTGCCTTTATTTGAGCAGCCACTTCTTTGGAAAACCAAATAGGTATCCTTCTCCTTTTGTTTTTGTTTACTTTTTTTACATATTTATCTGTTGCCTCTTTTATTGCCACCTTTAGTTTAGCCCATTGCAATTCCACTTCCCTTATCTCCTTCCACCCCGTCATCTCCTCCTTTAGGTACACGGCCATTTTATTGAAGTCAGTGTTTTTGAAGTTTAGGACTTTGAGCTTGCTATGTTTGGCCTGTACCTTGTCTTTTATCTCAAACCACACCGTGTGATGATCACTGTTGCTCACAGGGGCACTCACGCAGACATTCGACACGCTATCACCGTTGGTGAGCACTAAATCCAGCGTTGAGCTTTCCCTGGTTGGTTCCATCACCATTTGTCTAAGTGATGCATCTTGGAGAGCATCTACAATTTTTTTGCTTCTTTCCAGATGTGCAGAAGGAGTAATCCAATCCACATCAGGTAGATTAAAGTCACCCAAAATGATTGCTTCCCCCTTTGTGGCTATCTTGGCAATATCTATAATCAAATTGTTATCTATCTCTTCAATTTGAGTCAGAGGTCTGTAGACTACAGCAGTATGGATGACAGTGCCATCTCCTCTTTCCAACGCAATTCCCAAAAACGTCAGCATGCAGGCATCCTGCACATGGAACCGGTCCTACAACTGGTATTGGATCCTCTGTCTGGACCAGCCAGTTTCCCAGCTGTCTTTTCAGAGAAAAAGCAGTTAAATCTCTTTACGTGTGTTCTAAATGTGCTGTTACAGGTCCCTGTGTGTAGCTAATTGGGGAGGGGCCCTAAAAAGCAAGACTGCTCACATGGGGTGGGAGGGAGTTGGGGGGCAGTAGGGAGGGAACTAACACCTGATGAGGTGTCAGCAGCATCAAAGAGCTGAGAAAGATACTGAAAGCAGAGTTTTAAACCTCCCCCACTAAAGAAAATATTTCCCCTTTTGAACTAAAGCACCAAAAATAATGTAACTTTAAAAAAAATGTATCAAAACCCTTTTAAGAACTCTCAGGCAGAGAGTAATTTAAAAGCCACACCTTTGCTTGAAATGTAGAGCCCCTGTTAGAAGTCAGTACAGAGGGTGGCTACTAACATGGTTAGTGGTCTTCATTATAAAGCATATGAGGACAGACTTAAGGATCTTAATATATACCTTAGAGGAAAGGCGGAACAGAGGTGATATGATTGAGATGTTTAATACCTCCGTGGCATAAATGCATAGGAGGAGAGTCTCTTTCGATTGAAAGCAAGCTCTGCTACGAGGGGACATAGGATGAGGGTGAAAGTGGATAGACTCAGGAGTAATATGTTGAAATATTTATTTATGTAAAGAGTGGTATTTATTTAACATTTTTTATATACCGTTTTTCTGCAATTCTAAATGGTTTACAATGAACATAAGGTAACAGTGTTCACAGCTGTTTTACATGGAACAATAATGGTTTGAACAATGGTAGAATCAATGGTATATGCGTGGAATAGTCTCCCAGTGGAGGTGGTTGAGATGAGGACAGTATCTGAATTCAAAAAGACATGTAACAAACACAGAGGATCTGTAAAGGAAAAAAGGGGACTCTTGTAGTTGGTGATATGGAAGGGCAGACTAGAGAGGTCTTGTGGTCTTATTCTGCCGTCATGTTTCTTTGTTTCCATGTTTCTAGTCTTAAATAGTTTACCCTGTAGCTTCATTGCATGTCCCCTAGTCTTTGTATATTTTGATGGCCTAAACAATAGATCTACGTTTACCCGTTCCACTCCATTCATTAATTTATAGACTTCTATCATATTTCCCCTCAGAGAGCTTCCAGAAACAAGCAAATACGTATCTATAAAGTACTTTTATAGAGGAAAAGACCTCAGCTACCCTCTCAAGCAAGAAAGAAAAGAGGGTGAGTTAGTCAGTCGGCCGAACGCTACCTGATCTACCGAATAAGCTCAAAAACATCAGCAGTCAAAAACCTCTGTGTTGGGGAGAGAGAATATCTCATTTAAGCAGTTCAAAAATATCTTCACACAACTATATCTTCATAATGCTGTGTCATCCAAAAATCAAAAATCTTATAGTCCTCATACCACACCAGAACTGTAGATACAGCGCTATCAACCCATAACCATCATAAAGACATGCTCGATAAACACTGCTGAGCACCTGGATAGCATTTAAACATATTCAGTAAATGCTGCTAATCATCAGAATAAAAAAGTACTCCCCACCATATTGGTTTTTGACCGCCAATGTTTTTGAGCTTATTCGGTAGATCAGGTAGCGTTCGGCCAACTGACTAACTCACCCTCTTTTCTTTCTTGCTTGAAAGGGCAGCTGAGGTCTTTTCCTCTATAAAGGCATTTTATAGATACTTATTTGCTTGTTTTTGGACGCTCTCTATTTACTTTCATTTTTTATTTTCATTTTAACTCTTTTTTTTTCTTTTGTGAGTTTTTTTGTGCCTTCCTTGAGGTTTTTTTTGTTTATATGTCTTTTGGATATCTGGCCCCTGTAGAGGATTTTCAGTAAATAGTGAGACTATAGCTTCCATTTCAAGCCAGAATTGTGTTTAAAATTCTAATGTTGACTTTAAAGGTCTATTAGATGGACCTACCTTCCTACCTGGCCTCCAGTTCCTTGTTGCCTGCCAAGGCCTCTGCAGTCCTCTCAAGATCAGCTGTTAGTCCTATCTTTTCCTGCCAAAAGGAGATTAGAAGCAGCTAAGTATTCTGCTTTTTCCTACCTGGCATTAAATTATGGAATACACTTCCAAATAATTTGAGATTGCAGAGTTCTTTGAAATTTTTTAAAAAAGGAATTAAAACTTGGCTTTTTATCTAAGTTTTTAATATTTTTTAGCAGTGGCAGAAATTCAAAGTATGGGCCTCCAAGCAACAATTTTTAAAGGGCCCCTAGGGCAGGGGAAGTCCACTTCAGAAGATACAGAAGCAGCTGCAAGTGGGCTGCTTGAGCCGAAGTTACACCATTGTTTTCTAGGGTTTTTGATGGTCTTTGCAACTATGATGATTCTGTTATTGACACCATTCATAATGTGTTCTCTGGTAGAACTTGTGTACATTCTGTGTATGTTATTTTTTAATTATTTGGGTTTGCCTTGTCTTTTATTTTTAGCTGTTTTTAGAAGGCACCGCCCTGATTATGAGTGGTATAAAGGCTTTTGCTGACTCTTCTCTCGATAGGTGCCTTTCACAGACCTTTGGGATGCTGCTAAGAGTGTGGTCAAGGCTCTGTTTATACGAAGGAAGTACATGAGTCTGTCCCTGCAAAGCTTCTGCAAAATCACCTACCGATTCCTACAAGAGCTGGCAGAGAAGCCAATGGAGACCCAGGAATGCGATGATATAATGGAAACCGCTGTATCTGCAGGTGAGGCGCTAGAGACCAGACCCCGTAGCTGTAGGTGCAATATGAACTATGAGGCACTATGGCTCTGGTCATTCAGAGCAGCTTCCCTGTTCAGCAGACCAGGCAGTTGCCTATGGCAGCAGCTTAAAGAGGGGGTGGGGTGGCGAAGAGCAGCTGCACTCAAAACCAAAAAGATGCGCTTAGAGCTATGCAGATTCCAAGAACTCTCCGTGCAGTACTTTTCCCTGGGGGAGGATGGACACTTTGAAAGTCTCCCACGTTCCCAGGTCATTTTATAATCTGTTCTTAACTCTGCCTGTTTTCCAAAGGTAACATAGGTGCTTTTGTAAATCAGATTTCCAGAAGCACAGAAGCACTCTTGTGCACAGTTAAACCTGCTGCAAGGAAGGCGCAGCTATGAATATGCAACTCTACGCAAGGCATGTGTGACTTGCAACTATGGGGGCTGTGGCAAACTGCACCTCCCCATGTCAACATGCGTATTTCTACGCACATATGCCCCATCCATATTTATAATAATCATTTCCTATGTGTGACATATACTTTATGTGTAGGAAATGCTTTAAAAATGCCCTATATGTGTGTATGTATATGTATACAGAAGTATACAAAATTTTGTTAACTGTTCCATGTAAACCGCCCTTGATCTCTGGAAGGGGCGGTATAGAAGATACTGTTAAATAAATAAATAAATAAAAATATACACATACATGCAGGTACACACACAGACACGCACAAGCATACAAACATAGAAATGTACACCACGTACATGCACACACACATACACGCAAACACACACCCAGAGGTACACACACACAGACATACAGACACGCACAAACATGTACATGCGCACACACACACAAAGATACCCACTGCCATGTGCAGGTTACATCCCTCATCTTTTGTTTAGAGTTGTACCCACTGCCACGTGCAGGATACCTGCCCCCCATGCCTTTGTTTAGGGTTATACCCACTGCCACGTGCAGGATACCCGCCCCCCCATGCCTTTGTTTAGGGTTGTACCCACTGCCCCATGCAGGTTACCCACTTCATGCCTTTGTTTAGGGTTATACCCACTGCCCTGTGCAGGTTACCCACTTCATACCTTTGTTTAGGGTTATACCCACTGCCCCATGCAGGTTACCCACTTCATGCCTTTGTTTAGGGTTATACCCACTGCCCTGTGCAGGTTACCCCCCCCCCCCCCTCATGCCTTCGTTTATGGTTTAGGCACTTGATATTCCACCCTTTACTATGTGTATCAGAGTGGTTTACACATATATACTAACAGGCACTTTTTACAGTTGTACACACTGCCCCGTACACGTTACCCCCCCTCATGCCTTATTAAGGGTGGTACCCATTGCCCCATGCAAGTTACCCCCCTCAAGCCTTTGTTGAAGGTTGTACCCCCTGCCCCGTGCAGGTTACCCCCTCATGCCTTTGTTTAGAGTTGTACCCACTGCCCTCTGCAGGTTACCCCCCCTCATGCCTTTGTTTAGGGTTGTACCCACTGCCCTCTGCAGGTTACCCCCCCCCTCATGCCTTTGTTTAGGGTTGTACCCACTGCCCTGTGCAGGTTACTCCCTTCATTTTATTTAGGGTTGTACCCATTGCCCCGTACATGTTGCCCCCCTCTATACAATCCTAAACAAAGGCATGAGGTGAGTAACCTGCATGGGGCAGTGGTACAACGCTAGACAATTCATGAGCAGGGCCGGATTTGCCTATACGCCACGTACGCCGTGGCGTAGGGCCCACAGCTGGCAAGGGCCCACCGGGAATGTTTTTTGCACAGGGCCCCGCGTTTCAGGGGGCCCCGCGCAAAAAACATTCTGATCCATCATTAAAATTAAAAAAAAAAAAAAAAGCTGTCGCTGCCTCTGCCGGGGCCGGGGCCGCCGCGGCAGAATCGAGTGTGCCGCGGGGCCCCCCCTTCCCAGCAGAGCCTGGCCTGCCCTCCCCGGTATCACCTCTCTCAGCTGCCTCCCTCCAGTCACACGCGCCGGCTTTCAGAGCGCGAGGTGAGTTTCTCCCTCGCTGCTCTGTTAAGCCCGCGGGGGCTGATGGGACGTCCCATCAGCCCCCGCGGGCTTAAACAGAGCAGCGAGGGAAAAACTCTTCCCTCGCGCTCTGAAAGCCGGCGCGTGTGACTGGAGGGAGGCAGCTGAGAGAGGTGATACCGGGGAGGGCAGGCCAGGCTCTGCTGGGCAGGGGGGCCCCGCGGCACACTCGATTCTGCCGCGGCGGCCCCGGCCCCGGCAGAGGCAGCGACAGCTTGTTTTGTAAAAAAAAATTCGCTGGGCTGGGGTGGGCTGGGGGGGTTAGGACTGGTGATGGGCTGGGGGGGTTAGGAGTGGTAATGGCTGTGGGCTGTTGGGGGGGTTAGGACTGGTGATGGGCTGGGGGGGTAGGAGTGGTAATGGCTGTGGGCTGTTGGGGGGGTTAGTAGTGGTTATGGGCATGGGGGGTTCGGAGTGGTAATGGCTGTGGGCTGCTGGGGGGTTAGGACTGGTGATGGGCTGGGGGGGGTTAGGAGTGGTAATGGCTGTGGGCTGTTGGGGGGGTTAGGACTGGTGATGGGCTGGGGGGGGTTAGGAGTGGTAATGGCTGTGGGCTGTTGGGGGGGTTAGGACTGGTAATGGGCTATGGGGGGGTTAGGAGTGGTGATGGGCTATGGGGGGGCTATGGGCTATGGGGGAGCTAAGTCTATATGGGCTGATGGGATTAGGACTGGAAGTGGGTTGATGGGGGCTTAGGACTGGTAATGGGCTATGGGGGGGGCTTAAACTAAAAATTGGGTGATGGGGATTAGGACTGGAAATGGGCTGGTGGGATTAGGACTGGGAGTGGGCTATGGGGGGCTAGGACTGGTAATGGGTTGGGGGGGTTGCTAGGACTGGAAATGGGCTGGGGGATTAAGACTGGAGGTGGGCTGATGGAGTTAGGACTGGTAATGGGCTGTGGGCTGTTGGGGGGGGGGTTAGGACTGGTAATGGGCTATGGGGGGCTAGGACAGGAAATGGGCTGATGGGAAGGGGTTAGGACTTGAGGTGGGCTGATGGGGTTAGGACTGGTAATGGACTGTGGGCTGATGGGGGGGTTAGGACTGGCAATGGGCTATGGGGGGGTTAAGACTGGTAATGGGCTGTTGGCTGATGGGGGCTGTCTGGTAATGGGCTATGGGGGGTTAGGACTGATAATGGACTATGGGGGGGGGGCTAGGACAGGAAATGGGCTGATTGGGAGGGGTTAGGACTTCAGGTGGGCTGATGGGGTTAGGACTGGTAATGGACTGTGGGCTGATGGGGGGGGGGTTAGGACTGGCAATGGGCTATGGGGGGCTGACTGGAAATGGGTTGATGGGGGTTAGGACTGGAAGTGGGCTGATGGGGGGTTAGGACTGGTAATGGGTTATAGGGGGGGCTTAAACTGAAAATGGGGTGATGGGGGGTTAGGACTGGAAGTGGGTTGATGGGGGGGCTAGGACTGGTATTGGGTTGATGGGGGGGGCTAGGACTGGAAATGGGCTAATGGGGGGCTAGGACTGGAAATGGGCTGATGCAGGGACTAGAAGGGAATGGATGCTGGTTGAGGCTGGAACTAGAAGGGAGCTGGTGTTGGGGGAGGATTAGAATGGGATGGGGCTGGGAGAGTAAAATGGAGAGGGGAAAAATATTTTGTGTGGGAGGGATAAAAAATCTACAATTGGCCGGGTATTGGGAGAGTAAGTGGGGATTGAGGATGGAGGGGTAAATTTTGAGTAGATGAAATAGGAATGAGGAAAGAGCAAAAGGAGAAAGATTAGTATGTTAAAGCAGATGTAGAGAGAGAATGGAAAAAAAAAAAACAAGAAGACAGAAGAAAGGACAAATGGACAGCAGATGGAGAGTTAGCAGAAGACACGAAGAAACCAGAAGAAAGTGGCTGGAACAATTGCAACTGAAAAAAAATGCACAAAAGGTAGAAAAATATCTCTTTATTTTGAATTTATTAACTGGAATATGTCAGCTCTGGGAAATGTGCATCATTAATTTTTGCGCTTTGTTTAGTACAAGAGGAAATTAATTTATAGTTTTATTTCTACAGTGTTGTTGTATATTCCAAGTTTGGCTTTTGGGGTTCCCAGTTTAATTATTGTCTTCCTGTTTCTAAATTGTGATTCCTTGTTTGGTGATGGT
This sequence comes from Ichthyophis bannanicus, assembly GCA_033557465.1. NCBI lineage: Eukaryota > Metazoa > Chordata > Amphibia > Gymnophiona > Ichthyophiidae > Ichthyophis > Ichthyophis bannanicus. The sequence continues at coordinate 198,111,495 of CM066045.1, forward strand.
CTATGTTGTGCATGTGTAACTGAGCTGAGGTATTCTGTTTATATAATTCCTATTTGACATTGCCACTTGTTCTTTCCCCAGTAGGTCATGTATTGTTGTTCTCTGAAATGTATTGGTTTAATATTTGCAGTGTTGCCTTTTGATAGTTAGGGTATGGTGCTTTGTGAGTCCTGGTAGTGCTGTTAGGATATGGCGGGTTTGCTATGGGTTCTAAATGGGCAGTGTTTGTAGTAGTTCCTAATGTGCCTGGCGGTTGGTACTGGATTATAGTAATGTAGAAACCTTTTAGTCTTTCTTTATCCATATACTCATTAAGAGGCATGTTTACTAAAAGTTAGTGTATGGCAGAGCTACTCAATTCCAGTCCTGGTGGTCCACAATCCTGCAGGTTTTCAGGATATCCCTAATAAATATGCATGAGATATATATGCATTGGAGATATCCTGCCAACCTGACTGGTTTGTGGCCCTCCAGGGCTGGATTTGGAGACCCCTGCCTTACATCTCTGTCATTTACGATTGTGAGTGGGCAAGGTGCAGATGTCCAAGACATCAAAAAAGTTAGATAGCATTTGTCACATTCCTCCTTGCTTCTCACCACCACCAAAATATTATCTATTAGACAACTTTTTGGTGGTGGTGAGAATCGAGGAGGAATGTGACACATTCTATCTACCCTTTTGATGTCTAGGATATCTGTACCTTGTTCACTCACAATCTTAAATGACAGAGATGTAAAGCAGGGGTCTCCAAATCCAGCCCTGGAGGGCCACAAACCAGTCAGGTTGGCAGGATACCTCCAATGCATATATATCTCATGCATATTTATTAGGGATATCCCGAAAACCTGCAGGATTGTGGACCACCAGGACTGGAATTGAGTAGCTCTGGTGTATGGTAACATTATGCAAATATTTATGCAAATGAGACACCTTATGCAAATGAGGCCCCGCACCGAGTCTCCGCACATGGCCCCGCACCCCACTTGGGCCGCCCCTGGGCCCACCGGAGGGCTTTAGAGGGAGCCGGGGAAGCCCGCGCGAGGCCCCGGCTCCCTCTGTACAGCCGCCAGCGTGAAGAGCCTTTTCCTTCACGCTGGCGGCTGTTTCTGTGAAGCCGCGAATGCTGGGAAAGGTTAAAGGTTGCCCTTTAACCTTTCCCAGCATTCCCGGCTTCACAGAAACAGCCGCCAGCGTGAAGGAAAAGGCTCTTCACGCTGGCGGCTGTACAGAGGGAGCCGGGGCCTCGCGCGGGCTTCCCCGGCTCCCTCTGAAGCCCCTCAGACAGCCGCGATGCTGTCCGGGGGGCCAGGACTGCATGGGGGGGCCCAGGACTGCACGGGGCGGGCCAGGACTGCACGGGGGCACGGGGGGGGGGGGCCCAGGACTGCACGGGGACATGGGGAGGGGCCCACAATTTTTCTTGGCGTAGGGCCTCACTCTAGCTAAATCCGGCCCTGTTCATGAGGCAGGTAATTCTCCCCACCTCACTGGGCAGACTAGATGGACTATGCTGGTCTTTGCCTGTTGTCATCACTATGTTACTATGGGCATTTAGCACATTAATTGGCCCCTTTTTATTCATATAAGTGCTGAAAATACATACATTTTATCTGAATAAAAAGGGTGTGACACTGGGGTGGACAAAGGTGGAGCTGGCAGTCAAATGTTTACCAGCAATATTTATCCACTATAGGAATGTGTTATGCATTTAACATTGGGCCTGCTAACCAGGTCTGTACTGGAAAGAGAGTCACCAGTGTGGTTGCCAGTTAGGGATTCAGTGGCGCTAGTTAAATGGATGTTTATTTTTTAATAAATTTGATATACTGCTTCTCAAAAAACAAAATTATAGCGGTGTACATACTGTTCAATAAAAGTATAGCAGTCAAAATGTAAAAGCAATATAAAACTAATGAGTTAAAATAAATATCAGACAATCAAGTTAAAGTATCCATAGTCAATCAAAAGAGAGCAAAAGATTATAGTAATGAGTTCTCCATATGAACACTAATAGCACCTACTAATAATTATACAGATAGAATTACAGTAGCTGCTGGTTTGATGCCGACCAGCTTCTCCATGTTTAGTAATCCCCTTTCCTGCGCTCTTTTGGTAGTGGAAGGTGTTAAGATTAGAATCGCAGGTGTGGCTCAGAGGTGCTGAGCATTGCTTATGAGTGGAAGGCATTAATCACACCAGGGCAGTGTTTATGTGTGTGTGTGTCGCAGCCTTTGAGCTTCAGATACGGTGACCTCCAAGACCTCAGCTGGGAGTCTAGTAATGTGCCTGTTGTCGTAATCTCAGGAAGGAGGGAGGCTCAGGCTTGCTTGTGGTTTACTCTGGTCCTTTGATTTTGCAGATGTTCCTGTTCACCCCCCTTTTGCTCAGCAGCATCCGTATCAGACGTGTGATCCTCATTCTATGCCCAGTGACACAGGATTTGGGCTCAAAATGGTGGATGGGGTGGTCCATGTTTATACGAAGCGCAATATTATGGACAAGTAAGAATGTATGAGTGTGAGAACATGCGTGTGGATGTGGGTTTGAGTGTGTAGGCCTATATTTGTGCTAAATTAAAATATGTACCATTTTTAACAGAAGCACCGAGTTGGACCTGCCATATCCTGACCTGCAGGAATTTTTAGCAGATATGAACTTTCTTATGGCTTTGATTATCAACGGCCCCATGTAAGTAGAGAGAATTCCTCTTTAAAATGGCCTTTCTGTTTTCCGTACACACAGCCTTCTCCACCCCACCCCAATACGGTCTCCTATATCTATACTAAAGCTACTTTCTAGAGCTGAAATGCTGTTTCCTGCCTTTAGCACCTGGTCTGTGAACCGGGGAGATCTGACATGGGGTTCGCCTTTCAGAGTCAAGGACAGGCACATGGAGTCATAATCATTCTTCCTTTTGTCTGGGCAGAAAGTCCTTCTGTTACCGCCGTCTGCAATATCTGAGCTCCAAGTTCCAGATGCATGTGCTGCTGAATGAGATGAAGGAACTGGCGGCGCAGAAGAAAGTACCCCACCGGGACTTCTACAATATCCGAAAGGTACCTCGAGGTCTCCTGACTGACATTTGTTTAAATTTGCTAATCACTGCTCAACATTGAAATCGTTACTGACTTTAAAAGGCCCTAATCTGTAGTATCTTGGTAAGCTGAACATGAATATAACATTAAAAAAAAATATTGGCTCTCGTTTTGAAGATATTGCATGTAGTTAATTTTTGACATTTCACCGTGTAAATTTATCCAGTAGGACATCAACAACATCCCAAATAAGCCTTGAATGATGTAATATTGCATCACATTGCATAATACCAGCATGCACACATAATCCAGAGTTGATTGTATCATTTTCTGATGCAATGCAATACTACTGCCAGACGGCTGCTGAAGCCATCTGATGTCAGCAGTGTACTATACGCAGTCGGAAAGGTTGAGCATTTAAAATATTTCAGACTGTGTGTGAGACAGTTTAAGCTACTGTTACATGTAACTTTTATTAATCATATAATTTTAGCCATTTAGGTACAATACAGAACAATAATGCTGCGAAAGTGCTTGAATACCGTTGACAATTTCTGCTACATTTGTGGGGAAGTGACATTTGCCAACCAGAAGAAAAGTATCACTTCTCAACTGAAGAAGGCATATCATCTTTACTTCGGATGCAAGATTGGTGACCAAGACAAGCCTTGGGCCCCGCATATATGCTGCGCTACATGTACAACACACCTTTCACAGTGGTTGAATTGCAAAAGACCATCAATGCCGTTTGCAGTCCCCATGGTGTGGAGAGAGCCAAGCAACCACATAAATGACTGTTACTTCTGCTTGGTTCTTCCTCTTTCCAGCGGAATAATGAAGCAAAAGAAGTCGAGCATAGTCTACCCAAACATTCTGTCTGCATTGAGACCAGTTCCACATGGTGAGGGACTTCCTATTCCAGAACCTCCATCAGAATATTCTCTTGATTCATCTGATGAGGACAAGGGTGAGCCGACCTGTTCTTCTCCTGGTCCATCAGCATGCAGTAACCCAGATTTCACTAGGATGCATATCAACTCCACACAGAATAACACAGGAAGAACTAAATGACCTGGTTCGTGATTTGGACTTATCCAAGAACAAGGCAGAATTGCTAGGATCAAGCCTCCAACAATGGAATCTTCTAAAAGAAGTCAACATTACTTCATATCAAAAGCGCCACCAGCAGTTGGAGCCTTTCTTCAGAAAGGAAAGCAATCTGGTATTCTGTTCCGATATTGAAAGCCTCATGAATGCCTTAAAAATCATTCATGACCCACAAGACTAGAGACTATTTATAAAATCTTCGAAACTGAGTCTGAAGGCTGTGCTTTTGAACAATGGAAACCGTCTTCCATCTATTCCAGTAGCGCATGCCATTCACATGAGAGACATACGATAACTTAAAGCATCTACTGACTCCCATTAACTATAACAAGTACAGCTGGCACCTCTGTGGTGACTTGAAGGTAGTTGCCCTTTTAATGGGACTGCAGCAGGGATATATAAAATACATGTGTTTCTTATGTGAGTGGGATAGCCGAGCAAGGGATTGGCACTACTTGTGGAAGGAATGGAATCACAGACAAAATGTAACGGAGAGAAGAATATCCAGCACCCAGCTCTGGTTGAGGCTCACAAAATCCTGCTACCACCCCTTCACATCAAACTAGGTTTGATGAAAAACTTTGTGAAAGCCATGGACCGCACTTTGCCAGCTTTCCGATGCCTGCATGAAAAATTCCCTCGACTCAGCGAAGCAAAGATTAAAGAGTGAGTTTTTGTGGATCCTCAGATTCGAGAGCTCTTCAAAGATGACCGGTTCAACAACTTGCTGCAGGGTGATGCGAAACAAGCATGGAATGCTTTTGGCCTAGTGTCAACAAACTTTCTCGGGAATGTTAGGGCAGAAACTACAAGGAACTAGTAGAAGACATGCTGATGCAGTATCAGAAACTTGGCTGCAATATGTCTCTAAAGATCCATTTCCTTGATTCCCATCTCGATTTCTTTCCTGACAACTATGGTATGATTAGTGATGAACAGGGCGAACGTTTTTACCAGGATATCGCAACGATGGAGCAAAGATACCAGGGAAAATGGTCCACTACAATGCTGGCTGACTACTGCTGGACACTCCCCAGAGAAGCTCCCGAACAGCTGTACAAGAGACAGGCGAAAAAATCTAAGAAGTAGTCTATGACTTGGTTTTTTACATGTATTAACCGAAGGCCTATTATATTTACTATTGACATGCATTTCGTGATGTAAACATTAATTCTTGTAGATTACAAAAAAAGCTAGAGCCAACTTTGCAATTTCACTGTCATATACGTGTTCAGCATATAAAAATTGATAAGAAATTACTATTTTTATTTCAGTAACATGACTTTTGTAAAAATTTGTTGACCAGTATTTATATATTGATTCTATATTTACGTTTATGTTTCTGATAGTCACAATTATTTTTATTTCTTTGAAATATGTGATGGCACTAATTGATTTGTTTTAATGTTTTGTTCATTTTGATCTTACTGTAAGTTCCTTGGAAAGTCTTTTGATGTGGTGACACATTAAATTGGAAATGAAATCAGTAAAGTATTTTGATTATGGAAAAGGCCTGATCTGGTTCACGCTCACCTCTTTGGCTGCAGGAGGGGGTCCATGTTCTGGCTGATACCCCTCTGCACATGGCTAGAGCCAGCATTCGCTCTCACACCCCCCTCCTCCTCTGTAGCTACAGGTGGGGTCCTTGCTTTATCTCTCCCCCCTCCCCCCTCCCAGTGACTGCAGGAAGGGCCCATGTTCCGGCTCATACCCCTCTGCACATGGCTAGAGCCAGCATTCGCTCTCACACCCCCTCCTCCCCTGTAGCTACAGGTGGGGTCCTTGCTTTATCTCTTCGCCCTCCCCCCCCCCCAGTGACTGCAGGAAGGGTCCTCACTTCCTCTCATTCTCATCCTTTGTTACTGCCCTTTAACCCCTCCCTCTCTCTCTCCCCACACCCAGCCCCGTGACTGCAGTCAGATTCCTCTCACCTTGTATGTTCCACAGGTGGACACTCACATCCACGCCTCATCCTGCATGAACCAGAAGCACTTGTTACGTTTCATTAAACGATCAATGAAAGTGTCCCCAGATGAGATTGTTCATGTTGAAAAGGACAAAGAACAGACACTAAAGGAAGTCTTTGAGAGCCTGAATTTTACAGCCTATGACCTGAGTGTGGATACACTGGATGTTCACGCGGTATGCGGCCTGTGGGTTTCTGTGTCAAGTCGTTTGTCTTGCCATCTAGTGTGTGCCAATGATAATGTGAGCTCTTACGCGCGTGTGTGTGGGAGGCAGGTGATATGTACACACAGAGGGAAGCAGCGTGTGTGTTGGGGTAAGGAGTGTGTCTACATGCAAATGAGGAGCCTGCATGTCTGGTGAAGGGGGTGTACGCACATGGAGAGGACGAGCAGTTGAAGGGTGGGTGGTGGGCCGTCAATAGGTACATATGGAGAGGAAGAGTGCATTTAAAGACTAGCAGATATGTACGTATGGAGGGGAGGAGCTTGCATTTGGGGAGCAGGGGATAAGCATATGTGTGTGGGGGGGGGAAGGGGCTAAGTACCTATGGGGAAAAGGGGGTGCATGCGCACAGAGGGGAGGAGCAGATATATGGTAGGTAGGAACACAAGGAAGGGTTGGGGTAGGTCTGTGTGTGTACAGAGCTGTGTTATAAGAATGAGAAGAGGATCATGGCTCTGCTAATGATGAGCTCACCTGCTCTTTTTCGACAGGACAGAAACACATTTCATCGTTTTGATAAATTCAATGCTAAGTACAATCCAATTGGGGAATCCATCCTTCGAGAGATTTTTATCAAAACTGATAACCAAGTCTCCGGAAAGTACTTTGCACATATTATCAAGGTAAACGGTTCTTCCCTCTTTGCTATCACAACGAGTAATGCCAGGGCTGCGCTTACCACAGCTTTTCCTTTCTTAGGAGGTGATGTCGGACCTAGAAGAGAGTAAATACCAGAATGCAGAGCTACGGCTCTCCATCTATGGCCGCTCCCGGGATGAGTGGGACAGTCTGGCCAGGTGGGCTGTGTATCATAAGGTCCATTCCAACAATGTGCGGTGGCTGGTGCAAGTCCCACGGCTTTTGTGAGTATATCAGTCCTGCAGACAGAGCAGGACCTGTCCCTGGCCCAGTATTGTTCTAGTGGGTGATATGGAAGGGCAGACTAGATAGGCCATGTGGTCTTTTTCTGCCGTCATCTTTCTATGTTTCTAGTATGCAAGCTGTGTCTACTCCCCTCTGGCCCAGTATATATGTCATAGTCTTCCTCTCTTCCCCCATGGCCCAGTATTCATGCCATACTCCTTTAACATAGGAAAATCCACAGATATTATTTAAAACATACTTTCAAGTCATATCTGTGGATTGTTCTGTGTTGGGTATATAACGTGGGTTAACAATCCAGTGCCATTTATTTTATTTGCCATAGTCCTCCCTTATCCTCCTCTGCTAAGCATGCCTGCCACCCCCTCTCCTCCCCAGCTAAACCTACATGCCTTAGTTCCACCCCCAACCCAGTGGGTAAACCATAGTTTTCTACTCCCCTTCCTTCCAGACTCAGCAAACATGCCATAAGTCCTCCCCTTTCTCCAGCCAAGCATGCATACCGTAGGCTTCCAAGCATACAGTCCCCAGCCCAACATGCATGCCGTAGGCTTCCAAGCATACAGTCCCCAGCCTAACATGCATGCCGTAGGCTTCCAAGCATACAGTCCACAGCCCAACATGCATGCCGTAGGCTTTCAAGCATACAGTCCACAGCCCAACATGCATGCCATAGGCTTCCAAGCATACAGTCCCCAGCCCAACATGCATGCCGTAGGCTTCCAAGCATACAGTCCCCAGCCCAACATGCATGCCGTAGGCTTCCAAGCATACAGTCCCCAGCCCAACATGCATGCCGTAGGCTTCCAAGCATACAGTCCCCAACCCAACATGCATGCCGTAGGCTTCCAAGCATACAGTCCCCAACCCAACATGCATGCCATAGACTTCCAAGCATACAGTCCCCAGCCCAGCATGCATTCTGTACGTCAGTTCCTTAGAGAAGAGGGTCTAATCTGTAAAGGGCTTTACCTCATTCTTTAACTTCTCTTCCTCTTCTCACCTAGACATTTCCTTTCCTCTCACGCCCCCATTCTCTCTTTCCTCCTTTCTTTTCTTGCTTCTCCCTCCCTCTCATTCTCTTATTTTTCCTCTTCTCTCTCATTTATATATAGAAACAGAGAAAATTATGGTAGATATTCAATCTGCCGATTGCCATTTCCTGCTAAGCTCTACAATCCCTTCCTCTCTCTTAGATCCTCTGTGCTTTTCCCTTTCTTGTAGTCACATCTCCACCACATCCGCCAAGAGGCTATTCCACACATCCACCACCCTTTCCATGTTTACATCTACCCTTGTTTACCCTCTTTTTGTGACCCTCTGTTCTACAGCTTCCTTTCAATCCTCCATGTCTGCCATTGCTGCTGTCCCATCTTTCTTCCTGGGTACACATGTTTAGATCTTTGAATTGTCCTCTAATGCTTTATGATGAAGAACACTGGCCATTTTAGTACTTGCTCTCTGGGCCACTTCCATCCTGGAGAGACAAACCTTACCCAACAGCCCTTCTGCAATATTGCTTACAAAAATGTTGAAAAGAAGCAGACCAAGGACTGACCCCTGCAGCACACCATTCATAATGTCCTTATCCTCAGAGTGAATTTCATTTATCACTGCCCTCTGTCCCCTCCATTTCCACAAGTTCTTAATCCATGCAGTCACTTAAGGGCCTTTCCCTAGGGTGCTCAGTTTATTTATAAGTCTCCTGTGAGGAACTTCGTCAAAAGCCTGGCTGAAATCTAAGTACAAACACCCGTAGGTGTAAACGAACACTCAAGGAACAGGTGCACCAGGACAGTAGTAGGTTTGAAACACATTACATAAAATACCCCAATGCATTTCCGCTGAACACCTTCTTCAGGGGGAATCAACCTCAAATAAAATCATAAAATAAAACAGCATATCGTTAAAAAGTCAAAGATAATGCAAACACAAGTAAATAAAAACTGATGGATGAATGAATAAATAAATAAATAAATATGACTTTACATACTAAAATAAAGGAAACAATACAAATATATAAAACACCCGAAGGCATGTCACTAAAAACTGACCATAGATAACAATAGAAGGGCTATAACTGAATTCAGTACCTGAATTCAAAAAAGCATGGGACCAACACAGAGGATCTCTAAAGGTAAAAAGTGGACTGTTGTAGTTGTTGATATGGAAGGACAGACTAGATAGGCCATGTGGTCTTTTTCTGTCATCATGTTTCTATGTTTCTATAAGAGGTAAAGGAAGCAAACAATAGTAAACATGAACTTACACTGGCATTAGTCATATAAACCAACAACATGAGGGATGAGGAGGACAATATTGTTGGAAAAAGCAGAAGAGAAGCAAATCAGAAGAGACTATAATCTCATGCATATGGAAATCTGGAATCCAGAAATGTCACTAATAAATAGTAAAGGCGCTTACACAACCTGGGGAGACAAAGATGTGCAGGTGAGACAAACCTTGTAACATCCGCACTACTAATACCTCTAATGTTTGTGAGGATGTATTGTGGTGAAGAATGCCCTCCAGAGGAGATGGAGATTGAAGAAAATCCTGAAAAGCGAAAGGATTTACACAGGATTTTCAATCCTAGAAGGGAAAAAACATACTGCTCTGCTGAGCTGAGAACAGACACCAGCCCAGGGGAGGAGTTAGGCAATGCTGATTGGGCACACCCAGGGGTTGGACAAGGTGTGCCGGGAAAAGAATCCCTTCTTAAAGCTTTGAGCAAGGCTGTAAGGCAGACTACGAATGAGACTAGGTGGGAGAGTGGCTCTAAGAGGTCGTCGGAGAGTGGATCCGAGACCAGGAAGCAGTTTGGCTGTACGAGTGAGTCTGGAAGAGTTGAGAGTGTTTTGAGAGGATCTGCAAGGAGTTCTAAAGGTGCTGCTAAAAGGAGTCCTGTGAGGAATGGACGGAGCCATGTTTTAGAGTCCTGGAGGAAGACAGAACCCTGGAATAGAAAGCCTCAAAGGCAGGCACACTTTGAAGAAAACTCATTCTACAGGATAGAGCCTGGACCTGGAAAGCCCAGAAAAACCCACACCTGGAAAGCTCCTGAGCTACCAAAGAGGAGAGGAGCCTGGCAGAGAGAAGGCAGTTCTGATACAAGCCACGATAGAGAAGGTAAAGCACAACTTCCTATTTTCACTGCTTTGTTGAAGGAACCTGTTCACTACCCTGAATTGTTTAAGCTGAGTGCTGAAGAGGGAACTGCTAGTGACTGGGAAAAGGGCATAACATTTGCTGACAAAGGCCAATCTGATAATAAGCAGGCTGAATTGCTCTTCCAAGAATTTAAACAATTTCTAGAGCTGAAAGCAGGAAAACAGCAGAAGCCTAATGAAGATAATAGTTCTGTTCACTCAGAGGATTTGATGCAGGTAGAAAATGATTTACCTACCGTAGGCACTGACCCTTGTAGCATGGACTGCTCTGTATGTTGTAAAGAAGAGTAATATAAAAAAAGCTTTTCACATTTGTATAAGAGGAATACAAACGTTGCTGTTTCTGCTGCCTGTGCTGTAAGAGTTAATTATCTGCACCTGTGTTCTGAACCCACACTGTGAAAAGAACAGTTGGTATTATGAGGCTGCAATGTTCATAGCTGACCACTTGAGGCAGAGCTGAGTTAAACTCCCCAATAGATGAAAAGCTGAAGTTAAAGCTAATTCTTTTTCAGTTGTCCTAAGTTCTGATTTCTTCTGCTTATGTTAAAAGTGCACCCTTTACGTTCATGTATGTGAATTTTGATGCGCTGGAAGAACTTCCCCAATACAAATAAATATTTCTTGCAAGCCATACCATCTCTGATCGCAACTACACTTTATTCCTGAGAGAAAAGAGAGTGAACTACAATTCCCAGCATCCATAGGGAACAGTTTACCTCTGCTCAAAAGGGACAATAAGGCCACTCCTGCCTGTTAGCTCCAGGGCGCAGGCAGGAGCGTCGCAGTATATTTCAAAAAAAGTGCACAAGCGCGGAGGTAGTAATAATGAAACCCCATTGCTAGACGAAAAACTAATATATGTGCCAACTCACTGTGACTTTACTACCCAGGTACATAAACAATTGATACATGAACAGAGGTCCTGAAATGAAATCACAATTTAGAATGGCACATAAACAAGCAAACTCATACCAGACGCTATGAATATCCAAAAGACTTGTCTTATCAATGGACCACAGGGCAGAGAAAGGAAAAGTGAAGTTGTCATTGTAAATCCGGCTTTCACGCCAAACCAAAGGTCAAAGGGAAATAAATGCTCTTCTGACAGGCAGATAACATAAAAAATTAACTAAACCCCACATACATAATGGTACATGAACCAAACTGCAAAAAATATAAAATATATAAGATTCCATGGAAAAAACCTTCATGTATGCAAGCATTAAGGCATGTGCACCCATAAATCATAATGGAAGGCGGTGAGCTGCATATGATGCACCAGAGGGAATTAATGCTAAGAAACTCTTCCTTGTAGGTATAAAATAAGAACTTACAATCTACAGTAGTGGCCAAAAAATTAAGGCAGATATCTTTTTCTACAATTTATTGTTAAATAATGTACTGTGGAGATGTCACACGTGCTTACTTATTTAATCAGCATGGCGATTAGACACACCATGCGTCTGGCGTCCATTTTAGTTTACTTACACTCTGTAGTAGGTTTCTTGGATGAAGTTTTGAATTTTTACATCTAGGAAAAGATTGATAGTTACATGTGAAATATACAATCAAGATGGGTAGAAAGTGCAATATTAATGACTTTGTAAAGGGACAAGTTGTCACACTCCATGCTGAAGGATATTTGCAATGTGCTATTGCAAAACATTTGCATATATTGTCACCCACCTACGTACTCCTATAGGCAAAAGCCTAGGGAGCTTCAGTGGGGCCTCTTCTCAATATAGCTGGGACGTTGCAATGCCCCCTGGGATTCGTAGTCCCACTAGCTAATCAAAAAGGTAGTTGTAGACGAGTAGCCAGGCTTTAAAAAGAGGTATTTTATTTTCCCTTCCGGGTGAATCTCAGCACATAGGAATCAAAAGGAATTAAACCATACTTTCTGGCAAAATGAAGGTGAACTACTATTAACATAAATGGATGCTTATCTTCAGCCAAACAAACAAAAAGGTGAAAACAGTCCTTGTACTTTACACAAGCAGGCTTGTTCAAATATGTTTCTCTAAACAGATTTCTGTCTTTAAACAGTTCAGCACAATGAAGAAATGTTATCGGAGAATACTAATGTACAATCCATCTGGAAATCATCAGGACTTTCAACACAGAAGTCACATTCCATGTCCTCATACCTTTCCCCGTAGTTATCTTCAGTAGGGTTGTAACTCATACCATTTCTAAATAAACCCTCTTCTCTGTTACAAGGGCTCCTCTCCTCCTCTCTATCAGGGTGAATTGGGAGGTTACCGTATAGTGTAGAGTTTCCCTCCAGAGGGCCACACACTCCTGGCTGAGTGTATGTGAAACTCTGCTTTTCAAGGTCCCTTTTATTATAAGGAATCAGCCTACCTTCTGGCTCGGTTCCCCCGGAGCTTTTTGAGCTAGGAAACTTAACGTGGCTTTTCTCCCATGAAAGCCTTTCACTCCCTTTTACTGGACGCTTCTCTTTGGGAATGCAAGTATCCCTCTGATAACAGCTATTGCCCTCCCGGTACCTGTTCTCAGGGAGATTTTCTCTCACAGATTCCTTCCATCTGTCTGCTTGAATACCTCCGTGGCTCCAACCACCTGGCTCTTGTTCAGTGCTGCTCAGCTCCCTGTAACAAGACTCTGGTATTCTTTCCTTGGCTATTTCCTGTGGAATACTGTTTGAATCTCCGTGTGAAGTTCTCCGGTTAGCTTCCCAAACAGCTCTGCCGTTAGCTCTGCTGTTTCTCTTAGCTTCCTGGTCAGCTCTCTGGTTAGCTCCCTGGTTAGCTCTGCTGTTTCTGGTAGCTTCCTGGTTAGCTCTGCCTCTGACCAACTCTGAGTGATTTTTAACTGCATCACTCTTAGTGTTCCAGTGAGCCTGTCCTGCCCTCAGCTGTCCCTCACTACCTAATAGGGCGTGCTCCTACACCTGGTGCTTTTGTTTGTGATGGTTGCTCATAGCAACCCTGATCCATGTGCTTTGAGCTGTCACTATTAGACCTGCTCGGCTCTGTGTTTCCTATTTCCATAGGTATACTCTGATCTACCCCATGACAATATCAAGGTATGCAGTTCAGAATGTTCTGAAATCAGGTGGCTGTACACGTCATTCAAAATGTGGGCGCAGACGGATAACTATTGGACGAGATGACCGATTCCTCAAAAGCATTATTACATCTAGTCCACATACTTCATCTCAACGTGTGGCTCAGTTAGCTAATGATCGAGGAATAACAATAAGTGTCAGATCTGTCCGACGATGGCTTGTGGATGAATTCAAACTCATGGCCAGAAGACCTGCCAAGAAGTCTATGATGATCAGGAAACAAATTGCTGCCCGCATACTGTTTTGTAGCAAGATGAAAGACAAATCTGCTGAATGGTGGGAGAGGGTAATGTTCACAGATGAAAGTGCATTTCAACAAGTAGTAGTCAACAAGTAGTAGTCAACCAGGCAAGCCCTCGCAACAGGCATCCCCTACAATGTAAAACATCAAACAGTATCCTTTCTCATTACACTGCCTATGTATATAGTTTACCCTGTTCTCCAAGTTCCATTTCCTGTTAAATGTAATGACCAGACATATGTAAGTTGCCGGATGTTTCTGTTCCATGTAAACCGCGCTGATGGCAAATAGTGCGGTATATAAAAAATGTTAATAAATAAATAAACAAGTACATAGGAGTGGTTACAACTACGTCCGTCGAACAGCAGGTGAGAGACTAAATCTGAAGTACATGATCAAGACTGTTAAACACCCACCATCGGTCATGGTATGGAGTGGTATCTTGGCAAATGGACGATGTGGCCTGCACATTTTTGAGAAAGGTGAAAGAGTAAATGCTGCAAAATACATATCCGTGCTGAATAGTAAAGTTAAAATACACATGAATGTTTCTGGCACAACTATATTTCAGCAGGACTTGGCACCGTGCCACACTGCAAAAACAGTCAAAAATGGTTCGTGGACAACAAGATCGAACTGCTACCAAGTTGGCCATCATACTCTCCGGATCTCAATGTAATTGAAAACTGTTGGAATCTTATGAAGAAAAAGGTGGCAGCACACCGTCCAACTTCAGAAGCAGATTTAAAGGACATACTCAAGCATGTATGGGTCAACGAAATCACTCCGGCATACTGTAAAACGCTAGTTAACAGTATGCCTACAAGAATCCAGGCTGTGCTGAAAAATCATGGACACCCTATTAAATATTGACACATATATTGTTTCCTGAATAAAACTTTGGGGAGCAGACTGTTGAAGTGAGAGGAGGTGAGGCCCTGTCCATCGGGCCATTGGGCTCTAGCGGCTGTACCTGACTCCCGACGCTGCTGCTATCCTGCTTCTACCGTGCAGGCACGCCCAGGGCAGCTGGCTCTCTGTGGGACCTTGAGGGGTATAAGTTGTTCTTTCTTTCTTCTCCGTGATTGCGGAGCGCAATTGCGGGGCGTGTTTGAAGGGGCATGTCTAAAGGGGCAGGTCTTGCCCCTTTGACGCCCCTTCGACATCACCGTGACGTTTGCGGCGTCTTGGTGAGAGTTTCGGTGGGGATATCAGCAGAATGCTAAGGTTTATGGCTATTTAGGGTCATAACGTTTATAGTTGTATTCGTTGTTGTTGCTCTTTAACGTTTTGTTATGGGTAAACGTAAGGCTAAATCTCAGCCCAAACCTCTAGAGGCTGGCTCTGGTGTAGTTAAACCAGCCGGCCCCTTAGATAAGCATTTTGCTCCTAAGCCGCTGGCACAATCCTCCCCGGAGGGGGTCTCTTTGAGCTCCGGCGGGAGATCCCCTCCTCCCTGTCCTGTCCTAATGACTGATTATACTTCAGGGGCTTTTTTTGATGCGCGCAGGACGGATGACTTAGTCTCTTTACCTACTCCAGTTCACCTTGCTACATTGGAGGGTTCTAAGGAACTCCCAGTCTTACTTCCGGACGCAGAAATAACTTTAAAAGATTTATGGGGAGCTTTAAAGTGCATCGATACTAAGGTATCTGTGGCTGTTGGCTCCTTATGTAAATTTACTCAGGAGGCTGCTGTATCATTACAACAGCTGGATAAGAAAGTTTCCACGATTGATGTAGCTGTTGCTAAATTAGAATCCCAGGTCTCTCCTCTTCAATCCGTAAATGTGATTGGAATTAAAGATTCGTTAATTTTGTATTCTAAAGTAGAATCCCTGGAGAATTCTATCCGGGCTTGCAATTTGCATTTTTTAGACTTTCCTCAGACACTATTATTGTCACCTAAGATCTTGTTAGAGAAATATTTAAAATAAATTTTAGCTATATCAGACCCAGTAGATGTTCGGCAGATTTATTATATTCCTGTTGCTTCCAAAAAAGTAAAACCTGTTGAGGGTGAACTGGATGAAATAGTTCCTTCAGTGACCAACATTACTGCTTTTCTGGAAGATTCCCTTGATGTAATTTCCTTACGTGCTACTATGTTGGTCACTTTTTCATCAAGTTTGATGAAACAACGTATATTAAAAGCTTTCTTTAAGGCTAAGTCATCTAAGTTCTGCGGACAGACTATAAATATATTCCCAGATGTCTCACGTCCTACTCAAATGCGTCGGAGCAATTTTTGGCCCTTAAGTCCCGGGTTCTAGCTCTGGGGGCTTCGTTTTTTTTATGGTTCCCATGTAAGTGTATTATTATTTATGATAATGCCTCATATATTTTTCAGGACGTGACTCATCTCGAGAAATTCCTTTTGGATACGCAGGGTTCGGTAGGGGAAGGTGATGTTTGATTGATTTACCTCCCACATTGTGGTCCTTTTAGGACTTGTTTTCTTTCCATTTTTTGGATGGTTGCATTAGTTCTTCACGTTGTATAACAGTTGGGCTCTCTTAATGTGGGCTACTTATGTTTGTTTCCCTTATATATTTACTTTGAAGTATATATATTTCTTTTCTATTGCTGTTGGGAGCTTACTTTTCTTTGTACCATGTTTGGACAATGTATTTTGTTAAAACCTAATAAAAAAACAAACAAACAAACAAAAAATCCTTTGAAAATGACATATATATCTTTGGTTCTTAAAGCTTTTGACCATGAAAGTGACAATAACACATACTTTTCTAATAAAATTCTGATACTTTGGACTCTGCCTTAATTTTTTGGCCACTACTGCGTATGATGAACCAGAGGGAATTATGCTAAGAAACTCTTCCTTGTAG
Organism: Ichthyophis bannanicus; assembly: GCA_033557465.1. Lineage (NCBI taxonomy): Eukaryota > Metazoa > Chordata > Amphibia > Gymnophiona > Ichthyophiidae > Ichthyophis > Ichthyophis bannanicus. The sequence continues at coordinate 198,128,061 of CM066045.1, forward strand.
GTATAAAATAAGAACTGACAATCTATAACCGCTGTCAAACATTGTTTTTAAAGGGGGATGCCTTATATGGCTGACACGAGGGAATCAACACACATAAGGAACTTCAGTGACGTAAACCCGAATTGACCCATGAAAAGATTAAAATACTGTATTACCCACTGAAGGTGCAGTACGCGCTGCTGCAACATGTGAGCTTGTAAGTCAATGTTGGACACTCTTCACATTAGATAACCAATTGTAAACCATGAGAAATAAAATAAAAAGAGAAGGCAATCCAATATAAAAGCAAATGAAACTAAAAACAAATTGGTTGAAGGGCAAAAAACGTTCCGCCACATGGCCTACTGCAATGAAAAAGCACCATAGTAAACCAGAGGAAGTAAAACCGACTAAAAAGCATTAAAAAATTGAATAAGTGAAAGTGACAACGGTGGTTGTAACTACCACAATGAGCTAGAATCAAAGCTAGAAAATAAATAATTAAAAGATGAAAATAAAAATGTGGCTGTGAACTCTAGCACCAACAAACATTCCTGTTCGTGTTCCCAGCCTAGTCCCGGAACCTCTGGGTTCCCAATCTTATCCAGCAGCTTGAAGACTGAGAAACTCCTCTTTTTCTGTGACATCACCAGTATATCTCCTCGGTGTCCGCCCCCTGTCATCAGTTACCTCAGTCTTCAAGCAGCTAGATAGATGGGAGCCCAAGGGGTCTGGGCTCATGTGAGAAACTATTAAGAATCACCAGGATTAGTGTACTTTTAATTTTGGGATAGTGTTTTGCTGTTCAGTGTCCTGTACCTTTAAGCCTCTTCAGACTGTCAGATTCTGCTAGACCGGTTTTGTTTTCCTCTCTTCCTTACGTTTTTGGCTCACCTTCTCTTCCTCTCTCCCTCCCCCTCTGCTCTTTCCGTCTTTTGGGGGTTTCCTGACAGACAGGGGCATTTGGGGGACTGTGGGGACTGGCTTCGGCGTCCCTTTCCCGCTCCGAGGCTGCCGGTGCCACACAGATGCGTTGCCTGCAAGCGCACCTGGCTATGCCTTCGCCGCGACGGCTCTGCTTATCTCATTAGTCCTGTTAGGAAGGCCTTTATAGGAGCCACTCCTGCTCTCCTGGCCTGCGGCATGACCGGACACTGCGGACATACCAGACAGCGTTTGTCATAGCCGGAGGTAAGACAGTCGCGCGGCCTCTCTTTTTTCTAGCCGCGAGGCATTTTGGCGCGCTTTTCTCCGGCGGCCCGGCCGCGTGGTGGCCTTGCTGCGCGGGGGCCGCGTGCGCATCAGTTTGTTGTTTTTTTCTTCTTTTTCCGCCTTCTGTTTTGCCTCTGGCTCCCCTTTTCGCTGCGTTGTTTGCCCTGAATTCAGCATACCAAAGGCAGCAGAGATCCGGGGAAAGCTAGGCCGCCTTTCCCTCCCGATTTTTGCAGGAGGGGATAAGGTGGCTCTGCCTGCTTTGCTGTTCAGCTAAGCAGGGCCTAGGGGGCCTGGTCTGCGTTCTTGGATTTCTGACGGCAGGCATCCGTTTTGTTAAGAGCTCGCAATGCCCTCCAAACCACAATGTGTGGTTTGCGGTTCAAAGAAGTTTTCCAGCGCGGGGGTTTGCAAAGCCTGCGCTGGGGAGGCTGACGGTTCCCGTCTTGAGGCAGGGCTCCTCCCGGGCGCCGCAGAGGGCGCGCCTGACCCTGCTATCTCTACGGCTCCGGAGTTGCCCCAGGAGGATCCGGCGCCGGGTCCTTCTTCGGTAGGACTCTCTACCCCTGCGCCTGCGGCGTTCCCTGCAGACCTCTCCGCCATTTTTTCACCGCAGTTTGTGACCCTCCTGCAGCAGGCGGTGTTGGGTGGCCCTGCGCAGCCGGGTACTTCTCAGGAGGGTAGTGGCGCTAGGAAGCGTACGGCCCCCTCCCTCTCGGTTACTGCGTTCGGGGCGGATAAGCGGCCTCGCTTGGAGGGTACCTTGCAGGACCCTTCGGAGGTCTCGGATGCGCCTCTTTCCGATGAGGAGGAGCGCAGTATGCTCCTGGAGGAAGAGCTGGAGGAGGGGGAGATATCAGAGCGGGAGGAACAGGCTAGGGTCGTTCGGGTCTTCCGGAGGGAAGAACTTCCTGCCCTTATTGCCGAAACGCTCAAGGCACTCAACATGCCTGTACCAGGGGCGGCCGTGGATGAGCCCCTGGAAGATCCCCTCTTACAGGTGTTCCGTAAGACCCAAACGGCGTTTCCCGTGCACAGGGTTTTTCAAGAGATGATTCAGGAAGAATGGAACCTCCCGGAAGCGCCCTTGAAGGGGGCTCGGATAATGGGTCGGCTGTACCCGTTGTTGGACAAGGATAAGGAGGTCTTCAAGTCACCTAAGGTGGACGCTGCTGTTTCGGCCGTGACTAAGAAGACGACTATTCCTGTTGAGGGCAGTACGGCCCTCAAGGATGTCCAGGATCGGAAGCTGGATGTTTTACTACGACAAGTCTTCGACATCAATGCGATTTCGCTTCAAGCGGCCGTTTGTGGAGCGTGGGTTGCTAGGGCCTGTCTTCGTTGGGCGCAGCAGGTTCAGCAGGATCAGCTCAGTACGCTGGCAGGGGAGGCGGCCCGCTTGGAGTCAGTGTCGGCCTACCTGGCGGATATTCACTATGATCTTATGCGGGGCCTTTCCAAGAGTATGGCTTCGGCGGTCGCTGCTCGACGCTACCTGTGGCTTCGCAACTAGTCGGCGGATAGTTCCTCCAAGGCTAGACTGAGTAAGCTCCCCTTTAAGGGGCGTCTACTCTTTGGAGAGGATCTGGAGAAGCTTGTGAAGGACCTCGGGGAGACCAAGGGTGGTCGTCTGCCCGAGGATAAGCCTAAGCCGGCCCGGGGCGCTCCTGGGGGGCGCGGGCAGACCCGGGATTTTCGGCGGTTTCGCTCACAGCGCTTCGGGTCCTCGGCGCGGGGGCGTCTCTCGTATCGCGCCCCGCCGTTTCGGGGCTTCCGGGGAGCAGGCAAGGGTTTTGGTCCCTCCTCCGCCGGCTCCTCTAATTTCAAGAAGCAACAATGAGATAAGGGGGGCCCAGGCGCCTCCACTACCTGTAGGGGGGCGGCTCCGGGAGTTTTTTCCTGCCTGGGCCCGCATCACCACCGATCAGTGGGTACTGGAAATTATTCGAGAGGGCTACGCTGTGGAGTTCGCGAGACCTGTGCGGGACTCGTTTGTGCTGTCTCCCGGCAAGTCTGTCGCGAAGCGTGCGGCTCTGCAGTCGACGGTGCAACGGCTCCTGGACCTCCGGGCCATCGTTCCCGTTCCCAAAGACCAACTCGGCTGCGGTCGGTACTCCATTTACTTCGTCGTCCCCAAAAAGGGCGGCGGCGTCCATCCGATTCTCGATCTCAAGAGCGTCAACCGTTGTCTGAAGATATCGCATTTTCACATGGAAACTCTTCGGTCCGTTATCGTGGCGGTGCAGAAGGGCGAGTTCCTCTCGGCCCTAGACCTGTCAGAGGCATATCTGCATATCCCGGTCAGGGCGGAACACCACAGGTTCCTGAGGTTCGCCGTTCCGTGCGGGCATTTTCAGTTCCAAGCCCTTCTGTTTGGGTTGGCGACAGCGCCGCGGGTTTTCACCAAGGTGATGGTGGTGGTCGCGGCGGCTCTGCGCAAAGAAGGGATACTGGTCTATCCTTATTTGGACGATTGGCTGATTCGAGCAAAGTCCAAGATCGAGAGCGAGCGAGTTACGGCTCGGGTGATAGCGTTCGTAGAGAGCCTCGGTTGGGTCATCAACCTGAACAAGAGCCACCTGGTCCCTTCCCAAAGTCTCGAGTACCTGGGAGCGCGCTTCGACACTCAGGGGGGGAGGGTGTTCCTGACCGCCCAAAGGGTGCAAACCCTTCGCAGGCTCGTTCGGAGTTTTCTGGAACTCAAGGCCCCCTCCGCCTGGCGGTACCTTCAGTTGCTGGGAACCATGGCGGCTGCGATCGAGACAGTGCCGTGGGCCAGAGCGCATATGCGTCCACTGCAAAGGGCGTTACTCCGGCGCTGGTCGCATCAGCGGGACCCTTTGTCCCGTCGGCTGGTTTGTCCCGAGGAAACCAGAAATGCTCTGCGTTGGTGGCTCCTTCCCGCTTCACTGGAGCGGGGGAGGTCGCTGGAAGTTCCGGAGTGGCTGGCGGTGATGACGGATGCCAGCCTGTTGTGCTGGGGCGCTCACTGCCAGGGCACGTTTGTGCAGGGGTGCTGGAGTCTGCTGCAGCAGTCCTGGCCCATCAACAGGTTGGAGCTTCGGGCGGTGACCCTGGCCTTGCAGGAGCTGGGGCCGCTCCTCGAGGGGAAGGCGATCCGGGTGTTGTCCGACAACGCGACAGCGGTCGCCTACATCAACAAGCAGGGGGGAACGAGCAGCGTGGCGCTCGAGGCCGAAGCCGAATCCCTGTGCGCTTGGGCGGAAGCTCACCTCTCGGATCTCTCGGCAGCGCATGTGGCCGGGGTAGACAATACTCAGGCCGACTTTCTCAGCAGGGTGCTGGTGGACCCGGGCGAGTGGGTCCTGAACCCCGAGGTGTTCGAAATGGTGACTCGCAGGTGGGGCTGCCCGATCATGGACCTTATGGCGACCTTTGCCTCCGCAAAAGCAAGCCGCTTTTTCAGCAGGCGGCGGGAACGGATGTCGGAGGGTCTCGATGCCCTGATACAAGTCTGGCCAGCGGGTCAGCTGTTGTATGTGTTTCCCCCCTGGGTTCTGATCGGGAGGGTGCTACAGCGCATAGCGCGGTTCCCCGGACGCGTGATTCTCATAGCGCCGGACTGGCCGCGGCGTCCCTGGTACGGGGATCTGGTACGCTTGCTGGTAGCAAAACCTTGGCGTCTCCCCTGCCGGCCGGATCTTCTGATGCAGGGTCCCCTCGTGATGCCGCACGTGGACAGATTCTCGCTTATGGCCTGGCTCTTGAGCGGGCTCGATTGAGAGCTAGGGGTTATTCGTCGTCGGTGATTGCAACACTGTTGAAGTCCCGGAAGCGGTCCACGTCCTTGGCGTACGTGCGCGTGTGGCGCATTTTTGAAGCATGGTGTGGGACCCGGAAGTGTGCGGCTTTGTCTGCTTCTCTTTCCCAAATCTTGGATTTCCTTCAGGATGGCTTCGACAAAGGTCTCGCTGCGGCGGCGTTACGCGTTCAGGTGGTGGCGCTGGCCTGTTATCGGGGACGGATTTCCGGACAGTCTTTAGGGTCCCTGCGGGATGTCAAGCGTTTTCTCAGAGCGGTATCTCTTCTTCGACCGCCTTCCCGCCAGATTGTCCCCAAGTGGCATCTTCCTTCAGTCTTGGATGCTTTGCGGCTGCCTCCCTTTGAGCCGCTGTCTCAGGCGACTCTCAAGGACCTTACCCTGAAGGTGGTTTTTCTAGTGGCGATCGGTTCGGCGAGGCGCGTGTCTGAGCTTCAGGCTCTTTCCTGCAGGGAACCTTATCTTTCCTTTTTTCCGTCTAAGGTGGTTTTGCCGACCGTTCCGGCTTTTCTACCTAAGGTGGTCTCGGCTTTCCATGTGAGCCAGGAAATCTCTTTTCCGGTGTTCTCCGAGGATAGAGGGGCGGCATCCAGGGGTTTATACCTGTTAGATGTCCGTCGAGCTTTGAAAAAGTACTTACGCCGGACTGAGTCGTTTTGGAAATCGGATCGGCTCTTTGTTCTCTTTGCAGGGTCGCGCCGCGGAGAAGCGGCGTCGAAGGCGTCCATTGCGCGCTGGATCAAGGAAGCTATCTCGTCGGCCTATGTGCTTTCCAGTAAGACGGTCCCGGAGGGGTTGCGAGCCCATTCTACCAGGGCTCAGGCTGCTTCCTGGGCGGAATTCAGGTCGGTTTCGCCGGAAGAGATATGCAAGGCGGCGACATGGTCGACGTTGCACTCATTTGTGCGGCACTATTGGTTGGATGTGCAGAGGACAGAGGAGTCCTCTTTTGGATCGGCAGTACTTCAGGCTGTTCTGCCAGGTCCCTCCCGTGTATAGGTGTTTCTTCACTGCTCTGGTACTGACCCAGAGGTTCCGGGACTAGGCTGGGAACATGAACAGGAAGGTGAAATTAGTCTTACCTGCTAATTGTAGTTCCTGGAGTGGAACCAGCCTAGTCCCGTATCCCTCCCGCTGTGGGGCTGGCGATAGCCTGAAGTGCCCATGTCCTAACAGGTGAGTCAGCTTTACCGTTTGGGGCTGTGCCCGTTCTTTTGCAAAGGGAAGCGGACTAGTACCGCGCTGCGTTTTCTTTGTTCTTTGGGGGTCTTTTCCTCTTTTCCCTTCTGTGTTTCTGGGGGGTGGAGGAATGGCCTCTACAAGTCTTACAGTCTCGGAGTTGCCTGGGGGGGGGGGGGGGGTTCTCCAGGGATCTTTTCCTTTCAGCATAGATAAGTGGCTTGGTGTTTCTTTGATATGCTTAATTGTTTCTCCGGGGAGTCTGCTTTGTCAATAGGTCACTGGTGACAGGGGGCGGACACCGAGGAGATATACTGGTGATGTCACAGAAAAAGAGGAGTTTCTCAGTCTTCAAGCTGCTGGATAAGATTGGGAACCCAGAGGTTCCGGGACTAGGCTGGTTCCACTCCAGGAACTACAATTAGCAGGTAAGACTAATTTCACCTAAGTGGCTATAGTATATAAGGGAGTGATATTAAAAAGCATAAGCTAAAACAAAAAGACTAAAAAAAACAAACAGTTTTTTAACCTCCTTCTCAAATGGCTCCGGTCAATGTGTGGATTTTGTGATGGCATGAAGCATCATTTCAGCAGGACCATATGGCAGCCCCACATTCTCTCTGTTTTTTGGTTTTTAGTTTTTTGCTTTAGCTTATGCTTTTTAATTAGCACTTTATGAGGTCTGGCCCACAGTGTATCACTCCCTTATATACTACAGCCACTTATGTTTGTTGGTGCTGGAGTTCACAACCACATTTTTATTTTGTATTATATATATGTATTTCTTATGTTTTCTAGCCAGTTTTATTGTTTCTAGCTCATTGTGGTAGTTACAACCACTGTCACTTTCACTTATTATTTAATTTTATAATGCTTTTTAGCCGGTTTTACTTCCTCTGGTTTACTATGGTGCTTTTTCTTTGTATTGGTTTTTATTGGGATATTTTAACCGTTTTACCTCTTTTAGTATTTGGCAGTTACTTCCGCTTCTTAATAGGGCATGTTTTAGAGCATTTTTATGATGATCAATGCTGCATTTTTACACTCCTGGGCATTTCCTTCCTTATGGAGCAAAGTGTTTAATACTTGTGACAGTCTGTCTAATACGGCTTCCTTTAATGCATAAAGATGAAGCATCTCCCCAGTAGGCCATATGGTGGTACGTTTTTTGCCCTTCAACCAATTTGTTTTTTCATTTGCTTTTAAATTGGATTGCCCCCTCTTTTTATTTTTATTTCTCATAGTTTACAATTGGTTATTTAATGTGATGAGTGAGCGCACGCTGTCAGGTGTCCAGTGTTGACGTACAAGCTCACATGTTGCAGTGACGCATACTGCACCTTCAGTGGGTAATACAGTATTTTCATCTGTCAATTCGGGTTTAGGTTACTGAAGTTTACTTTATGCATGTTGATTCCCTCGTGTCAGTTATGTAAGGCCTCCCCCTTTAAAAATGATGTTTGATGGCGGCTATAGATTGTCATTTCTTATTTTATACCTACAAGGAAGAGTTTCTTAGCATTAATTCCCTCTGGTTCATCATATGCAGCTCACCGGCTTCTCATATGATTTATGGGTACTCATGCCTTAGTGCTTGCTTACATGAAGGTTTTTTCAATGGGATCTTATATATTTTATCTTTTATTTTTTGCAGTTTGGTTCGTGTACCATTATGCATGTGGGTTTAGTTAGTTTTTGATGTTATCTGCCTGCCAAGAGAGCATTTCCCTTTGACCTTTGGTTTGAACTTCACTTTTCCTTTCTCTGCCCTGTGGTCCATTGATAAGACAAGTCTTTTGGATATTCATAGCGTCTGGTATGAGTTTGCTTGTTTATGTGCCATTCTAAATTGTGATTTCATTTCAGGACCTCTGTTCATGTATCAATTGTTTATGTACCTGGGTAGTAAAGTCACAGTGAGTTGGCACATATATTAGTTTTTCGTCTAGCAATGGGGTTTCATTATTACTACCTCCCCGCTTGCGCACTTTTTTGAAATTATACATCCTCACAAACATTAGAGGTATTAGTAGTGCGGATGTTACAAGGTTTGTCTCACCTGCACATCTTTGTCTCCCCAGGTTGTGTAAGCGCCTTTACTATTTATTAGCGACATTTCTGGATTCCAGATTTCCATATGCACAAGATTATAGTCTCTTCTGATTTGCTTCTCTTCTGCTTTTTCCAACAATATTGTAATCCTCATCCCTCATGTTGTTGGTTTGTATGACTAATGCCAGTGTAAGTTCATGTTTAATATTGTTTGCTTCCTTTACCTCTTATAGCCCTTCTATTGTTATCTGTGGTCAGTTTTTAGTGACATGCCTTCGGGTGTTTTATAATATGTTTGTATTGTTTCCTTTATTTTAGTATGTAAAGTCATATCATTTATTTATTTATTCATTCTTTCATCAGTTTTTATTTACTTGTGTTTGCATTATCTTTGACTTTTTAACAATATGCTGTTTTATTTTATGATTTTATTTGAGGTTGATTCTCCCTGAAGAAGGCATTCAACCGAAAAGTGTTGGGGTAGTTTAAGTTAAGTGTTTCAGATCTACTACTGTCCTGGTGCACTTGTTCCTTCAGTCTTTGAAATCTAAGTGCACCACATCTAGCGTTTCCTTGATCCAACTCTCTGGCCAAAGAAATTAATCAGATTCATCTGACAATACCTACCTCTAGTAAAGCCATGCTGTCTCAGATCCTGTTTATTTTTATTTATTTAACTGTATTTATATCCCGCTTTTCACCGGGTCAAATCGGCGTTACATACAAGGGTGGGGAAATTAAGTATAAGGGTGGGGCCATCACCAGGGAGGCAACATTGATGATTTCGACATGAGACAGACTTTAGACATGGACAGTTTAGTGCAGTTTTGATCAGAGGTTCATGGTGGGCGAGATCAGAGGTTAGTGCACTTTTTGGTGGGAGTCGTATTGAAGTATTCCTGGAATTCATTTGAATTCCAGAAATTATTTGTATTTATTTATTTATTTTCAGCTCACACTTTTTCAGTAGGGATTCAAGAAAAGGTGTGATAGGTATTTCCTGACTTTGGAAGGCTTACAGTCTTATCTGAGGCAATGGAAGGTTAAGTGAATTACCCAAGATCACATGGAGCAGCAGTGAGTTTTGAAGCAGCTCTAAACTCTAAGGGGTTCATTCTGAACTCTGTTAGCTCTGTTCATGGGAGGAAAGGTGCGGGACAGAGGTAGAGCAAGGGCGGGATAGTGGGTAGAGAGAAACTCTGGACATACAGTGCAGATTCTGAAATTGGCCCTGTATATCCAGGGCTGGCCATGGAGATGGGGGACTCTGATGTGGAATAAGTCCCCCTGGACATTGGTAGACTGCGTGCTGGGCAGTGACAGAAGGTGAGGGGTGCAGGGGGATCCCCGCAACCCTACCCTGGCCATGGAAGGCCAGATCGGCGGTCGGGCTGCAGGGAAAGAAGATAATTGTCTGCAACCGGGGATCACAGCTTCTGAATGGAGCCGTGGTGCCATGGCGACAGGAGCTTGGCTGAGTTAGCTGGGTATGTGGGCTGGGCATGCAGCTGATCAGAATCAGGGCCCGGCCTGCACGTCCAGGCTGTAGACCCGATTCTGATCCTGTGGGCACATCTGGCCCCTGTGGGATCAGAATCAGGTCTACCTCTGTATGCCCTGATTCTGATTGGCCGCACAGGGGCTGGACAGCCAGTATGGAATCAGCTTCTAAGCTACTGCAATGCTCCTCTGCACTACCCTCTGTATGCCCCATCCCGTGACTCCTCTGTCTCTTACCTCCTTTTCTTCTTTATCACAGTGACGTGTACCATGCTAAGAAGCAGCTGGCCAATTTCCAGGATATGCTGCAGAATATTTTCTTGCCATTGTTTGAAGTTACTGTCCATCCTGCTAGCCACCCTGAGCTTCATCTCTTCCTGGAACATGTATGTACTGCTCCATGTCATTGTAGTTCTAAGAAAGCATTGTACCACCACGTGGATACATGGAACCCCCATAAATTAACACATACCATGCCAATGCTAATCCAACATGCCACCCTGGCACATGCCACTAGGACTCTAAAACAGCATCTTTCAGGCGTACTGTGTGATAAAAGATTGCAACACCTCAGATACCTCAACCGTGCAAGAGTCCTTGAGCAGAGTAAAGGAAGTGACTCCCTGTGAGTGGGTCCAGGTGGAGCAATTCGTCCATTATCCAAGCACTAGGACTTCCAGCCCTAAAGGCCTGTACTCAGTAGGTTCCCTTTGAGGTTACTACTGCTTAGTTTGCAAGTACAGTTATATCTATGAGCAAAGAGATGTCTTCTTTCAATCAGTCTGTACCAGTGCATGGGGCTTGGCTTGGCTTGGCTTGCTGGTGGGTCTTTCCCTCGAGTACATCTGTTTCTGTGTGTCTCAAGATGACGTGGTCTTTGTCTGTCTTCTCCTGTGGGTAGAAGGTGGAACTGTCTATGCATTGATCTGGGCCTGTCTTGTCCTATAGATGAATCTCTCAGTGAGTTGGTCACCACCTCCTTTCTCTCTCACTTTTGTCCATGACATTGGCTGTACAGGTCGATGGCTTTGACAGCGTGGATGATGAATCTAAACCAGAGCATCACATCTTCAACATGGATAGTCTGTTACCTGAGCAGTGGATGGAGGAGGATAACCCACCTTATTCATATTACCTGTACTATATGTACGCCAACATGACTGTTCTTAATCATCTTCGTAGGTAAGAGATGAGCTTCTCGCGGCTCAGTTCTCCAGTCATATGAGTGTGATGCATTTAACTATATCAGTAGAAATGTCCTGCAATGCTTAGGTGTGATGCCATCATGCTGATACCCAGAGTACACTGAAACACTTGGGTGCGATACTGTCACATTATTATCTAGAGTACATTGAAACATCTAGGTGTCATACATTTATGCTGTTATCTAGAGTGCATTGAAACATCTAGATGTCATACCTTCATGCTGTTACCTAGAGTACGCGGAAACATCTAGATGTCATACCTTCATGCTGTTACCTAGAGTACGCTGAAACATCTAGATGTCATACCTTCATGCTGTTACCTAGAGTACGCTGAAACATCTAGATGTCATACCTTCATGCTGTTACCTAGAGTACGCTGAAACATCTAGATGTCATACTTTCATGCTGTTACCTAGAGTACGCGGAAACATCTAGATGTCATACCTTCATGCTGTTACCTAGAGTACGCTGAAACGTCTAGGTGTCATACCTTCATGCTGTTACCTAGAGTACGCGGAAACATCTAGGTGTCATACCTTCATGCTGTTACCTAGAGTATGCGGAAACATCTAGGTGTCATACCTTCATGCTGTTACCTAGAGTATGCGGAAACATCTAGGTGTCATACCTTCATGCTGTTACCTAGAGTACGCTGAAACATCTAGGTGTCATACCTTCATGCTGTTACCTAGAGTACGCGGAAACATCTAGGTGTCATACCTTCATGCTGTTACCTAGAGTACGCTGAAACATCTAGGTGTCATACCTTCATGCTGTTACCTAGAGTACGCTGTCATGAAGCTGTCATGCTATTGCCCTGATTGCCCACTAATACTTGTGTGATACTGTTTTTAGGAAAAGGGGATTTCACTCCTTTGTGTTACGGCCTCATTGTGGTGAGGCTGGGCCCATCCACCATCTTGTGTCTGGATTTATGCTCTCTGAAAACATCTCACATGGACTCCTGCTGCGTAAGGTAAGACTGAGGGTCAGATAGGAGGGGGAAAATTGATGTTTACTAGGCCCTTGACAGGACTTGGCTGCCTACTCTTTGTTTTCGACAGGCTCCGGTTCTTCAATATCTGTATTACCTGGCCCAGATTGGCATTGCTATGTCTCCTCTCAGCAACAACAGCCTGTTCCTGAGTTACCATCGCAATCCTTTGCCAGACTTCCTATCACGGGGATTGATGGTGTCCCTGTCTACTGATGATCCCCTGCAGTTCCACTTCACTAAAGTGAGTTCCAGCTTTTCTGAGAGCAGGACAGATGGGGTTGGAGGGTGGGCTTTCCCAGCATACAGATGCTATTCATTTAACTTTTCCACTACCAATGGAGAGGGCTCTGACTGTCATCTGAAAAGAGCCCTCTCCATGGGTTGAACAGAAATTATTTTTTTGATTATTGTCCACATTGTGCTTTGGGTTTTCTTGGCAAGGTATGATCAGAAGTAGATTGCCAAGCCTTTTCTTCCGAGGCAATGGAGGGTAAAGTGACATGTCCAAGGTCACACGGAGTTCTAGTGGGAATTGAACCCAGATCTCTTGGGTGCTAGGTTCCTCCTCCATAGTCAAGAGAATATAATGAAAAAACTGCCCAGAAAGGTCTTCCTCAAACTGGGAGAAGAAGAGAAGTTCTGGTTTGAGTGACAGTGGGGGAGGAGAAGAGGGTGAATAAGAACATGAAAGTATCCTGCTGGGAGTTTGTCCTGCAATATCGTCTCTATCTAATGAGTTGCTTTTTCTGTCTTTCTTATACTGCAATACTACTAGAGGGAGGAGTAGCCTAGTGGTTGGGGCAAGGTACTTCAGGCCAGAAGGTCAGGGGTTCAAATCCCAGTGGAGGACAGCAACCTTGGGCCGGAAGGACTGGGGTTTCTAGTCCCACAGGTGCTCCTTGTGGTCTTGGGCAAGCAACTTAACCCTCCATTGCCCATGTTCCCTGTAAGTATTAGTGTATGTGTCTCATATCCCCACATGTTAAATGTATCCCCCAATTGTGTTGTGACCGCTTTGATTGAAGGATAAGGTGGTATACAAAAACTGTCTAAATAAATAAATAAATAAATAAATATCTGTCCTTTGGATAGAACCAAAGAGATGTGAATCCTTGGCAAGGGCAGAATGATGCTACAAAATGCGTTCTCACATGGGGGTAAATTTCTGATGCATTTTCTGCATGTAAAGCATGTTTTACTCCTGGGGAAATTTTGCACAATCTTGAAAATTCCTTGCACAGTATTTGAAAATTCTGCAAAATTCTATATTCTTTACTAGTAATTTTTTGTGTAGAATTCTCCCATCATAAAGGCCTGACAACGCAAAGCTTTCTCCCTGCTTGACTCATTCCCATCCCAGCATTGCTTGAACATCTTCTTATACTTGATCTCCATCTCCTGTCCCGGCAGGTTCAATCCCCCAGACTTCTCTGCCCCCTCATAAAGATGGACACCCTACAGTTCTTTCCCAATTTACTCATACCTACCCCCGGGCACACTTTCCTCTATAGTTTTTGGATTATGGTATATTAAAATTTGATATATTGCCTTTGGCGTGCATACAAAGCGGCTCTCCTTGACACATGAACCCATAGCTCCCTTTCTCTGAACTCCTCCCCCAGCACGCACACCTATAGCTCTCTCTCTGAACTCCTCCCCCAGTGCACACACCTATAGCTCTCTCTCTGAACTCCTCCCCCAGCACACACACCCATAGCTCTCTCTCTGAACTCCTCCCCCAGCGCACACACCTATGGCTCTCTCTCTGAACTCCTCCCCCAGTGCACACACCTATAGCTCTCTCTCTGAACTCCTCCCCCAGCGCACACACCTATAGCTCTCTCTCTGAACTACTCCCCCAGCGCACACACCTATGGCTGTCTCTCTGAACTCCTCCCCCAGCACACACACCTATGGCTCTCTCTCTGAACTCCTCCCCCAGCACACACACCCATAGCTCTCTCTCTGAACTCCTCCCCGGCACACACCCATAGCTCTCTCTCTGAACTCCTCCCCCAGCGCACACACCTATGGCTCTCTCTCTGAACTCCTCCCCCAGTGCACACACCTATAGCTCTCTCTCTGAACTCCTCCCCCAGCACACACATCTATAGCTCTCTCTCTGAAATCCTCCCCCAGCACACACACCCATGGCTCTCTCTCTGAAATCCTCCCCCAGTGCACACACCTATAGCTCTCTCTCTGAACTCCTCCCCCAGCGCACACACCTATGGCTCTCTCTCTGAACTCCTCCCCCAGCGCACACACCTATGGCTCTCTCTCTGAACTCCTCCCCCAGCACACACACCCATGGCTCTCTCTCTGAACTACTCCCCCAGCACACACCTATGGCTCTCTCTCTGAAATCCTCCCCCAGCACACACACCCCTGGCTCTCTCTCTGAAATCCTCCCCCAGCACACACACCCATAGCTCTCTCTCTGAAATCCTCCCCCAGCACACACACCTATGGCGCTCTCTCTCTCTCTGAACTACTCCCCCAGCGCACACACCTATAGCTCTCTCTCTGAACTCCTCCCCGGCACACACCCATAGCTCTCTCTCTCTGAACTCCTCCACCAGCACACACACCTATGGCGCTCTCCTCCCCCCCCTTCCACCCCAGCATACTCACCTCTTAGCTCTCTGTTCCCTATTTCCTCATGGCACACTCCCTGAGCTCCCTGTCTGTACTCTCTTCCCTTCCTCTGACACTGGTCATAAGAATTACAATGCAGAAACCCTGTGTTGCAGCCCAGTGCTAAAGCTCTAACGTAGACATTTTGCTCAGCTATGTAGTAAGGAAACAGAATGCAGCTGAGCTCTGCACAAAATGTCTGCACCTGCGCACACGGGTGTTAAGCAGCCCCTATATCTTGCGCACAAAAGGCACTTGGGCATATGTGCTCGACTGTTATGTTATTGGTGTTTATGTGCCAGAGCATTCCAGCACACGTCCCCTGTGGCATCTCTTCAGTAAAGCCAGAAAAAGAGTTGCAGGGCTGTGTGCTCACGGAAGAGTCATAAATTCCCCACGAGCAACTGCTGCAGACCTATGAGCTAATCGTTAAGCTCTCTTCAGGCCTGTCATTGAGCTCGGCCTTCTTCTGCGCACTTCTCCACATCTGCGCTGCATAGCTAATTCCTTGCTTAGCATTGATTTGAATAGATTTGAATGCGCTGTGCGGCTGCATAAATTGCTATTGCATTAGATCTCTTGCTACTTTCTGCATTGACACTAGTGCAGAAAATTGTGCACAAATGCTGCACTATTGCCTGCACTAACTGCACTGCACTTTGCTGCATTGACCCCTGGGTCAGACCAAGGTCCATCAAGCCCAGAATCCCGTTTCAAACAGTGGCCAATCCAGGTCACAAGTACCTGGCAGGTTCCCAAAATGGTACACAGGTTCCACAATGGTTGTCATGGGGTAAGCAGTCAATTTCCTGGTCCTCTCAATAATGGTTTATGGACTTTTCCTCCAGGAACCTGTCCAAACCTTTTTTAAACCCAGCTACACTAATAGCTTTTACTGTATCCTCTGGTAACAAATTCCAGAGTTTGATTATGCATTGAGTGAAAAAATATTTTCTATTATTAGTCTTAAATGAATTACATTTTTTACGCCATCAAAAAGTAGAAAACCTAGGGGACATGCAATGAAGTTACATTCGATCTATATTTACTTGTTCACTCCATTCATTAATTTATACACTTCTATCATATCTCCCCTCAGCCGTCTCTTTTCCAAGTTGAAGAGCCCTAATCTTTTAAGCCTTTCCTCATAGGGATATCTTTCCATCCCCTTTACCAGTTTGGTGGATCTTTTCTGTACCTTTTCTTTCTCCAGGTATAAGCAGGAAGTCAGTCCTCACATATGGATGACATCAACACCGATTGAGCCCTTGTGGAAGCATCTCCCCAACTTTCAAATAAAGCCTTTGGGAGATGCCACCACACATATGTGGTCCCCTTCCCGCCCAAGGGTGCCATCTTACTCAGTCTCCCTTTTTCCATGGAGCTCTACAGACGTTCGTCTTTCTTCCCCGGAAAAAAGTTGATTTCCTCGTGCACTTCTGTGTACTTTCCAGTTAGCACCGGCCCCTTTCCCACCTCTCGGCCCCATTGTCTCAGCTTCAGGACTCGGAATCTGTTTAGTTAGGTTTTTTTCATGCAGCGCGGTTTCGCGCCTTTTCTAACTGCTGACCACGTCGAAGGTATTTGACCTTGCTGGGACCCTTTTTGCCCCAATGGCTACCAGATTTAAAAAGTATGATCAATGCTCCAGGAATATGTCCCTTACTGGCACACATTATTGTTGCCTCAGGTATCTAGGTGCCGACCATGATCCAGAGGCATGCTCCCTGTGCAAAAAGATGTCTACTAAGGCCATCCAGAGTCACCGGCAGAAGCAGGATGATATCTTCCACAGGTCAGACTCAGCCCCGGTACCTGTGCACTCTATGGCCTCTCAAGGACCCTTGGAGTCATGTAAAACCCCTGCAGTGCATAGCGGACACGTGGACACTCTGATAAAGGTTCCCCAGAATGAGAGCATAAGAAGAAGAAATCTTTGAAGACCTCTTCCTGGGAAGAGGACTTGCATGGCAAGTCCCATGCGAGGTCCCACAACCCCTAGAGGGTTTCTGAGGAGCTGGAGCAGGAGCAGCCGGCCAAGGTACCCAGTGCAGACGCCAAGGCCGCCGGCAATGGATCTCGGACCACTGAAGCCCGCCCCATCGAGGGCTCCCTCTCCTCCCTGACACCCGAACCGGTCACTTTGGCTCGGTGTCAAAGGCTGCAACCCCTGAGTGGGAAGTCAAGATGATGGCATTGGAATGCAGCGTTTCTGCATTCTTTGCCTCGCAGCAAGTATTGATGCCCGGCCCTGCCAGCCCACATACTGGAACCACAGGGATCTTGATGTTGAGGACTCCCCAGGCTGCCAAAGAGATCCTTGAGACTCATGCCTTGTCAATCCTTGGCGAGGGTCTTGATCCCGCTCCCAATCCTCAGGAGTGAGATCCTTCCTGGCAAGTGCCTCTGGCTCTGGCCAAGACCCAGCTGCAGTTCATCGAAGGCCAGATCCAATGATGCCCTTAGAGCCATCGGGCCTTGAGTCCTTGACGAACTACTCGGATTGGGAGTCGAAAGACCAGGCTTCCCCAGAGATTCGAGCACACTGTGACCTTCCTTTGGATCTGTCCCTGCCAGCATCAAGGCGCCGGTCCCCACCTGAGGACACCTCGTTCCTCGAGTTTGTCCAGGACATGGCAAAGGTGCTGTCCCTTACCACAGAGTTGGAGGAGGACCCCTGCATGGAGGAACTTGAAATCCTCCAATAAGAGGCCCCACCCAAGGAGGCCCTTATGGTCTCTGTTCCCTCCATCCTTGGGCGCCTCCTTTTCTGAATGTGGGAAATGCCAGCATTAGTGCTGATTGTGAGCCGATGCTTGGACACTATGTACCGGGTCCAGCGAGGGCCTGGCTTCAGGAAGGTGCAACTCCCTCACACCTCCATGGTGGTTGAGTTGGTGATGCATTGACAAAAAAAGCCCAAAGACTCACTCTTCAGTGCCCCAGGGCAGGGAGTCCCATGCTCTCAATGCCCTTGGGCATAAATGTTTCCAGGGGTTGATGCTAGCGTGCCGTATACAAGCATATCAGCTGTATATTGGCATGTACCTCCAAGATCTAACCAAGGAATTCAGGGGTTTCTTGGCAGGTCTCATCAGAGACCACCTCCAATGCTTCCAGACCCTCACGAAGTCTGTTGGGGAGTGCTCGAAATATTTGTCTCGGGTGGCCTACAACAGCTTTGAGTCCAACGCGAGGGTGGCCGCTGCAGGCATTGGTGGTCAATGCCAGGTCTGGCTCCAGGCATTGGAACTTGAGCAGTGGGTCCATAAGAAACTTCTTGATGTCCCTTGCCTTGGTGAAAATCTCTTTGGCAAGCCAATAGAGGATAAGGCGGCGGAGATCAAGACCGAGTATGTCACCAGGATTTGGCTCTCAAGGAAGACCTCCACTCTTCCCAGGAAGAAACCATCAGGGAAAAGGCCTCCCTTCCACTGGAAAGCCCAGCCTTACCAAAGCTATCCCCCATATCAGACCCCCAGACCCTGCAGCAGGGTCACCAGGGCAAGGGAGAAGGCCAGGGTCCACGTAAGCCTAAGGGGCCCAAGCCCTAGACACCAGCTCCAACCTCGACTGGGTCGGGGTTTGACTCCCAAAGCATAGCCTCTCTTCCCATGGGGGATCAGCTACCAATGGGGGGGGCACCTGATTCATTTTGTCCACTAGTGGGCTGCCATCACCATTGACTCCTGGGTACTTAAGGTGGTCAGGAAACATTACCTCCTTCATCTGGACCAGACGCCTCCACCTTTCTTTCCAGGGGAGCCCCCTCAGACTCTCCTGCACCAGGCCCTACTACTGCAGGAACTTGCAGGCCTTCTCGGGGACAGGGCTGTGGAGCCCATACCACACCACCTAAAAGGAAAGGAGTTCTACTCCAGGTATTTTCTGGTCCCAAAAAGAACAGGAGGCCTAAGGCCCATCATGGACTTGAGAAATCTGAACAAATTCCTGGTGCAGGAGAAGTTCAAAATGTCCTCCCTTGGAATATTGCTGCTCTACCTCCAGCAGGAAGACTGGCTATGCTCCTTGGACCTAAAGGATGCTTATACTCACATCCTGATCCACCCCAACCACAGACAGTACCTAAGGTTCATGGTCGGGGGTGACCACTACCAGTACAGGGTACTATCCTTTGGCCTACCCTCCACACCAAGAGTCTTCACCAAATGCCTGGCAGTAGTGGCCACCTACCTCCATCTCCAAGGGGCCTTCATCTTCCCATACCTGGATGATTGGCTAGTAAAAGGAGACACTGCCTCAGAGGTGCAACAGGCCATGGCCTGAACCATCAAAGTCCTACAACATCTGGGGTTTGTGATAAACCACCCCAAATCCCACCTCACTCCAACACAGGACCTGAAGTTCATAGGGGCTCGCCTGGACACCCACCAAGCCAGGCCTTCCTCCCCCTGGAGAGGACGGATCACTTCAGAGCCATGGCGACCGAGGTGCAGTGCCATCATGCTGTGTCGGCACGGTCCATGCTTCGCCTGCTTGGCCACATGGCTTTCACAGTCCATGTGGTTCTCAATGCCTGCCTCCACATGCCTTTACTCACAATGGATTCAAGCCACAGGCAGGCTCCGGGACATGATCTCAGCGTCCCATCAACTAGCAGAGTCAGTCGATTGGTGGCAGGATGCACAGCACCTGCGGAAGGGCATGCCCTTTCAATACCAAAACCCTCAGAGGGTCCTCTACAGATGCCTTCCTACTGGGCTGGGGTGCCCACTGAGAGGAACTGCACATGCAGAGCAACTGGTCTCTTGAGGCAAGCCAGCAGCAGATTAACCTGCTGGAGCTCAGAGACACTTTTCTGGTGATCACAGCCTTCCAACATCGCCTGCAGCATCAGTCGGTGCTGGTCCAAATGGACACCCAGGTCGCAGTGTTCTTCCTGAACAAACAAGGGGGTACAGGGTCTCACTGCCTCTGCCAGGAGGCAGTAGCTCTCTGCTCATACACGATCAGTCAGGGAATGCTCCTCAGGGCGGTATACCTTCCAGGGCAGGACAATGTCCTAGTGGACAGACTGAGCAGAGTTCTCCAGCCATATGAGTGGCGCCTAGACTCCAGGGTGGCGCAGCAGCTATTCTGACTATGGAGAACCCTGTCTGGACCTCTTTGCCAGCCCAGCCAATGCTCAATTGTCCCGCTTGTGCTGTCACCAACCGCATCCATCCCAGATAGCGGCAGATGCCTTCCTCATCGCGTGGTCAGAGGGCCTGTTGTATGCCTTCCCTCCCACACCACTAATCATGCGGACCCTCTTCAAGGTCCAGCAGGACAAGGCTTCTGTGATCCTGGTGGCCCCACAGTGGACCAGATAGCCTTGGTTCCTTCCGTTACTCTGCCTCTTGATGGAGCTCCCGGTCTCTCTGGGGAATTCCCCAGGACTACTGACCCAGGAGGAGGGCTCAATTCTCCACCCCAACCTGGGATCCCTGTCACCAACAGCATGGCTGCTGAACGGGTCGCCTTAGCGCATCTTAACCTCTCCAGGGAGGTGGAAGAAGTCCTCCTGGCCTCTCATAAGGACACCACGAGATGAGCCTGCCTTCAAGTGGCGCAGATTCTCGGTATGGTGTATGGATCAACAAGTAGATCTGTTCTCCTACCCACTGCATATGGTGCTGCAGTGCTTGCTCCACCTCTCGCAGACCGGATTCAAGTCCATTTCTGTCAGGGTACATCTGAGCGTGCTCTCCGCGAACCATCGCACCATAGAGGGTGAGCCTTTTTCTGTGTAGTTCCTCATCACCTGATGCAGGGCTTGCTGCTCTCTAGACCTCCCATCCGGCCGCTTCTGGTGGAATGGGATCTCAACGTGGTCCTGACGCAGCTTATCAAGCCGCCCTTTGAACCCTTGGCTACCTGCCATTTTCGCTACCTATCCTGGAAGATTTCCTTCCTGGTGGCGCTCACCTCTGCCCACTGAGTCAGCGAGCTTTAGGCCTCGGTGGCCGAGCCAGCCTACACCAGGTTTTACAAGAACAGGGTCATGCTTTGCACCCACCCTAAATTCCTCCCTAAGTTGATATCTACCTTTCGCTTCAACCAAGAAGCGGTGCTCCCTCCCTTTTTTCCACAGCACCATGCCAACAAGGCAGCGGCCATTCTCCATACTTTGGACTGTAAAATGGTCATGTCCTTCTACTTGCAGTGTACTCAGGGCCACTGCAAAGCTTCACAGCTTTTTGTTTCATGTGAACCCAGTCGACTGGGGGAGGCTGTCCACCTGGGTGGCAGATTGCATCCCCTTTGCCCATGATCAGGCTGGGCTATCATTGGAGAGACGGGTCATGGCACATAACATCAGGGCTATGGCAACCTCAGTTGCGAGCGTATGCTCTGCCCCTTTGGCAGATATCTTCTGGGCTACTACCTGGTCCTCAGTCCACACTTTTGCAGCTTACTACTGCCTGGATAGGAAGTCCCAATGTGACAGGGCCTTCAGACAGGCCATACTCTGTAATCTGTTTGGGGTTTAGGCAACCCCTGCCTTCCGACCCTTCTTGTTCAGGCTACCGGAGCCATGGTTCTCCCTGGACACTGGGATGCTCAGAGTTGGTCCTCAGATTCACTTGCGGCTGCTCATGGCTGGGCCATGCTTTTTTCTACAGGTTCTTGGTAGCCTGTAGCTAGGCAGTCCCATATGTGAGGACTGACTTCCTGCTTGTTCCTGGAGAATGTGTAGTTACTCATCTGTAACAGGTATTCTCTAGAGACAGCAGGAATCAGTCCTCACAACACTGCCTCCTCCCCTTGGAGATGCTGTACTATTTTTGCTAACTTCTTTTGTGGGCTCTAGCTATGTCATCTGACTGAGTAAGATGGCACCCTTGGGCGGGAAGGGGACCACGCATGCGTGGTGGCATCTCTCAAAGGCTTTCTTTGAAAACTGGGGAGATGCATCCACGAGGGCTCCGTCGGCGTCAGTGTGACCCATATGTGAGGACTGATTCCTGTTGTCCCCAGAGAACACCTGTTACACGTGAGTAACTATGCTAATTCCGCTATATCCTTTTTAAGATATGGCGACCATAATTGCACACAATATTAAAGATGCGGTCGCACCATGAAATGATACAGAGGCATTATATTATCCTTTTTTAAATTCTATATTCCTTTCCTTATAAAAACATAGAAACATGATGACAGAAAAAGACCACAAGGCCCATCTAGTCTGTCCTTCCATAACAACTACAACAGTCCACTTTTTACCTTTAGAGATCCTCTGTGTTGGTCCCATGCTTTTTTGAATTCAGTTACTGTCCTCATCTCTACCACCTCCACTGGGAGACTATTCCACGGATCCACTACTCTTTCCGTAAAGAAATATTTCCGCATATCACTCCTGAATCTATCTCCCTTCACCCTCATCCCATGTCCCCTCGTAGCAGAACTTGCTTTCAATTGAAAGAGGCTCTCTCCCTGAACATTTATGCCACGGAGGTATTTAAACATCTCAATCATATCACCTCTATCCCGCCTTTCCTCTAAGGTGTACATATTAAGATCCTTAAGTCTGTCCTCATATGCTTTATAATGAAGCCCATTAATCATTTTAGTAGCAACCCTCTGCACCGACTCCATCCTGTTCACATCCTTTTGAAGGTGCGGTCTCCAGAATTGCACACCATACTCCAAATGAGGTCGCACCAAAGACTTATACAGAGGCATTATCACCTCCTTTTTTCTGCTAGCCATTCCTCTCCGTATGCACCCAAGCATCCTTCTAGCTTTTGCCGTCACCTTTTCTACCTGTTTAGCTACTTTAAGATCATCAGACACAACCACGCCTAGGTCCCGCTCTTCTTTAGTAGACAAAAGTACTTCACCTCCTATACTGTATTGCTCCCTTGGATTGCTGCAGCCCAAATGCATGACCTTACATTTTTTAACATTAAATCCCAGCTGCCAAATTCTAGACCATTCTTCAAGCTTAGCTAGATCCCTCCTCATGTTATCTACACCTTCCTGGGTGTCTACTCTATTGCAGATTTTGGTATCATCCGCAAAGAGGCAAACCTTACCCGACAGCCCTTCCGCTATATCACTAACAAAGATGTTAAAAAGAATCGGACCAAGGACAGATCCCTGGGGCACACCACTGGTAACATCCTTCTCCTCAGAGTGAGCTCCATTTACTTGTACTCTTTGTCGCCTCCCACCCAACCAATTTCTAACCCAAGCAGTAACTTTAGGGTCCATCCCTAGGGTGCTCAGTATGTTTATAAGTCGCCTGTGAGGAACAGTGTCAAAGGCTTTACTGAAATCTAAATACACCACATCTAGAGCTCTCCCTCGGTCCAACTCCCTGGTCACCCAGTCAAAGAAATCAATCAGATTTGTCTTACAAGACCTGCCTCTAGTGAATCCATGCTACCTCGGATCCTGTAATCCGCCGGACTCCAGAAACCTCACTATTTTCTCTTTCAGCAGCGTTTCCAATAATTTACTCACCACCGAAGTTAAACTAACCGGCCTGTAGTTTTCAACCACATCCTTACTTCCGCTTTTGTGTAAAGGCACCACATGAGCCTCTCTCCAGTCCTTTGGCACCACTCCCGACTCCAACGAGGCATTGAAAAGGTCAGTCAGTGGAGTTGCTAGAACGTCCCCAAGTTCCCTCAGTATTCTAGGGTGTATATCATCCGGTTCCATCGCTTTGTCTACTTTAAGTTGAGCTAGTTTCTCACGAACACAGTCTTCTGAAAATTGTTCAAGATGTCCCTCGCTTCTGTTCTTATTTGTGGGTGTTTTCTGAGGTCCTGCTCCTGGTTCTTCATCTGTGAACACAGAACAAAAATATTTGTTAAGCAATTCCGCTTTATCCTTATCAGCTTCTACATATTCCCCCCCTGCACCCTTGAGTCTGACAATACCACTTTTGCCCTTCCTCTTCTCACTAATATATCTGAAAAATGTCTTATCCCCCCATTTTATTGCATTGGCTATTTCCTCCTCCTTTTGAATCTTTGCCTTCTTGACTACTTTGCTAGCTTCTCTAAGTTTTTCCAAATACAGATGCCTGTCTTCCTCTCTCTGTGATCTCTTGTATTTCATGAAGGCCTCCCTCTTTTTCTTCACTTTTTCAGCTACTTCCTTCGAAAACCATAGCGGTCTCCTGTTCCTTTTGCCTTTATTTACCATTTTAACAAAAAGGTTGGTTGCCTTTAAAATACCCCCTTTCAGTTTTGCCCACTGTTTTTCTACATCCCCCAGCTGTTCCCATCCCACTAACGACTCCCTGAGGTATTGGCCCATCTTTGCAAAGTTAGTCTTCCTAAAGTCTAAGATCTTCACCTTGGAATGGATTCTAACAGCCCTAGTCCTAATACTGAACCACACCATCTGGTGATCACTGGATGCAAAATGATCTCCCACTACAACATCAGAAACACTTTCACCATTGGTAAGCACCAAGTCCAGTATGGCCCCTTCACGTGTGGGGTCTGTTACCAATTGCCTGAATAGTTCTCCCTGTAGAGAATCCAGGATCTCCTTACTTCTAGATGATACTGCAGCAGGAATGTGCCAATCAACATCTGGCATATTTAAATCTCCTAGCAGTAGCACTTCCCCTTTCCTAGCAATGCTGCGTATGTCTTCAATTAACTCTCTGTCCACCTCTTCCTCTTGTGAGGGAGGTCTGTATATCACACCAATGCAAATAGATTTCTCTTTCCCTCTTTCTAGTTTAACCCACAATGCCTCCTCTCTCCCTTTAAAGCTCTGTAATTCCAAAGCTTTAATAGTAGTTTTTACATATAGTGCCACTCCTCCTCCCCTTCTTCCTACCCTGTCCTTTCTGAATAAAGTATAGCCAGGTATAGTTACATCCCAGTCATGGTTTTCTGTGAACCATGTTTCTGTAACTGCCACTAAATCCAAGTCAGCCACTCCCACCAAAGCTTCAACTTCAGGGATCTTATTTCCCATGCTACGGGCATTAATACACACTGCTTTCCATATGTTACCCCTGTTACCCATTTCCATAAAGGTATTTAATGTATCACCTACCTGGGGGCTTTCACTTACCTGGGGGCTTTCTTCACCCATCCCCAATGAATCTAGTTTAAAGCCCTCTTCAGTAAATTAGCCAGTCTACTACCAAAGATGCGTTGACCTTTCTTGGACAGATGGATGCCATCTCTGCTCTGCAACCCTTGGAACAGCATCCCATGGTCTAGGAAACCAAAATGCTCTATGATACCTAGCATTTTATTTGCTCTCTTCGGCACCACCACACACTGGGCGGAGGGTTTCAACATGCCATCCACGTTGATGCCTAAATCGTTTTCCTGGGTGGTGGTTCCTAATGTGGAACCTTGCATCGTGTAACCATAGTTTGGGTTGTTCTTTCCTAGGTGCATAACTTTGCACTTGTCCACATTAAATTTCATCTGCTATTTGGACATCCAGTCTTCCAATTTATTAAGGTCCTCTTGCAATTTTTCACAATCCTCTTGTGTTTTAACAACTTTGAATAATTTTGTGTCATCTGCAAATTTGATCACACCTCTCATTACTCCCATTTCCAGGTCATATATGAATATGTTAAAAAGCAGCGGACTCAGCACAGATCCCTGGGGTACTCCACTATTCACCTTTCTCCACTGGGAAAATTGTCCATTTATTTATTTATTGTTTTATACCTCATTTCCTAGGATCAATGCAGTTTACGCGGAGCCAAACTTCAACCATACATGGAACAATTTTACAAGAGCTAGATTACTTAAACATATTAGGTAAAAGAAAGAACAAGGTAACTATATACACAATAGAGAGGTTGCACGAGGTAGTAATAGTCTGGTGCATATCTTAAGTTAGGGGTTAGCAGGGAGGGGAGGAAGGGATGGGCAGGGAGAGTTCATAGGTGGGCAAGTCAAGTGATCCCATTGAAATGTTCCATGAACAGGTGGGTCTTTATCAGCTTCCTGAAGGTTATTAGGTTGTGGGTGACTCAGATGTGGTGTGGTAGAGCATTCCAGAGTTACGGGGCACATATGGAGAATGACCTAACGCAAGTTGTCTGGTTGCTCTTGGTCATTTTGGAAGACATAATTAGAAGGTTTAATGTATTATACCTTCTTTGGCAGTTTTCTGCGGTTTTTGTTATGATAAGATTGCAGGTATTAAGAGGATAAATGGTGGATTATTTTGAACTTAGTTATTAGGGCTTTGTACTTGATTCTACTGAAGAGAGATAACCAATGTAGCTCTTTTAGAATAGATGTGAGATGGCTGTATCTGGGTGTGCACATCAGAATTCGGGCGGCTGCATGCTGCGCACGTTTTAGTAGATGTAATGAGTTCTTAGAAATTTCATGGAGGATGGCATTACAGAAGTCGAAGTGTGGTAGTCTCATCGCCTGGAAAACTGTCCGGAAATTATGAGGTTCCAGAAGGGGCCATAAGTGTTGGTGTGTTCTTAATTTGCTGTAAATGCATTGAGACACTTTATTTATATGTGGTTGGAATGTGAGGTGCTGATCTAAGGTAATGCCGAGGTATCTTACTTCTGACAACTTCTAGGTTAGAGTTGTTCACCTTTAATGTCTTTGGGGTGGGGGGAGGAAGGATCGATTTTGGTGAGAAACAGAACCTCTGTTTTCAGTTGATCTTGGGATTATTCTGATAGTCATTGCTTTAATAGTGCTGAAACAGGATGTAATTGTTGAGTAGTCTGGGTTTGTGGCGGAAAAGGGAGCATATATCATAATATCATCTGCATAAAGATGATAGTGGACGTTGAATGTGCTTATGATATTGCATATTGGCTGTATATAGATGTTAAATAGTAATGCTGAGAGGACAGAGCCTTGAGGGATTCCTTGTATCTGGATGAATTGATTGGAGGTCTTTTGTCCAATTTGTACATAGTAACATAGTAAATGACAGCAGATAAAGACCAGCATGGTCCATCCAGTCTGCCCAGCAATATGGCAAGAGTAAGTGCACCTGTCGCTCTGTGCAGGCCACCCCTCCCCATGTCTCTCTAGGTGTGGACCCACCACTCCATGTAGGACACCCCTATTTGTTGAGAAATTAGATGGTACAGTTTATTTTGTTTTTATCCTGTTGCTGTAAAGGGATCCGCTGTGTTTGTCCCATGCTGTTTTGAATTCCGTCACCATGTATGCCCCCACTACTTCCATTGGAAGAGCATTCCAAGCATCCACCACCCTTTCAGTGAAAAAATATTTCCTGACATTGCCTTTCAATTTTCCACCTGGCAGCTTCATGTTATGCCCTCTAGTTTTGCAGCTTCCCCGTCTTTGGAAGAGGTTTGTTTGTTCATCGTTCTTCTTTAAGTATTTAAAGGTTTGAATCATATCTCCTCTATCCCTCCTCTCCTCCAAAGTGTACATATGTAGGTCTTCAAGTCTCTTCTCATAAGGTTTCTTACACAGGCTCCAAATCATTTTGGTCGCCTTCCTCTGAACAGTTTCCAGTCTTTTTACATCTTTTGCAAAATATGGTCTCCAAAACGGAACACAGTATTCCAAGTGAGGTCTCGCCAGCGACCTGTACAGTGGCCTAAGTACCTCCTCCTTTCTGCTGGTATTCCCTCTTTGTATGCAGCCCAACAACCTCCTGGCTTTTGCCACCGCCTTGTCGCATTGTTTTGCCACCTTGAGATCATCAGAGATAATCACACCAAGGTCTTTCTCCTGAACCATGCACACCAACCTCTCGCCCCCTATCGTGTACATTTCCCTTGGATTTCTGCTACCTAAGTGCATGACACTGCACTTCTTCACATTAAATCTTAACTGCCAAGCATTAGACCATTCTTCCAGCTTTTGTAGATCTTTCCTCATGTTATCCACTCCCTCGGGGGAGTCTACTCTGTTGCAAATTTTTGTGTCATCTGCAAAAGGACAGACTTTTCCATGCAGTCCTTCAGCAATATCACTCACAAATACATTGAACAGTGCCGGGCCCAGGACCCAATCCTGGGGCACCCCGCTAATCACCTTCCTTTCATCCGAGTGAGCTCCATTTACCATCACTTTCTGTCGTCTGTCAGTCAACCAATTTCTAATCCAGTTTACCATCTTGGGACCCATTCACAAGCTACTGAGTTTATTGACAAGCCTCCTGTGAGGAACAGTATCAAAGGCTTTGCTGAAATCCAGGTAGATGACATCCATCGCATGCCCCTGATCTAGTTCCTTGATCACCCAGTCAAAGAACTCAATCAAAGAACACACCTCCGCAAAAGCCCGATGGTTCACCCCCAACCTCCGGAAACTGAAGACCAAACTCAGAAGAGTGGAAAGAAAATGGAGAAAACCAAAAAAGAAGACGACAAGACAAACTACATATACAAACTAGACGCGTACCACAAAGAAACAGACAAAGCCAAAAAAGCCTCCCATTCGAAGATCATAAACACTTCAATAAACAAACCACGAGAACTCTTTCAGATAGTCAAAAAACTAACAAAAGCACCCAACCACTCCGACCAACTACCAAACATCCCACCAGAATTACTAGCACAACAATACAAACAGCTCCAACAACCACAAAATCCACAATTGGACACGGAGACAACAACAACAGACCACTCCACCATCACAGACCAAGATTGGAGCACATTCCAAGTAATCACGAAAGAAGAAACATCATCCACCATCTCCCGCCTGAACACCACCACCTCTCCACTAGACCCATGCCCTACAGAATGGATAAAGAAAACCAAAGAAGACCTGAGCACCCCATTAACCCACATTGTTAACGAATCCCTCAGCCAAGGATGCATGCTAGACCTCCTCAAAACCTCAATCATCCGACCAACCCTAAAAAAACACAACCTGGATCCCATGGACCCTGCCTCCTACAGACCTATAGCGAGCCTCCCGTTCACTGCCAAAATTATTGAGAAGGTAGTCCAGCAACAGCTTCAAGAACACTTAGATGCCAACAACATACTGGACCCACAACAACATGGCTTCCATCCACTCCACGGAGTCGAAACCCTCATGACATCACTGATGAACACCCTCACCATAGGAACACAATCCAAACACTCTGGATATGCCATGATCTTCCTAGACATATCAGCAGCCTTCGACACCATCTCCCACAACATCCTACTACACAGACTACAAGGAATTGGCATCAAGGGAACCGTACTTCAATGGTTCCACTCCTACCTAACCAATAGACGTCAACTAATCCGCACAAACATATCAACCTCACCTCCCTTCCAGCAACACCAGGGAGTACCCCAAGGATCCACACTGTCTGCCATGGTCTTCAACATCTATCTGCAACCACTCTGCTCAATCATACGCACCCACAACATCAATTACCACATCTATGCAGATGACATAATGCTCTATGCCCCAATCATAACCTCTAACCCAACAAATAAACACTTATCAGCATGCTTTACAGAAGTATCCGGCTGGCTACAACAGAACAACCTGTCCATCAACATAAAGAAAACAGAAGCCCTCATTGTAACAAAGGACCCGGACTTCACACCACCCACACACCTCATCATTGAAGCCACTCAAATACAAATACAACAGCACATAAGGTATCTGGGAATTATCATAGACCAAGCCCTCACACTCGATCAACAAATCAAAAAAACCACCGGAACAATATTTCACAAGGCTAAAACAGTACAACGCCTTAGACCTCTACTTGAACCGCAGGACTTCAGAACAGTGATGCAAGCCATAACACTCCCCCACCTGGACCACTGCAATATAATCTACCACGGACTGCCAGCCACTCATACCAACCCACTTCGAACTGCCTTAAATACCACAGCAAGGATTATCCAGAAAGCAAAAAGACACGACCACATCACCCCAATCCTAAGGGAGCTCCACATACTCCCCCTCGAAGCAAGAATCAAATACAAAGCTGTCCTACTCACTCACAAAGCCCTCTACCAAACTCAAACCTCCCAGCTCTGCACAC
Organism: Ichthyophis bannanicus; assembly: GCA_033557465.1. Lineage (NCBI taxonomy): Eukaryota > Metazoa > Chordata > Amphibia > Gymnophiona > Ichthyophiidae > Ichthyophis > Ichthyophis bannanicus. Next base: position 198,157,555 of record CM066045.1, read on the forward strand.
TACTGCCTCAACCAGCCCACAACAGAACAACTCGACAAACCACCAGCAACTCCCTCACCATTCCCCATAAAAGAACCAAATACAATCAACAGACCTGCAACAGAGCCTACGAACTTTATGCACCATCCCTCTGGAACTCTCTACCAAGCCACATCAGATGCAACAGAGATCCCCTAGCATTCAAGAAACAACTGAAAACCATTCTATTCCAGGAATACCTCGGAACTGATGAGAACACACGCCACTGACTACCCAACCCCCCCCCAACCCCCCAGAAGATCTTGCTCTAAATGACTGCGTCTCAATGTCCATGTCTATATCCCAATTGTTTGTCGAAATCATTACTGTTGGTCACCTGGTGATGGCCCCGACCCCAAAAAACTGATTCCTGTCCACCCCCCCCCTTTTTTATGTTACACCGCTTTGACCCGGTGAAAAGCGGGATATAAATACAGTTAAATTAATAAAATAAATAAATAAATAAGATTTGTATGGCCAGACCGTCCTTCAGTAAAACCATGTTGCCTCGGATCTTGCAACCTGTTGGTTTTGAGAAAGTTCACAATTCGCTCTTTCAGGAGCGTCTCCATTCCTGGAGAATTGGGAGCAATTTGTGATGTATGACAGTAGCCATTCTAAGGTAGTGTCACGGATTCCTATATTGAATACTGTAGGAGGATGTCATGGAATAATGTGTTGAAAGCCACTGCAATGTCTAGAAAGATGAGAATGAAACCTTGTTTTATGTTTTCTATGCCCTTGATAAGCCGGTCTGTTAAAGAGATGAGCAAGGTCCCCTACTCCATGATAATTGCAGAGTCTATGTTGGTGTATGTCCAAAGAAGAGTTTGAGTCAATGCATTCTTGTAGTTGGTAAAGGACTAGCTTCTGGATAACTCTGGCAATAAATGGTAAGCTGGAGATAGGCCGGTATGAGCTCAGTTCATTTGGTTTGAGCTTGGTGTTTTGGACAGATTGACACTGATTTTCAGTTATATAGGAAAATATCCTTTGGAGAAGGAGGTTGTGATTAGCTTAAATATAATTTTAGCAAGCATTGTTTTTGTGATTTTGAGCCAGGTAACAGGGCATGGGTCCAGAGGAGAAGTTGTGGTGTTGATGCTATGTATTATGTGCTCAACGTGTCCTTGGAAGTGGGGCTGAAATACTGCAGTAGTGTTTAGGTCTGTGGGGTTGCAACAGATGGTAGAAAAAAGCTGGCTGAATAATAGCATGGGGTGTTTTGATTGCAGGTATGCAGCAAAGTCCTGTGGGTCAATGGTGCAAGTCCGGTGGGCTTGGCTGTTGTCTTTTGGTAATGTAATAACTATATTGAATAGTTCTCTGGGTTTGTTTATAGTCTTCATTATTAATTTAGTGTGGTGTTCTCTTTTTGTGTTGTTGGTCTCTGAACTGTATGTTTGGAGGGTGAGGAGGTAGGACTGTTTTGTCTGATCATCAAGTGTGCTTTTTCATCTGTGCTCCAGTTTTCTCAGTTTGCACTTAGTTCTTTTAGGACTGGCGTGTACCATGAGTTGTGGATTTGGTGATGTGGTTTCACAGTACCAGGAAGACGTATTACAGCTATTTGATAAACTGAAGAGTAGCAAATCACCTGGACCGGATGGTATACATCCAAGGGTATTGAAAGAACTGAAATATGAGATTGCAGACCTGCTGTTAGTAGTCTGTGAACTATCATTAAAATCATCAGTAATACCTGAAGATTGGAGGATGGCCAATGTAACACCCGTTTTTAAAACGGGTTCCAGGGGTGATCCGGGAATCTACAGACCGGTGAGCCTGACTTCAGTACCGAGAAAAATAGTAGAAACCATCATAAAAAACAAAATTACTGAATATGTAGATAGTCATGGCTTAATGGGAGACAGCCATAATCTGTTATGTTTTTTGAAGGTGTGAATAAATAGGTAGACAAAGATGAGTTGGTTGATATAGTATATCTGGACTTTCAGAAAGCCTTTGTCAAGGGATAGGAGGCAGTATACTCTTGTGGATCAGGAACTGGTTAAAAGATAGAAAGCAGACAGTAGGGCTAAATGGCCAATTTTCCCAATGGAGAAAGGTGAATAGTGGAGTACCCCAGAAATCTGTGCTGGGTCCGCTGCTCTTTGACATATTTTATTTATTACATTCTCTTATATACCACACTATTCTGCATCGGTGCGGTTTACATTGAACAAACTGAAATTACATTGAACAGGGCATTATAACTTGGAGATAACTATTTTACAGGGAACATGGGCTATGGAGGGTTAAGTGGCTTGCCCAAGACCACAAGAAGCACCTGTGGGACTAGAAACCCCAGTCCTTCCGGCCCAAGGTTCCTGTCCTCTAGTGGGATTTGAACCCCCGACCTTCCGGCCTGAAGTACCTTGCCCCAACCACTAGGCCACTCCTCCACTCCATATTCATATTCATAAATGACCTGGAAAAGGGAATAACGAGTGAGGTTATCAAATTTGCAGATGACACAAAACTATTTAAAGTTGTTAAAACCCATGAGGATTGTGGAAAATTGCAAGAGGATAAATTGGAAGACTGGGCATCCAAATGGCAGATGAAATTTAATGTGGACAAGTGCAAAGTTATGCACCTAGGAAAGAACAACCCAAACTATGGTTACATGATGCAGGGTTCCACATTCGGAACCACCACCCAGGAAAAAGATTAAGGCATTATCGTGGATAACATGTTAAAATGCTCCACCCAGTGTGCAGCAGCAGCCAAGAGAGCAAATAGAATGCTAGGTATTGTGGTGGCGCAGAAGAGAAAAAGCCTAAGAAAGAAGGGAGAAATCAGGCATTTTTCTCAGAGAAGAGAAACAAAACCAGAAGTTCAGGGGTTAAAACTCCTGGTTTAGAAAAAAACTCCTCACAGAATACTTGTTGTCAAGGGACACGCCCTAGCTCCCTAGTTACCAGCCCTGCTCACGAGGGACAGCTAGGGGAGGAGCTAGCAAGTAGGAAGGGGAAATAGAGATATAAACGCCAGGAATCTGGAGAGAGGGAGAGAGAGAGAGGGAATGGACAAAGAGTAGCAGAGAACTCGAGGAGTCCGGGAAGTGCAGGACATGCTCAGAGTGCAGGTGTGAGGTACACTGCAAGAGAAAGCAGCCTTAGAGGAAGGTGCTTTGGGAGCCTGACTTCCAGTGAAGGAGAATCTTCTTCTGAGAGAGAGAGAAGAAGGAGGAGTTCCAGTTCTGAGTCCAATGCTGAGGTGAATGGGTCTGAGAGTCCTAGAAGGGAGGCTCTAGGAGCTCAGCAGAATTACCCAAGAGAGGCTTGCAGAGAGTGAAGGAAGCTTCACCCAAAGCTCCGTGGAGAAAGACAAAACCAGCCAGAGGTTTTAAAGCTTATCCAGGGGAATTTCCAGGCCATGTGAGTTACCTGAAACATGCTCCAAAGGTTTATATGGAACCAGAGCAGTTAGCTGTAGAGCTGGCTAAATCCTTATTTCCTCAGACTAAAGTGAGCAGTGCTAAACCCTCTAACAAACTTGTGAAAGTTAAAAAATTACCTAAAAGTAAAGACATCTCTCAGAGGAGAGGAGAATCTGCTTTAAATAAGGTTTTACAAATCTTAAAAGGTTTAAAGCAAGACAATACTGAATTCATGAATAATGCCTCTCTAGCAAACTCAGATGTTGAGAGCATGGAATTTGAATCTTCTATGACACAGGAACCTGACCCTGTTGAAGAAATGGAATGCTCTTTAGTTTTTGGAAAGTAGCTAAAAACTAGAGTGTGTCACGAAGCCAAAGCTAGCAGCCGTTTCAAAGACGCAGAGCTGAGAAGAATATGCTAATTAGGAGAGCTGTGATTCTATAAGCTTAACCCCTTCTTTGAAAGACTGCTTGTACAAAGTATAGAGCCTGGCAGATAGCAGGTGAAGAAACCATTGTATGTGAGAAGAGAGAAAACACTTGAAGCTGTACATGTTTTAAAAGTCACATTCTGGAGAAGAAGGTTTTTGCACCAAAGTTCTTTTGCTATGATTTTGGTATGAAGAAATACTTTGTTTAAGTTTGCTGATAAGCTGAATACAAAGCCTTTTACCTCGTTGTTTTTCTCTGGAAGTTTCCATACCTTATGTTGATATTTGGAACTGTTTAAGAAGTTCCTCTGGCCTAAAGAAATAATAAAAATCCTGCGTGCCTATTTTCCCTCTGGGCTTAAGTTATTTCAGCTACACAACTACAACTAAAGGCATGTGTTAAAATAAATAAAGACTATCATCACTCCCAGCACCTAGGCAACCGCCTAGGGTAAAGGGCGTGGTGACAGTATCATATGGAAAGGAATGGAAAATAAAACAAAAGATATTATAATGCCTCTGTATCATTCCGTGGTGCGACCGCACCTTGAATATTGTCTGCAATTCTGGTCGCCGTATCTTTAAAAGGATATAGCGCTATTAGAAAAGGTACAGAGAAGAGCCACCAAAATGGTAAAGGGGATGGAAGGCGACTCCTATGAGGAGAGGCTAAAAGGGTTAGGGCTCTTCAACCTGGAAAAGAGACGGCTGAGGGGAGATATGATAGAGGTCTATAAATTAATGAATGGAGTGGAGTGGGTAAACGTAGATCGATTGTTTATGTTAGCAGAATATAGAAAAACTAGGGGACATGCAATGAAGCTACAGGGTAAACTATTTAAGACAAATAAGAGAAAATATTTTTTTACTCAACGTGTAATCAAACTGGAATTTGTTACCGGAGGATGTAGTAAAGGCTGTTAGTGTAGCTGGGTTTAAAAAAGGTTTGGACAAGTTCCTGGAGGAAAGGTCCATAAACCATTATTAAAAAGGGACCCAGGATATCAATGCTTGACCCAATACAAGCATTGTGGAACCTGAGTCTCTAGGGGTAACTGCTATGTATGTATGACCTAGATTGGCCACTGTTGGAAACAGGATACTGGGCTTGATGGACCTTGATCTGACCGAGTATGGCATATCTTATGTTCTTATGGGCATCCAAACGGCAGATGAAATTTAATGTGAACAAGTGCAAAGTTATGCACCTAGGAAAGAGCAACCCAGACTATGGTTAGATGATGCAAGGTTCCACATTAGGAACCACCACCCAGCAAAATGATTTAGGCATCAACGTGGATGGCATGTTGAAACCCTCCACCCAGTGTGCAGCGGTGTCCAAGAGAGCAAATAAAATGCTAGGTATCATAAGGAAAGGAATAGAGAATAAAACAAAGGATATTATAACTTCTTTGTATTGTTTTATGGTGCGACCACACCTTGAATATTGTGTGCAATTAGAGTGTGATGCAGTGGATAAAATAGAGCATATGGAAGTTCAGGAAAGTGAAGAGCTTACCTCTGATTCAGCTGTAGGAAAAGATACAAGGCATAGGAAAACAGCTGAACAGAAAACGCTGTTAGTACAAGAAAAGCCAAAAGCTCATCAAGAGCACCTGTCTCCTAGTTCTCACGTTACGTGCAGGGCTGGGAACCATATAAGGGAGAGTTTTAGTCAGTGCAGGCAGAACGGCCAGGAGAACTGCCAGCAGAACTGCCAGGAGAACAGCCAGGAGAACTGCCAGCAGAACTGCCAGGAGAACTGCAAAGGAAGTTGCAGAGGAGTGCTGGGAAAGGAAGCTGCAATCCAGGAACCAGGAAGTGGCAGCAGACACAGTGCTCGAGAGAGAAGGATTGGAAGGAGCAGTGCTGGGAGACGCTTTGATACAGGAAGCAGACCTGGAGAGAAACCAGGAGGGGCCAGCACTCAGGAGGACGGTATCTGCAGTCACGGAGCACAGGTCAGCCCAGAAGAAGTTTACCTAGAGAAGGGAGCTTCAAACGTAGCTGTAATCTAAAGAACAGCTGGGAGGCTGACACGGAGTTTCTTAACTCACAGCCTGACTGGGAAGCCGGGGAGAGAAGCCACTACAACCCCAGAGCTAAGACTAGTACCGAGGTAAAGAGAAGGGAACCTTCTTCTTTTAAAGAGAGGTTTAAATACCATGACTGTTGCAAAGGGCATAGCCCTGAATATAATGCTGTGAGGGAAAGATATCCTAAACTCTCACTTCGTGAAGAGGACCAGTGGAGAGCTTTCCGCAGACCAGGAAAATATAACCTGGGGATTAAAGAAGCTTTTGCAGGAAGCGATAGTGAACTCTCACAAGAGGTTGTGCCAGAGTCCTACACATGGGAGGAATCTGATTCAGATGGTTTGGGAAGTGAGCCTGAAGGGATGGTATGGGAGAATAACAGCCACCTTTCAGATCCCATACCAATGGATTGTAATATATGCTGTAAGAATAACCACACTTCTTTATGTTGACCTTTTAAAGGAAACTGCTTTGTGAAGATAACAAAGGAGAGAAGTTTTTGTTGCCATTTTTGTGCACTGCTGTGTTTAAGTTTTTGTCCTTAAAGAATGTCCGTTCGGGAAGGGGAATAAAACCCATACTTATTTTTCCTTACCACTTGACCACAAGACTCTGTTTTTCATAGCAAGAGCAGGGTAAATTTCTACAACCCTAGGCGACCGCCTAATTAGGGTTTTAAAAGGGCTCCACCATACGGGCCCCATCACAAGAGAAATATAGACATATGACGACAGAAAAAGACCACATGGCCTATCTAGTCTTTCCTTCCATATCAACAACTACAACAGTCCCCTTTTTTCCTTAAGAGATCCTCTGTGTTTGTCCCATGCTTTTTTGAATTCAGTTACTGTCCTCATCTCTACCACCTCCACTGGGAGACTATTCCATGGATCCACCACTCTTTCCGTAAAGAAATATTTCCGACAATCATTCCTGAAACTATCCCCCTTCACCCTCATCCCATGTCCCCTCGTAGCAGAACTTGTTTTCAATTGAAAGAGGCTCTCCCCCTGAACATTTATGCCACGGAGGTATTTAAACATCTCAATCATATCACCTCTATCCCGCTTTTCCTCTAAGGTGTACATATTAAGATCCTTAAGTCTGTCATATGCTTTATAATGAAGACCACTAACCATTTTAGTAGCCACCCTCTGCACCGACTCCATCCTGTTCACATCCTTTTGAAGGTGCGGTCTCCAGAATTGCACATTATACTCCAAATGAGGTTGCACCAAAGACTTATACAGAGGCATTATCACCTCCTTTTTTCTGCTAGCCATTCCTCTCCGTATGCACCCAAGCATCCTTCTAGCTTTTGCTGTCACCTTTCTTACCTGTTTAGCTACTTTAAGATCATCAGACACAACCACACCCAGGTCCCGCTCTTCTTTAGTGGAGAAAAGTACTTCACCCTCTATACTATATTGCTCCCTTGGATTGCTGCAGCCCAAATGCATGACCTTACAATTTTTGACATTAAATCCCAGCTGCCAGATTCTAGACCATTCTTCAAGCTTAGCTAGATCCCTCCTTATGTTATCTACACCTTCCTGGGTGTCTACTCTATTGCAGATTTTGGTATCATCCGCAAAAAGGCAAACCTTACCCGTCAGCCCTTCCACTATATCACTAACAAAGATGTTAAAAAGAATTGGACCAAGGACAGATCCCTGGAGCACACCACTGGTAACATCCTTCTCCTCAGAGTGAGCCCCATTTACCAGTACTCTTTGTCACCTCCCACGCAACCAATTTCTAACCCAAGCAGTAACTTAAGGGGCCAACCCTAGGGTGCTCAGTTTGTTTATAAGTCGTCTGTGAGGGATGGTGTCAAAAGCTTTACTGAAATCTAAATACACCACATCTAGGGCTCTCCCTTGGTTCAACTCCCTGGTCACCGAGTCAAAGAAATTAATCAGATTTGTCTGACAAGACCTGCCTTTGGTGAATCCATGCTGCCTCAGATCCTGTAATCCGCTGGACTCCAGAAACCTCACTATTTTCTCTTTCAGCAGCGTTTCCAATCATTTACTCACCACCGAAGTTAAACTAACCAGCCTGTAGTTTTCAACCACATCCTACTTTCATTTTTGTGTAAAAGCACCACATGAGCCTCTCTCCAGTCCTTTGGCACCACTCCCGACTCCAATGAGGCATTGAAAAGGTCAGTCAGTGGAGCTACTAGAACGTCCCTAAGTTCCCTCAGTATTCTATGGTGTATCCCATCTGGTCCCATCACTTTGTCTACTTTAAGTTGAGCTAGTTTCTCACGAACACAGTCTTTTGAAAATTGTTCAAGATGTCCCTCGCTTCTGTTCCTGTTTGTGGATGTTTTCTGAGGTCCTGCTCCTGGTTTCTCATCTGTGAACACAGAACAGAAATATTTGTTAAGTAATTTCGCTTTATCCTCATCAGCTTCTACATATCCTCCCCTTCACCCTTGAGTCTGACAATACCACTTTTGCCCTTTCTCTTCTCACCAAAATATCTGAAAAATGTCTTATCTCCCCATTTTATTGCATTGGCTATTTCCTCCTCTTTTTGAATCTTTGCTTTCCTGACTACTTTGCTAGTTTCTCTAGGTTTTTCCAAATATAGATAAGAACATAAGAACATAAGATATGCCATACTGGGTCAGACCAAGGTCCATCAAGCCCAGTATCCTGATTCCAACAGTGGCCAATCTAGGTCATACATACCTAGCAGTTTCCCCAAAAGACACAGTTTCCGCAGTGCTTGTACTGGGTCAAGCATTGATATCCTGGGTCCCTTCTTAATAATGGTTTATGGACCTTTCCTCCAGGAACTTGTCCAAACCTTTTTTAAACGCAGCTACACTAACAGCCTTTACTACATCCTCTGGTAACAAATTCCAGAATTTGATTACACGTTGAGTGAAAAAATATTTTCTTTTATTAGTCTTAAATAGTTTACCCTGTAGCTTCATTGCATGTCCCCTAGTCTTCCTATATTCTGATAATGTAAACAATCGATCTTGCATATGTACTGGCTGTTTATAGGATGGTTGATAGCTCGTCATGCTTTGCTGTAGGAGAGCAGTAGGCAAGACATAGCATAATCTTTTTGTTTGAGATTGTTATGAGCTCAGGACCATCTGTGGAGATGGCTTGTGTTTGCTTGAACAATGAGTTGGTTTCAGCTGGGTGTTGAGAACAGTGTCAGTACTGGAGAACCAAGATTCTGTTATGCATAGTGGGCGGCATTTTCGAAGGCATTTACCCATGTAAAAGCCTTATTCAGGATTTTCGAAAGGCACCTACATGAGTAGTGCCTTTTGAAAATCCCAGAGAAGTCCCTAAAGCGCCCAGATGCTATGCGGTTAGTATCGGGGCATGTTGGGGGCATTCTGGGGCAGAGCAAGGGCTGAGGAAAGGGCTAAGCGGGTAGTAGTGATTTTCGATGCTACCCACTTAACCCCTGCGCCTTAAAGATAGGCAAGGTTCTACCCGCTTAGCCCTCTGTGCCTTAAAGATAGGCAACGTTTTTCCTTGCCTATCTTTAAGGCGCAGGGGCTAAGCAGGTAGCATCGAAAATTGCTGCTACCCATTTAGCATTGGCGGCTGCCGTAAATTCTTTTCCTCATAGGGCTATCCTTCCATCCCCTTTATCATTTTGGTCTCTTTTCTCTGTACCTTTTCTAATTCCATAATATCCTTTTGAATATATGGTGGCAAGAATTGCACACAGTATTCAAGGTGTGGTCGTACCATGGAATAATATAGAGGTATTATAATATCCTTTGTTTTATTCTCTATTCCTTTCCTTATGATTCTTAGCATTCTATTTGCTCTCTTGGCCGCTGCTGCACACTGGGTGGAGGGTTTCAGATACTAAACCTTTTTCCTGAGTGGTAGTTCCTAATGTGGACCTTCTTTCCTAGGTGCATAACTTTGCACTTGTCCACATTAAACTCCATCTGCCATTTGGATATCCAGTCTTCTAATTTATCAATTTTTCACAATCATCTTGGGTTTTAACAACTTTTTTTTCAGTCTAGGATTTTACTACATTTTTAACTTTCAAGTACAAACCCCCACCCCCATATCCCTCCCCCCCCCCCATTTCCATTTCACATTATTGTAAGTTATACATACTGCATTACAAATGCGCCCCCTCTCCCCAGCACCATGGCCATAAAATACACCCAAACAACACATCAGCATTTATATAACTTCCTTAGTAAATCCTAACTTAAATTTGCTCCAGACTTTTTAAAACACAGAGAGCTTTCGGCGTTTCAGGGCTTTCAGCTTATAGATTAGATACATACTCTGTAGATGGTTTTGAACCTCTCCCAATGTGGGTGAATCTACCTGTTTCAGTGTTTTAGCTATGGCTAGTCTACTTGCTATACAAGCAGCCCTAATCCATATTAAGTCCAAGCGATTCTCTACATTCACTGGTAAGTTCAGGAGAGCCACCTCTGGTTGCAGTTCCACCCTGTACCCCAAGATCTCTCCTATCCACTGAAACATCCTTTGCCAGAGCTGTTGCACCCTATCACATGTCCAGCACATGTGGATAAATGTGCCTTGGGTCCAGCATTCCACACCAGCTGAACCACTTCACTGCTCTCAGTCAGACTGTTCACCAGTATCCATTTATGTAAGTTCCTATATATATCCATTCTCACCCTTGTTCTCACAGTGTTCTCCTCCCATTGTTTTTGAAAACATTCTTTGTCCCCTTTACCCTGCTCCATCATTTGATATATGGTTGATAGAGCTCCCTTAATCCTATCTCCCACGAATAGTTTCTCAATAGCTGTTTCTGGTATCCACAGGCCCCGCCCCACCTTGGTAGCCAAATAATAGTAACATATTATTTGGCTACCAAGGTGGTGCGGGGCCTGTGGACACCAGAAACAGCTATTGAGAAACTATTTTCGGGAGATAGGATTAAGGCCTTGTTGTAATTTTAAATATGGAAAGTAATGTACATCTCCCAGCCCATATTCCTCCCTTAGTGCTGAAAAATCTGTTACTCGTTCTTGCTCCCAGCATTGACCCACCCATTGGAACCCTTTGGCTTTCCAGTTGTCAAATACTCCTTTCCCCATCCCAGGCATAAATTCCCAGTTGCCTGTTATTGATATGCGCCTCAAGTATCCTGGAGTTCCCTGCCAGGTCCACCTCCATTTTTTCCACACCTTAAATGTCAGTCCTATAAATGGGTTACCTGACTCTCCCATTCTCGTCCCTCCTCCCTCAGGTGTCCAAAGCGCCTGCCCAATCCCCTTGATTTTTCAAGTGATTCCTCTTTGTCCGCCCTCTCTCTTTCCCCACTCTAATACATGCGGCCTCATAGTAATGCTGAAATTGAAGAACTGCCAGGTTCCCTCTCGCTTTACTCCACCCAATAATGGACTCGGCTATTCTAGGATGTTGTCCTGCCAGATGTACCTCACTATCTATGCTTGGATCAGCTTCAGGAAATGCTGAGGCACCTGTATAGATAATGTAGTGAACAAATACAGTAATTTTGGTAGTACCATCATCTTAACCCCTTCAATCCACCCTAACCAACTAAAGCAACCCCTCTGCCATCTCTCCAAGTCCACAATTATATGCTTCCATAATAAGAGGGGGGGGGGGGGGTAGTTCGCTTTGAATAGCTCCTCCACAGTTGGGGGTGATATTAACTCGGATACTCCCTTTTGCCCATCTGAATGGTAAATTCCTCTGTATGGTTGCTTGACTAGTCATATCAAGAGAGATGTTAAAAATTTCAGACTTGGTAGATTTCATCTTAAATCCAGCTACCTGTCCATATTCCTCAAGAATTTGTATCACTTTAGGAAGGGATTCCCCTGGGTTTGTCAGTGAGAAGAGCAGATCATCCGCAAAAGGGATAACTTATAGTCCCTCTCTACTATACTCCTTTAATGCTTTTATCCTCTTAAACCTTTGAGTTAAAGGTTCCATAGTCAATACAAAGAGTAATGGGGAGAGGGCATCCTTGCTAGGCACTCCTAAACAGCTCAAATGCCTTTGAGTGCCCTCCATTTACCTTGATGTGTGCCAGTGGCTTCTTATATAAAATATTCACCAACTTTGGGAAAGCGCCTCCAATTCCCATACTGTGTAGGTCTCTGCCCTGCTTCTGCACCCGATCGGCAGCATCGAGAGACAGCGGGAAGGTAAGCTCCTCCCCGCTCCCCTCCGACAAGGCCAATCGTGCCCTTCTCTAGGCCATATATCCTCAGAGTTCCAAGCGTGCCTGCGCCTAACTTGCCCGCGTCCGAGGGCCTCGCCAGAGGGCCCTTTGGCATGGCCCTTAGGCATGGATCTACAGACCCAAGAAGCTAACCTTGACTACAACAAAGGTATGCTATTCTAATCTGTAATAATTCATTTTCTGCATAAAACCCCCCTGTCAATACTGTATGTAAGCTAGACGCGAAAGTGTACCCATAATAGCATCATTGATATATGCACCTCTGTGCCACACCTAACTTGAATCAAAGGATAAATATCAATTGTGCCAAGCTATTTCCAGTGTATAGAACTGCAACAATACTGCTACAATACTGTTACAAGAAACTGTAACAATACTGCTAAATTTAAACATTGTACATTGCTACATTGTACACATCAAACTGTATCTACCTTGTCTCACAGCATTAGACACCTGCAAGAACACACTAAACCCCACATTGATAAGCCATTTCCCTCATCTCCTACTCCATTTGCCCACTCAACTCTCCCAGAATGTATATCCACACCACAAAACACACAACCTTATGGACCCACATCCTAACACTCTACATTGTTTCAGCCCTCCTATCAAATGCCCTCCAACTGAACCAGAACACAGCAAATCATATACCAATAATCTACTCAACCAGAACACCCCTCAGTCCCAACTCCTGGCACTACCCCAACCCACATCAAGCCCACCTGAAATGTAGACTCGCATCTATCAGCCTAGGATCCCCCACCCTCACACAACACACAGATTCGATCTTCCCTCCACTAATGTGCGCCCTGATCAGTACACGTTCAGCCAGGAATAAAATCCCACTAATTACGGACCTCATAACTGATCACAACCTTGGCATACTCACAGAGACATGGTTTCATGAAACAGACTCTATCCTTATTAACCAACTCTGTCCCTCCACCCATTCAATCTACAACAGTATAAGAGCAACCAGAAGAGGTGGTGGAATCTCAATACTAGCAAAGAGAGAGCTAAACTTCTCCACCATTGAATCCACTTCAACTCAAGGCATAGTTCTACTCAAAAGATCTAACAACGCACTCACCATTTGCCTAATTCATAGAGCACCTCAATCAGATAGCCTAGACCTCTCCTCAATACTTGAATCAGCTTGCACCACACAAACCACTACTCACCCCCTCATCATCTTAGGTGACTTCAACCTCTCATCAACTTCACAAAAACATGCTGCTTCCTTCTTGGAAGCCATGGAAACCCTACACTTTACCCAGATCCTCAACTTGCCTACTCACAACAAGGGTAACACCTTAGACCTGATATTCGTTCCACACAACATGACAACCAACTTACACATACCACATACCATCATCCCTGTTCCATGGTCAGACCATTCCTTAATACTATTCTCTTTTCCACCTAACCACAAGAAAAACACTACTCCTCCCTATCCTTGCAGAGCCGTAAATTCAGACCATTTGATGTTGATCTAATTTTAAAACAAGTAATACCCCAGCTAGAATCAATCCTCAATGATGAGGCCAACCTAGATATTCAAATCAACAGATGGAACACCATCCTGACCACAGTGGCACAACTAACCCCCAAAACACGTACTCTGAAACACCACAAAAGTGCACCATGGTACTCTACATCCCTACATAATCTAAAAACAGAACTCCGATGGCTTGAACGCCACTGGCATCGCCAACGCGACCCATCCAATCTCACCTCCTACTCTGAAAAAAGTCCGCACCTACTGCAGCAAAACTCTAAAACAGAAAAGAGAATATAACAAGAGCATAATCCTATGATCCATAAATAAACCTAGGGAACTATTCTCCATAGCCAAAGCTCTTCTAAAAGATACACCAAACCAAGAATTAGGAGGCAAAATCTCCCCTAAAACCATAGCAGACCATCTCTGCTCCAAATACACTTCTCCCTCATCCAACACCAGAGTCCAAACACATGCCCAAACCCTGAAGTTAACCCCCACAACAACATGGAACCAGTTTGACCCTCTGTCCCTTAAAAACATAATAGATATCATTAAAAACCTTAACACCACTACCTCTGTTCTAGATCTATGCCCAGTCACATGGATTAAAAGCACAAAAGAAACACTAAGCCCCTTAATTCAATCTATGGTCACAACCTCCCTTAAAACTGGTATTATGCCTGCCCTGCTGAAAAACAGCTCCATCTGCCCCATACTGAAAGGAAACAAACTCGACCCCACTTCACCAGCATCCTACAGGCTGATCTCAAGTATCCCCCTATTAACAAAAATAACTAAAACTCTATGCAAAACCAGCTTCAAAACTTCATTGATGATCACTCCCCCCCCCCCTCGATCCCTTCCAACATGGTTTCAAAAAGAATAATGGTGTGGAAACCCTGATCACTTCCCTCCTCGACTCAGTAATAACATACACCTAATCCCCCAACCAAGAATGTACTCTAATCTTCCTCGACATATCCTCAACCTTTGGTTCGCTCCCTCACAGACAGCTCCTTGACAGACTCTATGACATAGGCCTTAGAGACATAACACTGAACTGGTTCACTTCATACCTTGAAAACAGAACACAAGTACGAATTGGCAATAAAACCTCTCAACCATTCACCCTTCCTCAAGGAGTCCCCCAAGGCTCCAACCTCTCAGCACTCCTCTTTAACATCTTTCTCCAGCCTATATGCAAAACATTCCAAGAATACCACATACGATATCAACTTTACACCGATGACATAATGTTCTTTGCCCCCTTTAACATTTCCAAGCCAAACCTCACCAACATCAGCAATTGCTTTTCCAAAATAAGACGGTGGCTCCATCACCACAACCTTATAATTAATCAATCCAAAACAGAAGCTATCCAAATCTCCTCCAACCTATCCTTTGTCCCCCTGCCCTCCATTCTCCTTGGAGGCCTCACAATCACAGTAAAGATACTAGGCCTAATAATAGACCAAAACCTTACTTTTTAGGAACAGATAAAAAGAACAACCAATTCCATTTACTTCAAGATATGAACGCTAAGGAACCTCCTTCAATTCTTAAACCCAGACTCCTTTTGAACTGTCTGCCGTCCCTTACTACCTCGACCCTCGACTACTAAGAACATAAGAACATAAGATATGCCATACTGGGTCAGACCAAGGTCCATCAAGCCCAGTATTCTGTTTCTAACAGTGGCCAATCTAGGTCATATGTACCTAGCAGTTTCCCTAAGAGACACAAGTTCCACAATGCTTGTACTGGGTCAAGCATTGATATCTTCGGTCACTTCTTAATAATGGTTTATGGACCTTTCCTCCAGGAACTTGTCCAAACCTTTTTTAAACCCAGCTACACTAACAGCCTTTACTACATCCTCCGGTAACAAATTCAATAGTTTGATTACACGTTGAGTGAAAGAATATTTTCTTTTATTAGTCTTAAATAGTTTAGCCTGTAGCTTCATTGCATGTCCCCTAGTCTTTCTATATTCTGATAAGGTAAACAATCGATCTACGTTTACCCGTTCCACTCCGTTCATTAATTTATAGACTTCTATCATATCTCCCCTCAGCCGTCTCTTTTCCAGGTTAAAGAGCCCTAACCTTTTTAGCCTTTCTTCATAGGAGTATCCTTCCATCCCCTTAACCATTTTGGTGGCTCTTCTCTGAACCTTTTCTACATAGAAACATAGAAACATAGAAATATGACGACAGAAAAAGACCACATGGCCTATCTAGTCTGTCCTTCCATAACAACTACAACAGTCCACTTTTTGCCTTTAGAGATCCTCTGTGTTGGTCCCATGCTTTCTTGAATTCAGTTACTGTCCTCATCTCTACCACCTCCACTGGGAGACTATTCCACGGATCCACTACTCTTTCCATAGAAACATAGAAATCGCTATATCCTTTTTAAGATACGGCGACCAGAATTGCACACAATATTCAAGGTGCGGTCTCACCATGGAACGATATAGAGGCATTATAATATCTTTTGTTTTATTTTCCATTCCTTTCCTTATCATACCTAGCATTCTATTTGCTCTCTTGGCCGCCGCTGCACACTGGGCCGAGGGTTTTAACATGGTATCCACAATGACGCCTAAATCTTTTTCCTGGGTGGTGGTTCCTAATGTGGAACCTTGCATCGTGTAATCATAGTTTGGGTTGTTCTTCCCTAGGTGCATAACCTTGCACTTGTCCACATTAAATTTCATCTGCCATTTTGATGCCCAGTCTTCCAATTTATCAAGATCCTCTTGCAATTTTTCACAATCCTCTTGAGTTTTAACAACTTTAAATAGTTTTGTGTCATCTGCAAATTTGATAACCTCACTCGTTATTTCACTTTCCAGGTCATTTATGAATATGTCAAAAAGCAGCGGACCCAGCACAGATCCCTGGGGTACACCACTATTCACCTTTCTCCATTGGGAAAATTGGCCATTTAGCCCTACCCTCTGCTTTCTATCTTTTAACTTTATATACCATGGTCTCTCAAAACACACCCTCCACCCCCTCCAGATGGTGCAAAATACCCTGGCGTGTCTAATAATGCACTCACCACAACAAGCACACATCACCCCCATCCTAAAGAACCTTCACTGACTCCCCATACAAGCTAGGATCATGCTTACTCTCACTCCTCTCATACCTAAACTCTTCCAGACCACGTAGATCCAACACAGTAAACATTCTAAGAATCCCAACACAAAAGAAAACGTGCACCCAATCCACATGCAATCAAGCCTTCTCCCTCTATGCCCCCTCTATATGGAATGCCCTCCCCCCAGCCTAAGAGGCTGTAATGACCATTCAGACTTCCGTAAAATGCTCAAAACCTTCCTTTTCTCTGAATACTACCCACTCCCCCCTTAAACCCCAGTACCCCTCCCTACCCCTAATTAACCCCCATTAAACCAGCAAAATCCCCCTCTCCCCCTCCATCCCCCTAACTACATACGCCTTTTCCAACCCCCCTAATTAATATAAATAGTTCTGTTTAAATGTTCAACCTTTGTTAAAACTGTTATTGTTCCATGTAAAACAGCTGTAGCCACACTGTTATTTTGTTCATTGTAAACCATTTTGAATTGGAGAAAAATGGTATATAAAAAATGTTAAATAAATAAATTAAGAAAGGCCAGTACACCCGGTCAAAGGTCTTCTCTGCATTGACTGCCAGCAAAATCATAGATTCCTTCTCTCTTCTGCCTTTCCAAATAAGATTGAGCACTTTCCGAATATTATCGGATGCCTGTCGGCCTGGTATAAATCCTGACTAATTTAGAGGTACTAATTTTGGTATCATTCTCAGCAGCCTATTGGCTAGAATTTGGGTAAAGAGTTTTAAATCTAATCCCAGGAGTGAAATAGGGTGGTACGACCCACAGTGAGTCGGATCTTTATCTTCTTTGGGTATTATCATGACCTCCACCACTCGCATAGATTCAGGCATTTCTTCTTACTCTGTAAATGAGTTGTACATGTGGGTCAGGGGATCAGCCACCACCTTCCCAAAGGTCTTATAGAATTGATTAGAAAACCCATCTAGTCCTGGGACTTTATTAAGTGGAAGGCCTCCAATCACCTCCAAGACCTCTTGCACCTCAATGGGTTGGGATAGCATTAACCTCTCAGATTCTGAGAGTTGGGGGAGCTGTGTCCCCTCCACATACCGTTCTACTTGTGCTGTGGAGGCCACAGTCTCGGGGGTGTATAATTCTTTATAAACTTCCACAAATCCTTCACTAATTGCATTGCCCCCTCTAATCACCCTCCCTTCTTGTCTTTAATCTTTGGAACATAAGAACATAAGATATGCCATACTGGGTCAGAGCAAGGTCCATCAAACCCAGTATCCTGTTTCCAACAGTGGCCAATCTAGGTCATAAGTAACTAGCAGTTTCCCCAAAAGACAGAGGTTCGACAATGCTTGTATTGGGTCAAGCAGTGATATCCCGGGTCCCTTTTAATAATGGTTTATGGACCTTTCCTCAAGGAACTTGTCCAAACCTTTTTTAAACCCAGCTACATGAACAGCTTTTACTACATCAATATGGTTGCTATTTTGGTGCTTCTTTAATTGATGGGCCATAATTCTGCTAGCTCTATTGCCAAATTCAAAGGTTTGTTGATGCAATTGTTCCATAGCCCATTTAGTTTCCTCCAGCTGTGCCTCCTGTATTCTTGTCTTACTCTTCCTGATTTTTTGAACCCCTCTCTGTCCAGGCTTCCCTATTTATGCTGTTCCTCCAGTTTCCCTAATTCCTTTCACATGCAAGCTACCTCTCACATTTTTTTAATGTGCCCCTACTGTGATAGGTTTTCCTCGAATTACAGCCTTAAGCCCTTCCCATAAGAGGCCAGGGGGACAACCCTCTAGAAACATAGAAACATAGAAATATGACAACAGAAAAAGACCGCATGGCGTATCTAGTCTGTACTTCCACATCAACAACTACAACAGTCCCCCTTTTACCCTCAGAGATCCTCTGTGTTTGTCCCATGCTTTTTTGAATTCAGTTACTGTCCTCATCTCTACCACCTCCACTGGGAGACTATTCCATGGATCCACTACTCTTTCCATAAAGAAATATTTCCGCATATCACTCCTGAATCTATCTCCCTTCACCCTCAAAGATCTAAACACTTAAAGATCTAAACACAAGCTTAAAACTAAGATGCAGACAGTAGTCCAGCAGCGAGATGGGGGCTTTCCAATCTTTTGCATTGAGTGTCACATGTATGATTTTCTCCCAGTTGGTGAGAGGTCTTACGTGTGCACTAGGTGCAAGGAGCTCTTTGCTCTCAGGGAACAAGTCCGTTCTCTAGAGGCTAGAGTAGCAGACTTGGAAAACATAAGGAAGACAGAGAGGTACATAGACGAGACCTACAGGGATAAAGTCCTGAAGTCCCAACTCCAGTCTGGAAGTATCCTTGTTGCCATGCAGGAGAGAGGTCACGTGACAGGAGAGCATCACCCTGGTGTGGCATGAAGTGATCCTGTAACTAGGACCTGTCCTCCAGGTGATGTAAAACCCTCTCGCACCGAGGAAGTTTCTCCAGGGCCATGTGGCCATGAGGGAAGGTTTAGGACAGCCGTTATAATTGGTGATTCGATCATTAGGCATGTAGATAGCTGGGTAGCTGGTGGACATGAGGATCACCTGGTAACATGCCTGCCTGGTGCGAAGGTAGCAGACCTCACGCGCCAACTAGATAAGGTCTTAGATAGTGCTTGGGAGGAGTCTGCTGTCTTGGTACATGTCGGTACCAATGACATAGGAAAATGTGGTAGGGAGGTTCTGGAGGCAAATTTAGGCTTTTAGGTAGGAAGTTGAAATCCAGAACTTCCAGGGTAGCATTCTCCGAAATGCTTCCCTTTCCACGCGCAGGACCCAAAAGGCAGGCAGAGCTCCGGAGTCTCAATGTGTGGATGAGACAATGGTGCAGAGATGAGGGTTTTGGATTTGTTAGGAACTGGGGAACATTCTGGGGAAAGGAGGGGCTCTTCCAAAGGGATGGGCTTCACCTTAACCGGGATGGAACCAGGCTACTGGCATTAACCTTTAAAAAGGAGATAGAGCAGCTTTTAAACTAGATAATAGGGGAAAGCCGACAGTCGCCCAAGAGCGGATGGTTCAGAAGAATGTATCCTTGAAGAATACTACCAAAAGCAGAGAGATTCCAAAAACGAGTAAAGTAGCCCAAATGCCCTCGAGTATAAGAACATAAGATATGCCATACTGGGTCAGACCAAGGTCCATCAAGCCCAGTATTCTGTTTCCAACAGTGGCCAATCTAGGTCATATGTACCTAGCAGTTTCCCCAAGGGACACAGGTTCCACAATGCTTGTATTGGTTCAAGCATTGGTATCCTGGGTCCCTTCTTAATAATGGTTTATGGACCTTTCCTCCAGGAACTTATCCAAACCTTTTTTAAACCCAGCTACATTAACAGCCTTTACTACATTTATTTATTTATTTATTTAACACGCATTTATATACCGCATCTTCCAAAGTTCTACTACATCCTCTGGTAACAAATTCCAGAGTTTGATTACACGTTGAGTGAAAAAATATTTTCTGCTATTAGTCTTAAATAGTTTACCCTGTAGTTTCATTGCATGTCCCCTAGTCTTTCTATATTCTGATAAGGTAAACAGTCGATCTACGTTTACCCGTTCCACTCCATTCATTAATTTATAGACTTCTATCATATCTCCCCTCAGCCGTCTCTTTTCCAGGTTAAAGAGCCCTATCCTTTCTAGCCTTTCTTCATAGGAGTATCCTTCCATTCCCTTTACCATTTTGGTGGCTCTTCTCTGAACCTTTTCTAAAATCGCTATATCCTTTTTAAGATACGGCGACCAGAATTGCACACAATATTCAAGGTGCGGTCTCACCATGGAACGATATAGAGGCATTATAATAACTCTTGTTTTATTTTCCATTCCTTTCCTTATCATACCTAGCATTCTATTTGCTCTCTTGGCCGCCGCTGCACACTGGGCCAAGGGTTTTAACATGGTATCCACAATGGCGCCTAAATCTTTTTCCTGGGTGGTGGTTCCTAATGTGGAACCTTGCATCATGTAACCATAGTTTGGGTTGTTCTTCCCTAGGTGCATAACCTTGCACTAGTCCACATTAAATTTCATCTGCCATTTTGATGTCCAGTCTTCCAATTTATCAAGATCCTCTTGCAATTTTCCACAATCCTCTTGGGTTTTAACAACTTTAAATAGTTTTGTGTCATCTGCAAATTTGATAACCTCACTCGTTATTCCACTTTCCAGGTCATTTATGAATATGTCAAAAAGCAGCGGACCCAGCACAGATCCCTGGGGTACACCAATATTCACCTTTCTCCATTGGGAAAATTGGCCATTTAGCCCTACCCTCTGCTTTCTATCTTTTAACCAGTTCCTGATCCACAATAGTACACTGCCTCCTATCCCATGACTCTTTAGTATGGAGCAGACACAGCTTAAAGATCCCAAATTACCCATGCCTACCAATAGCCAAATTAATATGAATAAAATACAGTCTCTAAAATGCTTGTATGCAAATGCTAGAAGTCTAAAAAAATAAGATGGGAGAGTTAGAATATATAGCACTAAATGAGAGGTTAGATATGATTGGAATATAAGAGACATGGTGGAAGGAGGACAACCAGTGGGACACTGTGATGCCTGGGTACAAACTATATCGTAATGATAGAGCTGATCAAATTGGTGGAGGGGTTGTCCTCTGTGTCTAACACAGAGAGGGCATTGAGTCAGAAAGGATTAAAGTTTTGCAGGAAACAAAATTTGCTGTAGAATCTCTATGGATTGAAATTCCATGTAAAAAGGGGAAGGCGATGGCAGTGGGTCTGTGCTATCGACCGCCTGGCCAGAATGAACAAATGGATGATGAAATGCTCAAAGAAATCAAGGAAGCTAACAAAAGTTACAGCGCAGTAATAATAATGGGTGATTTGAAATCTCCAGGAACAAGAAGGAATGAGTCTTCACATATGGGTACGTCGGTACCGACGGAGCCTGCGTGGGAACGCTCCCCAGATTCCCAAAAAGGAAAGCTTTTGGGAGCATCCCACAGCACCTGCGCGCTGCCTTTCCACCTTTCCTAACCGCCTCTCCTCAGTTCTTCTTTGCCGCGGAGCCAGCAGGTCGTGTTCCTGTCACCGCTGAAGAAGTTCTTTGTTTTATTTTATTTCTTTGGTCGCGCGTCTGCCTCCCCCGACTCGGACCGGTACTGCCGGTTTCTTCTTTCTTTTCTTATTAAAAAAAAAAAAAAAAAAGAACATATTTTTCCCTCACTTAGTGTGTTTTTCTTCTTTTGGGCCTTAGGCCTCACAAAGAATTTTTCCTCATGGAAAAACCAGCCTCCGGGTTTAAAAAATGCACTAAGTGCAGCGGTACTATTTCTGTTACCGACACCCATGAATGGTGTCTTAAATGTTTGGGTCCTGAACACTCCATTTTGGATTGTTCATCCTGCTCTCTGATGTCTAAACGAGGTTTACAGAACCGAGCAGCCAAGCTCCATGTGCTGTTTCCCTCTGATGCAGCTTCAGTGGCATCGACGTCTTCCAGGGCTTCTTCTTCCTCCCATGGATCTCAGGTAACCAAACATAAATCCAGCCGGTCCTCGAAGGGTAGATCTCCTTCCAAGCATCGAGATGCCTCCGGGCTTGCCCTCGAGGATCCTGCACCAGAAAAACAACCCCGGCGGGAAGCTCCGGCTTCCAAAGCTCCACCTATGGGGTTACAGGTTGACATCGATGGCACGGCCTCGACCGATCACCTGTTAGAATGCTCTGGGGTACCGGCGCAACCTTCCAGTACCGAATTCCAGGCATTCATGGCGTCGATGGATCAGAATGTTCTAGCCATGCAGCAGGCTATCACGGCCTTTATTCAAGCTGCGACGCCGCTGATACCACAACAAACTCCGTTGTCGGTATCGGCTCCGGTACCGGCACCAGCGCCGGTACCGGTACCGACTGCATCGACATCGACCAGGATGCCGACTGCACCGGTTCCCTGTCCAGGGATGCTCCTCGGTACCGAACCGGTACCGAACCGGTACCGATGACGCCCGATGTCAATACCGCTCGATACACGTATCGAGCTTTAGAAGAGCACCCTGACAGGCGATACTTTGATTCCTCTGAAGATTCTGATACATCTGAGGAGTCTGCTGAAGTATCCATAACCCTTCCTGAAGAGCCTTCTTCTCCAAAAAGAAGAATGTCTTCTCCAGAGGACTTGTCCTTTCAAGACTTCATAAGAGAAGTGGCTAAAGGACTTTCTATTTCAGTGACTTCTGAATCAGAGCCTAGAGCTAAAAAATTGGATATTTTAGGTTATTCTAAGTCTCCTAAGGAGGCAGTCACCTTGCCAATTCATGAGATTCTTTATGACCACATGATTGACTTATGGGAGACTCCTCTCACTACCTCTCCTCATTCTCGTAGATTGGACACTATGTACCGTGTCCCTCCTTGTCCTGGTTTTCATAAAACACAGCTTCCTCACCATTCTATTGTGGTGCAGTCAGCTATGAAAAGGATAAAGAGTGCAAAAAGACACTCCTCTGCTCCTCCAGGAAGAGAATGCAGGACCTTGGATGCTTTTGGTAAGAAAATCTTCCAAGCCAGTATGCTCATTGCCAGAATCAACTCCTATAATCTTTATATGGGTATGTTTCTGAAAGAAGTTGCAGATAAACTGCACACTTTCCTCCCTTTTCTTCCAGAGGATAAAAGGGAAGAATTCCTTGTTTGGCTTAAGCATACTCAAGATATTTCAAAGTTTTCCAACCGTGCAGCTTTTGACTCCTTTGAAGGTGCCAGCAGAGCTTCGGCCATTGCCATAGCTGCTCACAGAATTGCTTGGCTCCAGGCTTCTGATCTAGAATCTTGGGTCCAGGATGGCTTAGGGAATCTTCCCTGTACAGGTGAAAACCTGTTTGGCAAAGAATGGCAAATAAAAGCCACTCAAATGGATGCAGAAAATTCTGCTCTGGATAGACTTTCAAAGTCAACCTCCATTCCTGCAAAGAAAAAACCTTTCAAGAAGTCTTTTTTCAAAAAAGGCAGATTCCCTTCTGCTTCTGGCCAACAATCATCTGCAGGTCGCTTTGCTGCTAAGTGTCAGCAACCTAAACAGGCCAGGCCTAAGTCTACAGGGGCTGCTGCAACTCAGCAGACGCAACCTCCTCAGGGTTTTTGACTTGATGCTAGAGAACTTAGCCTTTCTGGCTCTAAAACAGCCAGAGCCTCTCACCATTCCAGGAAGGTTAGCTCGTTTTGCTCCCAGATGGGAGCAAATTACATCAGAGCAGTGGACCCTCTCCATCATAAGGGAGGGCTACAAACTTCATTTCTCAAACCTTCCTCCTCACACCATGGTGAGACACTTCAATTCTCCAACATCTCTTCTCGACCTTCTAGGTCAGGAGGTGGCTACCCTTCTTGCCCAAGGGGCAATAGAAGAAGTACCTCTTCTTCAACAAGGGTCAGGGTTTTACTCCCCCTATTTTCTGATCCCAAAGAAAACAGGGGGCTACAGACCCATTTTAGATCTCAGGGAATTGAACAAATTTCTATGCAAGGAGAAATTCAAGATGCTTTCTCTGGGCACTCTCCTTCCATACCTTCAGAGTCAGGATTGGCTTTGTTCTCTAGATCTCAAGGATGCGTACACACATGTCCTCATCCATCCATCTCACAGAAGGTTCCTCCATTTTCTTTTCCAAGGAAAACATTACCAATACAGGGTGCTTCCTTTCGGTCTGGCCTCTGCTCCAAGAGTGTTCACCAAATGCATGGCAGTAGTAGCTGCATTTCTACGCACTCTGGGAATATTTGTATTCCCATACCTGGACGATTGGCTCATCCGAGCTCCATCTCAGTCAGAGGTCCAGACTTCCCTGGACCGCACAAGGCGCATTCTGCAGTATCTGGGACTTGTGGTAAACCTCCCAAAGTCCCAGCTCACCCCTACTCAGTCTCTAGAGTTCATAGGGGCCTGGTTAGACACTACCACTGCAAGGGCCTATCTTCCTCAGGCCCGTTGCCTACGCCTAGTGCTGTTAGCCTCCCAGATTCAGTCAAAGAGCCATTTAACTGCCCGGGAGATGCTGCAACTGCTAGGCCACATGGCATCCACAGTGCATGTGGTCCCCTTTGCTCGCCTTCACATGAGAGCAGCTCAATGGACTTTGTCCACCCAGTGGACTCAAGCATCAGGGGCTCTGTCAGACAAAATAGCAACCTCCAGGTGCCTCTTTTGGTCTCTCCAGTGGAGGAAGTCCACCCAAAATCTGTTGCTGGGGTCCCCCTTTCAACAGTTGTTGCCCCAGGCAACCCTCACAACAGATGCCTCCCAAACAGGTTGGGGAGCTCATCTACAAGACCTCTCCACTCAGGGCACTTGGTCTCCACGGGAGACCTTTCTTCATATCAACCACTTAGAGCTTCGAGCAGTTTTTCTAGCTCTCAAGGTCTTTCATACCCTGCTCAGCTGCAAGACAGTCCTCATTCATACGGACAATCAAGTAGCCATGTTTTACATAAACAAGCAAGGAGGAACTGGCTCTCTGTCACTTTGCAACGAAGCTTTAAGATTGTGGGCCTTCGCCAGAGAGCATCAAATCCATCTCCTGGCCGTATACCTCCCAGGAATCCAAAACTCTTGGGCAGACAGACTCAGTCGAGTTCTGCTTCCGCACGAATGGTCCCTGCACATGGACCAGGTACTCAGAATCTTCCAAGAATGGGGAACCCCGGACATAGACCTCTTTGCAAGTCTGTGGAATGCCAAACTTCCCCGGTTCTGTTCCAGAATTCTGTGTCAGGGAGTTCAGGCCAAGGATGCCTTCCTCCTTCACTGGGGTCAAGGCTTCCTGTATGCCTTTCCACCCATTCCCTTGATTCCCAAGACTCTGTTCAAGCTCCAGAGGGATCAAGGATCTATGATCCTCATAGCTCCACGCTGGCCACGCCAAGTGTGGTACCCTCTACTTCTGCATCTCTCTCAAGCCCCCTCCCTGGACTTGGGAGCTGCTCCAGACCTTCTGTCCCAGGAGGAGGGGACTTTGTGGCACCCAAACCCCAAGTCCCTTCACCTCAGAGTTTGGTTACTGAAGGCCTAGACCTTCAGGATTGGAATCTTTCTCAGCAAGTGAAGGATATCCTCCATGCTTCCAGAAAACCCTCTACTAGACGTTCCTATGCTTTTAAATGGAAAAGGTTTTCCATTTGGTGTACTAAGAAGGGTCTTGACCCTCTAGCACTACCTTTGAATTCTCTATTGGAATATCTCCTGCATCTCTCCAATGCAGGCCTTAAGACAAATTCAGTAAGGGTCCATTTGAGTGCTACTGCAGCATCCCTTAAGCCTATCAATGGGCAGCCTATTTCCTCTCATCCTCTTATTGCAAGATTCATGAGAGGCCTAACTTTAACTAAACCTCCCATTAGACCTCCTCCGGTGGCATGGGATTTAAATCTGGTTCTTGGTCAGCTTATGACGCCACCTTTTGAACCCTTAGCCACCACCTCCTTGAAATTTCTTTCCTGGAAGGTTATTTTCCTCATTGCAGTCACTTCAGCTCGCCGCATCAGTGAACTGCAGGCCTTAGTGGCTAATCCACCTTATACAAGGTTCCATCATGATAAGGTAGTCCTTAGGACCAATCCACACTTTATGCCTAAAGTGGTCTCACATTTTCATCTTATTCAAGAGGTGTATTTACCTGTCTTTTTTCCAGGTCCTCATGCATCAAGTGCAGAGAGGAATCTTCATACTCTGGATTGTAAGAGAACTCTTGCCTTTTACTTACAAAGGACACAGCAACATAGAAAGTCTTCTCAACTCTTTGTTGCTTTTGATCCCTCTCATTTGGGACTTCCAGTCTCTAAAAGGACACTGTCCAATTGGATTGCTCAGTGTATTTCTTTCGCCTACCAGAGTAAGGACCTTTCTCTGGAGAGCCATGTCACAGCTGATAATGTGAGGGCCATGGCCACCTCTATGGCTCATCTAAATTCTGTGGCCATCGACCAGATCTGTTGAGCGGCCACCTGGGCCTTGGTTCATACCTTCACAGCCCATTACTGCTTGGACAAGGACTCCCGCCGGGATGCCTTGTTTGGTCATGCTGTTCTCAAACACCTGTTCCATTCTTAATCAACTCCTGCCCTCCTTCCCGGAATGGATGCCTGAGATCCATAGAAGGAGAAAGAGCCCTTTCCAGGGTCTCATAACCTTGGGGATCTCCCAGGCATCTCTAGCTAGGGAGTCCCCATATGTGAAGACTCATTCCTGCTTGTTCCTGGAGATAGCACAGTTACTTACCTGTAACAGGTGATCTCTGGGAACAGCAGGAATAAGTCTTCACAACCCACCCACCTCCCCTAGGAGTTGTATCTCTCTATCTATCTTTCCTTTCCTCTCTCTCTCTTTGTCTCAGCTTTAAAACTCGAACTGAGGAGAGGCGGTTAGGAAAGGCGGGAAGGCAGCGTGCAGGCGCTGTGTGATGCTCCCAAAAGATTTCCTTTTTGGGAAGCTGGGGAGTGTTCCCACGCAGGCTCCGTCGGTACTGACGTACCCATATGTGAAGACTTATTCCTGCTGTTCCCAGAGATCACCTGTTACAGGTAAGTAACTGTGCTTTACCCCGGTATCGACTGGGTCAGTGTCACAGCAGGACATGCTAGGGAGATAAAGTTCCTAGATGAAATAAATGCTTCTTGGAGCAGCTGGTCCATGAACCAACCAGAGGGGAAGCCATATTAGACCTATTCCTTAGTGGAACACCAGATCTAGGTAGTAACCTTTTAACTTTTGAAAGGGAGACTATGATAAAATGAGGAAAATAGTTAAGAAAAAACTAAAAGGAGCAGTTGCAAAGGTTAAAGACTTACATCAAGCTTGGGTGTTGTTGAAAAATACTATCTTAGAAGCCCAGACCAGCTGTATTCCACACTTTAAGAAAAGTGGAAGGAAGTCCAAAAAACTGCCAGCATGGTTTAAAGGAGAGGTCAGAGAGGCTGTTGTTGCCAAAAAAGCATCTTTCAGGAAATGGAAAAAAGAGCCAAACGACGAAACCTGGAAACAGCACAAGCACTGGCAAGTCAAATGCAAGGCATTGATAAGGCAGGAAAAGGGAGAATTTGAGGAGAAGCTTGCTGCGGAAGCAAAAACGTGAAATAAAGACTTTTTCAAGTACATTCGTAGCAAAAAACCATTAGATGATAAGAGGGGTTAAAGGGGCACTAAGAGGCGACAAGGCGATAGTGGAGAGACTGAATGAGTTCTTTGCTTCGGTCTTTATTGAGGAAGATGTAGGGATCTTACCTATGACTGAAGTGGTATTTAAAGGTGCGGAAGAATTGAAGGAAATATCGATACATTGGGAAGATGTATTAAAACTATTAGATAAACTAAAGAGTAGCAAATCACCTGGGCTGGATGGTATACATCCAAGGGTGTTGAAAGAACTGAAATATGAGCTTGCAGACCTGCTATTAGTAATCTGTGAACTATCATTAAAATCATCTTTACTACCTGAAGATTGGAGGATCGCCAATGTAACACAAATTTTTAAAAAGGGTTCCAGGGGTGATCCGGGAAACTACAGACTGGTGAGCCTGATGTCAATACCGGGAAAAATGGTAGAAACCATCATAAAGGATAAAATTAGTCAGCTTGTAGATAGTCATGGCCTAATGGGAGACAGCCAACATGGCTTTGGTCAGGGAAAGATCTTGTCTTACTAATGTGTTATGTTTTTTTTTTGAAGGTGTGAATAAACAGGTGGACAAAGGTGAGTCGGTTGATATAGTGTATCTGGCCTTTCAGAAAGCCTTTGACAAGGACCCTCATCAGAGACCTTTGGCAATACTAAAGAGTCATGGGATAGGAGGCAGTGTATAATTGTGGATCAGGAACTGGTTAAAAAATAGAAAGCAGAGGGTAGGGTTAAATGGCCAATTTTCCCAATGGAGAAAGGTGAATAGTGGTGTACTCCAGGGATCTGTGCTGGGTCCGCTGCTTTTTGACATATTCATAAATGACCTGGAAAGTGGAATAACGAGTGAGGTTATCAAATTTGAAGATGTCACAAAACTATTTAAAGTTGTTAAAACCCAAGAGGATTGTGGAAAATTGCAAGAGGATCTTGATAAATTGGAAGACTGGGCATCAAAATGGCAGATGAAATTTAATGTGGACAAGTGCAAAGTTGTGCACCTAGGGAAGAACAACCCAAACTATGGTTACACAATGCAAGGTTCCACATTAGGAACAACCACCCAGGAAAAAAATGTAGGCGTCATTGTGGATAACATGTTAAAACCCTACGCCCAGTGTGCAGCGGCGGCCAAGAGAGCAAATAGAATGCTAGGTATCATAAGGAAAGGAATGGAAAATAAAACAAAAGATATTATAATGCCTCTATATCGTTCCATGGTGAGACCGCACCTTGAATATTGTGTGCAATTCTGGTCGCCGTATCTTAAAAAGGATATAGCGTTATTAGAAAAGGTTCAGAGAAGAACCACCAAAATGGTAAAGGGGATGAAAGTATACTCCTATGAAGAAAGGCTAAAAAGGTTAGTGCTGTTTAACCTGGAAAAGAGACAGCTGAGGGGAGATATGATAGAAATCTATAAATTAATGAACAGAGTGGAACGGGTAAACGTAGATCGATTGTTTACCTTATCAGAATATAGAAAGACTTGGAGACATGCAATGAAGCTACAGGGTAAACTTTTTAAGACTAATAAAAGAAAATATTTTTTCACTCAACGTGTTATCAAACTCTGGAATTTGTTACCGGAGGATGTAGTAAAGGCTGTTTGTGTAGCTGGGTTTAAAAATGTTTTGGAGAAGTTCCTGGAGGAAAGGTCCATAAACCATTATTAAGAAGGGACCCAGGATATCAATGTTTGACCCAGTACAAGCATTGTGGAACCTGTGTCTTTTGGGGAAACTGCTAGGTACGTATGACCTAGATTGGCCACTGTTGGAAACAGGATACTGGGCTTGATGGACGTTGGTCTGACCCAGTATGGCATATCGTATATTCTTATGTTCTCATCCCATGTCCCCTCGTAGCAAAACTTGCTTTCAATTGAAAGAGGCTCTCTCCCTGAACTTTTATGACACGGAAGTATTTAAACATCTCAATCATATCACCTCTATCCCGCCTTTCCTCTAAGGGGTACATATTAAGGATCCTTAAGTCTGTCCTCATATGCTTTATAATGAAGACCACTAATCATTTTAGTAGCCACCCTCTGCACCGACTCCATCCTGTTCACATCCTTTTGAAGGTGCGGTCTCCAGAATTGCACACTATACTCCAAATGAGGTCACACCAAAGGCTTATACAGAGGCACTATCACCTCTTTTTTCTGCTAGCCATTCCTCTCTGTATGCACCCAAGCATCCTTCTAGCGTTTGCCGTCGCCTTTTCTACCTGTTTAGCTACTTTAAGATCATCAGACACAACCACGCCTAGGTCCCGCTCTGTTTAGTGGACAAAAGTACTTCACCCCCTATACTATATTACTCCCTTGGATTACTGCAGCCCAAATGGATGACCTTACATTTTTTAACATTAAATCCCAGCTGCCAAATTCTAGACCATTCTTCAAGCTTAGCTAGATCCCTCCTCATGTTATCTACACCTTCCTGGGTGTCTATTGCAGAGTAGACACCCATGAAGCTCTAAATATTCTGCGATATGCTTCGCTAACTGAGTTGTTACTTCAATGTCATCCAATAAGGAATCGTTGAGACATCACCATCTTCCTCTCCTGTTTTCTCTGATTCCTTTTAGGATCCCCCATACTGCAGCATGATCTGTCCATATTATTTCGCCGATTCCACTATCTTTTGCCCCCGCCCCCACTCAATCCTTTGTCCACCCAAAGCATGTCTATACGCGAGAAGGACTCATGTGCCGCTAATAGGAGAAATTGCATTTCTTTCCGTTCAACGCTCCCCACAGGTCCACCACCCCAAGTTCAGCCATTAGAGCCTTCATAGCCTCCCTGGCTTTCCCCATAGATGTGCTCATCCAGCTGTGGATCTATTACCTAATTAAAATCTCCCCTGCTGATAGGTAATAAAATTTTATTACCTATCAGGATGGGGTAGTTCTCCTGGATGGTCTGTTGCTGATTCTCAGCAGCAGGTATCTCAGGGGCTTAATTTGACTGAGTTCCTTGAGGACACCCAGGACAACATCCCGTCTCGTGCTGCATTGCTTGTTACTTTTGTCTTAGAAAGTGATAAAATCTCTGTATTTAAAGAATATTTTAGGAATAGAAATGTTTCTTTTTGTGGATCCCCCATTCAAATGTTCCCAGATGTGTCCAGACCTACACAGCCACGTAGGAAAGCGTTTTTGGTTTTTAAACCTCGTGTCTTGGCCTTGGGCGCCTCTTTTTTTCTGAGATATCCGTGTAAATGTTTGATAGTCTTTCAGGGGGTGAGATATGTATTTTTTGACCCACTTCAACTGGAGGCATTCTTGTCTAGTAGGGAGACCATAGATTCTATGGTTCAGGGGGCTGATTGGTTGAAGGATACTGGCTATGATATGTAGTTTATTCTCCTTGTGATTTCCTAGATTTATTATGTTACTAATGTGAAAAAGTCTTCCTCCCTTTTTTGTGCACTATAACATTTTCTGTTTCTTTTTCCTTATATATTGGACCCTTTTGAGTTATACTAATAGTTTTTGCTCCATTATTTGTAATTGATAATATTTGGAAAATCATATAAAAAGTTGAACCTAAAATCTCCCCTGCTATAATAAAGCTTTCTGCGAACTCCAATATGCTCCCCTTCAACCTCTTATAAAAAACCCTTTGGTCTACATTGGGTGCGTATATATTTATGAGGGTATACGTTTTCCTATCCAGTCTATTTTAACCATCAAGTACATTCCTTCCTTATTCTTTTTAACTTCAAGGGTCTGGAGCCAGGGCCGGCCCGTCCATTGAGCAAGAATGTATTTTGCACAGGGCCCCACGTTTCAGGGGGCCCCGTGCAAAGAACATTCTGCTTTTTTAAAAATTCAACCCCCCATCACCCCATTTCCAGACAGGCCCCATCAGCCCACAGCCCATTACCAGTCTTAACCCCCCATAGCCCATTACCAGTCCTAACCCCCCCCAACAGCCCACCTCAAGTCCTAACCCCTCCCCATCAGCCCATTTCCTGTCCTAACCCCCATCAACCCACAGCCCACCTCAAGTCACGTCCTAACCCCCTCCATAGCCCAGGCCAGTACCAGTCCTAACCCCCCCCCCCCCCCCCACATCGGCTCAGGGAAATTTTTTTTTTTTTAAAAAGCTGGCTGCCGCCGCTGAGCCCCTCTGCAAGGGCTTTCAGATTTGCGAAGGGAGAGTGACTCCCTCGCATCTCTGTTAAGCCCACAGGGGCTAATGGGAAATTTCCCATCAGCCCCTCGCATCTTGAGGTGGGCTGTTGGGGGGGTTAGGACTGGTAATGGGCTATGGGGGGTTAAGTCTGGTAATGGGCTGTGGGCTGATGGGGCCTGTCTGGTAATGGGCTATGGGGGGTTAAGACTGGTAATGGGCTGTGGGCTGATGGGGGGTTAAGACTGGTAATGGGCTATGGGGGTGTTAGGATTGGTAATGGGCTATGGGGGGTTAGGACTGATAATGGGCTATGGGGGGGCTAGGACAGGAAATGGGCTGATGGGGAGGGGTTAGGACTTGAGGTAGGCTGATGGGGTTAGGACTGGTAATGAGCTGTGGGCTGTTGGGGGGGTTAGGAGTGGTAATGGGCTATGGGGGGTTAAGACTGGTAATGGGCTGTAGGCTGATGGGGGCTGTCTGGAAATGGGGTGATGGGGTATAAGACTCGTAATGGGCTATGGGGGTGTTAGCATTGGTAATGGGCTAAGGGGGGTTAGGACTTAATGGGCTATGGGGGGGCTAGGACAGGAAATGGACTGATGGGGAGGGGTTAGGACGAGGTGGGCTGATGGGGTTAGGACTGGTAATGGGCTGTGGGCTGATGGGGGGGGGGGTTAGGACTGGCAGTGGGCTATGAGGGGCTGACTGGAAATGGGCTGATGGGGTTAGGACTGGAAGTGGGCTGATGGGGGGTTAGGCCTGAAGTGGGTTGATAGGGGCTAGGACTGGAAGTGGGTTGATGGGGGGCTAGGACTGGTAATGGGTTGGGGGGTTGCTAGGACTGGAAATGGGCTGAGTGGAAGGGGAGGCTTGAACGGCAAATAGCTGATGGGGATGGGGACTTGGAATGGAAATGGGCTGAGTGGAAGGGGGGGCTTGAACTGCAAATAGCTGAGGGGGAGGGGGCTTGGAATGGAAATGGGCTGTGAGGGAAGGGAGCTAGGACTGGAAATGGGCGAATGGAGCAGCTAGGATAAGACTGGAAATGGGCTGTTGGGGGGAGCTAAGATTGGAAATGAGCTGTGGTGGGGGCTTGGATTGAAATGGACTCATGGAGGGGCTAGAACTGGAAGTAGGCTCATGGGGGGGCTTGGACTGGAATTGGGCTGAGTGGAGGGGAGCTAGGATTTGACATGGGCTGATGATGGGGCTAGGAAATGACTAGAAATGGGCTGATGGGGGGCTAGGATTGGAAATGAGCTGATGAAGGGACTCGGACTGGAAATGGATGGGGGAGCTAGGACTGGAAATGGGCTGATGGGCTAGGACTGGAAATGGACTGATGCAGGGACTAGAAGGGAATGGATGCTGGGTGAGGTTGGAACTAGAAGGGAGCTGATGTTGGGGAAGGATTAGAATGGGATGGGGCTGGGAGAGGAAAATGGAGAGAGGAAAATATTTTGTGTGGGAGGGATGAAAAATCTACAATTGGCCTGGTATTGGGAGAGTAAGTGGGGATTGAGGATGGAGGGGTAAAATTTGAGTTGATGAAATAGGAATGAGGAAAGAGCAAAAGGAGAAAGATTAGTATGTTAAAGCAGATGTAGAGAGAGAGAATGGAAAAAAAACTAGAAGAGAGAAGAAAGGACAAATGGACAGCAGACGATGGAGAGTTAGCAGAAAACATGAAGAAACCAGAAGAAAGTGGCTGGAGCAATTGCAACTGAAAAAAAATGCACAAAAGGTAGAAAGATATCTCTCTTTATTTTGAATTTATTAACTGGAATATGAAAGCTCTGGGAAATGTGCATCATTAACGTCTGCGCTTTGTTTGGTACAAGAGGAAATTAATTTATAGTTTTATTTCTAAAGTGTTGTTGTACATTCCAAGTTTGGCTTTTGGGGTTCCCAGTTTAATTATTGCCTTCCTGTTTCTAAATTGTGATTCCTTATTTGGTGATGGTCTATGTTCTGCATGTGTAACTGAGCTGAGGTATTCTGTTTATGTAATTCCTATTTGACATTGCCACTTGTTCTCTTTCCCCAGTATTCTCTGAAATGTATTGGTTTAATATTTGCAGTGTTGCCTTTTGATAGGTAGGGTCTGGTGCTTTGTGAGTCTTGGTAATGCTGTCAGGATACAGCGGGTTTGCTATGGGTTCTAAATGGGCAGCGTTTGTAGTAGTTCCTAATGTGCCTGGCGGTTGGCACTGGATTATAGTAATGTAGAAATCTTTTCGTCTTTCTTTATCCATACACTCATTAAGAGACATGTTTACTAAAAGTTAGTGTATGGTAACATTATGCAAATATTTATGCAAATAAGGCCCCGCACCGAGTCTCCGCACATGGCCACGCACCCCCCTTGGGCTGCCCCTGTCTGGAGCTGAACTCTCTTGAATACCAGAATTGCCACCCCGTCCTTCTTTACAATTCTGTTAGAGGCAAAGTACCTTTTTGGAAACTTTGGGTTAGTCAATAACCTTTCATCTATGGCCCCGAGGTGGGTCTCCTGTATAAAACTGATTTCACAGCCTAACTCTCTAATTCTTCAAACAATAACTGATGTTTCCTTGGAGCCTTCAATCCTCTTACATTCAGAGTTGCTATATTAACTTCCCCCATAATAATTAATTGTTCCCTCCCATAATGCCCAAGTGCTGGTCAGCCCCTTACCCCACCCCCACCCCCCTTATATTCACCTATCTTCTCTTCCCATCTCCCCCTTCCCGCTAATCCCCATCCCTGTTCTCCGGCCTCACTACTCTTCTCTTTTGGGCCCATAGAGGTGTGTTGTCACAGCCCAGCATAACTTCTACTTCAAACAACCTTGCTTCTGCATTTAACATCATTTCCCATCACCTAGCACATTCATCTCCATTCACCACAATTCTTCCCAACTCCCTCGTTCAGTTCTGTCTCTCAGTAAACTCCCATCCAGCTTCATTCGTTTCCCTATGTTTGTTTGTTTTTTTCCTTCTAGATGGTTATCATTATACACAACTTCAACCCTTATTCTTATGTCATAGTGGAAAGTCCTGGCCATAAGAAAAACAGATTTAGCCAGTTTCTCTTTTAGCACTCAGTGTCTCCTTCCGGGATCGTCTTCTGCTTGCGTAGCCTCCTTTCACCTCCTGAGGCGCGGGACCACCCCGCCTGGCGCTTATTATCTTGGTGTCGCACTTGGGAGCCGCGACCATCCTACCTGTAGCATTGCTTTTAAGGCCATCTCCAGTGATCTTGCTGTGGTAGATATTCCCTCGATTGTAAATTATAAGCCTACAGAGAATACCCCGCGATACCGCACCTGTTCCTCCCTTAAGCGTGTGCGATCGCATGAAAGGCCCTGCATTTTTGAAAGGTAATTATTGATAAGTCCCCAAAAATATCTACTGTTTGTCTGTTCCATTTGATCTTCCCCAATTTTTGAGCCGCAGACAAGTTAGCCTCTTTTGAAGAGAACTCGTGGGGGCATGCAATAATGTCCCTCAGTCTCCCTTCTCAGCACGGCCTCAGAGCTCGGTGTGCTCTTTCAGTCTTAAAGCACAATTCTGTCTCTGGTATCCCTGCTGTTTGAGCCACTGTACAGATGTTCACATTACCATTTTACAGTTCTTGGTGCTATGTGCTTCGGGGAGCCCCCTTATGCCCTCCTTGACCAGTTTCCAGGTCTTCTAGTTTAAGAAGGTGCTCATTGTGCATACTTGTGAGTGTGCTCTTTTCCTGCACTAGGGCTTGTATCTGACCATTGCGCTCCTCCATCTCAGTCTATGTGCCCTCCACACGCTGTCCCAAATCATTCAGGTCATTTATTTATTTATTTTTATTTATTATATACCACGCTATTAAAATCAGCGCGGTTTACATTAGAACTAAACAGTGCAACAATGCGTTAACATCACAATGCCTCGGATCTTCCACCTGTTTCTGCACCCCCTGTTTTAAACCAGTGATATCCTGGTGCAGTGTGAACTATCCTTGAGATCGTCTCTCAGCGGCTGTACCTTGCTAATTGTTTCAGTGTGGCTGTCAGACACCCGCACTTTTTTCCTCCGATGTTCATGTGGGCTGCCACCATTTTAGGTTTCCCTGGCATCACTTCGCTCCTGTTTTTGAAGGCAAAGGCTTTGAGGTCTGGTGCTGTTTTCTTCACCGCCATCCACCCAGTGGAATCAGGATTGTGGCACACTCACTGTTTACACAATTTGTGCTAAAATCTCACTTTTGTGCAGGTAAAATGCTCTTGCCAGGGCTTGGAGTTGTAAGCTCAAGCTGCCATAATGTCGGTGACATCACTTTCTCTGTGTTTAAATAACTTTGAATAATTTTGTGTCATCTGCAAATTTGATCACCTCACTTGTTGTTCCCATTTCGAGGTCATTTATGAATCTGTTAAAATGCAGTGGCCCCAGCACAGATCCCTGGCGAACCGGGGCTGGATGTGACCCCAGCATTGAATATCCGGGTTTAACGTTCAGTACCAGCGGCTAGCCGCCAGCGCTGAAGATGCCCCCATATATGTCCAGAATTTTGCCATATGAAAAGAGACACCATGAAAAAGAATCCAATTTGCTCAAAAACACCTTTCTTAATGCCTATACACTAAATTTTTGTCGGAGCACGTCAGCCCAGTGTCAAAAACTGTTTTGAAGACACAGCCGTGACTGCTCCTTTTTATTAAATAAATTTAAAATAAGAAATGAAGTCCAACACTTAGCTGTGTATCACCAAATCGCCGAAGCTCCCAATAGACGACGTGGCTCACGTTTCTGGTTTTACACCAACATGTCCAAAAAACCCTGCTTCAGGTCAAAATGGATCAGCAAATGGTAGATCATCAGCTTACCGGCCAGAAGGGATTTCACCTGCTATATCGTTGCCGGCGTCTGACGTCAAACTGATGAGGAGAAAGGTACCAGCCAATCAAATGCTGCCAGCTGCCGAAACCATGCAAAGGGAATACCCACCGCTCAGGGAATCCTCTATTAGACAGCCAAAATGGAAGTGAAAAGCACAGCTCACAAGATGGTATACCAGTCAAGTTGAGAGTTAAGCCCCTCTGGGGTGACCGACTTCAAAAGATAAATCCAGCATTGTTCACATAGCTGGAGTTTCTGTTTACGATCACCCCGTCGAGGGTCCGACGGAATGAAGTCCAAAACCCGCCAACGTAAGGCTGTGAAAGCATGGCCCTTAGACAATTGATGTTCCACCATAGGGGCCATAAGATTTTTTGTACAGAGATGGGAAGCATGTTCAGAAAGACGAATCCTGAAGGCCCTCCTAGTCCGACCGACATAGTAAAGGGAACACGGGCATACTATCAAGTAGACTACAAAGTCAGTAGAGCAGTCAGTGTGCCAACGCGTGGTAAATTTACAAGAGGTGTGCCCATCAATCCAGTCAGGACCCTCCAAAGTACTGGCACAATGGACACAATGGCCGCAAGCAAAATGACCACTATCAATGTGCGACCTCGGGGGGCAGTCCTCAGGCAAGACAGTTTGTATCACTTTATCACGCAGATTAGCCATACGAGAATATGCAATCTGCAGTGTCTTATTCTGAAAACAGGCATATGTCCCAAGAACTGGCCAAAATTGATGCAACAGTCTTGTAACATGGGTGATCTGATGTGTGTAGGGTAAAACACCAGTGATCGCAGAATCATTAGTCTTTGAAGCAGTAGGAGATAAAAGCCATTCCCGATGCAAATAGCGCACCCTCTTATAAGCCCGGGAAATGACCAAGTGTGGGTAGCCACATTTTAACAACCGTTGTTCAAGATCCCGGGCATGTTGTTTAAAAGCCTGTAAAGTCAAACAGTTGCACCTTAAGCGTAAAAACTGTCCGAAGGGTAGACCCTGTTTTAAAGCACGGGGATGAAGGCTATGATAGCTGAGAAGCGTGTTACGCTGTACCTCCTTCCGATACAATGTGGTCACAAAGCCCTCAGTGGTGAGGGAAACCTGGACATCCAAGAATTGTAGAGAGTCAGAGGAAATCTGTGCTGTGAACTGAATGCGAGGCACATGTGTGTTTAAACGTTCAATAAATCTCTCCAAATCCGTGCGAACCCCCGTCCAGAGGAAAAAGATATCATCAAGAAAACGCTTCCAAAAGGGGACCAAACCAAAGGCAGGGTCAGAATACACATACAACTGCTCGAACGCCGCCATATATATGGTGGCCAGGGATGGAGCAACAGTGGCTCCCATAGCAATCCTGTGGATTTGATGGTAAAAAACACCCTGACGTAAAAATAAATTTTCACCCAAGACCAGTTCCAACAGCTCTAACAAGAACGAGCTTGGGATCCGATCCGGGAGGGAGAGCGGGTAATCCTGTAAGCAAGACAGCATCTCGCGCTGATCAATATTGGTATACAAAGCCTGTACATCTAGGGTCACAAGAAAACGATACGTGCCCACCATTTGACAAGATTGCAAATGCTTCAAAAAATCACCTGTGTCACAAAGATATGAACGAACCTGCATAGCTGCCGGTTGCAGGAAGAGGTCACAAAACTGGGTTGGCACTTTATAGATTTTTTCGGAAATTGCGGGTTATACAACATCTTTCGAATTCCCCTGGGTTAATAGATTCCTCGATGATT
The DNA here is from genome assembly GCA_033557465.1 of Ichthyophis bannanicus. NCBI lineage: Eukaryota > Metazoa > Chordata > Amphibia > Gymnophiona > Ichthyophiidae > Ichthyophis > Ichthyophis bannanicus. The sequence goes on from CM066045.1 coordinate 198,196,165, forward strand.
AGGAACCCTTCTCGATGGCTCCCCCCGGGGGCTCCGGATCCGGCTATTTCCACTTATCAGACCTTGGTTTTCCAACATCTATTGCGTTTTGAACAACAACAACACAAGTACCATGGTGATTCTAACTTTTCAAGGGAACACTTTCGGGCACTTGAGGAGATTCGTAATTTGGATATTGTAGTGTGGCGGGCAGATAAGGGTGGTGCCACTGTCCTGCTTTCTAGGGATCAATATCAGCGTCAAATTGCTGTCCATCTGTAGGATCGTACTAACTATGTGATTCTCCCGCTGGATCCTACGGATGCTATCCAAGCACGCATCTCCTCACTTGTTTCGGCAGCATTTCTGCAAAATTGGATTACTCAACATGAGATGGACTTTTTAATGAAGAAACATCCCATGACGCCAATTTTCTATTTGGTTCCGAAAGTGCACAAATCATTGTCCGACCCACCAGGACGTCCCATCGTCTCCTGTCGTGATTACCTGTTGGAACCGCTTTCCCATTTTTGTGACCTCTTCCTGCAACCGGTAGCTATGCAGGTTCGTTCATATCTTCGTGACACAGGTGATTTTTTGAAGCATTTGCAATCTTGTCAAACGGTGGGCACGTATTATTTTCTTGTGACCCTAGATGTACAGGCTTTGTATACCAATATTGATCAGCGCGAGATGCTGTCTTGCTTACAGGATTACCCGCTCTCCCTCCCGGATCGGATCCCAAGCTCGTTCTTGTTAGAGCTGTTGGAACTGGTCTTGGGTGAAAATTTCTTTTTACATCAGGGTGTGTTTTTTACCATCAAATCCACGAGATTGCTATGGGAGCCACTGTTGCTCCATCCCTGGCCACCATATATATGGCGGCGTTCGAGCAGTTGTATGTGTATTCTGACCCTGCCTTTGGTTTGGTCCCCTTTTTGGAAGCGTTTTCTTGATGATATCTTTTTCCTCTGGACGGGGGCTCGCACAGATTTGGAGAGATTTATTGAACATTTAAACACACATGTGCCTCGCATTCAGTTCACAGCACAGATTTCCTCTGACTCTCTACAATTCTTGGATGTCCAGGTTTCCCTCACTACTGAGGGCTTTGTGACCACATTGTATCAGAAGGAGGTACAGCGTAACATGCTTCTCAGCTATCATAGCTTTCATCCCCGTGCTTTAAAACAGGGTTTACCCTTCGGACAGTTTTTACGCTTAAGGCGCAACTGTTCGACTTTACAGGCTTTTAAACAACATGCCCGGGATCTTGAACAACGGTTGTTAAAACGTGGCTACCCACACTTGGTCATTTCCCGGGCTTATAAGAGGGCGCGCTATTTGCATCGGGAATGGCTTTTATCTCCTACTGCTTCAAAGACTAATGAATCTGCGATCACCGGTGTTTTACCCTACACACATCAGATCACCCATGTTACGAGACTGTTGCATCAATTTTGGCCAGTTCTTGGGACACATGCCTGTTTTCAGAATAAGACACTGCAGATTGCATATTATCGTACGGCTAATCTGCGTGATAAAGTGATACAAACTGTCTCGCTTGAGGACCGCCCCCCGAGGTCGCACATTGATAGTGGTCATTTTGCTTGCAGCCATTGTGTCCATTTTGCCGGTACTTTGGAGGGTCCTGACTGGATTGATGGGCACACCTCTCGTAAATTTACCACGCGTTGGCACACTGACTGCTCTACTGATTTTGTAGTCTACTTGATAGTATGCCCGTGTTCCCTTTACTATGTCGGTCGGACTAAGAGGGCCTTCAGGATTCGTCTTTCTGAACATGCTTCCCATCTCCGTACAAAAAATCTTATGGCCCTTATGGTGGAACATCATTTGTCTAAGGGCCATGCTTTCACAGCCTTACGTTGGCGGGTTTTGGACTTCATTCCATCGGACCCTTGACGGGGTGATCGTGAACAGAAACTCCAGCTATGTGAACAATGCTGGATTTATCTTTTGAAGTCGGTCACCCCAGAGGGGCTTAACTCTCAACTTGACTGGCATACCATTTTGTGAGCTGTGCTTTTCACTTCCATTTTGGCTGTCTAATAGGGGATTCCCTGAGCGGTGGGTATTCCCTTTGCATGGTTTCGGCAGCTGGCAGCATTTGATTGGCTGGTACCATTCTCCTCATCAGTTTGACGTCAGACGCCGGTAACGATATAGCAGGTGAAATCCCTTCTGGCCGGTAAGCTGATGATCTACCATTTGCTGATCCATTTTGACCTGAAGCAGGGTTTTTTGGACCACGTCGTCTATTGGGAGCTTCGGCGATTTGGTGATACACAGCTAAGTGTTGGACTTCATTTCTTATTTTAAATTTATTTAATAAAAAGGAGCAGTTACGGCTGTGTCTTCAAAACAGTTTTTGACACTGGGCTGACGTGCTCCGACAAAAATTTAGTGTTTAGGCATTAAGAAAGGTGTTTTTGAGCAAATTGGATTCTTTTTCATGGTGTTTCTCATTTAATCCGATTTGGGTTCCTTTTTTGCACAACCAATATGAAAAGAGACAGCATTTTGGGTCAGCTGGGGACAGGACTAAAATGTGTACATTGAGTGGTGAAATTCAGCTGGTGAGTGGCTTAATCTATCCATGTAGCTGGCTTGCCCAAATATGCAGCCACTCACTTGTAGCTCCTAGGGCAGCTGAGTAAATGCCACGTTTACTCAGGGAAATGCCTCTTAATGTAAAGTATTTGATGTCCTCCATGAGTCTTACCAAGGGTGCCTTTACTGTGAGGCACCATTCATTGCCCATGTGCATGATAAATGTATATAAACTGGGCTGGTTCTGCTCACTTTGTGTGCATGAGACATTTCCTGTGTGCAACCTAGGAGCATGCGGTAACTGTCAGCCCAGGGCCATGGTAACTTACCATGCAGGTATGTTGTTTATTTATTTTATTTAGTTTAAACTTATATACCGCTACTTCCAGCGATCAGTAGCGGTTTGATTACAAATTTGGGAGCTGTCAAATCAGGACAGAAAAATTGGAATAATATATACATAGAGTTGGGGTCTGGCACACCACGCAGGGTTAGGCACTTCTAGGTTAGGTTTACAAATTTACATATTTACAGTTTATACAATAATTACGATTATACAGATCGGCTTCATGATTTCACATTGGTTAACATCTTGGATCCATTTTGGTTTACAACTGGCTATAGTGACATGCTAATTCCCATGGCAACAGCAAATCACAGGATGGCATGAGGAATGGGCCGGTTATGAGGAACGTGCAGAGCACATTGGGGTTAGTGCAGGGGAACATATCATGTGCCGTCAATATTGCAGTTAATGGGGGTGAACTTTACGGCATTTCAGGAGGTGGGATTAAGTGCACTATCATTGACCGTGAATGCTGCTGCTGCGTTCCATGGAGACTTTGCACTTACTGCACATTAGTTTTAGCACTAAACATATGGTAAGTGTCGTTTAGTAAAAGGGTCTCTTAGACACAATAACAAGTGACCCAGGGAAATTCTGCATAGTAGGGTTTGGAATCGGAGATAGTTAGCAATAGTTCTGCAGGTGTTGAGCTTCTAATAGGGGTCTGCATTTGTTAGTGTTTGGGCATCTAAAAAATGTTTTTGTACACAGATTGCTTGTACACATGTATAGCTACAAATTACTGAGCATAATATCAATTTACATTTGCAATAAGAGGGTGGTCCCCAGAGCCATTTTAGAAAGTGGTTTCAAAGACGTCACTGGTGGGAGGGCATCCAAGTAGGAATGGAGGTGTGGTGAAGGCATGTCTGAGATGTTCCCAAGAATCTGGACATCCTTGATGGATTTCAGAAACGCCCTGCACATCCCAAGCTGCATCCTTATTTATACCTGCTTCAGGCATGAATAGGCACTGGAAAAGTGTTTGTTTTGTCTGCCAAACATCCGTAGGGTGTGGAGAGGCAGTTATACTCACATCCCCTGTATTTTCCTTGACACCAAACGAACACTGATGGGGACTGAGGGCTCTTGTTTTAGTCTGATGGATGTGCCAGTATGCATACTGGTAGTAGGAAGTGTTTGTAGCAGGGGCGTCTATATTTCCAAATGTCCCTGGCACTTTCCTGCATGTTTTGCCCTGGAAGCCACAGATTGCACTTCAACGCTGCTCCACAAGTTTGTGGGGGGTCAGACTCCTTCAGGTCCCAGTGAGAGCTGTACGATCAAGCCAAGAGAATTGCTAGGTGATTTGGGAGCTGACAGTTGAGTAGCATTTGCAAAAGTTGGTCATGGTTTATGGAACAGGAGACTCTATTTAACCTTTCAAAGATGACTGAAAACCTGCACTTTTGATTTGGGCAGAGATGTTTGGAGTTAAATGGTTGAAGACAGTGTCCCCCCCCCCCCTTGGGTTTCTCGCGAGGGTGGGGAATGTTGGTTTTATTTGCATTTTGCAATCTGCCTTGTCTTTGCTCGTAATTTGTTAATTATGTGATAGTAAATGACTTTGCCTGCTGCGGCTTTCCGTAGGAGCCTCTGATGGAGGAGTACAGCATCGCCACCCAGGTCTGGAAGCTGAGCTCCTGTGACATGTGTGAGCTAGCCCGCAACAGCGTACTCATGAGTGGATTCTCTCACAAGGTAACATGATGCTTAATCTAGGATACACAGCTCTCCCGCTGCAGAAATGGGAGGTTTACATGTTTATTAAATAAAACCTGAGATGCTTCTTTCCATAAGGCATCAAAGCAGTTTACAATAAATAAAAAACCCTTCATATATACATCATCTGCATAACGAGCCCACTACCCTGCCCAAATGAGGATGAAAACTCATCAGTTCAATATATCAAACAATTCTCATTTTCCAGCTCTATCATCTTGCTACATCCCTGGTTATCCACCTCCTTCACACTCATTTTAATCCTATACTTCTCAAAAGCAAGGTCTGTTTTGGAAATTTAACATAGCAAGATTCATTCCTAAGCTCAAAAGAGAGGGCCATGAATAACAGAAAGTCGTCCAGCTCATTATTTCTACCATATTGCAGAAGGTGGAGGAATCATCAAAAATATTTGTTTCCTGGAGCACAGAGCTCGACTAGATTTATAGCAGCTAAGCAAGACAGATTGTGAATGTGAGCACTGAAATAGTCGCATTTACAAGCTAAAGCAAGTTCAGTCTTCCAAAGGCCGCCAATGTGACAGAAACATATTAGGGGTGATGCAGTCAAACTTCTTGGCATCCACAGTTAGCCTTGCAACTGTTTTCTGGATCAATCGAAGCATCTGTAAAATCCACAATATAGCAAGATATAAATAAGTTTTTATGAAACTAGATTACTATAACAACTTATTAACTATGCAACCTCCAAATAAAGTGACAGTTGACACAACTACCTCAAACAACAAGACGCTTGGATCACAACTGAAACTTGGCTTATAACAAAGGTTCTTGGCTCAACCATACTCCCAAACTCCGAAGTACACTCTCAGTTTATATCCTACATCTCCAGTTTTCATAAATACCTCAGGCTACTCATCCACTGGATTTACCTTCATCATGAAGTTAGAGCTCACCCTTCATACCCAGGACATGCCAGGATGGTGTTAGAAAGTGGAGCAGGAAGGAGGAAGACTTACCATTGATTCTGAACACTGGGTAAAGTGATTATTGATCAGAACTATTTGTGTTCCTTTTTCAGCTAAATCCAGTTATTGCGTGCTTGGTTTCTGCAGGTGTTACAGAACATAGCTCCCCGTAGCACCTGTCTAATGTCTGGAATATGATCTGGTTTATCAGAATATCTTATATTCCAGATATAAGAATCAATTAAGAAATGTATGTGAATTATGAATCCTAATTTCTCATTATGTGCTGTACACTAGTGTGTCCCTGGACGCAGAGTGAATGGGTCCCACATTGGGTAAACTCATCTGGCAGTGCACCCATGAGGTAAGCTAAGCCAGTGTTTCTTGGAAGAATAAAATAGAAACTTTTCCCTCGTCAGTCCTGATAATTGTAATGATGACAGTAGTGTGGAGGTTTGTCCTCTTAAGAGACCTAGGCAGGAGGTGACCCCTTCAGTGCCTAGTGCATCTGTGAGAATCTCAATACCTCCAAATTTGCCAGGATCACCCACTGTGCATAAAATGGCCATGTCTCCATTCATTACACAGGAGGATGGGGTGTTCCAACAAAGATGCCTGAGTTTTATTTCTGGGGTAGTTTTTGAAAAAGATTTGAACAAAAAGATCCATGGCCTACTATCTTCACATATACTGTTTCTGGGCGCTTGAGTGCCTTTAGGCTTTGAAATCTAGCACTTCTCTACAGTTTTATTTATTTATACACATTTATATACCGCATCTTCCAGAGTTCAGTTGCGGTTTACAGTGAACAACAATTAACAAAGCAAGTTTGTTTTACAAGGAACGCCATATTATAAGTATAATGGATAACAAAACAGCATATGTATTGAAGAACGAAGTAATTAACTAGACAGAATGTATTGTCTAAACAATGTGAGACAATACAGAACAGAATAAACTATATACATATATATATATTGTCACCCACTAACGTATCCAGAGGCTAAAAAGGGCTTGGGCCGTTTGATGGGGCAGTATTTTTATGGCTAGAGCTCCTATGAAGGCTTTAGCAAGGCCTTCTGGATCCTGTAGTTTTCACCGTTAGCCAAAAAGTGTAGTTGAAGCAGAGGGTAAGGTTTAAACTCAGGCTTTATTCCCCGTCCGGGGTGGATTCATAACAGTGGAACTTAAAGCAGGTCAGACCCTTCGTCTGATAACACAATTAAAAAAAAATACTTTCAACAAAACTTAGCTTTCTTCAGCATTAAACCAGGAAACAAACAGTAACAGAAAACAGTTCCTTTTACTCATGGAACTCTTGCACCTGTTTCTTCTCATAAACAGTTCTGGCTGCTTTTAACATAGAGACGCTATACAATCAGATAATGTGTACGTGCAGTCCATCTCATTTTCCTCCAAGGATTCTCCAAGAGGTTCAATCTGCATCTCCTCTTCATCTGAGTAAACTTCTGGCTCCCAACTGCCGTTGAAGTTATAAGGTTTTGTCGGGGAGTTAAAACACTCTCCTCCCCCACTATACTAGTGGCCCGTGGGTAACTACCGTATTTCCTGTAGTTGGGTTCCTGAGAACTACAGAGCTCTTGGTACGTGCATAGAAAGTCAGGGTATTGCAAATCTCTCTTATTAGGGTAAATACGCCTACCTTTAGGCACTGCTGTTTCCTGCTCTCTCGGATAAGCACAGCTCTGCTTTGAAGCCCCTTTTCCACGGTGTTTCTCTGACTCATTCAAATGTGCTTCAGGGTAAAAGTTTTCCCTTTCTGCATTTCTGGTGTTAGGTAATTTATATCTTAAAGCCTTGGCTGTTGGACTGCCTTCTCTGCTTGCCTCACAGCAACGCTCCTGGGAATATTGAGAGGCTGTGCACTGCTGTTCCCAACAGCTTCTCTGAGAATCACCAACCTCATGCACTCTAGCTAATCCCCTTGGCTCCGTCCTCACAGCTCCACGGACACTGCTCTCAAGCTCAGCAGTTCCTAACGCTTCTCCTGTAGTTCCAACTACAGCCCTTGTAGTTCCTACTACTTCTCTCTCAGTTCCACTTTCTCCTTCAGTTCTCTCTTTATCTCCCGGTAAGTGATTTTTAAGTACGTTCAAATTGGTGTTAGCCTGGGCTCCACCCCCATGCAGGTGCTCTTCATTTTCTAATGAATTCTGTGCTCCCTTTCTGTTTGGGCGTTCCCTAACACCACGTGGCTTTGTTTTCATCTGTTGCTCATAGCAACCTTCCCCCATGTGTGAACCTGAGCTGTCAGTTTCCCTTACATTTTGCTCACAACCCCCTACTTCCATGGGTTCTGATGGCGCTACCTTATGACAGATCCCCCCCCCCCTTAAAATATTACGGGCTGCCGGACGACTAACCGGACAGCACGTAATCATCTCTTGGGTTCTGTCTCGCTGCCTTACATAGGCCAAGCTAACTGTGGCCAATCTCTCCTTCCAAGGTTTTAGAACGTTCAAGTGGTATACCTGCTGACGTCCCCTCTCATTCTCCACCTTGTATGTCACAGGACCTACTTTCTTTATTACTGTACACGGTCCCTTCCACTGGGCCTCAAACCTGGGTCCCGGGTCCGCTACTTGGACAAGGACTTTATGCCCTATCCTCAGGTGCCTTTCTCTTGTGCTCCTGTCATAGTAACGTTTTTGCTTTTCTTTGCTGGCCTGCAAATTTTCTCTTGAGGCCTTTGCAGTTCTTTCTAAGCGTTCCCTCAAGTTTTTAAGGAATTGAGGCACCCCAACTTCCTGCGAGTCTGGTTCCACCCACTGTTCATGGAGAATGTCTAAAATTCCCCTAGGGGCCCTGCCAAACATAAGCTCATATGGGGACGCTTTTAATGACGTCTGTATGCGTTCTCGACATGCATAAACTACAAATGGGAGTAGGGTATCCCATTCACCCATCTCTCCCTTCTTTAAACCCCTCCGAAGCATCTGTTTCAAGGACTGATTCATCCTCTCAACAAGCCCATTTGTTTGAGGATGATAGGCTGCAGTCTTTATGTGCCTTATGCCGAAGGCTTCCCATACCGTTGCTAAGTGTTTTGATAAGAAATTGCTCCCTTGGTCAGTCAATACCTCCCTGGGAAAACCCACCACAAAAGAGCTTTACCAGCTCTTGGGCTATTACTCTGGCTGATGTACTCCTTAAGGGAATAGCCCATGGGAATCTAGTTGCGTGGTCTACTACCACCAATAAATACTGAAATCCTCTGGGCGTACGGATCAGGGGTCCTACGATATCCATACCTATGCGTTCCATAGGTACTGCTATGGTGGGTGTGGATACCATCGGTACAGCTTTTGGCTTTAAAGCTGTGACCCTCTGACAAGTTGGACAAGCCTCGCAGTATTGTTTAGTCTCTTTAAAGACCCCTGGCCAATAGAATCGAACCAATATTTGGTCCAGGGTGCCTTGGACTCCCTTATGGCTGCCTATGGGGTGGTCGTGTGCCAACCTTAGTACTGTGGCTTTAAATGTCGTTGGCACGACCAATTGTTTCCTTATCGCTCCGGAATACGGGTCAGTACTTTCCCTATATAGGATTTCCTTTTCCAGGAAAAACCTGGGTAGGGTAGGCCGAAAGCCCTGGCCCATTCGAAAGCTCTCTTTAGAGCTGGGTCAGCCCGCTGTTCTGCTGGGAATGAGGGGAACTTACTTACCACCTCGGCAGGTACCCAAGGTAACCCTGCACCAGCTTCCAACTCGGCCCTCCCCCGGGTCCTTTGACGCCTCTCTTGGCGTTTTTTGGCTTTCGCCTTCCTGCCTTCCTTAACCGGCTCGTGTATTAGTTCATCATGTGTGGGCAGAATGCCTAATCCACCCCCATCTAATTCCTCCTCTTGGGGTTCTTCCTCCCCCTCAGGCTCCCTGGGATCCTCAGATGCTATCCTTCCTTCCCCTGAGGTCCCTGCCTGCGATCGGGTAGATATTAGGCCGGTCCGGGTATTCAACCCTACCGCCAGACCCTGGAGAAAGGGTGGCCAGTCCCTGCCTAAAATGACATCTCTAGGCAATGTAGGGATTACGACTACCCGTAATGTGTGTTCTCTATCTACAGCACGTATAGATAACCTCTGTGAAGGATAACAGGAAAATGCTTCGTGTATGCATTTTAAGCGGATCTGGCTTTCTGCTTGCCTCGGGGCTGACCGACGGCGCCTCTCAATGGCTTCCCAGAGCTTGGACGTAATCATGCTCTGGTCAGCACCCGAGTCAAGCAGCGCCAGCGTTTCCACCCCCTCTACCTGCACAGGAATCAGGAACCCGTCTTGTGCTGGCTTTTCTCTCCCAGCCATGAGGATAGTCCGCTCCGTGCAATCTTTTTGGAAGTGGCCTGCTTGCCCGCACATATAACATTTCCCTTTGTATCTAGAAAAAATGTCATCATTAGTATTCTTACCACATACATTAAACATTTTCCCTTTAACATATTTCTCTCTTTTATGCTCTGCCATGCCTGTTGCTTTCCTCAGACCTATTTCTGAGGTGCCCACTATCTGAGCCTCAAAATAGCGTTCAGCTAGACTGGCTGCATCATTGGTATTCTGGCAATTTTGCAAGGTGAGATACTTTTTTACCTCGCTAGGCACAGCCTGGAGAAACTGCTCCAAGATAATTATATCTAACACTGATTCCATTGTCCTCTGCTCAGGGGTTAACCACTTGTAGGCCAAATTCTTTAATCTCTGCTGCAGAGCTTTAGGGGTTTCTTGGGCCCTCATCCTAGCCTCTCTAAACAGCCTATGATAGTGCATGTTAGATAGGCCCAACCTATCCTTAACTGCCCTTTTTATCTCCTCGTAGTCAGTAGCAAGGATGGCAGGCATTGCTTTATAAGCGGAGAGAGCTTCCCCGGTGAGAGATACAGCAAAGTGGGTACCCCTCTGCTCTCGTGGCCATTTCAATGCCCCCCCTATTCGTTCGAAGGCATCAATAAAATCATCAATGTTGTCCTGTGGACTTAACTGTCCCAACGTAAACGCATGACTCGCATTAAGTCCTACCCCTGGAACTACGTAGGGGTTCTCAGTCCCATGTCCTGGTGACTTTTCCAAAAATGCCCTCATGGTCTCCAGAAGTGGCCTCTGCTGCTCCATGATCATTTTTGCTGTTTGCTCTTGCATGTGCCGTGCTAACTCCAGTTGTTTGTCCCACTGGTGTTGCATCCAGCTCATTATATCCTGGGCCTCCATCTTCTTGCTGTGGCCCTGCGGAGAAAAGAAGAGAAAGAAAACCACCAAGTGCGATACGTTTTACACTTCTTCACCCCTTTCCCGCACCACAGAAGCGCCCTCTTTCTTGCCCTATTATCCACCTACGCTAGTGCCCTAGGTATCCGTTACCTTAGGATCTGCGTAGATTCAGGCTTTGGCAAGAAAGGTCCTCAATCAGCGTCTGGCCTGTCCTGTGTGCTTGCTTCTTATGGGTCCTCCGGTACAGCAGTATTTTTTCTTCAAAAGTGTCCTTTTTTTTTTTTTCCCACAGTTAAAAAAAAAAAAAATCCTCTAGACGACGCCACTCATGTCACCCACTAACGTACCCAGAGGCTAAAAAGGGCTTGGGCCGTTTGATGGGGCAGTATTTTTATGGCTAGAGCTCCTATGAAGGCTTTAGCAAGGCCTTCTGGATCCTGTAGTTTTCACCGTTAGCCAAAGAAGTGTAGTTGAAGCAGAGGGTAAGGTTTAAACTCAGGCTTTATTCCCCATCCGGGATGGATTCATAACAGTGGAACTTAAAGTAGGTCAGACCCTTCATCTGATAACACAATTAAAAAAAAAATACTTTCAACAAAACTTAGCTTTCTTCAGCATTAAACCAGGAAACAAACAGTAACAGAAAACAGTTCCTTTTACTCACGGAACTCTTGCACCTGTTTCTTCTCATAAACAGTTCTGGCTGCTTTTAACATAGAGACGCTATACAATCAGATAATGTGTACGTGCAGTCCATCTCATTTTCCTCTAAGGATTCTCCAAGAGGTTCAATCTGCATCTCCTCTTCATCTGAGTAAACGTCTGGCTCCCAACTGCCGTTGAAGTTATAAGGTTCTTGTCGGGGAGTTAAAACACTCTCCTCCCCCACTATACTAGTGGCCCGTGGGTAACTACCGTATTTCCTGTAGTTGGGTTCCTGAGAACTACAGAGCTCTTGGTACGTGCATAGAAAGTCAGGGTATTGCAAATCTCTCTTATTAGGGTAAATATGCCTACCTTTAGGCACTGCTGTTTCCTGCTCTCTCGGATAAGCACAGCTCTGCTTTGAAGCCCCTTTTCCACGGTGTTTCTCTGACTCATTCAAATGTGCTTCAGGGTAAAAGTTTTCCCTTTCTGCATTTCTGGTGTTAGGTAATTTATATCTTAAAGCCTTGGCTGTTGGACTGCCTTCTCTGCTTGCCTCACAGCAACGCTCCTGGGAATATTGAGAGGCTGTGCACTGCTGTTCCCAACAGCTTCTCTGAGAATCACCAACCTCATGCACTCTGGCTAATCCCCTTGGCTCCGTCCTCACAGCTCCACGGACACTGCTCTTAAGCTCAGCAGTTCCTAACGCTTCTCCCGTAGTTCCAACTACAGCCCTTGTAGTTCCTACTACTTCTCTCTCAGTTCCACTTTCTCCTTCAGTTCTCTCTTCAGTTCTCTCTCTACCTCCCGGTAAGTGATTTTTAAGTACGTTCAAATTGGTGTTAGCCTGGGCTCTGCCCCCATGCAGGTGCTCTTCATTTTCTAATGAATTCTGTGCTCCCTTTCTGTTCGGGCGTTCCCTAACACCACGTGGCTTTGTTTTCATCTGTTGCTCATAGCAACCTTCCCCCATGTGTGAACCTGAGCTGTCAGTTTCCCTTACATTTTGCTCACAACCCCCTACTTCCATGGGTTCTGATGGCGCTACCTTATGACAATATATATATATGGAAGTAAGAGATTGGATCATCAAAAGAATTCGACTAAGTGTGCTATCTGTTTGAGTGAAAGGGTTTTTATTTGAAACAGTCAGGTACCTGTTTAGCCTTTGTCAGTTTGAACCATATCAAGTCAGTGCTGAAAGCTCCTTCTCCACCCCACTTACACAACATGGACATTGTGCAGCGTCTAAAAAGGAGGCGTCGCTTTCTGTATCTCATCAGGCTACATGTGGGAATGCACCTCGAAAGAGGCAGGCGGCTTTCTGTTTGCCATCGTATTCCTATTCCCTTACTTGAATCACATCCATGATGAGAAGCTAATCCCAGATCCATGGAATTGGACTCTCTGTGCCTGCCATTCAAGACATTTCCTCAGTAACTAGGAAAACATTGCCTCTGAGAGATCTCCCCTTCCCTAAATTCATCAAGATGTCTGGGGCTCTTCCCTTTGATTTGCAGGCAGAAGGTAAATCTTCAGCTCCTATAGTCGGAATCTTAACCCTTTCAATTTGGATATATTTTCTATGTTGCTCATGCCATATCCGAATAAATTTTAACAAGAAACTGGTCAAATTAAAACAGATATGGCATAAACATTCTAATCTACAGTGTTATTCATATGTCCCACCGGGTGAGACAGACCACCGGAATGGGAACATTTAAAGCTGAGTGGAAAGGGTTAAAGTATCTTGTCATTGCTAAAGGTACAGTAGCAAATTCAGTCAAGACCTGTAAATTAAAGCCTGGGAATCTTTACTTCCTACTTCAGCCCTCTCCCCTGCGGAAGACGCTGCATGTAAAATACCATATACAACCACCTTCGGGTTTTCCAAAGCTGCTTCTACCTCCCCTTCCTTTGGCAGTCGAGGCAACTTTAAAGAAATCTGGAAACTTAGGAATTCATTCCTGAGCTACTCCAGGCAAAGGTCCATAAATGTTGGAGCTCTTTGACAGGAACTTTTTAAAAAGTGTAATGCTGTCTGTCCTTATCAGCTGTTTATGGAACAAGACATGTACTCCGTTACAAAGCAGATAGAAACCTTTCTGACTCCCTTCTATAGACAGGCAAGATGATTTCCTTCACTTATTATCCGCAGAGGATGATCACCTGCTGCATTCTGCTTATAATGGATTTGACAGCTCGGTTAGAGGTTCAGCCCTAGCCATAGGGGATCATGGACTGGAGTGATTTAGAGCGTCAGGATTAAAGACGTACCTCTTAGATTATCCAGTGTACCACGCACAGGAAGGAAACCCATTTGCATGTAAAGTAAAGGAAGCAGACAAATCTCCTAAGGGATTCTTGTTCCGCACTACAAATACTGTATACTGCAGCTTCAGGGGACATGCAATGAAGCTACAGGGTAAACTATTTAAGACTAATAAAAGAAAATATTTTTTCACTCAACGTGTAATCAAACTCTGGAATTTGTTACCGGAGGATGTAGTAAGGCTGTTAGTGTAGCTGGGTTTAAAAAAGGTTTGGACAAGTTCCTGGAGGAAAGGTCCATAAACCATTATTAAGAAGGGACCCAGGATATCAATGCTTGAACCAATACAAGCATTGTGGAACCTGTGTCCCTTGGGGAAACTGCTAGGTACGTATGACCTAGATTGGCCACTGTTGGAAACAGAATACTGGGCTTGATGGACCTTGGTCTGACCCAGTATGGCATATCTTATGTTCTTATGTTCTTATGTTCAGATCTTCCCTCGGGTATTAGGAGATTCCAAGCAGACTCCCAAAAGGGGCCAGTCTTCTCTCATGAGAGATGTTATTCCTTGCAGTCACATCTTCAATCTCTGCACTCTCATGACCAAAGAGCAAAGAAACCTGCCTGACATTACAATCAAAATCAAGTTTTTGACTCTTTGCAGAGACCTTAACCAGTACCCCAGTCTCAGAGCAAAAAAAATATTCCATTTTGGTGGAGACTATTTTGTAGATTAGTTTTATTTTTATTAAAATGACAAAGAGTGGATCAACATAAAACATCAGAATCCATATCATAAAAATACAACTAAAGTCATAATAACATCAGACTCTAGAATTCTTCATATAATAATGCAAGAGGGCTGAGGCTTTGATTCCTACAAATTCATTTAAATCACTCCCAAGGAAATTTCCCAATCTAATTCCACACCATGAATGATTACAGAAAGAAATGTCTTTCCTCATCCAGTCAACACAGTCAAATAGGTTCCACTCAAGGAAAGAGGGAGGAGATTTTATTCAAAATATTTCCTAATACACCAGGAACCTAGAGGTTTTTGTCCCAACTTAGGCCTGAGAACTCTAAACAAATTTTTAAAGAAAGTAAAATCCAAAGTAGTGACTCAGCATGAACTTGCCACTCTCAAATGGGGAAGATTGGCTTTGGTCTCTAGGATGCACATAATGATAAGACCAGATCAAAGAAAATTGCTGAGATTTGTGCTGGGATACCAGTATCTACAAATGCAGATGTCTTTCTTTCATCTTGTCAATCAGTCCTTTGCATTTGCACAAAGTGCCTGATGGTAGTAGCAACATACCTACGAGGGCAATGGGGTACATACTTTGCCATACCTAGCTAATTGTCTAATCTTTGAACATAAGAGATGCCATACTGGGTGAGACCAAGGTCCATCCAGCCCAGTATCCTGTTTCCAACAGTGGCCAATCCAGTTCACTTTGGAATCAGTAATCCAGCTTCTAAAACATTTGAAGTGTGTTATAATCTACCAAAATACAACCGGAACCCCCGTCCAGTTAAAGATCTTGGACCCTTGTTCAAGTGTTTTCCATAGTGAGAATAAATGGTTTGTTGCCTTCAGTAAGGGGAATATTCAACAGCCAAATAACGATGTCAAGGACTACCCTCAAAACGCTGGGCTTTATGGTATCATCACAACAGTACATATTGTCCCCTTGGCCCATTTCCTCATCAGGCAGTATCAAAGCCTACAACACCAGATACAGGTATCCAAAGAATTAGAAAATTCTCAGTCTCCGTGGCTCTCAAGGCACAGTCAAATAACCAATTCAGTTTTTCATGTGCTCTGGCATCGAGTGCTTCTCAGTTGTGACGCCGCGCCCCCGGCCGCACAGCACCCCCCTGGTGGCGGTGTAGTAGTTCCACCGGAGGGCTGGAGCCGGGGGGGGGGGGTCACTAAGATGTTGTTAATCAGGGTTGGCCAGGTGCGAGGGTCGTGGGTCAGAGCCTTGTGTCAGCCTCGTTACCAACTCCTGAAGAAATTCAGACTTGCACAAAAGTGGTGGGAAAAAAAACAGGCTTTATTTTCCACTTTAAGCACTAAGGGTTCAAAAACAAAGGATATACACTCCGGTACGTGGCAAAATAAGTCTTTACAGCAGATTTTTAAAGGTGAGAAATAAAATAACCAAACACTGTTAACTTCACAGTATTCAAATATGTAACAGCAAAAAGGCTTCCTTCGCTCAATGACTCTGGAAGGCCTCTATTTCGCTTCCAGCACAGTATGTGCATTCCATGGGACTATCACTGTCTTCATACACAGATTCCACTTGCATGGCCTCCTCTGACTGCTCTGAGGTATCAGGGCAAGTGTCCTTCATGGGATTTAGTCTTACTGTTTCCCACGGCTTAGCAGTCTGTCTAGGCCCACGATTCAGCTTAGTGGCATACCAGAAAGGCATTGCTTGCTCAAGAGGTTTAAAAACATTATCTCTATGTTTTCCTCTAACAGTCCTTTTGTTGCACAAACTATCCTTTAACTTTTGCTTCTGCTCTTGTCTTCTATATGTAGAATCTCCTTCCCAGGATTCTTCTCTTATCTTAAGTTCAGGTATACAATGACAAAGGTTAAAAGTTTTACCTTTTGCTTTGTGTTTGATTCTCTGGGGTGAGGCTGGAGGTGTACCGTGACTGCTGCCTTCAGTATCGGTGCTCTCTGGAATATTCCTCCTGCTTTCCCAGTCTTTCCTTCTCTGGCCTTCAAGGCCTGTTCTCTTGTGGGCTTCTGGGCCCGGTCTGGCTTGGCTTCGGCCTTCTCGGCCTGTCCTCTCTCTCTCAGGACTGGTTCCCAGCCTGTCCTTTTTCTCTCAGCTGATGAGGCTTTGGCAGCTGAGCTCCTTACAGGCAAGTCCCTTGACTCTTGCTTGCCTCTTGACTCTTGCTTGCCTCTTGACTCTTGCTTGTCTCCAAACTCTGGCTTGCCTCCAAACTGTGGCTTGCCTGCTCTTAAATGTGAGCTTTTGGAATAAGAGTCCTGCCCACTAAGGCATGGTTCTGTGGTCTCTGTCTTAGCTCTCCTGCTCCCTCTAGGTAAGTTCTCTGGAAATTGCAGGCAATTTCTTTTTCTTTCAGAGTTTAAAACTTTTTTTCTCTCCAGCAGAGGGCCCGCTGCATCACATATCCCCCTTCTCAAAATATTACATGCTGGGACAGCCTCTTCTCCACAGCATGTAATACTGGATTCTGCTCTGATCAGCGGTCTTTTACCACAGTGATATGAAGTCTTTGTAGAAGTTAGAAACGCCGCGCGCTCATACCACGGTCGGAGAAGGTTAGCATGATACACCTGCTCCCGTCTGCTCGTCTCTCGAACGACGTATGAAGTGGCCCCTACCGGGCGGATGACCGTAGAGGGCCCTTTCCAGCGAGACTCAAACTTAGGTGCGGCTCCAGGGACTAACACCATCACCTTGTCTCCGTTTTTTAAATGTCTGGGCTTCACTCGCCTGTCATAGTAGAATTTTTGTTTTCTCTGGCTTTTCTCCAGTTCCTCAGTGGCGAACCTGGAAGTTCGCTCGAGTCGGGTCCTCAAGTTCTGTAGGAAGAAGGGTATCCCCATTTCGACCTCCTTCGGCTCAGACCACTGCTCTCTAAGCACATCGAGAATGCCTCTGGGTGTTCGGCCGTACATAAGTTCGTACGGGGACGTCCCTAATGAGGTCTGCTTTCTCTCTCTGCAGGCGTAAAGCACGAAAGGTAGCATCGTGTCCCATTCACTCATCTGTCCATTCAGAGCACGCCTGAGCATCTGCTTTATGCTCTGGTTTAACCGCTCTACCAGGCCGTTGCACTGTGGGTGGTAAGCGGCTGTCTGCACGTGGCGGATGCCAAAAGCGTCCCATAATTGGTTCAAGTATTTCGACCGGAAATTGCTTCCTTGATCTGTCAACACTTCTTGTGGGAATCCCACTTCGCAGAATAGTTTTATCAATTCGATGGCCACAGACTTGGCCGAAGTATTCCTCAAGGGAACGGCCCAAGGGAATCTGGTGGCTTGATCAATAATCACTAGTATATATTGAAACCCCCGTGGCGTCTTGATGAGGGGTCCTACCAGGTCCACAGCAAGTCTACGGACGGGGTCTGTGATTATAGGCATTGAAACTAATGGCACTCCAGTTGGTTTCTGCGTCGTGACTCTTTGGCATGAGGCACAAGACTCACAGAAACGTGTCGTCTCTCGGAACACCCCTGGCCAGTAAAACCTAGTCAAAATCTGATCCAGGGTGCCCTGCGTACCCTTATGACCCCCAACGGGGTGGTCATGCGCCAGACGTAAAACTGAAGCCTTAAAATTACTCGGGACCACCAGTTGTTTCCTTATTAGACCAGTTTGCAGGTCCTTACTTTCACGATAGAGGATCTCCTCCTCTAGGAGAAATCTTGGGTATGTCTCTCTATTCTCTTTAGCCTGCTCAAAGGCGTGAGTGAGCGCTGAATCCACTCTCTGTTCCATTTTAAATGATGGGAACCTTTCCATCACCTCGGCCGGAATCCATGGCATCCCTTTTTCTGCTTCCAGCTCCACTCTTGCTTTAGAGCGGTGTTGCCTCTCTCTTCTTCGCTCTGCCTTCGGCTTCCTTTCCCGGCTTGAGGGGTCCCCTATTAGTCCGTCATGGGAAGGGAGCTCGCCTAGGGAAATATCCTTGGAGCAGGAAGGCTGCTCACCATCTTGCGTATGCGACCTTGTAGAGACTAGAGCCTTCACCAAAGGACCATCTTGGCGGGTCTGACTCTGTCGTAGGGATGAGCATTCATCAGGTTTTGGCTGGATGCAGGTGGAATCTGATTTTGCCACTGGTAATAAACCTTTCTTTAGGATCCTCTTAAACTGTGGCCAGTCACGGCCTAGAACCAATTCCTTTGGTAGCCTAGGTACCACGGCAATTGGCATTTCCCTTACAATGCCCACGTATTTTACCTGTAATCTGTACACAGGATATCTAGTGGTTGCCCCATGCACACATTTAATTTTTACTTGTCCTATTGGAGATTCTGGAACCGGTAGACCCTGAGCTTGGATCAGCGACCATAATTTTTTAGCGACCATGGTCTGATCGGCTCCAGTATCCAACAATGCTTTCACCTTTATGCCCTGTATCTCTACATCCAGGACCAACCCTTCACGTATTGCACTGGGGGACTCTCCCACCAAAGCAGTTCGTGAAAAACATTCATACTGGAGGTGTCCTCTCTTACCACATTTAAAACATTCTTTTACATTCCCCCTTGCCTGGGGTTTCACACTTTTCCCACCCGCGAATGGAGGACGAGAAGGGTTCTCCAGCTTTTGTGCCTCAGCTCCTATCGCTATCTTGGAGCTCACTCTAGGTTGGGCAACTTTTTCGGCTTCTAAATACCTTTCAGTGAGGGTTATAGCATCAGACGTAGTGCAGCAATTTTGCAGTATTAAAAAGTTCTGCACTCGATTGGGCAGAGCAGCCATATACTGTTCAAGGATTATAACATCCATTAGGGTGTCTATATCTCTCCTCTCAGGCTGTAGCCATTTCTGAGCTAAACTACGAACACGATGACCTAGGGCCTTAGGTGTTTCATTATCTCTTAAACAAGTAGCCCTAAACATTTTGTTATATGTAAAAGATGAGAGGCCTAGACGATCTCTTATAGCTAACACTACATCCTCATATGAACCTGCTAAGCTTGGAGGCATTGCCCTATAGGCGGCTAGCGCCTCGCCTGTAAGGGACGCAGCTAGGCGAATTGCCCACTGTTCACTCGGCCATTTAGCCGAAGTAGCTATTCCAGCAAAGGTATCTAGGAAATCATCTATATCATCGTTTGCACACAATTTTCCCATCACCAAGTCATTACATGCCCATTGTCCATGGTCCATGTTCAAGGGTCCAGCTGTTGCCTGACTCTCAGCTTTGCTCCTTGCCAATGCTTCTTGCTGCTGTGCAAGCCACTTATTCATGGTCTCTATGACCGGCTGCTGCTGCTGCTGCATTGCTTGTAATGCCTGCGTTTGGCTTAACTGCGCCAACTCCGCTTGTTTGTTAAACTGTTGTGCCATCCAAGCACATAGCTCCTTGGGTTCCATGATCCCTGAAACACAATAAACAGAAGAGAAAGGAAACCCAAGTGCGGCACTTCCCTCAAAAAAAAAATGCTACTTTTTTTTTTTTTTCACTTAACCTCGCTTAACCTCTATTCAGCATACTTCCCCAGTATCCAACACAAACAGGTTCAATTACTTATTACCTTGTTTAGGTGTTGAAAATTGGAAAATTGCAAGAGGATCTTGATAAATTGGAAGACTGGGCATCAAAATGGCAGATGAAATTTAATGTGGAGAAGTGCAAGGTTATGCACCTAGGGAAGAACAACCCAAACTATGGTTACACGATGCAAGGTTCCACATTAGGAACCACCACCCAAGAAAAAGATTTAGGCGTCCTTGTGGATACCATGTTAAAACCCTCGGCCCAGTGTGCAGCGGCGGCCAAGAGAGCAAATAGAATGCTAGGTATGATAAGGAAAGGAATGGAAAATAAAACAAAAGATATTATAATGCCTCTATATCGTTCCATGGTGAGACCGCACCTTGAATATTGTGTGCAATTCTGGTCGCCATATCTTAAAAAGGATATAGCAATTTTAGAAAAGGTTCAGAGAAGAGCCACCAAAATGGTAAAGGGGATGGAAGGCTACTCCTATGAAGAAAGGCTAAAAAGGTTGGGGCTCTTTAACCTGGAAAAGAGACGGCTGAGGGGAGATATGATAGAAGTCTATAAATTAATGAACGGAGTGGAACGGGTAAACGTAGATCGATTGTTTACCTTATCAGAATATAGAAAGACTAGGGGACATGCAATGAAGCTACAGGGTAAACTATTTAAGACTAATAAAAGAAAATATTTTTTCACTCAACGTGTAATCAAACTCTGGAATTTGTTACCGGAGGATGTAGTAAAGGCTGTTAGTGTAGCTGGGTTTAAAAAAGGTTTGGACAAGTTCCTGGAGGAAAGGTCCATAAACCATTATTAAGAAGGGACCCAGGATATCAATGCTTGAACCAATACAAGCATTGTGGAACCTGTGTCCCTTGGGGAAACTGCTAGGTACGTATGACCTAGATTGGCCACTGTTGGAAACAGAATACTGGGCTTGATGGACCTTGGTCTGACCCAGTATGGCATATCTTATGTTCTTATGTTCTTATGAGTCAGCTTAGAGGAAGGTACACTGCTGTCCGCGACCTTGCTGCTTCTCTCGGACGGTCTCAGGATGGTCAGCTCACAGGACTTTCCTTCGAATCCGATCCGCACTTTCCAGCAACTCCGTTCCAGGTTTTCGCGAGTCCAATCCAGCAAAACTGTCGGTTCCGTTCCAGATTTTCCACGTCCTTTTTTTTTTTTTTTTTTCCTTTTTTCCTCAGAAAAAAAAAATTTGCCTTTCCGATTTTACTGCTGTGGGTTAACTTGGCACGTCCGTTGCGTTGGCGTTTATCCTGCCAACTACGCCACTTGTGACGCCGCGCCCCGGCCACCCAGCACCCCCTGGTGGCGGCGTAGTAGTTCCACTGGAGGGCTGGAGCCGGGGGGGGGGGGGTCCACTAAGATGTTGTTAATCAGGGTTGGCCAGGTGCGAGGGTCGTGGGTCAGAGCCTTGTGTCAGCCTCGTTACCAACTCCTGAAGAGATTCAGACTTGCACAAAAGTGGTGGGAAAAAAAACAGGCTTTATTTTCCCCTTTAAGCACTAAGGGTTCAAAAACAAAGGATATACACTCTGGTACGTGGCAAAATAAGTCTTTACAGCAGATTTTTAAAGGTGAGAAATAAAATAACCAAACACTGTTAACTTCACAGTATTCAAATATGTAACAGCAAAAAGGCTTCCTTCGCTCAATGACTCTGGAAGGCCTCTATTTCGCTTCCAGCACAGTATGTGCATTCCATGGGACTATCACTGTCTTCATACACAGATTCCACTTGCATGGCCTCCTCTGACTGCTCTGAGGTATCAGGGCAAGTGTCCTTCATGGGATTTAGTCTTACTGTTTCCCACGGCTTAGCAGTCTGTCTAGGCCCACGATTCAGCTTAGTGGCATACCAGAAAGGCATTGCTTGCTCAAGAGGTTTAAAAACATTATCTCTATGTTTTCCTCTAACAGTCCTTTTGTTGCACAAACTATCCTTTAACTTTTGCTTCTGCTCTTGTCTTCTATATGTAGAATCTCCTTCCCAGGATTCTTCTCTTATCTTAAGTTCAGGTATACAATGACAAAGGTTAAAAGTTTTACCTTTTGCTTTGTGTTTGATTCTCTGGGGTGAGGCTGGAGGTGTACCGTGACTGCTGCCTTCAGTATCGGTGCTCTCTGGAATATTCCTCCTGCTTTCCCAGTCTTTCCTTCTCTGGCCTTCAAGGCCTGTTCTCTTGTGGGCTTCTGGGCCCGGTCTGGCTTGGCTTCGGCCTTCTCGGCCTGTCCTCTCTCTCTCAGGACTGGTTCTCCTCTCCCAGCCTGTCCTTTTTCTCTCAGCTGATGAGGCTTTGGCAGCTGAGCTCCTTACAGGCAAGTCCCTTGACTCTTGCTTGCCTCTTGACTCTTGCTTGCCTCTTGACTCTTGCTTGTCTCCAAACTCTGGCTTGCCTCCAAACTCCGGCTTGCCTCCAAACTCTGGCTTGCCTGCTCTTAAATGTGAGCTTTTGGAATAAGAGTCCTGCCCACTAAGGCGTGGTTCTGTGGTCTCTGTCTTAGCTCTCCTGCTCCCTCTAGGTAAGTTCTCTGGAAATTGCAGGCAATTTCTTTTTCTTTCAGAGTTTAAAACTTTTTTTCTCTCCAGCAGAGTGCCCGCTGCATCACACACTCTTTCAGTTCTTTACAAAAGGAAAAGGAGCTCTGCCTGCTTGTCAACCAGGGTCTGGGCCAATTTGGGGCTGGAGTTCTGCTCCTAAGCCACAGGGTGGCTCCTGTAGCCAAGTAGTCACAAAGAGAGCTTGCCTACTCGTCCTAAGCTGGGCCCAGAGGTGGTTGTTCCAGCCTCATCTCCTTCAGTCTGCTCTGAGCCTGAAACCTCTGGGCTGCAGGGCCTGCGAGTACTGAAATGCTTGTCCTGTTTTGATGCTGAGCCACTTGGGTTAATCCTGTGAATAAAACTCTGGACTGAACTCCTGAAAGTTCAGAGATCAATTTTCAGTGGCAGCCACATAAAGTTAAATGAGTAACGTGATTTAATTTGATGAGGATTTTCACTGAAATTATCATAAAGTTATATGCTTAAGTGGCTAAAATTTAAAACTGAACAAGCATTGGCTTTTTAGAGTCCTGCAACCCAAGAGAACTGCATTGTGCCCAGTTGTAGCTTGACAGCCTTTTCTGTTCACCGGGGGAGAAACCCTACCCTTTGCTGCCCCACAGCCAGAATTATTTTATTTATTTATTTAACATTTCTATACCGCAATTTCCTAGCGATCAATTGCGGTTTACAATAAACAACAGTGAATTGTATGGAGGTAAAAGCTCAGTTTACAAGGAACAGTTTACAAGAAACATTGTTAACTATCTACAAAACATGAAACATTCTAACCATTAACTATATACATAGTATGGAAAAATTCTCGTATGTACTGTGAATGCTAAAGAAGATGGAGCTATCACCCTCCACACTTCTTTCTGGCTCAGATGATTCTGGTTCCCTCTCCTCCATTAAGTTGTCTCTAAGGCAGCAAATTTGACTGAATCTCTACCAATTCTTGCATCACAGAATCAAGGGAACATGCTCCTAAGCTCTCGCAGCATGGATGTTGAATGGAAATTAATGTCTTCTTTCAGCTCAGGTGCTAATAGCTAATTAATAGTCCAAGTGGAATCAGTCATATGGGTGTCTGATATTTCTGCTGTCCACAGAGAACATCAGTTATAGGTAAACAACTGTTTACATAAGAATTGCCATACGGGTCAGACCACTGTGGCTAATCCAGGTCACAAGTATCTAACAGGATCCCAAAAAACTGCCAGATTCTCCTTGGACAAGTAGATCTGGTGACTTTATCTGATGGTGCCAAGGATGGAAGGAACACCTTTCTGAGCATGTGCCAAGGTAGCCCTACCTCCCGCCCCGCCCCTAACTGGCTGTTTCAATTCATCTCCAGGAACAAGCAGGAATGAGTCTTCACATATGGGTACGTCGGTACCGACGGAGTCCGCGCGGGAACGCTTCCCAGCGTCCAATCAGAAAGCTTTTGGAAGCATCCCAACACGCCTGCGTGCTGCCTTCCTGCCTTCCCAACTGCCTCTCCTCAGTTTTCGTTTTTCCACGGAGCCCGCAGGACGTTCTCCTGTCACCGCAGAAAATTCTTCATTTATTTTTTTTAGTTTTCTTGTGGTCGCGGCTGCCTTCCCCGACGCCACCGGTACCGCCGGTGTTTCTTTCTTATTTTCTTTTAAAATTTTTTCCTTAAGAAATATAATATTTCTATCTTAGTGTTCACGGTTCTTAGGCCTTCTAGGCCTCTCCATTTTTTCTCATGGAACCGCCAGCCTTTTTCCCCAGGAAATGCACAAACTGTGGTGGTACAACTTTATTTTTAGACACTCACAATTGGTGTCTAACCTGTCTGGGTCCTGACCATTGTCCTCCGGAGCCTTCGGGCACCAGTGCTGTGAGAAGCAGTTTTCAACATCGAGTTCCCCTCGACACGCAGTCCCCTTCGAACTTCAGGGCACCGACCATATCTTCTTCTACACAGGATCATGTAACCCAAAAACAGTCTGTTAAGACTAGCCAGTCCTCGAGCGGCAGTTCTCATGCACAGCATAGAGATGCCTCCGGCCTTGCCCTCGAGAATCCACTGGTTTCAAAACCCCGGTGGGAGTCTTCGGCCTCCAAAGCCTATGTGGGGTTTCAGGTTGTTCCTGAGGTTCACCCCTCACAGAACATACCTGAGCCATGTCCGGTGGTGGCATCCGCTTCGAGCGGTACCGATACCCCGGCATCGGCACCGGTGTTAGATGAAACATTCCTCACCGAGGATCGTCGTCTGGCATCTCCGGTACCTACGGGGCCGGTGGATACGCTTCAGATCGATTCTACAGTATCGGTATCGACACCGATATGAGTTCCGACGTCGGTACCCTCCAGACGTGCATCGATAGACTCGCTTCCTTCGATGCCGAGTCTAGAATCGATCTCCAGTCTGGAGGACTGGGTACCGACTCGCCTTGGTACCGACTCCCATCGGTACCGGAGGCTTGGTTCTGATATCTCGGATCCCCAACCCTCGGTTCCACCGATACCGTTAGAGTTGCCACCGGCTGGTTTTCTTCCTCTGGCATCAGTTTCGGTACCGACATCAGTACCGACATCCACAGTACCTTTACAGTCGGTACCTTCCATGCTTCACTCATCAGGATCGCTTCCCTCGATGCCGAGTTTGGAATCGATTCCAAGTATGGACGACATGTTACCGACTGTTGCTGGTTCTGTCCTGCAGTACCAGCGACCACTATCTAAGGATCCCATTCTGCACCATTCAGGATCTCCTATTCCTATATACTGGAATAGATCCCTTGGTGCTAAGGCTAGTTCTTCATCAGATCTAGCCTATCCAGGGGGAATTCCCTCCAGGGATCTTTCTTTCCAGACTTTCCTCCTGGATATGGCAAAATCACTTGCCATTCCTGTCCCTGGACAAGATCCTACACAAGGGAGTACAGAATACCTCTCTGTCCCTAACGAAGCAAAGGAAAATATAATGCTTCCTTTGCTTCATTCTTTGCAGGATCTCCTTCTCCGAATGTGGGAATCTCCTTTAAAGGTACCCCCACTTTCCAGAGCAACTGATCTTCTATATCAGGTGCCTCCCTCTCCAGGGTTTCAAAGGACTCAACTTCCTCATCATTCCATTGTAGTGGAATCAGCATTGAGGCGAGTGAAGAGTAATAAAAAGCACTCTTCTTGTCTGCCAGGTCGTGAGTCTAAGACACTAGATGCCTTTGGATGTCAAACCTTCCAGACCTCCATGCTTTCAGCAAGGATTCTCTCATACATTTTTTATATGGGTCTATCTCTTGAAGAGATCACAATGCAATTACATCTTTTGACTCCTTTTCTTCAGGAGCCCAGATGTACAGACTATTCCTCACTGATTAGTCATATTCAGAATATCTCCAAGTTCCTTACTCGTGCTACCCTAGACTCCTTTGAGTTCTGCTATAGCTATAGGGGCATGACGTAGAGCCTGGCTTCAAGCCTCTGACTTGGACAAATGGGCACAGGAAAGACTGGGAAATACTCCTTGTACTGGAGAAAATCTCTTCAACAAGGAGTCTTTACTTCAGGTTATTTAGTTCTCCACTGACCTTCCTTTTTCTAGAGGCTGCTCTGCGCCTTCTTCTTTCCCAGTAGGTAGGAAATGTCCTACCAAAAGTTCAACCCCTAAGGGGAGAAGGTTTTACCCATCATCTGTCCATCATTCAGATGTCCCTAAACAGGGGAAACATCATTCTAGTCTGAGCAATCCACAACCCCAACAGGGTCAACAAACTCAGCAGTTGCAGAGTTTTAAATAGATCATTGCCCCTTTGTCTGGGGGGTTGGGATAGCAGTCTACTTCTTTTACTTGAAGTATCTGCACTAAATTTATCCTAACCTACTTAGATATCTCTTCATGAGACATCTCTTCTTAAGAATCTTCATGATGATCATGCCCATTCTTAATAGATTTTTTCCTCTTCCTTTTGGAGGAGAGGGAGAGGTAACAACTATCAATAGACAGTTGTTTCCATCTATTGGCATGTATCATCTCACCTGTCGGAGATTTCCTCCATACTTGGTCTCCTGCAACTCTTTGTAAGAGTGACTTTTTATACGGGTAAACCCCTATGGTCCTCTACCTCTTCTACCGGGGGATTCTCCCCTTCTGGAGTTGTCTCCCCCTTGTTACCTTAGGGAAGCTCCTCAGACAATAGGAAGTCCTAGCATGTCTGTTGGTTTTTCTTTTTTCCCAATCTACAGAGTAGGGGAAAGAAATTCTCTATGCTGCCCTCATACTTGCTGCAGATGCAAAAATTTCTAGTGGTTACGCCACAGGTTTTGTTCACTACACAACCACGGCTTCCTCTCCACTAGCAATCCTCCTAACCTCAGTACTAAGTCCCAAACAGGTTATTAACCTCATTGGGAAACCCTGTTTCACAGTTTGGTTAGGTTATCTTCTTTTTTTTTTTTTTTTTTATTAATTTCACACAACAACAAAACCATACAAAAAATTCCTGACAGCAGTGCTACAAGCACGAAATACACAGCACCCCCCACCCCTACGACACTATCACCCCTCCCCCTCCCCAAACCCCCCCCCCCCCCGTCCCCCTGGGATCCGTACTGGTCAAATTCACACCGTAAGCAGGACAGCAACTCTTATCTTGCACACAGGCTGTGAACCATTACACCATTGCTCGAGCTGCGTACCCGTCTAAGTAATACCATTTATTAACCAATTCCTTCTTGCCCTCCGAGTCGCCCTGCACCAGCCTTGCAGCGAAGCGCTGCCGCCATCCAAACTCCCTGCCATCTTGCACTTTCTCAAATTTGGAGTAAAGACATACCAAGTTCCACCAGTGATGGCCATCCAGCTGAGCAAGATCTTTCCAGTGAGTCACTATCATTTTTAAGGCTATGGCCATCAAGAAGTTAAAGAGAAACTCCTTATCCTTTCCTAATGCTAGAGAGCTCGCACAGGATCGAAGGAGAATGATCTCCCAACTTAACGGAACCTGTATGTCCAAAATTTTTCCGATCTTGTGCCAAATCAGTCGCCAAAATCTCTGAACGTAAAAACACTCAAGAAACATATGCTGGAACGTGCCCGGGGCAGCAGCACATGACCAACACTGCCCGGAGTCCTTCCCCCCCATTTTGCCATTCTAACCGGAGTAAGGTATGCTCTATGCAAAATGAAGTAAAGTGATTGGGATAGTGATGCCGCCCTCGCTACTCTGTTAATCTTACCCCACACCTTTTCCCATACTTTGGGCGAGACAGGGCCACCTACCTCCTCCTCCCAGCGCTGGCCCACCATACCGGGGGACGAGTGTGACCTATCCCTGAGGATAGCATAATATTTAGACACCATACCCTTAGATCCCAGACAAGCCCCCACCATTTGAAGCATGGCCCCCTGATCTAGCACCGCGGAGGGAACCCCGGGGATGGACCCTAGGCAATGTTTTAGCTGCGTCCACTGGAAGAAGCATTGCGGAGGGAGACCGAACTCGGCTCACAATTCCTCGAAGGATTTCCAGCCTTTATCCTTAATCAACTGACCTACCCTCCATATCCCTTTACTTTGCCAACCCTTCCACACAATGAGATTGCGACCAATCTTTAAGTTAGGGTTGGACCAAATAGGGGATGCAGCCGAGATTCGCCCGTTCTGTTCTACCAGTTGGGCCAACATCCAGAAGGCTTGCTGCGTGGCACGGAGAATCCCCACCCCGGGAGAGACATTTCCACTAGCAGCTGGGAAGGGATAGGAGCTACCAGCCGTTCCTCCACCTCCACCCATACGGGTTTGTGGCCCTCCTCGTCATAAGCCAACCAGTGCGAGCCCTGTTTCAACAGCTGGGCCGCATGGTACAGCCGAAAATCAGGAAACTGAACTCCTCCATCCTGCTTACGGGCCTTCAGTTTCTTGAGAGCGATCCGCGGCGGCTTACCCTGCCACAAAAAGGTTACTAACATGCGCTCTAATGCTTTATAAAAGGATGCTGGGAACTCCAAGGGTAACATCTCCAAAACGTAGTTCACCTTGGGGACCAACATCATTTTAACGGAGTCCAAACGGCCCCACCAAGACAAATGCAGAGGGGACCATCTCAACGTATAAGTCTGCACCAGGTCCCTCAGGAGCTGCTCATTCGCCGCCACCGTCTCCTCTAAAGAGGAGCAGTAGGAAACCCCCAGATATTTGATGGCCTTCGCCTCCCACTTAAAAGGAAACCGGTCCACCGAGGATGAGAAGGTCCACTTGTTCATCGGGAAGGCCGTGGACTTGTTCCAATTAATTTTATATCCCGATAATGCCGAGTAGCGCTCGATCAGATCCAAGACCTCCCCCACAGAATCCGGTTGCAGAAATAGTAGGAGGTCATCAGCATAAGCTGAAAGTTTAATCTGTTTCCCAGCAATCCCTAACCCCTTGATTGAGGGGGACTGCCTTACCAGAGAAAGTAGTGGCTCGAGAGCTAAATTAAAAAGCAAGGGGGAGAGGGGGCAACCCTGGCGAGTCCCTCTATTTAAGGAAAAGGGTGCAGACAAAGAGCCATTGGCTAGGATACGCGCTGAAGGGGAGGTATACAAAACTGTTATCATTTTTTGGAAGTCACTCCCAATGCCAAACCAACCGAGCGCCTGCAGTAGGAAGCCCCATTCCAGCCGATCAAAGGCCTTCTCCGCGTCCACCGAAAGCCCCACCAAAGAGTCCTGGGTCCTCTCTGCAGCCGCTAGTGCATTTACGAGAAGCCTCCCATTGTCTGCCGTGGAGCGTCCAGGGACAAACCCACATTGGTCCGGATGTAGCAAGGAGGGGACCACTGAGACCAACCGTCGAGCCAGAACTGAAGAAAAGATTTTGTAGTTGGCATTAAGTAATGAGATTGGACGATAATTCTCCACACTGTGCGGATCCCTTCCCGGCTTTTCCAAGACTACCACTGTCGCTGCTGAGAACGAACCCACTACAGGGGCCTGTGTCAAGAGATTTTGAAAGTAAAGTACCATATAAGGAAGAAGCTCCTCCACAAAGGACTGATAAAACTCCACCGGAATGGCATCCGGTCCGGCAGCCTTCCCATCCTTCAAGCCAAAAATACTATCTCTAATCTCTGTCATCTCCAACTGTTTGTCCAGCTCCACCACCTGAGAGGGAGTTAGTGTCGGGTGCGGGAGGTGAGCAAACAGCTGTTGAAAGGAAGCTGGGTCCGATGCTACTTCTGACGTATACAGTCGCGTATAGTACTCACGGAAGCACTCTGCGATTTCCGCATCCCTTGCATGTAGACCCCCGCTCTCGTCAATAATAGCCTCTATCCTTTGCTTAGACCTACGAGGGTTTAAGGTGTTAGCCAGGAGATGTCCGGCCTTATTACCCTCACAGTAGTACTTTCCCTGTGTCTGCCGAATCTGTGTGATGGCTTCCGTACTAATAAGGTCATTATACTGGTAGCGTAGCCTCTGCAGACGCAATAAGATACTTGGATCAGATCTCTCTGTCAATATTCGCTCCCCTGCTAAAATTTGTGCCTCCAAGTCCTTCATCTTCTCTCTCCTCTTCCGCGCAACCCGTATCTTATAACTAGTGACCATCGCTCTAAGCGAAGCCTTGAATGCCTCCCACCATGCCCACACCGAGGTCTCTGTAATGGAGTTCAATTGAAAATACTCAGTTATGGCATTCTTAACCTCCACTCTGAACTCCGGGTCCTGCAACAATTCCCTAGGGAAATGCTAAGAATTCCCCCTCGGAGTACAGTCCCGCAGCTGCAACATCACGGCTATCGCTGCATGGTCCGAGAGATGTGCTCCCAAAATGTCAACAGATATCACCTCCGAGACCAGAGACCTGGAGACCAAAAAGAAATCAATGCGCGAATGTGAGCCGTGAGGGAGCGAGTAAAACGAATATTGCCTGTCTTTAGGATGCCAAAGCCGCCATATATCCGAAAGCCCAAACTCCTGCATGACAGAAGCGAGTATCGTCGCCGACCTACTATTCCTAAGGGACCGGTAGGGCTGTTGATCCAATAGCGGATCTAAGATTAAGTTAAAGTCACCCCCCAAAATCCATTCCGCGTGCTCCCAGTCTTTCACCTCCTGTGCCAGGGATTTATAAAACCTCTCATCATCCTGATTCGGCCCATAGATATTCAGCAGGGCAAGCGTCCGGTTCCCAAGCTGCAGCATCACCTTGGCCCATCTACCCCCGGGGTCCGCCCTTCGCTGCAGTATTTTTGGAGTCAGTGCCCTTCGGATTAGAATAACAACCCCATTTTTCTTCCCGACCGCAGGGGAATGGCCAGCTAACATAAAATCTCCCCCGCCCAATTTCTCCGACTCAAGCGACGACAGATGTGTTTCTTGTAAATAAACCACATCCGCGGCCTCCTTCTTGCAGTACACTAAAATTTTCTTCCGCTTGATCGGATTATTAATGCCCTTTACGTTCATAGAAATAAATTTCACCGCTTGCATGGCACCAGAATATCCTCGCTGCAAAGGCTGTGCAGGCCCACAAACAGAGTATAAGAGTAACATCCCATCCCCAGTAACAATGGATCCCAGGAGGACACCCGTGAGCTCCTTCTAGGAGCTGTAACCGGGAGAACCATTCCAATCCCGACTACCACATAACCCCGCCCCTCCCATACATCATTATACATTCTTCTCTCCTTGTACCCAGATCCATCCCTCCTCCCTCCTCCCCCTACCCCCCTGCTAGTGAACTCCCCCAGGCCCCACACATCAGGACCCCCCCAACTTAACAGGAGACTAGCCACAGAAGCAGAGCAAAGGAAAAGGACAATTCAGTATTAAGAGACATACCCCCCTCCCCTTCCTTCTTCCCCCACACACAACCACGCACCCATCCATCCTACCCCCCATTATCCATATCATATTAACCCCTGTGTCCACCCTGACCATTCATACCAACCCCCCTCCAACCCACAGGCCCCCCCAATAGCCCTCCCATCGCTCCCCCCCAGACCCAGTATCTTGAACAGCAACAAACACCTAACAATCCAACATCTTAAACATCAATAATCAGGTTACAAACAGCCATACAACCAGTCTGAGGTATTCCCAACACTGGGCGCCCCTGCACGTCCGGGTAAGGAAGTATGTGCAGCTAAGTTCGCTTCACAAGGCCATGAGCCAGCGCTCACATGCCAGGGGCAGGCTGCCCAACTCTATGAACATCCACATCGATCGACGGGAATAGCAGCGCTGAGAGTATCAAGGCTTTAGCCCGATTTACTATGCCCAGCTTGGACACACTCCAACCACCAGCAAACGCCATATAGTCCATAGGCGACTTTACAGACAGATTCCCACTCCACACGCAGCAGCACCGGTCACTGTATCCCCATGGCCTCTTTATCATCCAGGAAGGCCCGCAACACAGCAGGATCTTCGAACGTGCGAGTCTGGTTGTGCAGGGTCACCCTCAATCTCGCGGGGTAAAACATGCCATATCGAGCTTGTAGGTGCTGTAGCCGGGGCCGACATGCCAGTAGTTGTTTTCTTTTTTCCACTGTGGCCTTGCAGAAATCCGGGTAAAACGCTACAGAGTGATCTTCGAATTTTATCGGACCGCGCACCCTGGCAGCATTCATGATCTGAACAACTTGCGCG
Organism: Ichthyophis bannanicus; assembly: GCA_033557465.1. Classification (NCBI taxonomy): domain Eukaryota; kingdom Metazoa; phylum Chordata; class Amphibia; order Gymnophiona; family Ichthyophiidae; genus Ichthyophis; species Ichthyophis bannanicus. The sequence continues at coordinate 198,228,276 of CM066045.1, forward strand.
TATCTCAGCACCCGCAATATCAAGGGTCTCGGGAGCTTCTGTTGTGGACTGACCTGCGTCGGCACTCTATGCGCCCTGTCGATTTCCAACGGGTAAGCAAGCTTTAGCTGCAAGAGTTGGGGCAGTAACTTCTCCAGGAATTACACGGCATTAGCTCCCTCTGCGCCTTCCGGGATCCCGACCACCCGAATATTGTTGCGGCGCGCCCGATTACTTTGATCCTCTAGGCTCCTTTTGAGTGCCTCAATTTGCTTCTTGTTTCTTTCCACTTGCCGTGCTTGCACCTCGTGCGCCGCCATTTTACCCTCCAAGACCTCCATCTTAGCCGCCATGGATGCCACTTGCACTTTAAGCTCTTTCAGTTCGAGGATGTCGGATTGAACTTCTGCCAAGGCTTCACCATTTGCCGACACCATCTCCTTCACAGCCCTGATCTCCCGCAGTATCTCCTGCATGCCCGCGCCACACTCATTTTTATTTTATTTATTTATTTAGTATACATTTGTATACCGCTACTTCCAGCGATCAGCAGCGGTTTGATTACAGATTGGAAATTGTCAAATCATGACAGGAAATTTTTGAGGTATAAACACATTGATTAGACAGGAAAGCACAGCACACAGAGAACTATTTTACAGGGAACATGGGCTATGGAGGGTTAAGTGGCTTGCCCAAGACCACAAGGAGCACCTGTGGGACTAGAAACCCCAGTCCTTCCGGCCCAAGATTGCTGTCCTCTAGTGGGATTTGAACCCCCGACCTTCCGGCCCGAAGTACCTTGCCCCAACCACTAGGCCACTCCTCCACTCATGGCTGCCCGGCGGTTTCTGCGGAGAGGGAGGGTCAGGCTTTAAGCGTTTGTTGGCCTGGTTTACACTTCCACCAAACTCCAACTTGGTAGGCTTACTGGTAGCCATTTCCCACGATATCCGATCGAGGGAGGATGCAAGCTTTCACCCACACCACACAAGGAGAGCAAATTCTTAGCAGGATCGGGCAGGGGACAAGGATTATGCGGCCATCTTGGATCGTTGCAGGCTCCGCCCCCCCTTGGTTAGGTTATCTTCTATTCTTTGCCTTTGTCCTTGGCAGAATAGTTGGTTACCTGCTGGTTGAACACATTCCCCACCAGGGATTGTCCACAGACAGTTTTTCTTCTAACCAACCTGCAGCATGCTCTCTGCAACTCTACAGGGTAGCTTTGCACTATGGGCCCTTGCTAGAGAGCATCAATATCTTCCCTAGCAGATAACCCCACATGGTTTAAAAGGGTTTTCCCCAGTCATATTCATGCCTGGCAGGTATTCTACCCTTTCCATCTTATCTTAAATCTCTGTTAAGGCATAAGCCTCAGGCTTTTCATCACGTGAAAGCCTAAAAGAGGGCCCAACTCCCTGGCTTGGCCCATATTGCCTGTGATTTTTCCCATCAGGGATAAAAATTTTTCTAGCAACTAGAGGACATCTAATACCCATCTTGTCCTCATAGGCGGATCGCTAGGGTATCTTCCTCTAGTAGCCTCCTCTATCCAATCTCCATACCACAACTCTGGAGATATCTGGACTTCTGGTCTGCAGACTAATGTATCCTCTGCCATCTTCAGGTAGGCCATCCTGGTTATTCAACAGCTCAAATTCTACAAAGAATTAAGCCACCCTTTTGTCAAGGACAACCTTCCTCTGATTATAACATGCATAACCGAGAGGAGAGGATTTTTTCCTGTTTATCTACTCAAGTAGGTGTCAACTTTCTCGTTGTCAGATAAATCTCCCTCTCTCTCTATAAGGGTGATGGGGATCTTTGAACATCTCTCCATCCATATACCTGGAGACAGGTCTCCGTATGCTGACCTACTCTTCTGGGTATATATATATATATATATATACTATCTATATCTATCGGTCTGTCTTCTGCCCATATATATATATCTCTTTGGGATATATGCATATATGCCTCTATATGTGTATATATTTTGGTATATATGTATATACATATATATATCTATCTATATATATTTATAGACATATGAGATATATTTTTAGATAGATCTGTATCCATCTACTTATCTATCTATCTGTTAGGTTCACATATCCTTACATTCCTATATGATCCTGACAGATGGGCGCTACCCCTATCAATGCTGTTCCGGCATATTTAGGGGGCTATACCTATAACCACTTCCTGTGGTAATTAATAACCCTTTTCTTTACCTTAACCTTTGGGTTTAGGTACTCCTGAAGCTCTCCATGTACCTTCTCTTTCCTAAGTGACCTCATTTAGGAAAGACATTGCGGAGCTTCAGTTACTCTAGAGCTTAGCGCTTCTGAGTCTGTTCTTACTTCCTTATCAGGTACAAGGGTCTCCATACCCTTTCTCCCTATATGGACTGATCCAACCCCAGTCCAGTTAGGTAAGACTCATTTTTTCTCTTAGACCAAAACAGCTTAAGCTTTAATTCAATAGTACCTTCTGCGTGTCTGCTGAGGCTCTATTTTTATACTACCCCAGGTTTTTTTCCCTGGGGCTATTTGTTCTAACCCTGAAGGGTTCTGGCCTCCACTTGTTTTTGATCTACTTTGTTACCTCTACTTACAGTGAGGTACCCCTTGAGCATATTCACTACCTCTCTTATCAGATCCATATGGAGCTCAGTGCTCCTGTGCAATGCCAACAAGGGAGATCCAGATCACAATTTTTTACTACTAAATGCCCTCGATACAGGGTCTTCCCTTTGAAGCCCTGTTCTAGCCAGCTGTTCTACAGCTCCTTTTCTATATTCAACTCCTGCCCTCCATCCCCAGGATGCCTGAGGTCCTGAGGTATAGCATGGCTTGTTCTAGACTTGCAACATGCTAGGACTCCCTCCGGGCATATGAGCTGGGGAGTCCCCATATGTGGACTCATTCCTGCTTGTTCCTGGAGATAGCACAGTTACTTACCTGTAACAGGTGATCTCTGGGAACAGCAGGAATAAGTCTTCACAACCCACCCACCTCCCCTAGGAGTTGTTTTTTTTCTCTATCTCTATCTTTCCCTTCCTTGCTTCTCTCTCTCTCTTTCTCTCTTTGTCTCAGCTGTAAAACTTAACTGAGGAGAGGCAGTTGGGAAGGTGGGAAGGCAGCGCGCAGGCATGTTGGGATGCTTCCAAAAGCTTTCTGATTGGACGCTGGGAAGCGTTCCCGCGCGGACTCCGTCGGTATCGATGTACCCATATGTGAAGACTTATTCCTGCTGTTCCCAGAGATCACCTGTTACAGGTAAGTAACTGTGCTTTCTGCCTTGTCAGCAAGATGGACCCTTTGCTCTCCACAAAAAGAAAAAAAAAGGAAAACTTTTAAACTAGAAAGCAAAGAAGTGAAGAGGAAGAAGAAGGAATCGGAGAAGTACTGAAGAGTCCCATAGCCTAAGCCTGGGTTTAAAAAGTGTTCGGTATGCAGGCAAAAGATGAACTACTTGGACACCCATGACCGGTGCATCCGCTGTCTCAGAGTGAGTCACAGGGTAGAAGACTGTGCTCACTGTGTCAAAATGTCCCCCCAAGTGAGAAAATCATGCAGCCATGCGCTGCGGGACCATGTGGAACTCACCGCACCTCCAGAGGACTCCATGGACTTCGAGCCAAGACATGGTAAGAGCGCAATGGAACAGGAAGCAGCTGCCAAGGCTCCCATCCACTGCCACATCCAGCCATGTGCTTCCAGGCCCCTCTGCTGCTGATCGCTCCCATCTGCAAGCCCCAGGGACTGGCCAAGGCCCTGCTGTCCAGGATGCCAACTATATGTGCTCCCCCGGCCATGCACCCAGCACTGTCATGGCGCCGGGGGCTCTTCCAGGAGTAGCTCCACCTCCCTGGTGTCAATTGGAGGATGTCCCACTGACCTCAGCACCCCTCACCGGCATCATCATGCTGTGGGCTCCACCCCTTCTGCTCCCATTGGTCGGCACCGAAGGGAATCCCCCTGTCCTGACTGGCATCACTGCAACAACAGGAGGGGATCACGGACACAGAGAAATGATGCAGAGGCATCATAAGGACCGGGACAGCCACCATGAACACCGGAGAAGCAGTTAAAGGACAGTTAATGGACTTTTCCTTCAGGAACTTGTCCAAATCTTCAATGCAATAGCTGTGGTGCCTCATTCTAAGAAGAATCATTTGGAGCCTAAGAGCTTGCCCTATATGTCTCAAGTTAACTGCCATGCATAAAGAATTTATTTATTTATTTATTTATTTAACAATCATTTATATCCCGCATCTTCCAGAGTTCAGTTGCGGTTCACAATAAAACAAAATCCACAAAGCAAGAGCTTGGTTTTACATCGAACATTTTGTAACAATAAACAATATAATGGTTAACAGCATGAGCTAATACATAACAGCATAACTGGCTTGTAAACTATGTACAATAAACTATATACAAATACAAGTTGTAGGTACTTTAGGGTTGAATCATAGAGTTTTTAGTTCAGTGGTTTTTCTGTTAAGTTGTTGGATTTAGTATTACTCAGTCAGGTGATTTTAGCCTTTATCTGAGTATATCGAGGGATTATCTATGTTGCCGTAGTGCATGGAGAATAGGTAGGTTTTTAGTTTTTTACGGAGTTCCATAATTTCGTTTATAGATCGTAGGTCCTCTGGAAGGGAATTCCATGTGGATGGGGCTGCATGAGAAAAAGCTCTGTTATTAATGTATTTGCTTTTATGAAATCATGAGGAGAATTTAGTTTATTTGAGTGTCCTTTTCTGTGCGTAGTTTTTTGAGATTCCATACTGATTAGGTTGCTTAGTGGGATTAGAGCCATGTGATTTAAGGCTTTAAATGTAGTTATTGTAGTTTTATATATTATCCTGCTTTGAATTGGCAACCAGAGAAGGGAAGCTAGTATTGGTGTTATGTGCTGGAATGAGTGTGCTTTCATTATAATTCTAGCTGCGGTGTTTTGTGCTAGTTGGATTCTTTTGATGTTTTGTTTCGTTATTCCTAAAAGAATTAGGTTAGCAAAATCAAAGTGTGGGGTTATTGTAGCCTGGATTATATTAATGAAGTCTTGTAGGTGTACTAATGGGCGAAGTTGTTTAAGGATTTTGAGTTTAAAATATATTTTCTTTATAGTGTTTCTGATATGAGTAGTCATCGTCAGATGTGTGTCTAATATAACACCTAGGTATCTTATTTCGTTTTTTATTTTAATGTCATGGTTTTGTATTGTTATGTGGGTTGGAGGGATATATGATTGTTTTTTTGTTACAATTAGGACTTCTGTTTTTGAATGATTAATGTGGAGGTTTTGAGCTTTTAGCCAGGTTGTTATTTCATTGAAACAATCTGATAGTTGTTTTATTGGTAAGTTAGGGATTGTGAAAGGGATGTACATCATAATATCATCTGCATATAGATGATAGTATACTCCGAATTTTTTAAAAATATTGCAGACTGGTTTTATGTAAATATTGAACAGGAGGGCTGATAGCGCAGAGCCTTGTGGGAGTCCAATTTCTTGTTTATAAATGGTTGATGTTTGGTTGATTCTATTAAGGGAAGAATTAGCTGCAATTAAACACACCTCATCCAGGGTACACATTGGAAAGAAATCCACCACCACTCCCATAGAAAATCAAACAGCCAAGGAACAAATGGATCACAGTGGGCTCTGTAGGTTGTGACCTGTAACACGGAGACACCCTCTCCGTCAAGAGATATTCCTACATAATGCCTTCTCTGCCTTGGGAAATTTAAGTGCTCAAACAAGAAGGTTAATGCCCAATCTACTGCTAATGCACTAAATATTACAAAACTATCATAAAAGAGGAAATTACTACTACTTGGAGATTCCATCATCAGAGGCACTTACTTGGGAAAACAGTTCAAAGGAAAGAAGATGGTCAAATACCTCCCAGGCTCTTCAGCCAGCAGGAATATGAAGCAAATTGTTGGCATAGTTAGTGCAGAAAGTGAGCACTCCAAAACTGATATTATCATCCACTTGTGTCAAATGACCTGGCTAGAAACAGTGTTTCTGCAGTTCAAAGGGACTTCCAGACTCTGGGAGAGAAACTAAAGCCCATTGCTAACACTGTAGCATTCTCAGAAGTTCTACCTGTACATGGTAAGAGGGCAGAAAGGCTGCATCGCATAAACAGCTTTCATACATGGTTCCAACCTGGTGCAAACAAGGACCTAGATATATAGGCAACTGGGGAAATAGATGGACCAACAAGAGACTATACTGTACTGATGGACTACATCTCTCTGTTGCAGGGAAAAGGATCCTAAGTGAAAAATTCAGGCATTATGTGGACAGGCATTTAAACTAGGGAAAGGGGGGTGATGGATGGAAAAGAACAATTCAGGACATCACTCCCAGCAAAAACATAATAACGTTGGAAACAGCCGCAATATTAACCCACACATCAAGGGCAAATGGGATGAGGTGTGTAGAACAAAACCCATGCAAAATACAGGCAAGCCAGCCAACAAATGCTGGAAAGCAATGAGCACAAATGCTCGAAGCCTAGCCAACAAAGTTCCTGACCTGGAAGCCCTAATTTTGGAAATGGACTTGGACATTGTGGCCATTACAGAAACATGGTTTAACGAGTCGTATGAATGGGATATAGCCATAGCTGGCTATAATCTATTGAGAAGAGATAGAGAGGGTAGAAAAGGAGGGGGAGTAGCCCTATATGTCAAAAGCAATATTAAAGCTGCTGAAATGCAGGGGAGGTGGGGAAAAGAAGAAGCGCTGTGGATTGTGTTGGAAAGAGGAGATGGCACTATCATCCATACTGGTGTTGTCTACAGGTCTCCAACTCAAACCAAAGAAATGGATACAGACTTGATTACTGATATTGCAGAGATAGTCATGAAGGGGAAGTGATCATATTGGGTGTTTTTAATCTACCAGATGTGGATTGGAGCATTCCTTCTGCAAATATGGAAAGCAGTAAAAAAATTGTGGATGCCTTCCAAGATGCATTACTTAGACAAATGGTGATGGAACCGACCAGGGAAAGGTTGATGCTGGATTTAGTGCTCACCAACAGAGATAGTGTGTCAAATATCCAGGTGGGTGCCTATGTGAGCAGTAGCGATCATCGTACAGTGTGGTTTGAGATAAAAGTCAAGGAGGAGTCCAATCACAGCAAGCTCAAAATCCTAGACTTCAAAACACTGATTTCAGTAAAGTGGCCAAGTGCCTGAAGGAGGAGTTGCCATGATGGGAGGTAGGTAAGGGACGTGGAATTGCAGTGGGCTAAACTAAAGGTGGCAATAAAAGGGGCAACAGATACATATGTAAGGAAAGTAAATAAAAACAAGAGGAAAAGGAAACCTATTTGGTTCTCCAAAGACATATCTGCACAAATATAGGCAAAAAATACAGCTTTCACAAAATTCAGAAGTTTGTAAACAGAGGAACACTGAAAAGAATACAGGATAAAACTAAAAGAGACAAAAAGAGAAATAAAATTAGCAAAATCAAAGGCAGAAAAAAAGATGGCTGAAGATGTGAAGTGTGGTGACAAAACTATTTTCATGTATATTCGGGAGAGGAGGAAAATCAGAGGTGGAATTGCAGGACTCAAAAGTGCCAGGAACAGATTTGTGGAAAATGACATTGAAAAAGCGAAAATGCTAAACAAATACTTCTGTTCTGTTTTACAAAAGAAAATCCTGGAGAAGGACCACCTGTGATTGACAAATATACAAACGGGAATGGAGTAGATACCACACCATTCACAGAAGATGATGTGTTTGAACAGCTTGCAAAACTGAAAGTGGACAAGACCATGGGACCGGATGGGATACATCCCAGGATACTGAAGGAGCTCAGAGAGCTTCTTGCAGGACCGTTAAAGGATGTTTTTAATAGATCCTTGGAGACAGGAGAAGTTCCACAGGACTGGAGATGGGCTGATGTGGTACCTCTTCACAAAAGTGGTAATAGGGAAGAAGTGACAAACTACAGGCCAGTATGCGGGAAAAGTCATGGAGGCACATCTGAAAGAGTGAATAGTGGACTTTCTCAAACCCAACAGGTTGCATGATGCGAGGCAACATGGTTTTACCAAAGGATGATCTTACCAAACAAATCTGATTGAGTTCTTTGACTGGGTGACCAGAAAACTAGATCAAGGGCATGCAATGGATGTGATCTACCTAGATTTCAGCAAGGCCTTTGATTCTGTTCCTCATAGGAGGCTTATCAATAAGTTCAGTAGTTTGGGGATGGGTCCCAAGGTGCTGAACTGGATCAGAAATTGGTTGACTGACAGATGACAGAAGGTGATGGTAAACGGAGCTCACTTGGATGAAAGGAAGGTGGTTAGCGGTGTGCCCCCAGGGTTCGGTACTGGGACTGGACCTGTTCAATGTAATTGTAAGTGATATTGCTGAAGGACTGAATGGAAAAGTCTGTATTTTTGCAGATGACACGAAAATTTGCAACAGATTGGACTTCCCTGAGGGATTGGATAACATGAGGAAAGATCTACAAAAGCTGGAAGAATGGTCTAATGCTTAGCAGTTAAGATTTAATGTGAAAAAGTGCAATGTCATGCACTTGGGAAGCAGAAATCCAAGGGAATTGTATGCGATAGGGGGCGAAAGCTTGGTGTGCACAGACCAGGGGAAGGACCTCAGAGTGATTGTTTCTGAGGATCTCAAGGTCACGAAATAGTGTGACAAAACAGTAGCAAAAGCCAGAAGGATGCTGGGTTGCATACAAAGAGGAATTACCAGCAGAAAGGAAGAGGTACTAATGCCACTGTACAAGTTGCTGGTGAGGCCTCACTTGGAATATTGTTTTCAGTTTTGGAGACCGTATCACGCAAAGGATATAAAAAGGCTGGAAGCAGTTCAGAGGAAGGTGACCAAAATGATTTGGAGCCTGTATCAGAAGACTTATGCAAAGAGACTTGAAGACCTAAATATGTACAATCTGGAGGAGAGGAGGGACAGGGCAACACACATAGCAGGTCACACGTTATATCTCATTATTACCCCTTCTGCCTTTTCCCTGTCTCTACTTATGCTTTCAGCCCATTCACTCCCCTGGACTGATCATTCTTGTGTCCTCTTCTCCCTGAGGCCTTCCTTCAATTTGAACCCTCCCCTCCCCCTCGTTGCAGCAAGGTCAGCGACACATTCCCCCCCCCCTCCCCCCATGCGCTACAACTTTTTCCGGCTGCAGATCAACTCCTTCCCTCGGATTTTTCTCTCCTGTTCCCAGACTCCCAGGTTTCTACATGGAACAATATCCTCTCTACTACACAGGATGTTTTAGCTCCCCCCACCCTCCCCCTCCCTGTTGTTCATCACCCCCATCAACATCCATGGTATCATCCCAGTCTTAGGCTTCTCCACTCTTATTTGCGATGCACTGAGCGTGCCTGGCGCTCCCACCCATCTCCCACTACCCAGGCAGTATTTTGCCAGCGTCACCAGAAATATCGCCTGTCAATCAGGCTAAATGTGATTATTATTCCCATGTTATTTCTTCAGCCTCGCAATCCTCTCGTCCCCTCTATATGGTGCTTAGAGCTCTCTCAACCCTCCCTTTCTCCTGCTTCGGCAGTCCCTGACTGTATTGTGTTAGCAAAGTTCTTTTCAGACAAGATCCAGTCCCCTCCGCTCCTCCTTTCCTTCCTGCCCTGATTCTCTCTCTCCTGTTTCTCCTTCCCTACCCTCGCCCACTGTGTCTGCCTCCTGTATGCACTCCTGGTCGTCCTTAGGCTTAATCTCAGCACCTGAGCTGCTCGCATTTCTTTCAGCTGCCCGGAAAACTACCTGCTCCCTTGACCCCATTCCCTCGGCTTTGCTCCTCAAGCCTTCTCTCTGCCTCCTTTCTGCCCTCCTGTCAATGTTCAATGCTAGTTTGTTATCTGGTTGTTTCCCTGCCCTGTGGAAGCATGCACTTGTCCGCTCTATCCTTAAGAAGCCTTCCCTTGACCTCTCTCTTCTCGCCAACTGGCGCCCAGTGTCCAACCTCCTCCTTTCTCTCTAAAGTCCTTGAGCGCTTTGTATTTTTCCAATTTTCCTCACATCTTCTTGCTATCAATACACTTCACCGATGCCAGTCTGGTTTTCGCAAAGGCCATAGTGTTGAATCCATTCTCCTCTCACTGATAAATGAATTCCATGTTGCACACGAGCAGGTTGATCTCACTATCGTGGTTTCCCTGGACCATTCCTCTGCTTTCAATCTCATAGACCATCTTATGCTTCTTTCCCATCTGTCAGATTTTGGTGTTGCCGGTACCCTCATTAAATGCTTTTGCTCTTTTCTTGCTGTACGCTCCTACTCTGTTTGTTCTGACACCATGACTTCCCCTACAGTCCCCCTTCCTGTGGTGTACCCCAGGGTTCAGTTTTGTCTCCCCTCCTGTTTAATGCTTTCTTAGTTCCCCTCTGCCTTCTGTTTCAGCAATTAGGCATTTCAGCCTATTATTACACCAATGATATTCTCCTTCTACACTGTACCCCTCCCTCTGCTACAGATCTCTCCATGCTGAACTCATGCCTAGGCCAACTACTTACATCTCAACCTTGCAAAATTCTCTGCTACCTGGGTAACCTTTGGTGCCCCCCTCCCTTATTGACCCCTGCCCTTGCATCCATTGAAATCGCCTTGGTACCCTCCTTTCACTATCTTGCAGTTATTCTGGATTCCTCTATGACTTTCACTGAACACATCTCCATATCTTGCCACTGTTTCTTCCACCTCCATCAGATCCGTTCAGTTCGCCTTTTCCTTTCTCCCAAGGCAGTTTCCATGCTCCTCCTGATCAACGAGGTTACCTACCTGTAACAGGAGTTCTCCGTGGACGTCAGGATAAGCCACAATAGGTGTTGTCATCCGACGGCGCCGAGATGGAAGTACTCTCTATAGCTCAGAAGGGCTTAGCCCCTCTGAGCAGGGGCCACCTGACCACACCTCCAGGTCAGCCCCTAGCTAGCCACTGAGTTACTAGCTGAGACCAACGCTAGGGGCATGTACCCGGGAGAAGACCGTCCCTTGCAGGGGAGGAGGAGGGGAATGTGTGGCTGACTTAGCCTGCTGTCCACGGAGAACTCCTGTTACAGGTAAGTAACCTCGTTTTCTCCCAGGACAAGCAGGATGAGTCAGCCACAATAGGTGCCTCCCAAGCTAGGATGAGCTGAGGTGCAAGGGGCGGTAGAAGTGAAGGAGGCAAGGTCATGAGATTGTGAAAAATCATTCTCGTTTATTGTGGAAATGGTAGTAGGCCATGCCTGATAATTACAGTGCAGGTATGTCAGTAGTGCAAAAAACAACACAGCTGCAGAGACTGCTAGTACAACCACAAGACAGTGCAAAGGTGCAAGTAAGAGAGGTGCAAGTAACATGGTGCAGAACAACTTTTGAGCAACAACAACAACAGTGCAATGGTGCAGTAATAGTGCAGCATAAATTCACTTGTTAACAATTCAGACACTCCCATGGTACAACATTACAGACAGCGTGGGTCAGCAGTGGCTAGGACTGCCCGGCCGAAGGCAAGCTTCTCGTCAGTGAGGTCACGGCAATAGTGTTTTCGGAATGTATGTGGGGACGACCATGTGGCCGCTTTGCCGATATCCGCCACAGGGACTGACTTCAAGTTGGTGATGGAAGAGGCCATTACCCGTAGTTGATGTGCATTGACTGGAGGCGAGGGTTCTGCGCCCGCTCGTTCCAGGCAGAAGGCGATGCAAGCAGAGATCCAAAGTGACAGGGTCCATTTGGAGACTGGACATCCCGGTTTGTTGGGGTCATAGGAGACAAACAGTTGCGTCCCCTTGCACTGTGGCGCCATCTGGTGGAGGTAGACACGGAGGGCCCTGACGCAGTCCAAGGTGTGTAGTATTTGCTCCTCTAGGGAGGAGTGTGGTTCATGGTGGAAGCTAGGTAGTTCTATGGACTGGTTGATTTGGAAGGCAGAGGCCACTTTAGGCATGAATTTTGGGTGCGTCCAGAGGGAGGCTCTGTCGCTGGTGAGCTGGGTATAAGGTGGGTGCGCCACCAGGGCCTGCAACTTGCTTATCTGTCTGGCTGATGTGATGGCGACCAGGAATAGAACTTTCCAGGACATGTGCTTCATGTCCGCTGTGTACAAGGGCTTGGAGGGAGGTTGAGTAAGCTGGCAGAGGACGGTGTTGAGGTCCCAGTGAGGGATCGGGTCCGTGCGTGGGGGGTGCAGGTTGGCGAGTCCTTTCATAAAGCGGGTGACCATGGGCTGGGCTGCGATGGAGACATCCCCACAGTGGTTGTGGAAAGCTGCGATTGCAGCCAGGTGGACTCGGATTGACTGAGGCTCTAGTCCCTTTTGGGAGAGCTCGGTGAGGTATTGTAGCACCTGCGGCGTGGGGCAGGAAAAAGGGTTGAGCTGCTGGGCGGATCACCATATGGTGAAGCGCCTCCATTTCAGGCCATATGACTTCCTAGTTGACGGGCATCTTGCTGCAAGCACCACTTGTGTGACCTCTGGCGGGAGTGGAGGGGGTCTAGGGTTACCCGCTCAGCCTCCATGCTGCTAAGGACAGGGTCTGCAGATTGGGGTGCAGGGTGTTGCCATCGCCCTGGGAGATGAGGTCCGGCCTCAGGGGGAGGCGAAGAGGCGCTTCCCGAGTCAGGCGGTTGAGGAATGGGAACCATCCCTGGCGAGGCCAGTAGGGGGCGATGAGGATCGCTTATGCTCTGTCCGAAATGATGCGCTGCAGAGTCAGTGGTATCAGTGGGAAGGGCGGGAAGGCATACACTAGAGACCAGTCCCCCCAGCACAAGTCGAATGCATCCAGGGCGATACTGCTCTGGGATGGGCACTTCAAACAAAAGGTGTCACATTTGGTGTTCTCCTCCATGGCAAAGAGGTCTATTTGTGGTTGCCCCCACCTCTGAAAGATGGTGAGGGTCACTTGGCAGTTGAGCTTCCATTCGTGAGGGTTTAGCTGTAGGCTGAGGCGGTCTGCTAGCCCGTTCTGAAGCCCTGGCAGGTAGGATGCTTGGATGAGGCAGTGGTTGCGAAGGGCAAATATCCAAATTTGTAGAGCCTCCCTGCAGAGGGTGCGGGGACCTATTCTGCCCTGCTTGTTGATGTAGAACATGGCTACCTGGTTCGAAGAAGGATGTGTTTTCCATAAATCAGATTCTGGAATGTCTTGAGGGTGTGCCGCATCGCCCTGAGCTCTAGGAGGTTGATGTGGGAGGACCGCTCCTTTGCCATCCATGCTCCCTGGGTGCTGAGGTGGAGGCAGTGTGCCCCCCAGCCGGATGGTGAGGCATCCATGGTTATAGTCAACTGATGGGCAGATTACCTCAGAGGGCGGCTGCGTGAAAGGTTCGTCTTGCGGGTCCACCACAGAAGAGATGCTTTGGATACGGCATCCATGTGGATGTGTGAGCTGAGGGGTTGAGTGCTGACTCCAGTGCGACCTCAGGTGCCATTGCAGGTGGCGCATGTGGAGCTTTGCCATAGATATGACCTGGGTTGAGGCTGCCATGTAGCCCAGGAGGCAGAGGAGTGTCCTGGCAGACTTGGAGCTGGTCAGCTGAATGATAGAGAATGCCCTGGAGACTGTTGTATCTATTATGGCGAGCGGAGATGGCAGTTCCAGCTGTGCGTGCGGCCACATCGAAGGCATCGAAGGCAGCCCGCACCAGGTGTTTTGTGCATTCTTTAAGGTCCACTAGAGGGGCGTTGGCAGACACTTGGTTGTCTTACGGGAGTGTGGAGATGACGTCTTTCAGCTGGCTCAGGAGGACATCCTGGTAGAGGGCATGCTGGAGCTGGTGTGCGGACACCCTGGCGCTGAGCATGGCTCCTTGGAAGGCCTTCCTACCAACGTCATCAAGTAGTTTAAGGTCATTGCCCGGGGGGTTGTTGGAATGCGTCTGCGTCGATTTGGAGCGTTTGAGGGCTGATTCCACCACGATGGAGTTGCACCTTATCGAAACCAGGTAGGGGCTGGACCTGGTATTTTAAGTCCAGCTTGCGGGAGGAGGGGGGGGGTCCAGCATTAGGGTTTTGCCACAGTTTGAGAAGGTTCTTTTATCTTTATTCATTGCTTGATATAACGCCCAAGCGTATGCGTTAGGGTGGTGTACAATATAATCAATTAAAGTAGAAAAAGGAAAAGAACGCCATTATTTAGACAGGACAGAAGGAGACAGAGGAAGATATTTGAACAGGACATGAGGGAGAGAGATAGGCTTAATAGAGGTACTGGTGGAGGAAGCTAACCTTAAGAGTCTGGGAGGTCGAATGCCTGCTGGAAGAGGTGAGTTTTGAGTGAGCACTTAAATCGTTGAAAAGACAGTTCGGTACGGAGGGCAGGAGGGAGGGAATTCCAGAGGGCAGGGGCCAGAAAGAAAAAGGCAGAGTGACGTGTTGATTCTAAGTGAGCTGAGGATGGGGAAAGGAGGTAGAGACGGTAACCATGCGCTGAACGAAGAAGACGGGGGGAGGGTTGTAGATGGATGGAGTCGGCTAGATATTAACCCTTTGAAGGCCTACTTTAAAATGTTAATCCACATTCTGCAGCCGGGTTAATTTTTGCATATTTCAGGAAAATTGTACCCGTCTTATTCAATATGTTCTAATAGTGATTTTCCTTCTGCTATGGTCATGTATTATATGCCATTTGATAGGAATATTTATTCTCCAGGACCAAGCAGGAAGTCAGTCCTCACTTATGGGTGACGTCGGCGCCGACGGAGCCCTCGCGGAGCAATTTTCCCCAGCTTTCAAAGAAAGCCTTTGGGAATTGCAGCGCGCATGCGCGGTCCTCTTCCCGCCCAAGGGTGCCATCTTAGCCAGTCTTCTTTTTTCCGCGGAGCCCTACAGACATACCCGTCGTGTCCCCGCGAAAAAGTTGATTTTTACTCATATTTTCTCTTTTTTCCTTCGGTTCGACGCCGGTCTTTTTCCCGCCCGGACTCGCGACGCCGGTCACGAGTCCTCTTCTTCTTTTTCGGTTTTTTCTGACTTAGTCAGTTTCGTTTTCGGTTTTTCCCTGGCAGCCCGGTCCTTTGACCTCGCCGGGGCCCTTTTTCCCCCGATGGCTGCCAGTGGTTTCAAACGGTGTGGTCAGTGTGACCGAAATATGTCACTAACTGACACACACGACAATTGCCTCCGCTGCCTGGGCCCGGATCATGAAGAAATGATCTGTGGGCCCTGCGGCAAAATGTCCTCCAAAGCGTTGAGAAGTCGGCGGCATCAGCGGGATAGGATCTTCGCTGACCCCAGCCGTACCCGGACCTCGTCGGAGGCCTCCGCGTCCAGAGGTTCCAGCTCGGACCGTCGCCGGAGTTCCTCCGACAGGGGTTCTCCCTCCGGGGACCATCGACGAAAGGTGAAACCCGCGAGGGCGGCATCGGTGGACGCTCCTGGCTCCGCGAGGGCCAGGTCGCATAGCCCCGATAGCCGTCCCGGGTCCTTGGAGAAGGAGCACCTCTCGAAGCGACCTCGCCTGGAGTCGGAGCTGCCTGCTCGGGTAAGTCCTGTGGTCCTCCTGGACTCGCCTCCGAGACCGCCGACGTCGGGCCCGACGCCGTCGGGGCCCGAGTCGCGGGCTGCTGGGTCACCTGAGCTCGGACTCAGGTTGACGGCCTTGGAGAGCAGACTGTCTGCCTTCATGGACCAGCAGCGGGCACTGCTCGCTGGCTTCGCTGGCGCCGCTGCCCCGACCGCCGGGACGTCGACGTCTAAGTCGACCCCGGAGACCGAGCCGATCCTCGAGTCGATGCGAACTCGAGTCGATCCTCGGTCGAGGTCACCCTCGGCCTCCCGTTCGGGACCGAGGTCGCCGACGCCGACTCCCTCGGCGTCGGGGCGGCAGGCGCCGCGCCCTGCCCGGGCCGACCCCACCGAGTCCTCGTCGGAGTCGGTCTGGGAGTCTGAAGAGGAAGAGTCGCCTGATTCTTTTCGGACTCGGTGTGTCCCCTCGGACTCACCTGAGTCCGAACCTCAGAAGCAGTCCCCCCCGGAGGATGCCCGGTTCTCGGACTTCGTCAGGGATATGGCCAAGGCTTTGGCCTTCCCTGCGGATCCCGAGGAGGAGCCTCGAGCCGAAGAGCTCGACGCCCTCCAGTATGACTCTCCCGCCAGGGAACACTTTACTGTACCGGTTCCTCCCATGCTGGAACGACTACTCTTCCGCATGTGGGAGAGTCCGGCCACCTCGCCGGTCCTGAGCAAGCGGGTCGATTCTATCTATCGAGTCCGCAAGAGCCCTGGCTTCCAAAAAGCACAGTTACCACACCATTCCATGGTAGTGGAATCGGCCATGCATCGTCTTAAGAGCCAGAAGATGCACTCCTCGGTGCCTCCTGGCAGGGAGGCCCGTAACCTGGATGGCCTTGGTAAGAAGTGTTTCCAGGGCTCTATGCTTGCGTGTCGTGTCCAGACCTACCAGCTATACATGGGCATGTATCTCCGAGACCTGGCTAAAGAGCTAGCCGGATTCTCCGCTGGTTTGTCCGAGGAACCCTTGCGGAGGTTCCTGGCCTTGTCCACTGGCATTCGGGAATGCTCAAAATTCATATCCCGAGCAGCCTATGATGGCTTTGAAGCATCGGCTCGAGTGGCCGCAGCCGGCATCGGTGCCCGCCGACAGGCTTGGCTTCAGTCGTCTGACCTTGAGCCCTGGGTGCAGGACAAGTTGGTCGATGTCCCCTGCCGAGGCGAAAACCTCTTTGGCAAGCCCATGGCTGAAAAGGCTGCACAAATTGAGACGGAGACTCTCACCAGGACTAGGCTTTCTAGGAAGACCTCCGCCCCTTCCCAGAAAAAGAAGGGCTCGGGAAAGAAGTCCTTTTACCCGAGGAAGGCAGCTGCCTACAAACAATACCCCCAATATCAGGCTCCTGCAGCTCCCCAACAGGGCCAGCAGGCCAAGGGACGGGGCAACGGGTCCCGTAGGCAGCAAGCCCCCAAGCCTGCACCACCAGCCCCTGCTCAGCAGGGTGGGGGCTTTTGACTCCTTAAGCATAGCCTCTCCCCCCCCGCTGGTTCCTCCCAGCACCGGAGGCCGGCTGGTTCACTTCGCCCACAGGTGGTCCAGCATCACCTCAGATGCCTGGGTGCTTCAAGTCGTGCGAGAAGGCTATCTTCTCCACTTCCACCAGGTCCCTCCCTCCTATTTTCCGGGAGAACCTCCACGACCCCCTCTGCACAGGGACTTACTCCTTCAGGAGTTAGCAGGTCTTCTACAGGAACAGGCGGTGGAACCGGTGCCCCACCACCTGAAAGGTCAAGGCTTTTATTCCAGGTATTTTCTAGTACCAAAAAGGACAGGAGGCCTCAGACCCATCCTGGACTTGCGCAACCTCAACAAATTCCTCGTGCGGGAAAAGTTCAAGATGCTTACCCTTGGAATCCTTCTGCCCTACCTCCAGCAGGGAGATTGGCTATGCTCCTTGGATCTAAAGGATGCCTACACGCACATCCTTATCCACCCAAGCCACCGCCAGTACCTAAGGTTTGTGGTGGCCGGAAATCATTACCAGTACAGAGTACTACCCTTTGGCCTGTCCTCCGCACCGCGAGTCTTCACAAAATGTCTCGCGGTGGTGGCGGCCCATCTCCGGCTTCACGGCCTCTATGTCTTTCCGTACTTCGACGACTGGCTCATCAGGGCAGCGTCCGCTCCGGAGGTCACCAACGCCACACGCCGCACGGTGACTCTTCTGCAGTACTTGGGCTTTGTTATAAACTTCGCAAAGTCCACTTTGCTCCCCTCACAGGATCTCGAGTTCATCGGTGCAAGGCTGCACACTCCTCAGGCACGAGCGTTCCTACCGCTCGACAGAGCTCAACGGCTCATGGACCTAGCCGACCGTTTTCGCAGCCAGCCCCTGGTCTCCGCCAGGCGCTTCCTGAGACTACTCGGCCATATGGCTTCCACCGTCCATGTGACCCCCAATGCCCGCCTGAATATGCGGCCTGCTCAATGGTGTCTCCGCCAGCAGTGGCAACAAGCCACAGGCGGCCTAGCAGACCTAGTGCGCGTCTCCGAGCCGCTGATCTCGTCTCTCCAGTGGTGGCTTCATCGGCCGAACCTGGTACTCGGCATGCCTTTCCAGTCACCTCAGCCGGCCCGGGTGCTGACAACAGATGCATCCCTCCTGGGCTGGGGAGCACATTGCCAAGGGGCACGTACTCAGGGCCTCTGGACCACGTGGGAGTCTGCTCAGCAGATCAACTTCCTGGAGCTCAGAGCGATCCGCCTGGCTCTCAATGCCTTCTCCCACCTGACCTCTCACCAGTCCGTCCTTGTCCAGACGGACAATCAAGTTGCCATGTTCTACGTGAACAAGCAGGGGGGCACGGGCTCCTTCCCTCTCTGTCGGGAGGCACAGAAGCTCTGCTCTTGGGCCGTCAGTCACGGCGTTCTTCTCAAGGCAGTTTATCTCCCAGGCCAAGAAAATTGCCTGGCGGACAAACTCAGCAGGATCCTCCAGCCGCACGAGTGGCGCCTGGATCCCTTGGTAGTTCAGAAGCTCTTTCTAAAGTGGGGCCTCCCCACGATGGATCTCTTTGCCAGCCCTCTCAACCGGCAACTTCCTCGCTTCTGCTCTCGTCAGCCGCATCCCCTTCGAGTTGCGGCAGACGCTTTTCTACTCTCATGGGCGGAGAGCCTTCTGTATGCTTTTCCTCCCATCCCGCTAGTCTCTCGAACTCTTTTCAAGGTTCTCCGAGACAAAGCTTCCATGATCCTGATCGCTCCTCTCTGGCCCAGACAGCCGTGGTTTCCACTCCTGCTGCAATTAGCGGTGGAGGATCCATTCCCTCTGGGGTTTCAACCGGATCTCCTCACTCAAGATCGGGGGTCTCTGCTACACCCCAACCTCAGATCTCTCAATCTAATGGCCTGGCTGCTGAGAGGGTAGTCCTTGCTCCCCTTCTCCTGCCGGCAGAGGTGGAAGAGGTCGTCTTAGCTTCTCGGCGACCTTCTACCCGCAAATGCTACGCCCTTAAATGGCGTCGCTTTTCCGTTTGGTGTACCCAGCAGTCTCAGGATCCCTTCTCCTGCTCGGTGTCGGTGATCTTGCAGTACTTGCTCTACCTCTCTAATCTGGGACTTAAGTCCAACTCCGTCAAAGTTCACCTCAGTGCTCTTTCAGCACATCATGTACCGGTGGACGGCAGACCTCTTTCCAGCGACCCTCTCGTAGCGAGGTTTCTCCGAGGTCTCCTTCTACTTAAACCACCTCTCCGCCCGCCAGCGCCTGACTGGGATCTGAATGTGGTTTTGCAGCGGATCACCTGTCCGCCTTTTGAACCTATGGCTACCTGTTCTCTCCGTTTTCTTTCTTGGAAAACATTGTTCTTGATAGCCATCACTTCCGCTAGGCGCGTAAGTGAATTGCAGGCCCTCGTGTCTGATCCCC
The DNA here is from genome assembly GCA_033557465.1 of Ichthyophis bannanicus. Taxonomy (NCBI): domain Eukaryota; kingdom Metazoa; phylum Chordata; class Amphibia; order Gymnophiona; family Ichthyophiidae; genus Ichthyophis; species Ichthyophis bannanicus. Next base: position 198,247,668 of record CM066045.1, read on the forward strand.
CTTACACTCGGTTCTACAAAAATAGGGTAGTCCTACGGACTCACCCAAAATTTCTTCCAAAAGTGGTCTCCCCCTTTCACATCAATCAGGAGGTGGTACTTCCGACCTTCTTTCCCAGACCACACTCCAGCCGAGCTGAAACGGTCCTCCATACCCTGGACTGTAGAAGGGCATTGAACTTCTACCTTGACCGTACGCGGGAGCACCGTAAAGCTGCTCAGCTTTTTGTGTCTTTTGACCCCAATAAATTGGGGCTCCCGGTCTCCAAGCGTACTCTGTCCATCTGGGTTGCGGACTGTATCACTTGGGCTTATGGGGCAGCCGGACTCTCCTTGGAAGGTCGAGTCACGGCTCATTGCGTTCGGGCAAAGGCTACGACAGTGGCTTACCTCCGCTCTGTTCCGCTGGCAGACATCTGCCGGGCCGCTACTTGGTCTTCGAGCCAGACCTTTGCGGTCCATTACTGTCTCGAGAGGGAGTCCCGCAGGGACAGTGCTTTCGGACAGGCAGTCCTCCGTAATCTCTTTGAGGTTTGAGCAACTCCTACCCTCCATCCCGGATGTGGGCTACCGGTGGGTAATAATTCAGCGAAGATTCCTTCCTTCTGTGCTGCTGAGCTAGAGGGAGCTCATTTTTGTGCTTAGGGTCTCCGGTAGCCTTAAGCTTGGGAGTCCCATAAGTGAGGACTGACTTCCTGCTTGGTCCTGGAGAAAGCGTAGTTACTCACCTGTAACAGGTGTTCTCCAGGAGCAGCAGGAATCAGTCCTCACAACCCTCCCTCCTCCCCTTGGAGTTGCAATCATCTGCTTTAGTTTTTTTGCAAATTTTTATGCTGTCTTTTTTAGCTATGTCATCTGACTGGCTAAGATGGCACCCTTGGGCGGGAAGAGGACCGCGCATGCGTGCTGCAATTCCCAAAGGCTTTCTTTGAAAGCTGGGGAAAATTGCTCCGCGAGGGCTCCGTCGGTGCCGACGTCACCCATAAGTGAGGACTGATTCATGCTGCTCCTGGAGAACACCTGTTACAGGTGAGTAACTACGCTGTCAGAATTTTGGATCCCGAGAGTTTTGGGCTTGGCCTGGAAAGGGTTAAGGAGAGCTGGTGTGTAATGCTTTGTGAGTGAGTATGAGGATTTTATAATGGAAATGAAAATTGAGTGGAAGCCAGTGTAAATGAAAAAGGAGGGGAGTGACGTGGTCACGGGGGGAGGAATAGGTGAGTAAACATGCAGCCGTATTCTGAAGCAGTTGGAGACGTCAGAGCTGATATTGTGGGAGGCCTGCTAAAACTGTATTGCAATAATCCAGCCTTGAAAGTACAAGAGAAATAACTAGAGGTGAGAGAGGAAGAAGGGAGAAAAGGGTGAACAGCTCGGATCTGGCGTAGGAAAAAAGAATGAACGACGAATGAGTGTGGAAATGTGATGGTGAAACGAGAGAGAGGAATCGAGGGTGACCCCGAGGTAACTAAGAGGTTTTCGTGAAGAAGGGGATGCACGGGTATAGGTGCAGAGGCCCTGGGAGTCTCTAGGAACTTTAGCGCTGCCTGTGTTTCCGGGCGCTGGACAGAGTGGAGACTGGTAACAGGGAGAGCCATTGCCGACGCCAGCTTGCGGCGGAATCTGGGATAGGTGAGGTCCTCTGGATTGTTAAGCGTGGGATCCGCAGTCGTAGGTGCAAGGTCCTGTCCCAAGGTCTCAGCCGTGGCGTGTTCCTCCCCATTACCGACGTCGCAGGAGGGGGGCAGAGGTGCTGGCCCCAGAGGGGCTGCTGGTGGGTCGGGGATCCCTGGCTCCGATGAGGGTGTTGGAGTAACTGCGTGAGTTTGTATCCATTGCTTGAGAATGCTGGAGAGCAGGGAGGAGAGTCGCATCATCTCGGGGACCACTGGCTGAGGGAGAGCCATGGTGGCGGTCTCGTGCTGAGCCATTGGAGCAGGCGGGGCGTCCTGGGGGGCAGGAGCCATCGTGAAGCATGGTTCCTGATTATCCTGTGGTTCGAGGTCAGAATCAGGATTTGAGGGGCGCTCATAGCTGTTGTAGAGCACAGGGCTGGCATATCTGGAGCTGCTGGAAGTAGATCATCTGCTTCTGTGCCTGTTACCTGGTTCTCGGTGTCTTTTTTGAGAGCAGTGAAATTGGTGTCTCTTGGAGGGTGCCCTGCTGCTGCTGTAGCTTACACATCTCCTCCTGTGGTTCTTGTGTCTTTTTGAGCTTCTGCTATGTCAGCACAGGCTGGAGCGGTGCCTCCGCGCCAACGGAGAGGCTCTCCGGTGGGAGGGGGAGCATTGGATTCTTTTCTGTAGAGCAGCATCATTGCCTTGGGAGGAGCCGGGGGGGCTGGATCGTCTTCCTGGCGATGTCCAATGGCGCCATGGTAGGTGGAGCCGGGGGCTGAATTGTTGCTGTGGTGTCATCCAATGGCGCCATGGGGGGGCGGAGCCAGAAGCGGAGGGTGTTGGCAAGATGGCCCGGCACACATGGAGGCTCCCACGATGCTGGAATGAGCCCTGGAGGAGAGCCATGAGGCAGAGAGGTAGCAGGACGAGCAGACGAGGTGGTAGGAGGGGAGAGAAGACCCGAGGGCATGGAGGCATCATGGCTGCGGATGGAGGCCAGCAAGGGCACATCCGGGGCTGCAGAGGAGGCAGGCTGCAGCACAGAGTTTTCAGAAGCAGCATTGGCAGCCACGTGGTCCACCGGAGTTCAGGTCGTCGGGCTTCTTACCTCCTGGATGATGTCATGCAGAGCGTGCGTTCGTGATTTTCTTGCTCGGGGGGACATCTTCGCACAGTGAGTGCAGTCCTCAACTCTGTGGGAGACTCCGAGGCATCTCAAGCAGCAATCATGTGAGTCTGTGGAGTTCATTTTTCTTGAGCAGCCTGGGCATTTTTTAAAACCCGGTTTTGGCATCGATTGTAGTTCTTAGACTGTAGTTGGTTTGGGGTTTTTTTTACATTCTTTCTGGTTCAGAAGTTATTTGATGTTTGGTGGTAGAGAGTAGGAGAGTCCGTCTTGCTGGCAAGGCGGAGGAATGAAAAGTGGCTAGCTAGGGGCTGATGCGGAGGTGTGGCCAGGTGGCCCATGCTCAAAGGGGCTAAGCCCTTCTGAGCTATAGAGAGTACTTCCGTCTTGGCGCCGTCGGATGATACCTATTGTGGTTGACTCATCCTGCTTGTCCTAGGAGAATTAGTTATTTCCCAGATTGATTATTTCAATATAGTCTTAGCCGGACTCTCACAATGTCAATTACACAGACTAGAGCTATTAGAGAATACTGCGGCACGCATCCTCACGCACGCGTCTCGTTCTGACCATGTCTCCCCCTCTCCTGGCACATTTGCACTGGCTCCCTGTTTGTTACAGAATCCAATATAAAGTCCTTATTATAGCTCATAAGGTTATCCACACCTCCACCCCCTGTTACTTCACTTTCACCACTCTCCCCGGCCTCTGTGCTCCATTCACCCCACTCTCTAGCCCTCCCTTCTGTCTCACAGGCCCGTCTGGAGTGCACTTGTCATGCTGTCTTCTTCTTCCTGGCCCCAGCTTTGTGGAACTCCCTGCCCCTCCCTCTTCGCTCTGAACTTTCCCATCCTAGATTTAAAACAGCCTTAAAAACACACTTTTATCAACTGGCTTTCACTGCATCCTCTCCTAAATCTCACCACCCATATTATCGGGTCCTCTGGGGTCTCTGACTTATTTCTCTGTTATGACTGTGAATGTCTGGTCTTTCTGTTCTCTCCTCCCTTCTGTTCTTTTCATTAAATGCTGTTCCTTTCCTCTTCTGTCTTTGCAGCTGTTGGTTTTTTTTGTAAACTGCTTTATGCTCCGTCCCTAGCGGTGTATCAAGAGTGGACACAAACAAATAAATGATTCAGACCTTTAAATACTTAGAGTATTAATGAACCAACAAACCTTGTCCAAAGACAGGGAAGCTGTAAAACTAGAGGGCATAACATGAAGCTGCAAGGGGGTAAACTGAGAGGCAATGTCAGGAAATACTTTTTCACTGAAAGGGTGGTGGATGCTTGGAATGCCCTCCCGATGGAAGTGGTGGGGGCAAATACAATGACAGAATTCAAAATGGCATGGGACAGACACAGTGGATCCCTTGATAGCAACAGGATAAAATCAAAATAAACATAACTATCTCTTATATCTCAACAAATAGGGGTGACCTACACGGAGCGGCAGGTGTACCTACTCTTGCCGCCTTGCTGGGCAGACTAGATGGACCATACTGGTCTTTATCTGCCTTCATATATTATGTTACTATGTTATTTAATTCGGCCACATTAACTACTTGTATTGCCTCCTCTAGCAACCAGTTACAGAACTTAATTATGCGCAGTTTGATTTACTGCTCTCACTTGTATGCCTTCTGATTGAATTTTACTGATGCTGAATTTTATAGTATCTTTACCTTTTTTACATCATGCTCCCTCTTCCCCCTTCCTCATCTCCTTCCTTTGCCCTCTTCTCCTCTCCTCTGGCACAGGTGAAGAGTCACTGGCTGGGTCCTCATTACCTGAAGGAGGGGCCAGAGGGGAATGATATCCGTCGCACCAATGTGCCCGATATCCGTGTGGCCTATCGATTTGAAACGTTATGTGAGGAACTAACCCTGATTACACAGGCACTGCGCAGTGAGGACCTGGAGATTATTCCAGAAGAGGACATTCTGACCATGACTTCTGCTCAAGAGTCACAGTGAGGCCGGCTGTCTTGCTTCAGAGAGGACCAAAAGACAGTGTCAATTCTGCATAGAGGCAGAATGGGTGAGAGTGGAGGTGGGGTATCCAAGAAAAAGGTGACTGTGATAGAGAAGTTGGGAAGAGATTTAGCGGGGGAGGTGACTGTGCTAGGGAGGTGGGCACTCTGATATTGAGGGTTAGATGTTACCCTGATATTGCAGAGCTGAGGGGGAGAGAGGAAGGGAGGGATGACACCTTGATATCTTGGGGCTGTGATAAGAGATGGTATCCTGATAAAGGACGGTGGAAGAAGACAAGAGGTGAGGTATCTCTTGTGGGAAAGCGCTAGAGGAGGATTTCCTCTTCCTTTTTGCAGTAATAGATTTTATTTATGTTTTTTGTTTTTTTAATCTATGTTTTTATTCCTTACCTTTTGCTTTTGTGTTTTTTAAATTACTGATAGAGCAGTGACAGAGAACCAGGGAAAGCAGAATTGAAATCCCACCGCCATTTACTGTCGCTCCTCCATCTCTTGCCTAGTTTTTAAGCCCTTCAGGGACAGGGAAATAATTTCTGTACCCACATGTCACAAAAGTCGGGAGCTACATCCAAAATCCTTCCCCCTTTCCTTTGTTGGTCTCTGCTCCTACGTCTGGAGTGCTAGTCCCAGTGTCCGTGTACTAGTGCAGCCCTCTTGCTGTGCTTAGAAGCAGCGGTGCTGACTGTGGCTCGTGGACCCCTTTAGCTTCTATGTCATGTTACTTTTAGTTTTTTCTTTGTATTTTTTCTTGAATTATTGAAATGTGATGTTTTCCTAGCCTGGAATGCCTCCCCATGACATCACCTTCAACATGTGACATCTCAACTCTGTGTTTTGGGACACTAGGGGGTTTGTTTACTCAGTGATGTTAGCGGCTTCTGTGCGAAATTGGAGCCAAAATGGGGCCGTGGCTCCGATTTTACACAGAAGCCGTTAGCGCTGCTTAGTAAACAGACCCCTAGAAGTTGAAAAAGTGGCATTACTGAAGGAAAAGGTCCCTGTTATAAAACCCGTAGAACCATTTAGGAAGAGTGGAAGCCTAAACTGTGGCTGCTTTATTCAGAAGTTATTTTATTCTATTTATTTATTTGGCTTTTATATCACCTTCCTTGAAGCAACCCAAAGTGATTTATATAAGCCCCTTGCCTCTCCCCACTACCAGAGATCACTGCTCGCTACCCTTGCTGTGTGTAGCATTGCACCCTGGCTTTTCCTCCCTATCACATGCCGCCCAGCTTTGCCTAGTGATATTCCTAGAACACACCCCTGGGTTTTCACACAACACGATAGCTACGCCAGGCCCTCCCCATCCGCACGTTGCTATTGGGGAGGAGCTAAAGAGTGCTAGAAGCCAGTGATGTGCTTTTTGGGAATGAAGAACGACCCCCCCCCCCTTTCTCTCTGTTCTACAATGTGATTCTAGCCCCTGTCTCCTCTCTCTATGCTCTGATGAGATATGACAGTGAATATACAAAAACACGTTTTTTCCGTTTTTGAAACCTGTGAGCACCACTGACGGCTCAATCCCAGGGGAGGGGGGGAGTCTGGAATTAAAAGAGGGACATCTTATGGGCTGTAGTTTCCCAGGAATAAGCTTTTATGTGTAATATGCAAACACGTGAAGAAATCAGCATGTGTGTTCACGTCGTGCAGTTGTGATTGTTGGAGGCCAGTTCCCACAAGGGCAGTACCCCAGTGCCTGTCTGGGTCCCTGAGCGTGGCATGTATGTATATACATCACATGCGATCATGGTAGGTGAGCAAGGTGTGTGTGAATATATGTAAAAAGAAGTGCTCGTACCTCTGCTGTCCACGAGATGCTGCATGACATGAGTCTGTATGGTTCATGGATGTGGTAACAGAACAGAAGTAAAAGCAGGACCCATGACAATAGGATGGGACTGACTGGTCTCATCTCCCATGAGATGGGGCAGGGTGACCACTGAGAATGAATATTTGGGCAGTGGCCGCCTGGGAAAGAAGGGGTTGACTCTTTTCTGCTCATCTACCCAAAAAGGTGGAATAAGAGGAAGAAAATGAGAGAAAGTGTCCTGGATAAAGAGAGAGATTTCAGACAGCCAGACTCCATGGTACGCAGCTGGACAGACTGCATGAGCTGGTTGGTTTTTTACTTTATAATAATTACAACATGAGAGAGGTTCATTTCTGCTCTCTTGAAGTCCGCTGTTTCTGCCCATTAAGTGATATTCCACTCAATGGTTGGCAAAATATAAAACCAAATTCTTCAAACAGCTCCTCTGCTTGACGAGGATACAAAACCTGGTTCTTTGTCCTTCCTCCTCCATTCTGGCTTCCACCCTCCACTCTGAGAATACCAAAAGCATTTCTCTCCCATTTTCTCACTCGTTCCTTCTAGTTTCTTTTACAGGGCAGACAGAAACAAGGTCATATTTGTCATCAGGTGACTTAGACATCTACTTAGGGGCATGTCCTGTCCACAAGGTGCCGTAAGTCTTTAAGTGAACAGCTTTGAGGGTCACCTGGAGGAATCAGAGTTGCCCATTGATTGCATTGCATTTTTACCCCCTGTTCTCTGACCCTGCAGCTCTTGAGACCAGGGCCAGTCCCAGAGTTGTTCAATGTGTTGTTGTCCTAAGCAAACCCTGAACTTTACTTTCCACTGAGCTGTCCTATTGTTTAGCTTTGACTGCCCTGCTCCTTGCCGCAGCTCCCACCCCAGAAGTTACTGCCCTAGGCAACTGTCTAGTTTGCCTAATGGTTGGGCCAGCCTTGCTTGAGACCTGCTACCAGCTCTCTAGCATCTTCTGCACAGAGGGCTGCAGGGTAAATCCAGCGATTCTACTCTTTCCTGTTTTTACTGGAGTTCCTTTCTAGTTCACTGTTTTTATTGTATTTTTTTAGACATTGTTGTACACCGCTCTGTTGAGACCCCTTGAAAGGCGGTTTATCAAATAATAAAACATAAACCATAACTGTATCCAGAGGAAGGGGATTGGATTCCTGCCCCCTCCCTCCCCAGAAATGCTTCTCTTACTGTAACTTCCAACCTGGGGCAAGGATCTCTACTGCCTCTTGGTTCTGCTGCTTTTCTTCATGTAATGGTTCATCTAGCATAACCCACACTCTATCACATCAAACAAGTAAGTACACAGTATGAAGCTTTTGTGCGAGAAACATGCCCTTAGTTTTATACAAAAGACATCTTTGAGCGTCAGTAATTATGAAAACACAAGCGCATGTCTTATCCACAAGCATAAATACGGAAATGTAATGCCTCGACATTTTTATTTTTTTTGCCAAACCAGAAATATTGCTATAAACAGTCCAAAATTCAGTATATGAAGAGTTTGCTCAAATAATTGTTGCACCAAACATTTACAGCAATTCTCTAGATGAACCAAAGGCCTTGAGCATTTGCTTATTGTAAAACATTTTATTTATGTCTATAAATAAAGAAATTGTAAAATGTTTTGACCTTCCTGTAACCAGAGCTGCATCTCACTATAAATCCAGAGCTTCAGCAGAATTCAGTGTTTTAAAAGGAGCTTGGTACATGTATGTGAATGTGGTGAAGCTGGGTGATGGTGCTGAGGTAGGTCTGACTCCGGCTGGCTCCAGTTCTTTGTCTGTGTCCTGAACCCTCTTTGTGTCTGATGTCGGTGCCCTGCCCCTGCCCAATGAACAGTGGAGAGTTTGTGTTTCTTTTAACTCACATTTAGTGTTTCTCCTACATCATGTTACCTTGATGTGCACAGAAGTTGCATGAGAAATAAAATCTCTCTAATTCCCATATGATTCGTAGTTGGAGTAATAGGAGCAGTGTGTGACTCTCATTTACTGGTACGGACACAGAGCACTGGAGTGTGTATACAGTACTTCATTGTGGAATGGATATATGCCAGTGATTTTGTATGTGTGATGCAGTGTAGTCCGCTTTAAAGGTTAATAAATAAAAATAAAAAAGAAAAGTGGTACCTTTTTATTAGACTAAACATATTTTTTGAGTAGCTTCCTCAGGTCAGGAGAGTATGAAAAAAAGATCACTGGTATCAGCTCTGCTAAAATATAAATTATTTTTCAATGACAATTGGCTCAATTTTTACTGCCAGCCTAACTTTATTATACTGAAGCTGAGGCTGTCTCAGTTAAGTGGGCAGGAAGGTGCCTATTTGTCTTTAGAAAATCCTTCTGCAAAGCTCCGCATAAATCCTGCTTAGATTGCAGGTACGGATACCGCGCCTGCTTGAGAGCAGGTGTAAATGGCGGCACACATTTTATGTGCAGGCGAGCGTGTTTTATAAAATACATGCAAACTTTGCAGCTCTTCCCATGCTCCGCTCCACTGAAATTCTGCCCCTATGCGTGCATACGGTCGAAGTACGCACGTGCGTCGTTCTATGCCAAACCTACTTTTTACAAGTGCCCATTTATGCACCTAAGACAGCATTTTAGGCACAGAAATGGTTTACAAAATTGCATTTGATCTGCTGAAATTCAGCCCTTGATGCTCTGCTTCCACTGGGAACCCTAGAGAGCTGCTGCAGTAGGTTTCTCCGCTCCGCCCTGCCAAGTATCAAATTAACTTTGCTTCTCTGGCCAGACCCAGAAGAACGTGATCAGGAAATGCAAACGTGGCTGTAGACATGTGGATGATATCTGAGAGTCTGTGCCTTTTCCACACTCACTATCACTCAGGGTCCTTATTGAATAAAGTCAGGGACAAGATAACGAGTTGGTGCTTCCCAGTATTTGAAGCTTTTCTGACAGAAAATAGCATTGAAAGCAGATAGTTCAACCATGAAACTTTCTTAAGCTGACTACACCCCCCCCCCCTGCTTTTGGGACCAGTATTAGGGTACATATCACAGATTGCTAGGCTAAGGGACAGGCAGTGTCAGCTACGGGGGTCATTCCTCCCCTCCCATGAGCATCTTCATGACCTCAGTGTTTGTTCATGTTTCTCGTATCCCTCTGCAAGTTCCAAAAGCTCTTTATGAGGTGCCTGATCCCAAACCTCTGGATTCGTCAGACATAGCAAAAAGGAAAACCAAAATCTGATGTACCTTGGAGGGAGGAGAAGGAAATACTTCTTTACTCTACTGTTCTGTCCTTCTCTCCTTACTCTTCTCCCCTTTATAATGCCCCCAAGCTCCTCTAAATCCCCTTTAATAGGTATAATTATCCCGAGCTCCTCTAAATCCCCTTTTATAGGTATAATTATCCCGAGCTCCTCTAAATCCCCTTTTATAGGTATAATTCTCCCAAGCTCCTCTGAATCCCCTTTTGTAGGTATAATTATCCCGAGCTTCTCTGAGCCCCCTTTTATAGGTATAGTCCCCCCAAAATCCTCCGAGATCCTTTTATAGGTATAAATCCCTCGAGCTCCTGCAAGCCCCCTTTTCTAAGTATAATTCCCCCAAGCTCCTCTAAGTCCCCTTTTATAAGTATAATGCCCCCAAGCTCCTCTGAATCCCCTTTTATAGGTATAATTATCCCAAGCTTCTCTGAGCCCCCTTTTATAGGTATAATTCCCCCGAGCTCCTCAAAACCCACTTTTACAGGTATAATTCCCCCAAGCTCCTCCAAGTCTCCTTATATAGGTATAATCCCCCAAGCTCCTCTGAACCCACTTTCATAGGTATAATTATCCTGAGCTCCTCCAAGCCTCCTATTATAGGCATAATTCCCCCAAGCGCCTCCAATCCCTCTTTTATAGGCATAATACCCCCGAGCTTCTCCAAGTCCCCTTTTATAGGTATAATTATCCCGAGCTCCTCTGAACCCCCTTTTATAGGTATAATTCCCTCTAACTCCTCTGAGACCCCTTTTAATATAGTATAATTACCTCAAGCTCCTCCAAGACCCCTTTTATAGGTAGAATTCTCCCAAGCTCCTCCAAGTCCCCTTTTAAAAGGTATAAGTATTCCGAGCTCCTCCGAGAACCCTTTTATAGGTAGAATTATCCTGAGCTTCTCCGAACCCCCTTTTATAGGTATAATTATCCCAAGCTCCTCTGAACTCCCTTTTATAGGTGTAAATCCCCCAAGTTCCTGCGACCTGGTAAAGACACTTCCATTCCCTCTGGAAGACAAGGAGGAATTGAGAGCTGAGATACTTCAGTATATCTCGCCACCATGGAGGCAGTTACGGTGCTGGTGCACTGCATCCTCTGGCATCTCCTGTTCTGGATGTGGGAAAACCTGCTGACAGTGCCTGCCATCAGCAGGAAGCTGGACTCCATCTACAGGGTACAGAAGAGCCCTGGATTTGAGAAGCCTCAATTGTCCCATAACGCCATGGTAGTGGAGTCCAGGAGCGGTTCTATCATTAGGCCAAGTGAGGTGGTGACCTCAGGCGGCAATATTTTGGGGGCGGCAATGATTGCCCCCAAAATGTCCACCACACTCAGCCTTCAAAAAAAACAACAAAAATAATGCTGATAGGAAGAGTCGCGGTGGCAGTGGCAGAAGGAAGTGCCCCGCGGCCGCACCGGCAGAGCCCTCCTCTCTCCCTTCAGTGCTGGCTTTACAGAGCCGCAAGAAAGGGAAACTGTCCCTTCGTGGCTCTGTAAAGCCGGCACTGAAGGGAGAGAGGAGGGCTCTGCTGGCATGGTCAAGGGGCACTTCATTCTGCCTCTGCTGCTTCCACGGCGGCAGCAGCTTCAGGAGCCAGTTTTTCTAATTTTAATTTCCCTCGGGGGAGGGGTGGGGGGCTAGGACTGGAAATGGGCTGTTGGGGGGTGTTAGGACTGGAAGTGGGCTGGGGGGGCTAGGACTGGAAATGGATTGTTGGGGGGGGGGTGTTAGGACTGGAAATGGGCTGTTGGGTGTTAGGGCTGGAAGTGGGCTGATGGGGGGCTAGGACTGAAAATGGGCTGATGGGGGATTAGGACTGGTAATGGGCTGGGGGGGCTAGGAGTGGAAATGGGCTGATGGGGGGGTTAGGACTGGAAATGGGCTGATGGGGGTAAGGACTGGTAATGGGCTATGTGGGGCTAGGACTGGAAATGGGCTGATCGGGAAGGGGGGCTAGCACTGGTAATGGGCTATCGGGGGTGGCTAGGACTGGAAATGGGCTGATGGAGGGGTTAGAACTGGAAATGGACTTATTGGGTGGGGGGTTAGGACTGGTAATAGGCAGATGGGGGGCTAGCACCGGAAATGAGCTAGGACTGGTAATGGGCTGATTGGGGGGCTAGGACTAGAGTGGGCTGATAAGGGGGATAGGACTGGAAATGGGCTAATGGGGGAGGGGAGGAGAGTGCTGCTGGCCCTGGAAGAAAACTAGGGGCTAGGGCTACAAATGGGCTGATGTGGGATGATGGTAGAATAGGACTGGAAGAGAGCAGATAATGAGAGGGTCTGCCAGGGGAAGGAGGGGCAGGAAGGGAGCTGACACGGGGGAAGGAGGGGGCTGGAAAGGAGCTGACACCTGGGATGTACTGAAGGGGGATTGGAAGGGAGCTGACACTTGGGGATGGGAGTGGTAGATGGTTGGGTAATGAGGAGGCTGGAAGGGAGCTGACATGCAAATGGCACTGGAAGGGGGATGGACAGAGGATAGGGCGACTGGAAGGGAGCTGACTGGGGGGGGTGGCACTGAGAGTGGACGTGAGCTGATATCTGGGATGGTATTTGGACTAAAAGGGGCTGGACAGTGAGGAAGGAGGGGGACTGGAAGGGAATGGACACCAGTGGCAGTTGTGGGAATGCAAGGCGATTGACATTGGAAGGTACTGGGAGGGGAGGACTCGAAAGGGGACTGATACTGGGGAGGGTTACTGGAACTGGAAATGGGCTGATGGAAGGAAGTGAAGAAAACAAAAAAAGAGATAAGAAATGGCAGATGGACCATGGACCACAGAAAGAGAGCTAAGAGAAGACAGGAAAACAGAAGCCTCAGATCAGGACCAGCATGATCAAAGAATAAAATGGTCAGACAACAAAGGTAGAAAAAATAATTGCATTTAATTTTAGTGATTGGACTTTGTGCTTTTTTATATTTTACACAGTATTGGGGAACTGCATCTCTTACTTATCTGATGTTGCACTGCATGTGGACTCTGGCTTCTTGGGGTTTCAATTTAAATTTTGTCTACATATTATATTTTAGATTGTGGTTACTTATTCTGTACTTGGTGAGGGTCGATGTGCATGTGTGACTGAGGTCAGGTGTTCTGTTAACATGGAGTTTGTACATAAAGATCTATACTGTACTGCAGTAATTTGACTTGTTCAGCTTTTCAAATAGCTGTATGGATGTTCCAGGGCCCACTGTAATATTTACAGTGACGCTTTTTTTGGATGGGCTCCTTATGTGAGTTGTGCTGATATGGTATGGTAGGTTTGCTCTTTGTTGTACGGTTTTGTATTAGTTCACAATATGCCTGGTACTGGAGAATAGTGGTTGTTGTTGTTAGTGAGATGATCAGAATCAGATTTTTTTTTAAAATATTGAGTTTTGTGGGTGAATGTCCTGGTTCTGTTCTGCACCTACTGTGGATGCAAAATATATGTTGAAAAGGAAAAAGCAAGAATCATAACGGAGTTTATAACAACAAAATAAAACTGAGTTATAATTTAGTTTTATAAACTGTGCTGTTGGTTCTTGCTGCCTTTTGGTTTCTTGATGTGCAAACGGGACCGTAACTAGCCCTGAGCAAGCGGTGCAGCCACACAGGGCAGAAAGGCTTGAGGGGCACATTTCAGCTGTCTGCTGTTGCCCTGCCGCCGCTGGCAGGACAATAGCAGGCAGATGAAATGTGCTCCCCAAGCCTTTTTGCAGCACTTTAAGCAGGTCTGGTCCCTCCCTCCTCCGACACAGTGTCAGAGTAGGGAGGGACAGATCTGCTCAAAGTGCTGGTGCCTTTCAGATTGGGCGCATGCCCCCCTCCTCCTCCCCATACCTCCGTCCAGCGCTGCCTGCTCTTTCCCTGCTGCCGGTGCCGCCATGAAAAAAACAGAGGACGGCAGCAGCAGGGAAAGAGCAGGCAGCGCTGGACGGAGGTATGGGGGAGAGGGGGGCATACGCCCGAGTTGCAAGTTGCACAGGGTGCAATTGCAGCTCGATATGGCCCTGTGTGCAAACATCTTGCATTTCTTCCATATAATCTAATTGGCTTTTTAGTTTGGTTGAATCTCTGATTGGATTGCTAGAAAAGCCCGCCCCCTCTAAGGTGTGTGGGGGGGGGGGGCGCCATTTCATACTTCGCCTCAGGCAGCAGATTGCCTTGAGCCGCCCCTGGTGGAGTCAGCCATGTGCTAGAGAAAGAGCTCTAAAACTCGCTCCTCAGTTCCACCAGGGAGAGAAGCTTGCACCCTCGATGGCTTCAGGAGACTATGCTACCAGGGATCCATGCTAGTAGCTCGTATCCTATCTTATCAACTGTACATGATCATGTTCCTCAAGAATGTCATGGGAGACATTAATGAGTTCTCTGCTCTGATACCCCTGGAATGCCTGGAGGCCATCCAAACCAAGTGAGGCGCGGGAAAGACTGCTCCAAGTATATAAGCAGGTTGGCATATGATAGAAACATAGAAACATGACAACAGAAAAGGACCACACAGCCTATCTAGTCTGCCCTTCCAATCAACTACTAAAATAGTCCCCTTTTTTCCTTTAGAGATCCTGTGTTTGTCCCATGCTTTTTTGAATTCAGATACTGTCCTCAACTCTGTCACCTCCACTGGGATTCGATTCATCTACTACTCTTTCCATAAAGAAATACTTCCGCATATTACTCCTGAGTAACCCCTTTCACCCTCATCCTATGTCCCTTCGTAGCAAAGCTTGCTTTCAATAAAAAAAGGCTCTCCTCTGGTGCATTTATGCCATGGAGGTATCTAAATGTCTCTATTATTTGACTCTGTTAATCACGAGCAACTCCTCTACCGCCTTCAGGAAAAGGGAATTCAGGGTCTGGCCTGGGAATGGTGTAAATCATATCTAGCAAACCGTTGGCAACATGTACGTATAGGATCCTTAACATCTGAATCTTTCCATCAGCAACAGGGAGTACCCCAAGGATCCTCCCTATCTGCTCTACTTTTCAACATATATATGCAACCGATTTGTGATATCATCAGATCATTTAATATATCCAGTCTGATCTACGCAGATGATGTATTAATTTTCACCCCAATCAAAATCATGCAACCTGACCTCTCCTCACTAGTACAGTGTTTCAACACAATCACTGACTCGCTCTCTTCTCAGAATCTACGCATAAGCTTTAAGAAAACCGAAGTCCTATTCATAATCAAGAACAAGAATTTCTCTCCCCCCACCTCACTGAAGATGCGAGATGCAGAACTTCCATGTAAATCGGAGATATGATACCTGGGTGTCACAATAGACCAACAGTTCAACTTCAAAGAACACATAAAGAATACTACAAAATCCATCTACAATAAGATACGGACACTAAGACACCTAAGACCTCTACTAGCCGCAAATGATTTCAGAACAATATTCCAAACGCTTGTAATGCCACATTTTGATTATGCCAACATAATCCTACATGGCCTCTCTAAGTACACCCTCAATCCACTTCAGATGGCGATGAATACAGCAGCTCGCATCCTCTGCGGTATATCTAGAAGAGATCACATCACGCCATTACTCATGGACCTTCACTGGCTGCCGTTGCAATGCAGGATCACTTACAAGGTACTACTACTAACATTTAAAGCAATTAACCAGATATCCCCCCCATCCCTCTCCGCACTCCTAACCATCACTCCCACAAACAGGCTGAGAAGGACAATATCCGCTAAAATGCTGACTATACCAACTGAGTCCACCAAATGCACACAAACAACCAGGAATAGAGCTTTTACATTCTATGCTCCTAGGTGCTGGAACGACCTCCCACCTCACATCCGAACAATCAATGACATCTCTCAGTTCAGAAAAGCCCTTAAACACTACTTATTCTGCCTCCACTTTGTCCACCCTAATCCAACACAATCACTTTTCCCTGCCCCGCAACCCACACACTTGGCCTCTGATGCCCCAACAACATAACCCTTGACACTACACAAATTAGACCCCCATTAGGCA
Source organism: Ichthyophis bannanicus (assembly GCA_033557465.1). Classification (NCBI taxonomy): domain Eukaryota; kingdom Metazoa; phylum Chordata; class Amphibia; order Gymnophiona; family Ichthyophiidae; genus Ichthyophis; species Ichthyophis bannanicus. The sequence goes on from CM066045.1 coordinate 198,263,453, forward strand.
CACCCTCAATGATCATAGATCACAAGATCTTTCCCCATTGCGATTAACAACTTGCTGAATATAAGCTGTAAATAGTTTCTACAACTACTACGGTAGTTTGTATATAGTTACCCCTGTTACATTCAAGTTACATACCCTGTTCAATGTAAGCAAAAGATCCTGTTCGATGCAAATTTCTGTTATTTGTAAACCGCACTGATACCAAAAAGCGCAGTATATAAGAACTGTAAATAAAATAAATAATTATATCTCCTCTGTCCTGCCTTTCCTCTAAGGTGTACATATTAAGATCCTTAAGTCTGTCCTCATATGCCTTATAATGAAGACCACTAACCATTTTAGTAGCCACCCTCTGCACCGACTCCATCCTTTTGAAGGTGTGGTATCCAGAATTGCACACAATACTCCAAATGAAGTCACACCAGAGACTTATACAGAGGCATTATCACCTCCTTTTTTCTGCTGGCCATTCCTCTCCCTATGCACTCAAGCATCCTTCTAGCTTTTGCCGTTGCCTTTTCTACCTGTTCAGCTACTTTGAGATCATCAGACATAACCACGCCTAGGTCCCGCTCTTCTTTTGTGGACAGAAGTACTTCACCCCCTACACTGTACTGCTCCCTTGGCTTGTTGCAGCCCAAATGCGTAACCTTACATTTTTTAGCATTAAATCTCAGCTGCCAAATTCTACACCATTCTTCAAGCTTAGCTAGATCCCTCCTCATGTTATCTACACCTTCCTGGGTGTCTACTCTATTGCAGATTTTGGTATCATCCACAAAGAGGCAAATCTTACCCAACAGTCCTTCCACTATTTATTTATTTATTTATTTTATTTATTTATTTACAGTTTCTTTTATACCGCACTATTCGACATCAGCGCGGTTTACAATGAACAGAAACTACACTTACCAAATATTGATCAGTGCTTACAATGAACAGCTGGGTATACATTAAACAGGTTTACATTCAACAGGTTTCATAAACAGAGGAACATAATAACTATGTACAAAAAGCAACTATGTACAGAACAACTGGGCGCAGCTATATGTTTCTTGATGAGGGAAGAAGCAAGGTGAGATTGCAGCTCTTCGCGTTATATCACTAACAAAGATGTTAAAAAGAATTGGACCAAGGACAGATCCCTGGGGCACACCACTGGTAACATCCTTCTCCTCAGAGTGAGCTCCATTTACCTGTATCCTTTGTCGCCTCCCACTCAGCCAATTTCTAACCCAATCAATAACTTTAGGATCCATTCCTAGGGTGGTCAGTTTGTTTATAAGTCACCCTGTGCAGAACGGTGGCAAAGGCTTTGCTGAAATCTAAATACACCACATCTATAGAATGTATAGAATTAAGAATGTACATAGTTTCCCCCAGTTACTTCCAAGTTGATCTCCCTGTTTATTGTAAATACAACTCAAAGTTCCTTGTGTTGTATAGTTGATGTTAAATGTAAACCGCTCTGATCTAAAATAGAGCGGTATAGAAGAACTGTTAAATAAATAAATAAATAAATCTAGGGCTCTCCCTCGGTTAAATAAATAAATAAATCTAGGGCTCTCCCTCGGTCCAACTTCCTGGTCACCCAGTCAAAGAAATCAATCAGATTTGTTTGACAAGACCTGGCTGGTGAATTCATTCTGCCTCGGATCCGGAAATCCATTGGACTCCAAAAACCTCACAATTTTCTCTTTCAGCAATGTTTCAAATAATTTACTCACCACCAAGGTTAAACTAACTGGCCTGTATTTTTCAACCACATCCTTACTTCCGCTTTTGTGTAAAGGGACCACATATGCCTCTCACCAGTCCTCTGGCACCACTCCCAACTCCAAAAAGGCATTGAAAAGGTCTGTCAGTGGAGCTGCTAGAACATCCTCAAATTTCTTCAGTATTCTCGGATGTATCCCATCCGGTCCATTGCTTTGTCTACTTTTAGTTTAGCTAATTCCTCACGAACACAGTCTTCTGAAAATCGCTCGAGATCCTCGTCACTTCTGTTCCTTTTTGTAGGTGTTTTCTGAGGTCCTGCTTCTTGCCCTTCATCTGTGAACACAGAACAGAAATATTTGTTAAGTAATTCGGCCTTATCCTCATCAGCTTTTACATATTCGTCCCCTTTACCCTTGAATCTGACAATACCACTTTTGCCCTTCATCATCTCACTAACATATCTGAAAAATATCTTATCCCCACATTTTATTGCATTGGGCATTTCTCCTGTTTTGTATCTTTGCTTTCTTGACTACTTTGCTAGCTTCTCTAAGTTTTTCCAAATATAGATAGATGCCTGTCTTCCTCTCTCTGTGATCTCTTACCAATGCAAATGGATTTCTCTTTCCCTATTTCTATTTTAACCCACAGTGCCTCCTCTCTCCCTTTTAAGCTCTGTAATTTTATAGCTTTAATATTATTCTTTACATATAGTACTATTCCACCTCCCCTTCTTCCTACCCTGTCCTTTCTGAATAAAGTATAGCCCAGTATAATTACATCCCAGTCATGGCTGTCTGTGAACCATGTCTTCCTAATTGCCACTAAATCCAAGTCAGCCTCTTCCATTGAAGCCTCAACATGTGGGATCTTATTTTCCATGCTACAGACATTTATACACACTGCTTTCCGGATGTTGCCCCTTTTACCCATTTCTATAGAGGTATTTAATGTTTCAATTACCTGGGGGCTTTCTTCACCCATCCCCATCCTTGGAGTCAGTCAGTGGAGTAGCTGGAGTGGTCATCGGTGCCCGCCGTATGGCCTGGTTACAGTCTTCGAACCTTGATTAGTGGGTCCAAGACAAGTTGGCTGATGTACCCTGCCAGGGAGAAAACCTGTCCAGAAAACTCATGAAGGATAAGGCCAGTGAGATAGAGAAGGAGCATCTCACCATGAATCACCTCTCCAGAAAGACCATGGATCCTTCCAAAAAGAAGTCTGAGGCTAAGAAAGTCTTTTACCCACACAAGCGCAGGTACTACCCAGGACACCAGACCTACCAGATCTCTCAGCCTACTTGGCAGAAGGCTCAAGACGTGTGCCAGCAATGCCATACAAAGCCTCAGAAGATCCAGCCTGCCTGCAGCCACAGCCAGGAACAGGTTTTTGACTGCTTCCTATGGAGCATGGCCAATCTCCCCTCATCCAGCAAGGTGCCCCAGCAGGTAGTGGGTTGGCTGGTACATTTTGTTCACAGGTGGCCCATAGTGACAGACACCTGTGCTTTAAAGATTGTCCAGAATGGGTGTCAGTTACACCATGGGTGTCAGTTACACCATGGTACCCACCAACTGCACTGCCATATCTCGGTCCACAACACACACACAAAGAGACACTCGCAACCTCCCAAACAAAGAGACAAAACAGACACAAATCAAACCCCAACACCGGCCCTAAGGAAGCACACGTCACAACAACCTCTTCCACAAAGAAAACATCAATTGAGCTCATAAACGCCAGATCCATCTGCAACAAGATACACACTCTGGTAGACCACATTGAAGAGCGACAGCCAGACATAATATGCATCACAGAGACATGGCTCAACCCTACCGACAGTGTACTACTCAACCAACTAGTACCGAACAACTACTCAGCATACAACTGCCCACGCATCCACAAGCGTGGAGGAGGAGTCCTAATAATAGCAAAAACAGAACTCAAGTTCAAGACACTGAATCTCACAGATACAAAGCAGTGTAACACAATTAGCATCAAGAACAAGAATATTGCAATCTGCCTAACCTACAGAGCACCCCGTGCTCCACCCGACGAACTAGCCTTCATACTCGAAGAAGCCTGTGCCATAACGTCAAACAACAAACCAGCACTACTAATCGGAGACTTCAACCTCAAGTCCGCCAATACAAAAGATGCAGAGGCCTTCCTTCAGGCAATGTCATCACTTCAATTCACACAGATAGTCAATGCACCAACACACAGACTAGGATCATCCCCAGACCTCATCTTCGCATCAAACTACCTAACTTCAAGAGACCTAATCTCTACACCCACCATCACCCCAGTACCATGGTCTGACCATTACTTAATCGAGACAAATCTGCAATCACAAGAAGACTGGACAAGTGAAAGAGCGAACTTCCCACACACACACAAAGACGATTCAAGTCCTTTGACAAGGACGAATTCATCCAGGACACAATACAACACTTGAACATTGACTCAGAGGACCTGGAGGAACAAGTTTCCAACTGGAACAATGCCCTAGCTAACGCCGCCAAACCATCCGTTGACAGGACCAAGAAACAACACCACAACAAGAGACAAAACAAACCATGGTACTCAGCAAAAATACGACAGGAAAAGAGGGAGCTCAGGAAAATTGAACGGAGATGGAGAAAAAACAAAACTACTTCCGACCAACATCTTTACCTAACAAAGCAAAAACAATACAATGAACACATCAACCAATCAAAGAGAGAATTCCACACAAACATGATAAATTCTTCCATCAACAAACCCAGAGAACTTTTCGAAATAGTAAAAACACTGACAAAAGAGCAAGCAGCAGAAAGAGAAATACAAGTGGATCCACAGATATTCGCCGACCACATCAAAGACAAATTTCACTCCACAGAGCGCTCAACACCCAGTAGAACCAACAGAACGAACGTCCACCCCAAAACCTGGGGCACATTCCACTCACCCTCAAAAGAGCAGATATCAGACATCATCTCCACAATCAACACAAGCACTGCTCCTACAGACCCTTGCCCAGTGTCATGGGTCAAAGCCACCAAAGCAAGCCTCATACCAAACATTCATAAAATGGTACACAACTCACTCACTCAAGGACTCATGCCACAGCAATTAAAGCTTGCCTCAGTAAGACCAATCACAAAGAAAACTTCTCTCGACAAAAAGGACCCAGCAGCATACCGACCAATCTCCAGCATACCCTTCCTCGCAAAAATAATCGAAAAGACGGTGCAACTACAACTTCAGGAACACATTGACGAACACGGAACTCTCGACGACAACCAACACGGATTTCGTCCCAACCATGGAGTCGAAACTCTCCTGATCTACCTCTTCGACAGCATCATAAGAATAATTGACGACATCAGGAATGGAATTATAATGATCTTCATCGACATCTCCTCAGCGTTCGACACAGTTGATCACAATATACTCCTGGAGAGACTGAAGAACACTGGTATACACGGTACCACTCTAAAATGGTTCCACTCGTACCTAACAGAAAGACAGCTACAGGTCAAGGTGGGACAGGACACCTCCCGGCCCATAAACGTCCAACAAGGAGTACCACAAGGATCCGCACTCTCAGCACTCCTTTTTAACATCTACATCCAACCAATATGCAACATTATGAAAGAGAACAACATCCAATACACAATATACGCAGACGATATAATGGTATACTCCCCGATATCAATCGAAAACCCGGACTTCTCTAAGATAGCAGACTGCCTTACCCAAATGGCGAAGTGGTGCCAAAACAACAATCTAGCTATAAACTACAACAAGACTGAAGCTTTAATCATCACTCGAAACCAAAGCTTCACACACCCACCAAACATAAAGATACAAAGCACCACGATACCGATAAGATCGGAGGTGAGATACCTCGGGGTTACTCTGGACAGTAAACTCAACCTCAAACCACACATAGACAAAACAATCCAAAAAGCATATTACAGGATGCGAATCATCAGGAGACTGAAACCACTCCTCGCTCCAGAACACTTCCGTACAGTCTGTCAAGCACTGATAACCCCAATACTGGACTTCTGCAATCCGATATACCTCGGACTACCAAAACAAGCTCTCAAACCACTACAGCTGGCACAAAACACTGCAGCTCGAATCATATCCGGAGCCGCAAGGCAGGAGCACATCACACCTACACTAAAGGACTTACACTGGCTCCCAATCATTGCTCGCATCAGATACAAGACTATCATAAACCTATTTAAGATAAAAGAACACACATCAGCCAACAGCCTCCACCTGCTCATACAACCGGAAACCAGCGCACGTCCCAGAAGAAGTCAAACACGCAACCGAGTCAGCACCCCAAATGAGTACAAGCACACACGCAAGGACACAACAGACAGAGCTCTCTCCATGGCTGCTCCAACAATATGGAACAATCTACCGGACGATCTAAGGGCAACTCCAGACCTCAAAGACTTCAGAAAACAACTGAAAACCATGCTGTTCATAGAGCACTATGGTCACATCACATAACCTAAGAGAATGGATAACAGCACTCCAATCCTCCCAAACAACTGAATATATATAAAATATGATTCTAGCACCACTGTAAATAGCCCACCCTGTATATAGCTCAAACAAATCAAGCACCCAACACATCCCTCACACAACTAAGTTTTATCCTCACTGCATGTACAACACACACACTTTACCTGATTGCTTGCTGTGATACCACCTTGATTATTAAGAAAAGGCGGTTTAGAAATACTGTTAAATAAATAAATAAATAAATAAATTTCACCCAGCTACCTCCCCTGTTCTTTCCCAGAGAGTACCTCCTCAACCCGCACCACCAGGATCTTCTCCAGCAGGAGGTCAATGTCCTACTGGCTGACCTGGCCATAGATTTGGTAGCACCAGAGCAGGCCAGGCGAGGGTTCTACTTTCAATATTTCCTGGCCCCCAAAAAAGACCAAGGGTTTTTGATCCATCCTGGATCTCAGAAATCTGAACTGCTTCTTAGTACAAGAGAAGTTAAAGATGGGCTCCCTTGGGACTCTGCTCCCATACCTCCAAAAGGACGATTGGCTCTGCTCCTTGGATCTAAAGGACGCATATATACACATCCCTCTCCACCCTCTCTACAAGCAGTACCTCCATGGTGAATGGACAGCACTTCCAGTACTGCGTGTTGCATTTCGTGCTGGTGTCCGGCCTGAGAGTCTTCACAAAATGCCTGGCTGTAGTTGCTGCCTACTTCCATACCATTGAGATCTTCATCTTTCCTTACTTAGATGACTGGCTCATAAAGGGTTCAACACCAGACAAGGTCCAGTGGTCGGCCCACCTTTCCATTCAGGTGCTCGAGCACCAAGGCTTCGTTATCAATTAACCTAAGTCACATTTCCAACCCTCTCAACAGCTGGAATTCATTGGGGCTCTTCTCGATACCAGTCGAGCCTAGGCCTTCTTACTGGCAGACTGTTTGCAGTGGCTTACCAAGATAGTTGACACAATCCAGCACAGCCATTTCACGATGGCTCAGGGAATGCTATGGTTGTTGGTTCACATGGCCTCCACGGTACACGTTATGCAATTAGCCTGCCTACAAATGCACCAGGCGCAATGGACCTTTTGCATTCAATGGCATCATGTCAAAGGCCACCTCAGAGACAAGGTGGTAGTCACTGCGCCCCTCATAAACTCTCTCCACTGGTGGCTTCAAATACAGAACCTGCTCAAGGGACTTCTCTTCCAGTCCCCTCTGCCTCACCGGATGCTGACCATGGATGCGTCCAAGCTGGGCTGGGGAGTGCACCTTGAGGGCCTGCATATGCAGGGCCTCTGGTTGGAGCAGGAGAGCCTGCACCAGATCAACTTCCTGGAGCTCCAGGCCATTGCCCTCCATGCTTTCCAATCACAACTGTCCAACCATATATTCCTGATTCAGACAGACAATCAAAAGGCAATATTCTATTTAAACAAACAGAGGAGCACAGGGTCCTACCTCCTGTGCTGGGAGGCAGTGTGACTGTGGAGGTTTGCCTTCAACCATGGCATAGACCTCAGGGCGACATACCTGCCAAAGGAGCTCAATGCTCTGGCGGACTGGCTCAGCAGAGTCCTTCAGTCACACAAGTGGGCCCTCAACAGGAAGGTGGTAGACCACATTTTTTAGATGTGGGGCGATCCGGAGATCGACCTGTTCACCACTCCATGCAACACGCAGGTGCCTCATGTCTGCTCCAGTGTGCCATCCAGCCACTGGCAGGCCTCCGATGCCTTCCTCTTGGACTGGGGAATGCGGTTGCTATATGCATACCCCCTGATTCCACTAGCAGCAAAACTGCTGTTCATGTTCCAGGCCGACAAGTGAACCATGATTCTCATTGCCCCAGTTTGGCCCAGACAGCCATGGTGTTTCCCTGCCGTTCCAGCTCTCTCAGCTGGAGCCTCTCTGGTTAGGCTGTGCCCCAGATCTCATTTCTCAGGATGACAGGACCCTACTTCACCCCAATGTGTGATCCCTGGTCCTCACAGCGTGGATGCTGAATGGGTAGTCCTCTCAGAGCTCAATCTTCCTACATAGGTGGAAGTTTCCTTGCATCCCACAGAGACTCCACATGCTATTCCTATACCTTTAAATGGTGCAGATTCTCTCTCTGGTGTGCAGACATGGCTCTGGATCCCTTTTCTTGTATAGTGGAGATACTCCTGCTGTATCTTCTACATAATAACATAGTAACATAGTATATGACTGCAGATAAAGACCAGCATGGTCCATCTAGTCTGCCCAGCAAGGCAGCAAGAGTAGGTGCACTTGCCACCCCGTGCAGGTCACCCCTCCCCTTGACTTTGTTTAGGGGTGTACCCACCGCTCTGTGTAGGTCACCCCTATTTGTTCAGATATAAGAGATAGTTATGCTTATTTTGATTTTATCCTGTTGTTATAAAGGGATCCACTGTGTCTGTCCCATACCATTTTGAATCTGTCACTGTGCTTGCCCCCACCACTTCCATCAGGAGGGAATTCCAAGCATCCACCACACTTTCAATGCAAAAGTATTTCCTGACATTGCTTTTCAGTTTACCCCCTTGCAGCTTTATATTATGCCCTCTAGTTTTACAGCTTCCCCATCTTTGGAAGAGGTTTGTTTGTCCATTAATACTCTTTAAGTATTTAAAGGTCTGAATCATATCTCCCCTGTCCCTCCTCTCCTCCAGAGTGTATATATTTAGGTCTTCAAGTCTCTTTGCATAAGTCTTCTGACACAGGCTCCAAATCATTTTGGTTGCCTTCCTCTGAACCGCTTCCAGACTTTTTATATCCTTTGCGAGAATCGGTCTCCAAAACTGAACACAATATTCCAAGTGAGGCCTCAATAGCGACTTGTACAGTGGCATTAGTACCTCTTCTTTTCTGCTGGTAATTCCTCTCTGTATGCAACCCAGCATCCTTCTGGCTTTTGCCATTGCCTTGTCACACTGTTTCGCCACCTTGAGATCCTCAGAAACAATCACTCCGAGGTACTTCTCCTGGTCTGTGCACACCAATCTCTTGCCACCTATCGCATACAATTCCCTTGGATTTATGCTTCCCAAGTGCATGACACTGCACTTCTTCACATTAAATATTAAATGCCAAGCATTAGACCATTCTTCCAGCTTTTGTAGATCTTTCATCATGTTCCCCACTTCCTCTGGGGAGTTCACTCTGTTGCAAATGTTTGTGTCATCTGCAAAAAGACAGACTTTTCCATTCAAGCCCTTCGGCAATATTACTCACGAATTTATTTATTTATTTATTTTATTTATTTAGACAGTTTTTGTATACCGCCTTATCCTTCAATCAAAGCGGTCACAACACAATTGGGGGATACATTTAACACGCAGGGATATGAGACACATACACTAATACTTACAGGGAACATGGGCTATGGAGGGTTAAGTGGCTTGCCCAAGACCACAAGGAGCATCTGTGGGACTAGAAACCCCAGTCCTTCCGGCCCAAGGTTGCTGTCCTCTAGTGGGATTTGAATCCCCGACCTTCCGGCCTGAAGTACCTTGCCCCAACCACTAGGCTACTCCTCCCTCCTTATATATTGAACAGTACCGGTCCCAGGACCGAACCCTTGGGCACACCACTATTCACCTTCCTTTCATCTAGTGAGTTCCGTTGACCATCACCTTTTGTCATCTATCAGTCAACCAATTTCTGATCCAGTTCACCATCTTGGGACCCATCCCAAAGCTGTTGAGTTTATTGACAAGCCTCCTTTGAGGAACAGTATCTGTACCTTTCTAACTTGGGCCTCAAGTCAAACTCCATCTGAGTGCACTTACGTTTGATTGGGGCATTCGATTGGGGCTTGGGTGGCAAACCCATCTCTACGCACCCACCGGTGGCCTATTTTATAGAAACATAGAAATATGACGACAGAAAAAGACCACATGGCCTATCTAGTCTGTCCTTCCATATTAACTACAACAGTCCTCTTTTTACCTTTAGAGATCCTCTGTGTTTGTCCCATGCTTTTTTGAATTCACTGTCCTCATCTCTACCACCTACACTAGGAGACTATTCCATGGATCCACTACTCTTTCCGTAAAGAAATATTTCCGCATAGCACTCCTGAATCTATCTCCCTTCACCCTCATCCCATGTCCCCTCGTAGCAGAACTTGCTTTCAATTGAAAGAGGCTCTCTCCCTGAACATTTATGCCACGGAGGTATTTAAACATCTTAATCATATCACCTCTATCCCGTCTTTCCTCTAAGGTATACATATTAAGATCCTTCAGTCTGTCCTCATATGCTTTATAATGAAGACCACTAATCATTTTAGTAGCCACCCTCTGCACCAACTCCATCCTGTTCACATCCTTTTGAAGTTGCGGTCTCCAGAATTGCACACTATACGCCAAATGAGGTCGCACCAAAGACTTATACAGAGGCATTATCACCTCCTTTTTTCTGCTAGCCATTCCTCTCCATATGCACCCAAGCATCCTTCTAGCTTTTGCCGTCACCTTTTCTACCTGTTTAGCTACTTTAAGATCATCAGACACAACCACGCTTAGGTCCCGCTCTTCTTTAGTGGACAAAAAAACGCCGAAACCACGTCACCCGCCATAGTTTTGGCATTTTTTGGGAAGTTTGAAAGGATGGACACACTACCTTCTTATTGGGGACACTTGAAGCAGAAGCTTGTCGCTTTGAAACGTGCATGTCGTGCCTGAGCAGATAAGTGTGGATTTGTTTCAAGTTTTGAAGTTTTGAGTGAAATCATGGACAATGTTTAATAGAAAATAAAATAAAAAAAGGGGCATGTACTGCGTGAGGTGTAGAGGTGTTTCCTCTTCGCCTTGCGGTTTATACCCGACAAAAATTTGATGGTGGTTGCAGTTGGGGATTAGCGGTATTCTTTTGACTATTGTTTAAAGGTTTGGCTGTCCAGGTTTTTCCGGATTTATCTAAAGAGACACAACGTAGAAGGAAGGAATTTCTTTTGCTCCGTCCGGGGGTTGAGCAGCTGGGGGCTCTTTTTTTCCTTAAATTCCCATGCAAGTGCATGGTAAAATTTCAATCTAATGTTTATGGTTTTTTTGAGCCTTCCCAACTGCTAGCCTTCTTGAACTCACAAAGATCCATCCGGTCGGAGGTACCTCCTTCCTCTACCACATAATTATGCTGTTTCTTAGGCAGCTGTTTGTTTTCTGAGTAGTATTGGTTTAGTTTGTTACCTATGTGGTCCCTCTCTCATTTTGTGGACTAGATTGGGGAACAGGGAAAGGGGTTTCTCATCTGTGATGGGAACCTTGTATTTCTTCAGTTTGTTTGATGGTTTTTCTCTGGATTTTTGAATCAATCCTGTTCTCTTTTTTCTGTACAAGTTTTTCACATATTGTAAAATGATAAATATAAAAAAATATATATAGAATTACAAAGCTTAAAAGGGAGCAAGGAGGCACTCTGGGTTAAACTAGAAAGAGGGAAAGGGAAATCCATTTATTTATTTATTTAGCTGTATTTATATCCCACTTTTCGCTGGGTCAGAGCCCTAGATGTAGTGTACTTAGATTTCAGTAAAGCCTTTGACACCGTTCTACACATAAACAAACTGAGCACCCTAGGAATGGACCCTAAAGTGACTGACTGGGTTGGAAATTGGTTGAGTGGGAGGCAACAAAGAGTGAGCTCCATTTACCTGTACCCTGAAGAGAAGGATGTTATCAGTGGTGTGACACAGATATCTGTCCTTGGTCCGATTCTTTTTAACATCTTTGTTAGTGATATTGCGGAAGGGCTGTCGGGAAAGGTTTGCCTCTTTGTAGATGATACCAAAATCTGCAATAGAGTAGACACCCAGGAAGGAGTAGATAACATGAGGAGGGATTTAGCTAAACTTGAAGAATGGTTGAGAATTTGGCAGCTGAGATTTAATGCTAAAATATGCAGGGTCATACATTTGGGCTGCAAAAATTCAAGAGAGCGATACAGTGCAGGGGGCAAAGTACTTCAGTCCATGGAAGAAGATCAGGACCTGGGCGTGATTGTTTCTGATGATTTTAAAGTGGTTAAACAGGTACAAAAAGGCGACGGCGAAAGCCAGAAGGATGCTTGGATGCATACGGAGAGGAATGGCCAGCATAAGAAAGGAGGTGATAGTACCTCTGTATAAGTCTGTGGTGCAACCCCATTTGGAGACTGGAGACTGCATCTTCAAAAGGTAATAAACAGGATGGAGTCTGTGCAGAGGGTGGCTACTAAAACGGTTAGTGGTTCTTGTTATAAAGCATATCAGGACAGACTTAAAGATCTTAATATGCATTTGCTGGAGGAAAGGCGGGATAGAGGAGATATGATAGAGATGTTTGAATAACTCCATGGCATAAATGCACAAATGCACAAATGCACAGTCGAAAGCAAGCTGCTATGACAGACTTAAAGATCTTAATATGCATTTGCTGGAGGAAAGGCGGGATAGAGGAGATATGATAGAGATGTTTGAATAACTCCATGGCATAAATGCACAAATGCACAAATGCACAGTCGAAAGCAAGCTGCTATGAGGGGACATAGATGAAGATGAAAGGGGATAGACTTGGGAATGATATGCAATAATATTTCTTTACAGAAAGAGTGGCAGATGTGTGGATTAATCTCCCAGTGGAGGTGGTAGAGATGAGGACCATATCTGAATTCAAGAAAGCAGAGGAGCTAAATGAAAAAAGGGGACTGTTGTAGTTGATATGGAAGGACAGACTAGATAGGCCATGTGGTCTTTTTCTGCATCATGTTTCTACGTTTCTATGCCCAATCTCCCTGCAGCTAAAAGAATGTGCTGATGGCTCTTTGAGTTACTGGGGCTGTCAGGATCTATTGCTTTGGCTTGACTGGAGCTGCTTTTTGCTGCTGACCTAAGCAACTGTCTAGTCTTGTCTAACGGCTGGGCTGGCCCTGTTTAGAGGGATTGTCTGCTTTCTGTGATGTTGAGTACAAATTCTAAAACATGTCCATACAAGATAGCTTAGCTGTCAACGGATTATTATTGCTACAGTGTACAGGTCTGAAAAGCTGTTTTTTGTCTGCTGATGAAAGTTGTGCAAGCTCAAGAGGCTATGTTCTGTTTTTAGGGATCCCATGGTAGAGGTGCACCTACTGTTCTACCAGGATGTCCTTCCAGTATTTCGTGCCTCTAATATCTTTCTGGAGAGGGAAGATCCTTGTATTTACATGGTAGAAACTGTAGTTTCAAACTTTGTGAGATAGCTGCTACAAAAAGGTTACTCACTTGCACGTGATCAAAAATATTGCCTCATTTAAAGATGTAGATGTTGAAAAGCTAGACAATCAAGTTCTTTATGGGCTTCATCAGAAAACAGCTTGTACAGAAGTTAGACGAACAAAGGGACGGGCGTCCTCTTAATATACAGTAGCTTTTTGGTGCAGTCAGTGCATATTAGACAAGTGTAGCCTAGTGTGCATGTGAAAGCAGGACCATACCTAGCCCTTGGCGAGTGGTGCGGCCGCACAGGGCGCAAAAGCTTAAGGGGCGCATTTCAGCTGCCTGCTGTTGACCTGCCACCACCACTTTTTCTTCTCTCAGCAGCGGCAGGGCAACAGCAGGCATCCGAAATGCACCCCTTAAGCCTTTTTGCAGCACTTTAACCCAGTCTGGTCCCTCCCTCCTCTGATACGACAGCAGAGCAGGGAGGGACAGATCTGCTTAAAGTACCAGTGACTAGCACATCGTGCACACCTCTCCTCCACCTCCGTCCATCCACTTTCTGCTCTTGCCCTGCTGCCGGCGCCACTGTGGTGAAAACAGAGGGTGGTAGCAGCAAGGTAAGAGCAGAAAGTGGCTGGATGGAGGTGCGGGAGCAGGGGGTGGGGGAGCGCCCAATAAGCAAGTCACACAGGGCACAATTCTGGCTCGGTACGGCCCTCTGTGAGAACATAAGATATGTCATACCGGCCCAGAACAAGGTCCATGAATCCCAGTATCCTGTTTCCAACAGTGGCCAATCTAGATCATAAGTACCTAGCAGTTTCCCCAAAAGACACAAGTTCCTCGATGCTTGTATTGGGTCAGGCAGTGATATCCTGGGTCCCTTTTAATAATGGTTAATGGACCTTTTCTCCAGGAATTTGTAAAAATCTTTTTTAAACCCAGCAACATTAACAGCTCTTACTACATCCTCTGGTAACAAATGCCAGAGTTTGATTACACGTTGAGTGAAAAAATATTTTCTCTTATTAGTCTTAAATAGTTTACCCTGTAGCTTCATTGCATGTCCCCTAGTCTTTCTATACTTTGATGATGTAAACAATCGATCTGCGTTTACCCGTTCCACTCCGTTCATTAATTTATAGACCTCTATCATATCTCCCCTCAGCCGTCTCTTTTCCAGGTTGAAGAGCCCTAACCTTTTTAGCCTCTCTTCATAGGAGTATCCTTCCATCCTTTTTACCATTTTGGTGGCTCTTCTCTGTACCTTTTCTAATAACACTATATCCTTTAAGATATGGCAACCAGAATTGCACACAATATTCCAGGTGCGGTCGCACCATGGAACGATATAGAGACATTATAATATCCTTTGTTTTATTTTCCATTCCTTTCCTTATGATACCTAGCATTCTATTTGCTCTCTTGGCTGCCGCTGCACACTGGGTGGAAGGTTTTAACATGTTATCCATGCATTGGTCTAAATCGTTTTCCTGGGTAGTGGTTCCTAATGTGGAACCTTGCATCGTGTAACCATAGTTTGGGTTGTTCTTTCCTAGGTGCATAACTTTGCACTTGTCCACATTAAATTTCATCTTCCATTTGGATGCCCAGTCTTCCAATTTATTAAGATCCTCTTGCAATTTTTCACAATCCTCTTGGGTTTTGACAACTTTAAATAGTTCTGTGTCATCTGCAAATTTGATAACCTCACTCATTATTTCCTTTTCCAGGTCATTTATTTCTCCATTGGGAAAATTGGTCATTTAGCCCTACCCTCTGTTTTCTGTCTTTTAATCAGTTCCTGATCCACAATAGAACACTGTCTCCTATCCCATGACTTTAGTTTTGCCAAAGGTTTCTGATGAGGGACCTTGTCAAAGGCTTTCTGAAAGTCCAGATACACTATATCAACCGACTCACCTTTGCCTACTTGTTTATTCATACCTTCAAAAAAACAACAGATTAGAAGGACAAGATCTTCCTTGTCTAAAGCCATGTTGGCTGTCTCTCATTAAGCCATGACTCTCTACATGTTCAGTAATTTTGTTCTTTATGATGGTTTCCACCATTTTTTCTGGTACTGACATCAGGCTCACCGGTCTGTAGTTTCCCGGATCACCCCTGGAGCCCTTTTTAAAAATTGGCATTACATTGGCGATCCTCCAGATGTTTTAATGATAATTCACAGATTACTAATAGCTGATCTGCCATCTCATATTTCAATTCTTTCAACACCCTTGGATGTATACCATCTGGTCCAGGTGATTTGCTACTCTTCAGTTTATCAAATAGTTGTAATACATCTTCCCGGGGTATCAATATTTCCTTCAACTCTTCTGCAGTATCACCTTTAAATACCACTTCAGTCATGAGTAACATCCCTACGTTTTCCTCAGTAAAGACCGAAGCAAAGAATTCATTCAGTCTCTCCGCTATAGCCTTGTCCCCTCTTACTGCCCCTTTTACCCCTCTATCATCTAATGGTCCAACTGACTCTCACAGTTTTTTTGACACAAATGTACTTGAAAAAGTCTTTATTACATGTTTTTGCTTCCATAGCAAGTTTCTTCTCATATTCTCTCTTCGCCTGCCTTATCAATGTCTTGCATTTAACTTGCCAGTGCTTGTGCTGTTCCCACTTTTCGTCATTTGTCTCTTTTTTCCATTTCCTGAAAGATGCTTTTTTGGCAACAACAGCCTCTCTGACCTCACCTTTAAACCATGCTGGCAGTTTTTTTGACTTCCTTCCACTTTTCTTAATGTGTGGAATACAGCTGGCCTGGGCTTCCAAGATACTATTTTTTAACAACACCCAATCTTGATGTAAGTCTTTAACCTTTGCAACTGCTCCTTTTAGTTTTTTCTTAACTAACTTCCTCATTCTATCATAGTAGTTAAAAGGTAGTGCTGTGGATTTCCTTACCATCCCTCCTCCATTAATTAAATCAAACGTGATCATGCTATGATCACTACTGCCAAGTGGCCCCAACGCCCTTATCTCTTGCACCAGATCTGGTGTTCCACTAAGGACTAAGTCCAAAATGGCTTCCCCTCTGGTTGGTTCATGAACCAGCTGCTCCTTTGAGAGACTACATTTGATTGATGAAATGCTGAAAACTTTAATATGGGGAGCTTATATTATAAGGGACATGTGGAAAACTGTGTGCTAATTACACATTAGAGGACTTACACACATCAGTGGGCTCTTACATGCACATGTTAGACAGCTGCTATTCTGTAAGCCTGTGCGTAAGTCCCATTGTGTTTACTTTCAGTTTGGATATACACAGGGCAGAGCACATACAGGCCCTAAAGTTAAAGACTGTAACTTAACCATGTTTCTCCAAATCTACGCCTGGTCATTTCCACTTGTGCTGAAGCAGGCATAATTGATGCAACTATGTTATGCCAATTGGTATGCTCCTGTTCTGTAAGGAAAAGTATGTGTATACTTCACTTTATAAACTAGATCCCAAATACACATGTGGCAGCTCATGCTAACTGTGGAGGAATTTTCAGAATTACCCTCAACAGACTGAGCACTTTCTGACATGATATTAACAGATGTTCAGTCTCTGCCCACCTGAGACAAACCTACTGATTGCCGTTAATGCAAAGATCCGACTCCCATGGTATGCCTGGGATAAGGCACATTGCACAATACAGGATGGATACCAGAGGGATTTATTAGCACCGGTCTTCTCATGTTGCCATTATTGTCCAATGCTGCCAGGTCTCTCGTGGTTTCAGCATACGTAAATGAAGAAGAGGAAAGAGTGTTCAGCCTTGTTGGAAAGAATAAGAAATAAATCCTCTGGGATTCTCACTCACTCCCTCAAGCAGCCAATACAAAAAGAGTCACCGAGTCCAAACACTAAGCAATGAAGGGAAGGTGATGATCAAATTTCCACAACACCTAAACGCATATAAGACAGCCAACTAGAGAAATCTGCCAATATTATTTAAAGACCTCCGACAGGAGGGGGTGCGAGAGAAAAAGCCAAATAGGCAATAAGCCACAAGCCAACACCCACTTTCCTCAAATATCATTCATAGGCCAAAATGTGTTTTGCAATTTTCTAAATGCATTTAAAAACACCAGAAAACACTTAGCTTAGCAGCAGTATCTCAAAGAGGGCTGTAATTCACTCTCTTCAAAGGCTAGAGGTCTAGCAAGCTGGACAGGCGTCGACTTGCGTTTATTTATTTATTTATTTATTTAACTATTTCTTTTATACCGCCCCTTCCAGAGATCAAGGGCGGTTTACATATAACAGGTTAACAGTCTTGTACACAGATTGTATACATTTTACATAGAACAATAGAAATCAACTATTTACATTGAACATTGTACATAGAACAATAGAAATCAACTATTTACATTGAACAGTAAATATATTAAAGAAAAACAATAAGCAGAGACATCTTTTAAGTATTAAAGCAAGAACTTTGAAGGTATTAAAGCAAACACATCAAACTTTTTACAAATGTATATTTACAGTGTGTGGTGTGTGTGTTGTGTGGGGCAGATATTGGGGTAGGTGTTGGAATTTAGTTCCTTTTTTTTTTTTTTTTTTGTCGTCTTTGAGGCATGTGAGTGGGGGGGGGGGGTAGGCTTGTGTTTATATTGTTTGGGTTAAGGGAGTTTGTGCATGTGTGACCAGGTTTGTTGTGGAGCTAGCTTTGGGGTAGTAGGGGACTTCGAAGTGTTCAGTGAACAGGTAGGTCTTTAATTCTTTTCTGAATTGGAAGAGGTCTCTTATGGTGCGAAGTTCAATAGGGAGGTCGTTCCAGAGTGTAGGGGCAGTGAATGAGAATGCTCTGGAGCTAGTGGTGTTCTTAGTTTTGCGGATGGTTTTAGGTATGATGAGCGAGTGGGCCGCGTTTTGTCTGAGGGTCCTTGTCGAAGTTGGAGATTGCAGTAATGTGGATAAGTGTGAGGGGGTTATGTCGTTTATGAGTTTATAGGTTGTTAGGATGATTTTATATTTAATTCTACTGTTTATAGGGAGCCAGTGGAGGTCTAGCAGTATAGGGGTTACGTGATCTGTTAGGGGAGCTTTAGCAATCACTTTTGCACAGATGTTTTGTGCTCTTTGTAGAAGGTAGGTGCTTTTTTGCGGGAGGCCTATTAGGAGACTATTGCAATAGTCAAAGTGAGGGGTGATCAGTGTACTTACTACGGATCTAAAGTCTGGTGTTTCTAGGAGTGGCCTTAGGTGTTGAATTGTTTTGAGTTTATAGAAAATGGTTTTTACTGTTTGTTTTATGTGTGGTAACATGGTGAGAGTGTGGTCTATTATTACTCCTAAGTATTTTACCTGTTTTTTGACAGGTATGGAGGTTTTGTTGATAGTGATTATTTCCGGGTAGGTGTTCTCAGTCATAGATGATCTTGTCACAAACATTGCCTCAGTTTTTTTGAAGTTTATGCTGAGGTGGTTAGTTTCCATCCAGGAGGTGGTTTCAGCCATGCATTTGGATAGCGAGTCATATGTAGGGTTTTTAATGGTTATGGGGGTAGCTAGCATGATGTCATCGGCATATATAAAGTGGTTAATCTTGTGTTTTTTAAATATGTTTGTTATCGGTTGCAGGTACAGGTTAAATAGGAGGGCTGATAGGGCTGATCCTTGGGGTATTCCCTGTCCTTGGGGGAATGTTTCTGATGCTTGTTGGTCAATTTGGACGCGTATTAATCGGTGTGAAATGTAGGATTTGAACCAGTTAAGGACGGTCCCGCCTATTCCTAGATTTTCTAATCTGTTGATCAGTGTTAGATGATTAATGTTATCGAATGCGGCTGAGATATCTATAAATAGGAGTAGGTAGCCTTGTTGTTTGTCATCTGTGCCCTTGATGAGGAAGTCCATAAGGGTGATTAGGAGGGTTTCTACTCCATGGGATGGGCGGAAACCAAATTGGTGTGAGTCAAGGGGTTTGTATTCATCAATGTGTTCCTGTAACTGAATTTGAATTGTTTTCTCTATAATTTTGGCTATGAACGGAATGCTGGCTATAGGTCTGTATGAGTTTGGATCTTTTGAGTCTAGCTTATTATTCTTTATTATTGGTCGGAGTGTTGTGAGTTTTAGGGCATCAGGCATGATGCCCTGTGATAGAGATTGGTTAACTATGTGTTGTAGATTTACTGCCAGTTCCTCTTTCGTACACTTAATCCATGAAACGGGGCATGGGTCAAGTGGGGAGGTGGTGGTGTTTATCATTGTTATGATTTTGAGGAGTTGTTTTTGTTCTATCAACTGGAAACTTGTCCATTCATGCGTGGTTTTCGTGTTTGATAATAAAGAAGTTGGGGTAGTGGGCTTGTTTTTTAGTTTTTCTGCAAAATGATTAGCTAGTGTTTGTATATTAATTGCTTGTTTAGGTTCGCTGTTATTAGCTTTGGTTAATGTTTTTACTATCGCGAATAACTCCCTAGGGCGGTTGATGGATGAGTTTATTACTTTAGAGTGGTAGTCTCTTTTTGATTTGTTAATTGCGTTTTTGTATTCTATAAGTAGGACCATGTATTGGGATTTGTTTTCATCAGATTTTAGTTTTCTCCATCTCTTTTCTTGTCTCCTCAGTTGTTTTTTTAGTTTTCTCAGCTCTTTCGTGAACCATTTTTCTGTCTTTTTTGTTTGCTTGTGTAAGACTTTTGTGTGGACAGCTGCTTTTTGAATGGTTAGGTTCCAATTTGATATGGTTGAGTTGATGTCTGGTGTGGTTGTATCTAGTTTGGGTAGTACTTTGTCGAGGAATGTGTCTTTGTCAAAGTGTTTGAAGCGTGATATATGCGGGGTTGTGCTCCCATTATTTTTTGGGACTTGTGCTGATAGCTGGATTGTGATTAGATGGTGGTCTGACCAGGGTACTTCGGTTATACTCGGGGTGGTATGTAGTAGGTGACTGTAGAGTGAGGCTGGGAGGAAAATTACGTCAAGTATGTTGCCTCTTTTGTGTGTAGGAGCATGTATTATCTGTGTGAACCCCATTTGTGACATGGCATCTATGAAGTTATCTGATTGGGAATGGTTCAGTGATGGGAGGTTCAAGTCACCAAGGAGTATAAATGGTTTGCTTTGTGACGCTGTGCATGCAAGTTCTAGGATAGGGGTGAGATTTTTTTGATCAGATGAGGGGGGTCTGTAGATGAGGGTGAGAGCCATGGTTTTATTTTCTATGTTAACAATGTCCATACCATCTATATTATTTAGGTTTGTAAGGGTGAATTTTAGGTCATTTTTGGTGAGGATCAATACACCCCCTCCTCTTTTTATGTTCCGTTGGCAATTGAATATGTCATATTGATATGTGGTTAGTTGGTTTAGTAGTATAGTGTCTGTAGGTGAGAGCCATGTTTCAGTAATACAGATAATGTCAGGGGAGGTATCGTTAATTATGTCATTAATTATTGGTAATTTATTTCTTATTGATCGGATGTTTATTAGGATGAGTTGTAATTTGGTGTTTGTATTGTCGTTTTGGTCGATTTTATCGCTTATAGGTTGTTGCTTTATTTGGATGAGTCGGTGATGACGTTTGTGTGAGGTGTGGCGCGAATGGTGATTGCGAGAGTTTGTGTATGTAGAACTATATGTTGGATTCTGGTACAGATTGTAGGTGATTGGGAAATTATTGTAAGGGTTCCGGTTATGATTGTGGATGATTGGAATGTTTTTGTATGGACCTTGGTTGGTTTTGTAAGTGTATATATGTTGAGTTAGGAGGGTTATTAAGAAGAGAGTGAAAAGGAGATTTATAATCCTAGTAGGAGACATTGTGCTCATTTTATGAGGTAAAGGGAAGAGTGTTAGGGGAGGTAGTTGGAGGGAGGGAGGTTATTGCTGGTAACAGTATCTCAGGCTGACAGTGCAGGGAGGGTACTTACTACTGGCAACTGTGTCTCACGATGACAGTTCAGGAAAAAGTAATTACCATTGGCAGTAAGTATCACACAATAATTACTACTGGCAATGATTACTACTGGCAACAGTATCTCACAATGATTACTACTGGCAATGATTACTACTGGCAACAGTATCTCACAATGATTACTACTGGCAATGATTACTACTGGCAACAGTATCTCACAATGATTACTACTGGCAATGATTACTACTGGCACTTCTATCCGGGCTGCATCGGGACAGGAACGTGCCAGCTTCTTGAAACGTCCTTAGAATGAAGAAACAGCCTCCTTCATCAATCTTTTGAAGGCAGCGGTAACACCCATAAGCAGTCCTTAGCCAATGGTATCACAACACCAGAATCCAAATCACTGATAGTCTCAAAAAGTTTATTTTTTGAAACATTCCACTGACGGTCAGTCATCCTGGGTGGTGTATGTGGTGACATGCCCGTGCAAGAAAATATATGTTAGGAGGACATGTCGCAAAGTCAGGATCCATTTACTAGAGCATAAGTCATATCTGACCACAAAGACGCTCACCGCACCAATGGTTCAGCATTGCCTCCAAATGGGCCATCGCTGGGAGGATATGTGATGGTTTGTAATTGATATGGTGAGTGTTTTCGTGAATGGTGACAGGCTGTGTAAGTTAACTAGACTTGAACTGAAATGAATATTTACCTTGAACGCAGTGCAGCCTGCGGGTCTTAATGATTCAGTGGATTGGATGACAGCCGAGTGATTCCATTAGCTTTTGGTGGATGATGCAATGACAATTTAATCCCATGTAGCCCCTCTGCTTCCTCAACTCGTTCCCCATCTGCTCCTCTCCAGGTGTTAGGCTTGCACTCCTTAACTGTAGGTCCCTCAGAACTAAAACCTTATTTCACAGAACTCATTAGATGTTCTATTTCTTACAGAAACATGGTTACATGATGGTGAGGACCCCCTTCTAGCACATTGCCTGCCCCCTGGATTTTCGGCCTTTTCTTCCCCGCGTTTGGGATGGAATGGAGGTGGTATAGCTATCCTCCATCATTCGTCACTACCGCTGCATGAAATTCAGTCATCAGCCTTACATTACCATGAGTCTCTCCTCCTTCGTCTTGATTCAATTCTGCCTCTTATTTCCTTCTCATCTACACCCCTCCCTCTTTGTCCTCAGATCACTGGGACTCACTATTACTCACTCTCTCAGAGATTTCCCTCTCATACCCCGACATTCTTATTCTTGGCGATTTTGAACCCTCCAACTCACCCCAGAGATAGGATCTTCTCGTCCCTCTTGGATGACCTTTCCCTACAGCAGCACGTTTGCCTCCCCACGCATACGGCTGGCTACACTCTTGACCTTATTATTACATCAACATCTTCTCCCTTTTTGCCCTCCTCATTGTCCACTTTTCCTCTTCCCTGGGTCAGATCATTATTGCATGCTTTTCTCTCTGCAATCATTTATTTATTTAAAGTTTTTATTTACCGTCTTTCTACAATTCAAGACAGTTTACATGAAACTTAAAATAATAGTGTAGACACAGCTGTTATGGAATCAAAAACGCATAATAAAGACTTTTTCAAGTACATTTGTAGCAAAAAACCTGTGAGAGAGTCACTAAAAACCTGTGAGAGAGTCACCAAATCAACCAACATACAAGACCTATACCAATCAAAACAAAGAGAATATAACAACCTCAACAACCAAAAGAAAAGAGAATACTACACAAACCTGCTTCTAAAATCTGCCAACAAGCCTAGAGAACTCTTTGAAATAGTGAAAACTCTCACCAAGGAACCTAATCCTGAAAAATCTGATCAAATAGATCCTCAAACCTTCGCAACCTACCTCCAAGAAAAAATCACTGCCCCACACCAGCCAATCATGTGCACCACCACTAAACCAACAGCACAAAAGAAAACCTGGGAAAAGTTCAGCATCCCATCAACGGATCAAATCTCTCACATTACCACCTCGATCAACACTAACACCGCACCAACAGACCCATGCCCAGTGGTCTGGATCAAGGCTGTAAAGAAGGACTTCATCCACACCATACACAACATAGTGCACAACTCCCTAACCCAAGGCATCATGCCAAACACTCTAAAGCTAGCAACAATACGACCAATCCCCCCAAAATCCCAACTAAATAGGAACAATCCAGCTGCTTACAGACCCATCTCAAGCCTCCCCCTACTAGCGAAAATTATCGAAAAGGTGGTCCAACACCAACTCAAGGATCACATCGACAACCATGCCCCGATGGACCCAAATCAACACGGCTTCCGTCCAAACCATGGTGTTGAAACACTACTGATCTACCTTTTCGATGATCTGATCCAAATCATTGACAACATTGAGAGGCATCATCATGATCTTCATGGACATCTCAGCGGCCTTCAACACTGTGGACCACAGCATACTTCACGCAAGACTTCAGGACATCGGCTTACATGGCACAACCATGAAATGGTTCACCTCATACCTCACAAACAGACAGCTCCAAGTCAAAAGTGGCGCCATTACCTCCCAACCAATAAGAATCAACCAAGGCGTACCACAAAGATCCGCCCTATCTGCCCTATTATTTAACCTCTACATTCAACCACTCTGCAACATAATCAAGAACCACAATATACAATACACAATATATGCAGATGACATCATGATATATACTCCACTCAATCTTGACAACCCAGACTACACCACAATATCAGACTGCCTCCAGCAAATGACACTCTGGATGCTAGAAAACAACCTGACCATAAACTGCAACAAGACAGAAGCTCTAATCATCACTTGAAATGCCGCCTTCACCCTACCTACCAACATCAAATTGAATAACATCACCATACCAATAAAGAACGAAGTAAAGTACTTCAGAGTAACACTCGACAAAGAACTGAACCTACAGTTGCACATCAGCAGAACCACCAAAAACGCATATCTCAAAATGAGAACAATCCGACGCCTCAAGCCAATTCTCTCACAGGATCACTTCCGCACAGTCTGTCAAGCTCTAATCACACCCATATTAGACTTCGGCAACCCCATCTACCTTGGACTCTCAAAACAAACACTTCGTCCCCTGAAGATGGCTCAAAACACTGCCGCCCGAATAATAACAGGATCATCAAGACACGATCACATCATCCCCCCATTCTCAACCAACTCCACTGGCTCCCCATCAGCACCCGCATCAGATATAAAGCAATAATAAACATATTTAAAATCAAACACAACCTCTCAGCAAACAGCCTAACACCCCTCATCAAATCTGACACAAGCACCATACCAAAGAGGAGAGGCACCTCAGGAGCCATTATCACCCCCGTAACATTTACCAAAGCTAGGCAAGACATGACAAGAAGAGCACTCTCCATGACTGCCCCCGCTCTCTGGAACTCCCTCCCGGATGACCTACGATCAAAGACTTCAGGAAGCAGCTCCCTCCCGGATGACCTATAGACATCAAAGACTTCAGGAAGCAGCTCAAAACCACGCTTTTTATTGAACACTATAGTGACATTACATAACCAAACTGTAATTTAGCCCATGGCGGCTACCTAAAATTCCACCCCCCTCTATCCCATCCCCCCAACTTCCCTGTATATACTTACCTGTACATAGCCTATCCTGTATATAGCTGTATTTAACTACTTGTACATAACTCAGCCTATATATACCTCACCAAGAAATCAATGCCTTCACCCCCACAATCACTTTCCTGTGTTAACACTGCATCCCTACCCCTAATAATTACACTCCTTGGTTGTTTGAAGTGTAAACCGCTTTCATTTCAGGAGAAATCGGTATATAAATCCTTTTAAATAACTAGCTAAATAAAATTAGATGATAGAGGGGTAAAAGGGGCACTAAGAGGGGACAAGGCCATAGCAGAGAGACTGACTGAATTCTTTGCTTCGGTCTTTACTGAGGAAGATGTAGGAATGATCCGCATGACTGAAATGGTATTTAAAGGAGATGCTGCACAAAAATTGAAAGAAATATCGATATATAGTGTATCTGGATTGAAGGTGTGAATAAACAGATAGACAAAGGTGAGTTGGTTGATATACTGTAGTGTATCTGGATTTTCAGAAAGCCTTTGACCAGTTCTCTCATGAGAGACTTTTGGTAAAATTAAAAAGTCATGGGATAGGAGGCAGTGTATTATTGTGGATCAGGAATTGGTTAAAAGATAAAAAGCAGAGGGTAGGGCTAAATGGCCAATTTTCCCAATGGAGAAAGGTGAATAGTGGTGTACCCCAGGGATCTGTGCTGGGTCCGCTGCTTTTTGACATATTCATAAATGACCTGGAAAGTGGAATAACGAGTGAGGTTATCAAATTTGCAGATGACACAAAACTATTCAAAGTTGTTAAAACCCAAGAGGATTGTGAAAAATTGCAAGAGGATCTTGATAAATTGGAAGACTGGGCATCAAAATGGCAGATGAAATTTAATGTGGACAAGTGCAAGGTTATGCACCTAGGAAAGAAAAACCCAAACTATGGTTACACGATGCAAGGTTCCACATTAGGAACCACTACCCAGGAAAAAGATTTAGGCGTCATTGTGGATAACATGTTAAAACCCTCGGCCCAGTGTGCAGCGGCAGCCAAGAGAGCAAATAGAATGCTAGGTATCATAAGGAAAGGAATGGAAAATAAAACAAAAAATGTAATGCCTCTATACTGTTCCATGGTGAGACCGCACCTTGAATATTGTGTGCAATTCTGGTCGCCGTATCTTAAAAAGGATATAGCGTTTTTAGAAAAGGTTCAGAGAAGAGCCACTAAAATGGTAAAGGGGATGGAAGGATACTCCTATGAAGAAAGGCTAAAAAGGTTAGGGCTCTTTAACCTGGAAAAGAGACGGCTGAGGGGAGATATGATAGAAGTCTATAAATTAATGAACGGAGTGGAAAAGGTAAACGTAGATTGATTGTTTACATCATCAGAATATAGAAAGACTAGGGGACATGCAATAAAGCTACAGCATAACATATTTAAGACTAATAAGAGAAAATATTTTTTTCACTCAACGTGTACTCAAACTCAGGGATTTGCTACCAGAGGATGCAGTAAAATCTGTTAGTGTAGCCGGGTTTTAAAAGGTTTGGACAAGTTCCTGGAGGAAAGGTCCATAAACCATTATTAAGAAGGGACCCAGGATATCAATGCTTGACCCAGTAGAAGCATTGCGGAACCTGTGTCTTTTGGGGAAACTGCTAGGTACGTATGACGTAGATTGGCCACTGTTGGAAACAGGATACTGGGCTTGATGGACCTTGGTCTGTCTCAGTTTGGCATATTTTATGTTCTTATGAACAGGCATAAGTTAATGATAAAATTTATACATAATTACAGGTTGGTAGGTCAGGGAGGTGGTTTGGGTGTTGAATGGGGACAAAAGAAGTTGGTCAGAAGATGGGGGAGGAGGAGCATTTGGTGTAATGGGGGGGTAAGGTAAGATGGGAGTGGTCGTAGTTAGGTTACATTTGGGTGGGAGTGGTTAAGGGGGAAGGGTAAAGCATTCTTGGTAGAGGTAGGTTTTGAGCCTCTTCCGGAATTCGGAGTGGTTTGGGCAATTTCCTAAGTCGAATGGGAGGGCATTCCATACTGTGGGGCATAGAGGGAGAAGGCCCTATTACAGGTGGATTGCTTGCTCTTTTTCTTCAGTGATGGTACAGTATGTTTAAGGTGTTTGCAGTGTTGGTTTGATGTTATCTGGTGTTTTTAGGTTTATAGAGTAGTGAGCAAAATTATCCCGCACATCTGATTCTTCTTCCTCTGCCCTCTCAAACTCATCTCAGCTTTGGCGCTGTATTACGCCACTGACCCTCCAGTTACTTCCTCCATCGGATCAACTCCTGCCACCGGACTTCTCCTCTCTGTTCCCTGACTCCCAGGCTCGTACCTGGAATGATACTCCATCTGTTACTTTGGATCAGATAGCTCCCTTATGCCCTGCCCCTATAGCTCCCACCCGTACTCGCTGCCCCTGGTACCATGCAGGGCTCTACTTACACCGTAATTATCTTCGCCGCACCGAGCGCTA
Organism: Ichthyophis bannanicus; assembly: GCA_033557465.1. Lineage (NCBI taxonomy): Eukaryota > Metazoa > Chordata > Amphibia > Gymnophiona > Ichthyophiidae > Ichthyophis > Ichthyophis bannanicus. Next base: position 198,290,865 of record CM066045.1, read on the forward strand.
TTGGTGCACTTGACCATCCACCAAAACCCTCAATAATTTTCGACAGTGTCACAAGGAGTATCGGGCGCATCTACATCAAGCTAAGCAAGATTACTATTCCAACCTGTTACTGCTTCCTCTAACTCTTCACGCCAGTTGTAGTCTGTCCTCTGCTCTCTCTACTCAGGTTTCATTGCCCTCGCTCTGGACTCAGCTTTGTTGGCTGACTATTTCTCTACTAAGGTTCTCACCCTTCATGATACTTTTTCCTCCTGTCCCTCACCATTATCCCCAGACTCCTCAGGTCATTTTCCCCAGAGCCAACCGTTAACCTATCACTGATGCATACCTGGTCTTTTCGACCAATTGTCCCGGCTGAACTGTCTGCTACATTAACCTCTTCTCAAAAGACGACCTGCATGTTGGATCCACTTCCTTCAAAGTGGCTTCTTGAGCCCTCCCTTGCCCTTCTTCCTCCTATTCTTTCACTGCTTAACAACAGTCTCAACACTGGGAGATTCCCAGCCCCCTGGAAGCATGCTACTGTATGCCCCATCCTCAAAAAGCCCTCCTTGGATCCCGCTGTTCCGGCTCACTGGCGTCCTGTTTCTAACTGACCTGGTGAAAAGCGGGATATAAATACAGTTAAATAAATAAATAAATAAATAAACTTACCTTTCCTGTCCAAAATTCTGGAAAAGCTGGTTTTCGCCCAATTATCCACTCATCTCACCTCTATTAATGCTCTCCACCCCCATCAGTCTGGTTTTTGGGAAAGTCACAATACCGAATCTATCCTACTCTCTCTTCTAAGCAAACTACATGTGGCTCATGAGCACAGTGACTTTATTCCTGCAGTTTCCCTAGACATCTCCTCTGCCTTTGATTTAGTGCAGGCATGTCCAACAGGTAGATCGCGGAGGGGTCAGAGGTAGATCGCCAGCCCCACTTGGCTCCATCTCTCCAGCAGCTCATCCCCATTGCTAGGAGAGAGCTCATGCCGGCAGGTCGTCTGCCGAGGGCTTGCTGCCGCTGCTGATTCTTTGCCTGTCTTTTTCCCCTGCCTGCGGGAATCTTGCCTGCGGGTGTATTGGGGTGCTTGTTGTTTTCATGCCAATAGTTTGTGGGTACCCCAGGGGGCCACCGCCCACGCCCCGCAACGAGACACCACAGGCCCGGCATCATACCTGGTCTCCTGCCTCTCAGAATCACCCATTCCTGCCCCCGCCCCAACACCCCTTAGAATTGTGTTATATACCGGGCGATATCCATTCACCTGGGCTTTACCTGAATACACTTACCGTATTAGTTGTGTCATGTGCTAGTCATTGGTCGCTTTATAGTTCGCTTTCATTAAATGTTTTCGGGCAGACACAACAAAGTGTCAAGAATTTGGTGATTTTGGCGGGCTTTTCCAATTTTGTTCTAACTTGCCTATGCCTTGCCTTCAAATTGGTTCAAACCACTGTGACTTTTGCTTGCCTCTGCAATTTTATTTTGCCTAGCCTTTGTGTTGATTCTACACTGCAATTTTATTTCGCCTTGCCTTTGCGTTGATTCTACACTGTGTGCAGAATTTATTAAATCGTGTGTGGTATTTGAACTTGTTTGATGGTATTTGATTTTATCTGGTTTGCTGGACAGGTGTTTGAGTTTTTTTGATGATTGTTTGGTGGTATTTGATTATTGGTGCCAGTATGATGAATTCTTATTTTTGCTTTTAGAACTGCATGTGTGGTTTTGGCATCTCCAATCCTTGTATTGCACATCATCCAGAGGTCTTCAGTTCCTGTTGATCTTTAATACTTTGGGACAGTGACAGTTTTGGACCAGATTCAGCCAGTGTTAATACTAACTTAGCAGATTTGGCCTTCTTACATCCAGCCACCCCAGTATAACGAAGATGAGTGTTCCAAAGAAGAGCAAAACCTACCACTTTCATGATGAATGGGAAATGGACTACTTCTTCATCATGGTGAAAGACAAGTGTTGTTGTCTAAATTGTTACGCCCCAATATCCTTGCCCAAAAAGGGTAATCTGGAACGTCATTATAAGGCTCTGCATAGCAATAAGTTTGATGCTGATTTTCCACCCAAAAGTGAAATTCGTAAACTGAAGCTCAAAGAACTTAAATTGAAATTGGCTACTCAGCAACAGTTGATGGCGAAGCCAAGGTCACAGTCGGTCAATGCAACCATAGCATCCTTCAAGGTCAGCAACCTGATCGCAAAGAAATGCAAACCTTTCACTGAAGGGGAATTTGTAAAAGATTGTTTTCTTGAAGCAGCTGACAATCTTTTTGAAGTATTTAAAAATAAGAAAGAGATCATAGCTGCTGTTCAAGATGTACAATTGTCAAGAAACACCGTCGTGTGGAGAATAGAAAAGATGTGTGCAGACACAACTGAACAATTGTTGGAGGATGTTTCAAATTGTGTTGCTTTCTCACTCCAACTGGATGAATCTACAGACATAAGAGACACAGCCCAGTTACTAGTCTTTATCCGGATGGTTTTTGAAGACTTCAGTGTTAAAGAAGAATTACTTGGAATGATTTCTTTAAAAGGGAGAACTACCAGTCAGGAAATATTCAGTTCTTTTCATTCTTTTGTGACAAAGTGTAATCTTCCATTGCATAGGACTTGTTTCCATCACTACTGATGGAGCAAGAGCAATGACAGGTGAGGTTAACGGTTTCATAGCCCTCTGTAGACAGCATGACGACTTACCAGATTTCCTTACTTACCACCATTCACCAACAAGTTTTGGCAAGCAAGAGACTCAATCACTTTCAAAACTAAATTCAGTTTGTGGAAGATCACTTCAAAGACGGCTTTTCAATCTTACTCTTGATGAAGGGGCAGCGGAAATCATTTTGCACACAGATGTAAGGTGGCTAAGTAGGCACAAATTTCTGCAAAGATTTCGTGATTTGCTGAATGAAATAAGAAGGTTTTTGAAGAGGGGAGATGACCATGCAGAGTTGGAAGATGAGGAGTGGTTATGTGATCTGGCATTTCTCGCTGACTTTACAGGCAAACTAGGTTATATGAAACTTGAACTACAAGGTAAAAACAAATGCATTGGCGAGATGCATATTTTTTTTGCATACAGTTTCATCCTACAAGAGCAAATTTGAGCTAATGATGACTGCCCTTGCAAACACTTTTGATCATTTTCCTAATACGCAGGACCATCTGGGACAATATCCAAATTTTGTTTTTCAGAACAAGAAGTATGTGACAGAAATCTGTTCTGTTATCCAGGAATTCGAAAATAGATTCTGTGACTTCCAAAAAATTGGAACAGTTGTGGAGTATTTATCATACCCATTCAAAGTAGATGTGGACATTAAAGAATCTGCAGCTGCTATCAGTAAAAATTACTCATTGAACAAGCCATCTCTTGAAAACGAAATATTAACCCTTAAAAATGACATTTTTCTCAAGACCCGTGCTGAGCAAGAATCGTTTTGGAAGCTAGTGCCTAGAGACAAATTTCCCAACTTGAGAAGATGCAGTGAAGCTGTACACTCCTGTTTCGGTTCAACTTATTTGTGTGAATCTGCATTTTCCCACCTGAAAATGACAAAGAGTACACAACGTTCCAACATGACAGATGAACATCTCCAGGATTCCCTGAGACTGGCCCTCACGCAATATTCACCCAACTTCAAAAAGCTGGTGGATGAAATGCAGGCTCAGATGTCTCACTAATGAGCAAGAGTGAAATATTAAAGATTGTGCAAGATCAGGCTGGATCAATCCTCAACCTAAATTTAACAAAAATTACTCAATAAAAGTTAAAGAAAGTTATTAAGACAGTTAAAGAAAGTTATTACTCAATAAAACTTTAAGAAAAAATGTACTTTCCATTTCCCCTCGCAGTTCTTACTGGATCCTCGTCTCTCTGTTTTGTTTTTGCTTAATTTGCTTAACAGCTGATCACATCCAAGTAAATGACAGAAGGTTCATTAAATGGGGGGGGGGGGAGAATCCTCCAACTTTATTGGGTTAAAATTTAATTTGAAACTAATTTGACGACTTCTTGATCTAGACCCCCTAAATGCCTGTCTCACCACCATCCATTCCTGGATGTCCACAAATTTCCTACATTTAAACCCATCAAAATCAGTTGCCACATGGTTTACCTTTGGTGCTCGATCCCCCTCTCAGGTTCCTATGATCTCTTCAGCCCCATTTATTTTATTTATTTATTTATTTAGCTGTATTCATATCCCGCTTTTCACCGGGTCAAAGCGGCGTTACATTAAGGGGTGGGGGAAATTAAGTATACGGGCGGGGCCATCACCGAGGAGGTAACATTGATGATTTTGACATAGGATAGACTTTGGACATGGGACAGACTTTGGGCATGGACAGGTTAGTATAGCCCCATCCCACTAGCCTCCTCCTTCTGCTATTTTGGTGTGATCCTGGACTCTTCTTTCTCCTTTGCAGAACATATTTCTTCCCTTACATGACAGGCCTTCTACTGCCTATGCCAAATTCGTGCAGTCCGCCCCTTTCTCTCCACTTCTTAACCACACTTCTCCTATCCCTGGTCACTTCAAGGTTTGACTATTGCAATGTTGTTCTGGCTGGCCTTCCCCAATACCAACTTCAAAGACTGCAACTCCTACAAAATACAGCTGCGCAGATCCTCACGCACTCCACTAGGTTTGATCATATTACCCTGCTTATCTGGCTTCAATGGTTACCTATCCGTTTTTAGAGTCCATTACAAGATACTGACCATTGTCCATAAAGCTATTCATGCCGGGACGCCGCAATATCTGGGGCATCTAATCCATCATCACACCCCTCGCCATCGTTAACGCCCCATCCACAACTATCGCCTTTTCTTCCCATCTGATTCACAAGCACACCTTGAGCACACTAGGAGCCCTGCTTTCTTTTTTCTAGGCCCCGCTTTGTGGAACTCACTTCCCCACACTCTCTGCTCAGAGCTTTCTTTCAACAAATTCAAAGCTGCCCTAAAAACTCATCTTTTTCAATTAGCCTTCGGCATCCCCACCCCTTGACAAACTCACCTGCACTCCAGTCTTCACTGACTGCCCTGACATCCCTGTTATTCCCCTTCCCTCCCCAAGCCCTGACGTCCTTTCTCTGCTTCTGTTTGCTTTGACTCTTCTTTCTTCCTGTCCCTGTTCTATGATTTGATGGTATTCTATTTCATTTCTTTTTTAAATTTTGTGCAGTCCATGTATTTAACTGCTCTGATGCACTAGCCTGAGCGGTCATTCAAGCAACATAATAAAGATAAAGCTACTGGACAACACTTGACTGTCACCAAGCCACGTGCCTTCGGTGGATGCAGCACGGTGGTCACTGCAAGCAGAGGAGGGAGAGGGGAAGGGGAGGTGCAGATTCCAGTCCCTTTAGTGATGGTGGTGGTGGTGGTGTTCAGTGCCGTCGAGTCCGTGTCGACTCCTGGCGACCCTCTGGACAGTTGACCTAAACTTTGTTTGGTCTTCAGCCAAGTGACTCATTGTTGATAGACTGGTACCCGTAGCTGCTGTTATTGTATCGATCCATCTCATTGCCAGCCTTCCTCTTGATGTCTTTCTCTAATGATCTCTCTTCACATGATGTGTCCAAAGTATGAAAGTCAAAGTCTTGTCATCTGAGCTTCTACAGAAAGCTTAGGTTTGATCTCCTCTAGTACCGACTGGTTTGTTCTTCGGGCAGTCCATAGTAAACGCAGTATTCGCCGCCAGCACCATAATTCAAAGCCATCAATTTTCTTCCTGTGCTTTTGTGTCACTGCCAGAGACGCCCTGGGCGGCACACTGGAATCACACCAATGAATGAGGTTGAAAGCCAGGGAGGGAGGTTTTTCTCATGGTGCATTTGGGGTAACATTTAAACCATCTGCATGTTGTATTGCTTTGCAAATGAAAGGAGCATCACAAAATGATATTTAGCTTTCTTCAGTTTTATTTAACTTGTCATTTTTCAATCCCATAAAATATGGATACAAAAGAAGTTTAATAGTTGGTACAAACTGTAGAGAAATTCAAACTGGCATTCGCAACAGAAAATCAACCTTTAGTGTAAGTCAGGGGTTTTCAGGCTTTTGCTGAAGGGCCCGTGTGGCAGCCGTGTGTGTGTGTGACCTCCCCCATGCACGTTTCTTCCTGTCATACCCTTTAGCTGTACCAGACTTTTAAGCCGGTTGCTAAAACGTTAGACAGTTAACACAATAATAAAGGGTAGGGCAGGCCGGCTGCAACTAGTTGCAGAGCTGGGGGCGGGTGGGGAGTGGACTTGGTTGTTTGCTCCTCCTCCTCCTCTTCCTCTTCTCCTAAAGGTCTAGTCTAGTTGAGCGGATACGCGAGTCTGGACAAAGTTGGGGCACAATGGTGGTGATATTGGCTTATTGGAACATCCGCGGGGTGAGTCGGGGAACAGGTTTAGTATTTGCCCTGTGTCGGGTATCCATGACAGGGAGTGGCTGGATTTCGGGTCTCGTAAATAGATAAACGTACTGCTGGTGGCCTCCTTCGCAGGTTTCCAGCTCCCGGGGCCCGTGAGGGTGAAAGTAAAAGTGAAAGGAGGGGGCGACCCGCAGCAGGACCGGGGGAGAGGGCGGAGCAGTGGTAGACTCGGTTTAGCTGCAGTTAAGCCTATGCCCACGTCTCTCTTACAGCTCGCACAGCCTATCCGCCTGCTTCTGGAATATACGGACACCGAGTACCAGGAGAAGCGCTACACCTGCGGAGAAGGTAATAGCCCAAGGCTCGGGGGTTCGCTGGGGGAGACTTTGTTCAGGGAATTGCAACGGTTTGGATGAGGGCAGATTCAGCCAGGGTTCAAATTCCACTTGCGCTCCTTGCAGCCTTGGGTATATCACTTAACCCTCTATTGCCTCGGTATAAACTGGGACTGGAAAATACCTGCTGTACCACTGGAAAGGCGTGAACTGAATCCAGCCTCATCAGAGAAGGTCAGGCCTCTTCCTTACAGAAGTGCAAAGTGCTAAAAAAAATGTCCTTGAAGCCGCGACTAGAGCAAAAGCAGCTTTGTTTGCGCTAGACTGGCTGTAGTCTAACGTGACCGAAGAGTAGCGCTCGTAGCTTTCTTAACGGGGAGGGAAGGAGAGGGAGTGCTGGGAGGCAAAGGAAGGGTAGGTGCTGGAAAAAGGGGGGGGGGGGGGGGGGGGGGGGGGAGACGGGTAGGTGCTGGAAAAGGGGGGGGGGGGGGGGGAGAGGGGGGAGAGACGGGTAGGTGCTGGAAAAAGGGGGGGGGGGGGGAGGGGGGGTAGGTGCTGGAAAAGGGGGGGGGGGGGAAGGGGGGGGGGGAAGGGTAGGTGCTGGAAGGGGGGGGGGGAGAGGGTAGGTGCTGGAAAAGGGGGGGGGGGGGACGGGTAGGTGCTGGAAAAGGGGGGGGGGGGAAGGGTAGGTGCTGGAAGGGGGGGGGGAGAAGGGTAGGTGCTGGAAAAGGGGGGGGGGGGATACGGGTAGGTGCTGGAAAAGGGGGGGGGGGAAACGGGTAGGTGCTGGAAAAGGGGGGGGGGGGAGACGGGTAGGTGCTGGAAAGGGGGGGGGGAGACGGGTAGGTGCTGGAAAAGGGGGGGGGGGAGAAGGGTAGGTGCTGGAAAAGGGGGGGGGGGAGAAGGGTAGGTGCTGGAAGGGGGGGGGGGGAGAAGGGCTGAAGATTCATTCTAGGGTGTCAGATACGCTTAGGCCAGTGTATTTTTCCCCCCATCCTCCTATTTTTCCCCTGCCACATGTGACCGTGCCTGTGTTATAGGTGGTTCTTCACCCCATAGGCCAACTCTGGAGTTACACAAGGGGAAACATTTGACACAAGCCTTATTTTTAATTGATTCCATTCAATTTATTACACACCTTTTGGAGTAGAGGAGTAACCTAATGGTTAGAATAGCCTGAGAATTGGGGAATTCAAGATTCAAATCCCACCACCACTCCTGTTGATCATGGGCAAATCACTTAATCCTCCATACTGGGGGCATTGAGCTATCCCCTAGCGCCGCCTCTTCTGTTACTATTGAAACACAGGGCCGGATTTAAGATTTTGATGCCCATAGGTAAGGCCAGACAGCTGATCCCAGGGGGGGGGGCAAGATTCCAAAGATTGGCAAGCCAGTAGAGTAGCAGAGGATGGCAATAGTGGCACAGTGGTACCTTCAGAAGCAGCACATGCAAACAGCACTAAAGAATGTGAGATCAGGCCCGTGTTCGGCCCCCTAGACAGCTGCCTGTGTTTAGCTCTGGGCCTGCTGAAATGGGTATTAATTAGCTAAAAGCCTAATCTCTTCTCTTCATAAGAGTGATGCCCGGTGAGATGACTGGGGCAGCCGGGATGTGATCTACTTAGATTTCGTAAAGCTTCTGATAGTCTTCTCTACAAGTCTGTGCAGGCTTGCCAGGCTGAGAGAAGGGAAAGAGCTGCTGAAGGGTGCAGATCAGGGGCTAGAAGCCACGAAAATGTGCCAAAGGGACTCGTCAAAAGGAGAATTTTAATCCAGAATCATACACTCCTTCTTTCCCTTGCACCTATTGACTGCTACTTATTTCATCCTCACATGGACACCAAGAATTATAACTCTAGATTTTTCTGTTTTTGCACATCTGTAAACTGTCCTGCTAACCACCAGGTTGAAGGGTAATGTAGTAAATATAAGGAAATAGTCTGAGGGCTACATGCTGTTTGACAGGGTAAGAACTAGCAGGCCCCAAACAGGAAGTGAGTTGAGAAGGTAAGATCTGTTTGACAAAGCATTTTGGAAAGGTTAATTGTATATGAGCGCACAGAGTTTCTCCATTCCAGAAAGGAGGCTGTAGAAGGCTATGAAAGCATCTCAATTAGTGTCTGGTTCTGGACACCACATCTACAAAAGGAGGAGCCACGTGTACCATCTGTGTGTGGGCAGAGAGGGGAAGGGACGGGGGAGCTGCGAGTACCATCTGTGTGTGGGCAGAGAGGGGAAGGGAAGGGGGAGCTGCGTGTACCATCTGTGTGTGGGCAGAGACAGGGAAGGGGGAGACGCGAGTACCATCTGTGTGTGGGCAGAGAGGGGAAGGGAAGGGGGAGATGCGAGTACCATCTGTGTGTGGGCAGAGAGGGGAAGGGAAGGGGGAGATGCGAGTACCATCTGTGTGTGGGCAGAGAGGGGAAGGGAAGGGGAGACGCGAGTATCATCTGTGTGTGGGCAGAGAGGGGAAGGGAAGGGGGAGACGCGAGTACCATCTGTGTGTGGGCAGAGACAGGGAAGGGGGAGATGCGAGTACCATCTGTGTGGGCAGAGACAGGGGAAGGGGGAGACGCGAGTCCCATCTGTGTGTGGGCAGAGACAGGGAAGGGGGAGACGCGAGTACCATCTGTGTGGGCAGAGACAGGGAAGGGGGAGACGCGAGTACCATCTGTGTGTGGGCAGAGAGGGGAAGGGAAGGGGAGACGCGAGTACCATCTGTGTGTGGGCAGAGACGGGGAAGGGAAGGGGGAGATGCGAGTACCATCTGTGTGTGGGCAGAGACGGGGAAGGGGGAGATGCGAGTACCATCTGTGTGTGGGCAGAGACGGGGAAGGGACGGGGGAGATGCGAGTACCATCTGTGTGTGGGCAGAGACGGGGAAGGGGGAGATGCGAGTACCATCTGTGTGTGGGCAGAGAGGGGAAGGGACGGGGGAGCTGCGAGTAACATCTGTATGTGAGCAAAGAGGAAGGGAAGGGGGAGATGCGAGTACCATCTGTGTGTGGTCAGAGAGGGGAAGGGAAGGGGGAGCTGCGAGTACCATCTGTGTGTGGGCAGAGACGAAGAAGGTGGGTCAGTTAAAAGCTGCTTTTCTGGGTAAGAACTAATTCCCACTCGTGCATTCCCTGATAATGGCACTTATACTGACTGAGCCCCTAACCCCTTTAGGCTGCTCTTAGCTATTTCCTTAAAGCCCAACTGTCACATTAGAAGTAGACTACAAGATTCATGAATTTAGATCTCTTGGGCAGATGGGAAAAGTGGTAGGTGAGATTTATGTGGGTAAATGAGGGTGAAGGGTGATAGATTCAGGAGTGATATGCGGAAATATTTATTTACGGAAAGAGTGGTGGATCCGTGGAATAGTCTTCCAGTGGAGGTGGTAGAGATGAGGACAGTATCGGAGTAACTGAATTCAAAAAAGCATGGGACAAACACAGAGGATCTCTAAAGGAAAAAAGGGGACTGTTAAGTTGTTGATATGGAAGGACAGACTAGATAGGCCATGTGGTCTTTTTCTGTTATGTTTCTATGTTTAATGTAGTTAAGTTCGGAAGTAGGTAACCAGGAAAAAGAGCTGGGGGGGGGGGAGGGGGGGTGTTCGGTGACATACTAGAAGAGCTCTTAAAGCTGAGCAGCTGCAGCCGGAGCTTGGAAAAGGAAACAAGCTCGTTCATTAGGGAAAGCCAAGGGGAACGCGAACGTAGGTTGAATGACTTTCACAGGGAGCAGCAGTGGGGTTGAAACTGGGTTTCTCCATTCCAGTCCCAATGGAGCTGTTGGAGCCCCTCAGAGCGGGAGGGTGGACTAGCTGACGACAGGGCCAGAGATGATTTGTTTTTCCATTACTGGAGGATGGGGCATGATTGAATTGTGGGCCACTCTTTACAATTGTGATCAATGCTATTGGCACCCTTGCAGTTCAACCCCTTAATGTCCAAGATCTTCTAAAAGAAAGTGGCCAGTGAGATTGCTTTGGATTATATATGCACACATATCTGACACAGAAAAGAATCAAATTAAAAAAGGAAATAGTATAAAAACTGGGACATTGTCAGGATATGATTATTGCCACCCTAATAAACAAATCAAATCAGTTTGAACAGAAGAACAACATTCACACTGCAGTAAAATTAGACTCGGCTGTGATCATTTGTCAGTATTTACATGACTTGAACTGCAATTGATCTGTGGAAATTGCAGTATAGAAATTATTGTTAAATAAATAAATAAAATGAACCAATGACTATTTGTTTGTTTATTTGGTTTTATATATTGCACTATTTAGAAATCCGTGTGGTTTACAAAGAACAAAGAACATTCATTACATAGAACAAAATTAGAGAACAGGAACAGCAAACATTAAACAGTTTTTAAAGATAACAGGAAATTTGTTTAGAACACGAGAAGTCAACTTGGGTAGTAATTGGGATGAACGTTTTAGAGGGCCACTGATAAGCAGTTGGATCTGGGCGAGCAGGCTTGCTCAGGTCGGATTATGTTACTTGTTCATAGCACAGTTGGAAAAGATGTGTCTTTAGTGCTTTCCTGAATGTAGACAAGTCCGAGATGGAGCGGATTGGGGAGGGGAGGGAGTTGCAGAGAGGTGGTGTGTATAGGTTGAAGGCTCAGTTCCTCGCAGTCTGGGAGCATTTTCTCATTATAGATGGGGCAGTAAGAGCGTTCGCCATGATTCTGTTGTCTGGTGTCCACTGCAGGAACCCTTCTAGTGTGATTGTGGAGGTTGTGTAGGATCTTGAATGTCATTATGAGAACTTTGTATGTAAGACGACTAGAAATATGGAGCCAATGGAGATGTCTTGAGATAGGTGTCATATGCTCATGTCTAGAGGCTCCAAACAGGGTTCATGCTGCAGTGTTCATTGCCAATTGTAGGGGATGAATTGCACAGTCTGGCAGGCCATGAAGAATGATATTTGCATAATCAAAATGAGGACTGATAAGTGCTTGGCATATAGTGTGGAAGTCTGTACATTCAAGCAAGGGTCAAAGGTGACAGATGGTCCTTAGCTTTAGGTATACAGTACTGCTCTAGTGATGTTTATGTATGAGTCCATATTTAGGTATTGGTCTAAGGTGATTCCCAGGTACCGTACCTCTTGTTTAGTAATCAGCTCTGCATCCTTTACCTGTAACACAGGAGGAGGTGTGAATGATGGGTCCTTTGTGATGAATAGAACTTCAGTTTTCTTGCAATTCACTCTTTAGGTTGTGTAATTTCGGCCAATCCGAGACTGCATTAAAGCAGTCTGTGATTCCGGTGTAATTTGGACTGTCTGTGGAGAAAGGGGTGTAGAGCAGCACATTGTCAGCATATGTGTGGTAAAGTATGCAATGTGATTTAATAATGTTGCATACAGGCTGGATGTAAATATTAGAAACTGATGCAGATAAGGAGGAATCTTGGGGCATACCCTTAGTTTGAGAGTAATCGTATGAAGATTGCATACCTATGCGTACCATTTGTTGTCGGTCTGATAAGTATGATCTACACTATTCCAAGGCTAAGTTCTGAATGCCCTTCATCTGTAGTCAGGTAAGGAGGAGGTTGTGACAAACTGTATCAAAGGCGGAAGCAATGTCTAAGAAAATTAGGATAAAGCCATGTTTGGTTTTATTCATGCCCATGACTAGGTTATTTTTTATCAGGGTGACAGAGTTTCGACTCCATGTTGTAGGTGAAATCTATGTTGGTGGTTATCTAATGGAGCATGGACATCAATATGGTCTTGGATTTGCTGCTGCATTATCTTCTCAGCGATCTTAACCAGGAAAGGCAGGCTGGATATTGGCCTATAAGAGTTTGTCACCAGGATTCAATTTGGAACTCTTAAGTAGGAGTCTGATGGTTGCAGTTTTTAGTGGTGATGGAAACAGGCCTTTGGCGAAGGAGAGCTGTACAATTTTAGAGATGTAGGGGCTTAGTTCAGCATAGGATGACTTAATCCAATGGGATGAGCATGGATCTGCTGGAGAGGTGGTAGAGTTGAGACCTTTTATTATGTCCTTGATTTGTTCAGCAGAGTATAGGTAGAAGGCACTTAACACAGGGATGTTGTAGTCATTCTTCCTAGTGAGGACACCAATTGGGGATCGTCAGATGGAGTACTTACAGTTTTAAGGAGGATCTCGCTGGTTTTGTTCTGAAAGTAAGAGCGAAGTCATGCGGGTGCGGAGTGTCTTCAATATACTGCTTTGAGTTTTTTATAAGGGATTGAATGATGCTAAAAAACTCACGGGGCCTGTTAAGAGAGCATCAGAATGTTGCTGTGATATTCTTCTCTTCTGACTGCACTGTTTTTGTAGGGTCTTCATATAAATGGTGAATCTTGGACGTTTGGCGTGCTGCCATTTTCATTCCAGCTTCCTGAGATGTAGCAGGGACTTTCTTAGGTCAGTTGTGAACCAGATAGCTGTTTGATTTCTTTTAGTGACTCTCGTATGCTGTGGAAGGAGTGTGGCCTTGCTTAGTGTGGAATTCCATGTCTGTATCAGTTCAAGTAACTCAGAAGTGTCAGATTTAAGACTGGGTAGTGCTTCCTCAAAGATGCTTCTATTGATGAAAGGTTGAAAACGGAAAGCTTGAGGCAACGTATAATTCAAGGCATTCCTAGGCTTTGCTGATGAGGGGATGTGGAAGAAAATGGCCTTATTGTCAGACCATGGTACAGGTATGATTTTTGGTTGGTGAAAGTTGCTAGCTGCCGAAGTGGATGAGGGTGCGAAGATGAAATCCAAGGTGTTTCCTCTAGCGTGGCTAGGGGCTTGAATCTAACTTCATGCAGACATAGCATCCAGGAAGGCAGAGGAGTGCTTCAGTGAGAGTGCAGGAAGATTGAAGTCTTCTAGCAGCCAGAGTGGTTTAGTCTTAGTTGAGTGATTGCATGCCATGTCAAGAACTATGGAGAGGTCGTCAGCACACGTGGTGGGGGCTCAGTAGAACAAGGCAGTTATTAAGTGTTTGAGATCATGATGGCATCCAGGTTGTTAGTATTATGAATGGTGTGGGATTGGAATTGGAGCTCACATTTAGTAATAAGGACTCCTCTGCCTCTTTTATTAGTTCTTGGGCAGTTAGAGGTAGTTAGGGAGCTTCAGTTTGTTTGTGATTACTGTATCTGTGACATTTAGCCATGATTCTGTTACGAAGAGCATGTCTAGCTTATTGCATTCTACATAGTCTACAATTACTGGCCATCTGTTTCGGATAGACCTTGTATTTTTGAGATATAGTTTAAATATTTTTCATCTGGGGGCTTCCATCCACAACATTTTACTGGTGGCTGGCATACAATATGAATAAGATGCTTGTAGCAGGCTATTCAGAGTGGTTTAGTAGCGGAGAATGGATCTCTTTGCCATCTCTGGTGGTGGTTACATATGGTGGAGATAAGGCTTTGCTGCTGGGAAAAGGCATCAACAAATAGTATGGTCTGGCATTGTAATAGGGAGAGGGTAACACTATAGGAGAAAGTAAAAGCCCTTAGGTGATATGACTGATGACTAGTTGTGAGAGCAGGGAAGTTATCGAAAGCCCAGTGAAAGAGCTTGCCAGGGAACTCTTTTGTAGCTAGGTTCGCATGCATGTTTAGTTGGAGCCAAGCTGGTCTGATAGTTCCATATGCTTGGGCTTAAAACAGATAGTAAGCTGTTCAGGTGCTCGCTCTTAGGCTTGAATGTTTGCTAGCCAGGATCTGCAAAAGGTGACTTTCAGCAAGGGAAATGTAATTCACGTTTGAGTGATCAGTGGTTCACTTGATTTAGGAAATTAAGAGTTCTATTGTCTGTTTAGATATGTATGTTTGGTTTTTTTTGAAGACTAATTCCTTTCCTGATGCTGATGCCTATGGACCCCGCTTAAGGGCCACACCAAAGGGCCCTCTAGCAAGGCCCTCAGGTGTGGGCACGCCTAGCAGGCTTTTAAATTTAAAGAGCTGTGCAGGAGAAAGGCAGCCTGGTGATTTGGTGGCCCCGGTGGGGAGCAGGGAGGAGCTTACCTTCCCGCTTCCTGCTGGTGCTCCGATTGTTGGTGGAGAGAAGAGGCTCTAATGTGTTAAAATGGCCACATTCAGTCCCTGTTCTCTCTTCACAATGTGAAGACACGAGAGCTGCCCAAGACCGTCTCAAAAGCCATTATCATCAAACGTCAAACTTCAAAGGGGTACAGCGCCATCTCCAAAGACCTTGGAATTCATGTGTCTACAGTTCACAATGTTAAGAAGTTTTCTGCTCATGGAATTATCAAGAACCTTCCAGAACATGGTGGTAAGAGGAAAATTAATCTGAGAAGTCTTCGAAGGTTAGTGCAAACTCTTGGAAAAACACCAGGTTCAACATCCAAAGAGCTTAAGGCTGACCTGGAGCAATTTGGAGTGGTGGTTTCAACCCAACCATAAGCCATGTACTAAACAAAGGACTTCATGGACGAAGGCCAAAGAGGAACCCACTGTTCAAAGATAGACAGACATAAAAAGGCACGTCTGATCTTTGCCCAAATCCACCTTGAGAAATCACAATCCTTCTGGAAATGTTCTGTGGACAGATGAAACCAAACTTGAGCTCTTTGACAATACAGACCAGCGATACATTTAAAGGCAAAGAAATGAAGCTCATAAGGAAAAAAAATACCTTTTTCTACATTTAAATATGGTGAAGGTTCCATAATGTTGTGGGGCTGTTTTGCTGCCTCAGGAACTGAAGGCCTGGAATATATTAAAAGAATCATGAAGTCGGAGGACTACCAAGGTATTTTGGAGCGAAATGTGCTACCTAGTGTCAGAAAGCTAGATCTGGGTCGAAGGATATTAGGTCCTCAAGCAGGCTAGTGACCCAAAACATACATCCAAAAGTACTTTTGGAACAAATGGACCTTTTTTAAACTGGCCAGCAATGAGTACTTTCCTCGGTCCAACTGAGAACCTTTGGAAAGATCTGAAATCTGCCACTGGTAAAAGGAATCCTGGAAACATTCATGAGCTGGAACAAATCGCAGTCGAAAAGTGGGAGAAACTACCAGCAGACAGATGTAGGAAACTTATAGATGTGTACAAGAAATGTTTAGAGCTTTATTTATTTATTTACATTCTCTTATATACCGCGCTATTCTGCATCAGTGCGGTTTACATTGAACAAACTGAAATTACATTGAACAGGGCATTATAACTTGGAGATAACTATTTTACAGGGAACATGGGCTATGGAGGGTTAAGTGGCTTGCCCAAGACCACAAGGAGCACCTGTGGGACTAGAAACCCCAGTCCTTCCGGCCCAAGGTTGCTGTCCTCTAGTGGGATTTGAACCCCTGACCTTCCGGCCTGAAGTACCTTGCCCCAACCACTAGGCTACTCCTCCTTGCCCCAACCACTAGGCTACTCCTCCTTTGCTTTTCAAACCTTTATTCCATATGGCCATATTTTAACTGAAAATTCAGGTCATCCCAGATGATGAAATCAAAATAGCAGGTCTCCAGCCTCCGCCTCTATTCACGCATCTAAAGCAGGAAGACCATAGCAGCAGTCGGCACAGGATCCCTAGTGTCAGTGTGCAGTGTGTGCTTACAGACCCCAGTACTCAGCATGGGCAGCAGCAGTCAGCACAGGGTCCCTTGTGTCAGTGTGCAGTGTGTGCTTACAGACCCCAGTACTCAGCATGGGCAGCCGCAGTCACACAGGGTCCCTAGTGTCAGTGTGCAGTGTGTGCTTACAGACCCCAGTACTCAGCATGGGCAGCAGCAGTCAGCACAGGGTCCCTTGTGTCAGTGTGTCAGTGTGCAGTGTGTGCTTACAGACCCCAGTACTCAGCATGGGCAGCAGCAGTCAGCACAGGGTCCCTTGTGTCAGTGTGCAGTGTGTGCTTACAGACCCTAGTACTCAGCATGGGCAGCAGCAGTCAGCACAGGGTCCCTAGTGTCAGTGTGCAGTGTGTGCTTACAGACCTCAGTACTCGGCATGGGCAGCAGCAGTCAATGTGCAGTGTGTGTGTGCTTATAGACTTCAGTACTCGGCATGGGTTTCCAGGCTAACAGGAAGTGTCCCCAGGAGGGGGGAGAAGTGCCTATAAATGTTCACTGGCTCACAGGCCGCATACTGACTGCCACTACTGTAAAAGTCCAGAGAGAAAGGTAAATAGCCATGTTTCTGTGACCCCATCCAGTGATGTTGTGATCCCATTTGGGAGTCACTGGTTTAGAGGCTGTCATTGCTGCCAAGGGTTGTGCAAATAAATATTAGCGAAGGGTGCCATTAATCCTGTCCATGTCGTTTTTTTGTTTTTTTTCTTTCCAGAAATTGCTATATCTACATTGCACAGATATCTTTTTTTTTTTTTGCATACCTTTTGAACATTCTAATAAAAAATTGACATACAGTTGGAATATTTCCAATTATTTCTCAGGCTATTGTACACAACATACCTAAAATGCAAGGGTGCCAATAAGGTTGACCATAATTGTAGAAGTGGTTCAGATTCTACAAGGAGTGAAGTCAGCTGCTGAGGAATGAAATTTCCTCCTATTTGCTGTGAATTTTGTGAGAAAATATGATGTATGATACAAAAGGTACTCAACTTATTTCTGGAGAATGGAATTGCGCCAAGTGACTTTTTTTTTTTTTTTTTTAAAAGCTGTAATGACTCCAGTCCTGAAAAGGGTCAGAAGGAGGGCTTTGAAATTACAGACTTCTGCCCAGTATCCAATTTAACTCATTTACCGAAGGTATTAGAGAAGGTGGTATGGGGAACTGCATTTTGTGGATCAGATGCAACCATTGCATCTCACTCAATCTGAATTGAGAACAAATTACAGTACTGAGACGATTTTGTGGGCCTTGGTAGATAGCATTAGTTTTCGGTACCTGCTGAATCAGTTAGTCTCACATGACCTCTTGCTGTCCAGTTGAAGGATACTGTGGTTTAGCTCCTTCCTATTCCATTTCTCAGCATGTGAAGGAGGTCTGTTAGAATTTCATCCTCTTACTCAGAGTTCCCCAAGGCTGTTTTATTTCCTTTTTGTTTTTAACCCCTCTAGCAATAGAACGGGGAGAATTTGAGTTTTATATTTCTGCGGATGGTACAGTTATTAATACTTTGTATGGAACAATCAGAGAGGCAATAGGCATCTTGTTTTAACAAGTTTCAGTTTGATTCAGCAGGCTCTGTCCTAATATGCCTTCTGTGAATTTGGAAGTAGTAGAGCTCTGATTAGTAATTCTTTATTTCAGCATTTGATATACCACCCAAGCAATAGCATCAGGATAGTTTACAAAATCAAAGTGGGATACTCCCCGTAGAAGAAAATGACAGCAGCCAAGTTAATTTGAAGAAATACTGTAATTACTTGAAAACATGACAACTTAAGCTGTTTTTGGGGAGGGAAAGAAAGGGATCATGTTGGTCCCCATAAGTAAATTACATTGGTTTTTCATAACATTCTGCTTGACATTTAAGCTTCTCTGCCTAACACATCACTAGTGGTTGAGTTCACTAAACTCCTAATAGACTCTTACAGATTCTCGGCGGGTCCCCGTGTGTCATCTATCTAGTAAAACTCATGCCGCTTTCTTTCCCTAGACACTTCAGCAGATCTGGTTCCGGGGCTTTTGGGGAAGCTTGTCTGAGGAGGCCTTGCAAGCTCTCCAGAGCTGCTACCTCACAGAGCCCTCTCGGGCTGTTTTTGTGCACAGTAATGTTTAGATGGACCCTCCAATGCCATTTCCTCTCTACCACAAAACCTATTTTTTTTCATGGTTTGGCTACCTCTATTATTTTTTCACTTCCTGTCCAGTAGTAACTTAGGTACTTTGGACACTTCTAAGATTTTTTTTTAAATATTTTTAATATGACCACATGGCGATGAGAGCTTCTCCCCTGGTGCAGCCTTCTTCAGTGGCCTCTGCTGGCTTTTTTATTTCAATTTATTTCTCTGACTTTGGAGAAGAGGTCCAGTGACTTCAGACTTTGCACCTGTTGCAATTACAAACTGCTGTTCCAGTGGAGGTAACCTATAGAGTCTCCCCTGAACTTGCGCAGTTCTCAGCCTGTGTGTGTGTGCGCCATCTGGGATGTCGAAGTCTGAACATCTGGAAAAGAAAAAGCCGGCCTGTGCAAACGTGACCGTGCCTGATATGCTCATATATCAAACGTCTATATAAACGTCCGGAGAGCATTTCAGAACCAAGATGCCTAAAAGCATAATGGTTAGCATAGTGTCTTAAGTGCAGAGGGGTCAGTGTTCGAATCCCAGTGTGGGCCTTTGTGATCTACTGCTAGTCACTTAATTCTTCATCTTCTGTACGCTCTCTGGATGTCTTAAGGTGAAAACAAGCACCTGCCTGCAGACATGTTCAACGTTTGAGATTGAGCGAGGGCATGTAAGTACATTGCCACACACCTGTGCCTGCACCAGAGACATCTGCAAGCGTCATTTGTGGAATAGCTATGGTGATGTGTCTGATTTCGATGTTCACATGCAGATCTTCAGACGTCCAAATCACAACTAAACCTTTTAAGATGACTAAGTGTGTGCATGCGTGTGTGTTCGTCTGCTAGTATAGAGGACTGAGGGAACTGCGCAGGAATTCCACAATACACTCGGGGGGGAAAAATCCTTTCCAAAGGTTGTGCAGAAGCAGGAACGTCTTTGACATGTCTGTGTACAGTGCTGTGTACGCCTTGTAGCACTATACAAATGACCAGCAATAGTAGTACTAGAGAGGCTCCTCGTCGGTACCATTAGAAACTAACTACATTTGCTACTAGTTTAGTTTATTTGGGTTGTTGCTATACTGCTTCTAAGGCTTTTAGTTATCCTGCTTCTTAAGAGAACTCCCATTACAGGTAAGCCAATTTGCTTTGTCAAAGAGAAAAATCTATAAAAATGCAGATACATCCACATCCCTCCAGTCCAGCCCAGATATACGGGTTGTAGCCGGAGACTGACTATGCAAAACGTTTTTACTGATGTCCACTATATAGATAGAGGCCGTCCCATTTCCCTGCAGTATTTTCAGTCTCCAGCAGCTGGTGGATGTCCAGATAGCAATCTGTCTGAATTTGGACTGAGGTTGTCTAGTGAGTGAGTGAGTTAAGTTTGGTGAAGATGGAAACTTGAAAGGTTTAGCTTGACCCAAAGCAGAGGTTAGACTGCAAAAAAAGAAAAGAGTGGATGTCCAGCAGATTAAAGACATCATTACCAGCCTAAAAACTACCACCTCCCCTCTTGACCCATGTCCAGCCTCCTGGATCAAGGCAGCCAAGCAAGACTTGGGTCAGCACATCTCTCACATACTGAACCTCTCACTTCGGCAAGGACTCATGCCATCTCTTCTCAAGAAGTCCCTCATTCGACCCATTTTGAAAAACAAGACGCTCAACAAGGACGACCCAACTTCATACCGCCCAATATCAAGCATATCCTTCCTCGCCAAGATCATCGAAAAAGCGGTTCAGCAACAACTACAGGACCACATTGACGACTCAAATGCCCTGGATGTACATCAGTACGGGTTTCGGCAACATCACGGCGTAGAAACCCTCCTGTTAGCCCTATTAGACAACCTTCTCAAAGGCCTTGAAAATAAGAGCAAGATGTATATGCTCATATTCATAGACATATCAGCAGCTTTCGATTTGGTGCATCACCCCACAATACTAGAGCGACTCGAGGCCATGGGCATTTCAGGAACCCCGCTAAAATGGTTCTCATCTTACATAGCAAACAGGATGCAGCAGGTCCAGTTCAACAATGATAAAGCAACCCCCTTGCCGCAAACCCAAGGCATTCCACAAGGCTCCGCCCTCTCCTCCCTCCTTTTCAACCTATACCTACAACCTGTATGCAAGATTTTCCAGGACCACGACATCAACTACCATATCTACGCGGACGACCTAATGCTTTACACGCAGCTAGATGCAAACAACCCAAACATCAGCAACCTTGAGAAATGCTTACTCGAGCTGCAAATCTGGCTTCAACGCAATAATATGGCCATCAACCACAAAAAAACAGAAGCAATGTGTATCTCCAGGAAACCAGGATTCGTGCCCCCGGAAACGATCACCATGAACAATAACATTTACAACATCAAAACAGAGATAAAATACCTAGGAGTGTTACTGGACAGCAACCTTAATATGGATAAGCATCTTCGAATTACAAACCGAGCAATATTCCACAAACTAAGAGTCTTGCAGCCCCTATGTAGCATACTCGATCATGCCGACTTCAGATCTGTCACGCAAGCCCTCATCATCCCACACCTGGACTATTGCAATGCCATACTCCAAGGCCTACCAAGAAAAACCATTAACATTCTGCAAATGGCTCAAAATGTTGCTGCCAGAATTATTATGCAAAAAAGGCTAGCTGACCACATCACACCAGTCCTAATTGAGCTACATTGGCTCCCCATCTCGGCCCGCATTCAATACAAATTATTAGTTACCACTTTCATAGAAACATAGAAACATAGAAATATGACGACAGAAAAAGACCACATGGCCTATCTAGTCTGTCCTTCCATAACAACTACAACAGTCCACTTTTTGCCTTTAGAGATCCTCATCCAGAATGTAGCACCCTTACATCTCAGTAGCCTACTATCCAATCTACCCAACAACAGAAGCCGTAGAACAACAAACCTAAACACCCTCTGCCTCCCAAAGACCTTCAGAAAGGCTAATGCAAGCACCAGTAACAGGGCCCTCTCTTTTATAGCCCCAGCACTCTGGAACCGATTACCAAGTGAACTGCGTGCGATCTGTGATCTAAAAGACTTCAGGAAAAAACTAAAAACGCACCTTTTTCCAATCCCATTTCAATTTAACCGCATGAATTTCATTCAGGCATATGTAAATATGTTATAAAGATCCTAAGTGAAGTCCTAGCATACTGGCTCATGTAAATATGTACCTCCTTTGGGTAAAGTGTAAAATATGTATATAAGCACCTTGTGTATAGTCCTTACCTCAATCAACTGTAAATCTGTAACCCTTCTTATTGTGTGCTACCCATCTCACTAATCAAATTGTACCTACACATAATTACTGGCCAGTACAGCCAGCCTTACCTTTTTTGCAACCGCTGCTGATCATTGGAAGCAGCGGGATACAAATTTGTACGTAAATAAATAAATAAAAGCCCAGTCCCTGTCTTGCAAAAAAGAGAAATGAAAGCAGTCTCATCCAGAGCCCTTGCGTGTTTGGCGAGTAATCTCTGCAGAAGCACAGCAGGCAATTCAGTCGGCATCGGTAGTTCCTGGCAGAGTGCCGTCCTCTGATCAGGTTAGTCTGTTCTAACCATCAGTACAAGTCTGGGCAGTGTTTAGGCCCAGCTCCTTCGGGGCGCATGTGTGTGAGGGTGCCTTTGACGTGGGCAGTTGGTGTGCATGTGTGGGTAGCTCTTGTGGGGGGGGAGGGGGTGTTCCGTCAAGCAGTGTGAATTTCAGGCATTTCAGTGTGTCTTAATGCTGGGGGCAAAGCTCACATGTACGGCATGTGGTGCGTGCCGGAGTTCCCTCTTACAGGCGGGCTGCTGCAAGTCCTGTGAGAGGGAGAGCTGGCAGCTCGAAGATCATTCCAGGGCAGAAGGAAGCTCAGCAGAGTCTCTGGTTTCCCCAGACAGGAGCAGCCGGAAGATGCTTTTTCTCGACAGCAGGAGGTTTCCTGTGCTTCCTCAATGGTGGCCATTTTGTCCCCAGAGAGGATGGCCACCAGCATTTCAGCTGTAGGAGCAGAGGGGACGCCTTCACAGAGCTCCTGGGGAGCAGTCAGGTGGAGGACAGTTCTGCTGCGCAATAGAGCCTATAGGTTGGAGAAAGAGAGGAGGGCCAGAGCCGAAGCCAGACAGGGGCTCCCTCACAAGCATTGGGGGCCAAACGGGTCTCCCCAGATCCAGGGTGGGGGACCCCCAAGAGTGGTAGGTTGGCAGCAGATGAGCTAGAGGAACAGAGGCTCTCCATTGTTTCTGAGGAAGCAGAGGTTCTGGAGAAAGGCCCCTCGGGGCTTCAGGAAGAGATAGACATGGGGGCTGTTAACGAGGAGCAGCACCTGGGTTAGGATCCCACCATAGTCATGAGTGCTCAAGGAAGAGGACCTCTTGACGCTTATTTTCCAGTTCCTTGGCAGCCTTGAACCTGCCCTTTAGGACGTCAGAAGAAGAGTTTTCGTTGGAAGGCTCCCTTCTGCAAGGAATACAATCTCCACAAAATTCCTTTCTGGTACATAAGGCTATCATGCGAATGAGACCAGCTTCAGGTAGGTCCCACTCAGCCTCTATCATGGTTGGTTAGTCTATGGCCCGTCTGTACCTAGTGCCTCCTGCGGAGAAGGAGCTCTTTAAGGTCCTGAAGGTGGATGCTTTAGTTATCACAGTAACAAAGACGACAGCCATTCCTGTGGAAGGCAGAGCGAGTTTGAAGAACCCACAAGACCGTCTGTTGGAGTCATTCCTAAAGCAAACCTTTGACGTTTACACACTTTTCTTGCAGGCCCTCTATTGGGGGGGGTGGGGGGGCATATGTTGTAAGTGCTTGCATGCACTGGGTACAGGCTTTGCCCGAGTTTATGGTTTATTATCTTAATATACCGCTAAACGCAATGTACATCATAGCAGTTTACAGAGTTCAAATCGAAACAGTCACCAAAAGGTGGGAAGAGAAAGGAAAAGAAGTTACATCAATTGATAGGAAAGCAAACTAGGCAGATTCATACAACAGGACAGTAGAAAGGAAAGTGAGGGGAGGGGAAGACAAATCATGTGGGAGGTTTGGGAAGGTCGAAGGCAAGGGTAAAGAGGTGAGTTTTAAGGCGGGTCTTAAAGGTGGCATGGTCCTGTTCGAGGCGGATAGAAGAGGGGAGAGAGTTCCACAGAGCGGGAGCAAGGAAGAAGAACGCAGAGGAACGGGTGGATTGGAGGTGAGCACAAGTGGGTGAGGGGAGATGCAGACGATTTAGGTGAAAGGAACGTAGGGAACGGGTTGGGTTATGGAAGTGAACCAGGTCGGCTAGATACTGAGGGGAGTGGGTGTGGAGGACACGGTGGAGAAGGACCAGAATCTTGAACTGACTGCGGAACTTGACAGGGAGCCAGTGGAGACAGATGAGGAGAGGAGTGATATGATCACGGATAGATGCATGAAAGATGAGCCGGGCAGCTGTGTTTTGGATGCGTTGGAGGCGTTGTAGTTGGGAGGCAGGGAGACAGACATGACGGAATTGCAAAAATCGATGCGAGATATAACCAGGGAGAGAAGGAGGGTAGAAAGAGCCTGTGGAGAGAGAAAGGGACGAATAGCACGGATCTGACGTAGAAAGTATAATGAGGTCTTAGAGATGTGAGCAATGTGATCCCGAAAAGTGAGGCCAGGGTCAAAAAGGACACTCAAGTAACGGAAGGAGGAGACTAAGGGAATGGGGGAGCCAGAAAAGGAGGGGGAAACCAAGGGAGGGGTACCGTCACGTGAGAACCAGATGGCCAGAGTCTTTGCAAGATTAAGATGTAAGCAGTGAGTGGTGAGCCAGTGGGCTACAGCTGTGAGACAGGTGTTCAGTGGGGAGAGGTCAGGGGAAAGGGGAGAGGTATGGTAAAGAAGAAGGAGGTCGTCAGCGTAGTAGAAGGCAGAAATCCCGTGCTGTTGAATCAGTAGAGAAAGGGGGGTAAGGAAAACATTGAAGAGGAGGGAAGCCAGAACAGAGCCCTGGGGGACACCGCAAAGCAGGGGAGTAGGTGTAGAGGCAGAGAGAACTGAGAAGGACCTAGAGGAGAGAAAAGAGTGAAACCAGTGTAGAACGGTGCTGCAGAGGCCCGCTTCGCGAAGACGGGCTAAGAGGAGGGAGTGGTCTACAAGATCAAAGGCAGCGGAGAGGTCAAGAGAAACCGCCACCGAAAGATCACCACGGTCGTGAGCAGTGTGAATTTCATTCAGGAAACCAAGGAGAACAGTTTCGACGCTATGGCCGGGGCGGAAGCCAGATTGATGGGGGTGGAGAAAGTGAGTAGAATCGAGATGGGCAGAAAGTTGGGAGAAGACAGCTTTTTCGAGGATTTTAGATAAGAAGGGAAGGTTAGAGACTGGACGGTAGTGCGTGGGAATCATGGGGTCAAGAGAGGACTTTTTAAGGATAGGTCGGACAAGAGCGTGCTTCCAAGGTTGGGGAAATACACCGGAGGATAGACTGGTGTTAATCATAGAGAGGATAGGAGGGATAAGGGCTAGGGAGGGGGTGAGAAGCCAGGGGGTGGGGATGGGGTCCAGAGCACAGGAGGTTTTTTTAGAGGAGGTGATGATAGCAATGAGCTCAGAGGAAGTGAGTGGGTGGAAGGAATGCCAGACGTGGGACAGGTGAGGGGAGCAAGGGGGAGAACAGGGGGGAGGACTTGAAATGGGAGAAGGACAGTAGGGCAGGGAGTATCGGAGGGTAGATATTTTGGTACTGAAGTAGTCTGCAAGATCGGAGGGAGTGGGGGAGGGGACAGAGGGCAAAGGGGTGGTGCGGGATTGAAGGGAGGTAAGGGATTGGAGTACAGAGTAGAGAGACGGGTCTGGTTAGGAGCAGAGGATATAGCAGTGGTGAAGTAAGTCCATTTAGCTAGATGGACACGGGACTTATAATAAGAGTGCTCGGACTTGAAACGAGAGAGGGAGGAGGGAGGAGGGAGAGGGGGCTTTACGCCATAATCGTTCCGCCCGATGGAGTTGCGCACGGAGCAGTGACAGACCAGGGTGGAACCATGGCTGAGAGGGATGGTGAGGAGGAGGCCGGGGACGGAGAGGGGCAATGTGATTGAGGGCAGCAGAAAGAGAAGAGAACCATGTGGACGCTTGGGAGGAGGGGGAGAGAAGGGGGAAGTCAGGTGGAAGTAAGACAGTTGCTGAAGGGAATTGTTGGAGGGTCTCAGGAGTGATGCGTCGAGTTAGGGATGAAGGAGCTGTCTGTGAGATTGTAGGGGAAGAGGGTTAGACTGGGAGGTGAGGGGGAGGAGGGGAAGAATCGGAAAATAACACAAGAGTGATCAGTCCAGGGCAGGGGGAGAGCAGAGAAGGATTGAAGGAGGTAGGGGGAAGCTAAAGGGGAAAGAAGCAAGTCAAGGGTATACCCAGCAGAATGAGTGGGGAAGGGGACGAGTTGTTGGAAGGATAAGTCGTGTAACAGAGCTGAAAGAGCGGTCCCTAGCAGAGACGGGGGGATTGAGGTGAAGATTGAAGTCGCCTGCGATGAGCAGGTGTGGAAAGGCTAGGGTCAGGTCAGTAATGGAAGATGTGAGGGAATCCCAAAGATCAGGACGAGAGGCAGGAGGGGAGTAAAGGAGAAGAAGATGCAGGGGGGGGTGAAATGGAGGTGGAGGAGCAGAGCTTCGGGATAACGCAGGCGGGGAGATGAGATGGTGGTGAAGGAGATTGAGGAGCGAAGGAGAGCAGCTACGCCACTGCCTGCGTGGCCGATACGTGGGAGGGAGATGCCTGAGAAATCGGGGGGGCAGACAACGGGCCAAAAGAGCGTCTTCACCCTCCTTCAGCCACGTTTCAGTAAGCAGGAGGATGTCTAATGATTCGTGGGAGATAAGGTCGGAGATGAGCAGGGTTTTAGAACGGAGGGAGCGGCAGTTGAGGAGACCAACGCGGAAAGAAGCGAGCTTAGGGGGTGGAATGGGGGCCAGAGAATGTGTATGGGCAGAGGATGGTAGCGGTACACAGGAGAGAAGATTAGAAGGGGAACGATAGTGAAAACTGGGGAGGCGCCGCTGATAAGGAGGATCAGAGCGGTTGCCCCAAAACACAGGAATGGGAGATATGAGAGGCAATGCCATAGAGGATAAGGACAGCAATGGAGAAACTGGAGTCAAACGTACCTGGAATGGGGTGGTCCACACAGGGAAGCCAAGTAAGTCTTGCGGGAAAGCAGTGGAGCCTGTAGGGGAAAGACAAAGAATGCCAAGAAGAATAAAGTGAATAGACTGGAACGCCCTGCAGGATATGCCCCAAGGAGCGCACCTAAGGAGCACGATGCGCTCCTTCGGTGCGCGCCCCCGCCGCGTGCCGCAGCGGCGTTCGCCGCCGGCACGGAGATTAAATAGCCGGGGCTACCTGAGAGAGCGCGACCGCGCGCCCGCGGTCGCGTCACTTCCTGGGAGGGTGGGAACAGCAGGATGAGCAGTGCAAGGGTACAGCAGAGCCTGCGGAGACACAAGGGAGACACAATGGGCAGTATGGCACACATCCAAAGCAGCAGCATCAGATAAACAATAGAGCAGGAGACTTGTTCGCCGCCGGCACGGAGATTAAATAGCCGGGGCTACCTGAGTTGATCTGCGAGGCGGTTATAGAGCCAGTGGAGTTGGCCAAATCAGAGACTCTGTCGGCATTTTTGTTGGACTTCTGTTATGACCTGGTTAGAGCCTTCTCAAAGTGTTCGGCACTGGTGGTCACGGCTAGACGCTTCCTATGGTTACATAATTGGTCAGTGGATGTGACTTCCAAGATCAGGTTGAGCAAGTTGCCATTCAAGGGCAAGCTCTTGTTTTGAGAGGCTCTGAAGGAATTGGTTAAGGAAATAGACAATAAAAGGGCCCAGTTGCCAGAGGACAAGTCAAGTGGCAGAAGCCAGCCTCAGCAAGGTCGTGGAGGTGCACAGGATTTTCACCGTTTTCAGATGGCATTTTTTGCCCCTGCACAATGAGGTTGTTTTCCCTATAGGGGACAGTCCTTTCGAGGCAGTGGCTACTTTGCGGGGTCTTCCAACCTTGCAAAAAAGCTGCAATGAAATGAGGGGGAACTGGGAGCTGGTGGAGCCGATAGGTCGGTTGCAGAAGTTCTTCAGCTTCTGGGTGCTGGAAATCATATGTGAGGGATATGCTCTCGAGTTCCAGCAGCCTCTGGTGAACGTGTTCATGGTTTCCCCATGCTCAGCACCAGGAAAGGCACGGGTAGTGTGAGAGATGCTAGAGCATCTCTTGGTATTAGAGGCGGTCGTTCGGGTTCCAACCGGCCAGTGTGTGGGTCCAGTCGATACCCTCCTTTTTGGGCATTATGAAATAGAGTATGTTTCAGCCTATTCTGGACCTCAAGCATGCCAACAGAGTACTCCGGGTTCTGTATTTTCATATGGAGACTCTGCAGTCAATGATAGTCACCATACAGAGTGGGGAGTTCCTAACAGCGTTGGATCTCAGAGGCTTATCTGCACATTCCTATCCCTCAGAGGTTCCTGAGGTTTGCTACAGCCAAGGAACATTTTCAATGCCAAACTCTTCCCTTTGGGTTGGCTACGGCTCCACATACCTTCACAAAGGCGATGGCCATGGAAGCAGGGGAGTCTCGTGCACCTGTACTTAGACAATTGGCTCATTCAAGCAAAGTTCAGAGAAGAGAGACACGAAGTGTGATAACCTTTTTACAGGACCTGGGATGGGTCATCAACATGGCCAAGAGCAAACTGTCCCCAACGCAGCAACTAATTTATCTGGGTGCAATTTGACACTGACACTGTGAGCGGTTGCATGTTCCTGCCAGCCGAAAGGATACCTCAATATAAAAATCTCACTCCACTCTCTGAACATTGAGGAATCATTTTGCGCTCCGTAAGTGACCAAAATAACTTTTTTATCCAAAAGGATAGACAAGATACAGCATCTATCGAGACAATTTTTGTGGATGACGGCCCCATCAGCATGGCCCTATTTACAGGTGCTGGGGCTAATGACAGCAGTGCTGGATTTAGTCCCCTGGGCCACAGCGCACATAAGACCTTTGCAGAATACTTTGTTGTCACGCTGGTCCCCTCAGTTGCACCCCTTGTCCTGGAGGCTTCAGTATCTAAGGGACGTGAAAGTCGAGTTGAAGTGGTGGCTACGCAAGACCAATCTCAGCCAAGGGGTGCCTTTGCAGACATAAGCTTGGGTGATGGTCATGACAATCCTCAGCCTGTATGGCTGGGGGAGAGCATTGTCTGGCTCAGGGGCAATGGTCATTGGAGGAAAGAGACTGGTCGATCAATCGCTTGGAGCTCAGGGTAGTATGGATGGTGCTGCAGCATTTCACTTCAGCTCTGAATGGCAAAGCAGTGTGTGGTTTCAGACAATGCCTCCACAGTAGCTCCACAGGGCTGAAGCGAAATGCTGCACCACCTGTTTCTCCTACACTATTCGCAGCCCAGTATTTCAACCACACCCCGCCTTACACCCATCTAGCCAATTGTAAAGAACAGAAAACCTGCGTGCATATTGTAGATAGTTGTAGATAGATCCCCCCAGTTGATATCCAAGTTGAATTACCCGTTCAATGTAAGTACATAACAGGCCCCTGTTTTTGTACAAAATATTATATGTAAACCGCACTGATTTTAAAGAGCGCGGTGTATATAAAAGCAATAAATAAAATAAATGCCAGAGGTTGTGCTCATACTACAGTGGGCCAAGAGGCATGTTGTGGCACTGTCGGTGGCTCACATGGCAGGCAAGGACAACTTGCAGGCTGATTTCCTCAGACACCACCTGGACTTAGCGGAGTGGTTGCTAGAGAGCTCAGTGTTCGAAATTGTGCATTGCTGGGGACAACCAGTGATGGATCTCATGGCCTCCACAGACAATGCCAAGGCCAGTCATTTATTCAGCCGGTGGGGAGAGAGGATGTCAGAAGGGTGTGGATGCACTAGCTCAGTCCTGGCCTCAAGAAGGGCTTTTGTACGTCTTCCCGTAATGGGCGTTAATAGGACGGCTCCTACATAGGATAGCTCATCACAGAGGCAGAGTGACCTTAGTGGTGCTGGACTGGCCCCCGAAGCCATGTTATGCAGATATGGTCCAGCCTAACGTCTGAGTGACCATGGTGACTTCCATTGAGACAGGATATTTTGTTCCAGGGGCCAGTACTTATCCCACAAATAGATCGATTCTCACTTACAGCCTGGCTCTTGAGCAAGCATGGTTGAGGAAGCATGGCCATGCTCCAAGAGTGATTGCTACCCTGTTGAAGACTAGAAAGAGGTCAACATCCTTATCATATGTTCGCATTTTGTAGAGTCTTTGAAGGATGGTGTGCGGCACGCGAGCTTTGGTCCCTGAGGGTGTCCATGGTGGACATTTTGGCCTTCTTGCAGGCTGGACTGGAAAAGGGTCTTGCTTTAAACTCCCTCAAGGTGCAGGTGGCAGCTTTATTTATTTAATTTATTTAAAAGGATTTAATATACTGCTTTATCTTTAAATCAAAGCGTTTAGCACGTCAAACAAATCTTGAGGCAGTGTGAGTGGGTGAATACATGCAGTGGATACATAGACATGGGTAGTGTGAGGGTACAGTGTGAGTGATGAACTGGTGAGCTATATACATAGTGAGCTAAAAACAGGGCTATATACAAGTAGCAGTGGGATGCAGGGGTCATGCATAGATGGGAGTAGACTGGTAGCTGGGTCATGCAAATTCCTTATAGTGTTCTATAAAGAGTGTATTTTGAGCAGCTTCCTGAAGTCTATGAAGTTTATGGTTGATCTCAGATCATCGGGGAGTGGGTTCCATAGGGTGAGCACTGCCAGGGATAGTGCTCTTCTTGAGGTATCTTGTCTTGTTCTGGCGAATGCCGTGATGGTGTTTGAGGTTCCCCTTCTCCTGGGTCTGGTGCCTTGGTCAGCTTTGAGAGGTTGCAGACGATTTGCTGAGAGGTTCTGTTTTATTTTGAATATGTTTAGGGGTACCTTGTATTGGATGTGGGAGCTGATTGGGAGCCAGTGGAGGTGGTTGAGAATGGGGGTAATGTGGTCGTGCCTTGAGGCGCCCGTTATTATGTGGGTGGCAGTGTTCTGTGCTATCTGTAAAGGCTGGAGTGCTTGTTTTGCGAGCCCAAAGTAAATGGGGTTACAGTAGTCTAATGTGGGAGTGATGAGAGCTTGAAAGACTGTATGGAAATGATCCTGTGAGAGAGAACAGGTTTGAGGCGCCTGATGGTTCTCATTTTGAGGTATGCGTTCCTTGTGGTTTTGGCAATGTGAGACTGTAGGTTCAGGTCTTTGTCGAGAGTCACTCTAGAGTATTTCACTTCGGGCTTTATTGGTATTGTGATGTTGTTCAGCTTGATGGTGGGTGTGGGAGAGAGGGTGGAGTTTCTGGTGATAAGTAGCGCTTCTGTTTTGTTGTAGTTTATGGACAAGTTGTTTTCCAGGAGCCAGCTTGTCATTTGCTGGAGACAATTGGCTAAATTAGAGTAGTCCGGGCTGTCCATGTTGATGGGGGTGAATATCATGATGTCATCTGTGTAGATGGTGTATTGTATCATCTCCAGGAACAAGCAGGAATGAGTCTTCACATATGGGTACGTCGGTACCGACGGAGCCTGCGTGGGAACGCTCCCCAGCATCCAATCAGAAAGCTTTTGGGAGCATCCCTCAGCGCCTGCGTGCTGCCTTCCCGCCTTTCCAACTGTCTCTCCTCAGTTTTCGTTTTTCCGCGGAGCCGGCAGGACATCGTCCTGTCACCACAGAAACGTTTTTCCTTAATTTGTTTAATTTTTGTTTTCTTGTGGTCGCGGCTGTTTTCCCGCCGCCACCAGTACCACCGGTGGGGTTTTTTCTTTTCTTTTTCTCAAACTGAGGGAAAGTTTCCCTCAGTTTCTGTCTTACAATTTTTTGGGCCTATAAGGCCTCTCCATCATGGAGCCTTCTTCTCCTAAGAAGTGCCTTCACTGTGGAAATACAGTTTTCTGTTTAGACTCCAATGACTGGTGTCTAAACTGTTTGGGTCCTGACCCTTTTTCCCCTGAACCGTCAGGCTACAATACTGTGAGAAGAGATTCTCTTTCGAGTTTCCCTCGATACCGTTTTCCCTCCTTATGGCAGGGCACTGGCCATTTCTTCTCTACAGGATCAGGTAACCCACAAACAGTCTGTTAAGACTAGCCAATCCTTGAGTGGTAAGTCTCATGCTAAGCATGCTGACGGCTCCGGCCTTGCCCTCAAGACCCCATTGGCATTAAAACCCCGGCGGGAGTCTTCGGGCTCCAAAGCACTTCAGGGGTTTCAGGTTGTTCCTGGGGCTCACCCCTCACAGAACATACCTGAGCCATGCTTGGTGGTGGCATCCGCTTCGAGCGGTACCGATACCGATACCCCGGCATCGGCACCGGTGTTGAGTGATCCACTCTTCACCAGGGATCGTCATCTGGCGTTCTCGGTACCTTCGGGACCGACCGATACGTCCCAGATTGACTTTCCAGTATCGGCAGTACCGCCGATACCATCACCGACGTCGGTACCCTCTAGGCATGCATCGATAGACTCGCTTACTTCGATGCTGAGTCTAGAATCGATTTCTAGTCTAGAGGACTGGGTACCGGCGCGTCTCGGAACCGATGTTTTACCGATTCCGCATGCACGGTACCGAGGATAATCACCAAGGGTTTTTAGTTACCTCGGTTCTGCTTGAGCAGCCTCCGGTGACTGCTTCGGTGTCGGTTTCCCCTTCGATTCCGGCACAACTACCGGTATCGGTATCGATGCCAGTACCTGCAGTATCATCGGAACCAGCTCCTTCCATGCTTTTTTCACCTGGATCGCTCCTCTCTATACCTAGTTTGGAGTCGATACCTGGCATGGATGATGCACTACTGACTGTCTCAACTCATAACTGCCAGTTCCAGTGTCCATCCATTACAAATCCTATTCTGCACCGGACAGGTACATCCTCCGGTGCCCAGGCTACCTTTTCAGATTTAGCCTGTCCAGAGATGGTTCCCATCGGAGATCCTTCTTTTCAGAAATTTCTCCTTAACATGGCAACCTTCCTTAATATTCCTATCCCTGGCTATGAGTCTTCTCAGGGTTTTTCTGCAGAAAAGGAAAATGTAATGCTTCCCTTACATCACTCTTTGCAGAATCTTCTTCTGAGGGTATGGGAAAAACCTTTAAGGGTTTCTTCACCTCCTACAGCAACTGATCTTCTGTATCAGGTGCCCCTCTCTCCAGGATTTCAAAAGCCTCAACTTCCCCATCATTCCATTGTAGTGGAATCAGCAATGAGGAAGGTAAAAAGCAAGAAAAAGCATTCTTCTTTCCCGCCAGGGCGTGCATCTAGAACACTAGATGCCTTTGGACGTCAAACCTTGCAAACATCTATGCTGGCAAAAAGGATTCTCTCATATATTTTCTATATGAGTCTATCCCTTCAGGAGATCACAAAAATTATCTCTTTTGACTCCTTTTCTATCAGAGCCCAAGGCTGCAGACTATTCCTTACTTCTTAGTCATAGCCAGAATATCTCTTGGTTTCTTTCTCGTGCTTCCCTAGACTCTTTTGAGTCTGTTAGCAGAACTTCTGCTATAGCCATAGGAGCACGTTGTAAAGCCTGGCGCCAAGCATCAGACTTGAGTAGATGGGCACAACAAAGACTGAGTAATACTCCTTGTACTGGAGAAAATCTCTTCAATAAGGAGTCCTTACGTCAGGTTGCCCATTGCTCCACTGACTTTCCTGTTTCTGAGGGCCATCCTAAGCCCTCTCCTTCCTCAGCAGGTAGGAAATGCCCTACCAAACCTTCTTTCCCTAAAAGAAAGAGGTTTTCCTCTTCTCCTGCCCATCATTCGGATGTTCCCAAGCAGGGGAAGTCTCGCCCTGGTCTAAAGAATCCAAATTCTAGCCAGGCTGAATAAACACAGTAACCATAGGTTTCTGATTAATCTTTTTATAACTACAGTTAATTTCTTTTCAGCAGAGGTTTTCACTGTTTTTCCATTCAAAACTCTGCTCAGGGATTCCTATTATCAGGAAATCCATTTATTCTTCAGTATGCTGAACTGTCAGGATATTCATGTCTATAAGTTACAGAGCTTTCCACCTCTTCCTGACTAGAAGAGAGGTTTAGCAACTATCACATGATAGTTTCTCTGTACCAGCATGAATTTTTTCCTTCCAGGGACTTGCCATGTGGTAAGTCCTTCTTCAGCTTTTATCTACTCTCTTCGCCAGGGTTTCCCCTGTCAGAGTGGTACCATTCCATTGAAAGACTTTTCTTGTCTGTCTTTTCACTATAGAGTTTCTTCTCCTGAGTAAACTCCCTTCTTTTTCTGGGCAGCTCTGCAGACAGAGACAGCTTGCTCTCTTTGTTCAGTCTGTTCTCTCTGTTTGACACAGATCGACTCTCTCTGTTGTCCTATTCAGTAGCTGCCCATGTAGGAGTTCCAGTACTTTACTACTGGTACTTTTCCTCCACTTCTGTCTGGCCTTAGTAGTGATTCCAAGACAGTTTTCTACATCTTTCTTGGATAATCCTTTTCACTACAGGCTTCTTACACTATCTTCTACCCTTGCCATCTCCAATCTCTGGGTTTGGCAACATAGTGGACGTGGCTGTCAGTTTTCTCCATCAGCCAGTTCTACATCCCAGTTCTCCTGCATAATGCTCTCTGCAATCCTACTGAGAAGCTTTCCACTATGGGCCCTTGCTAGAGAGCATAGAGTTTCTCGAATGGCTATCCATCATGGTTGAAAAAGGCTTCCTCAGTCATCCCCTATGACTATGAGGGTTCTTCACACCCTACTATCTTCTCTTTAAAAAAAAAAAAAGAGGGAAAAGGACATAAGCCTTCTCCACGTGAAAGTCTAAGAGTTATCCCATTCCTATAGGGAATATACTCTTCTTGCAGCTTGTCCTCATGGTATCCTAATACTTCAAGGACAGCACATATTAATCTGGAAAACGCATGATACCTCCTTTGTCCCTCACGTAGGTCAACCTGGTATCTCATTCTATGCGTTTCTGTCCTTTTACCATGCTGGAGTTCCACAGGACTCCGGACTTGCTGTTTACAGACTGATATTATCCTCTGTTTTTTCACGTAACCATCCTGGTTATTCACTGGATAGCATTCCTTTACCATCATCTCTGGGGGAATAGATTCTCTATATATCTTCTCAAGTAGGTTTCACCTCCTTGTTCTTAGATGACTCTTTTCCCTTCACATCTCCATGTGAATGTCCTGGTATGCATAGCTCTGTCTGCTTATTGCAGGCATCTATCTTTAGGCCTATATATTCAGGTATATCTATATATCTATATATATATATATATATATATATATATATATATATATAGATATATAGATATATAGATATATATACACCTATATGTATCTGTCTGTCAGCTAAGTGTGCATATGCTATGCCCTTTAAATCTCATCATAGATTAGATATATATATATAGTGTGTATCTCTCCAGATACTACTTATAGGTAGATATATATTTCCATACTTATCTCTCTGTCTATGCTCATGAAGGTTTTATCTTCCTGTATGTTTCTGACAGTGGGCTTGCACAGCTTCATACTATTCCACAGTATGTTTCGGATATTATGCACACAACCTCTGCTGTGGAACTGACAGCCCTACCGTATCCTAGGTTTACGTATCCCTGAAGCTCCATGCCCCAATGTCTTTCTACCTCTCACCAGTTAGGAAAGACATGGTGGATTTCAGATTAAATTCCTCAAACATCTGTCCTTTCTTGGGAGTATGGGGTTCTTCTCATACCCTTTCCTCCCTCAAGGACTAGGTCTATTTGTCCAGATCGGCCAGTCTTCCTCTTTTGCTCCTACCTCTGAATACTTTGTAGCCAAAAGAGTTTTCAGCTTTCCTTGAAGCTTCCCACTGAAGACCTGCCGTGTTTGTGCTACCCCAATTGAATCCTGGGGTCACCTCTCACTTCCAGATGTTGACCTCCACCTTCACTCCAGTGAGGTCACCTTGAACATTATTCTACTGGATCCCCAGTAGACTCCATCAGCCTCTCTACTTCCTGCAATCCAGTAGGTGAGCGTCATATGGTGATTGTTCATTTCAATATTATGGTGATTGATAATGATCATACATACAAGGACTTCTTCAGAGTAGTCCTTTCTTAGGTTAGCTGGTTTTTCTGCAGCTCCTCTCTTTTCAACTCCTGCCCTCCATCCGCAGGATGCCTGCCATATGAGCTGTAGCATGTTTTCAATCTTCACCATGCTGGGGCTCCAGGCATCTTAGCTTGGGAGTCCCCATATATGAAGACTCATTCCTGCTTGTTCCTGGAGATAGCACAGTTACTTACCTGTAACAGGTGATCTCTGGGAACAGCAGGAATAAGTCTTCACAACCCACCCACCTCCCCTAGGAGTTGTATTTCTATATCTTTCCTTTCCTCTTTCTCTCTTTGTCTCAGCTATGAAACTCAACTGAGGAGAGACAGTTGGAAAGGCGGGAAGGCAGCACGCAGGCGCTGAGGGATGCTCCCAAAAGCTTTCTGATTGGACGCTGGGGAGCGTTCCCGCGCAGGCTCCGTCGGTACCGATGTACCCATATGTGAAGACTTATTCCTGCTATTCCCAGAGATCACCTGTTACAGGTAAGTAACTGTGCTTTGTGGTTCTTGATGATAGAGCAGATGGGTTGTATGTACAGGGCAGAGAATGATGAGCCTTGCGGGATGCCCTGGGTGTCTTTCAGAGGCCGGGAGGTATCTGAGCCACATTTGACTTGGAGCTGTCTGTCAGTGAGGTAGGATGTGAACCAGTTCAAGGTGGTGCCATGTAGGCTAACTTCCTGTAGTCTTGATAGCAGGGTTGTGTGGTTGACAGTGTTTGGAACTAGCTTTGGCCTGTTGTTGGCGGAAAATTCAAAGCACGCCTTTTGGCAATTCATTTGGATGTTTGTTGGTTCTTGCGGGCGGTGAAGCCATACAGACCACTGGTTCAGGCGGTGGTTCCCTCATGGGATCTGAACCTCGTTCTTTTCATGTTAACAGAGATCCCCTTTGAGCATCTGTAAAATATAGTAACATAGTAAATGACGGCAGATAAAGACCAGTATGGTCCATCTAGTCTGCCCAGTAAGATGGCAAGAGTAGGTGCACCTGCCGCTCTGTGCAGGCCACCCCTCCCCATGTCTTTGTTTGGGGGTGAACCCACTGCCCTGTGTAGGACCCTCCTATTTGTTGAGAAATTAGATAAGTGTATTTTGATTTTATCCTAACTGTTACTGTAAAGGGATCCACTATGTCTGTCCCATGCCATTTTGAATTCTGTCACTGTATTTGCCCCCTCCACTTTCATCGGGAGGGCATTCCAAGCAATCCACCATCCTTTCAGTGAAAAAGTATTTCCTGACATTGCCTCTCAGTTTACCTCCTTGCTGCTTCATGTTATGCCCTCTAGTTTTACAGCTTCCCTGTCTTTGGAAGAGGTTTGTTCATTATTTCTCTTTAAGTATTTAAAGGTCTGAATCATATCTCCCCTATCCCTCCTCTCCTCCAAAGTGCCGAAGTGCATGACATACTTTGCTGAAGGATATAATGCTAAAAGTAGTGGTCTTGGTGGCCATCTGCTCAGCTCGGCATATTTTGGAGTTACAGGCGCTTTAATGTACAGAACCCTTTTTGTTGCTTTTCAGAGAACATGTAGTATTGTGCACAGTTCCTTCTTTCCTACCATAGATAGTGACTCTGTTTCATGTTAATCATGTGGTCTCTTTCACTGTGTTTGACAAGGAAGGTGTTTTGGATCAGTGGCTCCTGAAATTTGATGATCACAGGGCACCCAAATGTTGCCTCAAGCGTACGCAGTCATTCAGAAGATCAAACCGTTTGTTTGGGTTGCAAAAGGGAGAGGCTTCTATTTCTAGGTGGCTGAAGGAAGCTATTGCTTCGGTGTATCTTCTCAGGCATTGAGTGGTGCCACAAGGTTTGCGGGCACATTCACCCAGTACGTTGCCTGAGCCTTGGTAGAAGTTGCTTTGGTGCCTCTGGGGGATATCTGCAGGGCAGCAACATGATGGTCGTCACACACCTTTGCAAGGCACTACAGGCTAGATGTGCAGGCAAGTCAAGAGGTGCGATTCGGTGATTGGGTCTTGGGGAGGGGCTCACGAGTCCCTCCCATGTCTAGGTACTGCTGTGGTACATCCCATATATCTGGACTGGACTGGAGGGACGTGGATGAAGTTGAAATTAAACCTTACCTGCTAATTTTCTTCATGGAGTTCCTCCAGTCTAGTCTAGAGCCCACCCAGTGGTATTTCAGTCATTTGGGATGTAGCATTGGTGGAGGAGCCTATGGAGAGTGTTGCCTGGTGAGGTTTCTTCACAGTTGTGGTCCAGAGTTTCGGATTTATGTTTTTATTTTATTTATTTATTGAAAATTTCTATACCGTGTTTTCCGAAGGATCAAGTGCGGTTTAGAGTTAACAACAGTTTAAATAGTACAAACTAAATAAGTACATATTCAGTTACATGGAACGATGTGAAACTATATACAGTAGTACTGAGTACAGGAACAATGTGAAACTATGTAAAGAGGCTCAGTGGCTCCTTGATTGCTTTCAAAGAGAAAAGAGCAAGGAAAAGAGGATTAGCGCAGCTGGGTTTGGCAGCGGGCGATCAGCTGGGTCAGTGCTGTACATAGTTATAGTCTGACCTCTCTTTGGGAGGAGTTAGTAGCGGCTTTGTCAAGAGGATACTGCAGGGAAAGGGGACGGCCTCTATATAGTGTGACATTGCTAAAGGTTTTGCATAGTCAGTCTCCAGCTGCTGGTGGATGGACACATCCCTTATATCTGAACTGGACTGGAGAGACTCCATGAAAGAAAATTAGCAGGTAAGGTCTAATTTCACCTTGGTACTGCAGTGGCCACTAAAGACGTGCAGAGCAGAGTCCTTATTAAATGACTGAGTCAATATCTGGAAAATATAAACTAGACAAGGGACTATTGTGCCAGGTCAGTGATTATATTAAATCTTTATTTTCTTTTTAAGCTCCTGATTATGACAAAAGCGAGTGGCTGAACGAGAAAGAGAAGTTGGGACTTGACTTTCCAAATGTACGTGCAGTCTCTGTTGCTCGCCTAATGTGTGCAGGTGGTCTTCATGGTCGTATCTTCTATGCATGCAGTATAAATATAGACATGGAAGGGAAGAGAAAATATTTATAAAACTTAGGTACTAGCCAAAAACATGTAAAAGCTAGAGGAATTTAGAGGATTTTTTTTCATTTCTTGTTTTTGATGCTTCATCTTTTGCACTACTTTTCCTTCATAGGTCCCATATGTCTCCCAAGTCCCTCGGTTCTTCCAAGCACTCCCTCTCTTGACACCATCCCCTCTTTTTGCCACTGATGTTCTGCAGGTTAGACCTCCGCCAGTGTTGGGTTCTGTAGTTCCCCGAGCGTTTCACTTCTTGGGCACTGCCTGGGTCTATGTTTCGGGGCCCAGGTGATCTGGGATTTTTCCTGCCTTGAGGACAGGCATTGATAGGCATGCACTGGTTGAAGGGCTGTAGCTAGGTTTGTCTTGATTTGATATGGGAGGAAGTACAGTAGTTGTGTGCCATGGTAGGATGGGAAGCAGTGCAGCATAGAAACATAGAAACATGATGACAGAAAAAGACCACATGGCCTATGTAGTCTGTCCTTCCATATCAACAACTACAACAGTCCACTTTTTACCTTTAGAGATCCTCTGTGTTGGTCCCATGCTTTTTTGAATTCAGTTACTGTCCTCATCTCTACCATCTCCACTGGGAGACTATTCCATGGATCCACTACTCTTTCCGTAAAGAAATATTTCTGCATATCACTCCTGAATCTATCTCCCTTCACCCTCATCCCATGTCCCCTCATAGCAGAACTTGCTTTCAATTGAAAGAGGCTCTCTCCCTGAACATTTATGCCACAGAGGTATTTAAACATCTCAATCATATCACCTCTATCCCGCCTTTCCTCTAAGGTGTACATATTAAGATCCTTAAGTCTATCCTCATATGCTTTATAATGAAGCCTACTAATCATTTTAGTAGCCACCCTCTGCACCGACTCCATCCTGTTCACATCCTTTTGAAGGTGCGGTCTCCAGAATTGCACACTATACTCCAAATGAGGTCGCACCAAAGACTTATACAGAGGCACTATCACCTCCTTTTTTTCTGCTAGCCATTCCTCTCCGTATGCACCCAAGCATCCTTCTAGCTTTTGCCGTCGCCTTTTCTACCTGTTTAGCTACTTTAAGATCATCAGACACAACCACGCCTAGGTCCCGCTCTTCTTTAGTGGACAAAAGTACTTCCCCTCCTATACTGTATTGCTCCCTTGGATTGCTGCAGCCCAAATGCATGATCTTACATTTTTTAACATTAAATCCCAGCTGCCAAATTCTAGACCATTCTTCAAGCTTAGCTAGATCCCTCCTCATGTTATCTACACCTTCCTGGGTGTCTACTCTATTGCAGATTTTGGTATCATCTGCAAAGAGGCAAACCTTAGCCGACAGCCCTTCCACTATATCACTAACAAAGATGTTAAAAAGAATCGGACCAAGGACTGATCCCTGGGGCACACCACTGGTAACATCCTTCTCCTCAGAGTGAGCTCCATTTACCTGTACTCTTTGTCGCCTCCCACCCAACCAATTTCTAACCCAAGCAGTAACTTTAGGGTCCATCCCTACGGTGCTCAGTTTGTTTATAAGTCACCTGTGAGGAACAGTGTCAAAGGCTTTACTGAAATGGATGGTGATCGATGTGTAACATGATGAGAGTTGTGTGTGGTTCTGAGGGAGTATATTAAATGAGGTCTGCTAGGAGGACATGTATAGCCGGGTGAAGGAGAAGAACAAAAGAACATAAGATATGCCATACTGGGTCAGACCAAGGTCCATCAAGCCCAGTATCCTGTTTCCCACAGTGGCCAATCTAGGTCATATGTATCTAGCAGTTTCCCCAAAAGAGACAGGTTCCACAATGCTTGTATTGGGTCAAGCATTGATATCCTGGGTCCCTTTTTAATAGTGGTTTATGGACCTTTCCTCCAGGAACTTGTCCAACCCTTTGTTAAACCCATCTACACTAACAGCCTTTACTACATCCTCCGGTAACAAATTCCAGAGTTGATTACCCGTTGAGTGAAAAAAATATTTTCTCTTATTTATCTTAAATAGTTTATCCTGTAGCTTCATTACATGTCCCCTAGTCTTTCTATATTCTGATAACGTAAACAATTGATCTACGTTTACCCATTCCACTCCATTAATTTATAGACTTCTATCATATCTCTCCTCAGCCGTCTCTTTTCCAGGTTAAAGAGCCCTAACCTTTTTAGCCTTTCTTCATAGGGGTATCCTTCCATCCCCTTTACCATTTTGGTGGCTCTTCTCTGAACCTTTTCTAATAACGCTATATCCTTTTAAAGATACGGCGACCAGAATTGCACACAATATTCAAGGTGCGGTCGCACCCTGGAACGATACAGAGGCATTAGAATATCCTTTATTTTATTTCCCATTCCTTTCCTTATGATACGTAGCATTCTATTTGCTTTCTTGGCTGCCGCTGCACACTGGGCAGAGGGTTTTAATATGATGTCCACAATGGTAGAACATAGAGTGTAAATGATTTAAATTACAGAAAGAATGAAAATGACTAACTGTTTCTCTTATGTCTGTTATCTGAAGATCCCGTATCTAATTGATGGTGAGAGAAAAATCAGCCAGAGTAATGCGATTCTGCGCTACATAGCACGCAAGCATGACCTATGTAAGTACCGCTGTCGTCCTATCTTACTTCTATTGTTTGCTAAGTAGCAGCCAGGGCTGGCCCGTCCACTAAGCACAGGGGCGGCTCTATAGTGAGGCAGCTGCCTCAGGTGATAAACTTTGGGGGGCAGCAAAAAATGTCCTTAAAACAGCCGCCCTGTTCTGCCTTCAAAGTTTAAAAAAAAAAAAAAAGGTGGACAAGAACCTGCTGCCGCTGCTTCTCAGCAGTTGTAGAATCAACCCCCTTTAAGCCCCAACCATCTCCCCGCCCCCATTTCAGCTCCTTTCCTGTCCCCTCCTTCCCCTGGCAGCCATGACTCCTGCATCTTATAGAGCTGTGGCAGCAATAGCGCTAGTAATCTGAAATAAAAGCAAAACCAGTGCAGAGCCTTCCAGCCTCTGCTATACAACTCCTGCTCCAGCATCCTGCCCCCAAAAGGAAGTTATGCTAGAGTGGGACGCCACAGTAGGGGTTACATAATAGAGGCTGGAAGGCTCTGCACCGATTTTACTTTTAGTTTAAATTACTAGCACTAGCGCTATCGCAGCCGGGGCTCTGTAAGACACAGGAGCCGTGGCTGCCAGGAGAAAGAGGGGGCAGGAAAGGAGCTTGACACGGGGGAGGGGGGGCAGGAAGGGAGCTGACATGGGGAGGGGGGGAGGAAGGAAGGTGTGGACTGGAAAGGAGCTAATACCTGAGGATGGTACTGGAGGGGGTGCTGGCTGGAAGGGTGATGACACTTGGGGAAGGGACTGGTAGGTGGTTGGGTAATGGGGAGGAGGCTGGAAGGGAGCTAACACATGTGATGGCACTGAAAGGGGGATGGACAGAAGGTAGAGTGACTTG
Source organism: Ichthyophis bannanicus (assembly GCA_033557465.1). Taxonomy (NCBI): domain Eukaryota; kingdom Metazoa; phylum Chordata; class Amphibia; order Gymnophiona; family Ichthyophiidae; genus Ichthyophis; species Ichthyophis bannanicus. Next base: position 198,332,977 of record CM066045.1, read on the forward strand.
AAGGAAGCTCACTTAGAGTGGGGGATGCCACTGGGAGTGGAAATGAGCTGATACCTGCAATGGTATTTGGACAGTGGGGAGGAGGGGACTGGAAGGGAATAGACACCAGTAGCAGTCCTAGGAATGTAAGGGGGCCGTCAATGGAAGATACTGGGAAGGGAGACCTGGAAAGGGGGCTGATACTGGGGAGGGTTACTGGGACTGGAAATAGGCTGATGGAAGGATGTGAAGAAAACAAAAGAAGAGATAAGAAATGGCAGATGGACTATAGACAATAGAAAGAGAGCCAGGAGAAGACAGGAAAGCAGAAGCCTCGGATCGGGACCAAGAATGATCCAAGAATAAAATGGTCAAAGGTAGAAAAAGTAATTTTATTTTCAATTTAATGAGTGGACTTTGCACCATTTTTATATTTTACACAGTATGGGAAACCGCATCTCTTATTTCTCTGGTTTTGCATTGCATGCAGAGTCAGGCTTCTTAGGGTTTCAGTTTAATTTTTGTCTACATATTTTTATTTTTACTTTAGGTTGTAGTTACTTATTCTGTACTTGGTAAGGATCTGTGTTCTGAGTATGTGACTGAGGCCAGGAGTTCTGTTAACATGGAGTTTGTCTGTAGTGATCTATGCTGTAGTAATTTGACTTGTTGAGCTTTTCAAACAGGTGTATGGATGTTCTAGGGCCCGCTGTAGTATTTATAGTGCTGCTTTTTTCTGGGTAGACCCCTTGAATGAGTTTTGGAAGTTTATGTTGGTATGGTATGGTATGGCAGATTTGGCCTTGTAGATCTTAAGTGACTTTTGTAGGGTTTTATATTAGTTCCCAGTATGCCTGGTACTGGAGAATGTTGGTTAGTGAGATGACCAGAATCATATTTTTTAAAAATATCTTGAGTTCTGTGGATGAATGTCCTACTTCTGCTCTGCATCCATTGTTGAGGGAGAGGCTTCTGTGGATGCAGAATATATATTCAAAAAGAAAGTGAGAACCATAATGCATTTTATAACAATAAAATGAGTTATAACTTGGTTTATAAACTGTGCAGTGGTTCTCACTTTTTCTTTTAGTTCCTTGGTGTGCGAGCATCTTGCATTTTCTTTGTTTTTTGCAGATTATATAATTACATTAACACCATAATGTCCAGTGTGCAGTTTCAGGAGCTATGTTGAGGTTGCCAAGCCCTTCTTGGTATTTGTTGGAATGGGAGGTGCTGGGGTCACAAAGTCCTTCTTGTTTTTCAGAGGGTGGGAAGTGCTGTGTTGGGGTGCCAAGTTGCTCTTGTTTTTTGGAAGTGGGAGGTGCTATTGAGCCCCTCTTGTTTGATATATTTAGAAGCATGTTTCCTAGGCTCTGGACTGGTAACATATATGAACCTAAGAAATGCCATAGTGGGTCAGACTAAAGTCCATCAAGCCCACTATCCTGTTTCCAGCAGTGGCCAATCCAGGTCACAGGTAGTTGGCAGGTTCCCAGAAAGGCACACAGATTCCACAATGTTTGTCCCAGGGCAAGCAGATTTCCCAGGTCCTCTTTAATAGTTTATGGACCTTTCTTCCAGGAACTTGTCCAAACCTTTTTTAAACCCAGCTACTCTAACTGCTTTTACTACATCCTCTGGTAACTAATTTCAGAGTTTGATTATGCAGGGCCATAAGCTAAATGCAGGGAGGCAGTTACACCCCCCCTGCAATTACCGCATTTCAGCATGGCAAAACAGCTGCTGGTGCAACTAAGGCCATCCCACCCACTGAGGTGTCATTAGTTGCAGTCACGCTACTTGTGCTGAGCCATTATGTTAGTTTCTGCCAACAGTGCAGATGCCTCTGTGTGAGAGTTCTTTCTCTTGCTTCACTCTACAGTAAAGTGTAATTTTTGGAAAGAAATCTTGTAAACCTAACAGTAATGGGTAAAAGAAGGGATGTGGATTTTTTTTGGGGGGAGGGGGGGTTTACTACTTGGTGAAGATCTCAATACAAACTAAAAACAGACAAGTAGGGAATATATATCTTTGTTCTGCATATGTGTTACAGGGGTTTATATGTAGGGAGCTGTAGTAATCCGGCTTGTTCAGTTTTCTGAATAGGAATATGGATGTTCTAGGGCCTTCTGCAATATTTATGGTGGTGCCCTTTTCTGGGTACACCATGTTGTGTGAGTTTTGGAAGTTAGTGCTGTTATGGAAAAGATTTGCTCTATGGGTCCTATACTCTGGGTTCTCAGTGAGGTCAACTGTAAGGTGTTGGTTTGGAGGGGACTGGAATATGTTGGTTTGAGATTTCCAGTTTTACGTTCTTTATGCTGCCGAACTGAAATTTAAAAAACTTTATCAGTTCAGATTCAAGGAAATTTCAAATTTTAAGGGACCGTCTTGGTTTATTTTTGTTTAGTAGCTTCACCACTGCTGAGTTCCAGACTTTTCCAATACAGCCTTTGAATTCATGGCTACCAGGATTAGTTTCTCATTTTATATCTTCTCTCCACATCAATAACACAGGTCTGCAAAAAAAAATTTTTCAAGCGCTGTTTTGGTTATTCCACGTAATCTTTGTGTTTTGTTGCGCTGAATCCGAAAATGACCTCCATTTTGTCATAGGACATCACGTTTCCTAACAATTCAGGTAACTATGTTAAATAAGGCAATACCTCAAAATAAATGGAAATAGACTTATAAAATTAAAGTTTTATTACAATATTTTCATGAAAATCCTTTTTTGAACTGAAATGAGCTCACCTACACACACTAAACTCGATTCTTCTTCCTTGTGAGGCTCCTCTTGGTGCATTTACGCTTGTGAGTAGCATCTGGAATGTCTCTCTGAAGCATCCAACAGTAGTCTGCCATCATTGTAATGCTCCATTTTCCCTGGTATCTCCTTTCCATCTCTTTAATGTCTTGGTGGAATTGTTCACCTTGTTCCTCACTCACAGCTCCCAAATTTTCAGGAAAGTAGTCGAGGTGGGACTGGAAGAAATGCACTTTCAAACGCATCAGGCAACCTAAAGCTTGAAATGCTTTCAGCATTCGTCTGACGATCTTTTTGTAGTGAGGATCTTTGTTATTGCCTAAAAATTTCTGTACGACTTCTTTAAATGCAATCCACCCTTCTTTTTGAGGATCCGTCATGGTATTGACAAACTCTTGATCAACTATAAGCCTTCTAATGTCTGGTCCGACGAACACACCTTCCTTCAATTTTGCCTCCGACAGGCCTGGAAACTTGGTGACCAAGTATTTGAAGCATTCTCCATCTCTTGGAAGTGATTTTACGAATTGCTTCATCAATCCCAATTTTATGTGGAGAGGTGGTAGAAGAACTTTATGGGAAGGTACCAAAGTTTCTCAGAGGACATTTTTTTTCACTGACTGTTAGCACCCTCAGCTGCCAACTCTTCTTGGTCCAGTGATTTTGTTGGTCTCGACTGTCTCATAGACACAGAAAACAAGGATATTTGGTATACCCAGCTTGTTGCCCGAGCAGCTTGCACAAGACCTTCAAGTCCCCACACACTTGCCAACCATGGTCTTCATATTTAAGTTTACGAAGAACCAATTCCAAGTTCTCGTAGGTTTCCTTCAAGTGTACGGAATGACCTACAGGTATGGAAGCGTAAAAAACCGTTGTGGAGAAAAACTGCTTTGAGACTTCTTTTGAATAATCTAAAAAGAGACGCCCTTGCTCTGAATCAGATGGGATTTTAAATTGACCCATCAGACCTTCGACATCGATGCAATAAACCAACTTGTCTTCCTGGGCAAAGTAAGGAACGAACTCCTTTTCACGATGTCTGAACCATGAAGATGACACTCCTGGCAACAATAAATTCCTGCTTTTCAGCCTTGATCCGAGTAACTCAGCGGCATCTTTGGGAAGATTCAAGTCTCTTAACAAATCATTCATCTCCTCCTGCGAAAACAGTTTTGGTCTTGTATCATCTTCAAAGTCAGAACTTGATTCGTCATCTGGTTCAGGTATGACTTCACCCTCATCGGAGCTAGGTATCTCTTCCAAGGTAGCAGGGGGCTTGGGTACTGGTATATCTGTGCCATGAGGGATGGGACAAAATGCCGAGTGAAGATTGGGGTATGAAATGGAATGCTTCCATTTGGAATTAAACCCTTTCACGTCGCATGAACAAAAGTAACAGTCATCACTATGGTTCTTTTGCTCTCGCCATACCATAGGAATCCCATAACGGAAAGATTTTTTTCTTACCCTTGAACCAGTTTCAGAGGTCCTCGACACACCGTTTGCACACTTTATGAGGCGCCCAGACTTTATCTTGATCTCCTATTTTTAGTCCAAAGTATGCAAAGTATACTTTTTTCACAAAGTCTGTAATATTCTGCTGTTGCTTCAACACTGTATATTCACCAAAGATGAAGCAGAAACTGTCTGGTGAATTAATACACTTTCGCGGAGCCATAACATAACGGTTGAAGAATGGCGCGCTAACACAAATTGTGATGAAAAAGTGTGAACAGCCTAGAACCAAGAACCTGATGATGATTCGTGCACAAGTGTGGCATGCAGGAGAGAGCAGCTCTGTGTCTGTACACGAGAGGTCACAGTGCTGGCCACGCCCCACTGCACTGACTGGAGCTGCTGCTATCTGCCCTGTGTCTCCCTCCCACTGGATTCTTCAGGAAAGATTAACCCCGTCTACCATTAGAAGCACGGACTTAAAACTTGCTTAGCTTATGTATATATTGCTGACCATCAGATTTACAGTGCTATATTTTTTTTTTTACATAACTCGAACAACCTCTTTAAGGTTTTTTTGGCATTTTATCTTAAATGCACTTATGTGAATTAATTAATAGTAATTTGAATTAATTAATAGTAACTTGAAAAAAATTGATAAATTTGAAGACAATTTTGCATGTTGTGGCAAATCATGACGTCTAGGAGTTTTTTCAATATTTTATGTTTTCAGCACACCAAAATACATGGAAATTAGATGAAAATAATCAAACAGCTTTTGAGTTGCAGACCTGTGTAATCTAGCTCTAGCAAAATTAATTTGATGTGCAGATTCTTATAATGGCTTGGATGGAGGGGGGCTGTCATTAATCAAATTTAATGTTTTATTGTTATGTATGTTTTGTTGTAACATCTGTTTTACTAAATTGCATGTATATGTTTAAAAGCCGTCTAGGATTTTAGAAGGGTGGCATATACCTTTTAAAATAAAGGTATATGCCTCCCTCAGAGGGAGGAGTGGCCTAGTGGTTAGGGCAAGGTACCTAAGGTCAGGGGTTCAAATCCCACTAGAGGACAGCAACCTTGGGCCAGAAGGACTGGGGTTTCTAGTCCCATGGGTGCTCCTTGTGGTCTTGGGCAAGCCACTTAACCCTCCTAACCCTCCATAGCCCATGTTCCCTGTAAGTATTAGTGTATGTGTCTCATATCCCCTCGTGTTAAATGTATCCCCCAATTGTATGTGACCACTTTGATTAAAGGATAAGGTGGTATACAAAACCGTCTAAAATAAAATAAAGTATACTAAATTTATTTAAATGATGCCACAATGAGTCTCTGCACATGGCCATGCATCACCCTCGTGCCGTCTCTGGGGGAAAGTAGACAGGAGGGTGTACTGATAGACAGAGAAAAGTAGAAACCTCAGATTGGGACCTACATGATCATAGAATAAAATGGTCAGACAACAAAGGTAGAAGAGAATTTTATTTTCAATTTAATGACCAGACTTTATATTTTATACAGTACAGGGAAATGCTTCTCTTTCTGTTTCTCTGGTATTGCACTGTATGCAGAATCTGGCTTCTTGGGGTTGCAGTTTAATTTTTATCTACATATATTTATTTTTAGGTTATCGTCACTTATTCTGTACTTGGTGAGGGTCTGTGTTTTGAGTGTGTGACCAAGACCAGGTGTCTATTAACATGGAGTTTGTACGTAGGGATCTGTACTGTAGTAATCTGAATTGTTCAACTTTTCAAATAGATGTATAGATGTTCCAGGGCCCACTGTAGTATTTATAGTGATGCTTTTTTATGGATGGACTCCTTATGTGAGTTTTGGAAGTTGGTGCTGGTATGCCATGATAGATTTGCTCTATAGATCCTCAGTGACTTTGTAGGGTTTTGTATTCGTTCACAGTATGCCTGGTAGTGAGATTATCAGAATCGGAATTTATTTTTATTTATTTATTTTAGATATTGAGTTCTGTGGGTGAATGTCCTGGTTCTGCTCTGCACCCATTGTTGAAGGGATATTGTGGATGCAAAATATATGCTCAGAAAGAAAAAGCAAGAACCATAACGCAGTTTATAACAAAAAAAATAAAAAGGCGTGTTAATTCTTTTAGTTTTTTGGTGTGCAAACAACTTGCATTGCCTCCATATTATGTAATCGGCCTTTTGGTTTGGTTCAGTCCCTGATTGGAGTTTTGAGAAACTATTTGGGGGGGGGGGGTGCGGGGAGGTGCTATCTCATCCCTTGCCTCAGGCAGCAGATTGCCCTGAGCTGCCCCGGACTAGGCTTTGTGCTGCCACTTTGGTGCACAGTACATGGAAAGCATGGCCTGCCGCTTCTGACCTACTTCTGATACAACTTCCTGTTGGAGGGGGGGCAGCAGCAGCATGCCTACGGCAGGCCATGTGCAGCTACTGCTGCCCCCCCTCCAACAGGAAGTTGTATCAGAAGTAGGTCAGACTGAATGCCCGAAGACTGACTCAGTGGTGGCTCAGTGAGGAGGGGGGAGGGGGTGACATGGTCGGGTCCTGCTTGAGGTGGCAGAAACTCTTGGGCCGGCCCTAGTAGCAGCAATGGGATCATGTAGGGGTTGGGACAAGTGACAGGAGAGGCGGCAGAGGGAAGAGAACTTAGTTTTCTTTTTTTAATGTTGGTTATTGGGTTTGGCTTCATGATGGGACAAGGCATTTACTGCTGCAAAGAACTGTGATCATTATTCGCTGGGCTGCAAGCTAAGCCAAGCCTAGACCGTATGTGTCCTCCCACCCCCTCCTACCAATTTGTTCTCTTACCACCTCCTATTGCTATTCCCCACCCCCGTCCACTCTCCCCCTCTTACCAAACTTTCCTTCACCCACCTAATTTGATGTTCCCCCCCCCCCCATCCCACCTGTCCACCCTCCTCCAGACAGCCTCTACCTCGGTCTTCTGATCTATCGCCCCTCTCTCCCTACTTCAAGCTATAGTTCACTTGGTTTATTAAAGTTGAATCTGTTGTTCGCTCGATTTCTTTACGTTGAGACTCACACTGTATGTTGCTATGTTATATTACCTCATTCTCTGTAAACCTTAATGTTATGCTCCACTGTTAGTCCTCATTAACATGTAAACCATCTTGAGTCTGAGATAAGGTGGGATATAAAAACAAATAACTTTCTTTTTTTTCGGCTTTTTAGGTGGAAAGAGTGAGGATGAGATGGTTAGAGTGGATATGTTGCTTGATCAGTCCATGGATTTTCGTATGGGCCTTGCAGCCATTGCCTATAACCCCAATTTTGTAAGTTCTTTTGAGTTTGTTTTGGTACCATAGGTCAGTAATAATGCAGGCATTATTGCATACTTCATTCTTATCTCTCATTAGTTGAGAAACTGGCATGATTTTGTTGATAGAGACATTAAAGACTCGTTTGTATCTTTGAGAAGATATTGTGCATTTTTTAATGTGCAATTTTTATTTTATAAAACTGTTCATTTTATAACCTGCCTCTTATGCAGTACCATGTGAGGAACAAAGTGTAACTTCAGCTTGTCATACTAAAGCTGAGCTCTGAATGAAATACCTCCTTGCTCTATTTCTGTAGGAAAGCTTGAAAGGACCCTACCTTGATTCACTTCCTGAAACTCTGAAGCGCTTTTCCAAGTTCCTGGGAGACAGAAAGTGGTTTGCAGGAGAGAAGGTATGAAGGAGTGATATAGTCTAAAAGGACGAAGAAGGAATGTAAATGTTTGTCCTTTTATGAGTTCACACCATTCTTTACATATGAGTGACTTGCATGCACAATTAGTTGGCCTCTGAGAAGGCGGGGCACACTTCAGTTCCTTGCTGTAGTCGGAGTAATTGGTTCAACCACACATTCCGTAGTACTTCTTGACGAGCTAAATTCAGTGGAAAGTTGATTGACTACTCTAATCTTACACAATTTTTTATACCGCAACGATCCCATACTAAATAGTGGTTCTGCGCAGTTTACAGCAAGGAAAAAACATTCATATAAGAAAAAACATTAATTTTGATTAAACAACCATGTTTTCAACTTTTTATGAAATTGAGGAAAAGATACATTTCAAATATTTGGGCAATTCAGACCAATAATACTGTACCACCAAATATGGCATGGTGTGCCTAAAACACCCCTACAAGATGGGTACAATAAGGTATTAGTAGATTGTAAGTGCTTAGATTTACCAGACAATAGCAGAAGTAATAATAAAAGATATTCTGGAACAAAATCGTTATAAATCAGAAACAGCCACACTTTTAAACCACACATCGACGACAAGTGGGAAGAAATGCGTAGAACAAAATCAATGCAAAATACATGCAAGACAGTTAAATGCTGGAAAGCAATGAGCACAAATGCTCGAAGCTTAGCCAACAAAGTTCCAGACCTGGAAGCCCTAATGGTGGAAATGGACTTGGACATTGTGGCCATTAGAGAAACATGGTTTAATGAATCGCATGAATGGGATATAGCCATAGCTGGCTATAATCTATTCAGAAGAGACAGAGAAAGTGGAAAAGGAGGCGTAGCCTTGTATGTCAAAAGCAATATTAAAGCTACTGAAATGCAGGGGACATGGGGAAAAGAAGAAGTGCTCTGGATTGCATTGGAAAGAGGAGATGGCACTGTCATACATACTGCTGTAATCTACAGACCTCCGACTGAGATTAAAGTACTAGATAACCAATTGATGATAGATATTGCAAAGATAGCCACAAAGGAGGAAGTGATCATATTGGGGGACTTTAATCTACCCGATGTGGATTGGAGTACGCCTTCTGCAAATCTGGAAAGAAGTAAAAAAAAATAAAAAAATTGTGGATGCCTTCCAAGATGCGTCACTTAGACAAATGGTGATGGAACCAACCAGGGAAAGCTCAATGCTGGATTTAATGCTCACCAACAGAGATAGCATGTCAAATGTCTGGGTGGGTACCCTTGTGAGCAGCAGCGATCATCACACGGTGTGGTTTGAGATAAAAAACAAGGTGCAGTCCAATCATAGCAAGTGCCAAAGTCCTAAACTTCAAAAACACTGACTTCAGTAAAATGGCCAAGTACCTGAAGGAGGAGTTGGCAGGGTTGGAGGGGTTAAGGGAAGTGGAATTGCAATGGGCTAAACTAAAAGGGGCAACAGATGTAAGGAAAATAAATAAAAACAAAAGGAGAAGGAAATCTATTTGGTTCTCCAAAGTAGCTGCTCAAATAAAGGCAAAAATACAGCTTTCACAAAATTCAGAAGCTCGCAAACAGAGGAACACGGAAAGAAATACAAGATCATACTAAAAGAGACAGACAAAAAGAGAAATAAGGAAAGCAAAATCAAAGGCAGAGAAAAAGATGGCTAAAGATGTGAAGTGTGGCGACAAAACTTTCTTCAGGTATATTCAGGAGAGGAGGAAAATCAGAGGTGGAATTGCAGCACTCGGAAGTGCTGGGAACGGACTCGTGGAGAGTGACATTGAAAAAGCGAAATTGTTAAACAAATACTTCTGCTCTGTTTTTATTAAAGAAAATCCTGGAGAAGCACCGCCTGTGACTCCCAAATATAAAAATGGGAATGAAGTAAATGGTGTGGTAGAACAACTTGCAAAATTGAAAGTGGACAAGGCCATGGGACCGGATGGGATAAATTCCAGGATACTGAAAGAGCTCAGAGAGGTTCTTGCAGGGCCGTTAAAGGATGTTTTTAACAGTTCCTTGGAAACAGGAGAAGTTCCACAAGACTGGAGGAGGCCTGATGTGGTACCTCTCCACAAAAGTGGTATTTGGGAAGAAGTGACAAACTACAGTCCAGTAAGCCTTACCTCGGTGGCAGGAAATGTAATGGAGGCGCTCCTGAAAGAGTGAATAGTGGACTTTCCCAAAACCAACAGGTTGCATGATCCAAGGCAACATGGTTTTAGCAAAGGACGATCTTGCCAAACAAATCTGATTGAGTACTTTGACTGGGCGACCAGCGAACTAGATCAGAGGCTTACGATGGATGTCATCTACCTGGATTTCAGCAAAGCCTTTGATACTGTTCCTCATAGGAGGCTTATCAATAAACTCAATAGTTTGGGGATGGGTCAGGTGGTAAACTGGATCATAAATTGGTTGACTGACAGATGTCAGAAGGTGATGGTAAATGGAGTTCACGTGGATGAAAGGAGGGTGATTTAGTGGGGTGCCCTGGGACCGGCACTGTTCAATGTATTTGTGAGTGATATTGCTGAAGGACTGAATGGGAAAGTCTGTCTTTTTGCAATAACCTGAAAATTTGCAACAGAGTGGATAACATGAGGAAAGATCTACAAAAGCTGGAAGAATGGTCTAATGCTTGGCAGTTAAAATTTAATGCGAAGAAGTGCAGTGTCATACACTTGGGAAGCAGAAATTCAAGGGAAATGTACGCGATAGGGGGCGAGAGGTTGGTGTGCACGGACCAGGAGAAGGACCTTGGTGTGGTGATTTCTGCGGATCTCAAGGTGGCAAAACAGTGTGACAAGGCGGTGGCAAAAGCCAGTAGGATGTTGGGCTGCATACAAAGAGGAATTACCAGCAGAAAGGAAGGGGTACTAATGCAACTGTACAAGTCACTGGTGAGGCCTCACTTGGAATACTGTGTTCAGTTTTGGAGACCATATCTTGCAAAGGATGTAAAAAGACTGGAAACTGTTCAGAGGAAGGCGACCAAAATGATTTGGAGCCTGCATCAGAAGCCTTATGAGAAGAGACTTAAAGACCTAACTATGTACACTCTGGAGGAGAGGAGGGACAGGGGAGATATGATTCAGACCTTCAAATACTTAGAGTATTAATGAACCAACAAACCTCTTCCAAAGACGGGGAAACTGTAAAACTAGAGGGCATAACGTGAAGCTGCAAGGTGGTAAATTGATTGAATGGCAATGTCAGGAAATACTTTTTCACTGAAAGGGCGGTTGATGCTTGGAATGCCCTCCCGATGGAAGTGGTGGGGGCAAATACAGTAACAGAATTCAAAATGGCATGGGGCAGACAAAGTGAATCCCTATATAGCAACAGGATAAAATGAAAATAAACTTAGCTATCTAATTTCTCAACAAACAGGGGTGCCCTACACAGCGGGTGCTCTACACAGAGGTGCCCCAATTCCCCTCCCTATCCAATGCACCTCACTTTCTAACAACCCCTTTGTAACCTGTACAAAGTGATGTAAATAGTTGATTTTATAATAATGCAAATCCATGTAAATAGTTGATCATTGTAAAAAGTTCTGTTATACTTAGACATATCCATTTTCAATGTAAGCAGTTGAAACACACTGCATTGTTATGTTATCTGTAAACCGCCTTGATTCGCAGAAAGACGGTATATAAAAACTGTTAAATTTCTCAACAAACAGAAGTGCCCTACACACAGCGGTGGGGTCACCCTAAACAAAGACATGGGGAGAGGTGACCTGCACGGAGCGGCAAGTGCACCTACTCTTGCCACCTTGCTGGGCAGACTAGATGGATCATACTGGTCTTTATCTGCCGTCATTTACTATGTAAATAGTTTGTATAAAAAAGTAAAAAAATTAAAATGAATCTGGTTAGTGACCTTTAACCAATGTATTTTGTGTAGCAGAGGAGTTATTTTAGGATACCAGGAGACGCCAAACATATGACAGGCAGCTGTAGATTGACACAGCTGTAATCGTCTAATCTGAAGTTGAAAACAATTCAGAAATAATAAATTTCCATAATCCAAATATGACAAGATAGTGCTTTGCACCACAACTTGAAAATGTTCTATAGAAAAATAGCCCCTTAATCTACACAATTGGTGTAGTTTTATAAAACGTTTTTAACAATTGAACTTACATAGATCTATCAAAACCCCAAGAACTTTTAAGACCAGATCTAACTTCAGCTCTAATTGTATGAAAGCACACATTAAAGAATCCAGTACAGGCCTATTATTAAAGCACATAACCTTTGTTTTTGAAATATTGACTTGTAGACGTAACGATTTTGCCCAGATTTCCAAGTTTACAACAGCAGCCTTAATAGTTCTATAAAAATCTTTAGAAGGAGAAAGTTAACAGCAGTGAGATCATCTGCATAAGTATAAAGTTTTAAATCCAATTGCTCAAAAGCAGACCCTAAGCTAGTCCTAATCAATTTAAATAATCTCTGCAGGGAGGAGTGGCCTAGTGGTTAGGACACAGTACCTCAGGCCAGAGGGCGGGGGGTTCAAGTCCCGCCTGGGGACAGCAATCTCAAGTCAGAGGGACTGGGGTTTCTAGTCCTATAGGCACTCCTTGTGACCTTGGGCAAGCCACTTAACCCTCCATTGCCTCAGGCACACACAGATTGTGAGCCCTTTGGGGACAAGGGAATGTATCCAGTACCTGTTTGTAGTGATTACATAAAGTGCTTTGATTGAAGGATAAGGTGGTATAGAAAACTGGATAAATAAATAAGTACAATAGAAAGGGTGACAATGGGGAACCCCGCGGGACCCCACAGCAAGCAGTCCACTCAGAAGAACAATCTTGACCTAACTGCACCCAATATTTTCAGTACTTAAACAAACAAACGTGAAACCCACCAATGCACTACACCATTTATCCCTATAAACTCTAATAGGAGCATTAGCACATCGTGATCTACTAGAGCAAAAGCTGAACTCAAATCAAACTGCAGAACTACTACCAGATGACCCTTTGCTAACGCAACATTTATATCACGCTCTAATGGGTATGTTTATTAAGCAGCAGTAGCGGCTTCCATGCGATATCGGAGACGTGGCTCCCTGCGTAGGAAACATAGCCCTAAAACCTCTATTGACAATTCAGTACTATAAACTTTCCTAAACCCAAATTGATATTCCTTCAAAATGTCAAATTTGTCCAAATAGGAAATTAGCTGATTCGCCACAATTGATTCTGTAGCCTTAAAAGGTATGTTAGCTATAGATTGAAAGTTAGTAAGTACAGCTAAACTCAGTTTCTTATCTTTAGAAATAGGTGTCAGGATAATATCTCCCAGAATAGCTGCATAAATTTCCTTGAGTCATAAACTCAACCGTAATTCCATAAAGCTATATCCTAAAATCTTGTGGCGCTTGTGTAAAAGACTGTGGCCTACAAGGGAAAACTAAAAATTCTAATATGTTTGAAAAGTGTATTTACTATTTTGTAAGATGGGATGGTAAATTCAGACCACACAGTCTACAAAACGTTATCCAGGGTCTTATTTAAAACTTTCCAGAAAACTTCTAAATGCATCTGGTAGCACCATATGTGTTGAAGACGGTTTCTGGTAGGAAAATGCTGCTTTAGTCACGTGTATCTCATGTCCTCTTGGACCTCATATTCTCTTCACAAAAGTATAAGCAAGGTGGAAGCTATGAATTACAAGCTGCTTAGTCTCACTGAAGTAAAGCCTAGTCTGGTTCATGGACTCCAGGGCTCAAGTCTGGGCAACAGGTTGCCATGGCACCTAGAAAGTGCACCCTGGTAGCCAGGATTTCAAGGCCCTGAGTTTCCTCTGTCCTGGTGCTGCCTCAATCCACTGTGATCAGCTCTCTGCAAGGAGCTTGGGCAGCGTGGTGCAGAGCTGAGCGTGGGCAGCGTGGTGCAGAGCTGAGCGTGGGCAGCGCAGTGAAGAGAGCTGAGCGCAGGGAGTGGAGACGTCAGCACAAAGATCTGCAAGGAGCTTGAGCTACTGAGCGCAGAGAGCTGAACGCAGACGTCAGCACAAACATCTACACTGTGCAGCTCTAGAACCTCGAAGAGAGCTTATCAGTGAGCGGTACGGCGCGACACAGTGCAGCCTTTTCAATGCAGTAATGTAGCAGGAAACGTTTTTTATTCTCTTGGGAGGAATTGTGAGAGACATCAGGTGATGGGCAGAGTGGGGGGGGGGGGGCAGGGTTAAAAAATTTTTCTTCACATTACCAGGTCAAACTAAAAAAGGAAGTCGCCTCAGGTGCATCTATCAAGGGTCACTAATAAGCTGCTCACTGGGGTTGATGGGAGAGGGAGGAGGGCGGAGGAGGGTCAATGCCTTCTTTTGGCACTGTGTAATGGTGCATTTAAGGGTCTGATTTATTCAGCTTTTTCTCCCCATAGAAAATGTGAAAACGGTAAATCGGGCCCTTTTAATAAGGAGCTGCAGTACAACATTTGGGGATTGGGTGGATGCATTGTGACCAAGGTCTCGGCAGCTGGCTTCTAAATTTTTAAGCTGGATTTTATATTCTGAAAAAAATTAGTCAAGGCCTGGGATTATGGGATCTAAGGCAGCATGGTTTTACTAGAGGTGGGTCTTGTCAGATGAAACCAATCAATTTCTTGTGACTGGATGAGCAGAGAGTTGGTTCAGACATAATCACTTTGATTTCAGCAAGTGATCACATGAGCAACTTATACTACTACTGATCAGTGGTCTAGCGCTACAAGGCACACACAGCACTGTGGAGACACATGTAAGAGACAGTCCCTGCTCATCAGAGCTTACCATCTAGTCAAGACAGACAACACAACAGCTGGGGACAAGCATATATCTAGGGAACGGTAAGGGAGCATATACTTGGAGAGCAGGAGACTATGTGGATCAAGAACCAAAAGTGATCTCAGAGGTGAGAGTTCAGCTTGGAATTGAAAAGGGTCAGAGATGAAGCTGGATGCACAGACTCAGGTAGTTTAATCTAGGCATGAGGAGCAGCATGGTGAAAGGAGTGAAGTCTGGAGTTGGCAGTAGAAGAGAAGGGCACAGATAGAAGAGACCTGCCAGAAGAGCAGAGTTCCCAAGGAGGGGAGAAGGAGAGATGAGAGGAAAGGTAGTGAGGAGCAGGGCCGGCCCGTCCATTGAGCAAGAATGTTTTTTGCACAGGGCCCCGCGTTTCAGGGGGCCCCGCGCAAAGAACATTCTGCTTTTTTTTTTTTTTTTTAATTACATTTAAAAAAAAAACCTGTCTCTGGCTGCTGCCGCTGCCGCGTCCGTCGCAGCAGCGGCAGAATGGAGTGTCCCGCGGGGCCCCCTCTCCTCGTTGAGCCCTCTGCAAGGGCTTTCAGATTCGCGAAGGGAGAGTGCTCCCTCGCGTCTCTGTAAAGCCCGCAGGGGCTAATGGGAAATTTCCCATCAGCCCCTCGCGTCTAAAGGGGCAGATGGGAAATTTCCCATTAGCCCCTGCGGGCTTTACAGAGACGCGAGGGAGCACTCTCCCTTCGCGAATCTGAAAGCCCTTGCAGAGGGCTCAACGAGGAGAGGGGGCCCCGCGGGACACTTCATTCTGCCGCTGCTGCGACGGACGCGGCAGCGGCAGCAGCTAGAGCCAGGTTTTTTTTTTTTTTTTAATTTGCCAGAAGGGAAGGGAAGGGAAGGGAAGGGGGGGGGGGTTAAGACTGGTAATGGGCGGGGGGGATGATGGAGGCTGACTGGAAATGGGGTGATGTGGGGTTAGGACTGGAAATGTGCTGGGGGGGGGGGTTAGGACTGGAAATGTGCTTGGGGGGGTTAGGACTGGAAATGTGCTGGGGGGGGGGTTAGGACTGGAAATGTGCTGGGGGGGGTTAGGACTGCTAATGGGCTGGGGCTGATGGAGGCTGACTGGAAATGGGCTGGGGGGGGGTTAGGACTGGAAATGGGCTAGGGGGGGGTTAAGACTGGTAATGGGCTGGGGGTTGATGGAGGCTGAATGTAAATGGGTTGATGGGGGTTTAGGACTGGAAAAGGGATTGGGGGGTGGTTAAGACTGGTAATGGGCTGTGGGCTGATGGGGGCTGTCTGGAAATAGGGTGATGGGGGGTTAGGATTGCTAATGGGCTATGGGGGGGTTAGGACTGCTAATGGGCTATGGGGGCGCTAGGACAGGAAATGGGCTGATGGGGAGGGGTTAGGACTTGAGGTGGGCTGATGTGGTTAGGACTGGTAATGGGCTGTGGGCTGATGGGGGGGTTAGGACTGGCAATGGGCTATGGGGGGCTGACTGGAAAGGCGTTGCTGGGGTTAGGACTGGACGTGGGCTGATGGGGGGTTAGGACTGGTAATGGGTTATCGGGGGGGCTTAAACTGAAAATGGGTTGATGGGGGGCTAGGACTGGTAATGGGTTGGGGGATTGCTATGACTGGAAATGGACTGATTGGACGGGGAGGCTTGAACTGCAAATAGCTGATAGGGAGGGAGCTTGGAATGGAAATGGGCTGTGAGGGAAGGGAGCTAGGACTGAAAATGGGCTGATGGAGCAGCTAGGATAGCACTGGAAATGGGCTGTTGGGGGGGAGCTAAGATTGGAAATGGGCTGTGGTGGGGGCTTGAATTGAAATGGGCTCATGGGGGGGCTTGGACTGGAATTGGGCTGAGTGGAGGGGAGCTAGGATTTGACATGGGCTGATGGTGGGGCTAGGAAATGACTAGAAATGGGCTGATGGGGGGCTAGGATTGGAAATGAGCTGATGAAGGGACTCAGACTGAAAATGGATGGGGGAGCTAGGACTGGAAATGGGTTGATGGGGGGCTAGGACTGGAAATGGGCTGATGCAGGGACTAGAAGGGAATGGATGCTGGGTGAGACTGGAACTAGAAGGGAGCTGATGTTGGGGGAGGATTAGAATGGGATGGGGCTGGGAGAGTAAAATGGAGAGGGGAAAAATATTTTGTGTGGGAGGGATGAAAAATCTACAATTGGCCGGGTATTGGGAGAGTAAGTGGGGATTGAGGATGGAGGGGTAAAATTTGTGTGGATGAAATAAGAATGAGGAAAGAGCAAAAGGAGAAAGATTAGTATGTTAAAGCAGATGTAGAGAGAGAGGATGGAAAGAAAACTAGAAGAGAGAAGAAAGGACAAATGGACAGCAGACGATGGAGAGTTAGCAGAAAACATGAAGAAACCAGAAGAAAGTGGCTGGAGCAATTGCAACTGAAAAAAAATGCACAAAAGGTAGAAAGATATCTCTTTATTTTGAATTTATTAACTGGAATATGAAAGCTCTGGGAAATGTGCATCATTAACGTCTGCGCTTTGTTTGGTACAAGAGGAAATTTTTTATTTATTTTATTTTATTTATTAACAATTCTTATATACCGCACTATTAGACATCAGCGCGGTTTACATTGAACAGAAAACATCCGACAGTTTACACGTGTCTGGTCGTTACATTTAACAGGAAGCATAACTTGGCGAAATAGGGGAAACTAAATACAATGCAGGGTTATAGTTGATTTATAGTTTTATTTCTACAGTGTTGTTGTACATTCCAAGTTTGGCTTTTGGGGTTCCCAGTTTAATTATTGCCTTCCTGTTTCTAAATTGCGATTCCTTGTTTGGTGATGGTCTATGTTCTGCATGTGTAACTGAGCTGAGGTATTCTGTTTATGTAATTCCTATTTGACATTGCCACTTGTTCTCTTTCCCCAGTATTCTCTGAAATGTACTGGTTTAATATTTGCAGTGTTTCCTTTTGATAGGTAGGGTCTGGTGCTTTGTGAGTCCTGGTAATGCTGTCAGGATACAGCTGGTTTGCTATGGGTTCTAAATGGGCAGCGTTTGTAGTAGTTCCTAATGTGCATGGCGGTTGGCACTGGATTATAGTAATGTAGAAATCTTTTAGTCTTTCTTTATCCATACACTCATTAAGAGACATGTTTACTAAAAGTTAGTGAATGGTAACATTATGCAAATATTTATGCAAATAAGACCACTTATGCAAATGAGGCCCCGCACCGAGTCTCCGCACATGGCCCCGCACCCCCCTTGGGCCGCCCCTGGTGAGGAGGATCAGTATGAGTGCACTTAAAGGTCAGTAGGAGAAGTTTGAACTGGGCATGAGAACAGATAGGGAGCCAGTTAAGTAATTTGAGAAGAGGGGTTATATGAGCATATCAAAGCTGATGGAAGATGGTCACGCAGCTGAGTTTTGAACAGATTGAAGGGGAGAAATGATTCCGAGGAAGACCAGCAAGGAGGAAGTTCCAATAGTCTAGACAGGAGGTGACTAAAAAAGTGTCTTAGTAATGTGTTCAGAAAGGAAGGGGCAAATATGCTGATGTGATGGCTAAAACCTGTTTCTTTTTTCTATCATTTGGATGTGTGTGGAGACTGAGGGGGAGGAGTCAGAGATGGAAACAGGGAGGCGTAGAGTGTTAGCCACAGAGAGAAAGGAAGGATAGAGGTGGGTTTAGGGAGAAACATGAGAAGCTTGGTTGTGGCCATGTTCAAACTGAGGTGAGAGATCCAGGCAGTAATTTCAGATAGGCAGGTAGAGATCAGGGCCTGGATTACTGGAGAGATGTGGTGAGAGATAAGAAGAGAACCAGGACAGTACAGAGCCCTTAAAACCAAGTGAGGACAAAGTATCAAGGAGAAGATGGTGGTCAACACTGTCAAAAGCAGCAGAACACTCAAAGATGAGGATTGAGTAAAGGCCCTTGGATTTGGCCAGCAGCTGGTCACTGGAAACTTTGGCAAGAGCCATTTCAGCAGAATGTAAAGGACGAAAGCCAGATTGCAATGGATCCAGATTGAGAGAATAGAAAGTCAAGGCAATGGCAGTGAACTGCACATTTAAGTAGTTTAGAAATGAAGAGGAGGAGGAGAGAGATGGGTCAATAATTAGGACAGGTAGGGTCTAGTGAAGGTTTCTTGTAAAAATACAATGTGTGCCTTCAAGTCAGTGCTGACTCCTGGTGACCCAGCAGCTCCTGGGTTTTCTTGGCAGTGTGATCAGAAGTAAATTGCCAGACCTTTCTTCCAAGGCAGTGGAGGGTTAAGTGACTCGCCCAAGGCCACAAGGACTGCTAGTGGGAATGGAACTCTGGTGCTCTTGGTTTCCAAGCCAAGGCTCTAACCACTAGGCTACTACTCCACTCTGATGGTTTCTTGAGGAGAGGTGTAACCATAGCATGCTTGAAGACAGCAGGAATAGTTGCAGTAGAAAGTGACAGGTTGAGGATATGACAGATGGATAAGATGGAACTTAGACGAGTGGGAATAGGATCAGAGGAGCAGGTAGTGAGTCTGGAGGAGGAGAGATGTGTGGTTTCCTCCTCAGATATATTAGAAAAATAAGAAAGGGTGGCAGAGATTGAGGGGGAGGAGTTGGGAGTGAAGAAGGGATGGAGATGAGCTCATGGGGAATTCGTGTAATCTTGTGGATTTTGTCCTGGAAATAGTCGGCCAAAGTTTGGAGAGAAAAGGAAAGAGGTCGGAGGCGGAGGCACCTTGAGGAGAGAGCTGAGTTGCAAAGACGGCGAAGGTCGGAGGCAAGAGTAAGTCAGGTGGCCTTAACAGTAAATTATAAATAAACTGAGCATCTTTTCGATATGGGCCCTAAAGTAAGTGACTGCATTAGAAACAGGTTGAGTGAGAGGTGACATGGAGTTCACGCCCATGAAAAGAGGCATTGCCGGAGGTAGATTGCCAGGGTCAGTCTTATCTGATTCTTGCTGAGGGTCTGTCACTAAAGGTTTGAATGTTTACAGATAGCACTGTGCAAAAGGGTAGATGCCCCCTTTCATGTAATTCACATCTTCCAGGATCTAATGTAGCTTGAGCAATAGTTTATGGTTTGGAAGCTCAGATTTAATGCTAAAAAAATAAATAAACGCAGGGTCACACATTTGGGCTGTAAAATCCAAGGGCATAGTATAATATAGGGGGTTAAGTAGTTCTGTGCATAACAGAAGAATGGGGTTTGGGGTGGGGGAGTTAGACAAGGAAGAGCAAAAGCCAGAAGGATATTTGGGTGCATCAGGAGAGGAATGGCCCATAGGAAAAAGGTGAGATTGCCTCAGTGTATGTCTGATACCTTATTTGGAGTACTATGTGCAATTCTGGAGACCGCACCTTCAAAAGATAGAAATAGGGTGGAGCCTTTCCAGAGGGCAGCTACTAAAATGGTTAGTGGTTTCTATCATTAAGCATATGGGGGACAGACCTAGATCTCAGTATGAATACGTTGGAAGAACGTGGGAGAAGGGAGATGTGATAGACATCTGTGTAGCTCCAGAGTATGAATGCACAGGAGACAGCTGAGCCTTTGTAGTCTGTCTTTGGGTGTGACTGTTGTAACCTACCAGCAGGTCACAAATTACTTTTCTGCTCTCTTCTACAGCTTACATTTGTTGATTTTGTCATGTTTGATGTTCTGGATCAGCATCGAATCCTGGAGCCCAAATGCCTTGATCAGTTTGAAAATCTGAAATCCTTTCTCCACAATATTGAGGTAAAATGGAATAAGATTCTCCATTTTGGGAATGGGTTTGCAGTATCCATTATCCTGAGATTCTTTTCTTTTTTTGTCCTCCACTAGACTTTGGACAAGATTGCTGCATACATGAAATCTGATCGTTACATGAAGACTCCAATCAACAACAAAATGGCCAAGTGGAGCAACAAGAAATAGACCTGGAAACACGGAGTGTCTTCTGGAATAGTCCCTTTGTGAAAGGAAAATATGGGATAGAAAAATAAGCCTGGAGCAAGTGTTAACAAAGTAGCTTTAGGAAGTTTCCATTTTGAATTGTTATATGTAAAGAGGCTGCAGAATCGGTATCATTAAAGAAAAGTAAAACGTTACATTGTTGGTCTTACCATCCCTCTTCTTTCCACTTAAGCAGTTTTGGATGGGGAGGAATTACTAGGAAATGGTCATGGGTTTAGTATCGGGTAACTGAGGAGTGTTCGGCTTAGTGTATGGGTTAAGAAAGATCTTAATGATTAGTTATAAGCCTTGTATGGACTGGCAGAAGGGGATCGGTGCATGGGTTCCGTTAGAAATGCCTTGACTCACTTGGACTGACTGAACTCATACGGTTTCTCATTATCAGAGGGACTATTTGCAAATGGATTATAGAAAGCGCAACATTAACTACTAAGCATTTGCTGGAGATATTTACACAAATTTCAGCGTAACCCAGAAAGAGGCAGGTATGTCCTCTATATATGCCCGGTGCAGTGTGTGCTTGGGTTGTGAATGACACCCTGAAAGATTTATAAACCACAATCTGTGGCCATGAGCAAAGTCCATTTACAATCTTATGGGCCAATGCAGAAAAGCTTGGTGTGGCAGTTTGACACTTTTCCCGCTCGAGACTTGCTCTCTGATGCAGAAGGCAAGCTAGAGCTGGAAAAACGCCTAAAAAACAACCCAACCATGCTGAACAGCAGCACATTTGGCCTGCAAATCGCTGCATAAGTAATTGCGCCTGATGTGTAAAAAAAAAAAAAAAAAAAAACCTGCACTGAAACTTAGCAAAGGTTTTTAACACTGGATCTTCATGCCAGCCTCGGGCAAGTATAAAGATCTCGTTTGGTCTTCTTTCAGAGTGATGTGTTCTGTCAATGACTAAAGGTGATTCACTCAAATCAATCACTGGTTAGTTTGTGTAATCAGTGCTCATATCAGTACACATATTCATAATTCCCTTCAGTTTTAAACAAATTAGTTGTACCAAAATGCTTCTATCATCTCAGCTAAATACAACTAATTAATATGTGGGAGGTCTCAGATTTATCGGCAACAATCTGCAGATGTTGATCATGTCTACATTAGTGCCTTTTTGCATCAATGACCTTCCCAACGCTTTGGAAACGTAGATTAAAGATAAACTCTTTAAATATGCTTATCTTAAGGCTTTCCCCAAGGCTTGTTTGTGGCGCCTTCTTTGGGTTTCAGTCCCTTCGAGTTTCTTCAGGGGGTTATATACTTAAATGTTCAGATACATTGATGCTGCAGACGTCTTCCTCCTTAGGATTTCTAACCGACCAGTTTTGTTTCTATAACCCCCTGAAGAAACTCGAAGGGAGTGAAACGCAAAGAAGGCGCCACGAAGAAGCCTTGGGGAAAGCCTTAAGATAAGCATATTTAAAGAGTTTATCTTTAATCTACGTTTCCAAAGCGTTGGGAAGGTCATTGATGCAAAAAGGCACTAATGTAGACATGATCAACAGCTGCAAATTGTTGCCGATAAATCTGAGACCTCCCACGTATTAATTAGCTGTATTTAGCTGAGATGATAGAAGCATTTTGGTACAACTAATTTGTTTAAAACTGAAGGGAATTATGAATGTGTGTACTGATATAAGCACTGTTTACACAAACTAACTAGTGATTGATTTGAGTGAATCACCTTTTAGTCATTGAAAGTATAAAGATCTAGCAGGTGCAAAAATATTATCTGAGGTGAATTTTGACACTTTCCCCGATGCCTGAATCATCTGAGGTAAAGTCCCTGATGCCATCGACAGTCAGGGGGCCAGTGCCACCTCCAAACATCAACCCCCTGACAGAAACAAAGTCTCCGTTGGCAGGGCCGGGCGAGCTAGGTGGCGGTGGCAGCAGCACACATGACCAGCCACGCTGCCCCCGCCCAGCTGCTGCCAATTCTGTTTGGGGGGGAGGCAGGCAGCGGCTGCATTTCCAAAAACCTCCCAAGACTGAATTGGTGGCAGCTGGGGATGGGGTGGCAAGGCCGGGGTTTCTGCCTAGATCAGCAGAAACCCTTGTGCTGGTTCTGCCCAGTGGCCCTGAACCTCCCACAAGAAAAAAAAATTCTGGTGGCCCTCCGAACCCCCTTCCCCCCCCCCCCCATTTCCAGTACCTTTGATCTGAGGCGGGAGTGTTGCCCACCTGCTCTTGCCCCTGGTTGTGCATCCCAGGATGCAACACGGGAGGGTCACTGTGCCATATGAGGCATTTTTTGCCTTATATAGCAGTCTGATTCTCGCCCATCCCAAGATGCACTGCACAGGACCAGGAGCTGTATTTTTCAAGATGGTGGCACAGGGGTCATAGTGTGTGGTCAACTCTCCTGCCCCAGATTAAAGGTATTGGGAGAGGGGTGGAGGGGTTTGGGGCCACTGGGCCACCAGGGATTTTTTTTTTGGGGGGGATCAGGGCCATCGGGGATACTTTTATTTGAGTGGTTGGATTGGAGCCTCTGGGGATTTTGTTTCAGGGGGGGTTGGTGTCTGGGAAGAGGCACTGGCCCCCGTGTGCTGATGACATCAGGGGCTTTCCCCAATGACTAGGTCATCTGAGGTGAAGTGTCAGACTTCACCTCCGATAACCCTGTTTCTCCAGGACAGTATGCCAGACTTGCACATGGGTTTGGCTTGCTCTCCCAGTTTAAGCCTAACATTGTGCACTATAATTTGCATGTCCCAGCACAGAGTTAGTGTTAAAGTTGCACTATGAAACCCCACGCTAGAGCTTTAAGCACTGGTGCATGGTTTCTTCATCTGCTTTTTAGGGTCTCATTTACTAATGTGTACTAGCCAATTTAATGCATCAACAAGCCCATCCTTTCTCCTTCCTTTCAAGCACAATTGAGGTCCTGCTTAGTCACCAGCAGAGGCGGTTTATTAGATCTTTTTACTCAATAAGGCATTAATGTAAAGTCAAGGAAAGCTGGATAAGTGCAGTCTAAAACAGTCAAACTGCCATTTTGATTCTTGCATTTAAAAAAAACCTGCTCCCACCCTGCCCCAGTGTTCAACATTTGATCATCCGCCTTTCATCAGAAACATTCAAGTGGTTTACATGAAATCTAAGCATGTTTATGGGTAAAAGATAGTACATGGTAATTTTCTTGATCCCATTCTAAATTACATTTCTAATTATACTCGGATATGAAAGACTCTTAAGAGTATCTGCCGTGAAACACTGTAACGGTCATATGTATGCACGTAAAATATGCCCTATGCGGTAAGATCAAAGGTCCATCAAGCCCAGGATCCTGTTTCCAACCGTGGCCAATCCAGGTCACAAACAAGTACCTGGAAAGATCCCAAAAAGTAGACAGTTTCCATGCTGCTTGTCCCGGGGCAAACGATGGATTTCCCAAGACCACTTTAATAATGGCTTATGGACTTTTTCTCCAGGAACTTGTCCAAACTTTTTTTTTCTTTCGAACAATGCTAGAGGCTGATTAAGACATGCGAGGTGGGAGTTAATAATAAGGATATAATTTCACTAAACACAAGAATGTAAAGTTGGTAGATATTGTACAGTGCACATATGATTCACAGGCATAGCTTGGATTTTTTAGCAATAGCTAGGAGATGGGCAGAGCTGGAGAAGGTTCATATGGAATATCGGGAGCCATAGTAGTATCGGTGAAATAAAAATCTCTTCTCTTATTCTGTGCCAACAAGAGGCAGAACTGTGACAGGTAAGGAGAGGTTAATGTCCAAGCTGTGGGGTGAAAAAAAAAACATTGTCAGTTAACCCTGGGTCCTTATGCAACTGGAACCTTCATCTCCTTGTATCATCTTTAAAAACAAAGGGGGCATATTCACGCGAGTAACATGGTGAGCAGGTCTGCTGCTGCATTAATTGCAGTGAGTGGGACATTCAACAGCATAGAGCCACTTTATGTGGCTGAGCATCTCTTCCCTCCCCACATCATCACTGTATGCTCCAATGCTAACGACGTAGCATTGGGATCTTCTGAGGTCAGCAGTGATATTTGGCTACTGGCCAGTTAACACAAGCCAGCTAAAATTAGGTACCATAAAGGCTGGCCTAATTTTAGCCAGGTTAGTTAACTGACCAGAGACTGACTAGTGCCACTGCCTGGTTGCTGGGCACACCAGATATGAACCTAGCATTGAATATCCAGTCAGGATTAAAGCGGTGATAGCCAGCCAAGTGTAGTTACTCACCTGTAGCAGGTGTTCTCCAGAAACAGCACATATGGGTGATGTCACCCAAGGATCCATTTGGGAACAATCCCCAGCTTTTGGGAACTCCATCGCATATGTGCACCTACCTTCCTGCCTGCCATAACCATCTCTTTCTCAGCATGATGACCAAACTTAACAACTCCTCCACGGGGAGGAGGGAGGGTTGTGAGGACTTATTCCTGCTGTTCCTGGAGAACACCTGCTACAGGTGAGTTAACTACACTTTCTCCGGGAACAAGCAGGAAGTAAGTCCTCACATATGGGACTCCCTTGCTACAGGCTACTGAAAAACAGCAAAAAAAGAAGCCCAACAGAGCAACTAAACAGGAGAACCGGAAGAAACAGCTTGAGTAGTCCTCCAAGGAACTCATCCGATTCCATGTCCATAGTGAACATCAACATCAGGAAGACACTTTATGGTAACCTGGACGGACAGAAGGGCTATTGGGAAGGAGTTGAACCTGTTGCTGGAAGCCACCCTGGAGCAGAAGCGAGTTACCTGGGCATTATTTGGAGTGGCAAACAATTTGATTGCCGGAGTACCTCACATCAGGAAAATGTGATCCATCACCCTCCTGTTTGAGGGTCCATTTATGTGGTTGGAGGACCCTGCTGAGATGGTCTGCCAATGCATTGAGCTCACCTGGCAGGTACGTCACCCTGAGGTCCATGCCATGGGCAACAGCAAACTTCCAGAGCCAAACCGCTTCCCAGCAGAGGAGGTACAACCCCATACCCCCGTTTGTTGATGTAGA
The DNA here is from genome assembly GCA_033557465.1 of Ichthyophis bannanicus. NCBI lineage: Eukaryota > Metazoa > Chordata > Amphibia > Gymnophiona > Ichthyophiidae > Ichthyophis > Ichthyophis bannanicus. Next base: position 198,358,597 of record CM066045.1, read on the forward strand.
ACATTGTCGATCTGAATGAGAACTATCAGATGGCAATCTGGTTGGTCAGCTGCATCTGGAAAGAGTGGAAGGCATTTACAAAGGCTCTCCTTCCCTGGCTGCATCCATGGTCGGTGTCCGGTGAGGCAGAGGGGACTGGAAGGGAAGTCCCCTGAGCAGGTTCTGTGCCTGAAACCTCCAGTGGAGGGAGTTGAGGATGTGGTGATCGCCATTCTGTCCCTGATGCAGCTTGTGACTTGACACCATTGAGTGCAGAGAGTCCATTGTGCTTGACTCATGTGCAGACAGCCTCCACGGTGCACATCATGGTTTTGGCCTATGTGGCATAGCAACTGCAGCATTTCTTGCACCGTGGTAAAACAATTTGGCTGGACAGGGCCGACTACCTTGGTGAGGTGCTTCCCGCAGTCCACTGGTAAGAAGGCCCAGGCTTGAGTGTTATTGAGAAGAACCCTAATAAATTTCAGCTGTTGTGAGGGCTGAAGGTGTGACTATGGGTAATTGATGATGAACCCCAGGCTCTCGAGCACCTGAATGGTGAGGGAGGCCGATTGCAGAACGCCATCCGGCGTGGAAACCTTTATGAGCCAGTTTTCAAAGGGAAAGATGAAGACCCCCAAGGTCCGGAGGTAGGTGGCAGTACCATTAGGCACTTTTGGAAGACCCTGAGAGCTGACACTAGCCCAAAAGGCAGAACATGGTACTGGAAGTGTCATCCGCCTTATACTAAGTGGACGTACTGCCTGTGGAGAGGATAGATTGGGATGTGTGTATATGCATCCTTCAGATCCAAGGAGCAGAGCCAATAGTCTGTTTTTTTGTTTGTTTTTTTGGAGGTACGGGAGCAGCATCCCTAGAGAGGCCATCTTGAACTTCTTGCGTACTAAGAAGCAGTAGAGGTTTCTGAAATCCAGGATGGGTTGAAAACTCCCTGTCTTTTTGGGAACTAGGAAATATTGGGAGTAGAAATCTCATCCGACCTGTTCTGGTGGCATCGGCTCTATAGCAAGGTCAGCCAGAAGGGTGTTCACCTCCTGTAGAAGACCACAATTAAGCAGGTTGAGGGAGTATTCTCCAGGAAAGAATATGGGAGGCAGCTGGCAAACTGCAACAGGTATCTGTTTGGGTGATCCTTAAAACCCAGGTGTCAGTACAGGCAGCCACCTGTAAGCAAAGTGGACTAGCCAACCTGCCACTTGTAGGGACATCTGGGACAAGGATAAATTGGCCATGCTCCTTAAGAAGCAATCAAAAACCCACTCTAGGCTATGGCTGTGGGGTCGGCTGGGCCTTCTGAGGCCTAAGGTGGCGTTGCTGGCATGGGCCTTGTGCCTTCTATAGGGCAGGCAGCACACTCTGGTAACTGTGAAAGCTGTGGTAACTCGGGTAATACCTGCGCTTGTGTGGGCAAAATGCCTTTTTATCTGTTGCCGCCTACCTGGAGGGATCTGCGGTCTTCCTGGAGAGTTGCTCCTTCTCCAGCTCACTGACCTTATCCTCCATGGGCTTTCCAAATAGGTGTTTCCCCCAGCAGTTCACGTCAGCCAAATTGTCTTGGATCCAGTGTTCAAGGTCTGAAGATTGGAGCCAGGCCAGCCGGTGGGCACTGATGCCTGCAGCTGCCACTCAACTGACTGACTCAAAAGCATCATAGGCCACCCTGCTAATATATTTTGAGCAGTCCTTTCCTCATCCCAGCAGGAATGGAGGAGTGAATCTTGGAACTCTTTATATGTGGTGCATAGCTGACTCTACCACATGGTGTTATGGGGCAGTTGATGCTTGTCAAAGTCCAGGATCTTTTGTACCCTGATCATTGAATCAAGTCTCCTACTGATGGCGGAAAGTGAAGATGATCTGAAACATTTGCTTCTCACAATCAAAGAACATAGTCTCAAAATGGGCCTGCACCTTAATGTAAAGAAGACAAAGATCATGACAACTGGCATAATCAACAGGTTCATCGTTGAAGGAGAAGAAATTGAAATCGTGAATAACTTTAACCTACTTGGATCAACTATCTCAATAAAGAAGCAACAAGCAGTCAAGAAATCAGACGATGCATTGCTCTTGGCAGAATGGCTATGAAAGACCTAGATAAGATTCTCAAGAGCAGAGATGTCTCTCTCCATACAAAGATTCGACTTGTTCAGGCCATGGTATTTTCAATAACATCCTATGGATGTGAAAGCTGGACAGTGAAAAAGATAGGAAGAAAATTGATGCCTTTGAATTATGGTGCTGGCGGTGAATACTGTGTATACCATGGACTGCCCGAAGAACAAACCAGTCTGTACTAGAGGAGATCAAACCTAAGCTTTCTTTAGAAGCTCAGATGACAAGACTTCGACTTTCATACTTTGGACACATCATGTGGAGAGAGAGATCATTGGAGAAAGACATCATGCTTGGCAAGATAGGTCAACGCAAAAGAGGAAGACCAGCAATGAGATGGATCGATACAATAACAGCAGCTACAGGTACCAGTCTGTCAACAATGAGCCGCCTGACTGAAGATCGAACACAATTTAGGACAACTATCCAGAGGGTTGCCATGAGTCGACTCCGACTCGACGGCACTTAACAACAACAACTGATGGCAGATACTATCAGTAGATTTTCCAACATGCGGAACATCAGGCGCTGGAGGATGCGGTGCATGGGCTCCATCACTGCTGCTATGGGAGGAGAGAGGTATTAGAGGATTTAGAGTTCCTTTGCCCTTGGTGGTTCCTCAGCCTCCAGGGAGAATGGGAGGGCTTTCGCTGTGTCCTGGACAAACTCATGGAAAGATGTCTTCAGACGCAGGCTTGCACCTCTCTTGGGGGGGGGGGGATTGGTCAATAGGTATGTCTTGGTGCATTTCTGATGACAGGGACTCCTCATATGTGTCCCATCCATCAGAGTCAGACTCAGACAGGGATGGTGAGGTTTGAGTAGGTGCTGGTGGGTGAGATGACAATTGGCACTGAATCTGATCACCGACCCAAAGGACTGGAGAGAAGCTCATGTGGTGCCTTTACACAAATGCGGAAGTAAGGATGTGGTTGAAAACTGCAGGCCGGTTAGTTTAACTAAGGTGGTGAGTAAATTATTGGAAATGCTGCTGAAAGAGAAAATAGTGAGGTTTCTGGAGTCCAGCGGATTACAGGATCCGAGGCAGCATGGATTCACCAGAGGCAGTTCTTGTCAGACAAATCTGATTGATTTCTTTGACTGGGTGACCAGGGAGTTGGACGGAGGGAGAGCCCTAGATGTGGTGTATTTAGATTTCAGTAAAGTCTTTGACACTGTTCCTCACAGGTGACTTATAAACAAACTGAGCACCCTAGGGATGGACCCTAAAGTTACTGCTTGGGTTAGAAATTGGTTGGGTGGGAGGCAACAAAGAGTACAGGTAAATGGAGCTCACTCTGAGGAGAAGGATGTTACCAGTGGTGTGCCCCAGGGATCTGTCCTTGGTCCGATTCTTTTTGACATCTTTGTTATTGATATAGCGGAAGGGCTGTCGCGTAAGGTTTGCCTTTTTGCGGATGATACCAAAATCTGCAATAGAGTAGACACCCAGGAAGGTGTAGATAACATGAGGAGGGATCTAGCTAAGCTTGAAGAATGGTCTAGAATCTGGCAGCTGGGATTTAATGCTAAAAAATGTAAGGTCATGCATTTGGGCTGCAGCAATCCAAGGGAGCAATATACTACAGGGGGTGAAGTACTTTTGTCCACTAAAGAAGAGCGGGACCTGGGTGTGGTTGTGTCTGATGATCTTAAAGTAGTTAAACAGGTAGAAAAGGCAACGGCAAAAGCTAGAAGGATGCTTGGGTGCATATGGAGAGGAATAACCAGCAGAAGAAAGGAGGTGATAATGCCTCTATATAAGTCTTTGGTGCGACCTCATTTGGAGTATTTTGTGCAATTCTGGAGACCACATCTTCAAAAGGATATAAACAGGCTAGAGTCAGTACAGAGGGTGGCTACTAAAATGGTTAGTGGTCTTCATTATAAAGCATATGAGGACAGACTTAAGGATCTTAATATGTACACCTTAGAGGAAAGGCGGGATAGAGGTGATATGATTGAGATGTTTAAATACCCCTATGGCATAAATGTTCAGGGGGAGAGCCTCTTTCGATTGAAAGCAAGTTCTGCTACGAGAGGACATGGGATGAGGGTGAAAGGGGATAGATTCAGGAGTGGTTTGTGGAAATTATGGAAAGAATGTTGGATCCGTGGAATAGTCTCCCAGTGGAGGTGGTAGAGATGAGGACAGTAACTGAATTCAAAAAGGCATGGGACAAACACAGAGGATCTCTAAAGGAAAAAAGGGGACTGTTGTAGTTGTTGATATGGAAGGACAGACTAGATAGGCCATGTGGTCTTTTTCTGTCAACATATTTCTGTTTCCTCTGAAGTTCAGTAGGGTGTGGGTCTCCAAGAAAGCCCCATAAACAGTGGTCCAGTCTATCACAGACAGCAGGGCCAGCATCGGGGCCACCATGCTCCTCAAGGGCCTGTAAGCACTCGGCCAGCATTGCCATCTTAGAGCTCTTCGGGGCTAGAGCAAGTGCCTCTGCTTTAGACTCCAGCACCTGTGCTGGGGACTCCTCAATGGTCAAGTCACTGGGAGACTGCCGACGGCCTTCTGGGGTCTTGGGAGCCTAGCTTAGCAGGCTGCTCCCGGCCACCGCCCTCAGAGTCACGCTGAGAGGGACTCTGATGCCAATGCCCATGAGGTTTCCCCCAGTTCTCGGCATCAGTCCCTGATGTTGATGGGGTGGAAAACCGGTCCTCTGAGAGCCTACCCCTAGATCGAAGGATAACCTCCAGTCCATGGCACTGCGGCCCCTCTGCTCAGAGTGAGCACGGGCACTACGTGATGCCAAAGCCTCAGCTGTGGCTCTTGAGGGCATTAATGCCAATGTCTGTCTGTCAGTGCCAAGTTGGACAGTCTGAAAAGAGACTTGCCCTGTTTCTCATGGTTCTTCAAACCCTTCCTTGTCATCTGCAGGCATAGATTACAAGTGGAGGGCTCATGGTCAGGCCAGAGGGACTGAATGCACCAATTATGGCAGTCAATCACCAAAACAGTGCGGTCACATCAGGCACATTTTTTTAAACCCACTGGCCAGCTTAGACATATTGGGAAAGATGGCAGTCGCTAAATCGAATGGCTGCAATGTCTCAGCCAGTGAGGAGAATGGGTGGGAAAAAGACCCTGCACCAAAAAATAGAGAAAAAACAAACAAATCTGAAAGGTCACACTCAGGTAACGCTTTTCCGAGGCACAGGACACATGTTCACTGGGCTCTACGTAGCTCTGGCGGGCAAGAAGGCAGGTGTGCATGTGTGATGGAGCTCCCAAAAGCTTGCCATGGAAGCGGGGGTGCATTCTCACATGGACTTCATTGGTGACGTCGCCCACATGTAAAGACTGACTTCCTCCTGTTTAGAACATAAGATATGCCATACTGGGTCAGACCAAGGTCCATCAAGCCCAGTATCCTGTTTCCAACAGTGGCCAATCTAGGTCACAAGTACCTAGCAGTTTCCCCAAAAGACCAAGGTTCCACAATGCTTGTATTGGGTCAAGCAGTGGATATTCTGGGTCCCCTTTAATAATGGGTTATGGACCTTTCATCCAGGAACTTGTCCAAACCTTTTCTAAACCCAGCTACACTAACAGCTTTTACTACATCTGTGAGCAAATTCCAGAGTTTGATTACATGATGAGTGAAAAAATATTTTCTCTTATTCTTAAATAGGTTACCCTGTAGCTTCATTGCATACCCCCTAGTCTTTCTATATTTTGATGGCATAAACAATTGATCTACGTTTACCTCTTCCACTCCATTCATTAATTTATAGACCTCTATCATATCTCCCCTCAGCCGTCTCTTTTCCAGGTTGAAGAGCCCTAACCTTTGTAGCCTCTCTTCATAGGAGTAGCCTTCCATTCTCTTTACCATTTGTGTGGCTCTTCTCTGAACCTTTTCTAATAACGCTATATCCTTTTTAAGATACGGCGACCAGACTTGCACACAATATTCAAGGTGCGGTCGCACCATGGAACTATGCAGAGGCATTATAATATCCTTTGTTTTATTTTCCATTCCTTTCCTTATGATACCTAGCATTCTATTTGCTCTCTTAGCCACTGCTACACACTGGACGGAGGGTTTTAACATGTTATCCACAATGACGCCTAAATCTTTTTCCTGGGTGATGGTTCCTAATGTGGAACCTTGCATCGTGTAACCATAGTTTGGGTTTGTCTTTCCTAGGTGCATAACGTTGCACTTGTCCACATTAAATTTCATCTGCCATTTGGATGCCCAGTCTTCCAATTTATCAAGATCCTCTTGCAATTTTCCACAATCCTCATGGGTTTTAACAACTTTGAATGGTTTTGTGTCATCTGCAAATTTGATAACCTCACTCGCTATTCCCTTTTCCAGGTCATTTATGAATATGTTAAAAAGCAGCGGACCTAGCACAGATCCCTGGGGTACACCACTATTCACCTTTCTCCATTGGGAAAATTGGCCATTTAGCCCTACCCTCTGCTTTCTGTCTTTTAACCAGTTCCTGATCACAATAGTACACTGCTGCCTATCCCATGACTTTTTAAATTTTGTCAAAAGACTCTCATAAGGCACCTTGTCAAAGGCTTTCTGAAAATCCAGATACACTATATCAACTGACTCACCTTTGTCTACCTGTTTTATTCACACCTTCAAAAAAACATAACAGATTAGTAAGACAAGATCTTCCTTGTCTAAAGCCATGTTGGCTGTCTCCCATTAGGCCATGACTATCGACATGTTCAGTAATTTTGTTCATTATGATGATTTCTACCATTTTTCCTGGTACTGACGTCAGGTTCACCGGTCTGTAGTTTCCCGGATCACCCCTGAAACCCTTTTTAAAAATTGGCATTGCATTGGCGATCCTCCAGTCTTCAGGTATTACAGATGGTTTTAATGATAGTTCACAGATTACTAATAGTAGGTCTGCAATCTCATATTTCAGTTCTTTCAATTCCCTTGGATCAGTTTATCAAATAGTTGTAATACATCTTCCTGGTGTATCAATATTTCTTTCAACCCTTCCACAGCATCTCCTTTAAATACCATTTCCTTCTTTGGTAATATCCCTACATCTTCCTCAGTAAAGACGGAAGCAAAGGATTCATTCAGTCTCTCCACTATGGCCTTATCCCCTCTTAGTGCCCATTTTACCCCTCTATCATCTAATGGTCCAACTGACTCTCACAGGTTTTTTGCTACAAATGTACTTGGAAAAGTCTTTATGCATTTTTGCTTACACAGCAAGCTTCTTCTCAAATTCTCTTTGCTTGCCTTATCAATGCCTTGCATCTAACTTGCCAGTGCTTGTGGTGTTTCCAGTTTTTGTCATTTGGCTCCTTTTTCCATTTCCTGAAAGATGCTTTTTTGGCAACAACAGACTCTCTGACCTCACCTTTAAACCATGCTGGCTGGTTTTTTTTTGGACTTCCTTCTGCTTTTCTTAAAGTAAGGAATACAGCTGGTCTGGGATTCCAAGATAGTATTTTTAAACACCACCCAAGCTTGATGTAAATCTTTAACCTTTGCAACTGCTCCTTTTAGTTTTTTCTTAACTATTTTCCTCATTTTATCATAGTCTCCCTTTTGCAAGTTAAAAGGTAGTACTGTAGATTTCCTTACCCTTCCTCCATCCATTTATTAAATCAAATGTGATCATGCTATGATCATTATTGCCCAGTGGCCCGAACACCCTTATCTCTTGCACCAGATCTGGTGTTCCACTAAGGACTAGGTCCAAAATGGCTTCCCCTCTGGTTGGTTCACGTACCTGCTGCTCCAAGAAGCAGTCATTTATTTCATCTAGGAACTTTATCTCCCTAGCATGTCCTGCCGTGACACTGACCCAGTTGATACCAGGGTAATTGAAATCACCCATTATTATTACTGTGCTATAACTTTTAACTTCCCTGATTTCTTTGAGCATTTTATCATCCATTTGTTCATTTATCGCCAGGCGGTTGATAGTACACCCCCACTGCCATCGCCTTCCCCTTCTTACATGAAATTTCAATTCATAGAGATTCTACAGTGAGTTTTGTTTCCTGCAAAACTTTAATCCTTTGTGACTCAATGCACTCTCTAACACAGAGCACAACCCCTCCACCAATTTGATCTGCTCTATAAGTATGATATAGTTTGTACCCAGGTATCAGTGTCCCACTGGTTGTCGTCCTTCCACCATGTCTCTAAAATACCAATTATATCTAATCTCTCATTTAGTGGTATATATTCTCCCATCTTATTTGCTAGACTTCTAGCATTTGCATACAAGCATTTTACAGGCTGTGTTTTATTCATATTAATCTGGCTATCGGTAGGCAGGAGTAATTTGGAATCTTTAAGCTCTGCCTGTTCTGTACTCAAGGGCATTTGGGTTACTTTGTCTATTGGAACCTCTGCTGATATGCTCTATCTTCAATCTTTTGGTAGTATCCTTCAAGGATACATTGTTCTGAACCATGCTCTCCAGGGCGACTGTTGGCTTTCCCCTATTATCTATTTTAAAAGCTGCTCTGTCTCCTTTTTAGAGGTTAATACCAGCAGCCTGGTTCCGTCCCAGTTAAGGTGGAGCCCATGCCTTCAGACGAGCCCCTCCTTTCCCTAGATCAGTGGTTCTCAACCGTTTTTGTACTGTGACCCCTTTTACCATTGGTCAACTTATGGTGACCCCCAATGATAAAATCAAATGCGTCTCTCTTCCTTTACCGTTAACACATTGTCACTGTAATCATTTGTTGAATTATTAATATATTATAGGCCTTTGCAATATGTTTTATTTTATAAAATTTACTTATTTAAACCACAATCACAACAAGAAGTAACAATATTTGATTTCAAAATTATGATGATTTTGTAGTCAAATCACTAATATGAAATAAAATTATTTTTTCTACCTTTGTTGTCTGACCAGTTTATTCTCTGATCATGCTGGTCCCGATCTGAGGCTTCTGCTTTCCTGCCTTCTCTTAGCTCTCTTTCTGTGGTCTATGGTCCATCTGCCATTTCTTATCTCTTCTTTTGTTTTCTTCACTTCTTTCCATCAGCCTATTTCCAGCCCCAGTAACCCTCCCCAGTATCAGCCCCTTTCCAGTCCTCACTCCCAGTACCTTCCAATGTCAACTTGCATTCCCTTGACTGCCACTGGTGTCCATTCCCTTCCAGTCCCCCTCCTTCCCCACTGACCAGTCCCTTCTAGTACAAATACCATGACAGCCCCTCTCAGATCCACTCTCTTCCAGTTCCATTTTCCCATCCCCTCGTATCAGCCCATTTGTAGCCTTAGCCCCCAGTTTTCTTCCAGGGCCAGCAGCTCTATCCTCCCCTCCCCACAATCAGCCCATTCCCAGTCGAAGCCCCCCAATCAGCTCACTTAGTGCTAGTCCCCCCTCAACCCCATTACCAGTGCTAGCCTCCCCTAATCAGCCCAATATCAGTCCTACCCCCCCCATCAGCTCATTACCAGTCCTAGCCTCCCCTAATCAGCTCATTTCCAGTGCTAGTCCCTCCTCAACCACATTACCAGTCCTACCCCCCTATCAGCACATTACCAGTCCCAACCCCACCTTGATCAGTCCATTCCCAGCCCTAGCCTTCCCTAATCAACCCATTACCAGTCCTAACCCCTCATCTGCCCATTATAATCCTAACCCACACTGTCTCTCCCCTCTGTCCAGCATTTATTGCCCGTCAGTACAGTATGTCTCCCTGTCTCTTCCCTTTGTCCATGTCAGCCCCCCTCCATCAATGTCAGCCACCCCTCCCTCTTTTCATGTCAGTCCCCCTCTGTCCATGTCAGACCCCTCCCTCCATGTCAGCCCTGTTACAGGTTCCCTGCCCTGTCCTCCCCTCTGCCTGCTGCTGCACTGCTGTTCTTCTACAGCCGCGGCTCCCTGTCTCTTAGGGAACTGTGGCTATACCTATAAAACCGTTGCAGAGCCTTCCTGTCTTGATGGGCTCCCTGCAGCATTGTCCTGCCTCCAAAGGAAGTGGTAAACAACTTCCTTTAGAGGCGGGACAATGCTGCATGGAGCCTGTCAAGAGATAGGAAGGCTCCGCAATGGTTTTACTGGCACAGCTGCGGTTCCCTAAGGGACTGGGAGGAGGTGAGTTTGCCGCTGCTGAGAAGACTTAGCAGCAACAGCAACTTGGGTGCTTTTCTTTTTTTTAACGGTGGAGTGAGGCGAGGTGACCCCCGCTAAATCCTGTGGTGACCCACCCCTGTGGGGGTCGCGACCCACAGGTTGAGAACCGCTGCCCTAGAATGTTCCCCAGTTCCTTACAAATCCAAAACCCTCATCCTTGCACCATCGTCTTTATCATTTATTTATTTATTTATTTACAGTCTTTTATATACCGCACTATTCAGCATCAGCGCGGTTCACATGGAACAAAATGCTCAGTACATTTAACACGTATGAGTTTACAGGTAACAGGGTATAAATAACTTGGATAACCGGGGTAACTATTTACAAAACATACTACATGGGATCATATACACAGAAGATACATAGGGAAACCAGCTACTATAGGAATGAATATCACACTTGGTGAGTTGTTGATATACCCTAGATTTATCTGGGGCTGGTATCAGTGGGTGTTATTGGGCTCTAGGTGACGCCATTGGGTTCTATAAGGTATTTGTAGAAAAGGTGGCCTTTGAGGGCTTTCCTAAACTGTGTCAGGCTCTTAATAGCCCGGATATCAGGGGGTAGTGCATTCCAGCATATTGGGGCACTGAGACTGAATGCTCTGTTGGCTGTCGATTTAGTGCAAGTAGTAAGTTCCCTCGGGATGTTGAGGGAGTTTATAGCCATGGATCTCCTTGCTCTATTTGGAGATGTGCTATGGATAAGCGAGGATAAGGATGCCGATGTGAGATTATTGACAGCTTTAAAAGTAATTATCAAGGTCTTGAATACTATTCTAGCTTGAATAGGAAGCCAATGCAACTGTATCAGCAGGGGCGTAATGTGGTCGTACCTGGAGGCTCCATGGATGACTCTTGCTGCCGCGTTCATGGCTAGCTGAAGTGGGTTTAATGTAGATTGGGGAAGACCTTGTAATATGACGTTGGCATAGTCGAAATGTGGTATAACCAACGCCTGGAAGATTGTCCGGAAATCAGTTGGATCAAGCATGGAACGTAGGTGTCTAAGTGAGCGTATCTTGTAGTAAACCGATCTGACTATGTTTCCTATGTGGGCTTTCATGTCTAGGCGTTGATCTAGTGTGACTCCCAAATATCGAATTGAGGATTTAGATTGCAACTCCGCTTCTTTTACTTTAAGATATTTTGGGGGGGTAAAATTGGGATTCCTTGTTATGAAGAGTACTTCAGTTTTCTTATGTTGTATTCTGAGATTTTGAGACAGGAGCCAGTCAGATATTGCGTTGAAGCAACTCGTCAGTGGGGAGAGGTCGAGATGCTCGGTAGAGAAGGGAATGTAAAGCAGGACATCGTCTGCATATAACATGCAGTCAACATTGAAAGACCGGATGATATTACAAATTGGCTGCATGTAAATATTGAAAAGGAGCGCAGAAAGGGAGGATCCTTGAGGTACTCCTTGGCTTTGGTGGAAAGGTTCAGACTTTATCCCTCCAGAACGGACATGCTGCCATCTTTCGGCCAGGTAGGATCTGCACCATTCAAGCGCTTTTCCATTAATGCCTTTGTCAATCAGACGTCCTAGTAGAAGCTCATGATTTACTGAGTCGAAAGCTGCAGCGATGTCCAGAAAGATGAGTGCAAATCCTTGACGGATGTCGTCAATGCCAGTGATTATTTTGCAGAAGAGGGTGGTAAGGAGGGTTTCCACTCCATGGAATTCCCTAAAACCATGTTGGCAGGGGTCTAATGGTGCAGCGGAGTCAATGTGATCCTGCAGTTGCTTTTGGGCCTCCTTTTCAATGATCTTCGCGAGTAGTGGAATACTAGATATGGGTCTGTAGGATTCCACCTGTTGGGGGTCAAGCTTGCAGTTTTTTAACAGAGGTCTGATAGAGGTGTGTTTAAGGGCTGAAGGGAAGGAGCCAGTTGAGAAGGAGAGATTCGTTATTTTGGCCAGTACTGAGCTGAAGTGACTGCGAAGCTCCTTGATCCAGAAGGCTGGGCATGGATCAGTCTGAGCAGTACTGGTGTTAAGGGCTGCAATAGTGTCTTCAATTCCTCTCTTGGAGGGGGTAGAAAACATGGTTAGGGTTGTTTGGCAGTTTTGCTCTGTGGTAGAGGCTATAGTAGAGGTTTTGTTGGTCTGACATATCTTGGATTGTAAATAGGTTGCAAAATCTTGTGGGTGTAGCTCAAATGGAGGTCCAGAGGATGGTTCCTTGGATAAAGTCTTGACTAGGTCGAAGAGGTCATGTGGTTTATTAAGTGATCTCATTAAGGTGTCAGAGTAGTACTGCTTCATTGTGTTAGTGATTGCGTTGCGGTGTGCAGCCAGATGACCGTTGTATGCTGACAGGTCATTTAAAGAGTGAGATCGGCGCCAGCGTTTCTCCAGTTTCCGTAAGTGGTTAAGTGATGCTTTAAGATCAGCTGAGTACCATGGGGCACTTACTCTTTTACCTGGAGGCCTGTTGGATGTTGTACGTAGGGCAATTGAGCTGAGGCAGTTGTTCCATTGAGAAATTAGGTTGTCAAGGTTCTGGGTGGATTCAGAGATGAGTTGCTGCGTTTCAGCAAGGATAAGATCTCTGTTGTAAGGCTTGAAAGATCGAGAGGGCGGTCTTGCGGTGTTGCTTTGGCTTTTGTTGGTTTTTGTGTAGGCTTTGTAAGAGGGAATCTGAATGATGATCAGTTTGTGATCTGACCAAGGAACAGAAGTTATGGAGGATATGGGATCCTGGGCTGGGTTAAGAGAGGTTTGCGGGGCGAATACAAGGTCCAAGATATTTCCCTTAATATGAGTAGAATCATTAACTAGTTGCTTGAAACCAAGATTTTCCAGGGCATCCAAGAAGGCTGTTGCTTGATGATCTTGCAATGTAGGCAGGTTGAAGTCGCCTAGGATCCAATTTGGGAGGCCTGGGTTATGAGTGTTGGATGCCAAATCGATGATAGCTGCGAGATCATCTGGGGAAACTGAAGGTGCTCTGTAAAGCAGGTTGATTATGCAGCGTTTGTTGGAGATGGTGACGGTCTCAAGGTAGTTTGTATTGGTGGTGTGCACTGTTCGAAAATGGAGGTCTGTCTTGGTGAGGATGAGCACGCCACCTCCTCTTTTTTCTTGCCTATGACTTGAATGTATGGTGAAATTCTGAGGGAGGAGCTGGTTGAGTATTACGTTGTCTTCAGCAGATAACCACGTCTCCGTGACCATGAGTATATCAAGGCTGTGGCTGGCAATTAGGTCAATGACGGCTGGCCACTTCTTCCGGATAGAACGGGCGTTGATGAGGGCACATTTTAGGTTATGAGGGTAGGAGTTTTGAATTTGTTTCGGTTTCGTATTGTGTTGAAGAGCAATGTGTAACAGATGGGGGTGGTGTGAGCGGGAGTCCCAAGTTATGTTGTTATGGGAAGCACTAGTCCACCTTCTCCCATGGCTCAGTAATATTGGAATCTGGTTGGATGCTGTGGTTGAGGCTAGAGAGTTGGAGAACCAGCCTGAAAGGACGAAATAGCATCCTATTATGGTGGTAATGAGGGAACCCATCTTGTTAGAGCACTATGTGAATGGGAGTGGGTCAATCTGGTTAGGCTAACAGGAAGTTATTGACCAAACTCTTGGTATTTGGTGTGGTATACTGTGTGACAGCAGACACTATGATCGCAGGCAATGGTTAAAGTTAGCTAACTAGTACAGTAACTTGATGACTGGAACTGGTGAGACTACTGACAACAGTAGATTCACTGACAACAGTAGATCCACTGACAACAGCAAAGTAGATTGCTGACAATAGTAGGTTATTGCTAGCACTACGATGGTGACTGGAGTTAATAAGGCTACTGACAACAGTATAGAGTTTGATTTGCATGGGATATTACTGGTTACTGACAGCAGTATAGAGACTGACTACTGACAACAGTATAGTGGCTGATTTGCAATGAAGTGTTGCTGACAATGGAATATTACTGGCTATTGACAACAGTATAGAGACTGGCTACTGACAACAGTAAAGCGGTTGGTTTGCAAAGGAACATTACTTACAGCAGTGCTTTGGATACTACCAATGGCACAGTGGTGACTAACTATTAACGTTAGCTGTAACCGTATAGTAGCTAAATAACATGGACCTGATATGCAGTGGCTCTATTAACGAGGTTATACTTGCGGAAGGCAGCGTGAGCATACATTCAGAAAGTTCATATTGGCGGGAAGTCTTGCGTTGGTTCTGTGAGATGTGTCCGTTGCGGTATCTGGGCCACTGCAGGTGCTTTCTTTAGATTGCAGATTGCAGATTGTTGATTGCCCCGATTGGGCAACTTCAGCTGGAGGCAGGCCCTGTAACCCCGGCAGCTCGATCCCGGCCGGGAGAGCTGTTGGTGAGCCGGGGTGCGGGAGGGCAGAGGTGAATAAAGCCGGGGTGCAGGAGTTCAGCGTGCGGAAGACCAATCAATAGGCTGTTGCTTTCTTGGAGGTCCCCGCCTAACGGCCACGCCAAAGGGCCCTCTTGCGAGGCCCTCAGGCGCGGGCCCGCAAGGCGCGGGTGCGCCCGATGGCGCTCCTTATTTGAGTCAGCTGGGCCGCCCGGATTGGGCAGGGAAGACCTGAGGGCGTCCTTTTCTTCACCGCGTGCTCGATCCCTCCTGGGAGAGCTGCGGCCGGGCAGGAGATGGAGCGGGCAGCAAACGTTTTGTGCCGGCCTGCTGCTCCTCCCCCTCCCACAGCCCCGACTGGGCTGGAGGTGCTGGAGCTCTGGCTGTCTTTTGGTCCTGCGCTTGGAACAGGAAGTATTTTGGAGAATGCTACACTGGCAGTTCTCGATTTCAACTTCCTACCTAAAAGCCTACATCTGATCTTCAGAATCTCCCAACCACACTTTCCTATGTCATTGGTACCAATATGTACAAAGACAGCAGACGACTCCTCAGCACGATCTAAGATCTTGTCTAGGTGGCGCATGAGGTCTGCTCCCTTCACACCTGGAGAACTTTCTCTAATAAAGAGTTTCTTCCTCTTGTTAGTATTTGAAAGGATAAACAATTGTTATAGATCACTTGTTTGTTTTGTAAACCCCTCATATCCCCTCTTGTCAAAGCTGAAGAGCTCTACACCTGTTTAACCTTTCTTCTGAAGGGACCTGTTCTATCTCTGTTATCCTTCTCTGAACTTTTTCTAGTGCTGTTGTATCCTTCATGAGATGGGGTAATGAGAACTGCACCAATACACAACGTGACTTATACAGAGGTACAATACTATTCTTGCTTTTGTTCTCTATTAAAAAAAGGGATGTTCTCTGTGTGTATTTGACCTGCTACTGCCTACCTCATGAGGATTTCAGTAACTCTGTCTCTCTTTCCTGGGTGCTGACTCCTAGTATGAAGTCCAGCTTTTACTCAAATACTCATTGAGTAGGAATGATTTTTATCACTTTACAATTGTCCACTTGAAATTTCATTTTCTAATCCGAGGTTCAGTTCCTCAGTCTTTCAGTGTCCTGTAACTCCGCAGTTTCCTCATGCTTTCACTACTTTGAATAATCTGTCATCTTTCTATACTTTAGCTGCCCTCTTCCCACCTCATTGAAGAGGCTTTAGAAAGCTACACGGGGGAGGACGCATAGCTCTGCTGTTTCAGCTTGCATGTTTTGGCCTCCTCACCCTCTCTGATGATCTCAGTGCAGACAACTGAGAAAAGACTTGTTCTCCTTCCTCTGGACAAACGAGCTTCAGGTCATTCTTACTCAATTCTAGCAGCTGTGCTCCATTCAGCACTCCAAGACACCTCAATGTCCTAGTCAGAAGCAAAAAGAGTCAGATGGTGACCCCAGGAAAGACTGAAACAGAGCAATAGTAATACAAGTATAATTCTGTATCGCACATTTTATACATACCTATGGCTGCTGCCGCCTAACTCTAAAAAGGAGCCTCTTTTAGCTCAGGGCTATGGAGTGCTATGGATGCTTTTTGGGTCTGTGGACAAGCCATGTGTGTTAGTAGTATGGTTTGATGTGTCTATACTCCTGGGCTTACTGCTAGATAAACTTAATCCCAATGAGGGTCATTTCCAAAGCCATTTACCTGAGTAAATGAGGAAATTTACTTTCCTTGTGGTTAGGACTATGTTTATGTGATTGTTGACCTCAGAAGTAGCTTCTCTCTCCTCTAACCTATAAAACCCTGTGTTGCATGGGATTGCATAATGGACCAGTTTGTGTGGTTATCCACACTTCTCTACATTCCCAGGGCGGGGACTGTTCTTCCCTCATTTTGCTGAACTATGTGTATTTGGGGGGGGGTGTTGTTACTTCTACATTGTACAGTAAGTTGCCAACTTTCTTTGGCTGCCCAATGGGCTTGGAGGTGCTTGGGCAGAGCTCTGCTTGACCATTTTAATTTCATGCTGCTGCCTGCTGGACTCTTTCTGGATCCTCGTCTATGTATCTTTGAGAGGAAGGGTTAAATATTGGAATGAAAAAGAGAGAATGCTAACTGTGTAGAAAGGAAAAACTGCTATTGTCACTGCACACCTACTGTAGATCCTGTGGGGAAAAGATGAATCCCCTTCAGGTACCTTTATTACAGGTTGAATCCATCTTGTGCTAACGTCTATAACTTAGGCCTAAGAAACAGCTTGCTAAAAAACAGCTTGCTCTCACTTCTTCACACTGAAACTGCAAATCCAGCAAGATTGAACTGTGAAATGAACTCATATCCTGTCCCAGAGAGCTTATACAATGAGAATCTCTGAATACTATACATCTAATGAAAGACTGCCACATGGGCCTCTCGAATGCACAAAGGAAAATGTAAACAACGAAGACCAGCATCATTATCTATTCTACAGTTTATCTAACAGGAAACACGACTCGCAAAAGGCAAGTGAAAAAACAGGATACAAAAGCCAGCATACAGAGACAAGGCGAGTGAAACTGGAGACAGGATGCTACAGAGAGACATATGGGAAAGCAAATTTTCTTTGAATAATAAAAGAATGAGAGGAAATCTATTTATCAGCAATTTTTAGATATAAATATGGAGAAAGAATCTTAATAGACAGACAGACTTTAGCTGATCTCATTGGAGTGAGGCTAATTTATGTCTCCAGGACTGTCTGTACTTGAGCTAGGCGCTTTGCAGGTTATGCTATGAAATTAAAATTAAAATTTGTATCTTATTAACAGCAAAGCTTGTTGTTACAGGCCTGGCAAATCTAAATTAAAACAATTTTATGCTTTTATGGTGGCATGAGTAAATTATTTAAAGTCCTGTATATGTATGTTGGGGTCGAACACAAACAGCCAAAACCAAAAATAGAAAATCCCTAATTAGGGGAAGCCCAGAAAAGCCCCAACAATCCCAACTGCCAGGAAGAAAAGCTCATATTCAAGGACTCCCAAACTTACTATACCCCCCACAACCCTCCAAATTACCTATCGTTTGTCCCACAAGAGCTCCCTGGCTCCATAGAGTCTTCCTAGCTCTCAGAACCGCCCACACCCCTGGTATCCCTGCTTCCCCTCCTCCCAGTGCAACGATGCCACCTTGCACTACTTTATTTTCAGGGCCAGCACAGTCTCAAAGTTCAGAGTATAACTGAGAGACTGACCAATGGTTACAGAAACGCTGGTTGAAGTTATTCCTACTTAAACTACTGAGGGGCCCATATTCAGAACACTGAGCTGTTTGGCCAACAGAAGGCTGGCTAAGGCTGCTGAGCACGATATTCGACTCTATCAGGCTCGTACTGTTGTATCTCCACACATGGCCCCAGAACTAGTTGGTTAGTGCAGAGCTGCTGCATGGGCAGTGTCTGTTCTATCTGGATAAATGCCAACTGAAAATTGTCACTATCTGGATAAGTCAGCCCTTCTCCCAATAGTGGCACTCTGTCCAGCCTTCAGTTGCTAGCCGGATACTGCAGGGGGGCACTGTGCTCATCGGACAACCCATAGAATACTGGGATTTTGAAAACTGGCCTTACAAGAGAATACTTTTGAATCTTTGTTAAACAAAGGGAAAAATATATTTTTATTTATTCAGTTTGGTTATTCATCAGTGTGTAAAATGGTTATGTAGCATATGAGGACAGACTTAAAAGATCTTAATATGTATGCTTTAGAGGAAAAGCGGGATGGGGCGATTATGATAGAGGCATTTAAATACCTCTGCTCTACTACAGGGGACATAGGAGGAGCGTAAAAGAGGACAGACCCAGGAGTAATATGCAGAAATATTTCTTTACGGAAAGAGTGGTGGTGGATCCATGGAATAGTCTCCCAGTGGAGGTGGTAGAGATGAGGACAGTATCTGAATTCAAAGCATGGGACAAACACATAGGATCTCTAAAGGCAAAAAGGGGGCTGTTGTAGTTGTTGATATGGAAGGACAGACTAGATAGGCCATGTGGTCTTTTTTCTGCTGTCATGTTCCTATATGTGGTAAAACAGACTATCTCACAAGCTTGCTCAGTGTTATGTATATTCCCTCAGACTTGGGAGGAAAGGAGGCTGAAAATATTTGCCCCACTTCTCCCTATGATGTTTAAGTATGTTCTTGTGTTTTCCACAAGCTTCTCTTGTGGGGTTATCAGCCCTAGAGGACAGAAGGTCTCCTGGGACAGGAAAGAAGAGGGTACTGGAAGGCAGTTGATGGATATGGAGGTCCCCAGCATGCCGTAAAAAGGTGTGAACAGTGCAGCAGGAGGCTTTTTGAAAATTCAGTTTCTTATGAAGAGGATTCTAGAAACTTTACCTGTGTTTCTTGCAAAGAGAATTCCAGAAACTGCTTTGAATTGTGGGCACAGGGAGGACTGGGCAGCTTTGTGGGTGGAAGGGGACTATAAAGAGGCAGGCAGGCATGTATTTATGCTTATATACCGCTTTTCACATGGCATGGTTCTATATGCGTCTACAGATTTGATATGTATAAGTTAGCAATACATTCTCGTGTATGTATGGGGGAGGAATGGAGAAGGTGTTTTATTTGTATGAGCACAGAGGGGGTGGATGTATAGGTACCTACAGCTTAGAGAATCCCTGGTCTTTCAGCCATGTCGATACTTCCTCAGGTCTGGAATTTTTGTGCAGAGCCAGGGAACTGCAAGGATCTGGCCTCTAGAAGGTAACAGGTTAAAGTTTAAACACATTTGCCATGCATCTTCCTTACTTCAGAAATCAGGGACCTATGCTCTGGACAGATATTCATGTTGTACTGGAGGTTTGCTCCAGTTTCTAGCTTCTTCAGCAGAGATCACCAAGCTCAACTCTGCAGTCCATGGCAGGGGTCCCCCACCTATTTATTCACACGTTTATTATTTATTCATTATTATTCAGCTCCTGTGATCTGTCAGTTACCCACTAAAGCAGCTTCTGTAGCCTCTACTGCTGCTAGATCTTAAGGCCTTTGAGTCTGAATTTTGGAATTCGTACCTGGTTGATCCTGTTCTTGGACTGCTGGTTATCTGTTGGCTCTAAGATGTTATTGGGTATATAACCTGTTTCATATTTCTTATTTCTGACCATCCACCATTGTTTGCTTTTATCCAAGACCTAATGGAAGTGAAAATTTATTAAAATCAAATTATGCCAGAGAGATGGCGATGCTTCACGGGCCTTAATTTAATATGCACAGCGTGAGGTTTATGTAAACTTTATTTCTGCCTGTTTTATACAACTGCCCAGCTGCATGCATGTGTCTGGAAAGCCTGTACACTCGTGTCCCTGCTGGCTTAATTTGGGCAGCATTGCAATATCCTATGCAGCTATGTGCACATGTTTACACTGCTTCTGAATCAGGTGTAACTTTGTCTAGTGACACTCATACCCTGCTAAGGCAGGGCAGGCACATAGGTTCTTAGGTCCAGTAGGTGCCTACTGTAAACCTACCTTTCACCTGTATGTTTCATTCTAAAATTATGCCCAGAATACAGTTGCCTACGGCAATAAGCCCGTGTCCATGCTGGCTGGGTTTTTAGGGTGCAGGTCAGAAATAATCTACAGCATGTAGGAAGGAATTCAGAAATAGTGTACAATCATCATCTCCAATTTGTTCCATATTTTTTTTTTAACTTAAAAATGTGAAAACAGAGTAATCCCAAGAGTTTGGGGAAGGTTGACATCTTTTGAAGATCAAAGTTTTGTGGGCCCACACATTTTTAGTCTGCCCCTCAGTCCTCTTTTTTCCCTTTGCGCACCTCTTTGATCTGGGGGGAGCGGGAATATGTGACATTTTTCTCCTGTCTTCGCAAGGCACTGTAGGTGACTATAAGTATTCAACCCCTCAGTTTTTGACCTGTTTTGTTGCATTACAACCTGGAATGAAAAGGGAGGTTCATTTGCATGTTAGGTAATGGATCTAACAATATAGTCCAAATTGGTGAAGTGGAATGACAATAAAATATCTTGAATATATAAAAACCAAGTAAAAACTGAAAAGCTGTGAGTGTATATGTATTCATCCCTTTTGCTATGAAACCCCTAAATAAGATCTGGTCCAACCAGTTAACCTCAGAAGTCACATAATTAGTTGATTGGGGTCCACCTGTGTGCAATCAGTGTCACATGATCTGTCACATGATACCTGTATAAATATACCTGTTCTGAAAGGCCCCTGACTGCAACAGCACTAAGCAATCAACATAAAGACCAAAGAGCACTCCAAACAGGTCAGAGACAAAGTTGTGGAGAAGCATAGATCAGGTTTGAGTTATATTAAAAAAAAAAAAAATCACAGTTCTTTTGCTAGGTCCTGGAGATACATGCCGATATACAGTTGGTAGGCTTGGATTCAGCAACCCAGCATCGAGCCCTAGTAGCATTTGCGCCCAAAGGTTTTAAGGACGCAGGACTCCCTGCCTGGGGTATGGAGGAATGAGTCTTCAGGCTTTTCTGCATTGTGGAACCTGTGTCTTTTGGGGAAACTGCTAGGTACTTATGACCTAGATTGGCCACTGTTGGAAACAGGATACTGGGCTTGATGGACCTTGGTCTGACCCAGGTATGACATATCTTATGTTCTTATGTTCATGGTCGACTCTACCACCATAGAGGTGTGTAGGAGTTGCACTTTCCAAAAGCCGCAGCCCTGCTGGACCCCATACATGGTGTCGAAGCGTCTGCTAACTATAGGCACCAATGCCGGTGTCTCCCACATCTAAAGGAGGAGTCACCTG
This sequence comes from Ichthyophis bannanicus, assembly GCA_033557465.1. NCBI lineage: Eukaryota > Metazoa > Chordata > Amphibia > Gymnophiona > Ichthyophiidae > Ichthyophis > Ichthyophis bannanicus. Next base: position 198,379,964 of record CM066045.1, read on the forward strand.
AGGATGGTGAGGACGGGGACCATCAGGGACTCCTTAAGTGGAGCCTCATATTGGAGGATTTCAAGCTCCTCCATGAGAGGGTCCTCCTCTGTGGTGAGAGACCAGGCTTTTGCCATGTCCCAGACAAACTTGAGGAATGATGTGCTCTCGGGTGGAGACCAGCGCTGGGGGAAATGGGTCCTAAGGGAGATTGCACTGTTTATGCATCTCTGGGGAAGCCTCGTCCTCGGACTCCCAATCTGAGTAGTCCATTGAGGACTCGAGGCTGGACGGCACTTGAGGCATCTGGCTTGGGTTGGGTCCTCGGTGACCTTCGGTGGTTGCTTGGCCAGAGTCACAAGTGCTTGCTGGGGAGTATTTCGCTGCCGAGGACTGGGAGCGGAATTGAGACCCTTGCTGAGGATTGGCTCGGGGTTCTCAAGGATAGTCTTGGCCTGGGGAATCCTCTTTGTCGAGGTCCCTGCGGTCTCAGCATGAGCACTGGTGGGGCCGGGCATCGATGCTTGCTGAGAGACAAGGAAGGCAATGACACTGCATTCTAATGCCGTCATCCTGGCTTCTCACTCAGGAATTACAGCCTTTGACGTGGATACCGGGGTGACTTGGTCTGGTGTCGGTGAGGAGAGAGAGTCTTGTTGGGTCAGGCCTTGGGGGTCTGTGGCCCATCACCGGAGGCCTCTGTGTCTGTTCTGGGCACCTTCACAGGATGCTCCTGCTCTGACTCCTCGGCTATCCTTTGGGGACTGTGGGACCTGGCATGGGACTTGCTGTGTGTGTCTGATTCCTAGGATGAGGTCCTTGAGGATTTCGTCTTTTTTGTGTGCTCACGCTCCGGGGAAACCTTGTTGGAGTGTCCGTGGACCTGATCGGGCACTGTGGGGGCTTTATGTGACTCTGAGAATCTGTGCAGAGCCTTAGAGCACAGGGATACCAGGGCAGAATCTAATCTGTGGAAGATGATGTCTTACTTCTGCCGATGACTAGGATGGCCTTTGCGAACATCTTTTTGCACAGGGTGCAAACCTCTGGGTCATGGTTCGCACCTAGACACCGGAGGCAGCAGTCATGTGTATTGGTTAGGGACCTGTTCTTTTCACACCTATCACACTTATTGAACCCACTGGCCACTGGGGCAAAAAGGATGAAGTCAAAGACCCTCAACGTAGCCTGCAGTTAGAAAAGGGCACGAAACCGTGCAGGACAAAAAACAAAAAATGGTTCCAAGACTCGATACTGGGGCAATGGGGCTTGGAGGCGGGAAAGGGATTGGTGCTAACTGAAGAAAGAAGGGCAGTTTTATGCACAAAAATATCAACTTTTTTCCAGGGAAAGAAGAAAGACATCTGTTGGGCTCCACGGAATAAGGGAGACTAAGTAAGATAGCACCCTTAGGCAGGAAGGGGACCATGCGTGCATGGTGGCATTTCCCAAAGGCTTTCTTTGAAAGCTGGGGAGATGTTTCTGTCAGGGTGCCATCGGTGCTAACGTCACCCATATGTGAGTTCCTGATTCTTCCTGGAGAACACTGAAGAAGCTGCAAAGATCCACAGCGGAGAGGGGCATATCTGTCCATAGGACCACTTTAAGCTGTACACTCAACAGAGCGGGGCTTTATGGAAGAGTGGCCAGAAAAAAGCCATTGCTTAAAGAAAGAAATAAGAAAACGTTTGGAGTTTGCACAACAGCATGTGGTGGACCCTCCAAAAACATGGAAGAAGGTTCTCTGGTCAGATGAGACAAAAATTTAACTTTTTGGCCTTCATGGGAAATGCTATGTGTGGCGCAAACCCAACACTTCCCATCACCCCAAGAACACTGTTTCCACAGTGAAACATGGTGGTGGCAGCATCATGCTATGGAGATGTTTTTCAGCTGCAGGTGACAGGAAAACTGGTCAGGCTTGAAGGAACGATGGATGGCACTAAATGCAGGGCAATTCTTGAGGAAAACCTATTTCGGTCTACCAGAGATTTGAGACTGGGACGAAAGTTCACCTTCCAGCAGGACAATGACCCTAAACATACTGCTAAAGCTACACTAGAGTGGTTTAAAGGGAAACAATCGAATGTCCTGGAATGGCCTAGTCAAAGCCCAGACATCAATCCAATTGAGAATCTGTGGCATGACTTGAAGATTGCTGTACACCAACACAACCCATCTAACTAGAAAGAGTTGGAGCAGTTTTGCCTTGAGGAATGGGTGAAAATCCCAGTGGCTAGATGTGCTAAGCTAATAGAGACATATCCCAAGAGACTTGCAGCAGAAGGTGGCTCTACCAAGTATTGACTTTGGGGAGGGAATACCTATGCACACTTCTGATTTGTTGTTTTTTTTGGGGGGGGGGGGGGGTTTGTCTTAATTATTGTTTATGTCACAATAAAGGATATATTGCACCTTCAAAGTGGTAGGCATGTTGTGTAAATCACATGGTGCTAACCCCCAAATCTCCATTTTAATTCTAGTTGTAATGTGACAAAACAGGACAAACACCAAGGGGATGAATACTTTCACAAGGCACTGTAGTTCATGTTTTTTTAAGGCAGGGCCCCAGCTTCTTTCTGGCTTCTAGCCTGCAAAAGAGGCTCAGAAGTCACAGACAGTTTCTATGAGCCCACTGCGCACTCTCAGCAGATAACATTTGCAACCCTTCTCACAACCCCTTGTGGTGATCTTTTGCATCACAGGTTGGGAACCACTGACATAGCATATATACGTCTGAGATTACCGAGTGCAAAGCTATTTAGCTTGCTAAATAAAGAAATTTAAAAATCAATTTATAGGTCACACCAGCTATGCTGTTAGTAATCAAAAGAACTGCTTGTTTATGCCACAGATTCCTGTGAGATAAGAGTCATCACAAAATGATTTAAAGATAAATAAAGGCAGAGAGACAGCCACAGTTATTCCCCCATGTCCTAAAGGGTAGAGCATGTAACATTCTGGATCCAGGTTCCCAGTGAACTTACCTCCAAAATATCTCCCTTAGACACAGTCAGTTCCTTGCCGTTCCTGCCCACAAAATCATATGTAACTTGCATGAGCTGTGGCTGGTTGCTTGACCTAGAAGATGACAATGTTAACATTTTAAAAGGTGACATCTTAAGGGATTGAACTCTGTGGAAATATAGGGGAGCAGGGGTAGTGCTGGGGGTGGAATAATCAAGTAGAAGGACCACCTTGTCCTTTACAAATAATTTAATGCCTTTTAAGTTCTTGCCTTCATAATGGAGCAAACCTCTTGTGGATGGATTCAGGGGCTTGTGCTCTCTCTCAGTATTGGAAAATGGGCTGTAGAACCACGCCCAGATGACTTATGTCATTTTCTTAGTATTTTACCTACCTGGCAGAGAAAGGTGGGAGGTCACCCTTGGGGTTCTGCAAAGAGAAAAGAGAATTGGTGAGGCAAATGAGAGAGAGCCATTGTTCTGTCACTGTACCCCTGGGTTCTGTGTTTAATCTCCAGGATCTAATCCTTTGACTTTCTGCTGGATATTAATACAACTTGGTGCCAGAGTAAAGCACACACGTGTTAGAAAGTTGCAATTAAGCAATAAGATTGAAGGTGGCAGGAGTCTGAAAGTTCTTGTTGGGATATTAAGGGGAGATGCTGAGGTTTATGGAGGACAGACTGGGGAAATATAGTTAGGGAGCCATGAAAATCCATCAGCGTCATGGAAACTGGCAGAGGTGAAATGCAAGGTAGCAGCAGGGGACTGGAGAGTAGCCAAAGTTTTTAATCTTACACTGGACTAGCACAAAGCTTAAGAGCTTTCAAGTCCTGGCTAAGGTTAGTAGGCTAAAGATGACCAGTTCATGTGCTGGGAGTCCAGCAGATACAGAAGGGTCTGTTCAGAGAACACCGGCAATGCACTGGAGCAGTCTATATGCTCTTTTTTTTATGATAACTGAGGCTTTCCTTATCCTGCTTAGACTAACCTTATCCTGCTTAGACCAGCCCAGATGAATGGGTTATGCTTAAATTTAATAGTCACTCAGGGCCTAGTATCAGCAAAGTACTTTTAGTTTAAATTTAAAACACAGAAGAGAGCTTTCTGGTTAACTTTGGAACCCAGCAGAGAGCTTGTAGTTTAAATTTCATAATAAGTCAGAGCCTAGCAGCAGCAGCAAAGAGCTGTAATTTCAATCAAATCAGAATATAACTTAGCAAAAAAGGCAAAACAGGGTCAGTACTCTTTGAGCACAAATAAAGTCTTCTAGAGACCCTTACAAAGAGGCCTTCTACCTAGGGGGCAAGAAATCTGTGAAACTTTTTCAATAGGTGTTAACACCTGGTGACAGGTCAAAAGGCCATTTTGAAAGACTCCTTCTATCCAAGCAAGGACTGTTAATCACCCAGGAAGTTGGTCACAGCTTACCTCAGCAGCACAGGATAGGGTACTGTGTAGCAGCCCTCTTTTAATAAGTGTTATTTCCCTCCCTCCTTCTCCAACACCCACCCACCCACCCCTGGGATAATCATAGCTTTATAGGTACTTAACACATCTTAAAGGAAAGGAGGTGCTCTCAGGTGTAGCTCGTTATCCAAATCAGTCATACACTAAGGGCCTGAGATGAATTAAGCTTCAGGTGAACAAGGTATATTAAACATATTAGGTACAGTTTTATTAGTATACATATCCATAGCAACCCTTAGTAAGTAAAGAACTTAGATCTAAACACAAGCTTAAAACTAAGATACAGGCAGCAGTCCAGCAGCGAGATGGTGGCTTTCCAGTCTTTTGCATTGAGTGTCACATGTATGATTTTCTCCCAGTTGGTGAGAGGTCTTACGTGTGCACTAGGTGCAAGGAGCTCTTTACTCTCAGGGAAAAAGTCCGTTCTCTAGAGGCTAGAGTCGCAGACTTGGAAAACATAAGAAAGACAGAGAGGTACATAGATGACACCTACAGGGATATAGTCCTGAAGTCCCACCTCCAGTCTGGCAGCATCCCTGTTGCCATGGAGGAGAGAGGTCACGTGACAGGAGAGCATCACCCTGGTGTGAAAGGAAGTGATCCTGTAAGTAGGACCTGTCCTCCAGGTGATGTAAAACCCTCTCGCACTGAGGAAGTTTCTCCAGGGCCATGTGCCCACGAGGGAAGGGTTAGGACAGCCGTTAGAGTTGGTGATTCGATCATTAGGCATGAAGATAGCTGGGTGGCTGGTGGACATGAGGATTGGCTGATTACATGCCTGCTTGGTGCGAAGGTAGCAGACCTCATGCGCCACCTAGATAATGTCTTAGATAGTGCTGGGGAGGAGTCTGCTGTCTTGGTACATGTCGGTACCAATGACATAGGAAAATGTGGTAGGGAGGTTCTGGAGGCTAAATTTAGGCTTTTAGGTAGGAAGTTGAAATCCAGAACTTCCAGGGTAGCGTTCTCCGAAATGCTTCCCGTTCCACGTGCAGGACCCAAAAGACAGGCAGAGCTCCGGAGTCTCAATGCGTGGATGAGACAATGGTGCAGAGATGAGGGTTTTGGATTTGTTAGGAACTGGGGAACATTCTGGGGAAAGGAGGGGCTCTTCCGAAGGGATGGGCTTCACCTTAACCGGGATGGAACCAGGCTGCTGGCATTAACCTTTAAAAAGGAGATAGAGCAGCTTTTAAACTAGATAATAGGGGAAAGCTGACAGTCACTCAAGAGCGCATGGTTCAGAAGAATGTATCCTTGAAGGATACTACCAAAAGCAGAGAGGTTCCAAAAAAGAGTAAAGTAGCCCAAATGCTCTCGAGTATGGAGCAGACAGAGCTTAAAGATCCCAAATTACCCATGTCTACCAATAGACAAATTAATATGAATAAAATACAGTCTCTAAAATGCTTGTATGCAAATGCTAGAAGTCTAAAAAATAAGATGGGAGAGTTAGAATATATAGCACTAAATGAAAGGTTAGATATGATTGGAATATCAGAGACATGGTGGAAGGAGGACAACCAGTGGGACACTGATACCTGGGTACAAACTATATCGTGATGATAGAGCTAATCAAATTGGTGGAGGGGTTGCGCTCTATGTTAGAGAGGGCATTGAGTCAGAAAGGATTAAAGTTTTGCAGGAAACAAAATTTGCTGTAGCATCTCTATGGATTGAAATTCCATGTAAAAAGGGGAAGGCGATAGCAGGGGGGGTGTACTATCAACCACCTGGCCAGAATGAACAAATGGATGATGAAATGTTCAAAGAAATCAGGGAAGCTAACAAAAGTTACAACACTGTAAGAATAATGGGTGATTTCAATTACCCCGGTATCAACTGGGTCAGTGTCACGGCAGGACATGCTAGGGAGATAAAGTTTCTAGATGAAATAAATGACTGCTCCTTCGAGCAGCTGGTTCATGAACCGACCAGAAGGGAAGCCATATTGGACCTAGTCCTTAGTGGAACACCAGATCTGGTGCAAGAGATAAGGGTGTTGGGGCCACTTGGCAATAGTGATCATAGCATGATCGCATTTGATTTATTTAGTGGAGGAGGGATAGTAAGGAAATCCACAGTACTACCTTTTAACTTTCGAAAGGGAGACTATGATAAAATGAGGAAAATAGTTAAGAAAAAACTAAAAGGAGCAGTTGCAAAGGTTAAAGACTGACAACAAGCTTGGGTGTTGTTGAAAACTACTATCTTGGAAGCCCAGACCAGCTGTATTCCATGCTTTAAGAAAAGTGGAAGGAAGTCCAAAACACTGCCAGCATAGTTTAAAGGTGAGGTCAGAGAGGCTGTTGTTGCCAAAAAAGCATCTTTCAGGAAATGGATAAAAGAGCCAAACGACGAAACCTGGAAACAGCACAAGCACTAGCAAGTCAAATGCAAGGCATTGATAAGGCAGGCAAAGGGAGAATTTGAGAAGAAGCTTGCTGTGGAAGCAAAAATGCATAATAAAGACTTTTTCAAGTACATTCGTAGCAAAAAACCTGTGAGAGAGTCAGTTGATCCATTAGATGATAGAGGGGTTAAAGGGGCACTAAGAGGTGACAAGGCGATAGCGGAGAGACTGAATGAACTCTTTGCTTCGGTCTTTACTGAGGAAGATGTAGGGATGTTACCCATGACTGAAGTGGTATTTAAAGGTGCAGAAGAATTGAAGGAAATATCGATACATCGGGAAGATGTCTTACAACTATTAGATAAACTGAAGAGTAGCAAATCACCTGGGCCGGATGGTATACATCCAAGGGTGTTGAAAGAATTGAAATATGAGATTGCAGACCTGCTATCAGTAATCTGTGAACTATCATTAAAATCATCTCTAATACCTGAAGATTGGAGGATCGCCAATGTAACACCAATTTTTAAAAAGGGTTCTAGGGGTGATCCGGGAAACTACAGACCGGTGAGCCTGACGTCAGTACCAGGAAAAATGGTAGAAACCATCATAAAGAATAACATTACTCAGCATGTAGATAGTCACAACCTAATGGGAGACAGCCAACATGGCTTTAGACAAGGAAGATCTTGTCTTACTAATCTGTTATGTTTTTTTGAAGGAGTGAATAAACAGGTGGACAAAGGTGAGTCGGTTGATATTGTGTATCTGGACTTTCAGAAAGCCTTTGACAAGGTCCCTCATCAGAGACTTTTGGCAAAACTAAAGAGTCATGGGATAGCAGGCAGTGTACTATTGTGGATCAGGAACTGGTTAAAAGATAGAAAGCAGAGGGTAGGGCTAAATGGCCAATTTTCCCAATGGAGAAAAGTGAATAGTGGTGTACCCCAGGGATCTGTGCTGGGTCCGCTGCTTTTTGACATATTCATAAATGACCTGGAAAGTGGAATAACGAGTGAGGTTATCAAATTTGCAGATGCCACAAAACTATTTAAAGTTGTTAAAAACCAAGAGGATTGTGAAAAATTGCAAGAGGATCTTGATAAATTGGAAGACTGGGCATCAAAATGGCAGATGAAATTTAATGTGGACAAGTGCAAGGTTATGCACCTAGGGAAGAACAACCCAAACTATGGTTACACGATGCAAGGTTCCACATTAGGAACCACCACCCAGGAAAAAGATTTAGGTGTCATTGTGGATGCCATGTTAAAACCCTCGGCCCAGTGTGCAGCGGCGGCCAAGAGAGCAAATAGAATGCTAGGTATGATAAGGAAAGGAATGGAAAATAAAACAAAAGATATTATCATGCCTCTATATCGTTCCATGGTGAGACCGCACCTTGAATATTGTGTGCAATTCTGGTCGCCGTATCTTAAAAAAGATATAGCGATTTTAGAAAAGGTTCAGAGAAGAGCCACCAAAATGGTAAAGGGGATGGAAGGATACTCCTATGAAGAAAGGCTAAAAAGGTTAGGGCTCTTTAACCTGGAAAAGAGACGGCTGAGGGGAGATATGATAGAAGTCTATAAATTAATGAACGGAGTGGAACGGGTAAACGTAGATCGATTGTTTACCTTATCAGAATATAGAAAGACTAGGGGACATGCAATGAAGCTACAGGGTAAACTATTTAAGACTAATAAAAGAAAATATTTTTTCACTCAACGTGTAATCAAACTTGGAATTTGTTACCGGAGGATGTAGTAAAGGCTGTTAGTGTAGCTGGGTTTAAAAAAGGTTTGGACAAGTTCCTGGAGGAAAGGTCCATAAACCATTATTAAGAAGTGACCGAAGATATCAATGCTTGACCCAGTACAGGCATTGCAGAACCTGTGTCTTTTGGGGAAACTGCTAGGTACATATGACCTAGATTGGCCACTGTTGGAAACAGAATACTGGGCTTGATGGACCTTGGTCTGACCCAGTATGGCATATCTTATTTTCTTAAGTTGTTATGTTCTTCCTTGCCAGCAGGTGTGTACAAGCTGTGTAAGCCTTGTTGCATTATACAAATGATTAGTACTAGTAGTAGTATTAGGTGGAGGCAGAACCGAGCAACTTTCAGTGATGTCATCACCATTTATATTTGCTGATGCAGCATTGAGAGAAGCCAGTATTTCTCTGCCTTCAGCAGGTGGAAAGGTGTGTGAACTGGTGCAGCAGTGCAGACCAACCCGATTTTCCTGGTCCACCCTAGAGTGCAGTGGTCATTGTAATTGAGCCTGGTAAGGTCCAAAATTGCTTGGCATGTGGGTACACCTATGTCTCCTGGAATGGACAGCAGCAGTGCCCACACTGTTTCCCCATGAGTTTACTAGCACATGGTGGGCTGAAAGAGGAGCAGGAGGACCCCCACGGGGCCCCTGAGAGGGGGTGATAAGTTTGGCCTGAGCCCCCCTTCCCTCTTGCTGTTCTCTATCTGCATGCTGGGGGTTTTCTTGATCATTCATTTCTATTGGGCTGTACTTGACTCTGTGCAGCTTTTAATAAAACAGATTTAAACTTAAAAAAAAAAAAAGTCAGGCTTTGCCCTCTCATGTAGCAGAGCCTCCTAGCCTGCATCGGTGGCCAGAAAACTCTGTTCAGATTTCCCCAACCAGCCTGCCAGATGCTGGGATTCCACTTTCAGGTCTGTGCCGTTCTTTTCTGTGGTTCTTGTCTTCTTTGCCATGGGGAACCTTGCAGGAAAGGGAGCGCTCAGCATTGTGCAGTGTGTGGATCTCATCCAGTCAATTTCACACTGGGCTCTTTTTGTCCCCTGTGTGATAGGGATGCCCAGAGCCCAATTTTTTTTTTTTTTTTAGTGTTTTTGGCATCACCCCCCTCGCCCCCCCCATGGGGGTTCTGAGACCCAATGCCGATTCTAGTGCCTTCTCTGAGCCCTCCATGCTTGTCTAGCCCATGAGACAGGCAGCTCTTTAGAGACACGCAAGGCATCTGCTCAGAGAACAGGCATGAAGAGGCCTCGGGTTCTGGCGAGCAGCTCCTTTGGCGTCCCAGGCCTCCACTATGGGGACCCTGAGCCCTCGAGTGGCTCTGTCATAGCTGGCACCCTCACTTTGCTCCTTCACCTGTCTTCCTCCAGGACCTTAGCCTTAGCCCCTACAGTTGGCTGGGTTGCTAAAGAGAATTCTTTCTCTAGAGTCTCCGGAGGAAGGGGAGCAAAGATCCTTCTATGATCTGCTTTTTTTCACAGGAGACCTTTCCGTGCCAATTCGGGATGATATGATGGCCTTACACATTGTGGAATTTGCCCCTGTGATGGCATCACAAAGGTACCTATCTTGGAAGACTTACTTGTCCCAGTTTATGATTGGTTATTACTGTTCAAACTGGCTAAGGGTTTTTTTTCAGAGTTTTTCAGTCTTGCTTTCTATTTCAGAAGTATCGCACTGATTTCTCTCAGCACTGCACCAGTCCATATACTGAGTGATATCACATCACTGACAATTGCTCTTGTCTGCCTCCACCTGCTGGCCGAGGGAGCATAACTCACTCATCTAGACTGGTCTCGCAGGATGATATGGAAGCAAAATGTAAATTTCTCCTTTAGTTTCTAATGCTATTAATCTGTTACATTCAATGATGCAAAGAATGTGACTGACCAATAAATCCCTCTTGCATTTTATTCAAGCAAATTGCTTGTGTGGTTTTAGCAGTGGATTGAAATGGAGAATGGTATGTCGCTGCTGTTCAGCTCCTACAACCAGTTCAAGAAAACTCGATAGGCAAATATTATGAGTGCAGTATTGCAATGGACTTCTAATAAGCAGCAGTTGGTGAATACTTAAGTCTTTTTTTTCTAAATATGATCAGCATTTAAACAGACTTGTGATATTCATTTATTCAAAATGATTTGATATACTGTGTGGGTCTATAGAATGTTACCTATTCCTCTCCAAAGGGAGTATCAAGTCCCTTTTAAGAGAGTCTACAGCCCAGAGTTCAGTGCTGGGAGGGCGTGGCTCTCAGGGAGTGGTCAAGAACCCAGCAGGATACAGGAGGGAGAGAGGCCTGTGGAGCCAGAAGTCCTTCCAAGGCAAGCCTTGGTAGGAACTTTAACTGGGGCTGGAGGAAGGATTGGGAGAACCAGCTTGTGGTGGTTTAACAAGCTGGGACAGAATAAAAACCTGCTTTTGTTTTCCCTGAACTGCTGTTGGGCCTGTATTTTAAAGAAAACTTTCTCACCGCACGCCGCACTACCATATATGGTGGCAGCTTGCGGATTTCCTCTACCACATGACTGAGGGGAAATCTACATCCCTCCAGGGCTGGGCCTCTACAGCAGAGCAGAATTTCTTTTTGTTTGTATGGGTTATTCTCCAGTAACAAGCAGGAAGTCAGTTCTCACATATCAGTGACATTGGCGCCGATGGAGCCCTCACAGAAGCATTTCCCCAGCTTTCAAAGAAAGCCTTTAGGAGATGCACCACGCATGTGTGGTTTCCTTCCTGCCCAAGGGTACTATCTTGCCTCAGTCTCTTTTTTACCATGGAGCCCTTTGGATGTCTTTCCAGTTTCCCATGGAAAAGGTGTCCTTTTTCTGTCTTGATTTATCCGGTATGTGTACCAGTTCCTTTCCCGCCACCTAGCCAGCTCGCCTCTGTGTCACTCCTGAGCTGTTCCTCAACTTTTTTTGGCCAAAGGCCTCAGACCCATGCCCAGGTGGCAAGGCCCCTTTTTTCCCCCCTGGCCTTCAGCGGTTTTAAGAAATGTGATCATGCAGTAAGATGATGTCTCTCACCGATCCACATGACTGCTGCTTCCATTGCCTTGGGCCAGATCACGATGACTCGGACTGTAAACTTTTCAAGACAATGACCACAAAGGCCATCAAGAGCTGTCAGCTGCAGCAGGAAAAGAGCTTTCAGAAGTCCGACTGCACCAGAGTCTCTAGCGACACTGCGCTCCAGGGCCCCCTCCAGTATCTCTGTGCCCCGCGATATCCAGGCCGCCTCTGAGTCCCACCACAGTGGGTCCTCCGAGGGAAAATTCCCAGAGGTAGAACACAAGAAGTTGAAACCCTCGAAGACCGCCTTGGAGGATGGGTCGGGGAAATCCCATTAAAGGTGCCACAGCCCCAGGCATGAATCTGAGGGATCGGAGCTGGAGCGGCCTCACAAGAATCTCCCAGAAGTAGTCATTGGCAGCCGGTAACCGGTCTCGGATACCCAAGGCTATCCTCATCGAGGATTCTCCCTCAACAGAACAGACACCAGGCCCAAAGCCCTCAGTGCCTGCATCAAAGGCTGCGGAGCCAACTGGCATGGAGATCAGGATGACTGCTTTGGAGCGCAGTATCTATGCCCTCATGGCCCAGCAGTAGGTGTTCATGTCTGGTTCCTCTGGTTTATCTGCTTCAATGACCAGACGCCTCCTTGCTGGTTTGGGGAGCTCACTACGAGGACCTCTGCACACAGGGCAGTTGGTCCCAGGCAGAAGGCCAGTTGCAGATCAACCTTCTGGAACTCTGCCTGATATTTCTGGTCCTCCGAGCCTTCTGCCACCGGCTCCAGCACCAGTTGGTGCTGGTCCAGATGGACAACCAAATTGTAATGTTCTACATGAACAAGCAGGGAGGCACGGGGTCATACTCCCTCTGCCAGGAGGCGGTGGTCCTCTGCTCATATGCAACATGCAATGGGATGCTCCTTTGGGCAGTCTAGCTCCTGGGCTGCAGAATGCCCTGGTGGACAAGCTGAGCAGAGTTCTCCAGCCACACGAGTGGTGTCTGGACTCCAGAGTGGCCTCCCAACCTTTTCACCTCTGGAGCATCCCCCTAGTGGACCTGTTTGCCAACCCAGACATCACGCAGCTGCCCAGCTGGCTGCAGTTGCATTCCTCATTCTATGGATGGAAGACTTTCTCCATGCCTTCCCGCCAACACCTTTGGTTGCCAAGACCCTCTTCAAGGTCCAGAATGACAGAACATCACTGATATTGATATCCCCCAGGTAGCCCAGGCAACCTTGGTTCCTGCTACTTTTCCGCCTGTCGGCAGCATTTCAGATCCCCTTAGCCACGCTCCATGACTTCTGTTACAGGAGGAGGATTCTCTCCTGCACCCCAACCTGGGTTCCTATCACTTATGGCCTGGCTGCTGAAAGGGTAACACTCGCTCCCTTCAACCTCCCATGAGACATGGAGATCTTTCTTGCCTCCCGCAAGATCTCTACGAGAAGGGCATACACCTTTAAGTGGCGCCATTTTTTCAGTGTGCTGCGCCAAGAAATGGGTGTACCCATTCTGCCCTGTGCAGCTTGTACTACAGTACCAACTCCACCTGTCCTAGGTGGGACTGAAGTCCAAATCAGTCAGGGTACACTTGAGCACTATCATGGTGCACCATCACTCTGTTAAGGGAAAGCCCCTCTCAGCTCAGTGCCTTGTTTCTCATTTTCTGTGGGGTCTCATGTTGTCTAAGCCCCCCATCTGCCCACTATCAGCGGATTGGGATCTCAACGTAGTGCTCTCACAGCTCACTAAGTCGCCATTTGAGCCCTTGGCAACCTGCCACTTGCAGTACCTCTCCTGGAAGGTTGTCTTTTTCATGGCACACACGTCAGCCTATCCTATAAGAACAGGGTGGTACTCCACGCTCACCCCACGTTTCTGCCAAAGGTGGTATCCCCCTTCCACCTCAATCAGGAGGTGGTGCTCCCCACTTCTTCCCGAGGCCTCACGCCAGCAAGGCGGAGACCGTTCTGTATACTTTGGATTGCAAGAGGGCCCTGTCCTTCTATCTGCAACGGATTCAGAGTCACTGCAAAGCGCTTCAGCTTTTCATCTCCTATGACTCCAGTCGACTGGGGCTTCAAGTGACCAAACAAACTCTGTCCACTTGGGTGGTGGACTGCATTGCCCTCGCCTATGTATAGGTTGGGATCTCACTGGACCATTGAGTCACGGCGCACCACTTTAGGGCCATGGCTACCTCCATGGCAAATCTGCATTCTGTGCCTATGACAGAAATCTGCTGGGCTGCCACCTGTTCTTCAGTCCATACCTTCGCAGCTCACTACTGCTTGGAGAGAGTCCCAGCAAGACAGCGCTTTTGGCCAGGCTGTAATCTATTTGGGATGTAGGCAACTCCTGCTCTCCGACCCTTCTGTGTTTAGGTTACCGGAGTGCTGGTTCTCCGCCAGACACTTGGGTCATGTGAGTCTCTCAGTTGGGACTCAATTGCTGCAGCTCACGGCTCACCACCTCTGGCCACTGTGGCATTTTGTACAGGTTCTCAGTAGCCTGTAGCTGGGGAGTCCCATATGTGAGATCCGACTTCCTGCTTGTTCTCGGAGAAAGCGTAGTTAGTCACATGTGTTCTCTGGGGTCAGCAAGAATCAGTCTTCACAACCCTTCTTTACCGTATTTAATTTTTTGCCATCTTAGCTATGTTATTAGATTGAGGCAAGATGGCACCCTTGGGCGGGAAGTGGACCACGTATGCATGGTGCATCTCCCAAAGACTTTCTTTGAAAGCTGGGGAGATGCTTCCATGAGGGCTCCATCAGTACCGACATCACCCATATGTGAGGCTGATTCCTGCTGTCCCCGGAGAACACCAGTTACAGGTGAGTCACTATGCTAGAGGGTTAGCCTTGCCCTAGTTAGAGAGCTTGAAGATCGTATAGTTGATGCTGAATAGGCAGGCTTTGTTTTGGCCACTAGAGGCTGTTAAATGTTTGTTGGAGCTGGAATACTGCAGTGTTAACTCAGCTACAGAAGAGGAAGCTGTGGTGGTTTTGCAAGAGAACAGTGCCAAGCCAAGATGGAGCAGCTCCTCCAGATTCTGGCAGACGTTCAGCAGCAATGTCAGCAGTAGTTTTGACACGCCCTGCTGGAAGGGCAGCAACAACAGCAGCAGTTACAGGATCTTATTTGAGTGCAGGGGGAGCTACAGAAGAGTTCCCTAGCTTAGTTGACCCAGGTCCTGCAGAGACCGCAAATCCACCCTAAAGTGCAAGCACTTATTAAAATTTATTTATTTAACAATTTTTCTATCCTGCCTTATCTTGAATCAAGGCGGTTTACAATAAAACTTCAGTTTACAGAGAACTTACAATGGGAAAAACAACACTTAACCGATTACAAATTAACTTCATTGGTATTCACAAAGGGGATGTGAGAAACTGGGAGTGTCAATGTTAAACTTATGTACAAATGTGTGTGTAAGAGTTCATGAGGGGGGTGGGCATCAGGTTTCGTTGAAGTGCTCAATGAAAAGAATGGTCTTGAGCTGTTTTCGAAATTCTTTTGTCTCTGTGGTGGTTCTCATTTTCTCTGGGAGATTGTTCCAGATAGAGGAAGCGACAAGCGAGAGAGCTCTCTTGGAAGTAGTTTGTTTGGTTTTTGTGAACAGTTTGGGTGTTGGTATGGTATTGATATTGCTGTTTCTCACAGGTCTGTTAGATTTGGTGCAGTTGAGATCTTGGAGACTTCCAGCTGTCAGGCTGTTTTTCATCTTGAAGATGGTCAGGGCAGATTTGTATTTGGAACATAGTGTAATTGGCAGCCAATGCAGATGGTACAGGATGGGCATTGTGTTCTCGCTGAGATGATCCCATGCTGGTTCGGGCAGCGGTGTTTTAGACCAGTTGCAGGGGTCAGATGGTTTGTTTCGGTAATCCTTGTAGGAGTGCATTACAGTAGTTCAGAGATGGCGTCATGATGGACTGACATACTGTGCGGAAGTGTTCTTGACTGATGAGAGGTTTTAGTCTCCTGATTATTGCAAGCTTGTAGAAGGAAGACTTGGAAATGTTGTTGATATGAGCTTGTAGGTTGAGATGCTTGTCTATAATGACACCTAGGTACTGGACTTCATCCTTTATTGTGATTTGTGAATTGGAGATTTTGGTTGAAGCGGGGGAGGGGGGGGTTGAAATCAGTGTTCCTTGCAATGATTATTGCTTCCGTTTTCTTGATGTTAATGTTGAGGTTGTTTTCATTAAGCCATGTTGTCATTTTGTGGAAACAAGTTGATATTGTAGTGAGGTCTAGAGAGTCTAACTGGATTGGGGTGTAGGCCATGATATCATCTGCATATATGGCATATTGTATGTTGTGTTTCCTGAAAATGTTGCAGATTGGCTGTACATATATGTTAAATAGGAGGGCAGAGAGCGAAGATCTTTGAGGAACTCCTTGGACGGTGTGGAAAGTGGTTGAGGTGAGCGTACCAGATTTGACTATATGTCGTCTGCCTCCGAAGTATGACTGGAACCACTTGAGGGTGATGTCTTTGATCCCAATTGATGACAGTCGCTCCAGGAGGATGTCATGGGAGACTGTGTAAAAGGCAGATTATATGTTGACGAAGATTAATAGGAAACCTCTTCTTATGTTGTCAATACCTTTGAGAAGATTATCAAATAGATGGATGAGTAGAGTCTCTGCGCTGTGATCTGGGTGAGAACTGTGTTGATGAGGATCCAGAGGGGCATGTAAGTCCATGTGGTCCTGTAGCTGGCTCTGAACAATCTTCTCAATTATTTTAGCTAAAAATGGGATGCTGGATATTGGGATGCTGTGCGGAGGTGTAGTCTTTGGAATAGGGCAGATGGTAGCTTGCTTTAGTGCCAGGGGCATGTATCCTTGAGTAAGTGATGTACTTATTATTTTTTGCATGAATTTAATCAGGTCATCCTTGGCTGATTTGATCCATGCCACTGGACAAGGATCTGATGGTGCTGTGGTAGTATTCAGTTCAGTTATGGTGCGGGCTATTTGTTCTGTTGATGGGATGTAAAACTTACTTAGGTGGTTTGGGGCGCTGGGGCTCATGTTGATTGGTAGTGTGCCAGGTTTTGCAGACTCCTTGTATTGTATGGGTTGAAGGGGTTTATTCTTGGATATGAGTTAATCTGCAAATGTTTGCGGGTGAATTGGGATTTCATTCTTCAGAGCTGGGTCCATTGTTAGTGTTCTGACACCATTGAAGAGCTCACTGGGTTTGTTGCAGGCTTTTAGAATGAGGTTAGTGGGTATTATTGTTTGTGTGTATTTATTAGAGCATTTTTATTCTTGTTGCATTATTCGGTATTGTTTTAATGAGATTTCCATTTTGTCATGTCGCCATCAACATTTGTATTGCTGTAGTTTCTTTTTGGATCCTCTTATTTTAGAGGAGTACATGGAGCTGATCTTGGTCTACTGTATATTTGTTGTGGGGTGGTTTGAGTTGGGAGTCTCTGAGCATCACTGATGGTAGTGTTCCAGTTGTTGACAGCATCATCCAGGTCAGTAATGTCTTGGGATAGGTATTGAAGAGTGTCCCTGAGGAATTGCTCTCTGTTGAAAGCTTTGAAGCATCTAGGAGGGTTATTTGGTTTCAGTGATTCCTGTTTGTTGTTGAGGTGAATTTTTATGAGTATGGCATGGTGGTCAGACCATGGTATGGGAGTTGTTGATAAAATTGTTATGTGTCCTTGGTCTAGAATGCTTGATGGTACGAATATAAGATCTTGGATGGAGCCAGATTAATGAGAGGGACCTATAAGAATTTGTTTGAATAGAATGAAGTCCATTGCTTGGTGGAAGGCTGTTTCCTCCTTGTTAGAGGCAGATGTGAGATTTAAGTCCCCTAGTATTATAAGGGGTTTGTGAGGGGAGTTTGTCGAGTATATGGATTTGAGAATGTCAGATGTGTCTTCAGAGTGGGCATTGGGGGCTCTGTAGATTAGGCAGATGGAGAAGTATTTATTTTCTATGATGATGATGTCACAGCGGTCTGAACTTATTTAACTGGATGTTTTGAGTTTCAAGTCTTCTCTGGCTAGGATGAGTACACCACTTCCTCTTTTATGAGTATGAGGGCAGTTGAATGCAGTGAATGTGGGGGGTGTAACTTGATTCAGGACGACTTGATTGGAGCTCTTTAGCCAAACCACTTAACCCTCCATAGCCCATGTTCCCTGTAAAATAGTTATCTCCAAGTTATAATGCCCTTTTCAATGTAATTTCAGTTTGTTCAATGTAAACTGCACTGATGCAGAATAGTGCGGTATATAAGAGAATGAAAAGAAATAAATAAAATAACATGATTCGGTAATACAAAGGATATCAATATGGTTGTCTTGTATGTAATCGATAATAGTATTTGTCTTGTCACATTTGGATCTGGCATTTATAATGCCTACTGATATGGGGGGGTAGGGAAGGGGGGTTGATTTGGAGTATGTAAGGAAGATTGTATTTTAATAATTCTAGTGGGTCTCTTAGTGTGTTGTTTGTAGGTGCTATGCTTATGTATAATCAGGCATGGTTGGGAGTAAAGTGTTAGGTAGGTGGGAGAAGTTTGTAGTGCTGTTATGAGAGTAGGATGGATCAGCGCAAAGAAAATGGCAAATAGTTGATGTGCATTTATCCGTTTGTGTGTGCAGGGTTTAGGCTTTGGATTGTGAGGATTATGAGTGAACATGGCAGTTTGTTGCAGGGAATTATTAGCAGTTTGTGCCTTGACGTATAGCTTTACTCACAGTTTATGAAATTCTTTGAAGCGCTGGCAGAAGAGTTTTCTGATAGTTGAGGAGTAGTGGAGCTGCTGAAATTGGTAGGTTCATTGGCTTTGAAATTCGCTGGTCTGTTGTCTGGTGGGTTTTGCAGCCTAAGTGCTCTGTCTAAGGGCCATGCCAAAGGGCCCTCTGGTGAGTCCCTCAGGCATGTGCGCACCAGGAGGCACGTCCTTTTAAATTTGTTGCTGGTGCTTCCGTTGGGCCCTGATTGGCCACAGGTTGGAGAGCGGGAGGGGTTTCAGCCGCCCACTCTCTTCCTTGCCATACAGTAGAAGATAAACCGGACCATTTTATGGTGAACTTTGAATGAACCACCCGTATAGCTGGTTGGCTGGAGGTGACATGAATTACCTATTCGGGGAATCTGCTTACGGGCAGCAGTTGGGCTGCATTCCAGGATGCCAATGCAGATGGGCGAGCTACATATGCAACTGTCAAGGCTGCCATACTAGAATGAGCCAGCTGTACCCCAGAGGCCTACTGCCAGCAATTCAGAAGGGGTGGGGGGGGGGGGGTTCCAGATAAGAGAGCCCTTGGATGTTCTTCTACTAGTTGAAGAATCTTGCATGGAATTGGCTGCAACTGGAAGGAAAGACTGGGCCTGAGATAGCCAAAATTGTGATATAGGAGCAGTTTTTGGAGGTCTTCACTGCCCCAGTGAAACAGTGGGTACATCAACACCCCAAGTTTACGCTGAAGAGTGCAATGGAAATAGCTGAGGGCTATCATGAAGCCCAGCCGGTGACTGAAGTGGACAGGAGAAGGGGAAGAATTCACCCATCAGCCCAGGAGGACAGAAGGAAAAACCAGAATGGATGTTGGTTCCCATTTTCCCACCTCAAAGTCATCTGTTAGGGCTGGGGCCATACCCTCACCTAACTCCTTTCTGTTTTTAGGTGTGGAACCTGTGGACACTTTGCTCATACTTGTGCTTTTGTGGACATTCCCCACCCCAGGGCATAGAACTTTGTGATTCCAGTGGAGCTTGAGGGAACCTGCCTCCAGGCCGTAATAGACTCTGGGAGTGTACGGACCCTCATTCGCTGGGGAAAAGTTTCAAATTGACTATACAAAGATGATAACACTGGCCTATGTGCATGGAGACCAGAGGCAGTATCCAACGGCATAGGTTTCACTTAGGACTCCAGTAAGGCAAGCCACATTCGAGAATGTGGTACTGCCGTAGCTCCCGTATCCAGTGGTGATTAGCCAAGACTAACCAAACTTCGGAGGGATATGGGCCTGGCTAACTGATAACTCTGCTAAAGCAGAACAGAAAGATTTCCCAGAGATTTCCCCCCTGGTAAATTGGAATCTGTATGTAGAGAATCCCAAGCCTGCTAAGTCCTGGAGTTGGCATCGTCCGGAAAAGCTATGCTACCAACAGCATCTCAGGGCTACTATGGACAAGGGATCTGGGGAGGGAGAGCCTAGGAAAGAAATCTCTGGGGATAACTCAGGGCTCAGCAGTAGTGGCCCAAATACAATTGTCCCCTTCCCAGCATGGTCGCTGGGGGAAGACCCAGGAGGCTTCCAGCAAGAGGAAGAGTTGTTTAAAAATGCTTGAGCAAGTTTTAGAGGTGGATGGGGTTCCAGTAGGTAACGGAGGGTCCCCTGCAAGAACCTTTCCCTCTTTTATGCTAAAGTGAGATTTATTATACAGGATGTCTGAGGGTGCCCTAGAGGGGGAAGAGGAAGAACAACTGATAGAGCGGGGGAACTGTTGTCAGCAGGTGTTGTCGTTGACCCATAGCCATTTATTAAGAGGACACCTGGGGGTGGAAAAAACACCAGAGTGTGTTTTGCCCTGATTTTTTTGGCCTGGGGTCCATAAATGGGTGCAGTTACATTGCCAGTCATTCCCCACCTGCCAACTTCATAATCCCCTCCAGAGTCCAATCTGCCTCTCTACTGCATATACCCATCCTTGAAACTCCATTTGAAAGAGTGGCCATGGATCTGGTAGGACCCTTGGAGCGAACCACCCAAGGCAGCAAGTACATTTTAGTCATACTGGACTACATAAGAACATAAGATATGCCATACTGGGTCAGACCAAGTTCCATCAAGTCCAGTATTCTGTTTCCAACTGTGGCCAATCTAGGTCATACGTATCTAGCAGTTTCCCCAAGGGACACAGGTTCCACAATGCTTGTATTGCTTCAAGCATTGATATCCTGGGTCCCTTCTTAATAATGGTTTATGGACCTTTCCTCCAGGAACTTGTTCAAACCTTTTTTAAACCCAGCTACACTAACAGCCTTTACTACATCTTCTGGTAACAAATTTCACAGTTTGATTACACGTTGAGTGAAAAAATATTTTCTTTTATTAGTCTTAAATAGTTTACCCTGAAGCTTCATTGCATGTCCCCTAGTCTTTCTATATTCTGATAAGGTAAACAATCGATCTACGTTTACCCGTTCCACTCCGTTCATTAATTTATAGACTTCTATCATATCTCCCCTCAGCCGTCTCTTTTCCAGGTTAAAGAGCCCTAACCTTTTTAGCCTTTCTTCATAGGAGTATCCTTCCATCCCCTTTACCATTTTGGTGGCTCTTCTCTGAACATTTTCTAATAACGCTATATCCTTTTTAAGATACGGTGACCAGAATTGCACACAATATTCAAGGTGCGGTCTCACCATGGAACGATATAGAGGCATTATAATATCTTTTGTTTTATTTTCCATTCCTTTCCTTATCATTATTTTTATTTATTTATTTATTTACATTCTCTTATATACCGCGCTATTCTGCATCAGTGCGGTTTACATTGAACAAACTGAAATTACATTGAATAGGGCATTATAACTTGGAGATAACTATTTTACAAGGAACATGGGCTATGGAGGGTTAAGTGGCTTGCCCAAGACCACAAGGAGCACCTGTGGGACTAGAAACCCCAGTCCTTCCGGCCCAAGGTTGCTGTCCTCTAGTGGGATTTGAACCCCCGACCTTCAGGCCTGAAGTACCTTGCCCCAACCACTAGGCCACTCCTCCACTCCTAGCATCATACCTAGCATTCTATTTGCTCTCTTGGCCACCGCTGCACACTGGGCCGAGGGTTTTAACATGGTATCCACAATGACGCCTAAATCTTTTTCCTGGGTGGTGGTTCCTAATGTGGAACCTTGCATCGTGTAACCATAGTTTGGGTTGTTCTTCCCTAGGTGCATAACCTTGCACTTGTCCACATTAAATTTCATCTGCCATTTTGATGCCCAGTCTTCCAATTTATCAAGATCTTCTTGCAATTTACCACAATCCTCTTGGGTTTTAACAATTTTAAATAGTTTTGTGTCATCTGCAAATTTGACAACCTCACTCGTTATTCCACTTTCCAGGTCATTTATGAATATGTCAAAAAGCAGCGGACCCAGCACAGATCCCTGGGGTACACCACTATTCACTTTTCTCCATTGGGAAAATTGGCCATTGACCCTTGGAGCAAACCACCCAAGGCAGCAAGTACATTTTAGTCTGTGATAAGGAAGCTTATCATAGCTCAGGAAGGAGCTATAGTAAAGGTGAAGTGACTCTGAACAAGCAACCTGTCAGTTCTGGTAGAAATAAGAAAACAGAATTTTTCCATAAAAGACTACCAGTCCCAGAATGCACCAGGTTTCCAACAGCCATTAGAGGAGCTGAAGTGGGGAAACGTGTGTTCAATCAAGAGGGCTATGAGGTAATCCCCAAGCACTCATCTCAAAGGGCAGGGCCTGATTCAGCACAGCTGCGCTGTGCTAGGGTGGAGCACTCATCAAAGCAGAATAAAGGTAGAGTTTATTCTACAGAGAATTATCCTCATCCTCAGTTTCATCTGGGAGATCCTCATCCTCAGATTCAGCTTGGAGATCCTCAGTATCTTGGACAGCTTCATCATCTGGAGGATCATCAGAAGCAGAAGCCAGAGCGGACGGACAGAGAGGGCAAGAAACCCTTTGGAAGAAAGAAGAGAAAAGCATTTGGGAGGTCTAAAGGAGTCCAGAGCAGTACGTATACTGGGAGACATTCAAAAGGCCAGCATACACCATTGGACTGGGGAAAGCCAGAGGAATGATGCTGCAGAGCTAGGAATCTCCAGACGGTACCTGTGAGGGAGACGGCTGCACGTGGAAGGGACCCTAGGACCCGTGCCAGAAGGTATGTGAAGAGAGATCCAGTGTCCAGGGATCTGGATTGGAAGGCTGGACATAAGAACTGGACTACATACTGGCCAGGCTATTTAGAGGGGAACTCTAACAGCAATGGAAGCTCAGGTATGAACACTGATCTATGCCCTAGCTATAACCTTGAAAGACAGCAGGGAAACAAGTATTCTCCTGAAAGTGCTCCATTGAGAAATTCCTCTGTGCCAATCCATGATATTGAACCCATGATTGTTGAAGAAGGGGGAGCGGTCTTAGATACAGGCTGTGAATATATGGATTGCTCTCTGTCTAAACTCCTTTGGTAATTTGCTGTTACAAAGTACAACAACCATCACAAAGAAATACAAACTTGTTCTTTAATCTACTCAGAAAAGCTCCTGAAGTAGGATTTGAGCCACGCAGTAGAAAGCAAGCCAGCTAAGGGGTTTCAGCTGGGTAACTGCTAGCAATTGAGCCTTACCTAATTGCTTGTGAGCTCTAAGGGAATCACTTCTGAATCTATGTGTGAAGATATAAGAAGTTAACCTGAAAAGAACAGTTTTTCCCTTCTTTGTGGGTTTTGCTTGTTGTTTGAAACACTGCTAAGAAAATATTAGCTAAAGCCTACAGAAAAGACCAGTTTGTTACCAACCAGGTCTTTATTCTTTTGCTTTGATTGCCTGACAAGTTCAACTGTTGTTTTCCTGATTTTGTTTTTCCAAGTTTAACACTGAAAGCAAGTATCCTGTTTTATGTGCTACCAAGCATATCTGTGTTGGGAGAAATAACCCCATAAATAAATATCTTATTGGCTTTACACTCAAGCACAACTAATTATTGTGAGTGGCTATGTTTGGTGTGAATGGACTGCATTTCCCACAATCCCTTGCAAATCATATTGATATATGCACTTGCCAAGACTGTGAACATTCTCACCCAGGCAGCTGTCTGACAAGTCATACTGGACTACACTACCTAATACCCAGAAGCCATTGCTCTAAGGAATATGAAGACTACTACGATCACAAATGCCTTCTGGGAAGTATTCTCATGGGTGGGAATACCCAATGAGATCCTTGCAAATCAAGGTACACCCTTTGTATCCAAGGTGTGTGCCTTGGAGAAGGTCAAGATGCTGTGAACATCAGTGTCACCCATAGACAGATGGCCTTGTTGAGCTATTCAATAAAATTTTGAAAAAGATGTTTAAAACGTTTGTGCAGGTGAATGGGAAGAATTGGGGCATTTGCCCTCCCTAATTGATGTTTGCCATCTGCGAGGTACCTCAGAGTTCCACAAGGTTTTCACCTTTTGAGTTGCTCTTCAGAAGACAGCCAAGAGGCCTATTAGATGTGGTAAGGAAAATCTTGAAGAACCCCAGGCCGGGCATAATTTGGTGGAGTATATTATAAAAATACAAGACCACCTGAGGAAAGCCAGAGAGGTGGCCAAACTCAGTCTGGAAAAAGCTGAAGCCAAGCAGGCCAGGGGCTACAGTCGGGCAACCATGCACTGCACCTTTCAACTGGGAGTCAGTTTGTCTTGCTGCCCTCATCCGAAAGCAAGTTACCCTGTAAATGGCAGAGGTTCAATGAGGTGGAAGAGAAAGTGGGGCCTGTTAACTACAAGATTGCCCAGCCAGATAAACAGAAGAGAGCCAAATTTACCATGTTAACCTATTTAAAGTGGACTCCAGTGACTGCTATAGTGGTACAGGGAGATGATGCTGGGCTGGAAATTTCAGACTCGTCAGATCCTTCTCAAGTCCTAATTGGAGACCAGCTCTCTGCTGCCCAGAGAAAAGATTTAGAAGGTCTGATCCACCAGAACCTAAAGGTGTTCTCCACCCACCTGGGACGAACTCATCTTGGTTGTCCTGATATCATTATTGACCCTGGGGTGGTTATCCAGCAAAGACCTTACCGGATTCCAGAGGCCTGGCGGAAGAGATGTTTAACCTTGGAGTTAAAGAAGTGTCTATGAGTGACTGGTTGTCACCCATTGTCTTGGTTCCTAAACCCGATGGAAGCATCAGATTCTGCATTGACTCCTGGAGAGTCAATGCAGCTTCTAAACTGTAAGTGTATTCCATGCCCAGATTAGATGAGCTAATCGAGCGACTCGGTGGAGCACGCTGTATATCAATCCTGAAAGTGACCAAGGGATACTGGCAGATGCTCTTGACTCCGCCTGCCAAAGAAAATATTGCTTTTTTTGACATCACAAGGTCTATTCCAGTTTATAGGACTGTCCTTTGGATTACAAGGATCACTGGTCAACAAATTTTTACAAAAGTCATGTTACTGAAATAAAAATAATCATTTCTTATCAATTTTTATATACTGAACACGAATATGACAGTGAAATTGCAAAGTTGGCTCTAGTTTTTTTGTAATCTACAAGAATTAATGTTTACATTACGAAATGTATGTCAATAGTAATATAATAGGCCTTCGGTTAAAACCTGCAAAAAAACAAGTTATAGACTACTTCTTAGATTTTTTCGCCTGTCTCTTGTACAGCTTTTCGGGAGCTTCTCTGGGGAGTGTCCAGCAGTAGTCAGCCGGCATTGTAGAGGACCATTTTCCCTGGTATCTTTGCTCCATTGTTGCAATATCCTGGTGAAAACGTTTGCCCTGTTCTTCACTAACCATACCACAGTTGTCAGGAAAGAAATCGAAATGGGAATCAAGGAAATGGATCTTTAGAGACATATTGCAGCCACGTTTCTGATACTGCATCAGCATGTCTTCTACTAGTTCCTTGTAGTTTTCTGCCCTAACATTCCCGAGAAAGTTTGTTGACACTAGGCGAAAAGCATTCCATGCTTGTTTCGCATCACCCTGCAGCAAGTTGTTGAACCGGTCATCTTTGAAGAGCTCTCGAATCTGAGGACCCACAAAAACTCCCTCTTTAATCTTTGCTTCGCTGAGTCAAGGGAATTTTTCATGCAGGTATTGGAAAGGTGGCGAAGTGCGGTCCATGGCTTTCACGAAGTTTTTCATCAAACCTAGTTTGGTGTGAAGGGGTGGTAGCAGGATTTTGTGAGCCTCAACCCGAGCTGGGTACTGGATATTCTTCTCGCCAACTGGTACATTTTGTCTGCGATTCCATTCCTTCTACAAGTAGTGCCAATCCCTTGCTCGGCTATCCCACTCACATAAGAAACACATGTATTTTATATATCCCTGCTGCAGTCCCATTAAAAGGGCAACTAC
This sequence comes from Ichthyophis bannanicus, assembly GCA_033557465.1. Taxonomy (NCBI): domain Eukaryota; kingdom Metazoa; phylum Chordata; class Amphibia; order Gymnophiona; family Ichthyophiidae; genus Ichthyophis; species Ichthyophis bannanicus. The sequence goes on from CM066045.1 coordinate 198,405,659, forward strand.
CTTCAAATCACCACAGAGGTGCCAGCTGTATGTTTATGTTTATTTATTTGATATACTGCCCTACTTTATCAGAGCGGTTTACAATTCACAAACAATTAGAAACAGGCACAGGGCCAGAAAGAAGGAAAGGAAGTTACAATTGTTGATATAATAGAACGAGAGAAAGGATACAGGACTATACGTAGGGGACAGGATCAGACAAGAGAGGAGGGAAGGTCATAGGCCAAGGAAAAGAGGTGGGTTTTTAGGTTTCGCTTGAAGGTGGCGTGATGGGGTTCTAACCGGAGGGAGGTGGGGAGTGAATTCCAGAGTGTGGGGCCGATGAAAAAGAAAGCAGAGGAGCGGGTGGATTGAAGGTGAGCGAGGGAGGGGGAAGGGAGATTAAGGCGGTTAAGGTGGAAGGAGTGGGGAGTGTGTCTGGGGGTGTGGAATATAATAAGGTCTGCCAGGTATTGTGGAGTACTAGTGTGAAGAGCCCTGTGAACTAGAATAAGTAACTTAAACTGAGTGTGAAAGGAGTGGAAGTCAGTAGATGCTTTAAGTTATCGTATGTCTCGTTCATGTGGACGGCATGTGCTAATGGAATAGATGGAAGACGGTTTCCATTGTTCAAAAGCACAGCCTTCAGACTCAGTTTCGAAGAGTCTATAAATAGTCTCCAGTCTTGTGGGTCATGAGTGATTTTTAAGGCATTCATGAGGCTTTCAATATCGGAACAGAATATCAGATTACTTTCCTTTCCAACCGCATATAGTACACTGCTGACGTCAGATGGCTTCAGCAGCCGTCTGGCAGTAGTATTGCATTGCATCAGAAAATGATGCAATCAAGTCTAGATGATATGTGCAAGCGGTATTATGCAATGTGATGCAATATTACATCATTCAAGGCTTATTTGGGATGTTGTTGATGTCCTACTGGATAAATTTACACGGTGAAACGTCAAAAATGAACTACATGCAATATCTTCAAAACGAGAGCCAATAAATTTTTTTTAATGTTATATTCGTGTTCAGCTCACCAAGATACTACAGATTAGGGCCTTTTAAAGTCAGTAATGATTTCAATGTTGACCAATGTTTTCATCATAAAGTTTCACTCTTCTCCTTTGTCCTTCTGGCTCTGTCAGAACCAGGCTGGATCTGTTGTCATAAGCAATTTTTACTCTATTCTCTCTCCTCCCTCCAAACTTAACCATAGTCCGGTTGTGATGGTTGATGGTTCTAGCTGGAAACCAGACAACAAGGCTTCTCTGGGGACCCTTCAGTCATAGGCCCTATCTGGTCATTAGGTGTCACCGTTAAGCAATAACCACAACTTCTCTGAGGGAGGAACAGTGAATGTTCTCCTTTAGTACCCCTGCCTCAGGTCTAACAAGGAGAAGAAACCGGAGATGGGTCACAAGGTGCTCTCTGCTCCAGTCTTTGCATATAACACTTCTTTGTAGGCTGCTACCCTAATTGCAAGTTCTCTCTAGAAATCCATCTAGACTGATAACATGGTCTGACCCAGCATTTTACACACTAATCCTAACGGAGTGGGCCGCTTCTGTCATCGGAAATTGTAACCTTTCTGAAAAACACTATTCTAAAACAAACCAATCATCCTGTTGTGCAATTCCTGACTCTACCTTTTCCTGCATGTGGTGCCTGGTCTCATTCTCTTCTTGAAGGGTTGGCTGGAGAACAGGTGGGAGCCATCCGTCAGAAAAGCTGGGTACATATGTGGGAATGTCCTTCCCATTAGGCCACTCTGCTCTAGAAACAGAAAGAACTCATGTGTTTATGGGCCAAAACACTCACAATGTCTGCATGGGATACAATGACAAGAAAACACATGGCCAGGCTCCAAATAATTACAGAGAATGGATGTAATTTTATAAGGTCCTTTTATGCATCTGTGATGCAATATGCTTGGAAAATGCCTCATAAAACTATCCCACATGGTAAAGTAAGTATGATGACAAGGGCAAGAATATTTCTGTGTGACAATGGTATAGGCAGGGCCGTACCGAGGGAAGATCGTGCCCTGTGTGATTTGCACATCTGGCATGCGCCCCCCCCCCCCCCCGTGGCAGAAGAGAAGAGGCGCGCCCGATGTGCAAATCACCGGCATGCTAAGCAGATCGATCTGCTTAGCATGTCAGCGGAAGGTTTAAGGGGCGCATTTTAGCTTTTTTCCATTGCCTGCCGCCGCTGAGAGAAGAAAAAGTGGCGGCGGCAGGCAACAGAAGAAAGCTAAAATGCGCCCCTTAAGCCTTTGCGCCCTGTGCGGCCGCACCGCTCACACAGGGCTAGTTATGGGCCTGGGTATAGGTGGAGTTTGGACAGAGTGTGAGTGAAGTGGCAATCCCCACATATTGTACAAGTTTCTGGAGGAAAGGTCCATAAACCATTAAGTGGACCCAGAATATCCACTGCTTGACCAAATACGAGCTTTATGGAACCTGTGTCTTTTGGGGCAACTGCGAGGTACTTGTGACCTGGATTGGCCACTGTTGGAAACAGGATACTGGGCTCGATGGACCTTGGTCTGACCCTGTATGGCACTTCTTATGTTCTTATGTAAATATTTTATCCATGATTTCTGCTAGTATTTATAGGTGCCTTGTTACAAAATGACCCCCACTGTCATTCAGTGGGGCTTGTGGTGGGGGAATGGATAGTTTGGTGTCTGACAAAGAAAGCTGGTCTTGAATTTGAGTACCTGTCAGGGGAAGAATTGTAAAAAAAAACCATCTTTCAGACAGCTTAGACAGCCATAGGAAATGGCCACCTGTACTTTAAGCTGCTTTACAGAGACATTCCTTTAGGGGAGGGGGGGGGGTGGCAGTGGTGCAAAATTTTCAGATGCATGTTCCTACTCAACCATTGGCCCAAAAGCATGTAGATACAGGATGAAGACTTGTAATGTGCATACTCTTTCTAATTCTCAAAGAGATACATGTGCTGCTTCTTTGAAAATTTTGAAAAAGACTGCTGAGAGGAGATATAATAGTCTATAAAATAATGAATGAAGTGGAACAGGTAAATGGAGATCATTTTTTTACTCCTTCAAAAAAATAGAAAGATTAGGGGACACACAATGAAGCTACAATACAGCCCATTTAAGACTTTTAGGAGAAAGTATTTTTTCACCAAACCCGTAATCAAACTCTGGAATTCATTACCAGAGGACGTAGTAAAAGCTGTTAGTGTAGCTGGGTTTAAAAAAGGTTTGGCAAGTACCCGAAGGAAAAGTCCATAAACCATTATTAGAGGCTCAGGGAAATCCACCTCTTACCCTGGGATAAGCACCGTGGAATCTATGTACCTTTTTGGGAATCTGCTGGGTACTTGTGAGCTAGACTGGCCATTGTTAGAAACAAGATACTGGGCTTAAAGGACCTTGGTCTGACCCAGTATGCCGTATCTTATGCTCTTATAAAGTGCACCCATGAAAAGCACCCGTACAACTTACAGCTTTAAACATTTCAGGGATATTCAAAGGCAGACCTGCAATCCACATCAAAGCTGCTCAGTGGGGTATTCAGCCGGACTAAGGGGGTTAGTGCCACTGAATATCCCTGATTTGGGATGCTAAACCCCCTGATGCTAGGTGCTTAGCGCAGGGGCGTCCTGGGGGTGCCACCACAGGATAAGCAGGTAGCGGCAATATTCAGCCACGGCCTGGTTATCCCTATCTTTAGCCGCTTTTGTAATTCGGCCAGCAGCTGAATATCATTGCTAACTGGATTGTAAAGTCACAATCTGAGCAACCTGGATGTTTGATTTTCCGGGAACAAGCAGGAAGTCGGCACTGATGGAGCCCTCACAGAAGCATCCCCCCCAGCTTTCAAAGAAAGGCTTTGGGAGATGCTACCACAAATGCGTGGTCCCCTTCCTGCCCAAGGGTGCCATCTTGCTCAGTCTCCTTTTTTCCGCGGAGCCCTTCAGTCGTCTGTCTGGCTTGTCCCCGGAAAAAGTTGATTTTTCAGTCTGAGTTTTATACTCGCCTCCGGTACTGCACCGGTACTCTTCCCGCCACCCGACCTCACTGTCTCGGCATCGAGTTCGGGTCCTTTTTGTAATTTTTTTCCTTCTTGGCATCTTAATGCCTTTTTTCCAACTGCCAGCTCAGTGGGTCTTCAATCTCGCTGGGGTACTTTTTTCCCCCATGGCTACCAGTGGTTTTAAAAAGTGTGATCGGTGTGCCAAAATTATATCTTTGACCGACATACACGATTGCTGCCTTCGCTGTCTTGTCAGCATGCGGTCTCTGCAAAAAGATGTCCAACAAGGCCCTCAAGAGCCACCAGCAGCAACACGATAAGTTGGGGTTTTTTTTTCCCGAATCCCCGGTACCTCTGAAGGCCAAGGCCCCGTCTGAAGCCACGGCATCTCGAGGCAGCTCTATGGAACCCAAGCAGCGCCATGGCTCTTCAGAGAGTGGGGTCTCCCTCAAGGGAACCCAAGAAGAAGAAGATCCCAAAGGCAACATCCCTGGACGGATCTGACAGGCTGGGTGCGTCCCGAGCCAAGTCCCGCAGTCCGAGATGCTCGTCCGAGCGACTGGAGAGGGAGCGGCCTGCAAAGGTCCCCTGGAAGGATTTGACCTCGGACCGGCCCCGGTCACCAGACACCATCCTTGTCGAGGATTCCCCTTTGGGGGAACCAGCGTCTGGTCCGATTCCTTCGATGCCCACACCAATGGCTGCAGATCCTTCTGGCCTGGAATCCAGAATGGCGGCTCTAGAGTGCAGTTTGTCTGCCTTCATGGACCAGCAGCAGGTGCTGTTGTCCAGAATGACTGGTTCCTCCACCCTGAACAATGAGCCCTCGATGTCAAAGACATCCCCGGAGGCCGAGCCGATCCTCAAGACCCTTTGGCCTCGAGTCGATCCTCAGCCAAGGTCTTGATCTGGTTCCCGCTCGATGGGGCTGCAATCGTCCCCAGCAAGTGTGCTTGGCACCAGCCATGGAGCCTCAGAGGGCCGCAGACTATCATTCAATCAAGTCCTCAGTGAACTACTCTGAATGGGAGATGTAGGATGAGGAGTCGCCCGACACCCCTTGCCATCAGACGTCCCCTCGGACTCTCCCGCTTCAAAGCCCCGGCAGCAGTCTCCGCTGGAGGATATGGCATTCCTTGACTTTGTCAGGGAAATGTCGAAGGCCTTAGCATTCCTGACTGAATCAGAGGAGGATCCTCAGTTGGAGGAGTTAGAAATCCCCCAGTACGAGTCTCCTCTAAGGGAATCTGTTATGATGCCCATTTCTCCCATCCTGGAATGGCTAATGCTCCATATGTGGGAGATACCAGCATCGGTACCAGTGGTGAGAAAATGGCTCGACTCGATCTATTGAGTCCACCGGAGCCCGGGCTTCCAGAAATTACAGCTGCCGCACAACTCCATGGTGGTGGAGTTGGCCATGCATCGACTGAAGAGTCAGAAGATGCACTCCTCAGTGCCTCCCAGCAGGGAAGCATGCATCTTGAACAGGCCTACCAGCTGTATATGGGCATGTACCTGAGAGATCTGGCGAAGGAAATTGCCAGGTTCTCGGCTAGTCTGTCCAAGGAACCCCTACAGCAGTTTAAGAACCTGGCAAAGGCTGTCTGTGAGTGCTCCAAATTTGTTTCGGGCAGCCTATGATGGCTTTGAGTTGACGGTGGCGGGCATCGGTGCCCGATGCCAGGCTTGGCTACAGTTGTCTGAGCTCAAGCAATGGGTTCAGGACAAATTGGTTGATGTCCCATGCCAAGGAGAGAACCTCTTTGGCAAGCCCATGATCGACAAAACTGCCAAGCTGGAGACAGAGTTTGACGAGGACCAGGCTCTCTAAAAAGATCGCTGCCCCTCCCGATGTAAGGGCTCGGGTAAAAAGCCTTTCTATCTGAGGAAAGGGGCTGCTTACAGAAACTACACCATTTCAGGGCTCTCCGGCTCCCCAGTAGGGTCAGCAGGCCAAGGGACATGGTCATGGCCCTCGTAAGCAAAAGGCTCCCAAGCTCTAGGCACTGGCCTCAGCCCTGGCCCAGCCAGGGGGCAGTTTTTATTCCTTGGGCATAGCCTCTCCACCCCAAGGAGGCCAGCAGCCCACAGGAGAATATCTGATCCACTATGCCAAAAGGTGGCTAACCATCACCCCCGATTCCTGGGCACTTCGGGGGTCAGGGAGGGCTACCTCCTCCATCTGACTCAGAAACCTACTACTACTACTACTGAGCATTTGTATAGCGCTATATGTCTGTACAGCGCTGCATACGACTGGTAAGAGACAATCACTGCCCATCAGAGCTAACAATCTAGTCAAAACAAAACACAGAAGGTGTAAGCAGGGGTAAAACAAGGGAAGGAAAGGAGGTTAGGTGAGTCAAGATTCAAAAGCAGCAGCAGCAAAGAGGTAAGCTTTCAACCTTGATTTGAAGAGGGTCAGAGAAGGTGCCTGGCGTACAGACACAGGTAGTTTGTTCCAGGCGTAGGGTGCAGCAAGGTGAAAGGACCGAAGTCTGGAGTTAGCAGTAGAGGAGAAGGGCACAGATAGAAGCAGTTGGCTAGAAGAGCAGAGTTCCCGATGGGGGAGATAAGAGGAGATAAGAGAAGGAAGGTACTGAGGAGTCGCAGAGTGAATGCATTTATAGGTCAACAGGAGAAGCTTGAACCAGATGCGGAAACGGATAGGGAACCAGTGAAGTGACCTGAGAAGAAGAGTAATATGGGCATGACATGGCTGGCGGAAGATTAGCCGTGCAGCAGTGTGTGGAATAGACTGAAGTGGAGAGGGATGATTGAAAGGGAGACCAGCAAGGAGTAGGTTATATTAGTCAAGACAGGAGGTGATTAAGCCTACCTGAGGGACTAACCCCCTCCCCCCTGCTGAGGGTACAGGACAGGGTATCTTGTAACAGCCCTCTTTTAATAGGTCTTATTTCCCTCCCTCCCTCCCCAACTCCCACCCGCCCCTGGGGTAATTGTAGCTTTATAGGTACTTACACGTCTTAGAGGAAAGGGGCTGCTCTCAGGTGCAGCTCTTTATCCAAATCAGTCATACATTGAGGACCTGAGATTAATTAAGCTTCAGGTGAACAAGGTATATTAGAGGTATTAGATACTCTTTTATTAGTATAAGCAACTACACCAACCCTTAGTAAGTACAGAATTTAAAGACCTAAACATAAGCTTTAAATTAAGATGCACACAACAGTCCAGCAGTGAGATGAGGGCTTTCCAGTCTTTTGCATTGAGTGTCACATGTATGATTTTCTCCCAGTTGGTGAGAGGTCCTACATATGCACTAAGTGCAAGGAGCTCTTTGCTCTCAGGGAACAAGTCCGTTCTCTAGTGGCCAGAGTAGCAGACCTGGAAGACATAAGACAGAGAAGTACATGGACGAGACCTACAGGGATATAGTCCTGAAGTCCCAGCTCCAGTCTGGCAGCATCCCTGTTGCCATGAAGGAGAAAGGTCACGTGACAGGAGAGCATCACCCTGGTGTGGCAGGACATGATCCTGTAACTAGGACCTGTCCTCCAGGTGATGTAAAACCCTCTCGCACTGAGGACATTTCTCCAGGGCCATGTGCCCATGAGGAAAGGGTTAGGACAGCTGTTATAGTTGGTGATTCAATCATTAGCATGTAGATAGCTGGGTGGCTGGTGGACGTGAGGATCGCCTGGTAACATGCCTGCCTGGTGCGAAGGTAGCGGACCTCATGCACCACCTAGATAAGATCTTAGATAGTGCTGGGGAGGAGTTTGCTGTCAGGGGAACATGTCGGTACCAATGACATAGGAAAATGTGGTAGGGAGGTTCTGGAGGCTAACATTTAAGCTTTTAAGTACGAAGTTGAAATCCAGAACTTCCAGGGTTGCGTTCTCCGAAATGCTTCCCGTTCCACATGCAGGACCCAAAAGGCAGGCAGAGCACCGGAGTCTCAATGCGTGGATGAGACGGTGGTGCAAGGATGAGGGTTTTCGATTTGTTAGGAACTGGGGAACATTCTGGGGAAAGGAGGGGCTCTTCCGAAGGGATGGGCTTCACCTTAACCAGGATGGGACCAGACTGCTGGCATTAACCTTTAAAAAGGAGATAGAGAAGCTTTTAAACTAGAAAACAGGGGAAAGCCGACAGTCGCCCAAGAGTGCATGGTTCGGAAGAAGGTATCCTTGAAGGATACTATCAAAAGCAGAGAGGTTCCAAAAAAGAGTAAAGTAGCCCAAATGCCCTTGAGTATGGTGCAGACAGAGCCTAAAGATTCCAAATTACCCATGCCTACCAATAGCCAGATTAATATGAATAAAATATAGTCTCTAAAATGCTTGTATGCAAATGCTAGAAGTCTAAACAATAAGATGGGAGAGTTAGAATATATAGCACTAAATGAGAGGTTAGATATGATTGCAATCTCAGAGACATGGTGGAAGGAGGATAACCAGTCGGACTCTGTGATACCTGGATAGAAACTATATCATAATGATAGAACTGATCAAATTGGTGGAGGGGTTGCGCTCTATGTTAGAGAGGGCATTGAGTCAGAAAGGATTAAAGTTCTGCAGGAAACAAAATTTGCTGTAGAATCTCTATGGATTGAAATTCCATGTATGAAGGGGAAGGTGATGGCAGTGGGGGTGCACTATCGACCACCTGGCCAGAATGAACAAATGGATGATGAAATGCTCAAAGAAATCAGGGAAGCTAACAAAAGTTACAACACTGTAATAATAATGGGTGATTTCAATTACCACGGTATCAACTGGGTCAGTGTCACGGCAGGACATGCTAGGGAGATAAAGTTTCTAGATGAAATAAATGACTGCTTCTTGGAGCAGCTGGTTCATGAACCGACCAGAGGGGAAGCCATACTGGACCTAGTCCTCAGTGGAACACCAGATCTGGTGCAAGAGATAAGGGTGTTGGGGTCACTTGGAAATAGTGATCATAGCATGATCGTGTTTGATTTAATTAGTGGAGGAGGGATAGTAAAGAAATCCACAGTACTACCTTTTAACTTTTGAAAGGGAGACTATGATAAAATGTGGAATATAGTTGAGAAAAAACTAAAAGGAGCTGTTGCAAAGGTTAAAGACTTACATCAAGCTTGGGTGTTGTTTAAAAATACTATCCTGGAAGCCCAGACCAGCTGTATTCCACGCATTAAGAAAAGTGGAAGAAAGTCCAAAAACTGCCAGCATGGTTTAAAGGTGAGGTCAGAGAGGCTGTTGCTGCCAAAAAAGTATCTTTCAGGAAATGGAAAAAAGAGCCAAATGACTTAAAGTGGAAACAGCTCAAGCACTGGCAAGTTAAATGCAAAGCATTGATAAGGCAAGCAAAGTGAGAATTTGAGAAGGAACTTGCTACTGAAGCAAAAACACAAAATAAAGACTTTTTCAAGTACATTCGTAGCAAAGGGCCTGTGAGAGAGTCAATTGGACCATTAGATGATAGAGGAGTAAAAGGGGCAGTAAGAGGAGACGAGGCTATAGCGGAGAGACTGAATGAATTCTTTGCTTCAGTCTTTATTGAGGAAGATGTAGGGATGTTACCCAAGACTGAAGTGGTATTTAAAGGTGATACTGCAGAGGAATTGAGAGAAATATCGCTACACCGGAAAGATTAAAACTATTTGATAAACTGAATAGTAGCAAATCACCTGGTATACGTCCAAAAGTGTTGAAAGAACTGAAATATGAGATTGCAGACCTGCAATTAGCAATCTGTGAACTTTCATTAAAATCATCTGTAATACCTGAAGATTGGAGGATCGCCAATGTAACGCCAATTTTTAAAAAGGGTTCCAGGGGTGATCCGGGAAACTACAGACTGGTGAGCCTGACATCAGTACTGGGGAAAATGGTAGAAACCATCATAAAGAACAAAATTCCACAGCATGTAGATAGTCATGGCCTAATGGGAGACAGCCAACATGGCTTTAGACAAGGAAGATCTTGTCTTACTAATCTGATATGTGTTTTTTGAAGGTGTGAATAAACAGGTAGACAAAGGTGAGTCGTTTGATATAGTGTATCTGGACTTTCAGAAAGACTTTGACAAGGTCACTCATCAGAGACTTTTAGCAAAACTAAAAAGTCATGTGATAGGAGGCAGTGTACTATTGTGGATCGGGAACTGGTTAAAAGATAGAAAGCAGAGGGTAGGGCTAAATGGCCAATTTTCCCAATGGAGAAAGGTGAATAGTGGAGTACCCCAGGGATCTGTACTGGGTCTGCTACTTTTTGACATATTCATAAATGACCTGGAAAAGGGAATAACTAGTGAGGTTATGAAATTTGCAGATGACACAAAACTGTTTAAAGTTGTTAAAACCCAAGAGGACTGTGGAAAACTGCAGGAAGATCTGGATAAATTGGAAGACTGGGCATTCAAATGGCAGATGAAATTTAATGTGGACAAGTGCAAAGTTATGCACCTAGGAAAGAACAACCCACACTATGGTTACACACTGCAAGGTTCCACATTGAGAACCACCACCCAGGAAAAAGATTAGGAGTCATTGTGGATAACATGTTAAAACCCTCCGCCCAGTGTGCAGCGGCGGCCAAGAAAGCAAATAGAATGCTAGGTATCATAAGGAAAGGAATGGAAAATAAAACAAAGGATATTATAATGCCTCTGTATCGTTCCATTGTTGTCGTATCTTAAAAAGGATATAGCATTATTAGAAAAGGTACAGAGAAGAACCATGAAAATGGTAAAGGGGATGGAAGGCTACTCCTATGAAGAGAGGCTACAAAGTTAGGGCTCTTCAACCTGGAAAAGAGACGGCTGAGGGGAGATATGATAGAGGTCTATAAATTAATGAACAGAGTGGAACGGGAAACGTAGATCGATTGTTTACACTATCAGAATATAGAAGGTCTAGGGGACATGCAATAAAGCTACAGGGTAAACTATTAAAAACAAATAAGAGAAAATATTTTTTCACTCAACGTGTAATCAAACTGTGGAATTTGTTACTGGAAGATGTAGTAAGAGCTGTTAGTGTAGCTGGGTTTACAAAAGGTTTGGACAAGTTCCTGGAGGAAAGGTCCATAAACCATTATTAAAAAGGGACCCAGGATATCAATGCTTGATCCAATACAAGCATTGTGGAACCTGTGTCTTTTGGGGAAACTGCTAGGTACGTATGACCTAGATTGGCCACTGTTGGAAACAGGATACTGGGCTTGATGGACATTGGTCTGACCCAGTATGGCATATCTTATGTTCTTATGAGTGGATTAGCGTTTTAGTAGTGTGTTCAGAGAGGAAGGGGCAGATTTTGCTAATGTTATAGAGAAAGAAACTGCAGGTCTTAGCTACAAGATGGATATGTGTGCAGGAAGAGAGAGAGGAGTCAAAGATAACCCCCAAATTGTGGGCTGAGGAAACAGGAAGGAGTACAGAGCTATCCACAGAGACTGAGAAGGGAGGAAGAGGAGGGGAGGTTTTAGGGGGAAAGATAAGAAGCTCAGTCTTTGCCATGTTCAATTTCAAGCAGCGGTGAGACATACAGGCAGCAATGTCAGAAAGGCAAGGAGAGATCCGTGTCTGGATTGCTGGAGAGAGTTCAGGCGTAGAAAGGTAGACCTGGGAGTTATCAGCATACAGATGGTACTGAAAGCCATGGGAAGAGATAAGCGCACCAAGGGACTGGGTATAGAGAGAGAAAAGGAGCGGACCCAAGACAGATCCCTGGGGTACACCAACTGAGAGCAGAGGAAGAGGAGCCACCAGAATATACATTGAAGGAGCGATGGGAGAGATAGGAGGAGAACCAGGATAGTACAAAGCCCTTAAAGCCAAGCGAGGACAGGGTATCGAGAAGAAGGTTGTGTTCAACGGTGTCAAAGGCAGCAGAGAGGTCAAGAAGGATGAGGACAAAGTACAGGCCCTTGGATTTTGCCAGGAACAAGTCACTGGAGACTTTTGACAAGAACCATTTCAGTAGAGTGTAAAGGACGAAAGCCAGACTGTAAAGAATCCAGGAGGGAATGAGAGGAGAGGAAGTTGAGGCAGCGACGGTGAACCTTATGTTCAAGTAGTTTAGAAATGAATGGAAAGAGAGAGATGGGTTGATAATTAGAAAGACAGATGGGATCAAGTGAGGGTTTCTTGAGGAGAGGTGTGACCACCCATTATTTTCCAGGAGAGCCCCTCAGGTCTCCCCTTCACTGGGACCTTCTACTGAAGGAGCTTGCAGGTCTTCTCAAGGACAAAGCGGTGGAACCAGTATCTCACCAGCTCGTGGACAAGGGGTTCTACTCCAGGTACTTCCTCATGCCAAAAAGGACAGGAGGCTTAAGGTCCATCTTCAATCTGCGCAACCTGAAAAAGTTCCTGGGGAGGGAGAAGTTCAAGATGCTCTTTCTTGGAACATTGCTGCCTTACCTCCAGCAGGGAGATCAGGAACTGGTTAAAAGATAGAAAGCAGAGGGTAGGGCTAAATGGCCAATTTTCCCAATGGAAAAAGGTGAATAGTGGAGTACCACAGAGATCTGTGCTGGGTCTGCTGCTTTTTCACATATTCATAAATGACCTGGAAAAGGGAATAACGAGTGAGGTTATCAAATTTGCAGATGACACAAAACTATTTAAAGTTGTTAAAACCCAAGAGGATTGTGGAAAATTGCAATAGGATCTTGATAAATTGGAAGACTGGGCATCCAAATGGCAGATGAAATTTAATGCAAAGTTATGCACCTAGGAAAGAACAACCCAAACTATGGTTACACGATGCAAGGTTCCACATTGGGAACCACCACCCAGGAAAAAGATTTAGATGTCATCGTGGATAACATGTTAAAACCCTCCACCCAGTGTGCAGCAGCGGCCAAGAGAGCAAATAGAATGCTAGGTATCATAAGGAAAGGAATGGAAAATAAAACAAAGGATATTATAATGCCTCTGTATTGTTCCATGGTGCGACTGCACCTTGAATATTGTGTGCAATTCTGGTCACTGTATCTTAAAAAGGATATAGCGTTATTAGAAAAGGTACAGAGAAGAGCCACCAAAATGGTAAAGGGACTGGAAGGATACTCCTATGAAGAGAGGCTAAAAAGGTTAGGGCTCTTTTCATCCTGGAAAAGAGACGGCCGAGGGGAGATATGATAGAGGTCTATAAATTAACGGGTAAATGTAGATTGATTGCTTACATCATCAGAATATAAAAAGACTAGGGAACATGCAATGAAGCTACAGGGCGACCTATTTAAGACTAATAAGAGAAAATATTTTTCACTCAGCGTGTAATCAAACTCTGGAATTTGTTACCGGAGGATGTAGTAAAAGCTGTTAGTGTAGCTGGGTTTAAAAAAAGGTTTGGACAAGTTCCTGGAGGAAAGGTCCATAAACTATTATTAAAAGGGACCCAGGATATCACTGCTTGACCCAATACAAGCATTGAGGAACCTTGGTCTTTTGGGGAAACTGCTAGGTACTTATGACCTAGATTGGCCACTGTTGGAAACAGGATACTGGGCTTGATAGACCTTGGTCTGACCCAGTATGGCAAATCTTATGTTCTTATTCACCCCAACCACAGGCAGTACCTGTGGTTCATGTTGGGGGGCAGTCACTACCAATTCAGGGTGCTGCCTTTCAGCTTGACCTCCACTCCAAGAATCTTTACAAAATGCCTGGCAGTCGTAGCTGCCTTCCTCCTCCTCCAGGGGTTCTTTGTCTTCCCCTACCTGGATGACTTGCTCATCAAAGAAGGCATAAGCTCAGAGGTGCAGCAGGCAACTGCATGCACCATCCAGGTCTTGCAACACTTGGGGTTTATGGTAAACTACCCCAAGTCCCACTTCCTCTGGACACAGTGTCTGGAGTTCATAGGGGCAAGACTGGACACCCTTCAGGCAAAGGCCTTCCTGCCCAGAGACCGAGCCGGCCATTTCAGGGCCCTGGCCCTGGACATACAGCACTGCCCCTCAGTGCCCTCTTGGCTCCTCCTGAGCCTACTGAGGCTCATGGCCTCCACGGTTCATGTCACCCCAGATGCCCGCCTCCACATGAGGGCTGCGCAATGGTGCCTTCAGGACCAGTGAACATAAGCCACGGGATGCCTCTGGAACAAAGTGACCCACCATTTGGCAGACTCCCTGACCTGGTGGCAGACTCCCCAATACCTCGAGGCGGGGATGCCTTTTCAAGCCCCGAGCCCCAAGTGTCCTCACCACAGATGCCTCCTTGCTTGGCTGGGGAGCCCACTGTGAGGAACACTGCAACAGAGCAGCTGGTCGCAGGACAAGAGCAACCTGCAGATCAACCTCCTGGAACTACAGGTGATATACTTAGCCCTCCGAGTCTTTTGCCACCGCCTATGTCACTAGCTGGTGTTAGTTCAGATGGACAACCAGATGGCAATGTTCTGTGTAAACAAACAGGGGGAGCATGGGGTCTCGTGCCCTCTGCCAAGAGGCAATGATCCTCTGCTCCTACGCAGTCCTGCAGGGTATACTCCTGCGGGAAGTATACCTGCCAGGCCAGAACAACTTACTGGCCAACAGACTGAGCAGGCTGCTGGACCTCAGTGTGGCTGACCGGCTCTTTCAGCTCTGAGGGGAAGCCGTGATAGACCTATTTGCCAGTCTGGATATCTACCAGTTGCCCTGCTTCTGCTCCTGGCAAGCCCACCCCTCCAGGGTGATGGCGGATGCGTTACTCGTCTCGTGGTCGGAAGGCCTCATATACGCTTTCCCACCCACACCACTAATTGCCAAGACATTGCTCAGGATCCTCCGCGACAAGGCCTCGCTCATCCTGATAGCCCCTCGATGGCCCAGGCAATCATGGTTCCCGCTACTCCTCCGGCTATCAGTGGAGACTCCCATCCCATTGGGGAACTCTCCAGGGTTCCTGTCCCAGGAGGGAGGCTCTCTTCTGCACCCCAACTTGGGGTCCCTGTCACTGATAGCATGGCTGCTGAAATGGTGAGCCTAGCCCCTTTCATCCTCTCAGGTGAAGTAGAGGAGATATTGCTGGCCTCTTGTAAGGCTTCCACTAGGAAAGCGTACGCCCTCAAATGACGCAGGTTTTCAACTTGGTGTGCAGAGCATGGGACCGACCCATTCTCCTGCCCAGTGGGACTACAGTATCTTCTCCACCTCTCACAATCCGGACTTAAATCAAACTCCGTCAGGGTGCACCACCAACCTTTCCTAAGGGGTCTTCTCTTATCAAAGCACCTGGTTCACCCTCCAGCAATCAAGTGGGACCTCAATGTGGTATTGGGGTAGCTCACTCACCCGCCCTTTGAGCCTCTGACTACCTGTCACCTGCGATACCTCTCATGGAATGTGGCATTTCTGGTCACGCTCACCTCCACTCGCAGGTTTAGTAAGCTTCAGGCCTTAGTGGCAGAGGCGCCATATACCAAGTTCTATAAGAACAGGGTGGTGCTCTTCACACACCCTAAATTCCTTCCAAAGGTAGTATTGTCCTTCTACCTCAACCAGGAGGTGGTACTTCCCACCTTCTTCCCAAGACCTCACACTAGTAGGGGGGAAACGGTCCTTCACACCCTGGACTGTAAGAGGGCCTTGCCCGTCTACATCCAATTTATTTATTTATTTGTAGTCTCTTTTATACCGCGCTATTCGACATCAGTACTCAATGTACTCAGGGCCATAGCAAAGGTGCTCAGCTTTTCATCTCATATGACCCCAGTCGACCGGGGGAGGCGGTGGCCAAACTTATACTGTCTACCTGGGTGGCAGACTGTATTGCCCTTGCCTATGAGCAAATATACTGATATTAATCGTTCCTTATAAAGCAAATCAGAGTGTATTCAAATCTTTTCTCTTTTGATTTTTCTCCATACACTTATACGCTAAATGAAGGTCTCAGTCTTATTCACGCACCACTGTATAGACTGACGTCTTAAACCAGTGAATGTGCCTTTTAACATCAACGAGCTCCACTTTAATGAGCAGAAGAGCTAATCATATTTTGATTATATATACTTTGTCATCAATCACTCCAAGGGTAACGAAAACTATTGATGTTAAATTTCTTGTATTTAGCTCTAAAAAACACTGCTCACTATTTTTTACTAATCCCAATGCCTGTCCCCGGTCCCGTCAATCAGATTACTTTGTTCATCCGAGCTAAGAACGCCGCGCTGTTCTTAGCTCGGACGGAGAAAGTAATCTGATTGGAAACGTTGAACCGATCTTGGAGCTTAAGTGAATGTGGGCGGCAGATACGCACCTTATGCTAAGAAGAGGACAATCCCCTGAAGAAACCATAAGTGTGAAACGCATGGACGGGACCGGGGACAGGCGTTGGGATTAGTAAAAAATAGCGAGCAGTGTTTTTTAGAGCTAAGTACAAGAAATTTAACATCAATAGTTTGTTACCCTTGGAGTGATTGATGACAAAGTATATATAATCAAAATATGATTAGCTCTTCTGCTCATTAAAGTGGAGCTCGTTGATGTTAAAAGGCACATTCACTGGTTTAAGACGTCAGTCTATACAGTGGTGCATGAATAAGACTGAGACCTTCATTGAGCATATAAGTGTATGGAGAAAAATCAAAAGAGAAAAGATTTGAACACATTCTGATTTGCTTTATAAGGAACGATTAATATCAGTATATTTGCTTGTCAAACGTTCAGAAATAGACCAAGTAGTACTGTACTTGCCTATGAGCAGGCAGTGCTCCCGCCAGAAGGCTGAGTCTTGGCAGCCTCAGAGGCAAACCTGCGCTCCGTTCTGATGGTGAACATCTGACGGGCCCCACCTGGTCTTCAGTCCATACCTTCGCAGCCCATTACTGTCTAGAAAGGGAGTCCCAACAGGGCAGTGCCTTCAGCCAGGCTGTGCGCCGTAATCTTTTTGGGGTTTAGGCAACTCCTACCCTCCGACCCTTCTGTGTTCAGGCTACTGGAGTGCTGGTTTCCATCGGACACAGGAGTCCCACTGTAGTCTGTAGCTACAGACTCAATTGCTGCTCACGGCTTCTCTTGAGGGCAACTGTGTTTTTCGCTATGGGCTTTCGGTAGCCTGTAGCTGGGGGGTCCCATATGTGAGGACTGACTTCCTGATTGTTTCTGGAGAAAGTGTAGTTACTCACCTGTAACAGGTGTTCTCCGGGGACAGCAGGAATTAGTCCTCACAATCTTCCCTCCTGCCCTTGGAGTTGCTCCTTTACCATCTTTTATTTTATTTTTTGCTGTCTTTTAGCTATGTTATCTGACTGAGCAGGATGGCACCCTTGGGCGGGAAGGGGACCACGGCTGGGTGGTAGCATCAACCAAAGGCTTTCTTTGAAAGCTGGGGGGATGCTTCTGCGAGGGCTCAGTCGGTGCCGGCGTCACCCATAAGTGAGGACTGATTCCTGCTGTCTCTGGAGCACATCTGTTACAGGTGAGAACTACGTTTAACGGGGCCTGGATATGGCCCTACCTTTGAATAGCTGAGTCTTAGCTTCAGCATTCGTGGCTAGCTGCCATTGCTGAGTGTCTGAAGAGCTACAAGGCTTGTACAACCATTAGTCAAGACTCAGCCGTTGCCTAGGATGGCAGCTTCTGAGGGGCGGCCAAAAGCAGCAGCAGCAGCCAGAGAAACTCAAAGAGCCATTAGCGCATTCTTTTAGCTGCAGAGAGATCAGGCGCACACACACACACGCACACACACACACGCCCACACACACACACACACACACACACACACGCACACACACACACACGCACACACACACACACGCACACACACACACGCACACGCACACCCGCACACACGCACACACGCACACCCGCACACACGCACACACGCACACACGCGCACACGCGCACACACACACACACACACCCCCACACACACCCCCACACACACCCCCCCCCCACACACACACACACACACACACACACACACGCACACACACGCACACACACACACACACGCACACACACACCCCAAAGCTTTATCATTAAAACATGATGTTCACATGCATTTTTACAGACTTGTGAGGTGTGGTGCTGGGATGATCATGATCGTTGAGTTTAATTATCAAAATCTGGGGGGGGGGGGGGGGCGCATAAAGCTGAATGTTGTACCCTTGCACCAACCCTGAAGATCTGGATTCTGCTTCCATGGTACTTTATTTTTTTTGCAGAATTTTCTTGCCCCCTCCCCCCCACGAGTTATCGGAGAATTTACAATAAATAAACTGAAGGAACTAGAAGTAAGTACATCGTAACCAAGAGTGTGATCCTGAGTCTTATGAATTTCAAGGAAAAGCAACAGAGCCTTTTAAGTACTAAGGAGGTGGGTTTATACACTAGTGGGCACTGTGACGTATGCTGAAGGACAGGGGCGGCCCAAGGGGGGTGCGGGGCCATGTGCGAAGACTCGGTGCGGGACCTCATTTGCATAAGGTGCCTTATTTGCATAAATATTTGCATAATGTTACCATACACTAACTTTTAGTAAACATGCCTCTTAATGAGTGTATGGATAAAGAAAGACTAAAAGATTTCTACATTACTATAATCCAGTGCCAACCGCCAGGCACATTAGGAACTACTACAAACACTGCCCATTTAGAACCCATTCTGCTGTGTATTCACTCTCTCTGTAGGTCTAGTTACTGAACGACTCAATCACAATCCACATAAGAAAATTCGTTCATGTATGACTGGATGTTAACTTAATATTTCTTTAAAAGGTTATCTCAAATCAACATTTATAAAGTGCTTACAAAGAGGTCTCAGACTTATCGTGGCTCTGCCATGGGGACTAAACGTCCGTTATCGTAGCAGTGAGCCCTTTTGCATCAATGACCTCAGAAGATATGAGTGGGTTGAAAAACACAGCCTGAGAATCCCAATAAAACAATTGAAAATTCAAAAACGTATATGCTAATGAGCTTCTCTGTGTCACCAAATAGCCCACTCTCATGGATTAGAGCACTGATCCCGACGCCTCCCTTTGGTACCAGTCAAGCGTTTCACAACACTCACTTTCATCAGGGGATCTCTCCAATACTCCCGTCCAACTGCACGTTTTCTAATAACAAAACCATAAATAGAAACAGTCACTACTCCACTACCTAAAACACCCAAAATTTAAAACTTACATTAATACTAACCCCTAACCCAATAGCCCTGCTGACTCAGAAAACAGGCCCTACCTTTTATATCCTTGAAGCTGCCCGCGTTTCACCAAAGAATTTTCCAAATCAATGAATGGCTATATAAAAACGCCACGCATGCGTGCTCACCAACTCAGTCCTATTTTATAAGGCACACTTAGGTCCCTACGGCCAATCAAACGTCTCAACGTCCTACCTATCAGATCACTTAACTTCAGGAAACACGCCCCATTCCCGACAGCCAATCAAACGTCTCAATTGTACCAATAATCATACCCTAATCACGGAGCTAACTTTCACCTATAAGGGGACCCTATAAAAATCACCTTAAAACCCTGCCACAAACAGCATAAGAACAATAGACTTCCAAGAAGTTCCCTCAAAAACGACTACGCTACCTACTACTCTGACTCGCCCCTACAAACCTAACACTCAATGCCCATCAACTATTATCAATAACCACATACACTAACAGAGACATCGCGTCCAATCCACTTGGGCATTAAGCCCCTTTGGATACACTGTATCACAGTTATAAATCCACCACTGTTCCCGTTTAATCAGAATCTGGTCTGAGGGAGCATTGAAAACACTATGTGACACTTGATCAATACATAATACACGGAGCTGTTCAAACTGATGTCGTTGCTCAATACAATGTTGAACTATAGGAGGAGATGCGGGCTCTTAGGGAATTGCGGAGTCGACAAGATATTGTTATAAAACGTGCTGACAAGGGGGGAGCAGTAGTAGTTCTCTCCCGTACATGCTATCTACAAGAAGCTATGTCGCAACTTCAGGATACGACAGTTTATAATCAATTGCAGCATGATCCACGGGAGCTGCTACAAAGGTCGATTTATTCTATAACCCAACAAGCTCTGGCAGCTGGGTATATTTCTAAGAAGGAATTTTCATACCTAAATGTGCTTGCACCTACTACAGCAAAATTTTATCTTGTCCCGAAGGTACATAAACGCCTTCAAGATCCACCAGGTCGGCCCATTGTGTCCACTAGGGGTACTATTCTTGAGCCATTATCTACTTATGTAGATTCTTATCTGCGTCCACTACTATCCACTATTCCTTCGTACATCCGAGATACCACTCATTTTTTGAATGAGTTGAAAAATATGGATAAGTGGTCTCAACATAAGGATGTTCTTCTAGTAACGCTTGATGTGGTGTCTTTGTACACCCATATTCCGCAGGATGCGGCGTTACAAGTTATACTAGAAGTACTCCGATTGCGAGGCGATATATCCGAGCCCAAACAGTTTATGTTGTCCCTGGCCCGACTGGCGATTAAACAGAATTATTTTTTGTTTCAGGGGGCTTTATACCAGCAGGTTAATGGGGTGGCCATGGGCGCGACTTGCGCCCCCTCAGTGGCTAATTTTTATATGGGGCTGTTTGAAAAGAAGTGGATAGTATGTTCAGAATTTACTTCCCATATTTTGTTATGGTGTAGATACATTGATGACGTCTTTTTGATGTGGCGTGGCACGGAGCAGTCTCTTGTTCAGTTTTTTAATTGGTTGAACCATTTAGATGTTAATATTTCATTCACCTACACGTTCCATACAGAAGTCTTACAATATCTTGATGTAGAGATCAGCCGGTCTTCCCAAGGGTGGAGCACTTCAGTCTTTAGAAAACAGGTGGATAGAAACACTTTTTTGCATTTTCGGAGTTTACATCCCTGCAGACTGAAAGAGAGTCTCCCCTATTCCCAGTTCCTGCGTTTTCGCAGGAACTGTTCTGATTTACAGGATTTCAAATGGCAGGCTAAATTGTTGTTTGCTGATTTTCTAGCTAGAGGGTATCCTAAATCAGTGGTGAAGAGAGCGTATACTCGGGCACGCTTTAATCATCGCGCTTTACTTTTGGAGTCTCGCAAGCCTTCTGCAGGGGTAGGGGCAGTTTCTCATGTGAACTTCATTACAAAGTATTCCCCGCTTAGCTCTAAAATACAGCGAATTTTTAAGAAACACTCGAATGTTTTGACAGCCGTCCCTGGTTTAACCGGGAAGTCAGTGAGATGTGTCTGGACTCGTGATCGTAATCTTAAGGAGCTGTTAAGTCCTGCTGTTTTGCGAACCCCAGAGACCGCGGTGGGTATGCCCTTAAGAGGGGGACATCAGCGTTGTGGTGATTGTGATATTTGTGCGTTAACTATTGAAGCTTCAGTTTTTGAATACAATGGATTCCGCAGAAATTTGAGATTCTCGACCACTTGCGGTTCTCAGTGTGTGGTTTATGTTATTTTGTGCCCTTGTGGTTTAGCTTATATAGGGAAGACCACACGGACGTTTCGGGTTCGGATTCGCGAACATAAGAGCCGCTTAAAACATGCAGTAATGGAGGCTCCTATAGTTCAACATTGTATTGAGCAACGACATCAGTTTGAACAGCTCCGTGTATTATGTATTGATCAAGTGTCACATAGTGTTTTCAATGCTCCCTCAGACCAGATTCTGATTAAACGGGAACAGTGGTGGATTTATAACTGTGATACAGTGTATCCAAAGGGGCTTAATGCCCAAGTGGAGTGGACGCGATGTCTCTGTTAGTGTATGTGGTTATTGATAATAGTTGATGGGCATTGAGTGTTAGGTTTGTAGGGGCGAGTCAGAGTAGTAGGTAGCGTAGTCGTTTTTGAGGGAACTTCTTGGAAGTCTATTGTTCTTATGCTGTTTGTGGCAGGGTTTTAAGGTGATTTTTATAGGGTCCCCTTATAGGTGAAAGTTAGCTCCGTGATTAGGGTATGATTATTGGTACAATTGAGACGTTTGATTGGCTGTCGGGAATGGGGCGTGTTTCCTGAAGTTAAGTGATCTGATAGGTAGGACGTTGAGACGTTTGATTGGCCGTAGGGACCTAAGTGTGTCTTATAAAATAGGACTGAGTTGGTGAGCACGCATGCGCGGCGTTTTTATATAGCCATTCATTGATTTGGAAAATTCTTTGGTGAAACGCGGGCAGCTTCAAGGATATAAAAGGTAGGGCCTGTTTTCTGAGTCAGCAGGGCTATTGGGTTAGGGGTTAGTATTAATGTAAGTTTTAAATTTTGGGTGTTTTAGGTAGTGGAGTAGTGACTGTTTCTATTTATGGTTTTGTTATTAGAAAACGTGCAGTTGGACGGGAGTATTGGAGAGATCCCCTGATGAAAGTGAGCGTTGTGAAACGCTTGACTGGTACCAAAGGGAGGCGTCGGGATCAGTGCTCTAATCCATGAGAGTGGGCTATTTGGTGACACAGAGAAGCTCATTAGCATATAAGTTTTTGAATTTTCAATTGTTTTATTGGGATTCTCAGGCTGTGTTTTTCAACCCACTCATATCTTCTGAGGTCATTGATGCAAAAGGGCTCACTGCTACGATAACGGACGTTTAGTCCCCATGGCAGAGCCACGATAAGTCTGAGACCTCTTTGTAAGCACTTTATAAATGTTGATTTGAGATAACTTTTTAAAGAAATATTAAGTTAACATCCAGTCATACATGAACGAATTTTCTTATGTGGATTGTCATTTAGAACCCATAGCAAACCCGCCGTATCCTAACAGCACTACCAGGACTCACAAAGCACCATACCCTAACTATCAAAAGGCAACACTGCAAATATTAAACCAATACATTTCAGAGAATAACAATACATGACCTACTGGGGAAAGAGAACAAGTGGCAATGTCAAATAGGAGTTATATAAACAGAATACCTCAGCTCAGTTACACATGCAGAACACAGACCATCACCAAACAAGGAATCACAATTTAGAAACAGGAAGACAATAATTAAACTGGGAACCCCAAAAGCCAAACTTGGAATGTACAACACTGTAGAAATAAAACTATAAATTAATTTCCTCTTGTACTAAACATAGCACAGACGTTAATGATGCACATTTCCCAGAGCTGACATATTCCAGTTAATAAAATCAAAATAAAGAGATATTTTTCTACCTTTTGTGCATTTATTTTCAGTTACAATTGTTCCATCCACTTTCTTCTAGTTTCTTCGTGTCTTCTGCTAACTCTCCATCTGCTGTCCATTTGTCCTTTCTTCTCTCTTCTAGTTTTTTTTTTTCCATTCTCTCTCTACATCTGCTTTAACATACTAATCTTTCTCCTTTTGCTCTTTCCTCATTCCTATTTCATCCACTCAAATTTTACCCCTCCATCCTCAATCCCCACTTACTCTCCTAATATCCGGCCAATTGTAGATTTGTCTTCCCTCCCACACAAAATATTTTTCCCTCTCCATTTCACTCTCCCAGGCGCATCCCATTCTAATCCTCCCCAACATCAGCTCCCTTCTAGTTCCAGCCCTACTCAGCATCTGCTCCCTTCTAGTCCCTGCATCAGCCCATTTCCAGTCCTAGCCCCCCATCAGCCCATTTCCAATCCTATCCTAGCCCTACCATCAGCCCATTTCAAGTCCTAGCTCCCCCATCCATTTCCAGTCTTATCCGAGTCACTCCATCAGCTCATTTCTAGTCCTTTCCTAGCCCCACCATCAGCCCATGTCAAATCCTAGCTCCCCTCCACTCAGCCCATTTCCAATCCAAACCCCCCATGAGCCTACTTCCAGTTCTAGCCCCTCCATGAGTCCATTTCAATTCAAGCCCCCACCACAGCCCATTTCCAACCTTAGCACCCCCAACAGCCCATTTCCAGTCCTATCCTAGCCCCTCCATCAGCCCATTTCCTGTCCTAGCCCCCCCCCCCCACTCAGCCCATTTCCAATCCTAGCTCCCTCCCCTCATAGCCCACTTCCATTCCAAGCCCCCCTCCCCATCAGCTATTTGCAGTTCAAGCCCCCCTTCCACTCAGCCCATTTCCAGTCCTAGCAACCCCCCCATCCCATTACCAGTCCTAGCCCCCCATAGCCCATTACCAGTCCTAAGCCCCCCATCAGCCCACTTCCAGTCTTAGCCCCCCCATAGCCCATTACCAGTCCTAACCCCCCCTATCAGCCCATTGCCAGTCCTAACCCCCATCAGCCCATTTCCAGTCTTAGCCCCCCATAGCCAATTACCTGTCCTAACCCCCCCATAGCCCATTACCAGTCCTAACCCCCTCCCCATCAGCCCATTTCCAGTCTTAGCCCCCCATAGCCTATTACCTGTCCTAACCCCCCCATAGCCTATTACCTGTCCTAACCCACCCCCATCAGCCCAGCTAGGTTAAAAAAAAACACAAACCGGCTGCTGCTGCCGCTGTGGCAGCGGCAGAATCCAGCATCCCGTGGGGCCCCCCCCTGCCCTGCAGAGTCTTCCATGTGGCCTCAGCGCGGGCTTTTCAGAGCCGAACAAAGGGAGAGTTTCCCTTTCTTGCGGCTCTGTTAATCCCGCTGCGGGGCTGATGGGAAATCCCATCAGCCCCACGGCGGGATTAACAGAGCCGCGAGAGGAGAAGCTCTCTCTCTTCGCGCGGCTCTGACAGCCGACGCTGAGGCTACATGGAAGACTCTGCAGGGCAGGGGGGCCCCCGCGGGATGCTGGATTCTGCCACTGCCATGGCAGCAGCAGCCGCCGGTTTGTGGTTTTTTTAACTTAGTTGGGCTGAAGCAAGATGTTTTTTGCGTGGGGCCCTGTGCAAAAAACATTCTTGCTCAATGGACGGGCCGGCCCTGCAAGTGTCACGTAAAGCAATGTTAAGTGACATGGCCAAGAACATAAAGGGAGCAAGCCGGAACTGAACGCTGTTCCCTTCATGAGCAAGCCATTGCAATAACCAATCGGTGCCACTCTACTCTGTGATGTCTGCATAGTGTGTACAGTCCTGGTTGCTATATTACAAACATGATAGGGGGACGAGGAATATAAATTGAAAGGAGAACAGCCAAAAATGCTCAAGGGGATGGAATGTACTCCCTATGAGGAAGGTCCAAACACTTCACAGCACCACAACATGCCATATAGAGGGTCGAGGAGAGCTATGATACTGTTCCAGTAAGTCATGAGTGCATTAGAGCAGATTAATGCACAGCTAGGTGTTCAATTCAGAGAGTCCCCAGAAGTCCATGCTGACATGTGGTGACCCAACAGCCCCAGTGCTCATTAGGAAAGGTATGACCAGAAGTAGATAGCCAGACCCATGTGCCTGATCCAATGGAGACTAAAGTGACATGGGCAAGGTCACACGAGGCACCTGTAGGAATCTAACCTTGCCAGGTTGCTATGTATTTATGTTATGTATGTATCTAACAGGTGTGTTATACCATTCTGTCATCTCAGTGGAAGAGTAGTCTGCTGGTTAGTGCAACAAACCACAACCCAAGAAAACTGGATTTGATTCCCACTAGGAGTGCTGAGTGGTTGTGAGTAAGTCACTGTAACCTCCAGGCCTGGCTGTCTACTTCTGCTGATACCGTGCCAAGAGGAGTCAGCATGAAAAATAATATTTTAGTCAAAGCAGTTTACATTGAACCTTCCCCTATCAGCCCACTTCCAGTCTTAGCCTCCCCCCCCCGCCCATTACCAGTCCTAAACCCCCTTCCCCCCTATCATCCCAAATTTAAAAAAAACAACCCAGCTGCTTCTGCCGCGGCAGCATCAAGAGTGCCGCGGCAGTATCAAGAGTGCCGCCGCCGCGGGCCCCCCCCGGCAGAGCCTCCCTGCATCGCAGCCTATCCTCGAAGCCCCGAACGTGGGCTTCTTTCAGAGCCGCGAGAGTTTCCTTTCTTGTGGCTCTGTTAATCCCGCCAGCCCCGGCGGGATTAACAGAGCTGCGAGAAAGGAAACTCTCACGGCTCTGAAAGAAGCCCACGTTCGGGGATAGGCTGCGATGCAGGGAGGTTCTGCCGGGGGGGCCCCGCGGCGGCGGCGGCGGCACTCTTGATACTGCCGCGGCACTCTTGATGCTGCTGCGGCAGAAGCAGCTGGGTTGTTTTTTTTTTTTAACTTGGGATGAAGAATGTTTTTTGCGCGGGGTCCCCTGAAACGCGGGGCCCTGTGCAAAAAACATTCTTGCTCAATGGACGGGCCGGCCCTGCTGAAGGATGCCTTAACCTTCCTAGTCTCATGGCTTCATCCTCCTCTTTCCAAGTAGCGTAATACACAGCAGTCTAATCTGTCTATATGGCCCCACAGCTTTGCAAAGAACAACTGTTTGGCAGCAAACGCCGCCCCCTTGCAGCCAGAGACAAAGTGGCAGGCCGTGCCCAACAGGCTCCATATTCAGGTGTATATATAGAGAAGTACTTATAAGTTAGTGCCTCCCTTTAATATCCTTCCCATATGCTGATTTAATTGTGTTTTCTTTGTTGCTATGCAGGTGAATGCCTCGGTAAAGCTGTTAGTAACTGAGGAAAACCTTACCTGGTTACAAGCCAAGCATCTCCAAGGTTGTTCCAGATTGTCCGCTCGTTTGGGGTCACGCAGGAATTAAGTAGAGTTATGGCCTTCTGAGTCAACAGAGGACATACCACTGAAGTAGCCATTTCTTTTTGGGGGCCATCTGACAAGATCTGTAATGGAGGGGGATGGAGAAGCTGAAGCAGTGAGGGTATTAGGAAGAAATTTTCATCCTGTGCTCTCCACACATTTAGATTTCTACACGTGGCATACTCACAAAGGAAAATGCAGAGAACAACATGTGGACCAGGTCTGGCCCACTTGGATTCTGCATCCCGTGATGGAGTTTTCCCTGTAGTAAGAGACTTGGGTTAGTTATGGTACAGCCCAATGCATGACACCTACAAAAGCATGTTTGACACTTTCAGTCATTCCTGACGTCTGCATCCCTCTTGTCTGCTTGCATCTAGCTCATGGCTTTTCAAGGTGAGAAACCTGCCATGTTTAAACCGATTTCCCTTGCAGTCTTATAGCAGAGACAATAGAGGGTTAAGTGACTTGCAGAAAGAGCATCAGTGGGATTTGAACCCTGGTTCTCAGTCTGCTGCTCCACGTCTCCATGCTCTTTTCTTTGCTACAGGCCCCCCCCCCCTCCTCCTTTTCTCCATATCTTATGGTTTATGTATCTACTTCATATGCTGCCATTAATGGAGTGGAGGAGGAGCCTAATGATTAGAGTATTAGCTTAGGAACCCAGAGTTCAATTCCCATTAGCACACCTTGTGGCCTTGGGTAAGTCACTTAACCCTCCATTACCTCAGAAGAATCCAAGTTATCAATGTCCCTATTTAATGTACATAACCCAGTTTAAGTTACAATGTAAACTGCTTTGACTAAATCATAAATCAGTATAAAAAAACCTGTGAGATTAATAAAATAAATTAGCCTTTGGCAGCAAAGCAATTTAGAAATTAAATACAAAACAATATACATCATGTGGTCCACTGCTTGAGGTCTCATTATTTGCCTTAAAATTCAGCAGTTGGTTTTACTCCCTACTCCAGGAATAAATTAGCATAACTCCAGCCGTGTCTCGCCCAGCCATGTAATTTCTTTCCAGTGCATGTGACCTACCAGCAGGTTAAAGGAGTACTTCATTTTCTGAAAAGTTTCTATATATTCAGCTTCTGGAATCTGAGAGACTTAAAAAAAAATATATACAACACTGTCAGTGCTGAACAGAAAGATTTTCCACACATGTAAAAGAAAAAGAAAGATGTCTTCTGCTCCCTCAAGAAGTTTCTCCTTCGAGCATATTGTGACAGGCCTTAAGAGCTAGCAACATTCACCTCCACAAGTTTAAGCTGTTTATTGAAATGGTGAAATGGCATAAATAAAGTTTTTTTTACTTTATTTTATTTGATTATTCATTTACATTCAAGAATACACATGAATGATGGACACACTGTAGAAATAAAATAATAGTAATAATAATAAAGATAACCACAAAGGAAAATATAACAACCATCCTTCAGACCACTAACAAATAAGGTAATCTAGGAGGCAACAGGAAATTACAATAAAAAGAAAGAAAAAAATCTCCTTATATTGAAAAAAAAACAAACAAT
The DNA here is from genome assembly GCA_033557465.1 of Ichthyophis bannanicus. Classification (NCBI taxonomy): domain Eukaryota; kingdom Metazoa; phylum Chordata; class Amphibia; order Gymnophiona; family Ichthyophiidae; genus Ichthyophis; species Ichthyophis bannanicus. The sequence goes on from CM066045.1 coordinate 198,433,668, forward strand.
AAGGCAGCGTGAGACTTGTGTCAGCCATTTGGGATGCTGGTGTAACTATGGCTTCTTCCCTAGCTACCAGAAATTCCAGCAACTGGCGGGACTCAAAACCAGAAACATCTTCTCTTTATAGGTAACATGACAGCGGGCAGGAAATTTCAACAAAAAAACAACCTGTCAAGGGAAAGAACCCTGGGCTTAAGTTCCACCTCCTTAGCTGGGTATCCCTAGCAAGATCTGGGAAAATACGAACATGAGAGCTCATAAATCTCACTGAAATTTCTGAAATATGATCTCAGAATTAAAGATTTATCAGACTCCAGGGCCAAAGTCACAAGGAGAGTAGAACGATCCGTGATCACCTCTAGAGAGCTCTCCAGAAAACCCGTAAGGTCTCCAGCTTCCGAGAGATTTTCAGAACCAACTCCCTGAGTACACGGTCCCACCGACAGGTACTGGACTCTAGTCAAGGGTGGTAGATCATCCTGGAAGAATCTACACACCATCTCCATAGGTAACTGCAAAGGAGATTTAGGAAAATTAAGAAGTCTAAGATTGTTCTTCCAGACTTGATTCTCAAGATATTCAATTTTCCTAAAAGTCACAGTCCTATCCTTCAGCTGGGCACTCTGTAGATCCAGAAGGGAAGCATTCATAGCCGCAATCACTTCCCACAGCACCTCCAATGTGACCTTAGTGGGTTTCACCAAACCACCAAGGCCCAGAGTGAGCACACCTCCAGATCCAACAGGCAGCAAAATTTAGCACCCAACGTCAATGCTCCCGTTGAATATCCCACACCGCCAGCAGATTCAGGAAGTTGTGCAGGCAAAGCTGGTAAGCCCTCTTCACTCCCCTGTGACGGTGAGATCATCGGTAAGCTGGAAGGAAGCACTTCAGTGGCAAAAGCAACACTTCCGGGGCAAGGAGAGGGAATCCGCAACTCAGGGGAAAGCCAAACCCCTGACATGCTCAGATTTGCAGAGTTAGAACTCTGCTGATCTGCCGAAGATGCTGTTCCCAGCGTAGCAAAGCCACAAGTATCCAAGGTCCTCTGTCCAGCGAGAATGGAACCAGCATTACCCAAGGGTAGGTAGGCTTGCTTGCGCTTCCTTTGCTCCATATCGCCTCAGGAAACCGCAAGTAACAAACACTGAAGTAGAGCTCAGCACACAAGAGGCTGCTTAGCCAGTGCAGCACACTGCTGCCATCTTGCCTCCGGCCCGTTGCCATAAATAAAGTTTTTAATGTCTGTAAAGACCAGTTCACTGTAGCCACATGAGTGAAGAGAGTGCACAGCAAAATTGTTTCATTTTTCTCCCCCCCCCCCCCTTCCCACTACTACTGCTTGGCACGTGAAGCTCTCTGAAAAGGACTAAAGGCCTTTAGCATGTGTCTGCGCCAGTCCCCTCAGTTCACTGTCATCCAGAAATGATGTGCAAGCTTTCATTGCCTGCTTCGCTACAGTTTTATGCATTTTTTTCATTCTCTGTACCTATTACATACAACACTCGACAGCTATGGCAACCCCCAAGAACCACACATTACAAATACCTCATCAAAGTCCCAATAACAAACAGCTTTGCAACTCATCACAGCCCTCCCACAAGCGATGCAGGCATCAGATGCACCCTAATTAACGTCAAATCTGCCTGCAACAAAGTACAAACAATAAATGACTTCATTGAAGATAACAAAATTGACATAATGCTTTTAACTGAGACCTGGCTCATAGACACGGACAAAGTGATTTTAAACCAACTAAATACATCCACCCATATAATCAAGGCATTCCAAAGAGCTCAATATATCCATTGCAGCTAGCACAGAACACCGCTGCAAGGGTTATCCTGGGACAAGCACGACATTTACACATTACGCCACTCCTCAAGCAACTTCACTGGCTGCCCATATCACAAAGAATCAAACATTAAGTACTTATCAACACATACAAAATAATCCACAATGCCTCAGCACTCTCTCTCCATACTTTAATATCAACCCGCAGCTGCAGGAGGCCCATAAGACAAAGCGTGTCTAACAAGCTTGTTATCCCAAAGAACCAACAACAGGGCCTTCTCGCTATACGCCCCAGTTCTATGGAACTCACTTCCGCCACAAATAAGGGACATTGAACTCCTACAGGACTTCAGAAAATCCCTGAAAATTTTACTATTTACTGAATGCTAGGCCTAGCGACAAGCGACACCTAACCAGCACAGTTTCTACATGCACAATAATCACCTTGATCTCTAAGAAATTACAATGCTGTATCATATCGTGTACATAGTTCTGCTAATTGTTTTAGTGCTTGTTAAAGCGTAAGTTACAATGTATTCCCCATGTTCAATGTACCGTGCACTTCTGTTGAGTTATTTCATGTTACTACACTGAGTTACCTGTAAACCGTCTTGACTTGTAGAAAGACGGTATAAAAAACTTGTTAAATAAAATAAATAACATCCACATCTGCTCCAGGATAACTGGAAAGGGTGGAGGGGTTTGCATTTTCACCAACAAACAGCTCAATTTTAGCAGCATGGATGTACTAGCCAGTCACAACTTGGAGTTACTCACCATATCAAATAAGCAGTACACTATCTGTCTAGTGTACAGGGCTCCTACTCACAACCCCGATGAGCTAGCTACCATTCTGGACACAGTCTGCACACACTTCGCTAAACAAAGCACATTCATCCTACTGAGAGACTTTAACTTGGCTTCAGAAGCCAAAACACAGGCCAAAGCATTTCTAGACACCATGGGCAACCTACAATTCTCTCAGCTCATCAATACATCCACAAACAATAGAGGAGGAATGCTTGACCTCTTTTTCTTCCCAATCACAGCTGACCACAGCTTAGTTCCATCACAGATATCCATAGACCCAGTTCCCTGGACGGATCACTACCTGAACACATTCAAACTAACCAACCAAACCATCATGAAAGGGAGAAGTAGATGCACAACTACGAAAAGAAGGTTTATATCAATGGACAATCAAGAGTTCACTTGCGGAGTTTTACCACAACTAACTGAGTACAACTCATCCAAACATGTAGACGCACTGATAAAAACATGGAATTCAACAATAGCATCTGTTGCACTAACCCCAACAACATCTTACGAGATCAAACACAGCAGGATAGCACTATGGTATTCCTCAGAACTGAAAATAATCAAAAGGAACTTATGTCAACTCTAGCGTAAGTGGTGTCAAACATGGGACAAACAGACACACTCAAGCTAAATAACTATCATGCTACCACCAGCAAAGCCAAAAATGAATATTACACAAACCTTATCAAAACAGCTTTAAGTAAGCCACGGGAAATATTTGATATTGCCAATTCTCTCACGAAGAACCCCTCCGCAAAACACACTAATAATCAACTCAACCCATACCAAATGGTGCAACACTTACAAAATAAAACTAGTAACACAATCTCCAGTAAACTTGAAACCACTCAACAGAACAACCAAACGGATATGAAGATCCACTGGACCACCTTTGAGCTCATCAGTACTGAACAGTTTGACAGTATAATATTAGCCCTGAATACCACCACCTCCCCTCTAGACCCCTGCCCAGTGTCACGAGTCAAACTAGCAAGAACACACCTCATGCCTTTCATCCACAGCATCATCAATGACACTAAAACAAAGAAGCCTACCACCAGAACTCAAGCAATCCTCTATACATCCCATCCTCAAGAAGGCCAGCTTGGATCCATCCTGCCCATCATCCTACAGGCCAATATCCAGTATACCTTTCATAGCAAAGATCATTGAAATGGCCTTCAATCTCAGTTACAAGAACACCTGGATAAATACGAATCTCTAGATTCACAGCAACATGGGTTACAACCATACCACAGTGTGGAAACTCTCTTCACCTACATCAACACATTAATAAAGGGCATGGAAAAAAACACAAGGATTTATACTCTTATTCCTTGACATTTCCACTGCATTTGACTTAGTCTCTCACCAGCTCCTTTTGAACAGACTTCAGCAAGTTGGTCTCCGGGGTATCACCTTACAATGGTTTCACCCCTACCTTTCCGACAGGCTACAGCATATAAAAAAGGACCCATCAATTCCCAACTCTTCCCATGCAGGCAAAGTGTACCACAAGGATCAGCCTTATCTTCAGTTCTCTTTAATCTCTACATGCAACCAATATGTGAGGTTATTAAAAGCTTTGACATACAATGCTTATTGTACGCAGACGACAATGTTATTCATGTCTTTCAAGACAAAATCCCCAGATTACACAAAGCTTAATATCTGTTTCACTGCATTCTCCAAATGGCTACAAACACACAACCTCAATATAAATCATAACAAAACAAATCCTACACATTAGAAAGGACCAGACCTTTAACCTACCAGCAATAACCATGGACAACATTCAAATCACAGTCAAAAGCGAGATCAACTACCTTGGAGTAACAGTGGATCAACAACGTAATCTCCTCCCACACATAAATCGCACCACCAGAGCAATATACTATAAGTTTCAGACCATAAGACACCTACGACCACTCCTATCTCCAGACTTCCGCACAGTCTACCAAGCTGTATTAACACCCATGCTGGACTACTGAAACACGATATATCAGGGTATCTGTAAGAGCTCACTATATCTATTATAGTTAGCCCAGAACACAGCAGCAAGACTAATCCTGGGTCAATCTCACCAATCGCACATCACCTGAAGCTGCAGTGTGTCATGAGGCGTGTGTCAATAAAGATGAGTGGTTGAAAAGAAATCCAGTTTCTTTTGAGGAACTAGGTGTGCAATTACCCCCAGGCACAGCTAGAGGGAGCAGGAACAGACACTCGGGAGTTAATGAGCCTAGGAACTCTGATGACTTGCACCTGGGAAGGAACCGGGAAGTCAGCACAAGCAGTTTGCTTTATAAGTCAGAGCAGAATGCTTCTAGAGCAGAGAAGGCTGAGGGCCACGCAGAGAAGGCGGAGAGCCACAGAGCAACAGAAGTAGAGAAGGCTGAGAGCCACAGAGGAGCAATAGTAACAGCAGAAGCAGAGGAGAGAGAGAAAGCTGAGAGGCACCAGGAGAGGACTGAGAAGAACCTGACTGGGAACAGACTTCACACGGTTGGGAGCCAGAAGGCCCAAACTGACCCTGTTGCACAAGGGAAGTTTGATAGAGCCAGCTCTAAGGTGAGAGTGTCTGCCACGCCCTGTTCTCACAGTCTGCCTGAATCCAGAACAGAGAGACAGAAGCTAAGAACCAGGGAGAAGGGTTCTGAGAAGAGCTTACAATCTCTGAAGGATTACTGCCAAGTTTTACCAGGTCAGAAAGGAAAGCACTTTTATGATCACCTGGAGTTTTTACCCAGAGAGAGAGGAGAATCCAGGACAAGTTTTACTCAACTGCCTAGAAGCCCAGCTGTGTCCAAAGCAGGCAGGCAGAGGCTCAGCTACCAAGGGAGAGTGGCTGGAAGAGAAAACACTGTGCATTCCAACTCAGCTAAACCCAGGTATGAAACATTAACCAATGACTGTAACTGTTGTGCTCCTAACGGCTTTGCTAAAACCCAAGCTCCTTATGTAAGGGAAAAGAAACCAGATTGGTTCAGTAAAATTCCTGCAACATTGAGAACCCCTGGCTATAGGAAGCCAGACTCCAGAGTTTTAACTTACAAGGCTAAGTTAGACAGGGACAGTGAATACTCCTCAACTGAGTACAGTGAAGGAGAGTCCATGGAGACTTAATATTCAAACACTGTTCCCTCACCTATGCCAGAACTCATGGAATGTGATTGGTGCACTGCCTCAGCTCCAGAGTCTGTATGCTCCATGTAATGAAGAGGAATGAATGAAATGTAATTGCTGTTTCGTGTATTGAATTCTACTTGTGAAAGCCTGCCTTAACTGTGAAGCAACAGTTAAGCAACCCATTGTAAATATTGGTACCTTTTGACACAAAGGACTTTCTGTTCATGGATTATATCTTATGTTGAACCTTTGCATTAACCAGGGAATAAAAGCCTTTATTTCCCTCCACCTGGTCTCATTAATTAGTGCTCCTAGGTAGTGGAATCTGTGAAGCCACTTCTCTCAACTACGCGAAGTGGATTTACATTCCCTGGACTACCTAGCAAAAATCTTTGCCCGGGCTCACCCTGACATGAGTATTAAGGCGTAGACGGGGGCCCGGCGACAAGTGATTACCCATAGCACAAAGAATCAAATATAAAGCCATAATTAACACACACAAGATCATCAACAATCTCTCAGTAGTCATCCTCAAATCACGACTAACAACAACACGCAGCTTCAGTAGACCCCGACAACAGAGCAACATAAACACACTAGTCTTACCATAAGAAAAAACAAAGAGCAGTCAAAGGGCTAACAGAGCTTTCTCGTTGTATGCCCCAGCACTGTGGAACTCTCTCCCACCACAATTAAGAGCCATACAACATCTTGAACCCTTCCACAAAAGCTTGAAGACTTTTCTATTCATCGAATACTATGGACTAAACTCAACCACTGAATAGCTCACCCATAACTGCTTCTCCCACTACATTCTCATCTGTTGCTAATGGCAACTCATCAGGTAAATAGTTGTTGTTAAGTGCCGTTGAGTTGGTGTCGACTCATGGTGACCCTCTGGATAGTTGTCCTAAACTGTGTTTGGTCTTCAGCCAGCTGGCTCATTGTTGACAAACTGGTACCCGTAGCTACTGTTTATTGTATCGATCCATCTCATTGCTAGCCTTCCTCTTCTGCAACTGACTTTCTATCTTGCCAAGGATGATGTCTTTCTCTAATGATATCTCTCTTTGCATGATGTGTCCAAAGTATGAAAGTCGAAGACTTGTCATCTGAGCTTCTAAAGAAAGCTTAGATTTGATCTCCTCTAGTACTGACTGGTTTGTTCTTTGGGCAGTCCATGGTATACATAGTATTCAACGTCAGCAACTAGTATATAGTTAACTAACCCTATTAAGATTTGTTAAAATAGGTTCATCTCTGTTCAATGCAATGTGCACCATTGTTTTCAGTACTATCTGTTTCTAAACTGTATTCCATGTACACTTTTTTGACTTGTAGAAGACTGTATAGAAAAATTGTTAAATAAATAAAAATAAATTCTAAACACACATATTCCTCCACCCTACCCAACTCCACCTCACCCTCCCCTCCCCTAATTACTTAGGTAAGATTTTTGGCAATGCTCTCCCATAATCAAAATGATTGAAGCAGATAGATATCAGCACTGCAGGGATTTCTATACATACATAAAGACTGTTAGGCCTTTCAAGGAAGCTCTGGAACTGATTTCCGTGCTGCACTCCGTGACAGACTAACTTTCCCCAAGAGCAGCAGCAGCTCGAATTCCCACCATGAAGCAGATAAAGCACAAGGCAGCTTCATAAGATCAACGGTTTACCCAGCCGTTTCTGTATCTCAGCTTGTAGCATGTCATTTCTTACATACAGTAGAAGACAAGTCTTGGGGCTGTACATAACCCAAATGTACCACAATGGAAAAAACAAATAATTCAATCAATAAAATACATATGAGTAAAATAATAATAAATATATTAAGAATCAAAGATAAAACCTGACCTGGCCATATTTGACAACACCTGCATCAAGGATGATTACCCCCAGACCCTGCCCTGTGTTTGTCCTTCTCGCCTCTCCTTTAGCCTCTGCTCTTGAAGGAGTAAACGGTGGGATGTTCCTGCCACTGTCATAGGAGGACCAGTTGGCACCTCTAATCTGCCCATTTCCACCTCTGCTACAATGCCTCAGATGCACAGCAAAAATTGTCTCACTTTAAGATCATTCTGGGCTTTCTCCCCCGCCCCCACCCCTACTACTTATCATTTATATAGTGCTATAAGGCGTATGTAGTGCTGTACAGAGACATGTAGGAGACAGTCCCTGTTCATAAGAGCTTACAGTCTAGTCAAGACAAACAACACAGCAACTGGAGACTAGGTTATATCTAGGGGAATGGTAAGGAAACATGAGATGGTAGGATCAAGAGTATCCAGAGCAGAGGAGAGGGCAGTATTATAGGAAACTAAAGGCTCATCAACAGATTTAGAAGACAAGGTGGAAGAAAGAGATAAGACAATAGTGGAGAGAGTCAATGGATCAGTAGCATGAAGATTTCTAAAAAGATCGGAGGAGACTGGGGGAGACTGAGGTGGGGGGTGATGAAGGATGAAGCTTAGTAGGCGATGATCACATAAGGGAAGAACTGAGGAACAGAAATTGGAGGGTAAACAGAGAAGAAAACCAAGTTAAGGCGGTGAATGTGTTGATGAGTGGGAGCAGAAAAGCAAAGTTGGAGGGTGAATGAGGAGATAAGGGAAAGGAGTTTAGAGGTCAGAAAGGTTATCAACACGAATGTTAGTCACCAAGAATAAGGAAGCAGAAAGGAGAATCCAGAAATAGGGAAAGCCAGGAGTTAAAGTCAGTGCGAAAGACAGATGTGGACTTATCAGGGGGGTCTATGAATAGCAGCTATCTGGAGAGGTAAGGGATTAAAAAGGCGGATGGAATGGACTTTAAAGGAGGAAAAGGAGTTAGACTGAGAAAGGAGGGGTTGGAATTGGCAGGAAGGAGAAAGCAGAAACTCAACACCACCACCATGACCAGTGGTATGAGGAATGTGGGAAACTTGGTAGCCGCCATGACAGAGGACAGCTACTGAAGCAGTGTCATTAGGGAAGAGCCAAGTTCCAGTAAGAGCTAAAAGATGGAAAGAGTTAGAAGTTAAGAGATCATGAGTAAAGGGGAGTTTATTAGATATGGAATGAGCGTTCCATAAGGCACAAGAGAAAGGGAGAAAGGAGGGGAAAGGAGAGGCATATGGATGAGATTAGAGTAGTTGGGTGAGGAGTGGGAGTGAGAGAATAGACTAGGGGGGGGGGGGCAGGGTTAGGATTAATGTCACCAGATGAAAGAAGAAGAAGGAGGAGAAGAGTGTGAGGCAGAGAAGAGATGGAACAGTGGAAAAGAGAATGAGTTTTTTTAAGACAGAAGGGAGAGGGATGAATGAGAGGAAGAAAAAGGTGAAGTTCAAGAGCTGAGAAAAGGGAAGAAGATAAGATGGAAGAAGAAATGGGAAAGGTAGAAAGAAGGTGATAAGGAGGAAAGGATTGGGGATGTTGGTATGAGGGGAGAAGGTTAGGGAGTGTCGATAATAGGAAGAAAAAGTGATGTGAAACCATAAGAAGAGAAGAAATGGAGAAGAAAGCACAAGAGCGTTAGAAGAAGAGTTAATAATAATAATAATAATGCCAACAACGATCTATCATTCAGCGCAAACGGCGTGAAGAGTGTTGCACCGACACATGCAGGAGACTGTCTTTGCCCACAAATAATCAATGAGTTCAGAGTTATGGGCCATGGATGAGGTGCAACAAGGGTCGGAACAGTTAAATTGAAGACAGTATGATTATAGTCCCATAACCCAAATTGTAACCCAATTTAATAGCAGAATTAACCAAGTTACAGTTACAGTTCAGGAGACTGGTAGTTCCCAGGGTGAGTTTTTAGCCTAGATTTGAACAGGGCCACAGATGGAGCCTAACGTACAGACTCTGATAGTTTGTTCCAGGCAAGGTAGAAAGTCTGGAGTTGGCAGTGGCAGAGAAGGGCACAGAAGAGCCAGAAGAGCAGAGTTCCTGAGGAGGGGGGAAGGAGAGATAAGAGGAAAGATAGTGAGGAGCAGCCGAATGAAGGCATTTATAGGTCAGTAATAGACGTCTGAACAAGGTGGGGAAATGGATAGGGAGCCAATAAAGCGACTTGAGAAGAGGGTGACATTAGCTTAGCAACACTGGTGGAAGATTAGCTGAACAGATTGAAGGGGAGAGAGATGATTCAGAGGGAGAGCAGCAAGGAGGAGGTTACAAAAGTCTAGTCAGGAAGTGACTAAAGAGTGGATAAGTGTCTTAGTAGTGTGTTCAGAAAGGAATGGGCAAATTTTGCCAATGTTATAAGAAGCGACAGGATTTAGATATCTATTGAATGTGTGTAGGGAGGGAGAGGGAGGAGTCAAAGATGACCCCAAGGTTGTGAGCCGAGGAAACAGGGAGGAGTAGAGCGTTATCCATAGAAACAGAGAAAGGAGGAAGGGGGAAGTAGGCTTAGGGGGAAAGATAAGGAGCTCAGATTTGGCCATGTTCAATTTCAGCTAGCGGTGAGACATCCAGGCAGCAATGTCAGATAAGCAGGCAGAGATCTGGGCCTGGATTCCTGGAGAGATTTCAGCTGCAGCTGCAATTCGTTTCACCCTTTCATGATGATGATTTTTTAAATACACATTAGAATTTTGTAATATGCAGAAATCAGCCTTATGAACATTAGTTCAGAGATTAAAGCACTTCCAATTGATTTTGTGCGTGCTGCGGTTAAGGCACCTTAGCAAACCGAAGGTGCACTAATAACTTGCCCAGCAGATCTGATTTCCCTTCACTTATTCGATATTAGACTTCTCCCATGTTCTCGATTGCTGCTGCCATGTGTGCGTCCTCAGGACTGTAGTAAGCTAGAAATTCCCCCTGCGTCCCCACTCCACCCAGTCCTGTTCAGTAACTCACTCTTTATGAGCCTGGTGAACACCCAGTGATGGTGTTAGCGCCCCTTCTGTATCTGCGCCCTGTGTGTCCTCACTCTTTATGAGCTTGCTGGACGCCCAGTGATGGTATTCGTGCCCCTTCTGTATCTGCGCCCTGTGTGTCTTCTCTTTATGAGTTTGCTGGATGCCCAGTGATGGTACTCGTGCCCCTTCTGTACCTGTGCCCTGTGTGTCCTCACTCTTTATGAGCTTGCTGGATGCCCAGTGATGGCGTTAGCGCCCCTTCTGTACTTGCGCCCTGTGTGTCCTCACTCTTTATGAGCTTGCTGGACATCCAGTGATGGTATTCGTGCCCCTTCTGTACCTGCGCCCTGTGCGTCCTCACTCTTTATGAGCTTGCTGGACATCCAGTGATGGTATTCGTGCCCCTTCTGTATCTGCGCCCTGTGCGTCCTCACTCTTTATGAGCTTGCTGGGCATCCAGTGATGGTATTCGTGCCCCTTCTGTACCTGCGCCCTGTGTGTCCTCACTCTTTATGAGCTTGCTGGATGCCCAGTGATGGTATTAGTGCCCCTTCTGTATCTGCGCCCTGTGTGTCCTCACTCTTTATGAGCTTGCTGGATGCCCAGTGATGGTATTCGTGCCCCTTCTGTACCTGCGCCCTGTGTGTCCTCACTCTTTATGAGCTTGCTGGATGCCCAGTGATGGTATTCGTGCCCCTTCTGTATCTGCGCCCTCTGTGTCCTCACTCTTTATGAGCTTGCTGGATGCCCAGCGATGGTGTTAACACCCCTTCTGTACTTGCGTCCTTTGTGTCCTCACCGTCTTTCTTTACTAGAGGCTGTTTCAGGCATTAAACATCCTTTCCAAGATGAAATATTTCTGACCTCGCTCCTGCTGGAATCTCTGACTATGTCTTTTTGTTTCACAGCATTTTTCCCTCTCAAAGAAATTTGCTTCTTGCTCCCACTTTATGCCTTTGATTTGAGTGCTGTCACTCTGCTCCTTTAGTGACCATCAGGCTCCTATGACCGGCCAATAAGTGCCGATTTCCAGCACACACATGACCCCGGCCATAGAACAGTGCAGCAGTTGAAAGAAGGTGAGGAAAAGGGCGTTACAGAGCCAGAGTCTGGTCTGTTCTTACCTCTCTTCTTCTTCTTCTTCTTGCTGACAGATGGGGAGCTGGTGGTCACCTGCTTTAGTTTTTCCATAAACACCTCAAGGTCACTTAGGACATGGTTCAGGACTTCCTGCTCCAGAAGAAACAGAAATGGATTTATGCACTAGTTATAAGACTCTTTTCTGTCCTGATGAAAATCCCATCAGAAAGCAGAAACTTGCTTCTGTCTGCTGGGTAGTTTGGAAGGTTGAAGATTGATTCTGTCAGGTTTACAGTGTCACCACTCTAATGTACTGTCTCAGTTTTAGTCAGGAAAACCCCACATTTAGCAATGTATCCCGAGGGTTCTCTAAATTTCAATACAAAATGCTAATACACCACTTCTTTTTGTTTAATAAATGTTCTTATATAAGAAGGAGAAAGGTGTCAACAATCATATGGCAATTTTCCAGCCAAACTGTCTAGGATTTTATGTGGACACCTTTGAAGTGTTCCCAGTGTGAGGCAAACCTCTATGAACCTCTCAGTCAGTAAAGCCTTTGGGGCGGAAGACCTTGATACAAGTGGTTACTTTGTAGCTGCTGCTTTCAGTCTCAAAATTATTCGCTTTAACAACCAGATGCTTCTTTGGCTACCACAGCAGTTACATTGTATCTTTAGTATTGCCCGAGGTATCACCATTGCCAAAGCTGTCGGACACTTATCTTTCTTTGAAATCCCATTTAATCAAAAGGTCAGACACTGGATCAATAACCTTCCCACGCAGCTTTCTCTCCTCTAATCTGAAGCTGGTCACTCAATTTCCGAGTTCAAGACACTGCATTTAGCCGATGACTCCAACCTTGTTCCCTCTGCCATCATTTTAAATGATTAAAGTTCCCCGCAAAATGCTCTGACAGGACTCAATCTCTGATCACCAGCATCACATCAGAAAGAGAAAGAAAACTTGGTTGTGTTACGGGATGTGTCACTATGAGAGTGCATTGCTTCTACTGGAAACTGTGCTGTCGAGTCACTGCTGACGTCTGGTGACCTAGCAGCTCCTTGGCTTTTTTGGCAAGGTGTCACTCACAGCACATCTCCGGCCTCACCAGCGATCCAGTGCCCTGCACAACTCTCCTGCTGTGAACTTCCCGGACTGATCTCTGCAGCATGGAGGTAAAGCCACTCCCCCTTCTAATCTCATCAATTGGAGACTCCTTCAATGCTTAAAGCCGGCCAAACACAGAATTCTGCCTCTGCTTCCGCTCACACACACACACACACACAGACACAGACTGCTTAAGCTTGCTCCCCTCACACACACACACATGCACCCTACAGCACATCTTCGGCCTCACCAGCGATCCAGCACCCTGCACAACTCTCCTGCCATGATCTTCCTGGACTGATGTCTGCAGCGAGGAGGTAAGCCCCTCCCCCTGCTGACCTCATTAATCAGACACTCCTTCACTGCTTAAAGCCTCCTTCGGTGTAGGCACGCCTGCGCCTTGTGGGCCTGCACCTAAGGGCCAAGCCAAAGGGTCCTTTCGCGTGGCCCAAACACAGGGAGGTGAAGAGTAACAAGAAAGGGAAAGAAGCCAGCAAGCACCAAACTTTCACACCTCGGGAAGAGTACAAACCGGTCTCAGGTTAATGGCACAGCAAACATGCACACCAGCTACCATCACCTCATGGTCTACCTCACGCTACTGCACACTCTAACACTCCATACACATGGACCCAAACCCAACATGCAGATGCCACTGTTCCCCCTCCTGCCCATCCAACCCACATGAATGCCCTTCTGGTCAACCACCTCCCAGGGGATCCAGCGTCCTAAGCAGACAACACGCAGGCCACACAGCACCTCCCATACTCCACCAACCTGTTCCCCACAGACCTCACACAACAACCCCATCATTGCATCCACTATCAAATGTGCATTGATAAATGCTAGGTCAATCAGAAGCAAACAAATACCATCTATGACTTTTCTGGACCAGAGCCTGGACATAATTTGATTCACTGAGACCTGGCTTAATGATACAGACCAGGTCATCCTGAACGAAGTCAGTCCACTGGACTTCTCGGCATTCAACACTGCCCGAGACCCACAAGAGAGGGGGCGGAACCCTTATTCTGGCCAGAAAGGGCTATAAATTTAAAGTGATCTCTACAAGCAACTCGACAGAGTCCAGCACAATCAACATATCCAATAAATACCTCAGCATTTGTCTAACCTATAGGACCCCTAATGCCATGACGGAACATCTTTCCACAGTTCTGGAATCAATATGCACTCATAGCAGCCAGCACAAACCCCTCACTGCCCTAGGAGACTATAATTTAACCTCCACACCCACCAAAAAAACCCAAAGCATTTCTTAAAGTCATGGAATCATTAAATTATCACCAGACACTTGTTGCACCGACACACCAGCATGGAACTACTCTGGATCTTGTCTTCATTCCTAAACAACTGATAGAAAAGGATCAGGTCACAACCCCAACAATCACCCCAGTCCCATGGTCTGACCACCATACCATTCCCTTCTCATTGCTCACCATAAAGGGGAGAGCAAAAGCCGGCTTTTCAGAACATACAACAAAGATGCTTTCCTAAAGGAAATAATTCCACTACTCCAGCAAGAAAGTGACAGCCTTGACAAACCATAGAAAGATGGAACCTCATAATAACTAAGGCTGCAGCAACTACAAACAAAGAAAAGTCATACCCTGGTACTCAAATACCATCTGAGATATAAAACGCGTACTCAGAAATCTGGTAAGGAAATGCAAAGAAGGACATGTCACAGGACTCTCTGCTCCACTACAAAGCCAAACAGCTGGAATACAATAACCTGATTAACAATTGCAAGCAACAACACCACACCAACTTAATCATGAAATCGGCCAACAAGCCAAGGGAACTATTTAACATTGTGCAGAAGCTCACTAATGACACTTCTCAGCAGGACACCCACCATTTAGACCCACAAGTATTTGCAAATTGCATGATCACCAAGAACTCCAATCATCCAATCGCCCCACTCACCTCGACATTCAACCCAGAATTGATGAAGCCCCAATAAACCTGGGACAACTTTAGCATATCCTCAGCTCAGCAAATAGAAAACATACACCCTGACTACAACACCCTCACCAGCAGACCCATGTCCATGGCATGCATCAAAGCCACTAAAGACCAACTGAGTCAACAACTCCATAAAATCGTAAAAGAATCCCTCCAGCAAGGATACAAGCTGCACATGCTCAAGCAAGCAACAATACGACCAATCCTCCTCACTAAACCACTCAGATCCAAAATCCTACCGCCCCATTTCTATCCTCCTGTTCCTTTCAAAAATCATCGAAAAGGCAGTACAAAGACAACTGCAAGGTTACATTGATCCGAATGCTCCACTAGACAACCATCAGCATGGCTTTAAACCACAACATGATGTGGAAACCCTGCTTACCTCTCTCAACAATCTCCTAAAGGGAATGGACAACATAAAGAATGGATTTCTGCTTGTGTTCATGGACATCTCAGCTGTCTTCAACACGGTATCTCACACCATACTACTACAGTGCCTACAGGTGATAGGAATACACAAAAACACCCTAAGATGGTTCTCCTCTTACCTGAGCAATTGAACACAATAAGTCAAATGCGGCGAGAAGAAATCAGCACAATTTCCCGTCACGCAAGGAATACCACAAGGTTTGGCACTCTCATCCATACACTTTAACATATATATTCAACCCATATACATCAAACACCACAAATTACATTACCACCTCTATGCTGGCAATGTCATGGTCTATTTCCCAGTCAATCTGCTCTTACCTGACATAAACTCGATGACAAAATGCCTCGAAGACATGAATACATGGTTCGCCAACAATAACCTCACAGTCAACTTTGAGACTCCTTCACCCAGACGTGATGTGTATCCCCCCCTTTGCTGTTAATACTGCTGTGTGCTGCCTTGTTACTGCTGCCTTAATGCTTACTGTGCCCCTGTACTGTCTCCTCCAGGTCTCTCTGCTTGTTGCTGTTAGCTCCGCCCACCCAGACGTGACACGGCTGTGGACCCCCAGGTAATCACCAGATCTCTACTGCCTATTTAAGGATGCTGCCTGCATGCCTGGGGCACACACCGAAGGAGCACACCTAAGTAGCACGACGTGCTCCTTAGGTGCGCTCCTTGGGGCCGCACTTGGGGCCTCATGCCCTCCATTCCGATATCCACATACGCTCTGCAGTGCCTTGCGCTTCTCTCCTGCATCTCCTCATCGACCGCCCTTTGTCTGATGGCCCCAATTACGGCAAGTCCATACTTCATTTGGTCTCCCCTGCCCTACATACCCCCCTCTGTATTTACTTGCTCCCAGGTATCAGTAGCCCCGGGTCCCCCTCTCTGCCCCATGTCCACCATTCTGGTAGTCTGGGAGAACCGGCCTCCATGCTCCCACTGGCCCCCTCCAATCCCCACACCCATATCCCGCAATCTCTCCAACCTACGTCATTGTTCTCCCCTGACCACTTCAGATGCCTCTGGTTCCTCTCCGCCTTCATCACTCTGCTCACTACAACTAGGCACTCTTAATTGCCGTTCACTGCATTCCAAATCCCTTCTGATCCAGGACCTAATCACCCAGGACTCATTAGACCTGCTATGCCTATATGAAACCTGGATTAAAGACAGGGAGCAGCCCCTTATTTCCAGATGCTTCCCACCCAATTTCTCCTCCATCTCTGTCCCCCGGATTGGCCGGAACGGAGGTGGGGTTGCTTTGCTTCACCGCTCCTCTCTCCCTGTTGCCCAGGTCTCCTTCCCTCTCTTGCAGTACCCCGAGTCCCTCCTTTTTCGCCTCCAATCTTTCCCCCCTATCCATATTCTTGTTCTTTATGCCCTTCCCTATCTTCCAACCCACCTTTGGGAAGTGCTTACTCTTACCATAGCTGACATCTCCCTGCAGTTTCCCCAACTAATCATTGTCGGTGATCTAAACGTCCACTTACTCTGCCAAAGACCTTTCCTTTATCACCCTTCTTCAAGATCTTTCCCTTGAAAAACTCGTTCTCTCCCCGACCCACTCCGCTGGTCACATTCTCGACCCTGTAATCATTCCACTGTCACCCTCCTTCCATATTTCTCAACCTAGGGTAAAACTGCTCCCCTGGACTGACCATTTTTGTGTGACCTTTCTACTAGAATTTTCTTCTGCCCCCTCCAGTTCCCCTTCTGTCCCTCCGTCCTCCATTCCCTTCCACCGTCGTATTTCTCCTCTTACTCTCCAGCTCTTCCCTCCAGCTTCCCAGCTCCTCCCTTCTGATTTCCCTGCTCTCTCCCCTATTTCATAGGTCTCTGTCTTCAATTCCACACTCTCAGCAACTCTTGACAATCTTGCCCCTTTTCAGCCCATCTGTCTGAAGCAACCATCTGCCCATCACCCATGGTTCCATGCGGGTCTCCGCCTCCTGCGCACCCAGCTCCGCAGATCAGAGCATATCTGGCGGAAGCACCACTCGCCCTTACTCAATTCCATGAACTTCACCAACACTACTGCTCCTCCATCCATCAAGCTTTCCTTTTTCTCCAACTCCATTACTACCACCGCTAACCCATCCTGACAGCTTTTCTCCATCCTCCGTTCACTCACTTCCATCCACTCTGGTCCCTCCCCTGCTCCCCCTCCCCCCATGCCCTCCCCTACCCAATTAGCCCTACACTTCACTACCAAAATCCAGGATCTTCGTTCTAGTCTTCCCTCCTGCCCACCCCCTCTGGTTTTCCCCACCTCCCCTTTCTCCTCCCTCTCTTTCCCACACATGGTCTTTATCTTTATCTTTATTTGCACAATTTGATGAACTGCCCAGGCCGAAGCATCAGGGCGGTATACAATACAAAAAGCAGGCTACTGGAAACAAAGCCAGAAAAGAACGCCAAAAAACGATAGGATAGGAAAGAGCAGAGAAAAGATAGAAAGGGGAAAGAGCCCAAGAGGGGCAAGAGGGACAATAGGGCGGGAGGAGGAAAGAGAAAAAGGAAGGGAGGCGAGGAACGGACAGGCAAGGGGATAATCATGGAGGGTGGGGGGGGGGGGACCAGGGGACAGGGCACCATCATCGGGAGGAGGGAGATCAAAGGTCTGACAAAAGAGATGTGTTTTGAGGAGAGTTTTAAAGCGGGGATAGGAGAGTTCCAGATGAAGACATAAAGGGAGTGAATTCCAGAGAGCCGGACCTAAGAAGAAGAAAGCGGAATGACGGGTGAGCTCTAAGTGGGCCTGAGCGGGGGAAGGGAGAAAAAGACGGTTACCAAAAGTGGATCGGAGAAGACGGGCAGAGGGCTGAAGGTGAATGATGTCCGACAAGTATTGGGGGGTGCTGGAATGGAGGGCCTTGTGTGTGAGGATGAGAACCTTTACTACCTCTGAATTAGTTCCCTCCCTCTCCTCTGCTCGTAAGACTACCTGTCCCTTAGACCCTATCCCCACCAATTGGCTCTTGGAGCCCTCACTAACCCTAGTCCCCCCCACATCTGCACCTTAATCAATTCCGGTCTATCAAGTGGAATTTTTCCTTCCCCCTGGATGCATGCCCTTGTATGCCCCATCCTTAAAAAACCTCTTCTCGATCCCTTGGTCCCCCCTGCTCACTAGCGCCCAATTTCCAACCTCCCCTTTCTCTCAACAATTCTGGAAAAATTTGTCTTCGACCAGCTCTCACAACATCTTCATTCCATTAATTACCTCCATCCCCGACAATCCAGCTTCCGTCAGGGAAACAGCGTGGAAACAACTCTGACTGCTCTCCTCAATGAACTCCGTACCTCACACGACCGGGGTGATATCTCGGTGGTGGTCTCCCTTGATCTTTCCTCTTCTTTTGACCTTGTGGCTCACTCTCTTCTCCTCTCACGACTATGGGACGCAGGCCTCCGTGATACTGTCCTTCACTGGTTTCATTCCTTCCTTTCTTCTCATTCCTTCTCCATAGCCTCCTCTACGGACCCACACCCTCTTTCAAATGCTTTCCCCCTTCCCTGTGGTGTCCCTCAAGGCTCTGTTCTGGCCCCCTTATTGTTTAATCTTTTCCTTACACCACTGGCCCTTCGTATCCAGGAGACCAGTCTATCTGCTTTTTTCTATGCAGATGACATAATTATCATTCACCACACTAATCCGCTTCACCCAGATCTCACACCTTTGAACTCATGCTTACTCTCGTCTCCAATTGGCTATCTTCAAATTGTCTCCACCTCAACTTCACCAAAACCTCAGCCATCTGGTTCACATTTGGAAGCCCCTGCCCCTCTCTTATCCCAACCCTTAACCACTCTGCAATTCCTACTGTCTCCTCCTTCAAATACCTTGGTGTTCTCCTCGATTCAAACCTCACCTTCAAAGACCACATATCCCACCTAGCTAAGACATCTTATTTCTTTCTCCAGCAAATTCGATCTGTCCGCCCTTTTCTGTCCCCCTCAGCCATGACCACCCTCACATTATCTACAGTTTTATCATGACTAGACTATTGTAACTCAGTTTTTGCCGGTATCACTAAAGTCCAACTTAGTCGGCTACAACTCATTCAAAATACCACAGCTAGAGTCATCTCTCACTCCTCCCACTATGACCATGTTACCCCTCTACTGCTTCACCTACACTGGCTCCCAGTCGATTACCACATCAAATTCAAGATACTAACCCTAGTTCACCGTACCCTTTACATACATACACCTCAATACCTTCCTGACCTTCTCCACTTCACCACCCCCACACATAGTCTCCACTCTCTTCATATCAATCGACTCCATCTTTCCCCACCGTCTCATGCACATCTACAATCTACCCACCACTCTGCCTTTTTCTTCTACGGTCCAGCTCTTTGGAATTCTTTACCCACCCCGCTTTGTCTGGAAGAGAATTACATTACCTTTCGGTCATTACTCAAAACCCATTTCTTTGCCTCTGCATACAACCTTCCGGCTACAGTCAGTAGACCTGGTTTATCTATGTTTATCTATGTCTACCTCTGTCTTTGTCTTCCCCACGCTCTATACTTTAATCTACTTCCTTCTATTTTTCTCTTTCCTGTCTCAACTATGTAGTTCTTTTCTCGCTATGGGGTTTCTGCCCATCCAGGGATCCCACATTCAAACCACCCCAGACAATCAGTATCCTAGACAAGACAATAGCAAAGGATGAAGTAAGGTACCTGGGCATCACCCTGGACAAATCTTTTAACCTACAATCGCACATTAGCAAAACTGCAGCTAAAGCCTATCACCGACTATGGACTATCAGGAGGCTTAAACCAATCCTCAACCAAAACCACTTCCGCACAGTATGCCAAGCAATCATAACACCTATTCTGGACTATGGAAACTCACTATATCAAGGATTTCCAAAATAAATAGACTATCCACCCACTATAACTGGTCCTGAATACTGCAGCGCACATCACCACAAGCACTGCAAAGTCGGAACACATCACACTCATACTGCGACAACTACATTGGCTCCCAATAATTGCAAGGGTAAAATACAAGTCAATCCTGAACATATTCAAAGTCAGCTACTGCCTTTCAGCAGATGCGCTCCAGGATTTAATAATCAGGGAAGTAACTAGCAGACCTAGGAGGTCCAACAATGGTAACAGACTCAACACACCAACAAGATATCATAAAACAAAACAAGCCACGCCTAAGAGGGTTCCCTCATTGTCAGCTCCTGCCCTGTGTAACGCCCTCCCTGAGGAACTAAGGGCCCTAAATGACAACAAAGACTTCCACAAGTCTCTCAAGACCCTTCTGTTCATGGAGTCCTACAGCCAAGTAATGTAATTTGCCAAGCATTGGTCTCCACTGCAATCGACCCACCGACAACCACACTCAGATAAGAACTAAATGTAGATAGTCTGTATGTTTGTATGACTGACCCCCTTTCCTGTTAAATTTATCCCTACAATCTGTGTTAACCACTTTGATTGAAGGATAACGAGGTATACAAAACTGGCTAAATAGATAGTAGTTAAATAAAAACAAAGAAGGAAAATAAGGTGATCTCTTTTCATTAGACTAACTTTATATTAACAACACAAATACCTTTGACATTAGAATCAAAATGTAGTTCAATTAGATGAAGCAGGACTTCTGATTTGCTGTAGAATGGACTCTGTCAAATGGTGCATGTTTTGCACTAAAAGAGTCTCCCAGTGTGCCATCTGGGGGGTGTTTTAGATGGGTTACTGTGTGGAAGGTAGTTTATGAAGGGTGCTTAGGTTAGTGTGCATACTTTGCTTTATAAGATAGGGGCATAAGTGGTGAGATTCATACAATAGATCTGGGCATAATCACTCACACCAACCCTAGAATTGCTGTGCACACAGGCACCTAGATTTGTCGGTAGGAAACTGTTTGTTATTACATGCGCAAGCATGCACAAACAAACATGCCTTTGCTCCCCCCCTCCCACCTTGTTGCAGGACATGCCAGCGGGGACCCCCATCCTCCAATGGCAGCTGTAGGCTGTGATTCAGAACTACCATTAGCAGGAACTCCATCCCCACAAGCAGAAGAAGAGCTGCTGAAAAAGGCTGGTATCAGCTCTCTGCATAGTTGAGCTTCCACAATGGAGAAAGTTTAGGCAATCTTGTGGCTTCAAATTTTATGGAGGGGGTCATGAGAATGAGAGGGAGACTAGAGAAAGCTTGGGAGGGGGGTCATGAGAGAGAGACAAACACACACACACACACATGCATGCAGAAAGCCCTGACATTCTCCATGAGAAACACACATGCACACCAGCATGCAGCCCCTGACGAGGACCAGCTCCAGAATTGGCTCAAGGTGTTGGCACCCTAGGCAAACCTTAAGCTTTACACCCCTCTGACTTTTAGAAACTATTGCTTAACTTTTCATGCCCTGCTCTTTGCCACCACCACCAGAGGTTGCCACTCTAGGTAATCGCCTAGGTTGCCTAATGGTTGGGCCAGCCCTGTCCCTGACACTCCCCAGAACACACACACACCCCTCTACCATAGCTCACTCATACATACTGTGATGCAGCAGACCAGCAGGGCAGAGAAGAAAATGTTTTAAACGTGAAAAAAGATGTGCACAAGCTGCAGTATTTGCAGGAGCCTGATAGGGGGAGCAAGAGGGACCTCTGGAAGAATGAGGATCCATGCCCTACAGGGTGTAGCCTAAAACCAGCCAGCCTCCAATCCAAGAAGACAGGAACTCCTTTTAAAGGAAGTCAGGAAGACTGGAGGAAGAACAGGAAGAGCAGGTGGAACAAGGAGGACAAGGAGTACAGGAGGAGAAGTAGGAGCAGTGAGAGCTCTGGAGGAAGTGCTTGGACGAGCAGAAGTGACTGGAAAGGCAGAAGTAGCAGTAAAGCCAGAAGCAGCAGAGAAAGCAGCAGAGAACTTGCAGAGCCTTCAGAAGCTGGAGCAGTGGCAGAAACTGCAGAAGCTGGAGAAACTGCAGAAGCTACAGACACTGCTGGAGTCCAGGAAAGAGGTACAGGCCAAAGGAACCTGAAAGGCCAGAGAATACCGAAGGGTCCAGGAGATTCAGGTACGCGGAAGCTGCATTGTGATTGCTGTGGGCAGAACCCAAGCCATATTGCTGGAGCAAGGCAGAATCTCCCTAGGAGTAGGCCACAAGCCTCGTCCCCAGGAAAGAAGCAAGAGTTACAAGGTAACCCATATTGTATTGGAAACAGCCTATGGAAAGGGCAAGAGACAGAAGCTCCCTGTACATGTCCCACTGCTCAAAAGAAAAGGTATGAAAAGTTTTTATTGAATCAGAAACTTTTAAGTAAGCCAGATTTGCAGGAAGTGTGTGTAAACCCTTGGAAGAGAGAAAAACATTCACACTGTAAAAATGCTCATGGCCGACGCCCCACGCTAAACTCCAGACACTGGGAGGTCATACAGCATTTGGGTGAGAAACCTAACTATAGCTTGCTGGGAACTGTTGACTATATCTCAGATACTTTGCAGGAGGAACCGATGCAAGTGGAAGAGGTAGAATCCTTTTCAGAGGAAGAAATGGATTGTAGCTATTGCACCACGGGAAGCGTGGAATGCTTGTGTAATCAGTGAGCACTAAAACCGGTGTAAATAGAAATGCTTGTTTTTGTAACCTTTTTGTGAAAGAACAGTTTTTGTTTTGAACCTGAGTTGTGATTTTTCTGACCTGATGTAAGGACATTTCTGTTGGTGTTTGAAGCCGATCCTTTGTGCAAACTAGGGGAAATAAAGCCTTATTTTTCCCTACACTCGAAGACCTTTTGTTCTCTGGGTATTTTTGGTAATGCAGGACGCTACCAAGGCTATACAACCTTGGGCCCTAGAAAGAAAAACATACCAAACCCAACTTTAATTTTATTTATGTCCGACCTGTCTTGACCACCATTAACCACCAGGGCGGCGTTGTGACATAAAAATGGCGTAGTTGGCAGGATGCTGGATCAGAGCCTTCAAACTACTAAAGAAAAATAAAACTCCTGAATTTAAAAGGAAAAACTTAGATTGCTCTGCTGAAAAACCTGGAGTGAAAACAAGATCCGGAGTGGATCACTTGAAAAACTCGGAGTGGAAGAAAGACCCAGAGTGGAACAGGTGGAATCTGGAGCGGCTTGTGAAAATCCAGAAAGCAGAAAATCCTGTTGCCGGTTTTCAGAGTGGTGAGCTGCGAATGCAACAGCAACTGATGTTCCTGAGCTGAATTCAACACTTACCTCAGGTAAAACGTAATTAAGCCGGGGCAGTGTTGGATGTTAAGGGAAGTTTGAAAAAAAAAACCAAAAAAGGAAAAAAAACCCCAAAAACTAGTGTTGTGAGAGCCACACTTGGTTTTCGTTTTTCTTCTGTTTGTCTCTCTATACAGGTTCACCATGGAGCCAAAGGAGCTCTGTGCCTGGATGGCGCATCAGTTCGACAAGCAAGCCGAATTCGCCCAGGCGAACCAAGCACAAGCTCTGCGTGCCATGCAGGAACAGCAACTGCCGGTATTGCAGACTATGGAAAACTAGTTAGCATTACAGTGGGAGGCGATGGCAAAGGCGAGCGCTGAAAAGCTGCAGGCTGCCGGACCGACTAACCCAGCGAATGGACAATGGACATGCCACGATCTGATCGTGGGGAAGCTAAGTCCCAATGATAATATTGATGACTTTTTAGATTCGTTCACTAGGATTGCAGGTTCAGCAAATTGGCCGCCTGAACAGTGGGCCATTCGACTCGCAGCGTCCCTTACAGGGGAGGCCCTTGCTGCATACAGGTCGATGCCCCCAGCCTTAGCTAACAGCTATGAGGAGGTAGTCACCGCCATAAGGGATCAGTTAGGCCTTACACCATTATCCTACAATAAAATGTTTAGGGCCACCACCCTTAGAGCCGATGAAACCCCAAAAGCCTTAGGCCATAGAATACGGGGTCTGGCGAATAAATGGCTACAGCCAGAAAAAAAAAACGTAGACACATTAATGGACGCGATAGTACTTGAGCAGTACATGTCCGCAGTGCCAAATAGGGTACAGAATTTCTTAATGTTGCAAAATTGCTGTACAACGACAGATGCAATAGCTCTCATGGAGCGCTATTTAAAGGCCGAGAGAGTCACCCAACCCGGGGTAGGGACTCCCAGACTGACACTGGGTATGGAGGCCCAAAGAGTGGAAAGCCCTTCACGGTCCCCATATGGTGTTGTGAAAAGTAATAAGCCTCTAGCAAAAGAGAATGTCAAGAGCTGCTTTACATGTGGGAAAAAGGGTCATCTGAAAAGTGACTGTTACTCACGTACTGCTCTGGTAGGGGAAGCCCCGAGAACAGTACGGGAGGGTTTCGTATTAAATGTGAAGATTCATGGGGTAGATGTAAAAGCGCTCCTGGACTCAGGAGCTGACCAAACCATGATTTTGAAGAGGTTATGGTCTGGGATCAGGGATGGTCAGTTCCGGAGTGTCCAGAGGGTAATGTCAAGATAAAGTGTGTCCATGGAGCGGCTACCCGCTACCCTGTGTATAAGCTGTGGGTGAAGGGATTGGGCATTGAAAAGGAGATGCTAGTGGCAGTCGTGCCTAGGCTACCACAAGAATTGGTATTAGGCCGCGATTGGCCACAATTTAGGAAGAGTATGAAAGAGGGTTTAGCCTCACAGACAATACCAACTTCCACTTGCATTCGGCATGAGCCGGTTGAGAGTCCCAAGCCACAGCCAAATAACCCTAAGAGGGGTACCGATCCTAGGGAAGCCCTAGTTTCTACGTGGTCACATGGCCATGATGCTGAAAAGCCCTCGTGTTCGGGAGAAACTTCCTTAGGAGATCTTCCTTCACATGAGGAACTAATAGGTGATCCCCCAAGGAGGGACCGAAAACCCAAAGCTGAGCGGAGGAGAGAAAGGACGTGCGTTCTCAGGGCAGAGCGGAGTTGGAAGCAGGAAGAGGGATGCCATGGGTGCCTGCGGACCTGATGGAGAGGTTCCCCTCCTTTAAGATGGAGCAGAGAGCAGACCCTGCACTAGCCCATGCATTTGAGCATGCGCAGGAAAGAAAGGATTCTTTCCCCAGATTCCTCACGGAAGAAGACATACTTTATCGGGAGATTAAGGACCCTCGTACCGGAAATATTAGGAAACAGTTGGTGGTCCCGAATACCTTTAAATCCCTGGTTTTGCGGCTGGCCCACGACCATCCAGTAGGGGGCCATAAGGGAGCACAGGGCACCCTTGAACAGATTTTGGCCCAATTTTACTGGCCAGGAGTCTTTCGGGAAACCTCTCGCTTTTGCAAGTCTTGCGCATCATGTCAAAGAGTCACTCCTCATCGACCAACTGAAGTACCGCTGGTTCCGATGTCCATAATCTCGGAGCCGGTAAGGAAACTTGCCATGGACATAGTTGGACCCCTCATCAAAACACCTAGAGGATTCCAGTATATCCTGGTGATTATCGACCAAGCTACCCGCTTCCCATGGGCGGTTCCCCTGAGAAACATTTCGGCAAAGTCAATTGCCATAGAATTAGTCAAGTTATTCTGCGAGATAGGGTTCCCGCAGGAGGTCTTGACAGATAGAGGGAGTAACTTCTTATCGAAGTACCTCGCACAAGTTTCGGACGCTTTTGGCATCCATCATGTGAAGACAGCCGCCTACCACCCCCAATGCAATGGTCTGGTGGAACGACTAAACCAGAGCATAAAACAAATGCTTCGTCGAGCATTGGGTGGCCAAATGACGGAGTGGGACACCATGTTGCCATTTATCCTGTATGCCTGTCGGGAAAGAAAACAGACTTCCTTGGGTACCTCGCCGTACGAACTTATGTATGGACGACCACCCCGAGGTATATTGGACGTCCTAAGAGAACAATGGATTGAACCCATTGAGACGGAGATGGGCGTACCTTTATTCTTAAAGAACTTAAGAACCCGCCTGAAAAGAACCTCCCGGTTTGCAGGCGAAAGTCTACAGGAGAGTCAACAAAAACAGAAAAGATACTATGATAGGCATGCCAAACCCCGGCACTTAAAGGTCGGAGAAAAGGTGATGGTCTTGATATCGGGCGCCACTCCTCTAAGTTTGAAGCCCGGTGGAAGGGGCTTCATACAGTGGTTAAGCCTATAGGATCAACTTCCTACTTGATCCAGGATGAAAAAGGACATACACAAGTATATCATGCCAATATTCTTCGGCCCTGGCATGAGCGGTCAGTTTTGCTGGCTTCGGCTGAGAACATATGCCACCCTGAACCGATACCGGTGGGCAACCGACGAGGAAAGTACGGGACCAGTCAGCTGCAGAAGAACGCGGTATCGTGTATTACGTGCTGTGTAAAAGAAACTTCACCAGCCCGTAATATTTTAAGAAGGGGGATGTGTGATGCAGTAGACCAGCAGGGCAGAGAAGAAAATGTTTTAAACGTGAAAAAAGATGTGCACAAGCTGCAGTATTTGCAGGAGCCTGATAGGGGGAGCAAGAGGGACCTCTGGAAGAATGAGGATCCATGCCCTACAGGGTGTAGCCTAAAACCAGCCAGCCTCCAATCCAAGAAGACAGGAACTCCTTTTAAAGGAAGTCAGGAAGACTGGAGGAAGAACAGGAAGAGCAGGTGGAACAAGGAGGACAAGGAGTACAGGAGGAGAAGTAGGAGCGGTGAGAGCTCTGGAGGAAGTGCTTGGACGAGCAGAAGTGACTGGAAAGGCAGAAGTAGCGATAAAGCACAGTTACTTACCTGTAACAGGTGATCTCTGGGAACAGCAGGAATTAGTCCTCACATATGGGTACGTCGGAACTGACGGAGCCTGCTCGGGAAAGCTCCCCAGCTTCCTAGAAAGGAAGCTTTTGGGGCCTCCCACTGCACATGCGCGCTGCCTTCCCGCCTTCCTGACCAGCTCTCCTCAGTTCGAGTTTATAGCTGAGACAATAGAGAGAGGAAAGGAAGATAGATAGAAGATACAACTCCTAGGGGAGGTGGGTGGGTTGTGAGGACTAATTCCTGCTGTTCCCAGAGATCACCTGTTACAGGTAAGTAACTGTGCTATCTCCAGGAACAAGCAGGAATAAGTCCTCACATATGGGGACTCCCTAGCTAAGATGCCTGGGAGATCCCCTTCCAAGGGTTCGCCATCTTCGTATGGATCTCAGGCATCCATCCTGGGAAGGTGGGCAGGAGTTGTTCAAGTATGGAACAGGTGTTTGAGGACAGCCTGACCAAACAAGGCATCCCGGCGGGAGTCCTTGTCCAAATAGTAATGGGCTGTGAAGGTATGAACCGAGGCCCAGGTGGCGGCTCGACAGATCTGATCTATGGATACAGAGTGAAGATGAGCCATAGAAGTGGCCATGGCTCTCACATTGTGAGCTGTGACATGGCCTTCCAGAGAAATGTTTTTACTCTGGTAAGCAAAGGAAATACACTGAGCAATCCAATTGGAAAGTGTACGTTTGGAGACTGGAAGTCCCAAATGAGAAGGATCAAAAGCCACAAAAAGCTGGGAAGACTTTCGATGTGGCTGAGTCCTGTTGAGGTAAAAGGCAAGAGCTCTTTTACAATCCAGAGTATGAAGGTTCCTCTCTGCACTGGATGCATGAGGAGCCGGGAAAAAGACAGGTAGATATACCTCTTGATTAAGATGAAAAGGCGAGACCACTTTGGGCATAAAGTGGGGATTCGTCCTAAGGACCACCTTACCATGATGGAACCTAGTATAAGGTGGATGAGCCACTAAAGCCTGTAGTTCACTGATGCGGCGAGCCGAAGTGACTGCAATAAGGAAAAGGACCTTCCAGGAAAGAAATTTCAAGGAGGTAGAAACCAACGGTTCAAAAGGTGGCTTCATAAGCTGACCTAGAACTAGGTTCAAATCCCATGCTACCGGAGGAGGCCGGATGGGAGGCTTAGTTAGAGTCAGGCCTCTCATGAACCTTGCAATAAGAGGATGAGAGGAGACAGGTTGTCCATTTATAGGTTTTAAGGATGCTGCAATAGCACTCAAATGGACTCTTACTGAATTCGTCTTAAGGCCTGCATTAGAAAGATGCAGGAGATAGTCTAGTAGAGAATTCAAAGGAAGTGCTAGAGGGTCAAGACCCTGTTGAGCACACCAAATGGAAAAGAGTTTCCATTTGAAAGCATAGGAACGCCTCGTGGAGGGTTTCCTAGAGGCATGAAGGATATCTTTCACTGGTTGAGAAAGATTGAAGTCATGAAGGCTTAGGCCTTCAGTAACCAAGCTCTGAGGTGTAGGGACTTGGGGTTGGGGTGCCACAAAGTCCCCTCCTCCTGAGACAGAAGGTCTGGCGCAGCTCCCAGGTCCAGGGAGGGTCCCTGGGAGAGATGCAAAAGTAGAGGGAACCACACTTGGCGTGGCCAGCGTGGAGCTATGAGGATCGATCCGTGATCCCTCTGGAGTTTGAACAGAGTCTTGGGAATCAAAGGAATGGGTGGAAAGGCATATAGGAATTCCTGACCCCAATGCAGGAGAAAGGCGTCGTTGGCCTGAGCTCCCTGACACGGAGTCCTGGAACAGAACCGGGGAAGTTTGGCATTCCACGGACTTGTAAAGAGGTCTATGTCCGGGGTTCCCCATTCCGGAAAGATTCTGCCTATCTGGTCCATATGTAGGGACCATTCGTGTGGAAGCAGAACTCGACTGAGTCTGTCTGCCCGAGAGTTTTGAACCCCTGGAAGATATACTGCCAGAAGATGAATTTGATGCTCTCTGGCGAAGGCCCATAATCTGAGAGCTTTGTTGCAAAGCGACAGAGAGCCTGTCCCTCCTTGTTTGTTTACGTAGAACATGGCCACCTGATTGTCTGTCTGAACTAGGACGGTCAGGTTGACAAGGAGGGTATGGAAGACTTTGAGGGCAAAGAAGATTGCTCGCAGTTCCAGGAGGTTGATGTGAAGGGTGGTCTCCTGTGGAGACCAAGTACCCTGAGTGGAGAGGGATTGTAGATGGGCTCCCCACCCTGTTTGGGAGGCATCTGTTGTGAGGGTTGCTTGGGGCAACAAAGGTTGGAAGGGGGCCCCCAACAACAGATTCTTGGTGGATATCCACCATTGGAGGGACCAAAACAGACGCTTTGAGATGAGGATTTGGTCGGAGAGCGCTCCTGATGCCCGAGTCCACTGGGTGGCCAAGGTCCATTGAGCTGCTCTCATATGAAGACGAGCGTAGGGCACCACGTGTACCGTGGAGGCCATGTGGCCCAGAAGTCGCAGCATTTCTCTGGCTGTCAAGTGACTGCTGGACTGAGCTTGGGAGGCCAAGTACACCAGACGTTGGCCCCGGACTTGAGGTAGGTAGGCCCTTGCAGTGGTGGTGTCCAACTGGGCCCCTATGAATTCCAGAGACTGAGTAGGGATAAGTTGAGACTTGGGAAGGTTTATCACCAGTCCCAGATACTGCAGAATGTGCCTTGTGCGGTCCAGGGAAATCTGGGCCTCTGACTGAGATGGAGCTCTGATGAGCCAGTCGTCCAGATATGGGAATACAAAAATTCCCAGACCTCTTAGAAATGCGGCAACAACTGCCATGCATTTGGTGAACACTCTTGGAGCAGAGGCTAGACCGAAGGGAAGTACTCTGTACTGGAAATGTTTTCCCTGAACCAGAAATCTTAGATATTTTCTGTGGGATGGGTGGATGAGTATATGTGTGTACGCATCCTTGAGATCTAGAGAACAAAGCCAATCCTGACTCTGAAGGTATGGAAGGAGAATGCCTAGAGAAAGCATTTTGAATTTCTCCTTGTACAGAAATTTGTTCAATTCTCTCAGATCTAGGATAGGTCTGAATCCCCCTGTCGTCTTTGGTATGAGAAAATAAGGGGAGTAGAATCCTGTCCCTTGTTGAAGAAGAGGAACCTCTTCTATTGCCCCTTGGGCAAGGAGAGAAGAGATTTCCTGACCCAACAGGCCCAGGGGAGATGGGGGAGAATTGAAGTGCCTCACCATGGTATATGGAGGAAGGTTGGAAAAATGAAGTTTGTAGCCCTCTCTGATGATAGAGAGGGTCCATTGCTCTGATGTAATTTGCCCCCATCTGGGAGCAAAGTGTGCTAACCTTCCGGGAATGGTGAGGGGCTCTGGTTGTTCTAGAGCCAGAAAGGTTAAGTTCTCTAGGGGCAAGTCAAAACCCCTGAGGGGGTTGAGCCTGCTGAGGAGTGGCAGACACTGCAGGCTTTGACCTTGCCTGTTTAGGCTGCTGACGTTTTAGCAGCAAAGCGAGGCTGAGAAGATTGTTGGCCAGTATTTGTGGAAAATCTGGCCTTCTTGTAGTAAGGCCTCTTGAAAGACTTTTTCTTGGCAGGAGTAGAGGTAGACTTAGAAAGTCTATCTAAGGTAGCATTTTCTGCATCCATTTGAGTGGCTTTAATTTGCCAGTCTTTACCAAATAAGTTCTCACCTATACAGGGCAGATTCTGTAAGCCATCCAGGACCCAGGGTTCTAGGTCAGAGGCCTGGAGCCAAGCAAGTCGTCGGGCTGCAATAGCAATGCCCGAAGCTCTACCGGCACCCTCAAAGGAATCAAAAGCTGCTCTGTTGGAGAACTTAGAAACATCTAGAAGCTGTTTCACCAGAGAAATGGACTCCTCCTTTCTATCCTCAGGGATAAAGGAGGCAAAATGCCATACCTTTAGGGCAAGTTCCCTTAGAAACATGCCCATATACAGACTGTATGAATTAATCCTGGCTATAAGCATACTAGCCTGGAAGATTTTCCTACCAAAAGAGTCTAGGGTCTTACATTCCCGCCCTGGAGGGGTAGAAGAGTGCCTTTTGGTACTCTTAATCTTTTTCAGCACAGACTTCACCACAATGGAATGGTGAGGCAGCTGAGTTTTTTGAAAACCAGGAGAAGGAGGGACCCGGTACATGGTGTCCAACCTACGGGAATGAGGAGACAACGTTAGAGGAGCCTCCCATAAGTCCATCAAGTGTTCTTGAAGGATTTCATGGATAGGCAGGGTGACTGCCTCTTTAGGAACCTTAGGGTATCCTAAAATATCCAATTTCTTTGATCTAGGTTTTTTTTCAGAGGATGTGGTAATAGAAAGTCCTTTAGCTACTTCTATAATGAAGTCTTGAAAGGACAAATCCTCTGGTGGAGACATTCTCCTCTTTGGGGAAGAAGGCTCTTCAGGAAGAACTAGAGACAGCTCATCAGAGTCATCAGAGGAGTCAAAATCCTCAGAAGAATCAGAGTATCCTCTATTTGCTTCCAACGCACGATACGCATACCGATCGGTATCGACATCGGGTGTACCGGGTATGGGATCGGTATCGGGTGAAAACCCGGATCAGGCATGCGGAACCGATCTGCGTTTGGAAGACGATGGTCTCGGTTCCGGTATGGAAGACAGTACCGGAACCGGAACCGGACCCGGAACCGCTAGATGCGGTACCGAGGGCGTTGCAGCGTTAATGAAAGCCAGAACGGCCTGCTGCATGGTCTGGACAGTATTGCCCATAGACGCCACTGCTGCCTGGATGTCGGTACCGGCATGGGCCGGTACCCCAGAGCAGTCTAACAGGTGATCAGTCGAGGCCATGCCATCGATGTCAACCTGTAACCCCATAGATGGTGCTTTGGAAGCCAGAGCTTTCCGCCGGGGTTGTTTGGCTGGGGCAGGGTCCTCTGACTCAAAATTGAGGGCCTCTCAATACTTTGAAGGAGATTTGCCTTTTGAGGACCTGCCCGAAGAAGGTTTGGTTACCTGAGATCCATCCGGAGAGGAAGACCTGGATGACTGTGATGCTGGATTATCTGAAGCAAACAGCACATGGAATTTGTTGGCCCGGTTCTGCAAACCACGTTTAGACATCTGGGAGCAGGACGGGCAGTCCGGAATGGAGTGGTCAGGTCCCAAACATTTAAGACACCAGTCATGGGTGTCTGTAACAGAAATAACAGCACTACACTTGGTACACTTCTTGAAACCAGGGGCTGGTTTCTCCATGAGGAGAATTTGTGTAGGCCTGAGGCCTAACCAAAGTCACCAAAAATGCAATGTGTGCCTTCGAGTCAGTCCTGACTCCTGGCGACCCAGAAGCTCCTGGGTTTTCTTGGCAGTGTCACTGGAAGTAGATTGCCAGGCCTTTCTTCCGAGGCAATGGAGGGTTAAGTGACTTGCCCAAGGCCACAAGGAGTGCTAGTGGGAATCGAACCCTGGTTGCTTGGTTACCAAGCCAGTGTCCTAACCACTAGGCTACTCCTCCACTCCACCAAGTTGTGCTAAATAAAAGTTTGGGTTTTTTTTGAAAGAAAAGAAAAGAGAGACCGGCGGTACCGGTTTCGGTATGGGGAAGGCAGGTACGCGGTCTAAAGAAACAAACTAAAACAAGAATTTCTTCAGCGGTGACAGGAACACGACCTGCTGGCTCCGCGGAAAAAGAGAAACTGAGGAGAGCTGGTCAGGAAGGCGGGAAGGCAGCGTGCATGTGCAGTGGGAGGCCCCAAAAGCTTCCTTTCTGGGAAGCTGGGGAGCTTTCCCGCGCAGGCTCCGTCGGTTCCGATGTACCCATATGTGAGGACTTATTCCTGCTTGTTCCTGGAGATAGCCAGGAGCAGCAGAGAAGGCAGCAGAGAACTTGCAGAGCATTCAGAAGCTGGAGGAGTGGCAGAAACTGCAGAAGCTGGAGAAACTGCAGAAGCTACAGACACTGCTAGAGTCCAGGAAAGAGGTACAGGCCAAAGGAACCTGAAAGGCCAGAGGATACCGAAGGGTCCAGGAGATTCAGGTACGCGGAAGCTGCATTGTGATTGCTGTGGGCAGTACCCAAGCCATATTGCTGGAGCAAGGCAGAATCTCCCTATTAGTAGGCCACAAGCCTAGTCCCCAGGAAAGAAGCAAGAGTTACAAGGTAACCCATATAGTATTTGAAACAGCCTATGGAAAGGGCAAGAGACAGAAGCTCCCTGTACATGTCCCACTGCTCAAAAGAAAAGGTATGAAAAGTTTTTATTGAATCAGAAACTTTTAAGTAAGCCAGGTTTGCAGGAAGTGTGTGTAAACCCTTGGAAGAGAGAAAAACATTCACACTGTAAAAATGCTCATGGCCGACGCCCCACGCTAAACTCCAGACAGGGCCGGCCCGTCCATTGAGCAAGAATGTTTTTTGCACAGGGCCCCGCGTTTCAGGGGGCCCCGCGCAAAAAACATTCTTAAGCATCCCAAGTTAAAAAAAAAAAAAAACCGGCTGCTTCTGCCGCGGCAGCTTCAAGAGCTCTGCCGCGGCAGCATCAAGAGCTCTGCCGCGGCAGCATCAAGAGCTCTGCCGCGGGGCCCCCCCCTGCCCGGCAGAGCCTCCGTGCATCTTCAGCTCTTCACGTCCAAAACGCGGGCTTCTTTCAGAGCCGCGAGAGTTTCTTTTCTCGCGGCTCTCTTAATCCCGCGGGGCTGATGGGATTTCCCATCACCCTCGGCGGGATTAACAGAGCCGCGAGAAAAGAAACTCTCGCGGCTCTGAAAGAAGCCCGCGTTTTGGACGTGAAGAGCTGAAGATGCACGGAGGCTCTGCCGGGCAGGGGGGGGGGCCCCGCGGCAGAGCTCTTGATGCTGCCGCGGCAGAGCTCTTGAAGCTGCCGCGGCAGACGCAGCCGGTTTGGGTTTTTTTTTTAATTTTAATTTGGAATGATAGGGGGGGGTGGTTAGGACTGGTAATGGCTATGGGAGGGGGGGGAGGCTAAACTGGAAGTAGGCGGATGGGAGGGGGAGGCTAAACTGGAAGTGGGCTGATGGGGGGGGGGGTGAGGACTGGTAATGGGCCAGGGGGGTGGGGTGGTTAGGACTGGTAATGGGCCAGGGGGGGGGGGGGGTGGGGTGGTTAGGACTGGTAATGGGCCATGGGGGGGGGAGGCTAAGACTGGAAGTGGGCTGATGGGGGGGGGGTTAGGACTGGTAATTGACTATGGGGAGGGGGCTAAGGCTGGAAGTGGGGGGGTAGGACTGGAAATGGGCTGATGGGGGGGTTAGGACTGGTAATGGGCTATGGGGGGGCTAAGACTGGAAGTGGGCTGATGGGGGGGGGGTAGGACTGGTAATTGGCTATGGGGGGGGGCTAAGACAGGAAATAGGCTGATGGGGGGGCTAGGACTGGAAATAGGGTGATGGGGGGGTTAGGACTGGTAATGGGCTATGGGGGGCTAAGACTGGAAATGGGCTGATGGGGGGGTAGGACTGGTAATTGGCTATGGGAGGGGGGCTAAGACTGGAAATAGGCTGATGGGGGTCTAGGACTGGAAATAGGGACATGGGGTGATACGACCAAATAGGCTGATGGGGGGTTAGGACTAGTAATGGGCTATGAGGAGGCTAGGACTGGAAATGGGCTGAGTGGAAGGAGGGCTTGAACTGCAAATAGCTGATGGGGACGGGGGCTTGGAATGGAAATGGGTTGTGAGGGGGAGGGAGCTAGGACTGGAAATGGGTGAGGGGGGGGCTAGGACAGGAAATGGGCTGATGGGCTAGAATAGGACTGGAAATTGGCTGTTGGGGGGTGCTAAGATTGGAAATGGGCTGTGGTGGGGGTTTGGATTGAAATGGACTCATGAAGGGGCTAGAACTGGAAGTAGGCTCATGGGGGGCTTGGATTGGAAATGGGCTGAGTGGAGGGGAGCTAGGATTTGACATGGGCTGATGGTGGGGCTAGGAAAGGACTAGAAATGGGCTCATGGGGGGCTGGGATTGGAAATGAGCTGATGGAGGGACTTGGATGGGACTGCAAATAGATGGGGGAGCTAGGACTGGAAATGGGCTTATGGGGGGCTAGGACTGGAAATGGGCTGATGCGGGGACTAGAAGGGAGCGGATGCTGGGTGGGACTGGAACTAGAATGGAGCTGATGTTGGGGGAGGATTAGAATGGGATGGAGCTGGGAGAGTGAAATGGAGAGGGAAAAAATATTTTGTGTGGGAGGGAAGACAAATCTACAATTGTCCGGATATTGGGAGAGTAAGTGGGGATTGAGGATGGAGGGGTAAAATTTGAGTGGATGAAATAGGAATGAGGAAAGAGCAAAAAGGAGAAAGATTAGTATGTTAAAGCAGATGTAGAGAGAGAATGGAAAAAAACTAGAAGAGAGAAGAAAAGACAAATGGACAGCAGACGATGAAGAATTAGCGGAAGACACGAAGAAACCAGAAGAAAGTGGCTGGAGCAATTGCAGCTGAAAAAAAATGCACAAAAGGTAGAAAAATATCTCTTTATTTTGAATTTATTAATTGGAATATGTCAGCTCTGGGAAATGTGCATCATTAACGTCTGCGCTTTGTTTAGTACAAGAGCAAATTAATGTATAGTTTTATTTCTACAGTGTTGTACATTCCAAGTTTGGCTTTTGGGATTCCCAGTTTAATTATTGTCTTCCTGTTTCTAAATTGTGATTCCTTGTTTGGTGATGGTCTATGTTCTGCATGTGTAACTGAGCTGAGGTATTCTGTTTATGTAATTCCTATTTGACATTGCCACTTGTTCTCTTTCCCCAGTAGGTCATGTATTGTTGTTCTCTGAAATGTATTGGTTTAATATTTGCAGCGTTTCCTTTTGATAGTCAGGGTATGGTGTTTTATGAGTCCTGGTAGTGCTGTTAGGATACGGCGGGTTTGCTATGGGTTCTAAATGGGCAGTGTTTGTAGTAGTTCCTAATGTGCCTGGCGGTTGGTATTGGATTATAGTAATGTAGAAGTCTTTTAGTCTTTCTTTATTCATACACTCATTAAGAGGCATGTTTACTAAAAGTTCGTGTATGGTAACATTATGCAAATATTTATGCAAATGAGGCCCCTTATGCAAATGAGGCCCCGCACCGAGTCTCCGCACATGGCCCCGCACCCCCCTTGGGCCGCCCCTGACTCCAGACACTGGGAGGTCATACAGCATTTGGGTGAGAAACCTAACTATAGCTTGCCGGGAACTGTTGACTATATCTCAGATACTTTGCAGGAGGAACCGATGCAAGTGGAAGAGGTAGAATCCTTTTCAGAGGAAGAAATGGATTGCAGCTATTGCACCACGGGAAGCGTGGAATGCTTGTGTAACCAGTGAGCACTAAAACCGGTGTAAATAGAAATGCTTGTTTTTGTAACCTTTTTGTGAAAAGAACAGTTTTTGTTTTGAACCTGAATTGTGATTTTTCTGACCTGATGTAAGGACATTTCTGTTGGTGTTTGAAGCCGATCCTTTGAACCTTTGTGCAAACTAGGGGAAATAAAGCCTTATTTTTCCCTACACTCGAAGACCTTTTGTTCTCTGGGTATTTTTGGTAATGCAGGACGCTACCAAGGCTATACAACCTTGGGCCCTAGAAAGAAAAACATACCAAACCCAACTTTAATTTTATTTATGTCCGACCTGCCTTGACCACCATTAACCACCAGGGCGGCGTTGTGACAATACACACGTCACCTTTGCATCATGCTGTACCACTACACAGACACACACATTCTCTCCAGACAGACTTTCCTTGCAAAACATCTTTTTCCTACAGATCTTAACCCTTAATCAGCCTGCGCTGCTGCCTGCCAGTGGTCTTCAGCAAGGGCTGATGCTCTAAGTAAACCTTTAATCTTGTGCCTTTGCCTGTAGCTCTAGCAACCTACCTGCTCAGCCCCTGTGGCCAGCAGAAGAAAGGGTGTTTAATAGCAAGAGGGCAAGTCGATTATGGGATCCAGTGACTCCTATCGCAAGATTGGCCCTGAGCAGAAGAGGAAAGAGAGCTATTAAATGCCCTCCTTCCTACCAGTCATGGGAGCCAAGCCACTGGGGTAAGCCCTACCCCCAACGATACGAGCCATCCTAGATCTAACATCTTTCAGGAAGGCATTAAAGACATACCTGTTCCAACTAGCCTACTACCAGCCACCCTAAACAAGACCTAAGTTATAAACGATGGCTAACACTTAACATATAGCTACCTGCTCTCAACATTGTTTCCAACCCATGTTAAACTGTCCTATCCAAAACTGTTTGATGTTTTAATGTTTTACTGTTAACCGTTCATGTTAATGCCAATTCAATGTAAATTGCTCTATACAAATCAGTTTATTGTTCACATTATATGTAAACTGCACTGATCTGAAAAGCACGGTATATAAAAACAAATAAATAAAATAAGCACTGAGTAGGGCCTCTGGGAGAGAATTTAAATTACCGCCCTCTGCCATTTGTCGCCCCAGGAATCTCAGTGATCTAGGCAACTGTTTCGTTCACCTAATGAAAGCCCCGGCCCTGGCTTCAGCTAATATAGATCAAAGCATCTTGCTTATCCTTCAGCACTGAGCTCATATAGACAGAAACACTCACAATATCTCGTTCCTGCTCCTGGATGTCTACATTTGATCTGGGGTCCATTGAAGGTGATTGATATCCATTTTGCCTCTGTGATCTGAGGTCTGAAATGCACAAGAATCAGTGAGGTCATCGCTTAGCAGACTCATATGCAAGTAAAGTCATGTCGGGATACGCAGAAGTGCGCAGAGACCATCCCTTCCAGCATGTAACTTCATGTTTCAGTCAGTCATTTATCACTTATTTTTGTAAACTTAAGGATCAGTTTTCAAACAGAGTTACACGTTTACCTGTGGAGGATGGAGTCCCTAACAGGCCAATCCGAAAGCCAGCTCTGAAGTCGCGCGCTATTAACCCTGTACGCCTCTATGCAGTGCACCAATGGCACACGACTTCATCACTGGCATGCTGAAAAGGGCACCAATATCAGCATTAAACTAGGAAACAAGCCAAACACAAGCACACAGAAGTCAGCGCAAGTTTGGCATGCTCTCCCAGAAAAACAGGGTCATCTGAGAGGAAGTTTAACACTTCACCTCAGACAATCCAGGCATTGGGGAAAGTCTCCAATGACATCAAAATACTGTCCGGGGACCAGTGCCCTCAATCCAACCCCCTGATGGAAACCAAATCCCTGGTGGCCCGGTGGCCCTGATCCCATTTCTTGTTCTATGTAAACTGCTTTGACCTGGTGAAAAATGGTATATAAGCCCTACTAAATAAATAAATATAAGATAGAAATTGCCTTATATGGCGGTCTGACCCCGCCCGTGCATCCCAGGATGCACTGCGTGGGGCCAGGTGCCACTATTTTTCAAGATAGTGGCATAAGAGCACATGGGCAATGCACCTGCTCCATTGTAAAGGCATCAAACAAAATCTAATATTCATCAAGCCCAATACCTATACACTCTCAAACTCTATAGGGAAACCATTAACTCCACTAAAAAAGACCATTACTCCAAATTACTATCTAAATCATTAAACCGCCCAAGAGAATTAGTTGAGATAGTAAAATCCCTAACTGTAAATACAGCCAACAAAGACTCTACCAACCTCGTAATAAGACCCCAGGCCCTAGCCAATTGTTACAAGGAAAAACTAAAACAGATACCAATCACCACAACCAAGGAAATACCTGATTACACCACACAAAACAACTCTTGGTCAAACTTCTATCCTACAACCAAGGACACTATTAAACACATCATTTCTAAACTAAATATTACCACATCTTACCTTGACCCCTGTCCTGTAAGCTGGATAAAAGACACAAAATCAGAACTCTCAACTTTTATCCTACCCATTATCAATCTGTCATTACAGAACGGTCAACTACCAACCTCACTTAAACATGTACTCATCCACCCAATCTTAAAAAAACAAAACCTTAGACAAAACCTCACCAACATTATATAGACCCATCTCAAGCCTCCCCTTCATGACCAAACTTATAGAAAAAGTAGTCCTAATCCAGCTTCATGATCACATAGAGTCATCTCCACCTCTAGACGAACAATATGGTTTTAGGCCTTTCCATGGAGTTGCAACCTTACTAACAGTCCTATTTGACAGACTCACACGA
This sequence comes from Ichthyophis bannanicus, assembly GCA_033557465.1. Lineage (NCBI taxonomy): Eukaryota > Metazoa > Chordata > Amphibia > Gymnophiona > Ichthyophiidae > Ichthyophis > Ichthyophis bannanicus. The sequence goes on from CM066045.1 coordinate 198,472,744, forward strand.
GGCATAGACGACACAAAACAGGTCTTTCTCTTAGTATTCCTGGATATTACTGCTGCCTTTGACAGCATAAACCATCAGATCATGCTCAACAGGCTTCAAAAGATAGGCATCAAAAATACCGTCCTAAATTGGTTCACCTCATACTTAACTAATAGAACACAACAAGTAAAAATTGATTAACATAACTCCAAATACTACAAACAAGAACAAGGCCTACCACAAGGCTCAGCATTATCGGCATTGCTATTTAACATTTACCTTCAGCCCATCTGCTCCGTATTCAAAAAATTCCAAATATACTTTCACATTTATGCCGACGATATAATGTTATATCTCCCTATTAACACATTAAATTCTGCAAATCAACAACTTGCTGACTGTTTTTCAAAAATAATTCAATGGCTAGAAAAACACAACCTCAAGATCAACTTTGCCAAAACAGAAGCCATGTATGTAACTAGAAATCAGAGCTTCTCTCCCCCAACAACCATCGGATTACAAAATATAAGCATAACAGTCAAAAGTGAGGTGAAATACCTCAGCATACTCATCGACCACACCCTCAACATGTCATCACACAAAAACCAAACTACTAAAGAGATATATAAGCTCAAAATGCTAAAACAACTCCACCCACTACTTCATCTCAATGACTTTATATCCATCATCCACTCAATCGTAACTCCCCACTTTGATTACGCCAACACAATCCTTCAGTGTATCACCAAAGAGGTCTCAAGACAACTCCAACTAGCACAAAATGTGGCAGCACAGATCTCAATGCAGATCAACCCAACAGAACACATCACCCCTATCCTGTGCAACCTCCATTGGCTCCCCATCCAGAGCTGCATAATCGTAACATTCAAATTAATCAAAGATACTGCTCCATCCTTCCTATCCACCCTTATTACAAAAGAAGAACACAACAGAATCAAAACCAAAATAAGCTCAAAATGCCTAATGATTTCAGAAAATCAAAAAAGATGACCAACAACTAAGCATTTTCCCACACTGCCCCCATACTATGGAATGCCCTCCCCGCCAACCTAAGGGAAACTAACGATCTCATCACATTCAGAAAAAAAGCTTAAAACCCATCTATTTACCCCTCATTTCAGCACCCAACCCAATCACAACAACTCAAACCACACCCTCCCGCCCTAAAAAAACTCTACTTAACTCCTCTTATCTACAAAGCCTAATAATGTATATTGTTTAAATTGTTCTATGTAATGGAATATGTAATGTTTCAGTACTATCCTAACTGTTACATGTAAACTGCTTTTGATCGTCTGGAAAAAAACTCAGTATAAAATTGTTTAATAAATAAATAAATAGAGGTACCAGGAAAGGAATGGGGGGTTCAGGGCTGCTGGGCCATCAGGAGTATTTTTAATTGGGTGGGGGATTCGGGGCTGCTGGGCTACCAGGGTCATTTTTAATTGGGTTGGTGAGGAGATCGGGGGTCACTGGGTCATCAGGGTTATTTTTAATTGGCTGGGTAGGTGGGTGGGGAATAAGGGCTGCTGGGTCACCAGAGTTCTTTTTAATTGGGTGGTGGGGGGTTTGGGGAAGCTGGGCCACCAGGGTTATTTATTTTTTCCATATTTATATTTTTTTAATATTTATACAATCCATTCTAGTACAAACAAGAATGACGGAAAACACAATATTTCAATCACATAAAACGAAAATACATTCCAAATTCTAATCATCAAATATTAGACCACAATATAACAAATAAAGGAAATAAGAGGGGGCCCCCAGGAAATAAAAAAGAGATAATCATATCCCAAAGGAAAAAAAAACATTATTAGCAGGGTGAGAATTTGTGTCAGCCATATTGGATGCTGTATTAACCATAATCTCCTCCCTGGCCACCAGAAAATCCAACAATTGATCAGATTAAAAAAAACCCAACCACTTTATCTTTATAGGTAACTATACAACAAAAGGGAAATCTTAAAACAAAAGTCCCACCAAGGGAAAGAACACTAGGCCGAAAACCTAAGAATTCCTTTCTCCTCAGCTGGGTAGCTCGTGAGAGATCAGGAAAAATATAAACTTTTGAACCTAGGAAAGATAAGGTGAAGTTCCTGATATATGCCCGAAGAACTACAGACTTATCCGCTTCCAAGGCCAGGGTCACAAGCAAGGTGATCCACTCAGTGACCACCCTAAAAAAATCCTCCAGGAAAGCAGTCAAATCCCCAGAGATATGAGGTGTATTACCTAAAGCAGAGCCACCAGAACTGGTGCCACAGACAAGTACTGCACTCTCACTGTGAGGGGCAAATTATCCCTGGGAAGTTTAAGTATCTCCTGGAAATATTTGCACACCATCTAAGAAGCCAATACAATAGGAGACTTAGGAAAATTCAATAGCCTCAAATTACTCCTGCTGACTTGATTCTCCAAATATTCCGCTTTCCTGGAGAGCAGAGTCTTGTCCTTAACCTGGGCAGCACACAGTCCATGAAGATGTCCCAGCTGAGCTTCAACACGGGGCAGCCGACCAGCTTGTTCCTCCTGGATCCTTGTAGCCTCAGAAACAGCATTCTTCAAAGAAAACAGCTCAGCACTAACAATACCCACCACAGACATTAGGGAGGTGTTCATAGTAGCAACTGCATCCCATAGTGCTTCTACAGTAATGTTATAACAGGAGGTTTAATCAAACCCCCCGACACTGGCAACAAACCAACTCCACCACTCAAAGCCACAGAATCCCCAACAAGTGGAGCTGATCCCAATGCGCTTCCACTACAGCAGAAGGAGGAGGAGCAGCTACCACCTCACTGAAGCCCTCTTCACTCCCACACGCCGGCGAACTCAGCTGCAACCTGGCGAGGAGCACTCCAGCAGGAAAATCAACATTTCCAGGTCAAGGGGGGGGGGTCTGCTGCTCAGGAGACAGCCATACCCCAATGCACAGGGCCGCCAAGAGCTCCTCTGCCAGCCCCGCCGAAGATGACACTCCAGTCACAGCTGAGGCAAAGCCACACGCCGCCAAAGTCTTCTCCCCAGAGATAATACTGGCAGCCAAGCTCGAGGGTAGGCTGACTTGCTTATGTTTCCGCTGCCCCATTGTCTCCAAGGAGCCGCAGAATCCGGCAGAGAAAAGGTGAGTGTGGAGCATCTCAGCAGTGAAAGCTCCTTGTCACCATATTGCCCCCTCCTGCCACCAGGGTTATTTTTAATTGGATGGGTGAGGGGATCAGGGCCACTGTGCCACCAAGGTTTTTTTTAATTGGCTGGGTAGGTGGTTGGGGGGATTGGAGCCGCTGGGCCACCAGGGTTATTTTTAATTGGGTAGGAGGGTGGGTGGGCCACCATGGATTTGGTTTCTGTTAGGAGTGGGTGTCGGGGGCACCGGCCCCCCTACAGTATTTTGATGGGGGCTTTTCCTGATTGCTGGATCATCTGAAGTGAAATTTATTAACACTTCACCTCGGATGATCTAGACATCAGGGAAAGCCCCCGAAGCCATCAAAATACCGTCAGGGTCATGCGCAAGGCATTTAAGTCATCTTAGACTCAGGTATAGAGATATTGGCGCTTTGGCTGGTTATGTAATCCTCTAAGCATTTCTCTGCATCAAATACAGACAATATTAGCATGCCATTTTAATACATGCAGCTCATTTGCCTATAATTTAAATATGCTTGGCGTTACTGTGTGTGCTTGCTTTTCCCTTGTTGTTTACACACGCATCAGACTCTTTTCTGCATTTGGCCTGTTGGAGCTGGTGCTTTTAAGTTGAGTTGAGTTATCTTCATGCAAAGGGCACGTTGGTCTTTCTGCATGGACTTATAAGTGAGTAGGGAGTGGGTTGCCTGGGAAGTTTGAGGATTTCCTGGCAAGAATTAGGGGCATGTTTACTAAGCTGTGCCACCTGTTAACGTGACTATCTGGGCACATTAACAGATAGCACAGAAAATCGCTGCACTATCTGCACAAACCGTGTTCACTGTGCAAGAGAAGAGAAATGGGCATGTCTGCGATACAGTTACTGCGTGAATCAACAGTACGCGTAACTCAGTTGCAGATAACAGCACCTCAATGGGTGGCATTAGCTGCATCCATGGTGCTGCCGCGCCATGCTCTCTGCCGATGCTGGGGAAAATGCTGTGCAAAACCCTAACAGATATCGCAGGGCTTTTGCATCTAACACTGCTGTATTTGCACAAAAAATGCCACGTTAACTGCAAAAGTCTGACGCGTCTTAGTAAACAGACCCCTTAGTTTCTCTAAATTAGATAGTTTTGGAAGACTGAACACTGACAGAACTAGAATGACCAGAAAGCAATACTGCAGAAGGCAGAGTGATTCCCTGGAATTGGGTGGCTGGAAGATTTGGCCTCATAATATAAAAGTGACATTTCGAGAGACAAAAAAGAAAGGAGAACATGATGCACTCAATAGAGTGAGGGACACTAACATCGAGAGGGTAATGGTTCCTCACTGACATTATCTATAACCTTTGCATTGCTCTTTTGGCCACTTCTTCAGAGAGTGAATGTCAAGGGAAGAGTAGGATTTTTGCCGATCAAATGCTAATCTTATAAATGCCAAGACATGCTTTGCAAAGAGAAATTTGCCATAGTCCTGTTCTTCCACCAGTGAAGCTCTACATGACAGCTAACATTTTTGGAAGACGTCATCCATAGAAGGATCATAAATTGTCATGCTACCTAGATACCTCGTATTCCCTAATTAGTGTTACTTTGTCCAGTCCAGTTCTTAGAAGGTTGCATTGGTTATAAGAACATAAGAAATGCCATATTGGGTCAGACCAAGGTCCATCAATCCCAGTATCCTGTTTCCAACGGTGGCCAATCCAGGTCACAAGTACCTGGCAGAATTCCAAAGGCACACAGGTTCCACAATGCTCGTCCTGGGATAAGGAGTGGATTTCCCGGGTCCTCTTTAATAATGGTTTATTGGCTTTCCTCCAGGAACTTGTCTAAACCTTTTTTAAACCCAGCTACACTAACAGTTTTTACTACAACCTCCGGTAACGAATTGCAGAGTTTGATTACGCGTTGAGCGAAAAAATATTTTCTCTTATTAGTCTTAAATGGGTTACATTGTAGCTTCATTGCATGTCTCCTTTCTGCTTTTTGATAGTGTAAACAACCAATCTACGATAACAAGCAAACATTGCATACACAAAATAAGGCATCAGTGCAATATAGGATGCATTCGATATGCCCCCCAACATCAACATAAATATAACATCATCACCCATGGATCTCTGCCCAGTACCATGGATCAAACTAATAAAAAATAAATTAGGACCAATAGTACTGAACATCACACAACTATCACTTCAACAAGGATATATGCCTGACAAACTACAAATGGCTTCAATTAGGCCAGTACTAAAAAACAACAAACTTGACGAAACAGAACCAAGCTCCTACAGACCCATTGTCAGCCTGCCATTCATCACAAAAATAATTGAAAAAAATAGTACAACAGCAGCTTCAAGACCATCTGGACCTACATGCACCCCTTGATCAACACCAGCGTGGCTTCAACCCCAAGCACAGTGTGGAAACACTCCTCAAACTGCTCCTAAACACATTAGAAATGTAGAAAAATGACAGAAAAAGACCACATGGCCTATCTACACGTAGTCTGTCATACCATATCAACAACTACAACAGTCCCCTTTCTTCCTTTAGAGATCCTCTGTGTTGGTCCCATGCTTTTTAAAATTCCTCATCTCTACCACCTCCAATGGGAGACTATTCCATGGATCCACCACTCTTTCCGTAAAGAAATATTTCCGCATATCACTCCTGAATCTATCCCCTTTCACCTTCATTCTATGTCCCCTCATAGCAGAACTTGCTTTCAATCGAAAGAGGCTCTCCCCCTGTGCCTTTATGCCATGGAGATATTTAAATGTTTCAACCATATCACCTCTATCCTGTCTTTCCTCTAAGGTGTACATATTAAGATCCTTAAGTCTGTCCTGATATGCCTTATAATGAAGACCACAAACCATTTTAGTAGCCACCCTCTGTACCGACTCCATCCTGTTTATATCCTTTTGAAGGTGCGATCTCCAGAATTGCACACAATACTCCAAATGAGGCCACACCAAAGACTTATACAGAGGCATTATCGCCTCCTTTTTTTCTGCTAGCCATTCCTCTCCGTATGCACCCAAGCATCCTTCTAGCTTTTGCCGTCGCCTTTTCTACCTGTTTAGCTACTTTAAGATCAGACACAACCATGCCTAGGTCCCGCTCTTCTTTAGTGGACAAAAGTACTTCACCCTCTATACTATATTGCTCCCTTGGATGGTTGCAGCCCAAATGCATGACTTTGCATTTTTTAACATTAAATCCCAGCTGCCAAATTCTAGACCATTCTTCAAGCTTAGCTAGATCCCTCCTCATGTTATCTACACCTTCCTGGGTGTCTACTCTATTGCAGATTTTGGTATCATCCGCAAGAGGCAAACCTTACCTGACAGCCCTTCCGCTATATCACTAACAAAGATGTTAAAAAGAATCGGACACTGGTAACATCCTTCTCCTCAGAGAGAGCTCCATTTACCTGTACTCTTTGTCGCTTCCCACTCAACCAATTTCTAACCCAAGCAGTAACTTTAGGGTCCATCCCTAGGGTGCTCAGTTTGTTTATAAATTGCCTGTGAGGGATGGTGTCAAAGGCTTTACTGAAATCTAAATACACCACATCTAGGGCTCTCCCTCGGTCCAACTCCCTGGTCACCCAGTCAAAGAAATCAATCAGGTTTGTTTGACAAGACCTGCCTCTGGTGAATCTGTGCAGTCTCGGATCTTGTAATCTGCTGGACTCCAGAAACCTCACTATTTTCTCTTTCAGCAGCGTTTCCAATAATTTACTCACCACCGAATTAAACTAACCGGCCTGTACTTTTCAACCACATGCTTACTTCTGCTTTTGTGTAAAGGCACCACACGAGCCTCTCTCCAGTCCTTTGGCACCACTCCTGACTCCAATGAGGCATTGAAAAGGTCAGTCAGTGGAGCTGCTAGAACGTCCCCAAGTTCCTTCAGTATTCTAGGGTGTATCCCAACTGGTCCCATCGCTTTGTCTACTTTAAGTTTAGCTAGTTTCTCACAAACACAGTTTTCTGAAAATTGTTCAAGATGCCCTTCGCTTCTGTTCCTGTTTGTGGGTGTTTTTCTGAGGTTCCTAGTTCTTCATCTGTGAATACAGAACAGAAATATTTGTTAAGCAATTCCGCTTTATCCTCATCAGCTTCTACATATTCCTCCCTTCACCCTTGAGTCTGACAATACCACTTTTGCCCTTCCTCTTCTCACTAATATATCTGAAAAATGTCTTATCCCCCCATTTTATTGCATTGGCTATTTCCTCCTCTTTTTGAATCTTTGCTTTTTTGACTACTTTGCTAGCTTCTGTAAGTTTTTCCAAATATAGATGCCTGTCTTCCTCTCTCTGTGATCTCTCGTATTTCATGAAGGCCTCCCTCTTTTTCTTCACCTTCTCAGCTACTTCTTTCGAAAACCATAGCGGTCTCCTTGTCCTTTTACCTTTATTTACCATTTTAAAAAAAAAATTGGTTGCCCTTAAAATATCCCCTTTCAGTTTTGCCCACTGTTTTTCTACATTTCCCCAGCTGTTCCCATCCCGCTAAAGACTCCCTGAGGTATTGGCCCATCTTGGCAAAGTTACTTTTCCTAAAGTTTAAGACCCTCAATTTTGAATGGATTCTAACAGCCCTAGTCCTAATACTGAACCACACCATCTGGTGATCACTGGATGTAAAATGATCTCCCACTATAACATCAGAAACACTTTCACCACTGGTAAGCACCAAGTCCAGTATGGCCCCTTCACGTGTGGGGTCTGTTACCAATTGCCTGAATAGTTCTCCCTATAGAGAATCCAGGATCTCCTTACTTCTAGATGATACTGCCACAGGAATGTGCCAATCAACATCTGGCATATTGAAATCTCCTATCAGTAGCACTTCCCCGTTCCTAGCAATGCTGCGTATGTCTTCAATTAACTCTCTGTCCACCTCTTCCTCTTGTGAGGGAGGTCTGTATATCATGCCAAAGCAATAGATTTTTCTTTCCCTCTTTCTAGTTTAACCCACAGTGCCTCCTCTCTCCCTTTTAAGCTCTGTAATTCCAAAGCTTTAATATTATTATTTACATATAGTGTCACTCCTCCTACCCTTCTTCCTACCCTGTCCTTTCTGAATAAAGTATAGCCTGGTATAGTTACATCCCAGTCATGTTTTTTTGTGAACCAAGTTTCTGTAACTGCCATTAAATCCAAGTCAGCCACTCCCACCAAAGCTTCAACATCAGGGATCTTATTTCCCATGCTACGGGCATTTATACACACTGCTTTCCATATGTTACCCCTTTTACACATTTCCATAAAGGTATTTAATGTTTGTCACCTGGGTGCTTTCACTTACCTGGGGGCTTCACCACCCATCCCCAACTTATCTAGTTTAAAGCCTTCTTCAGTAGATTAGCCAGTCTACTACTGAAGACGCGTCGACCTTTCTTGGACAAATGGATGCCATCTCTGCTCTGCAACCCTTGGAACAGCATCCTATGGTCCAGGAAACCAAAACGCTCTTGATGATACCATCCACGCAGCCATGCATTCATCTCCAGGATGCGAGCCTCTCTGCCTTGGCCTTTACCCTCAACAGGGATGATTGAAGAGAACACTACCTGTGCACCCCTGTCTGTTTCGTCCTCTGTCCCAGAGCCATGAAGTCACTTTTGATATGCTCAGAGGTATACCTGGCAGTATCATTTGTGCCTTAAAACACTTCCTCTTCATTAAATACCTCTCAGCCTCCCCCGAACCCCAGCCACCATGCATGAGCAACACACAATAACTCCATCTCTCATATATACAGTTACCTGTTAATATTCCACACATGTAGATAGTTTCCCCTGTTATCCAAGTTTACTGCTCCTGTTCATTGTAATGACCTGACTCTTGTTTATTGTCGGATATGGTTTGTTCTATGTAAACCGCGCTGATCGCAAATAGTGCGGTATATAAGAGATGTAAATAAATAAATAAAAAAAAATGGATTAGCAACATTGGGTAATAGTCAGTGGGCTTAATGAGTCTCGGCAAACTCTCCGTAACATCTTGGATTTTGGCACCTCACAGACAGCATACCTCTCTGGACATCAAGTCTGGTTGGCAGATGGACGCCTCAGTACCCTTCAGAAGAGAGTCACCAACCACCACTACCCTTCACTTCCTGATTCTGCACTGATCACTGATTCTGCAACTTTGTGCTACTTGAGCTCTGGTTCTTCCCTTTCCAGGGATGCTTTCACCTCCTCCACTTCCAGGGCTGCATAATGGTTCTTCAATTCAAGGGCTGGAGAAGTTGGATTGGTGATTCTGAAGGCCCTGGTGACTTGTGTCCAACCTTTGCCATTCTGTAGGCACCCATCTTCTCCTCTGCTGGAGAGCTTGGTTGTTGCAAGAAGCATCTCATCAATGTACTTCTCAATGTCTTGAATGCTCCTCAGCCTCGCCACCTCCTCTCTGAGTTCCTCCATTTGTTTCCTGAGAGCTTCAGCATGCAGGCATCCTGCACATGGAACCGGTCCTTCAAGTGGCATTGGGACCTCTGTCTGGACAGAGGCAGAAACTATAATGGGGCAACATCTACATTAATCACAGGCATAGACAATCCCAACCTGGGATACATACTAATCTTCATTGTTATCAAAGCAGCATTTGATACAGTCAACTACTCAAGCATGTTATTGAGACTACAAGAAATAGGACTTGGCAGCACCATCATTAACTGGTTTATCTCCTACCTAAAAAACAGAGAACAACAAATCAAATGTGGAAAAAGGCAATCTAAGTTCATCACCCAAACACAGGGAATACATAGTAACATAATAAATGATGGCAGATAAAGACCAGTATGGTCCATCTAGTCTGCCCAGCAAGGCGGTAAGAGTAGGTGCATCTGCTGCTCCGTGCAGGTCACCCCAACCCATGCCTTTGTTTAGGTGTGTACCCACCACTCCATGTAGGTCACCCCTATTTGTTGAGATATAAGAGAGAGTTGTGTTTATTTTGATTTTATCCTGTTGCTATAAAGGGATTCTCTGTGTCTGTCCCATGCCATTTTGAATTCTGTCACTGTGTTTGCCCCCAACACTTCCAAGCATCCACCACCCTTTCAGTGAAAAAGTATTTCCCTTGCAGCTTCATGTTATGCCCGCTAGGTTTCCAGCTTCCCCATCTTTGGAAGAGGTTTGTCCATTAATACTCTTTAAGTATTAAATACTCTGCAAGTATTTAAAGGTCTGAGTCATATCTCCCCTGTCCCTCCTCTCCTCCAGAGTGTAGATATTTAGGTCTTAAAGTCTCTTCTCAAAAGTCTTCTGACGCAGGTGCCAAATCATTTTGGTTGCCTTCCCCTGAACTGCTTCCAGCCTTTTTATATCCTTTGCGAGATACAGTCTCCAAAACTGAACACAATATTCCAAGTGAGGCCTCACCAGCGACTTGTACAGTGGCATTAGTACCTCTTCCTTTCTGCTGGTAATTCCTCTCTGTATGCAACCCAGCATCTTTCTGGCTTTTGCCACCGCCTTGTCACACTGTTTCGCCACCTAGAGATCATCAGAAGCTATTACACCAAGGTCTTTCTCCTGGTCCGTGCACATCAATCTCTCGCCCCCTATCACATACTTCCTTGGATTTCTGCTTCCCAAGTGCATGACACTGCACTTCTTCATATTAAATCTTAACTGCCAAGCATTAGACCATTCTTCCAGCTTTTGTAGGTCTTTTCTCATGTTCTCCACTCCCTCAGGGGAGGTCACTCTGTTGCAAATTTTGGTGTCATCTGCAAAAAGACAGACTATTCCATTCAGCCCTTCAGCAATATCACTTACAAATATATTGAACAGTACTGGTCACAAGACCGAACACTGGGGCACACCACTAATCACCTTCCTTTCATCCGAGTGGGTTCCATTTACAATCACCTTCTGTTGTCTGTCAGTCAACAAATTTCTGATCCAGTTCACCATCTTGGGACCCATCCCCAAGCTGTTGAGTTTATTGATAGGCCTCCTATGAGGAACAGTATCAAATGTTTTGCTGAAATCTAGGAAGAACACATTCATCGCATGCCCTTGATCTAGTTCTCTGGTCACCCAGTCAAAGAACTCAGATTTGTTTGGAAGTTAGTCTTTGATAAATTCTCGGACCATGTAACCTGTTGGTTTCAAGGAAGTCCACTATTCGCTCTTTCAGGAGCACCTCCATTACTTTTACCACCACAGAGGTAAGGCTTACTGGCCTGTAGTTTGTCACTTGTTCCCTATTACCACTTTTGTGGAGAGGTACCACATCAGCCCTTCTCCAGTCCTGTGGAACTTCTCCTGTCTCCAAAGATATATTAAAAACATCCCTTAAAGGCCTTGCAAGAACCTCTCTGAGCTCTTTCACTATCCTGGGGTGTATCCCATCTGGTCCCAAAGACTTGTCCACTTTCAGTTTTGCAAGCTATTCTAACACATCATCTTTTGTGAATGGTGTGGTATCTACTCCATTCCCATTTGTATATTTGTCAATCACAGGTGGTCCTTCTCCAGGATTTTCTCTAGTGAAAACAGAGCAGAAGTATTCGTTTAGCATTGTCACTTTTTCAATGTCACTTTCCACAAATCTGTTCCCAGCACTTTTGAGTTCTGCAATTCCACTTCTGATTTTCCTCCTTTTCCGAATATACCTGAAAAATGTCTTGTCACCACACTTCACATCTTTAGTCATTTTTTCTTCTGCCTTTGATTTTGCTATCCTTATTTCTCGTTTTGTCTTTTTTAGTTTGATCTTGAATTCTTTTCTGTGTTCCTCTGTTTGCGAGCTTCTGAATTTTGTGAAAGCTGTGTTTTTTACCTTTATTTGTGCAGCTACTTCTTTGGAGAACCAAATAGGTTTCCTTCTCCTCTTGTTTTTATTTACTTTCCTTACGTATGTATCTGTTGCACCTTTTATTGCTTTCTTTAGTTTAGCCCATTGCAATTCCACTCCCCTTAACCCCTCCCACCCTACCAACTCCTCCTTCAGGTACTTGGCCATTTTACTAAAGTCAGCATTTTTGAAGTCTAAGACTTTGAGTTTGCTGTGATTGGATTCCACCTTGACTTTTATGTCCAAGTCCATTTCCACCATTAGGGCTTCCAGATCAGGAACTTTGTTGGCTAGGCTTCGTGCATTTGTGCTCATTGCTTTCCAGCATTTGATGACTGGCTTGCCTGCGTTTTGCATGGGTTTTGTTCTACACGCCCTTTCCCGCTTGCCATTGATGTGTTATTCAAGTGTGTGGCTGTTTCCAATGTTTTTCTTTTGCTGGGAGTGACGTACTGAATTTGTCCTTCTCCATCTGTCACCCCCTTTCCCTAGTTTAAATGCCTGCCCACATAATGCCTGAGTTTTTCACTTAGTATCCTTTTCCCTGAGGTGGAGAGATGTAGTCCATCAGTACAGTATAGTCTCTAGTTGATCCATGTGTTTCTCCAGGTGCCTATATATCTAAATCCTTCTTGTTTACACCAGGTTTGTAGCCATGTATTAAAGTTGTTTATGCAATACAGCCTTTCTGCCCTCTTACCATGAACAGGCAGAACTTCTGAGAATGCTACAGTGTTAGCAATGGGCTTGAGTTTCTCTCCCAGAGTCTGGAAGTCCCTTTGAACTGCAGAGGCACTGTTTCTAGCCAGGTCATTTGTACCCAAGTGAATGACATCAGTTTTGGCGTGCTCGCTTTCTGCACTAACTATACCAACAATTTGGTTTGTATTCCTGCTGGCTGAAGAGCCTGGGAGGCATTTGACCATACTCTCTCCTTTGAACTGTGTTCCCAAGTTGGTGCCTCTGATGATGGAATCTCCAAGGAGTAGTAGTTTTCTGTTTTGTGATTTTTTCTTCCTATTCAGTACATTATCAATACATTTGGCAATAAGTCTATCATTTAAGGGCACTTCAGTTTCCATCGATCGCGCACCCTCATTATCCAAGGCAGAGAAGGCATTATGCAGGGATATCACTTGATGTATAGGGTGTCTCTGCATTACAGGTCGCAACCTACCAGAGCCCACTGTGATCCATTTGTTCCTGGGCTGTTTGATTCTTTGTGGAAACGGCGGTGGATTTTATTTAGTTTGTAACCTAGAGGAAGTGTGTTTAATTGCAGCTAATTCTTCTCTTAGTAGAGTCAATTCTTTATGCATAACAGCTAACTTGAGGAATATAGGGCAAGATCTTAGGATCCAAATGATTCTTCTTGGAATGAAAGCACCACAGTTATTGCATTGAATACATGACATTCTGACTCAGCTGTCCTAGAAGGAGAAAAGAAGAAAAAGTGGGTGTAACACCTAATTCAAGGACAAATGTCAGTGTATATGACAACTATACGTTTTCTAACTTCCAGCAGCCTGGTGCCTGAAATTCTGCAGAATGTAGCAAACAAGGATGACAGAAAAATCCCATGAGAGTGGGGAATTTGTTGGTGATATTCCTACTGCACTCACACGTGTGAAACACAATCTCTTTAAAGCTATTGTCACGTGACTGGAGGGCTAATGGGTTACCATCTAAGAGAACTGTTACAAGAGTCAAAGAAAAATAGAAATGGAGGTAAGCAATGGCCGTTTGTTTTTTGTTTGTCTGTGTTGGTCCTTTGGAGGTTTCCTTCTCATTTTTTGGTTGTATTACAAGAGTGCCAAACTGCTTTAAGGGCTTATCGTAAAGCTTATATTAAGCCTCCCAAAAATTTGTGCTAAAGGTTATAAGGGTAGTTTTCCAACTGCCTGAATGGCTGCAAGATCTGTGGGTATTTTTAGCTATGGACTCTGCCAACTTTCAAAAGCAAAGTGGCAGTGTGGCAGACTGAAGACGTCAAATTCTGTGACCTTGGGCAAGTCACATCACCTTCTTTTGCTTCAGGTATCAGCTTAAGGCTTCATTTACTAACACATGTTAAACATGAACCTCGTTATTGTCAATGGGGCCCATTTACTCTGAGGGTGATTTTAAAAGGGTCATCTAGATTTACTTATGCATTTCCATGCAGAAAGTGTGGTATTTTAGTGATTTTCACGTTTAATTGAAAAATATATGTGGTCGCTATTCTATAAGTATGTAAGTCAGACCAATGGCATGTCCTTTTACTGTGGGTATGTACAGGGGCGGAGTTTGTGTGTAGCATGGAGGACGTGTATAGTTACATCCATAAGTTCTAAAATACTCTGACTTATGCACGTTATTGAATAATCTAGCCGTAGACATTCACAGCTATCGTAGGACAGATGTAAGTGCTCGCGCCTAGTTTAGCATGCCTTTTGACTACTTATGCCCCTATTTTAGAAATGAAAGTATGCACATTCCTTATTTTATAAAATAGACTTGAAATATGCATGTGAAAATACGAGTAAATCTACCCAACCGTGCTAAAATTAAATCTACACCATTAGTGGTTAAAGCTTGTTAGCAAATGAGGCCTCCATCTTCTCAGGAATAAGCGTAGTGCCTATAGTCTGAAGAACTTATGCAGATATCCCTCTATCTGGAAACATTTAGCAGTGCCCTTTGGATAGTGTTGCTGAATATCTTCATTGCTATCCAGATAGTGCCAGAGTGGTCCATTACAGGAGCGCTGAATTATTCAGATCAGGGCGATATTCAGTCCTCTATCCAGCTAACAATCCACAAAAATGCTTCATAATGTTACTGAGGCCCTGTGGCTCTCCCACAGTCAGAGACCACTCCCTTTCACCCCTGTCTCTCTTCCCACTCTATTCTGCTTCAAAATTCCTTTCGCTTCTTGGGTGTTATAATTGACAATCAGCTCCCTTCCAGATCCCACAATTGTGTGGATTGATTCTTTTCCCTCCAAAAAATTAAATCTGCTAAATCCTACCTTGACTCTCAAACAACAAAAACATTAATTTATGCCCTGGTGAGTAATAAGTTAGATTACTGTAACACTCACAGGGGTCTCTCAATTCTAACTTAAAAGACTTCAATTTGTTTAAAACACCACAGTCAAACTTCTATACAATGCAAGAAAATCAGATCATGTAATCCCTCTTCTGTTTGAACAGCACTGGCTCTGGTCTCTTATCAAATTAAATACAAGATCCTTCTAATTATACAGCATGCCTTTTACACAGGTCTCCCTCACTATCTCCACTCTCTGCTTGTTGCCTACTGCCCAACTCATACCTTACGTTCAGCCAACCAGAACCTCCTTGTGGTCCCTTCAAGATTGACCTTGTACTTTCAATCCTACAGGTCCATTGCTTTTTATTTTTCTGCACCCAGTCTTTGGAAAGAACTCCCAATAAAGTCTTTACAATTATCATTGGGCCAGATTTTCAGCACCAGTGGCTAGCACTGCTAACGTGGCCAGCTGCCAGCAATGAATATCAAACCTGGTTATTCAATGACAGGATCATATCCGGGTTAGCTGCATCGGCCAATCAGTAACTGGACAATGGTGAAATTAAGCAACTGTTAGGCCACCCCACCATGGAACACCCTTGACCTGCCCCAATGCAGAGAGGCTAACATTGGAGTATGAAGCTCAGGCAGTCATGCATATTCAATGGCACTAACCGTCTTAGTGCAACTGAATATCCCATTCACCATGATTAAAGAGGTTAGCAGCACTTTGTTCTTTGAGCAGGTCTTCCTGTGAGTTGAGGACCCCCAAGCATGTTTTTCCATGAGCAGAAGCCTTCTCTCTATACGTCCTGTGAACCGAGGACACCAAACATACCTTTTAAATGAGCGGAAGCCTTCTCTCTGTTCTTGATGTGAGACAAGACCCCCTCTTCCATAGACGGAAGCCTTCTCTATACTTCCTGTGAGCTGAGGTCCCCAGAGCTTGTCTTGTCTGAGCAGAAACATTCTCTCTGTACTTCCTGTGAGCCGAATTCCCCCGAATGTGTCTTTTCCATGAGCAGAAGCTTCTCTCTATACTTCCTGTGAGCCAAGGTCCCCCAAGCATTTCTTTTCCATGAGCAGAAGCCTTCTCTATACTTCCTGTGAGCCAAATTCTCCCGAGCATTTCTTTTCCATAAGCAGAAGCCTTCTCTCTATACTTCCTGTGAGTTGAGGTCCCCCAAGCGTGTCTTTTCCATAAGTGGAAGCTGCTCTCTATAATTTCTATGAGCCGAGATCCCCCGACCGTGTCTTTTTCATGAGCGGAAGCCTTCTCTCTTTACTTCCTGTGAGCTGAGGTCTCCCATGCATGTCTTTTCCATGACCAGAAGCTTCTCTCTATACGTCCTGTGAGCCGAGATCCCCCGAGCGTGTCTTTTCCATGAGCGGAAGCTTTCTCTCTATACTTCCTGTGAGCTGAGGTCTCCCATGCATGTCTTTTCCATGAGCAGAAGCTTCTCTCTATACGTCCTGTGAGCTGAGGTCCCCCCGAGCGTGTCTATTCCATGAGCGGAAGCTTCTCTCTATACTTCCTGTGAGCATGTCTTTTCCATGAGTGGAAGCTTCTCTCTATACTTCCTGTGAGTTGAGGTCCCCCAAGCGTGTCCTTTCCATGAGCAGAAGCTTCTTTCTATACTTCCTGTGAGCCAAGATCCCCCGAGCGTGTCTTTTTTTATGAGTGGAAGCTTCTCTCTATACTTCCTGTGAGCATGTCTTTTCCATGAGCAGAAGCTTCTCTCTTTTATTCCTGTGAGCCGAGATCCCCTGAGCATGTCTTTTCTATGAGCAGAAGTCTTCTCACTATACGTCCTGCGAGCCCAGGTCCCCCAAACCTGTCTTTTGCATGAGCAGAAGTTTCTCTCTATACTTCCTGTGAGCCGAGGTACCCCGAGCATGTCTTTTTCATGAGCAGAAGTCTTCTCACTATACGTCCTGCGAGCCCAGGTCCCCCAAACCTCTTTTGCATGAGCAGAAGCTTCTCTATACTTCCCCTGAGCCGAGTCCCCCGAGCGTGTCTTTTCCATGAGCAGAATCCTTCTCTCTATACTTCCTGTGAGCTGAGTTTCCCGAGTGTGTCTTTTCCATGAGCGGAAGCTTCTCTCTATACTTCCTGTGAGCCGAGGACCCCCGAGCGTGTCTTTTCCATGAGCAGAAGCTTCTCTCTATACTTCCTGTGAGCCGAGGACCCCGAGCGTGTCTTTTCCATGAGCGGAAGCTTTTCTCTATACTTCCTGTGAGATGAGGTACAGCGAGCGTGTCTTTTCCATGAGCAGAAGCTTCTCTCTATACTTCCTGTGAGCTGAGGTCCCCTGAGCGTGTCTTTTCCATGAGCGGAAGCTTCTCTCTATACTTCCTGTGAGCTGAGGTCCCCCGAGCGTGTCTTTTCCATGAGCAGAAGCTTCTCTCTATACTTCCTGTGAGCTGAGGTCCCCCGAGCGTGTCTTTTCCATGAGCAGAAGCTTCTCTCTATACTTCCTGTGAGCTGAGGTCCCCTGAGCGTGTCTTTTCCATGAGCAGAAGCTTCTCTCTATACTTCCTGTGAGCTGAGGTTCCCCGAGCGTGTCTTTTCCATGAGCAGAAGCTTCTCTCTATACTTCCTGTGAGTTGAGGTTCCCCGAGCGTGTCTTTTCCATGAGCGGAAGCTTCTCTCTATACTTCCTGTGAGTTGAGGTTCCCTGAGCGTGTCTTTTCCATGAGCGGAAGCTTCTCTCTATACTTCCTGTGAGTTGAGGTTCCCTGAGCGTGTCTTTTCCATGAGCAGAAGCTTCTCTCTATACTTCCTGTGAGCTGAGGTCCCCTGAGCGTGTCTTTTCCATGAGCGGAAGCTTCTCTCTATTCTCCTCCTACTCCCATGTTTCTTGGATTTATGTTGCAATGTCTCTGGCGCTATTGTTGTCCATTCACAGTGTTTGTTATGTATCTTTGTTTCCCATCCTCTGTTTTGTTCATTGTTAATTTTCTTTTTCTGTTCCCGAATTGATTTGATAAACCATTAAGATGGAATGTACCTTTTAAGGTATAAAAATGTCAAAATTAAATAAAATTAATTAACTAGCCTAATATTATCCATATCTGAATCATGCTGCTGGTCACTCAGCCAGATGCTATGTACCGGCCACTATCTAAGCACTGGTTCTAATATGTCAGGGTTGTTTTTTAACTGCTGTGGTTAACATTTTAAAAAGACATAGACCATGGCAGGGGAATAGCAACCCAGTAGATTGTAAGCCCTCTGGTACCGGGAAATACCTAAATTTAACTCAGTTTGGGCCTAGCAATGAAAAAAGCTAAATCTGAAAGGAGGAAAGTGCATCAGTCCTTTGCCTTTGAAATCCGCCAGAGAATAAATATTGAGAGGCACTTTTTCCAATCAAAATGTGAGCAGTTTTGAAAATATGGAAGTTCAGTTGTTGTTGCAGTCCCTACTCTAATCAAGTTGCTGGGACTGTGTTTGATAAATACAGACCCTGGATTGTCACCCACACACAATGTGAGCGACCACAAGTTTACAAATAACCCATTTCTACCTGTCAGACGCTGTTACTCCACCAAAGTCTCAGGTTTCATTACTAGAGATTATATTTATTCATGCAAGATCTTTAAACAGTGCCCACTATATTATCACAGTGTAGTCTGCTGAATAGCAGATGCTGGAAGCTTGATAAACATTGTAGATATATGTTTTTTAATTTTGCTTTTAAAGATATTACATTCCCAAAGATGAAATGGAAATTAAGGAAATTATATCAAAAAGAGAAAACAAAATTAGAGCAATAATCCATATACACTAGTCCATTAATGAAGAGAGAAGAAACAGTGAGAACTGTATATTAATGCAGACAGACATTCCTCTAAGGTCAGACATGTACCATATTCCAGGCTCTTCATTGCTGGGGCCACCTCTTCTGCAGTCCAGCCATCCTGGAGGGCTCCAGAAGATTTTGGTATTGCTCGTGCCTGAGTATATTGGGACAATATGTTCTCCAAGTTATTCCTGAAAAATGTTATTAATATGAGAATGAAAAAACACATATTGCTAAGACAGTATGCTACAACGTTACTGAAATGTCTTTCCATTAGGGGTGTAAAACAGTGACGTCTTCACCAATACCGATAATTGCCATCTGCTTCGTCTTGATACCTCGTAGCCCTGGGGAGTGTGTGTGATGGAGACTGATGCTATATGCTGTTGAGACAGGTAGGAATGAGACAGGCCCTGACTGGCTCTGATGCTCTCTGGCTGAGACTGCACTGGTCAGATCTGGGGCAGGAGCACCTCTCTCATTATCATGACCCCACTGCAACACTGCCAGGCGAGACCATCTCCAGAAAGTGCAACTTCCCCTTCTTTCCTTACTGCTAAGCCTGGACCCTATCCCCTGCCAATATCCTGCTCCAGGCTTGTCATTGCTTAAAGGGTTTACTGTTATTCCAGTGATTTAAAATGATGTTTATATCCCTATATCCCATTAGAGTGTGTGGAGGGAATCTGCACTTTGAAGAATGTGGAAAATGTCACGATTGAATGTTAGCTGTACCTCAGAGTGTGCTGACTCTCCAGGGTTCCCTTTTTCTCCTCAAGGATTTTCTCCAAGCTGACTTGCAACAGCTCAGCCTGATCAAAAAGACAAATGCTGTTTGAGAAGCTTTTGCCACTCGCAAACTATGTTTCATGGGTAATTACAGCCTCAACTCTCCCTTAACTTATATCCCAATCACAAGCTGTATACAAATGTAAGATCTAGGAAGGAAGGGGAAAACGTCTTCCCTGAGCACTTCTTCTGCACACTTTACAATCCTCAAATAAAAATAACACAGCGACTGCACGCTTTACTCAAAGCCATTAAAACCACTCCTAAATTACCCCCCCCCCTCCCCCAGACTCTGCTAAACTGAGGGCCCAATATTCAAAGGCATGTACAGGGTGTAAATGCCCCTAAGCAGAATATTCAGTAGCACTGAGACGGTTAGTGGCCCTGCTGCTATACGCCCCAATGCTAACTGCTTAACATTAGGGCATGTCGGGAGCGCTCCAGGGGCGACACCAGGGAATAACCGGGCAACAGCAAGATTCAGCCACTGCCTGCTTATCCCTCAGATACAGACGTTAGGCTGTGCGGCAAACCCAGATAGTCAATGCCGGTGGCCGAATATGGCCCTGGATTGAATATCCGGGGTTAAAGTTCAACGGCAACGACTATGTGCCTTAGAGGTGCATAGCCATCAAAAATCAATATCGGGCCCTCAGCTTTTAGCTTCTTACAAGGCAAATATAACTACAATCTTCCCAAGCTTACAAGGCAGCACATGCCATCTAATGGATCCCTATAGCTAAAAGCACTAAGCCATATGTCGTTCCGACTGATGGATGCTCAGGCAAACTACAGTGCAAAGAGCACAGAGGCTGAGATCGAGAATAGGAGCAAAGTCTCTCAGCAACATACGAACTCATAAACGAATCACACTTTGCAATTCACACTTGGCGGGAGCATCAATGTAGCACAACGCCGACTGATGCCTGAATGTCAACAATGGCGGAGTGTGTAGTGCAAGAGCTGCGCAGTCGCCTACAGCGCATGCCCGCTTTCTGCTGCCCGCGTAGCGTCTGCACGGAGCGATCGGAGGTTGAAATAAAAACGGCCCTCGTACAATGACTAACCCCAGGGCCCGTGCTAGGGTCTCTAGCACCTCTCTACAACCTATACATCGGCACCCACTCCCTCATCATTATTGATAGGTTGCACCCCCTTCTTTCCAAAACTCCTTTGTGAACTCTGCTCACATGATGCTAGTATTGTAATTAGAAAATTTCAGTAAAGCGTCACATGCAGAGCTGGAATAAAAACAAGCACTGAGGAGTTGTGATGGGGTCTATAGAATGCTGTTCATCCCTCTCCAAAGGGAGTATCAACAGTCCCCTTTAAGAGAGTCTGCAGCCCAGAGTTCAGGGAGAGATTAAAAACCCAGCAGACTGCAGGAGGGAGAGAGGCCCGTGGAGCCAGGAGTCCTTCCAAGACAAGCCATGCAAAGCAGGTCTGAGGTAGGAACTTTAAGTGGGGCTGGAGAAAGGGCCAGGAGAACCAGCTTGTGGAGGTTTAACATGCTGCAACAGAATTAAAGCTGTTTTTGTTTTCCCTAAACTGCAGTCTGTTCTGGGTTTTGCTTTATGGAGGTTAACAAGATAGGACAGAATAAAAAACTGATTTTGTTTTTCCTGAACTGCTGTCTGGCCTGTGTTTTAAAGAAAACCCCTTTCCACTGCATGCCACGTTTACCACATAAGGTGGCAATGTTGGGATTTCGTCTAACTACGTGACTGAGGGCAAATCCATATTCCTCCAGGGCTGGGCTTCTACAACAAGGCAGAATTGTATTTTTTGGTTTGTTTGTATGTGCTAAGATAGTTAGCCTCATCCTAGTTAAAGACCTCAAAGAAGGTATAGTCAGAGCTGGAATACTGCAGAGTTAACCCAGCTGCAGAAGAGGAAGCTGTGGTGGTGTTGCAAGAGAACAGTGACTCCTCCAGCTTCTGGCAGAAGGGCGGCAGCAACAATGACACCAGGAGTTACTACTAATCATTTGTATAGCGCTACAAAGTGTATGCAGCGCTATACATATAGTAAGACACAGTCCCTGTTCATCACAGCTTACAATGTAATCAAGAGAAAACATGTGGAGGCCAAGTCTATTCTGCACATCTTGCCCCTGCACGGCATGGCAGAATCTGGACGTGAAGCGGCAGCACCCGATTCTGATCCCGCAGAGGCTAGATGTGCTCGCAGGATCAGAATCGGGTCTACTGGCCTGAATGTGCAGGCCAGGCCCCAAATTTGGTCAGGCCGGATGCTCAGCAGAATCCCGGCTAGCCCAGTCAGACCCCTGAATGGAACGGTGGTGGCATGGCATACTGTTGCCATGCCACGGTGGATCCATTCGGGAGCCGCGATCACCGGCCGATAGAAAATTATGTGTTTCCCCACAGCCCAATTCCCGATCAGGCCTTCCAAGGCCAGGGTCGGGCTGCAGGGAGCCCTCTCACCTTGTCCTCAGGGTCCTGCATAGCAATCCCCTGCCGTACAGGGGGACCTATTCCACCTTTAAGGTGGAATAAGTCCCCTGTCTACAGTGCAGACCCCGGACATACAGGGCCGACCTCTGAATCGGCCCTGTACGTGTGGGGTCAGTCGCTGCCCATTGCCTGCCTTGTGCCTCCCACGACCCATCCCCTCCCGCCCACAAACAGAGCTCCCCAAACAACTGGACTATACATGTGGCGAGCTCTGTCCTCTGCATCACAATCCGGGCATTTGGAGGGACTGGACATCTGGACATCCAGACCCGCTAAACAAGGATTGGAATGACCCCCATAGTGAAACTAAGGACTAGAGTTTGGTAAGATATACATAAGTAGTGGACAAGAGATTGAGGAGCATCAGGATCCAAAAGCAGCCTCAAAGAGGTGGGTCTTCAGCCTGAACTTGAGCAGGGCCAGAGAAGGAGCCTGACACACAGACTCAGACAGTTTGTTCCAGGCATATGGAGCAGCAAGGTGCAATGAACGAAGTGTGGAGTTGGCAGTAGCAGAAAATGGCACAGATAAAAAGGATCTGACAGAGGAGCGGAGTTCCCCAGGAGGGGTGTAGAGTGAGATGAGAGGAAAGATAGTGAGGAGCCGCAGAATGGAGGAACTCGTAGATCAGTAGTAGAAGTTTGAACTGGATGCAGAAATGGATAGGGAGCCAGTGAAGTGACTCGAGAAGAGGGGTTACATGAGCGTAGAGATACTGGTGGAAGATAAGCTGTGCAGCTGAGGTTTGAATAGATTGAAGGGAAGATTCAGAGGGAGACCAGTGAGGAGCAGGTTACAATAGTCAAGGCGGGAGATGACTAGTGTGGATAAGGGAATTAGTAGTGTGTGTAGGAGCAACAACAGTATCAGCACCAACAACAAAAATGTCAGCAGCTGTTTCAACACACCCTGCTGGATGAACAGCAACAGATACAGAATCTTGATCAGGTGCAGGGGGAGCTACAGAAGCTTACACCCCACGCTTACACTGAACAGTGCGCTGGAAATAGCCAAAGGTATCATGAAGCCCAGCAACTGACTGAAGCGAACAGTGAGAAGGAGAAGATGTCACCTGTTAGCCCAGGAGGACGGAAGAGGAAGCCAGAATGGATGTTCGCTCCTGTGTTCCAACCCCCAAAGTCACCTCCTAGATGAAGGCATGGCCCCAGCCATGAGTCCTTCACCTGTTTTAGGTATGAAGCCTAGGGACACTTTTCTCAGGAATGTCCCCTAGGTACAGAGGGACCCATGGACGTCAGCCGAACAGACTCTCATACTTGAACTTTTGTGGGCACTCACCCCAGGGCACAGAACTTTGTAATTCCAGTGGAGCTCAATGGGGCCTGCCTCCAGGCCTTGATACACTCCGGGAGTGTGCGGACCCTCATTCACAAGGAAACCACAACCCAATTTCAAATTGACTATGCAAAGACAGTAACACTGGACTGTGTTAATGGAGACCACAAGCAGTATCCAATGGCACAGGTTTCACTTAAGACTCAAGCAGGGCAAGATACATTTGATGTTGTGGTGCTGTCCTGGCTCCCATATCCAATGGTGATCATCCAAAACTACCCAAACCTTGGAGCAATATGGCCCTGACTGACGGCTCCGCTGTTGGACCAGGAAGATTTCACAGAGATTTTCCCCTGGAAGAACCAGATCTATATGTCCAGAATCCCAAGCCTGCTAAGTCCCAGAGTTGGTACTGCCAGGAAAAGCTACGTTACCAACAGAATCTGAGGGCAGCTCTGAGGAAGGGATCTGGGGAGGGAGAACCTAGGGAAGAAACCCCTGGGGATAGCTCAGGGCTCAGCGGTAGTGACCCAAATACAATGGTCCCCTTCCAGAGTGGGGGCTGGGGGAGGACCCAGGAAAGTTCAGCAGGGCCCTGCAAGAGGATGAATCCCTTGAACATGCTCATGAGCAAGTTTTGGAGGCGAATGAAGTTCCAGTAAGTAACAGAGAGCCCCCTGCAAGAACCTTTCCCTATTTTGTGCTAAGGGAGATTTATTATACAGAGTGGCAGAGAGGGCCATAGAGGGGGAAGAGGTAGAACAACCGATAGTTCCCCGGCCCTTTTGTCAGCAGGTGCTATTGTTGGCCCATAGCCATTTATTAGGGGGACACCTGGGGGTGGAGAAAACACTAGAGTATGTTTTGGCCTGATTTTTCTGGCCCGGGGTCCATAAACACATTTTTTTGCCTACACACCCCTAGGAACAACTTGTCAGTCATGCCCCACCCGCCAACTTCATAATGCCAGTCCAAACTGCCCCTCTATTGCCTATGCTCATCATTGAAATCCCATTTGAAAGAGTAGCCATAGATCTTATAGGACCCTTGGAGTGAACCATCTGAGGCAATAATATTTTAGTCATACTGGACTATTCTACCCGATACCCAGAGCCATTGCTCTAAGGAACATGAAGATTACTACAATCGCAAATGAATAAAATAAAACCAAATACAACTAACATACTGCAAACGACACAGGAAATGAAACAAAACACATTTTATTTTGCCTGCACACCTCTAGGAAGAACTTGAGCACTGATCACTGACCCCCAGCTTCACGAGTTAGATTGTCTTTGGGCAGGAATATTGATCACCATCTACCACATGTGGAACTGAATGATCTAGACGTTGATGGTAAATGGAATGAGCCAGGCATAGATCAGCAAGCCCTTCACACAGAGAGGGATGGTCTGAAGGTACTCACCCCAATCTCTTCACATTGGAAAAGAAAGATGTTTTCTCTGTGACGATGATCTCTGATGGTGATGGCAAGGATAGAGCTATATGAGCAGCTATGCAGGATTGAGCAGCAATTCTGAACAGACTCCAAGGGGAAGCATTCCAGTTCCTCCTAGAAAGTTAAGAAAGAGAAGAGGAGTGAGGCAGGGAGGAGAGGAAGCCTGTCTACTTTGTCAATTTTGAGAATTGAGCATGGACAGGTTACTAGGTACTGGTGGCAGTGACAGGAAAGGCATGCCGCCTACGTACCACTTAATTTCCTATTATGCAACAGTAAAGAGTAAGTAAAACCTATATCAACAGTTGCAAAAATGAACATTTAAAATAGATAGGTGATAAGAGACTCTTCTGAAGCTTATTCCTGTTTCGTATAAAAAGAAATGTACAGATTATGCTTATGAGCTGTCTACACAAACCAAGGAAGAAGAACACTGGAGCTCCCTTCCAGAAGCGGCAGAGAGCAAGGAGGTAAGCTCCTCTCTGCTCCTCTACTCCATCAAACAGCGGCACAAGAAACTTTAAATTTAAATGCTTTCAGGCACGCCAGTGTCTGATGGGCCCGTACCAAAGGACCCATAGGCATGGCCCTTAGAGTGGCTACAGAGCGCCTCAGCCACAACCGGCAGATACTGAAGCCATCGCCCCCATTCACCCTGCACTCAAACCACATCTGACGATGGAATCGGCCACCCAATAGTTCCTGCCATAGTCTCATGTAAATAATTTACTCACACAATCTATCTTAGGCTGCCTCAGATCGCATGTTTATATATAACAGCCCTGGAACATCAAATTCTAACCTAGACTACCTGCTTCCAACAAGCAACCTTTCCCAACCCCATTACCACTTTTGACATCTCTTTTAATGCCCATTCAGTCTGCTCCACTACTGGATTACTACCTAAATAACTACCCAATTACTTCTCACACTCAAACTTACTTTGGTGCACATATCATCATGTTCAACCACACCTTACTTCTCATCCTACTGCTCCTTGCCTCTCATACAATAACCCAAGCTCAGCACTCATCACACCCTCCATTATCCTCTTTGTATGGCATCCATACAACAGACTCCAACTTCTTCCCCCCAACCCTGAAGCAGAAATACTTACAAGCTAATCAAGATACAACCATCCTCCAGGCTTACCTGCCCACCTTTTGATTCAGCTACCAACCAACCACTCATGTATGTCCTCATTAATACGCAGTCTGCAACAAAATCCCTATCCTGGTTGGCAATATTAAGGAAAATCACATTGAAATAGTATGCATAATGGAATCATGGCTCGAGGAATCTGATACCGTCCTCTTAAATCAGCTTGCCATCCCGTCATACCAACTCGTTAACTGCCCAAGGGCAACTAAAAGAGGTGGAGGTGTATTCATAATTACCAAGGAGGACCTCCAAATCAAAATTACCAACTCCAGCTCTACGGATGACATGAACATTATGGGCGGCATTTTCTAAGGCATTTACATGGGTAACTGCCCTAGTTACCCATGTAAATGCCTTATCCAGGATTTTCGAAAGGCACCTACATGAGTAGCGCCTTTTGAAAATCCTGGATAAGTCCCTAAAGTGCCCAGATGCTATGCGGTTAGCATCGGGGTGTGTTGGGGGCTTTGCGGGGAGGAGCGGGGGCAGAGGAAAGGGCTAATCGGGTAGCAGCGATTTTCAATGCAACCCGCTTAGCCCTTTGCATCTTAAAGATAGGTGACGAAAAACCTTGCCTATCTTTCAGGTGCAGGGGCTAAGCGGGTAGCATTGAAAATCGCTGCTACCTGGCTAGCTCCTGCAGCTTACGGGTTGTGCAGCGAGAACCAGATTTTCAATGCTGGGGCTGCTTATGACCCTGGCATTGAAAATCAGATGAGTGTTGGGCAGGCACATAGCACCACCCAAATGAAAATCTGACTCTATAACATATCCAACACCCACCTAACAATTTGCCTTGGATATAGATCACCAACAGCAGGCTCCAGCAACCTCCCATCACTAATTAAGGAAGCATGTAGTAACCACCACAGTAATAAATGGTTCATTCTTCGGGGCAACCTCAATCTACCCACTCTGTCCAACAAGCACCCTGTTTATTTATTTTATTTATTTATTTGTACATTTTTTATACCGCTTCTTCCAGAGATCAGATGCAGTTTACAGGTAACAGAACAACAATAATAATGAGATTATTATTTTTACAAAGAACATTTTTAGAACCTTATAAAGAACAATTTAGAACAATTCACGTTCTTTTAGAACAATGTAACTAATGCATATACTAGTAGGACTGGGCTGAGAATTCAAAACAGTCTTATAAATTATTAACAAGCAGAAACTATTTACATAGAGGGAGTCGATGAAACTGCTATAGTGACTAAATTGTAGAGGAATTGTGCGGGTGTGTGTGTGTGTTTATGTCTGTCTAAGTAGGGTCAGTATATGGTTGCTGGTCAGGATTGATCTGTGAATTCAGGACATCGATATGTTGTAATTTGTAGAAATGCTGGGTAAATAGATAGGTTTTTAATTCCTTTCTAAAAGATTGGAGGTCCTTAATCTCTCTTAGCTCAACTGGGAGGTTGTTCCGCAACGTAGATGCTGTGAGCGAGAAGGCAGAGTTGCTTGTCTTCTGCCCTGATTTTCGTATGGAGTCAGGGACTAGCAACATGTGTAGATTTGCTCTTCTTCTTAACCTACTTTCCTGTGAGGTATGAATTAATGTTGCAGGGTATGTCGGGGCTATGTTATTGATGAGCTTGAATGTGGTGACAATTTATAGTGAATTCTACATGACATTGGGAGCCAATGCAAGGGAGCCAATGCGAGGGAGCCGCTTTTTCCCCCGCAGCCGTCCAGCTTCACTCCTGCCCAATCCGGGCAGTGGGAGGGCTCCTGTCCAATCGGGACAGTGGGAGCAGCTGTGACCAGGCGCCCGCAGCCAATTTAAGCGGCGTCCCTGCAGGGCGTGCCCGCGCCTGAGGGCCTCGCCAGAGGGCCCTTTGGCGTGGCCCTTAGGCGAGGGCCGATAGGCGAGGAAGAGGTAATACTGCTGCAACAAACCAACGCCCTGAGGAGGACAAACCAAGCAAGGAACCACAGCTACGCCGGGCTGGAGCTCCCCTAAATGGGTTCGAGATCGCCCTCACCGTCGTTCTAAGTACACCCGAAATCCGCAAAAACCCCTCTGTTGCCCGGCTGGAGCTCCCTCTGACCAGGTCGAGCTCGCCAACATTAGGTGCAGCAACGCGGGAGCACCGAGAGACACGCCAACTGAAAGCAACAACAGGCATGCGATAACAGGAGGCAGTACCCAGGAGGTAAGAGACACGAAAATAATCACACACGGAATGCGCTCCAGAAAATCAATGGATAGGACACGATCCTAGCTGGTCAACTCAATTAGTAGACTGGAAGGGCAGCCCCTGACGCTGTAGACAACTATTACTTGCTAACCCAGATCACGACCGGCAACTGCTGAACTGACTTATATCTTAAAAAACTGAATACTAGCTACTCTGAATAGATCACTGCTGCGTATATTGTGTTACCTATAACCAGGCAATGTTAAGGGCTGTTTGCTTACTGTTACTTAACTCCCTGTTACATGTTCTAACTACTCAAATGTACTGTAACCAACACTATACGACTTATTTAGCACCCTTGCAAACATACTGATGACCCATTCTCACGCTGATACTATTACCAGCTGATACTGTTAACTATTACATGCTGATGCTGTACTACTGTAACTATTACATGTGATATTGTATCTATTACATGCTGCTGCTGTTCTACTGTGTGCTGAGACAATAACACTTACCACTGTACCAAGTTTTACATACTGATACCACAACCGTTACATCTGTCCTACGATTAGCATTAGATACTAAGCAAATTGTATTGCACTGTTGCACACACACACCTAAACATGCATCTACTAAAACTGGTATTAGGGATTAGCCTGATCACCCTAATCTCAACTTACACAACTGAAGCAAACATCTACCAACCTACCCCACTTATTTGTGGCCCAATATACATCCTGTATGCCATCCATACCCCTCATGAACCCCCTCCCTCAACCTACCTCACTACCAATATAGGACCATCACTCATGACCTATCAAGGGCACACAGGCAGAAAACACGCGGGAGCACCGAAGCGCAACAAGCCAAAATCAAAAAGGCAACGGATGCAGAAACCCCGCCGACCCCTTGCTCAACAAAACCTTGCGCAATCAGAGCCTTCAGTGATCTGTAGCATCACCCTCATAAACGCCCGATCAATCAGAAACAAGACCCACATTATCTTTGACTTAATCAAAGATGAACAACCTGACATCCTCTGCATAACAGAAACCTGGATAACAAACACCGACACTGGCCTTACTGAACCAGATAGACAGACCAGGCTACAACCTGTTACAACTGTCCACGTTCCAACAAAAGAGGTGGAGGAGTGATCATAATTGCACGATCACACTTGAAACTCTCATGCACTCCCTGGACTCAAACCCGGGATATAGACCTGATCAAAGTGGAGAACTCAGCAATATCCATCTGCCTAATATACAGGTCCCCCTCACCGAATCATGAAGGACTTGCTGCAGCATTGGAAAACATATCCTCAACACAGCCAAGGAAATTCAAAATCATACTCGGTGACCTAAACCTAGCATCATCAACAGAGGTGCACGCATACACATTCCTCGTAGATATGTCACAACTAGGGTTTCATCAAATAATAAAGGAGCCGACACCCGAAAAGGGACATACACTTGACATGGTTTTTTGCTCCCAAAAACAAGCCACCCAACCATGTTGAACCCCTGATTAAAATCAAAGCAATACCCTGGTCTGACCATCACCAAATAGACCTACGGATGAAACTCCCATTGGCACCAAAGAATGCGGAAGCCCAACGAGAAACCCGTCAGCAGAGATCTTTCAATAAGCTTGAACTGGATAATCTCACGAGTAACATCAAAGCGCACATCGATTTGGAGTCTACAGACCTCGATGCCCTAACAAATAGCTGGAATGAAGGGATCCAGGCATCAGCAAACCCGAAATGGAAAAACACAGCAAGCACAGACAAACAAAAGGTCAGAGCCCTGGTACACGACTACGCTGTCCAAAAGGAAGAGGGAACTAAGAAGATGTGAAAAAAAGTGGAGACGCAACAAAACTTCGGAACTCAGAGCTGAATACCTCAACACCCTCAGAAAATACAAAGACGAGGTAGATGATGCAAAAAGGAAACACCACAACAACCTGTTGAATAAAGCCATCAATAAACCACGGGAAACTATTTCGAATAGTGAAAACACTAACCAAAACAAACCAACCAGAACAGCAGAGCGATACCATTCAGCCCCAAACCCTAGCTAACCACTACGCAAGCAAGCTGACCACAACTGCAACCACGCTATCTTTGGCCAAACCCAACTTGACAACTGTAGAGAAGCATGAACAGACGTGGAACGAATTCTGCAAAATTGATGATAAGCAAGCAGTGGAAATAATAACCAGCATAAATACCACCACCTCACTGCTTGATCCATGCCCAGCTACCTGGATTAAAGCGGCAAAAAAGGTCATTGGCCACCAAGTTGCTCACATTGTGAACCAATCACTGTCCCAAGGAATCATGCCTAACCAGCTCAAAAAGTCTATAATAAGACCAATACTAAAAAACAACTCGCTAAACAAAGAAGATCCATCTTCCTACCGTCCAATCTCCAGTATATCGTTTTTAGCAAAAATCATTGAAAAAGCAGCCCTCATCCAACTGCAAGAACACCTTGAAGACAACGAAATACTGGACAAACAGCAATACGGATTCAGAAAAAATCATGGGGTCGAAACCCTGCTTTTAGCCCTGTTTAACAACCTCCTCAAGGGGCTGGAAGACAGGAAGAAAATGTTTATCCTCATTTTCATCGACATATCCGCTGCATTTGACACTGTCCATCACTTAACCCTCCTGAACAAGCTGGAATCAATTGGAATTATAGGAACCGCCTTGAAATTGTTCTACTCCTATAAAACGTGCAGAAAGCCACAGGTCCAGTTCAACGGAGAGAAAGCTGAACCGTTCATCCAAACACAAGGCATTCCTCAGGGTTCGGCACTCTCGGCGCTACTTTTTAACATTTACATGCAACCACTCAGTGAAATATTCAGGAAATATGGCATAAACTACCACATATACGCAGACGATATCATGCTGTACACCCAACTAGAGACCACCGACCCGAACTACGCCCAGCTTGAAACCTGCATGGGAGAGATGTCGGGATGGCTACAACAAAACAACATGTCGATTAATCATAAGAAGACCGAAGTAATGTTTATATCAAATACCTTGGGCTTCGAACCACCTCCAACAATCACATTGTGCAACAATACATACAATACTAAGAAAGAAATAAAATATCTGGGAGTCACAATTGATAACAAACTGAAATGGAAAAACACCTCAACAACACCAACAAAGCCATCTTCCACAAGCTTAAAGTGCTACGACCCCTGCGGAACATACTAGATCCGTGCGATTTCCGATCAGTTGCTCAGGCTCTCATCATGCCCCACCTGGACTACTGCAACACCATCTTGCAGGGGCTACCAAGGAAAGCC
The DNA here is from genome assembly GCA_033557465.1 of Ichthyophis bannanicus. Taxonomy (NCBI): domain Eukaryota; kingdom Metazoa; phylum Chordata; class Amphibia; order Gymnophiona; family Ichthyophiidae; genus Ichthyophis; species Ichthyophis bannanicus. The sequence continues at coordinate 198,504,212 of CM066045.1, forward strand.
ACCAACATACTACAGATGGCCCAACACGTAGCAGCAAGGATCATCATGAGAACTAGCGTCACCGAACATATCACACCTGTATTGATGGAACTACACTGGCTTCCAGTCATTGCAAGGATTCAATACAAAATATTGGTAACTACATTCAAGTTAATTCACAACCTGGCCCCCTCATTCCTCTCCACCCTGATCTCCATGCAACCTACAACCAGAAGCAGGAGAACCATGAACTCTGACACACTAAGAGTTCCAAACAGCTTTAGGCACGTAAAGGTCAGTACTAGTCGCAGAGTGTTCTCCTTATCTGCCCCCACGTTATGGAACCAGCTCCCACACGAGCTGAGAGAAATTAAAGACATAAGCAACTTCAGAAAACAACTGAAGACGCACCTGTTCAATTGTCATTATACCAGATGAAAATCCAAAAGGACAAAAGAAATTGAATTGCAGTATGTACAAATGTAAATAGATGGTGGTTAGTGCCTGTGTAAATGTATGATAATAGCTAAGGTCTTTATATGGACCCGCATATGTGTGCTGTGTATCCCCCTGCTCTATCTAATCCCCAAATAATTCTGTCTGTAATTTATGACAAATCCCGTAATTGTAATCAAACCGCTTCTGATCGCTGGAAGGAGCGGTATATAAGTCCTTACTAAATAAATAAATAAATAACGAATAGGGGAAATGTGGTCAGTTAGTTTCGCTTTGAAAATCATCCTTGCCGCGACGTTTTGAGCCAATTGTAGGGTGTGCAGATTTTTCTTGGTGGTTCCTTGAAGTATGCCATTGCAGTAATCTAGGTGTGGTGTTATTAGAGTTTGTGCCACAGTCCTGAAGTCGTTGCTGTCTCGGTCGAAGCTGTTGGATTGTCCTTATTTTGAAGACTATAGCTTTAGCAGTTCGTTTTATATGAGGGGTTAAGCTAAGCGTCCTGTCCAGAGTGACTCCTAGATATTTGACCTCTGTCTTCACTGGTATAGAGGTGTTCCCAATATTGATAACTGACGGAGGGGTGAAGTTAAGGTTTCTCATTGTAATTAACACTTCTGTCTTTTTGAAGTTGATATTCAAGTTCATTGATTGAAGCCATTTTTCTGTTTCAGTGAGGCAGTGTAGTATATTGTCATAGTTAGGGTTGCATACATCAAACGGCATGTACAACATAATGTCATCTGCATAGATGTGGTAATTTATCTTATGTTGTTGGAAGATAGTGCAGATCGGCTGAAGGTATAAATTAAAAAGTAGCGCAGAGAGGGCAGAGCCTTGTGGTATACCTTGTTCTTGTGGGAATGGTAATGATGAGATGTGGTCTATTTGAACACATTGTGTCCTGTTAGAGAAATAAGATTTAAACCACTCAAATGCCTTGTCCTTAATGCCCAATTGGGAGAGTCTAGAGATGAGCATGACATGGTTTACATTGTCAAAGGCTGCAGAGATATCAATGAATACGAGTATAAAGGCTCTTTTGGTATTATCGATGCCCCTGATAATAGTGTCAAATAAAGCTAAGAGGAGGGTTTCCACACCGTGGAAGGGGCGGAAACCATATTGATGTTCATCTAAGGGAGAAGATGAGTCAATATAGTCCTGCAGTTGTATCTGCACAACCTTCTCAATCAACTTAGCAAGGAACGGGATGCTTGCAATGGGGCGATATGAAGCAGGATCATTGTCATCCAGGGATTTATTTTTTAATAATGGTCGAATTGCTGATCTTTTGAGGTCCTCTACTATGGTACCTTGGCGTAGTGACTGGTTCACTATGTTTAGTAAATCTGGGGCCAGTTCTCCTTTGGTTGCCTTAATCCATGCCACCGGACAAGAGTCTAGAAGTGAGGTTGTAGTATTGAGTATAGAAATTGTCTGGAGCAGTTGTTTGTTTGTAATAGGATGGAACGTGCTTGATTCATGGAGATTGTTGTCTGGATGCGATAGGAGGACTGGGGTGAAATGGTTATTCTGTTTTAGTTTGTTGGCAAAATGGTCAGCTAGAGCTTGGGGGTTGATAGGAATCTTGTTAGGGCTATTCGTTGGTGATTTGGTCAGGGATTTAATGATTTCAAATAATTCTCTGGGATGGTTTATGGCCTTTGACAATACTCTGTACCTTTCCACCAAGTAATGGAAGCACTCCAGCTCAAGAAAATCATTTCAGAATTGACTCACACAAGGGGAGGAACCCTAGACCTTATATTTACCCCTGCCACTCAGCCACACCAGCATCTTTCCTCAATGACTCAAAACAATCCAGTGCCTTGGTCAGACCACAACTTGAATACCTTCTTCCTACCAAATCTCCTCTGCATACCCACCCACAAGGCCACCCTAGCTTAAACACAGAGGTTTCACACATATGACAGAGACCCCTTCATCAGCAACATCTTATCATTTACTTATTTATGTCATTAACAGTTTTTATATACCGCTCTATCCTGCACTCAGAGTGGTTTACATTAGAACATTGGCCCAAGATGACCCAACCAACCTTGACTCCATAATATCCGAATGGAACAACCGCATCTCTTCTTATGTTACCACTCCCAACAACCCATCCAGGGTCAAGAGAACACACCATGTTCCCTGATTTACACCTGACCTCAAAACCCTAAAAAACAAACTCAGGCAACTAAAATGCAAATGGAGGCGCCACAAGGATCCAACCACTCACTCAGTGTACATAACTGCCCAGGCTGAATTCTGCTCGCTCACCCTCCTCCAAAAGAAAGTATACCATACTAACCTAATTAAATCCTCCCTCAACCCACCTAGAGAGCTATTTGACATAGGCTTGAATCTGCTCAAGAGTCCAACTGCTATCAAGTCAGACACCGCCCTTTCTCTGGCTGACATGGCACATTATCTACAATAAAAACAATCACCCACCATCGGAACAAGTTGGCACACCATCGACTCCATTAATGCCCCAAGCAAGCAAACCTGGTCAAGATTCAGCCCTCTATCCGCTCAGCAATTAGAAAATATTATCATAAACCTCAACAGCACCCCTCCCCCACTCAACCCCTGCCAATTTTCCTGGATTAAAATGACTAAGCAAGATCTCATCCCAATCATCCTTCCCATAGTGCAGTCTTCACTATCACTGGGCTACATGCCAAAGGCCCTCAAGCAAGCATCCATCAGACCTTTACTAAAAACCCCTATAGCTGACCCTACATCGCTGTTCTCATACAGACCCATCTCTAGTATTCCCTCCCTTGCAAAAATTATTGAAAAAGTGGTACAACTGCAGACACAGAACTATGTGGACTCCTACGCTCCCCTCAATCAATATCAGCATGGCTTCAAACCATTTCATAATACAGAAACTCTACTGATCTCCCTTCTGGACATACTAATCAAAGGTACTGAAAAAAAAAACACACAAGGATTCATTCTCATCTTCGTTGACATTTCTGCGGCCTTTGACTCTGTTGTCCATGAGCATCTCATATCTGTCTCCAAGCAATCGGCCTTAGAGAAACTCTACAATGGTTCCAGTCTTACCTGGAGAACTACTACCAGCAAGTCAAAATAGGAGTGGAAACCTCCAATCCTTTCAGCCTATCTCAAGGTTTACCTCAGGGCTCTGCCTTGCCCTCCTTGCTATTCAACATTTTCCTCCAACCACTCTGCAACATAATCCAAAACCATAATATCATCAGCATACAGGTGATAAATGGTATCTTAATCTATGCACCATTCTCCATTAATAATCCAGACTACTCCTCAAATAGGACAATGCCTTGAAGTGGTCATCCAATGGTTAAATCACCACAATATGCAAATCAATTGCAACAAAACAAAAGTTCTCCATATAATCAGGAACCTCATATTCTCTCCTCCAGCCACAGTTAACTTGGCAATTTACTCTGAAAGTAAAAGATCAAGTAAAATACCTCGGCATAATACTTGACCAAAATCTAAACTTCCACGCCCACATCAAACAAGTTACCAGACTGGCATACCTCAGAATGAACACTGTCCAAAACCTTTGAGCACTATTGGAGCAGTGCGACTTCAGAAATGTCAGCCAAGTCCTCATTACACCAACTGTAATGAGCATTTGTTCCATGTGAACCGCGCTGATGCTGAATAGTGCGGTATATAAGAGACTGTAAATAAATAAAATAAATAAATAAATATTTGATTATGTAAACATCATATATCAGGGGCTCCCAAAGCCACTTTACTCCCCCTACAATTCGCACAGAATACCACTGCCAGAATCACCACAAGCAGTTCTCAACGAGCACACATTACCCCTGTATTAAAACAGCTCCACTGGCTACCCATTTATATGAGAGTTAAATAGAAAGTTTCCCTAAGCATCTTCAAGATCCTCCAGAACCTCTCAGCGGACATCCTTCGGACACTCGTTCAGGAACCCCTCAATCACAGATCAAGGAGAAAAGCCAACCCCAACCTTGCATCAGTCTCAGCCACATCCTCTCGCTGCAAGCTCTCCACCTCTAGCAGAGACTTCTCCTGGAACTCCCTCCCCCCAGAGATACAATCCTTGACAGACACTGGAGAATTCTGATGCAAACTGAAAAACCACCTCATCCTAAAGCATTTTGGCTCTGACACTTAGTTATTTGCTCATCCTCCTTCCAACCACTCAGGACTCACATTCTTTCCTTGTTTCCCCACTGCTGCTTCTCCTCAGATATGAAACATGTACAATAAAATGTCAATCATTACTCCCTGTTACGCTTAAATGTTAATGTGTACACTTTCTTCTGCATGTCCCTTGTTTATATACTCTAAGTCACATGCTGTATTGTGTGTTTGCTTCACTTGTTAAATTTTATTACCCAAGTTTCATATAATGTTATGCTTGGTTGAACTGTTAAGTTGTTACCTATGTTCTATGTAAAGCTATACTTGTTAAACTTGTTCCCTGTGACTGGTAGATACAGTGGTATAAAAAAGTAGCTAAATAAACAAACAAATCTCCATTAGTCAATTAAATCACTAGCTCTTAAAATTAGAGACCCTTTTTCACTTTTACAGACATTGGCAACAATATCATTATGATGACCTGTTACTTCAATAATAAAAATGATAAGAACTCTTGAGACTGTATCTCTGCAGTTCGTCTCATATCACAATTTTCAAAGGATGTGTATTACTGCAACCCAGTTTTCAGAAGGCTTTCCAGCTCATACCTTGGTCTCAATATCAGCCAGAAGCAGTTCATTGTCCTTGACTTGCAGGATCAGGTCTTGGGCCCACACCCGGCCCTGGGCTTCCAGCATCTTTAGGCGAGTAATGCAGTCTTCCACACTCTTCATTTCTCCAGTGTCAATTTCACAAGTCAACAGGTGCTAGAAGCAGAACCCAGACCATTTAACATAATTCCCTCCAGGAAGAGGAAGCTAGTTCCTAGCTACCCTTATTCCAGCTCTCATTTCATGTATTACAGTCAGAAGGACACTAGATAAGGAACGTTTAATAAAGGCAAAGTTTATTGAACATCAACATACTTCTAGGCCTCTCTCTCTTCTCAATACCAAATCTTTCTAGTCATTTTTTCCTCAGAACTGGAGCCTCCCCAAGGGAATCAGTCACACATGGTATGGGAGTCTATAATCCTCTGCATGTCCAGGATCCGTCTAGTCTAAGCTAGCACAAGAGAGAGTCATCATCAGCTGGTCACAACAGTACAGCGCAGTTCAGCCTTGCAGCTAGGCGAGGAAATAGACTAACAGATAGAGTTCCTGAGCTATGCTCTGGTAAAACATGCTGGAATAGGAAAAAACTGGGATTACAGAACACCATCAAGAAGAGGTCGAGGATACTACCCTTCTGCCCCACCTCGTACAGTCCTTCATACCTCCACTCTGTGCTGAAAACCATCCATCAGACTGGATATGGCCTGGGCATACTGTTTCCTCTGATCTATGGGAAAGAGAGAGTGTGAAAGTCGGGGAAGGCCTACCAAAGACATGGGCACAAAAGTGTCACGATAGAACTAGATGGGATGAAAGAATGAAACTGAAAAAAAACAGAGAAGAGGGTGATGGAAATGTTTGAAAGTACTGAGAAACACCACAGAGCTTCTTACGATAAACTGATTTGGCACTAGGTCTAGAGATGCTGTTGCTCCTTCTGAAGATGGAGTCACCAGGAGGGAGTCCACTAAAAAAGAAAGAGAGACGGTAATGTCACACGGTGCCTGAAAGAATCTTCAAGCTGAAACAGAGCAGCATGTGCTTGGAGAGGAGGCAGACCCTGATCCCTGAGCAGTGACTCATAAAATACGAGAATAACCTGGCAACCTCTCCTACCATCCATCTCATCCTGCACTATTTCTTCATATGCAGCTCTTGAGTTCTTGTTTAATATCTCATGCTTCTCCACTTCAAAAAACAAACTGTACAAATTAACATGTTAAGAATTTTACCCCCTAGTAGGCTAAGTAAATGCATAGAGCAAAGTCCAAAAATAACTGTGCAGAGAACATCCAGCAATAGCACACGGAAAAACTTTCACGCAAATAGATTATACAGAGAGATGCACCAGTGCCTGAAGGCTTTCATTAGTCCCATCACAGATCTTTCTGTAGGGACTAATGTCTAAACGATTTTTTACTTTCATGAGAAGGGTGGTACAGAAACCTCTGCCCTCACAAGCGAACAGAGACTAAACTGACATATAAATTATTCTTTTCCAGAGAGGTTTCCTTCCTCCTCTTGGGTTTGGTTGTAACTCTCATAGCACCAGTTTGAAGTCACAAGCAACTGATTTTATAACACAAAAGGGATGCTAGAGAACCATATTCTGATTGCATGAAAAGCAATTAATATACCAAGGCTGCTTAAAAGACTGATTAATCTGTCCATTAACAGCATAGCTATTCTTACTGCCCCACACAGAGATATCTGAAGATACGTACTCATACTGACTACTGTCCATGTCGCTCATGAAATCCTTCAGTTTCTCTGAATACGAGGTTCTAGAAAAGACCAAAAAAGCATTAAATTTCACGTCCACATGCCTTGTCTCACTCCCAGCCTCTCGCAGTCATTCCCTTCCATGCATTCATCACTTTTCTTCATTCTCTTATTTTTTTTATTCTCACATCTCCTAAATTATCACCTCTCAAAACCAAGAATAGATTTGAAGCCCCATCAACTCATTGTAAGCACCTTCTCCATTTTCCTTCTGGGTCATGTCTTTTGGCTATTTTTCCTCCTTCTGTCAGTAGCATTTGCTTCACAGAGTCGTTTTATAAACTGCCTGGAGCCAAGTATTCAAAGGTGCTTATGTGTTTAGGGATGGCTGCTAAATGTACTGGTTCCGTATGCATGAATTTCCAGCGACACTATATAGGTAATGCTGCTGAGCACCCCAGCACCATACATACAGAGCCAGGGAAGGGCGAGGCCTTTCTATCGAGCTCTGTAGATAGCCACCATATTCAGCCACTAGCCAGACAGCTAAATGGTTTAAGTTAGAACAGAAAAAGTGAATATCACCGTATACGTAGCAGTGCTGAGTATGCATGAATTATTTAAATGTTACAGCTGGCATGATTTTAGCGGTTAATCTAAGTGCACACTTGTGTATTTTATCTAAAGTCTGGATGTAAATACCAGGACCGTGCCAAGCTAGAAATGCTCCCTATGTGACTAACGAATCTGGTGCCACCCTCTGCCCGAGCCATGTGTAGTAAAGCGTAGTTACTCACTTGTAGCAGGTGTTCTCCGTGGACAGTAGGAATAAATCTTCACGTATACGTGACATAACTGATGAAGCTCCATGGGGGAAAGCTCCCCAGCTTCCATTAGAAGTTTTTGGGAGGCTCCACAGCGCATGTGTACCTGCCTTCCTGCTTGCTGCGGCACCATTTTCTCCAGTACAATAATAGAGCAGCAGCCAAAAAAACAGCTCGGGGAGGTGGGAGAATTCTGAGGACTTATTCCTGCTGTCCATGGAGAACACTAGGTGAGTAACTATGCTTTCTCCGTGGATAAGCAGGACGTATGGGACTCCCAAGTTATAGGCTACTGAAAACTGAGGAGGTCAACAGCCCACTAGGGGCAACAAACTGGAGAACAGGAAGATCAGTATGGGTAGTCCCTCTGGGGTCTTGGCAGAGTCAGCATCTTCAGTGGACATCAGCACTGAGGTCTTTTTTTTTTTTGGTAGCCTGGATGGACAGAAGGGCTGGTGGACAGGAGTTGGACAAAAGACCCAAAGAGATGCCGGAGCACGGCCTGGCCAAAATTGCTGTCCCATTGAAAATCCCCATCCAGACAGTAATGAGCTGTGAAGATGTGGACCGAAGACCGCATAGCAGCCCTGCAGATCTCCTCTGTAGAGACTGAGCGCAAGTTAGTGATGATGCAGGTCTGCCTGGAAGGAAATATGCTAGAGAAATGCAGTCAGCTAACCCCAGGGATAGCGTGCATTTGGAGATGACAGCACCCAGCATACTGGGGTCAAAGAAGACAAACAGCTGGGTGGACCACCGGTGAGCCTTTGTACACTTGAGGTAGAAGGCCAAGGCCCACTTGCAGTCTAATGTGTGCAATACTGCCTCACCCCGGTTGGTGTGCGGCCTCGGGAAGAAAGTTGGTAGAACTATCGACTGATTGAGGTGGAACATGGAGACAATCTTTGGCAGAAAACAAGGGTGCGTTCGTAAGACCATCCTATTCTGTTGGAATCTGGTGTATGGCAGGTGAGCCACCAAGGCTTGGAGTTCATTGATGCAGCTTGCCAATGTAACTGTCACCAGAAGCAGGACCTTCCAGGTCATGAACTTCAGAGGACAGGAGTCAAGTGGCTCAAAATAAGCCTGCATGAGCTGAGCAAGAACCATGTTGAGGTCCCAAGCCATTCGAGGGGGCTTGAGAGGAGCAAGCCCCACATGAAGTGAGCCACCAGAGGCTGGGCTGAAATGGGCTTCCCCCCAGCACCACGATGGCAGGCCTCAATTGTGCTGAGGTAGACATGGATGGAGTCTGACTTAAGGCCTAAGTCTGAGAGGTACAGGAGGGACTAGAGCAACTGAACTACTGTACAGGAGAAGGTATCAAGCACATTGTCAACGCACCAGGAAACGAACCTGGAAGCTGATGCTTTGTGAAGTATTGCTCTTCCTGTTGGGTGGGGAGGATAAAGCAGATCTGGGGGAAATGATCTGGCAAGAGCCTTCCAGGGGAGGGTGTCAGGGCTGGGCCTATTTGATGGAACACCAGGGACAGGAGATGTGAACATTCACACTATAATAATTCCCTCTCCCTTTTGGATTGATTTCATTGGTACTTGATGAGCTCTGACATCAGTATTTATTTATTTATTTATTTACATTCTCTTATATACTGCGCTATTCTGCATCAGTGCAGTTTACATTGAACAAACTGAAATTACATTGAACAGGGCATTATAACTTGGAGATAACTATTTTACAGGTAACATGTGCTATGGAGGGTTAAGTGGCTTGCCCAAGACCACAAGGAGCACCTGTGGGACTAGAAACCCCAGTCCTTCCGGCCCAAGGTTGCTGTCCTCTAGTGGGATTTGAACCCCCGACCTTCCGGCCTGAAGTACCTTGCCCCAACCACTAGGCCACTCCTCCACTCCTCCACTCCTCCTCCACTCCACTCCAGTACTGGGCAAAATGGTAGAAACCATTATAAAGAACAAAATTACTAAAAATGTAGATAGTCATGGTTTAATGGGAGAAAGCCAACATGGGTTTAGCCAAGGAAAGTCTTGTCTTACTAATCTGATATATTTTTTAAAGGTGTGAATAAACAGGTAGACAAAGGTGAGACGGTTGACATAGTGTATCTGGATTTTCAGAAAGCCTTTGACAAGGTCCCTCTTGGCGAAATTAAATAGTCATGGGATAGGAGGCAGCGTACTGTTGTGGATTAGGAACTGGTTAAAAGATAGGAAGCAGAGAGTAGGACTAAATGACTAATTTTCTCAATGTTCAATAGTGGAGTACCCCAGGAATCTGTGCTGGGCCCACTGCTTTTTACTGTATTCATAAATGACCTGGAAATGGGAACAACAAGTAAGATGATCAAATCTGCAGATGACACAAAATTATTCAAAGTTGTTAAAACATAAGAATTGTGAAAAATTGCATAGGATCTTGATAAATTGGAAGACTGGACATCCAAATGGCAGATGAAATTTAATGTGGACAAGTGCAGAGTTATGCACCTAGGAAAGAACAACCCAATCTATGGTTACACAATACAAGGTTCCACATTATTTTATTTATTTAATAGGTTTTATATACTGCCTTCTCCTTAAGTCAAAGGGGTTTAACATAGGGAACCACCACCCAGGAAAAAGCTTTAGGCGTCATCGTGGACAATACGTTGAAACCTCTTGCCCAGTGTGCAGCAGCAGCCAAGAAATCAAATAGAATGCTAGGAATCACAAGGAAAGAAATGGAAAATAAAACAAAGGATATTATAATGCCTCTGTATCGTTCCATGGTGTGATCGCACCTTGAATATTGTGTGCAATTCTGGTCGCCATATCTTAAAAAGGATATAGCACCATTAGAAAAGATTCAGAGAAGAGTCACCAAAATGCTAAAGGGGATGGAAGGCTACCCCTATGAGGAGAGGCTTAAAGGTTAGGGCTCTTCAACCTGGAAAAGAGACGGCTGTGGGGAGATATGATAGAAGTCTATAAATTAATGAATGGAGTGGAATGGGTAAATGTAGATCAATTGTTTAACTCATCAAAAAGTAGAAATCTTTATCTCACATTTGATATACCTCCCAGGCCATGGCATCAGGGCAGTTTACAATAAGTAACAATACTGCAGGTAGGAAAGGGAAAAGAACACCATATATTGACAGGAAAGAGAAAAGACAAGCAAAGGAATAGCGAACATGCTAAGAGCAGCAGGAGAGGCAGGGAAGTGAGATACACGGGACTAACACACTAGTGCATGAAATGTCATATGCCTGATGGAATAGATGGGTCTTGAGGTGTGCTTTGAATTTTGAATAAGAGGTTCGAGACGGAGTGCAGATGGCAGGGCGTTCTAGAGTGCAGGACTGATGAAAAAGAAAGCAGCATGGCGTGTAAGTTCTAGGTGAGCCTGAGATAGTGAGGGAAGGGATAGGCGATTGGCATGGAGGGAGCGAAGCTGACGGTAGGGAGTATGTAGGCATATGGGATTGGCCAAATACTGGGGGGTGGAGGTGTGAATAACTTTGTGAGTTAAGATCAGGAATTTGTATTGAATTCTGAAGTGGAGAGGAAGCCAGTGAAGCTGAATGAGGAGGGGTGTGATATGATCTGAGCGCTTGGCATGGATAAAACGTGCTGCGGTATTTTGTAGCAGTCGCAGACGCTGTAGTTGATATTGAGGCAGGCTCGCCAAGGCAATGTTACAATAGTCTAATCTATTCATCACCAGGGATAACAGTGGGTGGTGACTGAGGATGGCAATAAAAAGGGACGGACTACCCTGATCTGGCAGAGTGCACATAAGGAGTGGTGAATGAGGAGAAAGATATTCCTGAAATGAAAGTGCTGAATCTAACGTGACGCCTAACTAATGGAATGGGGACACCAAAGGGATAGGCATGGAGTTAAGAAGAGTGGCAACGGTTGGGCAGGGAGTGCTAAAGAAGAACACATAGCCATTGATTTAGAAGGATTAAGATGTACATAGTTGGTCGAAATCCATGTGGCGATATGGGAAAGGCAATCGCTGAGTGGCGACAGGTCAATCGCCACAGGGGTGGTGTGGTAGAGTAGGATTATATCGTCTGCATAAAAATATGCTGACACCGGGTATTGTTGTATGGTGAGTGGCAAGGGGGCTAGGAAAATATTAAACAGCAACGGTGAAAGCACGGAGTCCTGTGGGATGCTGCAGACCAGTGGCACAGCAGCTGAGGACATGGAATTGAGATGCACAGAGAAGGAACTTGCAGTGAGGAAAGAACGAAACCAATGCAACACAGTACCCCTAACTCATATCCCATTCAACATACCAGTATCGAAAGTTCCTGTTAATACTGATTTACCACCTGCTCATCATTTTAAACCATTCAGAGAGTTATTCCTTGCAGAAACTCTACTTGCCCTTAACTCCGACTCTGAATCCACTGACTTAACTGAAGTAATACACATTGGAATGCTACCCTAAAAAAAGCTGCACTACTAACCCAGCATAAACACCCGAATAAAAGGATGCATACGGCTTTCTGGTTTACAGCTGATCTGCACAAATCTCTAAAGAATCTCAGAAAGCTCGAGCATAAATGGCACACCTCCAGGCTCCCCCATGACCAAGAATTATACATGAAGACCTTGCAAGAATACCGCCTTACCATTATGCAAAGGAAGAAGGAATACCATACAAATCTTCTTATGCGCTCGCTCAACAAGCCCCGTGAGCTCTTTAGATTAATTAAGTCCCTTACAAATTATTCATTTCTGCCTAGAACAAATAATTTAATCCACCCTCAAGGCACTGCCATTCACTTTCACAATAAAACCAAAGCGACCCTCAACAATATGGAAGATATCTGCCTAGACACTCCATCACCTGAAAGTATCAGCATCCCTGTCCTAAGTCATTTCTACCCATACTCCCACAAACAAATCAAAAATTCTATCACCTCACCCACTTATCCATGCCCTTCTCATTGGATCAAATCTACCTGCCCTGAATTAAGCTCCCACATCACCATCCTGCATTGGCCTTCTTGGATATTCTATCCATCCTTTACAATTAGCATTGAATACTGCTGCACGAATCATCTACAGAGCTTCCAGATATGAACATGTAACTCCTCTCCTAATCCACCTTCACTAGCTCCCAATAAGCAGTCGACTCGAGTACAAAACTCTCCTGATAACATTTAAAATTCTCCATCACCTATCCGCACCCTCACTGAAAGATCTCCTGCATTGGACTCCTGACAACAGAGCAAGAACAAATATGGTAAAGGGAGGAGTGGCCTAGTGGTTGGGGCAAGGTACTACAGGCCGGAAGGTCGGTGGTTCAAATCCCACTAGAGGACAGCAACCTTGGGCCGGAAGGACTGTGGTTTCTAGTCCCACAGGTGCTCCTTGTGGTCTTGGGCAAGCCATTTAACCCTCCATTGCCCATGTTCCCTGTAAGTATTAGTGTATGTGTCTCATATCCCCTCATGTTAAATGTATCCCCCCAACCGCTTTGACCCGGTGAAAAGCAGGATATAAATGCAGCTAAATAAATAAATTAATTAAATAAATAAACATTCTTACCATCCCATCCATAGCTAGAAAAAGCTCCCAATTCGCCATGAACAGGACATCTACATACGCAGCTAGTTTCCATTGATAACCATCAAATTCTATACCCTTAATATCAGTATCTTCATTAATTTTAAGCAAAAGTGGTTCCAAAGTGAGATCAAAAAGCAGAGGAGAAAGAGGGCATCCTTGTCGTACTTCTCGCTCCAACGGGATATAATCTGAAAGTGTCATTTATCTTTAACCTTGATTGTGGAGGCCTATATAGTACTTTAATCTCTACTGTGGAACTCCCTACCTTCTCCTATTCGTCTCATATCAGATTTGGCCACTTTTCGCAAAGCAATCAAAACACACCTATTCCACCTTGCTTTTGACCACATAACTTAAAGCCTTACCCATCAATAACATACTCAAGATTGTCAGATTGTAAATAGTTCCCCATTCTTATATGCTACTGTGTATGATCTATTAATGATCTTTCAGTGTAAATAAGTTAATTGTTTTATATCTTGTTCACATGTTCAATGTAAACTGTTCCATGTAAGATGCTGTTATTTTGTAAACCATGCTGATCATGAATAGTGTGGTATAAAACCAAATAAATAAAATAAATAAATAAATAAGCCCCAGGGTCAGAAAGACGAGAGAAGAGGGTAGCATGATCAACTAGATCGAACGCAGAGGAAAGATCAAGTGAAACAGCCAGATCATGTGCAACATGCAAATCGTTTAGTAAGGAGAGAAGAACGGTTTCAATGCTGTGGCCGGTACGAAAGCCGGATTGACAGGGGTGAAGAGCATTGGTGGACTCAACATGTGATGCTATTGATTGAAGACCAGCTTTTCTAGAACTTTTGCCAGGAAGGAGAGATTGGAAACTGGGCGCCAGTATGCGGAAATAGTTGGGTCGAGAGACTGCTTCTTAAGGAGTGGTCGAACAACAGCTGACTTCCAAGGGTCGGGGAAGATACCAGAGGAGAGACTGGAATTAAAGATGGTTAGGATAAGTGGTGAAAGGGTGAGAGAGGGCTCAGACAGCCAGCGGGAAGGTATGGGGTCTAACAGTCGGGTTGTTTTCTGGGATGTAGTAAGAGCCTTATCTAGTTCCATTGCTGAAATTGGATGGAAAGAGGACCAAATATGAGCCAGGGCTAGGTTGGATGGAGAGACTGGGGTGGAATCAAGAGGTAGCAGCACAGAGGAAAAAGTGGAAGCGTTAGGGGACAGGAGGGGGGGCAGGAGACAGAGGAGGAAGTGGAGGAGGCATAAAGTTGGAATGCAGCTGGTCTATCTTGTCCCTGTAAAAAGAGGCAAGCTGCGTAGGATCTGGGGAGCCATCAGGATACAAAGGATGGGTGGAGGCTGTGGATAGAGAGTGGAGGATAGAATAAAGCTGTCTAGTGGAGTTAGAGGATGAAGAGATAAGGGTGGCATAGAAAGATTGCTTGGCAGAGTGCATAGCCAAACAGTAGTGGGCATGGAGGTGGCAGAAATGTGAAAGAGTATCAGGCGACGGACATTTGCGCCATAAACACTCGGCACGCCAGAGCTGCAGGAAAGACTAGACCCAATACAAGCATTGAGGAACCTGTGTCTTTTGGGGAAACTGCTAGGTACGTATGACCTAGATTGGCTACTGTTGGAAACAGGATGCTGGGCTTGATGGACCTTGATCTGACCCAGTAAGGCATATCTTATGTTCTTATGACACACAATGAAGCTACAATGTAACCTATTTAAGACTAATAAGAGAAAATATTTTTTCCTGGAGGAAAGGTCCATTAATCATTATTAAAGAGGACCTGGAAAATCCACCGTTTACCTCAGGACAAGCATTGTGGAACCTGTATGCCTTTTTCGGAACCTGCCAGGTACTTGTGACCTGGAATGGCCACTGTTGGAAACAGGATACTGGGCTTGATGGACCTTAGTCTGACCCAGTATGGCATTTTTTATGTTCTCTTATAGAACCTCTGGCATTTGAACATGTTAACCCTCTTCATCGAATCCTTGTGAGAAGCTAGGAGGATGTTCATGACAGATTCAGGCAAATTGAGCTCCGAGAGGATTATCCGCTCAGCATCCAGGCCATGAGGGCTAAGGAGCGGACATTGGGATGCAACAAGGTTCTGTCATCCTGGGAGATGAGGTCTGGGGCAGAGCTCAGCCGGAGAGGCTCCCTCCGAGAGAGTTGGAGCAATAGGGGAAACTAGGGCTGCCGAGACCAGTATGTGGAAATGAGAATCATGGTGCCCCTGTCGGCCTGGAGCTTCAGTAGAGATTTTGCCATCAGCAGGATTGGGGAATATACGTAAAGGAGACCCACCTCCCCAGTGGAGGAGGAAGGCATCCAAGGCCAGCCAGTCGCTGGACGGCCTCCTGGAGCAGAACTGGCCCACTTGAGCATTGTGTAGCATGGCAAAGGGATCTATTGTGGGGGTGCCCCATTCCCGAAAGATTCATTCCACCACTCCCCTGTTGAGGGTCCACTCATGCAGTTGGAGGACTCGGCTCAGCTTATTTGCCAGGATTTTAAGCTCGCTGGGCAAATAGGTCACTCTCAGCTCCATTCCATGTGCCAGGGCAAACTTCCACAACCAAATTGCCTCACAGCAGACTAGGTATGAGCCCATGCCTCCCTGTTTGTCCACAAAGAACATTGCTACCTGGTTGTCTGTCTGGATCAGGATCACCTGATTTGCCAGGTGTGCCTGGAAAGCCTGGAGAATATGAAGAATTCAAAACCCGTCAGAATCAAATAAATACCCGTGAAACAAAAAAGATCCCAACAATAAATAGCGAAACCCCTTGGTGTACTAATTTTGTCGGAGCTGGTCATCAAAGTGAGTGGAACACTTCCACACACCACTGCGGCAGTTCCTTTTTTCTTAAGTTTTCTTAAAATGTTGAAGTCATAAGAATCAAACTTGACACGATTTGAGTGTAATGTAACTGTGATCGCCAGTTTATGCTGACCTGAAGCAGGGTTACATTTGGATGCTGTACCCGAAACGTGTGGCACGTCGTCATTTTGAAATTCTGGCATTTCATTGATAGAGCTAAGTGTCAAGTTTGATTCTTATGACTTCAACATTTTAAGAAAACTTAAGAAAAAAGGAACTGCCGCAGTGGTATGTGGAAGTGTTCCACTCACTTTGATGACCAGCTCCGACAAAATTAGTACGCTAACGGGTTTCACTATTTATTGGTGGAAAGCCTGGAGGGCATTCATTATGGCCCGCAGCTCGAGGAAGTTGATCTGGTGCAGGCTCTCTTGTTCAGACCACAGGCCCGGTGTATGCAGGTCATCCAGATGAGCTCCCCAACCAAGCTTGGATGCATTTGTTGTCAACATCCTGTGGGAGGCTCCGCTTGGAACAAGAACCCTTTAGCAGGTTTAGCGGCTCCAGCCACTAGTCAAGGGACTGTACCAAGGGAGCAGTGACCACCTCCCTGTCCCAAAGACAGCCCATGGCCTGTTTTCACTGCATGCTTAGGGTCCACTGAGCCTGTTGCATGAAGAGATGGGCCAGGGGGGTAACGTGGACCACAGAGGCCATGTGGCTGAGAACCTTCAGCATCCCCCAGGCCATCGTGTGGCACCGACATTATACGCCGCCGACCACTTCTGTCAGCCACTGCATGCGGTCCCTTAGTGGGAACCCTGAGTTCGAGTGGTATCGAGGAGGGCGTCAATGAACTCTAGCTGCTGTGTGGGCTGGAGATGAGATTTGGGGTAGTTGACTACGAACCCCAAACACTCAAGAACCTGTAAGTTGAGATGGGTGGACTGCCGGATGATGTCTGGAGTGGTCCCCTTGATGAGCCAGTCATCCAGATAGGGGAAAACAAAGATCCCCATGGTTCAGAGGTAGGCGGTCGCCACCACAAAGTCTTTTGTGAAGACTCTGAGTTCCGAAGACTACCCGAAGGCGAGCACCCAGTACTGATAGTGTATTTTCTATGGCTGAGGTATTTTCTGTGACTTGGATGGATCAGGTTGTGTGTATATCCATCCTTGAGATCCAAGGAGCATAGCCAATTGTACTTTAGGAGGTAAGGGAGCAGCATTCCCAGTGAGCCCATCTTGAACTTCTCACACACCAAGCACCAGTTGAGGTTCCAGAGGTCCAGAATGGACATGAATCCGCCCGTCTTTTTGGGAACCAGGAAGTACCTGGAGTAGAAGCCCTGTCCGACCTGAGCTGGCAGAACTGGCTCTATGGTAAGGTCAGTCAGGAGAGTGGAGACTTCCTCCTGCAATAGGCTTTGGTGCAGCGGGTCCAGGGGGTACTCCCCCTGGGCAAAAGGAGGCAGCTGGGCAAAGTGCAGCCTGTATCCATGCTGGACAAGCTGCAGCACCCATGCGTCCCAGGTAATAAGGGCCCACTTGTGGGCAAAATGATCAAGCCGCCCCCCCCCCCTACCTGAAGGGATAATATGCAGACTACATGAAGTCAAAAAACACCAACCAACTATGCTCTACTACCCCACAAACAAATGACCACACGATAAAAAAGCAACATCAAACATGGGAGAGCTTCAATATACCAACAAAGCAGCAAGTAGAAGACATTATATCTGGACTAAACACAACAACTTCACCGTCAGACCCATGCCCAGTGACATGGCTCAAAGCCACAAAAAGCCAACTTTCTCATCACATTCAAAAAATCATCAAAGATTCACTCCAACAAGGATACATGCCGCAACCCCTAAAGCAAGCAATGATATGACCAATACTTAAAAGTAGCAATCTGAGCCCCTCCGAACCAAAATCGTATCGTCCCATCTCCAGCCTACCATTCCTTGCAAAAATCATGGAAAAGGCAGTGCAAAGGCAACTTCAGGGCCATATTGATATAAATGCCCCACTGGACATACATCAGCTCAGATTTTTAAGCCCCAACACGGCGTGGAAACACTACTCACCTCCCTCTTCGACAATCTCCTAAGAGGCATAGACAACATAAAAAATGGCTTCCTGCTAGTGTTCATGGACATCTCAGTGGCCTTCGACACTGTGTCCCACACCAAGCTATTGCAACGCTTACAACACATAGGACTATACAAGAACACCCTG
Source organism: Ichthyophis bannanicus (assembly GCA_033557465.1). Lineage (NCBI taxonomy): Eukaryota > Metazoa > Chordata > Amphibia > Gymnophiona > Ichthyophiidae > Ichthyophis > Ichthyophis bannanicus. The sequence goes on from CM066045.1 coordinate 198,522,543, forward strand.
AAGTGGTTTACATCATACTTGGAAGGGCGAACACAACAAGTCAAATGCGATCAAAGGAAATCACTACAATTCCCCGTCACGCAGGGAATACCTCAAGGTTCAGCCCTATCATCAATGCTCTTTAACATTTACATACAGCCCATATGCAACATAATCAAGCACCACAAACTTCACTATCACATTTATGCTGGCGACATCATGGTGTACGCTCCAATCAACCTGCAAGCACTAAACACCACAACAATAACCAAATGCCTCGAAGAAATGAATGACTGGCTCATAGCCAACAACCTAATGGTCAACTACGACAAAACCAAGGCAATGTTCGTCACCAGGAACCCCACCTTCATACCTCCTGAAACTATCAGCATCCTAGACAAACACATAGTAGTCAAAGAAGAAGTTAAGTATCTGGGCATCACTAGACAGAACTCTGAACCTGAAATCCCACATCACTAAAACCGCAAACAAGGCCTATCAACGATTGGAAACAGACAAATCAAACCAATGCTCCATCAGGACCACTTCCGCACAGTGTGCCAAGCACTCATTACACCACTACTTGATTATGGAAACTCACTATATCAAGACCTTCCTCAGACACTCCACCCACTACAGATGATACAAAACACCACAGCACGCATAATTACAGACACACCAAGGACCGAGCACATCACTCCCATCCTACAACAACTGCACTGGCTCCCAATGGTGGCAAGAGCCAAATACAAAACAATAATGATCATCTTCAAAGTCATTCACCATCTCTCAGCAGACGTACTCCAAAACGTTATAACAAGGGATATCAGCAACAGACCAAGAAGATCCAATAATGACAACATGATCGGCACATCGGCAGGCTATCACAAAACCAAACAACTTCAAAAAGAGCACCATCACTACTGGCATCCACACTATGGAACTCCCTCCCGACAAGCCTGAGGGCATTAGATGACCTCACAGACTTCCGCAAAGACCTCAAAACATTTTTATTTATAGAAGCATATGAGCATCCAGGCAACATCCCAAACCCTCCCTACCCACCCCGACTCCCACCCACCCCTAGTGAGCAGTCTTGCTTTATAGGGCACCTCCCCCCTTAACAAATCACAGTGAATTGGACCAGCACATTTTGAATATAATTAAAGAGATTTAACTGTTTTTTCTCTGAAAGGACAGCTGCGAAACCAGCTGGTACTTGGTAGATCTCTCTCTTTTGCTTTAACAGATACCTAAGCTCCACAAACAGAACAATGGCTGGGAAAAATCATATTGCTAAAGCTGTTGCCCCCGTTACAGCTTCTGCCTCGGTCCAGACAGAGGTCCTATTGCCAGTTGAAGAACCGGTTCCATGTGCAGGGTGCCTGCATGCTGAAGCTCTGAGGAAACAAGTGGAGGAACTCAGAGAGGAGGTGGCGAGGCTGAGGAGCATTCAAGACAGTGAGAAGTACATTGATGAGATGCTGCTTGCAGCAACCAGGCTCTCCAGCACAGGAGAAGATGGGTGCCAACAGAATGTCGATGGTTGGACAAAAGTCACCAGAGCCTGCAAAACCACCAATCCAACTTCTCCAGCCCTTGAATTGAAGAACCATTATGCTGCCCTGGAAGTGGAGGAGGTGGAAGCATCCCTGGAAAGGGAAGAACCAGAGTTCAAGTACCCCATAGTTGCGGAATCAGTGACCAGAAGGAAACGAAGGGTAGTGGTGGTTGGAGACTCTCTTCTGAGGGGTACTGAGGCGTCCATCTGCCGACCAGACTTGATGTCCAGAGAGGTATGCTGTCTGCCTGGTGCCAAGATCCAAAATGTTACGGAGAGTTTGCCGAGACTCATCAAGCCCACTGACTATTACCCAATGTTGCTAATCCATGTTGGAACAAATGATACTGCCAGGTATACCTCGGAACGTATCAAAAGTGACTTCATGGCTCTGGGACAGAGGGTGAAGCAGGTAGGTGCACAGGTGGTGTTCTCTTCAATCCTCCCTGTTGAGGGTAAAGGCCAAGGCAGAGAGGCTCGCATCCTGGAGATTAATGCATGGCTGCGTGGATGGTGTCTTCGAGAGCATTTTGGTTTCCTAGACCATGGGATGCTGTTCCAAGGGTTGCAGAGCAGAGATGGCATCCATCTGTCCAAGAAAGGTCAACACATCTTTGGTAGTAGACTGGCTAATCTACTGAAGAGGGCTTTAAACTAGATTCGTTGGGGATGGGTGAAGAAAGCCCCCAGGTAAGTGATACATTAAATACCTTTATGGGAATGGGTAACAGGGGTAACATATGGAAAGCAGTGTGTATTAATGCCCGTAGCATGGGAAATAAGATCTCTGAAGTTGAAGCTTTGGTGGGAGTGGCTGACTTAGATTTAGTGGCAGTTACAGAAACATGGTTCACAGAAAACCATGACTGGGATGTAACTATACCTGGCTATACTTTATTCAGAAAGGACAGGGTAGGAAGAAGGGGAGGAGTAGCACTATATGTAAAAACTACTATTAAAGCTTTGGAATTACAGAGCTTAAAAGGGAGAGAAGAGGCATTGTGGGTTAAACTAGAAAGAGGGAAAGAGAAATCTATTTGCATTGGTGTGATATACAGACCTCCCTCACAAGAGGAAGAGGTGGACAGAGAGTTAATTGAAGACATACGCAGCATTGCTAGGAAAGGGGAAGTGCTGCTGCTAGGAGATTTCAATATGCCAGATGTTGTTTGGCACATTCCTGCTGCAGTATCATCTAGGAGTAAGGAGATCCTGGATTCTCTACAGGGAGAACTATTCAGGCAATTGGTAACAGACCCCACACGTGAAGGGGCCATACTGGACTTGGTGCTTACCAATGGTGAAAGTGTTTCTGATGTTGTAGTGGGAGATCATTTTGCATCCAGTGATCACCAGATGGTGTGGTTCAGTATTAGGACTAGGGCTGTTAGAATCCATTCCAAGGTGAAGATCTTAGACTTTAGGAAAACTAACTTTGCGAAGATGGGCCAATACCTCAGGGAGTCATTAGTGGGATGGGAACAGCTGGGGGATGTAGAACAACAGTGGGCAAAACTGAAAGGGGTTATTTTAAAGGCAACCAACCTTTTTGTTAAAATGGTAAATAAAGGCAAAAGGAACAGGAGACCGCTATGGTTTTCGAAGGAAGTAGCTGAAAAAGTGAAGAAAAAGAGGGAGGCCTTCATGAAATACAAGAGATCACAGAGAGAGGAAGACAGGCATCTGTATTTGGAAAACTTAGAGAAGCTAGCAAAGTAGTCAAGAAGGCAAAGATTCAAAAGGAGGAGGAAATAACCAATGCAATAAAATGGGGGGATAAGACATTTTTCAGATATATTAGTGAGAAGAGGAAGGGCAAAAGTGGTATTGTCAGACTCAAGGGTACAGGGGGGGAATATGTAGAAGCTGATAAGGATAAAGCGGAATTGCTTAACAAATATTTTTGTTCTGTGTTCACAGATGAAGAACCAGGAGCAGGACCTCAGAAAACACCCACAAATAAGAACAGAAGCGAGGGACATCTTGAACAATTTTCAGAAGACTGTGTTCGTGAGAAACTAGCTCAACTTAAAGTAGACAAAGCGATGGGACCGGATGGGATACACCCTAGAATACTGAGGGAACTTGGGGACATTCTAGCAACTCCACTGACTGACCTTTTCAATGCCTCGTTGGAGTCGGGAGTGGTGCCAAAGGACTGGAGAGAGGCTCATGTGGTGCCTTTACACAAAAGCGGAAGTAAGGATGTGGTTGAAAACTACAGGCCGGTTAGTTTAACTTCAGTGGTGAGTAAATTAATGGAAACGCTGTTGAAAGAGAAAATAGTGAGGTTTCTGGAGTCCAGCGGATTACAGGATCCGAGGCAGCATGGATTCACCAGAGGCAGGTCTTGTCAGACAAATCTGATTGATTTCTTTGACTGGGTGACCAGGGAGTTGGACCGAGGGAGAGCTCTAGATGTGGTGTATTTAGATTTCAGTAAAGCCTTTGACACTGTTCCTCACAGGCGACTTATAAACAAACTGTGCACCCTAGGGATGGACCCTAAAGTTACTGCTTGGGTTAGAAATTGGTTGGGTGGGAGGCGACAAAGAGTACAAGTAAATGGAGCTCACTCTGAGGAGAAGGATGTTACCAGTGGTGTGCCCCAGGGATCTGTCCTTGGTCCGATTCTTTTTAACATCTTTGTTAGTGATATAGCAGAAGGGCTGTCGGGTAAGGTTTGCCTCTTTGCGGATGATACCAAAATCTGCAATAAAGTAGACACCCAGGAAGGTGTAGATAACATGAGGAGGGATCTGGCTAAGCTTGAAGAATGGTCTAGAATTTGGCAACTGGGATTTAATGTTAAAAAATGTAAGGTCATGCATTTGGGCTGCAGCAATCCAAGGGAGCAATACAGTATAGGAGGTGAAGTACTTTTGTCCACAAAAGAAGAGCGGGACCTAGGCATAGTTGTGTCCGATGATCTTAAAGTAGCTAAACAGGTAGAAAAGGCGACGGCAGAAGCTAGAAGGATGCAGCACCAACTACAAGATCACATGGATGAGAGAAAAGCCTTAGATGAGCATCAATATGGATTCCGTCAGAATCACGGAGTAGAAACACTACTGCTGGCACTCCTTGACAACCTACTTAGGGGCCTCGAGAACAAAAACTCCATGTTCATACTCATATTCATTGACATCTCAGCGGCATTCGATACAGTGCATCACAACACTCTATTGGACCGCCTGGCCTCGCTGGGTATCTCAGGGACCCCCTTAAAATGGTTCTCTTCTTATATATCCAATAGGATGCAACAAGTACAATTCAACAACGATAAAGCTGATGCCTTCCCCCAAACCCAAGGGATCCCCCAAGGGTCTGCCCTCTCATCACTTCTGTTCAATTTGTATATAAAGCTGGTCTGCGATATCTTCCAGAAATACAACATCAAATACCACATATATGCCGACGATGTGATGCTATACACACAGCTTGACATAACACAGCCTAACTTCGGTCCACTAGAAATATGCCTTGACATGCTCCAATTATGGCTTCAGCAAAACAACATGTCAATAAACCACAAAAAAAACAGAGGTCATGTTCATTTCCAAGAAAGCCAATTTCATCCCACCCACCACAGTTACTCTTAACAAAAACATATACCACACGAAGCCTGTAATAAAGTATCTAGGAGTCCTACTAGACTGTAATCTCAGGTTGGACAAACACCTCAGATCAGTTAACCGAGCCATCTTTTACAAACTCAAAATTCTACAACCACTTCGCAGTATCCTCGACAAATCCGACTTTAGATCTGTTGCTCAAGCACTAATCATTCCACACCTGGACTACAGCAATGCCATTCTACTAGGGCTTCCAAAGAACACTCAGCATCCTGCAAATGGCCCAGAACGTGGCTGCAAGAGTCATCATGGAAAAGAAAGTCACCGACCACATAACCCCAGTACTAATTGACCTGCACTGGCTCCCAGTGGCCGCCCGCATCATCTACAAACAGATCATCACAACATTTAAACTCATCCATGGCATCGCACCATCCTACCTCAATAACCTAATCACTATCCAACCATGCAACAGGAGCAGGAGAACTATGAATCTCAACACCCTGTGTATCCCGACAAGCATTCGATCTGTCAAAGCCGAAACAAGCAAGCGGGCATTCACATACACAGCGCCAATTCAATGGAACCAACTACCGCATGAATTAAGACTCACAAACAGCCTGACTGAATTCAGACGAAAGCTTAAAACATATCTGTTTCAAACCCATTACAACCTGATCTAACCGCAATACCCTACCTCAACCAGATGAACTTTACCGCCCACGACAGCATAAAATCTAATAGCATATAGTCATGTATTAGCCTGTACTCTTTGGAAGTCAACATTGTATATAATGTATATTTGGCCCCCCAACCTACTGAAATCAAATGTATACCCTGATCTGTGTGCTATAATAATTCAACTGTATATTGTATCCAACTGTTTATCCCGCGTTACGTAAATCATTGTCTAATCAAAATGTAAAACTAAAAATTTCAATGTATTATACAATGCATTATGATTTCTGTAAAGTAAACTGCTGTTGATCGTAGGAAACAGCGGTATACAAGTATTTACTAAATAAATAAATAAATAAAAAAGCATGGGACCAACACAGAGGATCTCTAAAGGTAAAAAGTGGACTGTTGTAGTTGTTGTTATGGAAGGACAGACTAGATGGGCCTTGTGGTCTTTTTCTGTCATCATGTTTCTATGTTTCTATGAAACACTACTTCCACTGCCAACTTAGCACGCATCCATCCTCCCCACACACACAAGTTTATCATACTGTGTTATTAAATACCCTCATGTTAAATGTTACCTTCAATTGTACTGTCTATATGTTGATAAGTAACTGTACTGTCTAAATGTCTACATGTACCCTAATGTTAAATGTAACCCTTCAATTGTGATGCGACGTGACCACCTTGATTGAAGGATAAGGTGGCATATAAATCTGTCTAAATAAATAAATACCCCAATGAACAACAGTCAATTGGCTATGCCTCTGAGGAACCAGTCAAAATTCTGCCCCCGGCTTGGGTTGTGGGGCTGGCTAGGCCTTCTGAGGTTTCTCCCTTCACGTGCTGATGAGGGGCCTGCAGCTTTGGCTGGGCACTCTACGGGGCCCGAATAGTACCGGCACAGACATGGGTAGAAGGCCTTCTTTTTCTGGTACATTTTGCGCGAGGGGTCAGTGGCCTTCTTCAAGAGCCTAGAGAGTGTAACATGCTCCTTCGAGTTCTCCTGCCTTGTCCTTAACCAGTTTTCCAAAGAGGTTCTCCCCTCAGCAGAGAACTTTGGACCATTTGTCCTGGACCCACTGCTCCAGGTTGGAGGACTGGAGCCAAGCCAGCCAGTGGGCATCAATGATCATAGCCGCCACTCTGCCTGTGGACTCGAAGGCATCATAGGTTGCTCGTACTGTGTATTTGAAACAATCCTTGCCATAGCCCATTAAGGCCTGGAAGGAGTCAAGGCAATTAGCAGGGTCATGAGAGGCAAAGTCCACCAGGTCCAGCATGATGTTCTTTAGGAACATACTCATACAGCTGGTAAGAAAGGATCCTAGCCACTAGCAGAGAACCTTGGAAGCATTTTCTCCCAAAGGAGTCCAGGGTTATAGCTTCCGTGCCCAGGGACACTGAGGAATGGGTCTTAGTGCTCTTCACCCACTTCAGGGCTGATTCCACCATGATAGAGTTGTGTGGTAACTGGGGCTTCTCGAAGCACAGGACCTTCTGGACTTGAGACATCAAGTCCAGCCTGCAGCTGATGGTTGAAACCATGAGAGGGTTCTTCCACAGCTGCAGCAGCAACCTCTGAAAGACATGGATGTATGGGCACTGCCATGGCCTCTGAGGGCCAAAGGGTACTGAAGGAGCTCCTCCACTCTCAGCTCACCCTCCAATCCAAGGAGAAGGGTATGGCCTTGGTCATGTCCCTGACAAAGTCCTGAAAGGACATGTCCTCTGGGGGCAATTTGCACCACTCATATGGAGGAGACAGGTCAGAGGGAAGGTCCAGGGAACTTCTGTCTGATACCGTGGATTCCTTTTTGGTTTCTCATCCCTATGAAAGGAAATCGAAGGAGCATCAGGCCCCCTCCCGCCGCCTGTTCCAGCTATGTGCAGAGGATGCGCATCGGTGAGACCCGTGGCACACTGACAGCAAACGCAGATGCACTGGGACATTGAACCGCGAGATGCTAGACAGGGAGATAGCCATGGGAACCGGCGCCAATTCCAATCTCTCGCCTAATGTGCCTGCCTCAACGGGCAGCGCATGGGTCTCCAGGATGGGCTGGACAGAGTTCGGTGATGCTGCTGAAGGCATCAAAGGACCAACCTGTTGCAAGGCCAGAACCGCCGCCATGTGAGCCTCAAGGGCCCTAAGGCATTCCTCCAGCACCGCTGCCTCAGAAGAGACCAGGGCCAGGATTGTGACTTCAGCCACCAGTGCAGCCTCCAATGGGGACTCCAGCGAGCTCATGATGGTCTCATCGGGAGACACTTGGCTGCCCTCCGGGGCTATGGGGGTCAATTCCTCTCACCTGGGAGTCGCGTTCTCTCACCAGGGAAGTTTAGCAGGCCGTTATCGGCCCTCATTCTTAGCATTGTGACGTGAAGGGCTTTGGTGCCGATGCACGCGGGGCTTGTCCTGCTGCTCGGGTGCCCACTTCGATGTTAACGGAACCAATGTCAGGTCCTTCCTTGATTCCAATCAGATATTGACAGAGAGTCTCCGCTCGATGCCATGACCTCTTAGCACCGTGTGCACTCGGGCATCCCCTGATATCGACACCTCAGCAGAACCTCTCGATGGCGTTGATGCTGATTCTGGGGCAGAGGATGCTGAATCTGACGTCCTGAAGAGGGATGCCTCCTGCTCTTCCCAGCCCTTCAGGCCACATCTCGGTTGCAGGAAATGGGCTGGTGTTCGTGCCCAAGGCACTGCAGGCACCAATTATGCCTGTTGGTGATCAAGATGGTACGGCCATATTTTATGCATTTCTTGATGCCACTCGCTGGCTTGGACATGTCTGGGAAAACCACGTCAGCAAAGTCAAAGGCCTTAATTTTGCCAACAGCAGGGAGAACCCCCGGTCAGGGAGAAAAACACGAAAAGGAACAAAAGCAAAAGCAAAAAAAAAAAAAAAAAATTAAGTTGGATCTGGCATGGGGTAAAAAAAAGAAAAAAAAAATAACCCACAAGAGGATAAATGAAAGCAATATTTTTTCTGCTGTGCAGGAATATGTCCTAGAGGCTCTGCGGAAAAAAGAAGACTGGAGAAGTCGGCACTGCAGCAGGCGAGAAGGCAGGTGCGCATGTGTGGTGCAGCCTCCCAAAAGCTTCCAATAGAAGCTGGAGAGCGTTCCCACACAGGGCTCTGTCGGTGACTTCACCAATATGTGAGGACTTCTTCCTGTTTGTCCATAGAGAATGCACTTTTGAGCTACCTGGAAGCCCAGTGATACCAGTGTCCTTTCTGTGTTTGCCCTCTGTATGACCGCACCACTTGCACGTCCCTTTGTACCGCCCTGGTCAATGCTAATCCCTCCCCAAACCCACCTTCAAGAAGGTCTCTGCTCAGTCCAGGGAAACTGATGTGTTTACAAGCTCTAGCTCTAGGTGTTTATCCATGTCAGTCATTTTTATAAAACCAATTACCTTCCCTGTTCCAGGAACATTACAGGGTAAAATCTTGGCATAACGCAATGTCTACAACGCCAAAACTCACTGTATGATAAAACCCAATTAATCAGGAATGATACTAAATTAATAATAAATTATAAATAGGTTACAAATTGTTATGGTTTTATTTCAACAAGTCATAACTCTGAACTCTGAAAATAAACAGAGAAAGTTGGAGCTCAAAAACAGCAAATAGTTATGGAAGCAAGTACTGTAAAACTTAAATGTTAAGAGAATCTAGGAAACCTTAGTACAGAAAAAGAGTCTCTTCTTGAAAGTTTCCCAGATAAGGACATTTCTTGCCTGCTAAAGAAGGTAATGGAAAAGTTTCCCATCTCCTTAATGGCCCGAATTGTAGCCTGCTCTCACTGGGGTCCTTTTCCAAATTATTCCCTACTGGCTTTCTGGTTTCTTTTGACTAGGAGACAATCTGGAATTCTCCCTACCTCTATCATCTCAGAAGTACTTTACCTGGCTGGATTTTCACCCCTTCGGTCTTCAGACTTGTGTGAATGGAATGAGTGATCGAAAAAGAAGGAACAGCAGTGAAGGAGGAACCCAGGCAAAGTCCATTTCCCGAGCTCCTCTGAAAGCCTGAGGAGAGCACAAGTAATAGGACCTTTACTCAGGGAGCAGGAACTATTTATAGATCAGAAGCTAAATCATTTTATTGCTAGTGATGACACTCAGTGACCTTTGATCTCTCACAGGATCATAGAACGACGAAGGCACACACTCACACACACACACACACACGCTGTAACACACTGTACTTGTGCATCTCAAGCCACGCCTACCTCACTCCTGGCCAGTGCTCAGCTCCGAAGCTTTACCTACTTCCTGCTAATTATTTATTGACAAAAGTTATTAAGTAAATGTCCTTTATTATATTATAGATTTTTTTCTCTTGTACAAGAGTCTTTGTAAATTTTGTTATTTTCATAAGAATAATTAAGATAATCATATTTACAGTAGTTAGCAATATTTGATATGCCATCATTCACGCACAAAGTACGATATCAGGACCGTTCACAACCCCAGAATTGCAGATAAGCTTTTAAGACTAGCCAGGTCATTTCTTCACTGACAGCAAAGCTGAAGGAAGCAAGGGAGTTTTTATAGCTCAAACTTGCTGGGAATGTAGGCAGATTAGTACTGCATAGGGACTAATTTGCTAACCTTATATTTTACACCATAGACACAGAAACAGACCCATAGTGTCAATAAACAGAAACTTAGTTGCTGTTAAATTTGCAGATGAATGAGATGTGTACTTCAGTGAATCTGTGGTATGTCCAGATATTTTTTATTCATTTATTGACTGCCTTTATGAACAGATTCACCCAAGGCAGTGTACAGTAGATTTATTTATTTATTTATTTAGTATACATTTGTATACCGCTACTTCCAGCGATCAGCAGCGGTTTTTGATTACAGATTGGAAATTGTCAAATCATGACAGGAAATTATTTTTGAGGTATAAACACATTGATTAGACAGGAAAGCACAGCACACAGAGAACTATTTTACAGGGAACATGGGCTATGGAGGGTTAAGTAGCTTGCCCAAGACCACAAGGAGCACCTGTGGGACTAGAAACCCCAGTCCTTCCGGCCCAAGGTTGCTGTCCTCTAGTGGGATTTGAACCCCTGACCTTCTGGCCCGAAGTACCTTGCCCCAACCACTAGGCTACAGTAGATGTAAAGAGAAATTAGACTTACCTGCTAATTGTTGTTCCGTGAGGAGCTCCAGTCCAGTCCCGCACCTCTGGGTAGTGTACCTCTTCCAGCAGCTTGGAGACTGAGCATGTCATCTTTTTGATAACACTAATGTGCTTAAGCAGCTGACACTGCCTACCAGTCCCAGCACCTATTGACAGAGCAGACTCAGAAGAGCAACAAATAAGTAGTTAAACTTGCAACAAACACTTCTACGTCCATTTAAACTAGTACCCCCTCCATCCCCTGGGAAGGATACCCCGTCCCCCCCTCCAGGATGGGGAGGCATACCTGTTGAGCGCCTGAGCAACTCCAACCAGCGGGGAGTGAGCAACTCCAACCAGCGGGGAGTGAGCAACCGACAGCTCTTCTGGTCTGCCCCCCCTCCAAACGCTGATTACACACCCTCCACAGCTCCTCCTGGCCACTTCTTCCACCAAGGGAACCAGCTTCAGGACCAGGGTGTGCACAGATTATCACAGAAAGCACTCAGGAAGGGTTCCGGGACTGGACTGGAGTTCCTCAAGGAACAACAATTAGCAGGTAAGTCTAATTTCTCTTTCCTTATCGTCTCTCCAGTTCAGTCCCACACCTCTGGGATGTATCAGAGCAGTTAAACTAACGGGAGGGACCTGCACAACCAGCCTGAAGCACTGCTGATCCGAAACGAGCATCCGCTGCAGCCTGGACATCCAGGCAAAAATGTTCAGAAAAAAGTATGCTGCCCTACAGATCCCCACTGGCGGAACTAAACTATACTCTGCCCACGAGGCTGCCTGAGTCCTCATTTATTTATTTAACGTCTCTTCTATACCGTGCTATTCATATCAGTGCCGTGTACATTTAACAGAACCTTATACAATGCAGTCAGGACTGCATTGTACGAGACAATAAACAGGATCTATAACTTGGACAAAACTGGGGTAACTTTCTACAAATTATTTACACTAATAAATATACTGTACACCTGAAATCTACTCGGAGTTGCACTGATGGGACTAGCTGCCCTCTAGTGTGCTGGGTGTGCTATTGGGGGGGGTCGTGGTGATTGGTGAGAGTGTTTGTAAGTTGATCTTTGCGGCTGATCTCTGGGTAGTGCCATATGAATAGGTGGTGCTTCAGCACCTTGCTGAATTGGGCCAGGTCGGTGATTGCTCGAATGGATGTGGGGAGGGCATTCCAACATCTGGGTGCATAGAGCATGAAAGCTCTATTAGATGTCGCTAGGGTGCATTTCGTTGTTTCCTTTGGGATTATCAATGTATTGGCAGCTGTAGATCTTCTGAGTCTGTTCGGTGGTGTGAGGTGATGAAGGTGGAGGGTTGGAGGTGGAGGGTTGATTGTTTATGGCCTTGAAAGTCATTACTAGGATCTTGTAGCATAGTCTGCCATGGATCGGTAACCAGTGGAGTTTTCAGGATTGGTGTAATGTGGTCCATTCTTGAGACTCCGTATGGAACTCTAGCGGCTGCATTCATTGCAAGCTGGAGTGGGTTTAGCGATGCTTGCGGAAGCCCATATAGGATTGCGTTGGCGTAATTGAAGTGTGGGATTACTAGGGCTTGATAGATTGTTCAAAAGTCGTCGGGATCCAGTAGAGGTCGTAGATGTCGTAGTGTCCGTATTTTATGGTATATTGTCTTGACTGTGTTTCTTATGTGGGTTTTCAGGTCCAGCCGTTGGTCCAAGGTGACGCCTAGGTAATGGATTGTGGATTTGGCCATCAGTTCAGTGTTCTTCACCTTTAAGGAAGGTGGGGGGGGGGAGTGAAACCTTGGCCCCTTGTGATGAAGAGGACGTCTGTCTTGTTGTGGTTTATTCAGAGATTTTGTGTATGGAGCCAGTCAGCAACCTCATTGAAGCAGCTTGTTAGTGGGGAGTAATCTGGCTGGTCCGTTGCAAATGGCATGTATAGTAGAACATCTGCATACACCAGACAATCGACGTTAAATGAACGGATCAGGGCGCAGATGGGCTGCATGTATATGTTAAACATCAGTGCCGATAGCGAAGACCCCTGTGGTACACCGTGTTTTTGTAGGAACGGTTCTGAGGTTGTGCTGCCGGTTCTCACGTGCTGCCATCTGTTGGACAGGTAGGATTTGCACCAGCTTAGAGCTGTGTCCTGTATTCCCTTTTCCTCGAGACGTCCCAGGAGTATCTCGTGACTTACGGAGTTAAAAGCTGCTGAGATATCCATGAAGTTAAGGACAAATCCTTGTCGAATGTTGTCAATTCCAGAGATTATGGTATTGAAGAGGGTGGTGAGGAGGGTTTCAATGCCGTGTGCCTCCCTGAATCCATGCTGAGCTGGGTCCAAAGGCGCGTCAGTCTTGATATGGTGTTGAATTTGGCGTTGGACTACCTTTTCAATTATCTTGGCGAGAAGTGGGATGCTTGAAAGTGGTCTAAAGGACTCGACTTTTAAGGGGTCCAGTTTGTTGTTTTTCAGTAGCGGCCTGATGGAGGTATGCTTCAACCTTTGTGGGAATGATCCTGTTGAGAATAACTGATCTATGATTTTATTCAGGAACTGGCTGAGATCACAATGTAGTTCTCTTATCCAGAACGCTGGACAGGGGTCATTTGGTGCAGTAGTAGTGTTGATGGAGGCAATGGTGTCCTCAATCTCTCTCTTTGACATGGTGGTAAATTTGGTCAGTGGTGTTGGATGGGGCGGCTTGTGTTGCAGTGTGTGGCATGTGGGGCTTGTGGTTTTGTTGGTCTGGAGCATTTTTGATTGGAGATAGTCTTCAAAAACCTGTGGTTGCGGCATGAAGAGGTCATGTGGCTTGCTCATCGAGCGCTTCAGGAGGTTTGTATGGATTTGCTTCCTTCTCTCCATTATTGCTTCTCGGTGCTTTTTTAGGTGCAAGCTATATGCACTCTGTGCTTTGGTGGAGCGTGATCGGCACCATCGTCTCTCTAGCTTGCGCAGGTGGAGGAGTGATGATCGCAGTTCGGTGGAATACCATGGTGCAGGCTCGTGTCTCCTTGGAGGTTTGTTTGTGGTTGGGAGCTGAGCAATGGAGCTGAGGCTGTTGTCCCAGATAGAGATCATTTCATCCAAGTTAGGGGCTGTGGTGTTGAGGAGTGGAATGGCTTTCTCCAGTATTTCCTCTTTGACAAAGGGTCGTAAACATCTTGCTGATGTTTTGGGGAAGACAGTAGCTCTGCTGGTGTTATGACTGAAGGTGGACAGGTATTTGAAATCGAATCAGGCTGTGGTCGGATCAGGGTATTGGTGTTATAGACATCGCCAAGTCCTGTGTCGATTCCATAGATGTTTGTGAGGCAAAGACCAGGTCCAATTTATTTATTTATTTATTTTATTTAGACAGTTTTGTATACCGCCTTATCCTTCAATCAAAGCGGTCACAACACAATTGGGGGATACATTTAACACACAGGAATATGAGACACATACACTAATACTTACAGGGAACATGGGCAATGGAGGGTTAAGTGGCTTGCCCAAGACCACAAGGAGCACCTGTGGGACTAGAAACCCCAGTCCTTCCGGCCCAAGGTTGCTGTCCTCTAGTGGGATTTGAACCCCCGACCTTCCGGCCTGAAGTACCTTGCCCCAACCACTAGGCTACTCCTCCCTCACATTGTTTCCTCTCACATGCGTGGGCGACGGGCGTGTTGACTAGTTGTTTCTATCCCAGCTCATTGAGTGCTTCAAGGAAGGCTGTGGCTTGGGTATCTTGTAGAGTAGGCAGGTTGAAGTTGCCTAGTAATCAGTTTGGGGAGCGTGGTTTACTGGTGTTGCAGGGGAGGTCGATTATTGTCAAGAGGTCTTCTGGTGATGCCACTGGTGCTCTGTAGAGTAGGTTGATAGACACAATCATCATAGCTAACAATCATTGTACTATGTGGGCTGTGCTGGTGGCATTGATCAGTTGAAATTGTAGCTCTGTTTTGGAGAGGATGAGCGCTCCTCCACCTCTGATTAGCTCTGTGGCATGTGTGGTGGGTAACATCTGGTTGAGAAGAACAGTGTTGCAGTCAGATAGCCATGTCTCTGTGATCATTAGGATGTCCAGGTCATGGAGGGTTATCAAGTCCGTGACCACTGGCCATTTTTTGCGGATTGAGCGGACATTGATGAGGGCACACTTCAGCATGTGCTGGTGCGGGTGTTTCTCAAAGTGGGGCTTTTTGGAGTGTTGTAGTGAGATGTGCAGTATGTGGGGGTAAAGCGTGTGATTGGCTTCTGTTGAAAAGTGGTAAGGATTCCCTGCCCATCTCTTCCCATCGCTCTGTAGAACTGGTATATGATCGAAAGTTGGATTAAAGGCAAGTGATCCGATGGGTAGCCCAGTGAGGAGGTAGAAACTGACTATTGCTATGATTGGGTGTATCATTTTGGCTGCTCCTACCGTGCCTTGGTTGAAGCGGGACACTATCTGTTCAAGTGTGATCTGGCAAACTATCGGATCTAAATACAGGCAGATAAAAACAGGCACGCTATCTGGTATGGTATCATGGAATATGTCCGCAACCCCGCCGGCACTGCTCTACCTTTCAAGATCTATGCCAACGTGATTGCCTTACGGATCCATCTGGAAATGGAGGCCTTAGCTGCCGCCTCATTTTTGTGCGGCCCGCCAAAAAGAACCAACAGACAGTCCAATCTCCGAAAGGACGATGTCCTTTTCATATACTTTTGCAGGACTCTTTTACCATCCAGGTGGCACAGCTGTGGAGTGGCAGGGCCCATATCCGCTCTCGGCCACATCCGCACTCACCAGAGCTGGTAAGGAAACAGCCTGATTCACATGAAATGCTGACACCACCTTGGGCAAAAATGAAGGTACCGGGCGCAGGACCACTTTCTCCTTGGAGAAGGAAAGGAATGGCTCCTGGCATGACAGGGTCCGAAGCTCTGAAATCCTGCATGTTGAGCAAATCGCCACCAGGAATACCATTTTCAGAGTCAAATCCTTCAGGGAAACTTGACTCAATGGCTCAAATGGTTCCCCAGACAGCACCGTCAGCACCCGATTGAGATCCTTTGGCAGACAGAAGTGGGTTACTGCCCCTAGAAAGCTCAGCACGTCTGGGTGTGTACTCAATGGCACCCTGTGGACCTTCCCGGGATAACCGGAAATTGCCACCAGTTGCACCCTCAAGGAAATGGCGGCTAGACTCTTATCAAAACCGGATTGCAAGAAAGCCAAGATGTTGACAGAGGCAGTGGAAGGGCGCGCCTGCCTCTCTCCACACCACGATTCAAAGATGCGCCCTACGCAGATGCATGCCTCCTCTGGGCCTGTAGCAATGTCACTGTTCCCGAGCCCAATTATCCTTTCTTCAACCTCGCTTTCATGCCATAAGCGAAAATTCATCCACCTGGGGCATGCAAAATGGCCCCTGGGATCAGTTCCGGCCCCTCTTATTTAACCTTTTTCTTGCACCTTTAGCCCTCTGTATTCAACAATCAGGTCTTTCAGCCTACTTCTATGCCGACGACATCATTATTTTGCATCACACTAACCCCCTCTCTCCATATCTTTCTCCCCTAAACTCCTGCCTCAACCTTATAGCAAACTGGTTATCCTCAAATTGTCTTCACCTTAACCTGTCTAAAACTTCCTCTACTTGGTTCGCTTTTGGAGGCCCCTGTCCCTCACTTGCACCCTCCATTGGTAATTCCACAATTCCTCTGGTTTCTTCTTTTCATTATCTTGGGGTTCTGCTTGATTCTAATCTCACTTTCACGGATCATATCTCTCACCTAACTCTTCCTATGTCAAATACGTTCTATCCACTCTTTTCTCCCTATCTCTGCTCTAACTACTCTTACTCTAGCCACAGTTATCTCGCGGGTTGATTATTGTAACTCTGCTTTCACAGGTATCACTCGCACTCAGTCATGTCACTTGCAACTGTTACAAAATACCGCAGCCAGGATCATCACTTACTCTTCTCGCATGGATCATGTTACACCACTATTACTTCGTTTACATTGGCTTCCTATTGATTTCCGTGTTCACTTTAAGATTCTTATTCTGCTGCACCGTGCTATCTATGCTCACACACCACAGTATCTCACTGACCTCCTTCAGTTCCACATTCTCACACGCAGTCTCCACTCTATACACGTCAATCGTCTTCATCTTCCTTCTCCCTCACGTGCACACCTTCAATCCACCCGCCACTCTGCTTTCTTCTTTCTCGGCCCAGCCCTCTGGAATTCTTTACCCACACCCCTCTGACTAGAAACAAATTATAACATTTTCAAATCTCAGCTCAAAACACATTTACCACTGCTTACAATCTCCCAGTTTCACAAAATTGACCTGAGTCAATTTGTGTTGTTGTCTATGACTGTCTATACTCTCCTCTTTCTGTCTTATTTCCTCTTTTCTGTTGAAATTGTAGCTCCTCTTCCTCTTCTGGCCTCGTGACACTTTGTTTGTTAATGTGATTGTAAACCGCCCTGCTGATATAAATGGCGGTATATCAAATACAAATAAACTGAAACTGAAGTCCTTCCGAACCGGAAGCCACCACAGTCAATCCGCCAGTATCTGAATCAGGTCAGCATACCACGGGTACCTCGGCCAGTCTGGTGCCACCAGAATTACAAATCCCCAGTGCACCTCTATCCGTTGCACTAACCGGCCTATGAGCGCCCACGGGGGAAAAACAGAGAAGACCCTCTTCGAGCCACTGTTGAATTAGAGTATCTAGGCCCTTGGACATCCTCTATTCTTCTGCTGAAAAAACAGCAGGCCTTGGCCGACTCGAACATTGCCATTAGGTCCATGACCGGTGTGCCCCATCAGCGGACCATCTGCTCGAACACCTCCTGATTGACTTGCCACTCTCAGTGGTCCATGCGCACTCGGCTGAGGTAGCCTGCCGTCACACTGTCAACTCCTGCTACGTGCACTGCTGATAACGCCTGGAGACGAATCTCTGCCCATCCGAACAGCCTTTCGGCCTCCTCCTTTGGGGCAGCACTACCCGTGCCTCCTTGCTGGTTGATGTAAACCACCATGGTCACATTGTCCAAGAGGACTTGGACCACCTTCCCCTGCAACCATGGCTCGAAACTTTCTAGTGCCAAGGTCACCGCTCGCATCTTGAGCCTGTTGATCGACCACAGGGCCTCCTGAGGACTCCTATCCCTGAACAAAGGGTCCTTCACAATGGGCTCCCCCAACCTGACAGGCTGGCATCGGTCATCAGCGGAATCCACACTGGGGACTCCTTCCAGGCTCCCCACATGCAGCCACCAACTAAGGGCTCTCTTGGCGCTCTGCGGGCAGGGGAGTACTTGAGACAGGGGCTGACTCTGATGGGACCATCGACGGAGCCCTTGCCCATGGGACTAGCTCGAGAGTGGCCGCCATGGTCCCCAGAACCTGCAGATAATGCCACGCTGATGGTCTTGTCATCTTCAGGAACTGACGTATCCACTGTCGTAGCTTCCGCACCCGGCGATCTGGCAGGAAAACCCTGCCCACACGGGTATCAAAGCACACTCTCAAATACTCCAGCTCCTGGACTGGTCGTAACTTACTCTTGACCAGGTTGAACCCCCAAGTGAGACTTTGAAGGAACTCTCCCACCCGTGCTGTTGCTCTTTTGCTATCGTCCCTGGACTTCGCCTGGATCAACCAATCGTCTAGATACAGGTGGATGAGAACCCCTTCCTTGCGGAGACCTACCACCCCACCACCATGACCTTGGTGAAGGTACGCGGGGTGGTTGCCAGACCGAAGGGCAACACTCGAAACAGGAAATGGCCCCTTGGCACCACAAAGCGGAGAAACTGCTGATGTTCTGGATGGATGGGAATGTGCAGATACGCCTCTGTGAGATCGAGAGTTGCCAAAAACTCTCCGCTTCCTACCGCCACTATTGCTTATTGCAGCATTCCATATGAAAATGCGGCACCCGAAGACAGCAGCATGCCCTCGAAGTCGAGAATTGAGCAAAAGGAACCTTCCTTTTGGGCACCACGAAATACATGAAGCATCGACCTCAGACGTACTGGTCTTGCGGAACCAATTCTATGGCTCGCATCTGCAGGAGACAAGTCAAGGTCTATTCTACTGCCATCAACACTGCTGCATCCACTTTGGGTGATCAAAGGAGTTCGTTCTTGCTCCGGCAGCAAGTACAGGTGCTTCATGGATTGCACCCCTTGAAGGCCAGCCTCCAGCAGATCCCACTCATCTGGATCATCTGTCTTACTACTCCATGTACCGGGAACACTTTCTATGATTTCCGTACCTCCTGGAACAGCAGATCCTACAGCGCCTCTTCCTCTGCCGGGAAGTTAGCAGGCATATTCAGGGCCTTGAGGAACTCCAAGGTACACATAGAATATAAGCCCTTTGGAGACGTGGAATTTTATCAGTACCTGTTTGTAAACTACTTTGATGCCCTTCGGCCTGGGCGGTATATCAAGAAATTGCATAAACAAAAACTTAAGGATGAGCGTCAGTAGCTCCTGCTGGCTGAAAACCCAAACAATCTGCACCTGATCCTCCTGTTCTGGGCTCTCTCCTTCTTCCAACTCCTCCTGCAGATCTAGATCTGTGTCAAGGTCTTCCCTATCCAGCCCCTCCGACCACGGCGATTGCTGCCACTCCTCTAAGCCTCTAGCCCGCTTAGACGCCACTGCTCCTGACTCTTTTGAGTCTGACACCCTCTTAACCCTGTGTTTTGGGCCTGAGGAGCCACTTGCCAAGCCCTGTTGATGTAGGCAAAATACCTTATGCAAAAGACAGACAAACTCTGGTGAGAACTCCCCCAGGAGCCCTATTGCTCCCTGGGCTTGAAAGGTGGATGGTCTGGGCACTGTGCAGGAACGGGGGGCCGGATCCGTTGAAAGTAACATGGCACCCCTGCCCCCATCCCCAGGGTCTCTTGCAACTGGGAGGGACTCTTGCCTCATCTCATCCTGCAGGCCCTGCTCCCATGACTTAGTCTCTTACGTGCAGTCGAGGCAGATGCCTGCCTCCAAGACCACACCCCATCAGGCATTGCATATCTTGAGGATTTTTAGATTGCGCTGCCATGTTGTATCTTAAAGATATGAAATGGACCTTGCACTGATCCAATCAAACTGGCATTTTCTCCAAGTAAAGCTTATGTTTTTATTCTAATACTACAAATGGCTATAAGGGAGTACAGAAACATAGAAACATGACAGAAAAAGACCACATGGCCTATCTAGTCTGTCCTTCCATTCCAGCTTCCCTTACAGGCAATATTACAAATTTCAAAGGTACATAATCTGGGTAAGAGACAAGGGATGATCATGTCAGGTTACTCACTGACCATAGACAGATGGAAGGATTTCATTTGCCTCCTATTCACTGACTGACTATATCTTTCAAACTGCATACATTTCTTGAATGCAGGTACTTCCTGTTTTCCACAGAGCTGTAGCTGCTACAAACCTATATGCAGCACCTTTTTTTTCTTTTCCTTCCCCCACTTATCTTTCATTTCTCCTAGGACAAGCAGGATGAGTCAGCCACAATTGGTGACGTCATCCGACGGCGCCAAGACGGAAGTACTCTCCATAGCTCAGAAGGGCTTTCGCCCTTCTGAGCATGGGCCAACTGGCCCCACCCCCCTGCCCGCCCCTAGCTAACTAGTTTTACTTCTTCCGCCTTGCCAGCAAGACGGACTTTGCTACTCTCCACCAAAAATCAAATATTATCATCTACAATGTATGTATTACACAGGTACACTAAAAAAAAATTTTTTTAAACTGCCTCTAATGTTTCGAATGATTTTTACGTTTTTTGGTGCGCTGAATCCAAATCTGGTAACCAATTTGCTCCATCACGTACAGAGTTTTTGCTACATTGGGTTAGCAGTTTGAGGTGAACGTTTCAGATTGAGTGCGATCGAGATAAAGTTTCTTGGATGAATTCTTTATACTAATTGTTTAGTAGTTATTCAAATAAGAATAAAGAAAATTGTAACAAGGCAGCACATAAGAATAGAGTAATGTCAACAAAACACAGTGATGGTAGCAAAATTGTCTGCACTTAAAACAGCCACATACGTGTGCACAAACATTGAGCATATAAGAGCGAGGTTAGACACAAAGCAAAGCAAAGAAATGTGCAAAAAATGTTGTACAGGTATGTATGTAAGAATAGAAAACGCAAACCGCACCATTGCAATACATGAAGACAAACACCGATGGTGTGAAAATAAAATTCTAATAAATGAGATCTGACACTGTGGTAATAACTAGCAAATTTTTATTTCAAAGTTTAGTAAAAACATGATATTTGTCAACACAGTTTAGATTTTTAAAGTCATTCTTGGGTCAATCAATCTCCTGGTGGGCCCGTTTCTTCTTCCCCCGAATGCTTCTCTTGGTGCGCTGCTTGGCGTATTTTTCATCTGGGGTTTCCCGCAGCAGCAACCAGCAGAAATCAGCCATCATAGTGGTGTTCCATCTTCCTTGGTACCTTCTCTCTGCGTCCTTGATGTCCTGGTGAAACCTTTCACCTTGTTCTTCACTGTACGCCCCCAAGTTTTCGGGAAAGTAGTTCACATGGGAGTGCAAGAAATGGACTTTCAGGCTCATGTTACAGCCTTGTTCTTTGAAGGCATTGAGCATCCTGGCAACAATATCCTTATAGTTCTCATCCCACCTGTTCCCCAAGAATTTGAGCGCAACATCCTTGAAGGAATCCCAGGCTTCTTTTTCCTTCTCAGACATCGTTTCAGCGAATGCTCCATCTGAAATGAGTTTCCTTATATCAGGGCCAACAAACACTCCTTCCTTTAGCTTTGCTTCAGAAAGTCAGGGGAACTTTGAGCAAAGGTACCGAAAGCACTCACCATCTTTTGGAAGGGACTTGATGAATTGCTTAATGAGACCCAACTTAATGTGGAGAGGTGGTAATAGAATTTTATCACGAGGTACCAAGCTCTCATGAAGAACATTTTTCTCACCGGGTCTCAAATACTCCCGAATTGGCCAGTCTTTTTTCCCCCAGTGTAGGTCGTGGGCCGGCTATCCCACAAGCAAAGGAAGCAGGGATATTTGGTGAAACCGGATTGCTGCCCTAATAGCATGGATAGAATTTTAAAGTCTCCACAAATCATCCACTTATGCTCATCATAACAAATCTTCTGAAGAATCAGGGCCAAATTCTTGTATTTTTCTTGGAGAATAACAGAGTGAGCAATAGGAACTGAAGCGAATGTGTTGCCATTATGAAGAAGAACACCTTTTATGCTGTCTTTTGACGAATCAATGAACAGCCGCCATTCAGCAGGATCATACTTGAGTTTAAACTTTTCCATCACTCCGTATATATCGTTGCAAAATACCAAATCTTCCTCTTTGCTGAAATACTTCAAAAATTGTGTCTCGCGGTTGCGGTACCAATAAAAAGTTGTTTCCTGGTGACAATAGATTTTTCTGTTTAAGCCGAGAACCTAGCAGTTGGGCAGCATCTTTGGGAGTCCTAAATACCGGACTAAATCATTCAATTCAGCTTGAGAGAAAAGTTCAGTTTCGGATCTGGTTCAGTTTCAAACTCGGAAGTACTGGACTCATCGGGAAAAGCCATCTGATGAGTCTCATCATGATCAGAACCGTCCACACAAATATGATCCAAAGATTTTGGTGGTTCAGGCACAGGTACTTCGTTGCTATGAGGCATAGGCCTAATTGCTGAGGGAAGGTTGGGGTAACTTATTACGTTCTTATTTTTTAAGTTGTACCCCTTCACAATGCAAGAGCAAAAATAGCAGACACTGCTGTGGTCTCTTTGTTCACGCCACATCATAGGTATTCCGAAACGAAATGCTTGTTTTTTACCTTTCATCCATAAGCGTAGATCTTCCTCACATGTCTTGCACACTTTGTGAAGAGCCCACGGTTTGTCTTGTTCGCCTAACTTCAAACCGAAACAGGCGAAATATACTTTTTTAATAAATGCAGAAATGTTCCTCTGCCGCTTTTTCACAGTATATTCCCCACAAATTAAACAAAAACTGTCCGGAGAGTTGACGCAACCTCTGGCTCTGTGAGCCATCACAAATACACAGCACTGCAAACTACAACTGTAGTAAACCACTTCGGAATAAAGCTGGATTACGACTGAGCAAACAAAAGGTAATAATGAACTTGCAAGAAACTGAAATTTGACAGGAACGTTCATGTCGCAACCACCGTGTTTGAGCGAGCGAACGAGGCGAGGCGAACAGGAAAGAACATGCGCCAGCGCGAGTACTGGATTTAGCCCCCCGCCTCCCAATTGTCCTGTTAATGTATAAAATGAATACAAAACACTCTAAAATATCATGAGGGAGTGTTTCTAGTTAGTTAACCATTACAACCTCTATTTTGGGCCAAGAAAATAAACTGCAGTCGGCTAAAAAGAAATTATGTGAACATTCCTTATATGGGTAAGAAATCTAATTTTGCAAGAAAACGTGACGTGATGGAACATTTTGGCTATTTTTCCTGGATTCAGCACCCCAAAATCTATAGGAATCAGTTGCAAAACTGGAGGCAGTTTTTTGGTAGTGTACCTGTGTTATCCATTTTAAATTTTCTTCTTCTTGTTTCTTTAGATACCTATCTGGACCAGCCGTGAGCATGTGGATTCATGCTCGAGCAGTCAGCGGGGAAAGGACAATGGGCTTGAGAGGAAGCCCAGCCAGTGTGGCAGCCATTGAGAGGAAGCCCAGCCAGCGCGGCAGCCCAGGACGTGCCTGACAGGCCTCCGTCCACGGCTAACCATTTTAACATACCTCCGTTTCTCCGGATCGGCAGTGGGGCTCCCACTCCTTTCGGTAACACTACCGCTGCACTGCCTTTAGGATGCGCCTCCGGGACTCCCCCCCCAGCTATCCCGCACGCATCTCGCCTCCTGAAGCCTTCTCCCGTATCCAGACAAGAGGCTCTCCCTCGCATGACGCTGCGGCTGCAACATTGGACCCCCCATCTGCCTTGAGTTCCAGACTGATGCGACCGGTCACGAGGTGCCCAGGACGGCCACGAGGGTCTCAGAACAGCCATCTTGCCGGTGACATCACGTCAGATGGCAGTGGGGTCAAAGGTGGTTGCTCTACCCGTGGTAAGGCACTATTGGCCGGTGCCTACCCAATCAAACGGCATGACTCGACGGCTCCTCCCCTACACCGACAGTGGTCAGCGCCGTTCCAAGCAGGAACGAGGGGCGGATCGCCATGGGTTCTTCGTGCGGAGGCATTCCCCCAGAAAGGAGGGGCTTCTCCTCCGTCGGCGCCGATGGTTCTTTCGGCTAAGGCAGCCATCTTGCCGGTGACATCACGGCTCCGGGCTACTCCCCCCTGCGGCGCCATTGGCCAGCGCCAACCAGTCGAACGGCCTGGCTTCAATGGCTCCTCCCCACTCCGACAGTGTTCGGCGCCGCTCCAGGCAGGAAGGAGGGCTGATCGCCCTTCTTTTGTTTCTACAGTGCAGGACAGCATGAGATGGAGCAGAGCGCTGTGTGAATCTTCATCTACACAGTGCAGGACATGGTTCTTCGGCGCGGAGGCACTCCCCCAGAAAGGAGGGGCCTCTCCTCCTTTGGCGCCGATGGTTCTTTCAGCGCTGAGTCACCCCAGGTTGGCCCGCTGACATCACGGTCCCCCCTCTGCAGCGCCGTTGGTCGGCGCAGATCGAAGTGAGTTCAGCCCTTCAGCGGCCACTCCCATTCGGCACCGAAGCATCGCTGAGGACCGCGCCGACATCGGGGCACCAGCGTGGTAGACTCCGCGTTAGCAGTAATGCTAAGTTCACCTAACGGCAATTTGCCTGCTCCGACAACAGCAAAGAGACAGAGACGGAAAGAGAAAGATAAACGGACAAAGCCCGAGCCGTGCACCAGGCTGTGAGTAATCTGCTGCTTCCGTGGAGCAGCCCAGTTGGATCCCTTCCGCACTGGGGGAAAGGTTCCGAATGCTGCTTGCCCGGCCCAAAGTCTGCT
This sequence comes from Ichthyophis bannanicus, assembly GCA_033557465.1. Classification (NCBI taxonomy): domain Eukaryota; kingdom Metazoa; phylum Chordata; class Amphibia; order Gymnophiona; family Ichthyophiidae; genus Ichthyophis; species Ichthyophis bannanicus. The sequence goes on from CM066045.1 coordinate 198,547,475, forward strand.
TGCTTGTCCTTCATTTCGCACAACCCTAAAGAGCTGCAAGTCATCCCACATCTGCTTCAAGTTAACCGAGAGCAAACTTCCATCTCCTGCTTTATTAAAGACGTCTTTGCCTCACTCATATTTCTAAACGTCCACTTTCATTGTGTACAGGGCAATCGTAGACTACGCGGCATGTCCTCAGTATGAACTAAACTCCCTGGCCCAGAACTGCCAACCAGCTCTAAGACTCTGATTGCAGTGGCAACACGGCGGCGCAGTGCACACAAACAGTGTGTGCAAGAACAGAGGGTCACAGGTTCAAAGCTCAGCTGGGGCTACTGCCAATCCAGTCCACATATTTAAATAGTGGTGAGCCTCTGGCGCTGACAATTCTAAAGCTGATTGCGCCAACGGTGGTCCCTCCGGCACTAACAATTCAGACAGACTCCCGGCCATAGCCAAGGCTGCTAACCAGAGGGGAGACCTCAGGCTCCAGGGTAACACAGGGGAATGGAGTCCTGCAGGAATGATGACCCCACCAATAAGCTGCTGCCCTTGCAGTTGCCCTAAGGTCTGGTAACGCTGCAGGTATGTTGCTGTGAATGGCGGTGCACCCCCTCACCATGTTGCTGTGAAGGGCGGTGCACCCCCTCCCCATTCAATTTACCTTGTGGGGCCCTCACATTTACTCTTCTAAAAGGTTTTTACTAGTAATTACCAGCCAGCAGTGGTATGGTCAGATTTCAAACGGTTCCCCTGCATGTGCAGGCTAACCAAGGTTGGAGTATCAGCCTAGGGTTCGAGCAACCTCTCAGACTGGATGTCCTGCATTATACTTCCACGTCTCTACTTCCCGGCCAGAGCACAGGGTCTGGGCAGGGCAATGGGAAAAGTAGCAAGAAAGGTTTCAGACCCGCTTCCTATCTGGCTCAATCCAGATAGCTGATTATTCAGATTCTAAAGGGAACAATCGGTACCGGTTCAGCCAGGGGCAAACCCCACAGGTCAAGTTGGTGCCAGCCAACAATAAGCTCGGGCACTCAGTGCCTCGATACCCTACACAGCTCTACTTCAGCTCTACTTCACTGCAACACAATATGACTCATACACACACACATTATATATCTATATATATCTATATATATCTATATATCTATATATCATATATAGATATATATATATATATATATATATATATATAGATATATATATATATATATAATGTGTGTGTGTATGAGTCATATTGTGTTGCAGTGAAGTAGAGCTGAAGTAGAGCTGTGTAGGGTATCGAGGCACTGAGTGCCCGAGCTTATTGTTGGCTGGCACCAACTTGACCTGTGGGGTTTGCCACCCAGCATGGAGTGGAGGATTGGCCTAGTGGTTGGGGGAATGTACTTCAGCCCCAAAAATTGGGGGTTCAAGTCCTGCTAGAGGTCAGCAACCTTGGCCCGGAAGGACTGGGGTTCTAGTCCCACAGTCGCTCCTTGTGCTCTTGGGCAAGCCTCTCAACCCACTGTAGCCCACATCCACGGTACAAGAGTTATCAGCCAAGTTGTAATGCCCTGCTCAATTTAATTCAGTTGTTTAATGTAAACCACACTGATGCTGACTAGCACAGTATATAAGAAAATATACATAACAAGGTCATGTAGTGGCCTGACTCACCTGTCTCCTCTGACGGTGTCCGACTGGGGTGTACTAACACCAGGACCTGACTGAAGGTTGGATAGGACCCAACTGATGGTGGAATACCACCACCCAGACAGCGTGACTCACTGGTATTGGCATCACCCCCCCCCCCTCCTGCACAGGTTGGCAAGTAGGGCACCCTCACTGTCTCCCTAGTGCTGACGTCCTAGATCAACACCTATCAGAGGTGGTCGCAGAAGCACCTGTCGTCCTGCATTGCCTAGACCAATGTCACTCAGGGCAGACCTTCACTTTGCCCAGCGCCTTGAACCCGTGCCCAGGGCATAATTGAGCAAAGGTTCAATCCCGCTCAAGCGCAAGCCCGCTGGTGCTCCTTACGGTGGGCTAGTCTCTTCACGCTACTGACCGTAAAAGATCAAGGGTCAGAGCTTACAGCTCGCCCTATCACCAGCCCTCACACTAATAGTCATATTCATATTCATTTATTTGATTGACCGCTCTTCATTGATAGGCAGAGCGGTTTACAATAAAAAATTACAAACGAAAGGCGCAAGGCCAGGAGTCGGAAAGGAAGTTACATATTAGATAGGAGAGAAAAGCGAGAACAGTAGCAGGAAGGATAGAGGGAGAGGCAAGAGGAACAAGGGTCGGGGGGGGAAGGTCAAAGGCAAGAGAGAACAGATGAGTCTTAAGGGAGCGCTTGAAGGTGGGGTAGTGAGGTTCGAGATGGAGAGGTGGGGGAAGGGAATTCCATAGAGCAGGGCCAATGAAAAAAAAAGCTGAAGATCGTGTGGACTGTAGATGGGCACGTGAGGGGGATGGCAGTACTAGTCAGTTGAGGTGGAAAGAGCAGGGGGTGTGGCGGGGAGTGTGGAAACAGAGAAGATCAGCGAGGTATTGGGGGGTAGAGGTGTGGAGCGCCTTGTGAACTAGAGTGAGAAGTTTAAATTTGATGCGAAAGGGAATAGGGAGCCAATGAAGTTGGAAAAGAAAAGAAGGGGAGTGACGTGATCCCGAGGAGAAGAATGGGTGATAAGATGGGCGGCAGTGTTTTGGATGCGTTGGAGTCGTGAAAGTTGCAGCTTAGAGATACCGGAGAGAATGGAATTGGAGAAATCAATGCGGGAGATGACAAGGGTTAGTAACAGAGTAGTTAAGGCAGGAGGGAGAAAGGAAAGGACGGACGGCGCGGATCTGACGAAGGTGAAAGAAGGAGAGCCTAGAAATGTGAGACACATGTGCTGAAAAGGAGAGATCAGAATCAAAAAGAACCCCAAGATAGCGAAAAGTGGAAACTAATGAAATGGGTGCATTAGGGAAAGATGGAGCCAGGGAAGGGGGTGGTGACCGTGGGAGAACCATATAGCTATAGTCTTCGAGAGGTTAAGGTGCAAGCAATTTTGTGTCAACCAATCTGAAACGGCGGCTAAAACAGGTATTAAGGGGAGCTAAGTCAGGGGAAACAGGGGAGGTGTGATGGAGGAGGAGTATATCGTCGGCGTAGAAAAAAGCTGTGATTCCGAATTGTTGAATGAGCAAAGTAAGCGGAGTGAGAAAGAGATTGAAGAGAAGGGGGGCCAGCACGGAGCCTTGAGGGACACCACAAACTAGAGGAAATGGTTCGGAGGGGGAGTGCGACGAGGATGACGGCAGAACAACAGCGGCAGAGCGGGAGAAGAGGAAGGAGTGAAACCATTGTAGTACAGTACTGCGAAGACCGGCATCGTGTAAGCGGGACAGAAGAAGGGAGTGGTCAACCAGATCGAAGGCAGCGGAGAGGTCAAGTGCAACCGCCACCGAAAAGTCACCCCGATCGTGAGCAGTGTGTAAAGAATCAGTGAAGGCTAAAAGGACAGTCTCCACACTGTGCCCAGAACGAAAGCCAGATTGACGTGGGTGCAGCAGATTGGTGGAGTCAAGGTGATTTGGGCAAAAACGATTTCCTCAAGCAGTTTGGAAAGGAAAGGGAGGTTAGAGACAGGACGGTAATTGTTAGGGTCAAGAGGGTCAAGAGTAGATTTTTTAAGAAGGGGGCGGATGAGGGCATGTTTCCAGGGGGCAGGAAAGGATCCGGTGGAAAGACTGGAATTCAGCATAGTTTGAAGGTGGGGGAGGAGAGACAAGGAAGGAACAAGTAACCAGGAGGATGGGATGGGGTCAAGGGAACAGAAAGTTTTGTTTGAGGAGGTAATGAGATGGTGAAGCTCTGCAGTAGAGATAGGAGAAAAGGAGGACCAAGTGTGGGATAGTGGTGAAGTGGGAGGAGGAGACGCAACTGGGGGAGGGGAGGGAAGAGGTGGGGGGTGGGAGGGCAGGGAAGCCCTCAAGGTAGTAATTTTGTTGGCAAAAGCTGAGGCCAAGAGAGAGGGAGCAGGAAGGGGGTGAGGGGGTTGAGCTGGAGTGGAAGGATGAAGGGAGGTAAGAAAGTTAAGTGTAGAATATAGGTGGTGCGTCTGATTGGGTGCAGCAGCAATGGCGGCAGAGAAAAAGGTGGCCTTAGCGAGGTGGACTTGGGAACGATAGTAGGAATGTTGGGATTCGAAGAAGGAGAGAGAGGCTGGAGAAGGGGATTTGCGCCAAAGCCTTTCGGCTCTGTGAAGTTGGGAACGAAGTAAATGAAAACCAGGGTGATACCAAGGGTGTGATGGGCGATGAGTGGACTGATAGGGACGAAGAGGGGCGATGTGATCAAGAGCGGTGGAGAGAGAAGAGAACCAGGTTGACGCTTGAGAGGTAGGAGACAGGGAGGGGAAATCTACAGGGAGCAAGTTGGTAGCAGGGGGGACTTGCTCGGCTAAGGAGGGTGTAAGGCGGCGAGAGAGATGAGGGGGGGGAAGGTGGTTAAGAAGCCATCCCTGCCTGGCATGGTAATGCCGTGGCCACAGTGTGGTGTAGTGAAAACAGACAATGTGTTCAGGAGCCAAGGGTCACAGGTTCAAATTCCAGCTGGGGCTCCTGCCAACCCAGTCCCCATATTTAGGGCAGCAGCTGGATCGTCAGGCTGCACCAACTGGACCCCTTCCACAAACCCTTCGGTTCCTCGTCCCTCGACTGGACATCTTCTCCTGTCAGGTTGCACCACCTGAACTGGATATCTTTGTACCAAATGGTCCCCTTCTATGAACCACACTCGCCTCTGATGTAGATCACATTAAACACCGCCCAAAGGGACCTAATAGCACATGCTATCCAGCCTTATCTGCTCTACATTCCCCTCGATCAACCACGGTGTGTGCCCCATCAGCTCATGTAAGCTGCTGAGAACACCACCCAGAGTGTCCTAGCATGGGCTAACATCCCCCTCAATCTACTGCAGCGCGAACCAGGTCAGCTCTTCTAAGCTGCTGAGATGAAGTGGTTGTCGTTGTTAAGCACAGTCCAGTTGCTGTCGATTCTTACGACCCTCCGGGTAGCTATCCGAAATAGTCTTTGGTCTCTCCTCAGGCGGCCCATCAGTAGCAGCAAGAGAGGGGTAGCGCAATGGTTAATACATGGACTACTGAACCAGGGGTCATGAGTTCAATCCCCCAGTGGGGTTAATGAGTAAGGCCGTCTGAGGCATTACCTTTATTATAAAGCAGTGCTGCTAGCGGCATTTTCATAACCGCCGCGACCGTATTGCTCCATCTCATTGCCGCCTTCCTACCTCCACGGGCAGGATGCCCACCCACTAATCATATTACCTGCAGAATGATTCCCCTTAGACCAGCCTCCTATCCCGACAACCGAGGGTCGGGAAACCACATACCTTATGGTGTACCTATTTTTCCTTCCTTCCCTCCCGGCTTCGGCGCTGAGGGGGGAGACTCGGGGCTGCCAGCTTTCACTCCTGTTAATCAACTGCAGCCCCTGCAGCGGCTCCTCACCTGATAACAGGTTTGGGAACCACCAGGACTGAGGAAGTCCCCCACAGAACTCCCCCCCCCCCAAAATCCTGGGGGGAGAGGGGGAAGAAGGAATATCCTCCCCTCGGCCCTGTTGTCCTTCGGGTTCTCTGTGTTCCTTCTGATTTCTCTCTCTCTTTTTTTTTTTACTTCTGCCTTTAAAAACAAAGAAACCTGCACCTTAACAGGGGAAATAAGAAGCAAACTCTATATCCTTAGTTGTCCCTTCAGTGAGTCCAGCACCCTGGCTCACTACCTCCTCCAGTTGCTTGGAGACTGAGCATACTGGGGCTGGTGGGCGGTGCCAGCTGCATATGTACAATAGTGTCAACAAAAAGATGACATGCTCAGTCTCCAAGCTGCTGGAGGAGGTGTACTACCCAGAGGTGCGGGACTGGACTGGAGGGACGATAAGGAAATGGGAATTACAGAGTTCAGTGCAATTTGAAATAAAAACATGGAGTTGATTCTTTAAATCTTTAGTCTCGAGGAATGTCTTAATTACTCATTATTTGCCTAAGGTCAAAAAAGCTTTTCCTACTTACAGTTGAAACCTGGCTCTCAAATGAGAGGTGTTAGTCAAAATGACATCCCAGAATCGTAGAATCTTTCAGAGCAATAGGGCGATTGGTTAGAATAGATGAGATTTCAGGCCAGTGATCCACAAAGCCGCCATTTCGCAGGGCTGACTTTCAATTTATTTACCGAAAGTCATTGATCAGCTGCATGGAGATGTGACCCAGTTGTGTATCATTCGAACACTACAGCTCAGGTTTAGTAATGGAGGACTCCGATACAGCAACGATACTTAATGCCTGCCGCTTTTTTCCTAAAGAGCTCTTGGAAAGGACAGAAGTAAATTTCACCTGGAAAGAGCCCTCATATATTCAAATTGGGACCCTCTCTAATGGTGCTAAATCTGGGCCTGGGGTGACACAAATCTTAGCCCTAAGGAACAAATGGATAACAAATGTTCTATATTTCTGAATGCAGAGTTTAATGATACTGCTAGTACTGCTTATCATTTGGGCAGTGCTACAAGGTGTGTGCAGCGCTGCATGACAGTCCCTACAACAACTGGGGACTAGGGGAATGCAAGGTACAGATAGGTGATAGTGCTACAAGGTGTGTGCAGCGCTGCACATGTAGATGTACGACAGACCCCAAACAACTGGGGACTAGGGGAATGCAAGGTACAGATAGGTGATAGTGCTACAAGGTGTGTGCAGCGCTGCACATGTAGATGCATGACAGTCCCTACAACAACTGGGGACTAGGGGAATGCAAGGTTCAGATAGGTGATAGTGCTACAAGGTGTATGCAGCGCTGCACATGTAGATTGTCACTCGGTTGCCGGTGACACAAAGATTATACGCCACTAGGTAGCGCTGTTAAAGAACAAAGAGTCCAAGTGTAGGGTAATAAAGGCTTTTATTCCCCGTTTAAAGCAAGGTTCAACTAAGAGATATTTTAGATAACAGAAACAGTCCTTTGTTTCAAAAGGTACCAATATTCACTGGCTAGTTAACTGTTACTTCACAGTTTAAAGCAGGTTTTCTTCAAAGTAATATTCAGTATAATAAACATCAAATTATATTTCATTTATTCTTCTGTGGAGCATACACACTTTGGAGCATAGGCAGTGCACCAATCACATTCCATTTCCTCAGGCAAAGGTGAGGGAATAGTGCTAGGAGAATCCACTTCCATCATCAATTCCTCTCCCCTATACTGATTCAAAGGGCTTTTACTGTCCCTGTCTATTTCAGCATGGTCATCTACAACTTGGGAGTTTGGCTTCACATAACCAGGGACTCTTAAGGCTGGCGGTAGTTTAGTGAACCAGTCTTGACTCTTGTTTCTCCTAGGAGGAATACTTCTTTTAGCATAACTTTTAGCAGTACAATCATTACATTTAATCTTCAATGCCTCATACCTTGGCTCACTGAGTAAAAACTTCCGTTGCTTATAAAACTGCTTTTCCCTCTGAGTAGGTGAAACTGGGCAATGATCCTCTAGAGATAAGCTTCTGTCAGAACCTCCCTCTCTGGTTCTTAGCTTTCTTCTCTCTATGTTACAAACAGGCAGAGTATAGGAACTAGGCGTGGCAGAGCCTCTCACCTTGGAGCAACTTCCACCAAACTCCCCTTGCACAACAGGTCCAGTTTGGGCTTTCTGGCTTCCCACCTTGTGAGGTCTGTTTCTCCTCCAGTTTCCAGCTTGGCTTCTTTCACAGCAATCAGGCTTATGTCCTTGATAGCCTCCAGGCTTCTCTGCTGTTTCTCCTTCTAGTCCAGCTCCAGTTCCTTCTTCCTCTTTCTCCTCCTTCCTCAGCTCCTGCTGTGTCCACTGCTTCCTCTGCTGTTGCCACTGCTGCTTATGCCACCGCTCTCCAGAAGCATTCTGCTCTGGTTTATAAAGTGAACCGTTACTGCTGACTTCCTGGTTCCCTTTCAGCTGCAGGTCATCAGTGAGCTTAGGTTCATTAAGACCAGTATGTCTGTTCCTGCTCCCTCTAGCTGTGCCTGAAGGTAACTGCACATCTAGTTCTTCTAAAACAGGATTTCTTTTCTTAAAACCAACTTTATTAATGCCCGCATCATGACAAGATGTACGACAGTCCCTACAACAACTGGGGACTAGGGGAATGCAAGGTACAGATAGGTGATAGTGCTAGAAGGTGTATGCAGCGCTGTACATGTAGTTGTACGACAGTCCCTACAACAACTGGGGACTAGGGGAATGCAAGGTACAGATAGGTGATAGTGCTATGAGATGTATGCAGCGCTGCACATGTAGATGTATGACAGTCCCTACAACAAATGGGGACTAGGGGAATGCAAGGTACAGATAGGTGATAATGCTACAAGGTGTGTGCAGTGCTGTACATGTAGATGCAGGACAGTCCCTACAACAACTGGGACTAGGGGAATGCAAGGGACAGATAGGTGATAGTGCTACAAGGTGTATGCAGCGCTGCACATGTAGATGCAGGACAGTCCCTACAACAACTGGGGACTAGGGGAATGCAAGGTACAGATAGGTGATAGTGCTACAAGGTGTGTGCAGCGCTGCACATGTAGATGCAGGACAGTCCCTACAACAACTGGGGACTAGGGGAATGCAAGGTACAGATAGGTGATAGTGCTACAAGGTGTATGCAGCGCTGCACATGTAGATGCAGGACAGTCCCTACAACAACTGGGGACTAGGGGACTGCAAGATACAGATAGGTGATAGTGCTACAAGGTGTGTGCAGCGCTGCACATGTAGATGCAGGACAGTCCCTACAACAACTGGGGACTAGAGGAATGCAAGGTACAGATAGGTGATAGTGCTACAAGGTGTATGCAGCGCTGCACATGTAGATGCAGGACAGTCCCTACAACAACTGGGGACTAGGGGAATGCAAGGTACAGATAGGTGATAGTGCTACAAGGTGTATGCAGCGCTGCACATGTAGATGCAGGACAGTCCCTACAACAACTGGGGACTAGGGGACTGCAAGATACAGATAGGTGATAGTGCTACAAGGTGTGTGCAGCGCTGCACATGTAGATGCAGGACAGTCCCTACAACAACTCGGGACTAGGGGAATGCAAGGTAGAAATAGGTGATAGTGCTACAAGGTGTATGCAGCGCTGCACATGTAGATGCAGGACAGTCCCTACAACAAATGGCGACTAGGGGAATGCAAGGTACATATAGGTGATAGTGCTACAAGGTGTGTGCAGTGCTGCACATGTAGATGCAGGACAGTCCCTACAACAACTCGGGACTAGGGGAATGCAAGGTAGAAATAGGTGATAGTGCTACAAGGTGTATGCAGCGCTGCACATGTAGATGCAGGACTGTTCCTACAACAACTGGGGACTAGGGGAATGCAAGGTACAGATAGGTGATAGTGCTACAAGGTGTGTGCAGTGCTGCAGATGTAGATGCAGGACAGTCCCTACAAGAACTCGGGACTAGGGGAATGCAAGGTACAGATAGGTGATAGTGCTACAAGGTGTCTGCAGCGCTGCACAAGCAGATTCATGACAGTCCCTACAACAACTGGGGACTAGGAGAATGCAAGGTACAGATAGGTGATAGTGCTACATGGTGTGTGCAGCGCAGCACATGTAGATGCAGGACAGTCCCTACAACAACTGAGGACTAGGGGAATGCAAGGTACAGATAGGTGATAGTGCTACAAGGTGTGTGCAGCGCTGTACATGTAGATGCACGACAGTCCCTACAACAACTGGGGACTAGGGGAATGCAAGGTACAGATAGGTGATAGTGCTACAAGGTGTGTGCAGCGCTGTACATGTAGATGCAGGACAGTCCCTACAACAACTGGGACTAGGGGAATGCAAGGTACAGATAGGTGATAGTGCTACAAGGTGTATGCAGCGCTGCACATGTAGATGCAGGACAGTCCCTACAACAACTGGGGACTAGGGGAATGCAAGGTACAGATAGGTGATAGCGCTACAAGGTGTATGCAGCGCTGCACATGTAGATGCAGGACAGTCCCTACAACAACTGGGGACTAGGGGAATGCAAGGTACAGATAGGTGATAGTGCTACAAGGTGTATGCAGCGCTGCACATGTAGATGCAGGACAGTCCCTACAACAACTGGGGACTAGGGGACTGCAAGATACAGATAGGTGATAGTGCTACAAGGTGTATGCAGCGCTGCACATGTAGATGCAGGACAGTCCCTACAACAAATGGCGACTAGGGGAATGCAAGGTACATATAGGTGATAGTGCTACAAGGTGTGTGCAGTGCTGCACATGTAGATGCAGGACAGTCCCTACAACAACTCGGGACTAGGGGAATGCAAGGTAGAAATAGGTGATAGTGCTACAAGGTGTATGCAGCGCTGCACATGTAGATGCAGGACTGTTCCTACAACAACTGGGGACTAGGGGAAAGCAAGGTACAGATAGGTGATAGTGCTACAAGGTGTGTGCAGTGCTGCACATGTAGATGCAGGACAGTCCCTACAACAACTCGGGACTAGGGGAATGCAAGGTACAGATAGGTGATAGTGCTACAAGGTGTCTGCAGCGCTGCACAAGCAGATTCATGACAGTCCCTACAACAACTAGGGACTAGGAGAATGCAAGGTACAGATAGGTGATAGTGCTACATGGCGTGTGCAGCGCAGCACATGTAGATGCAGGACAGTCCCTACAAGAACTGAGGACTAGGGGAATGCAAGGTACAGATAGGTGATAGTGCTACAAGGTGTATGCAGCGCTGTACATGCAGATGCACGACAGTCCCTACAACAACTGGGGACTAGGGGAATGCAAGGTACAGATAGGTGATAGTGCTACAAGGTGTGTGCAGCGCTGCACATGTAGATGAACGACAGTCCCTACAACAAGTGGGGACTAGGGGAATGCAAGGTACAGATAGATGATAGTGCTACAAGGTGTACGCAGCGCTGTACATGTACATGCACGATAGTCCCTACAACAACTGGGGACTAGGGGAATGCAAGGTACAGATAGGTGATATTGCTACAAGGTGTATGCAACACTGTACATGTAGATGCACGACAGTCCCTACAACAACTGGGGACTAGGGGAATGCAAGGTACAGATAGGTGATAGTGCTACAAGGTGTATGCAGCGCTGTACATGTACATGCACGATAGTCCCTACAACAACTGGGGACTAGGGGAATGCAAGGTACAGATAGGTGATAGTGCGACAAGGTGTGTGCAGCGCTGCACATGCAGATGCAGGACAGTCCCCACAAGAAATGGGGACTAGGGGAATTCAAGGTACAGATAGGTGAAAGTGCTACAAGGTGTGTGCAGCGCTGTACATGTAGATGCACGACAGTCCCTACAATAACTGGGGACTAGGGGAATGCAAGGTACAGATAGCTGATAGTGCTACAAGGTGTGTGCAGCGCTGCACATGCAGATGCATGACAGTCCCTACAACAACTGGGGACTAGGGGAATGCAAGGTACAGATAGGTGATAGTGCTACAAGGTGTGTGCAGCGCAGCACATGTAGATGTATGACAGACCCTAAACAACTGGGGACTAGGGGAATGCAAGGTACAGATAGGTGATAGTGCTACAAGGTGTGTGCAGCGCTGCACATATAGATGCACGACAGTCCCTACAACAACTGGGGACTAGGGGAATGCAAGGTACGGATAGGTGATAGTGCTACAAGGTGTATGCAGTGCTGCACATGTAGATGTACTACAGTCCCTACAACAACTGGGGACTGGGGAAATGCAAGGTACAGATAGGTGATAGTGCTACAAGGTGTGTGCAGCGCTGTACATGTAGATGCGCGACAGTCCCTACAACAACTGGCGACTAGGGGAATGCAAGGTACAGATATGTGATAGTGCTTCAAGGTGTGTGCAGCGCTGCACATGTAGATGCAGGACAGTCCCTACAACAACTGGGGACTAGGGGAATGCAAGGTACAGATAGGTGATAGTGCTACAAGGTGTGTGCAGTGCTGCACATGTAGATGCAGGACAGTCCCTACAACAACTCGGGACTAGGGGAATGCAAGGTACAGATAGGTGATAGTGCTACAAGGTGTGTGCAGCGCTGCACAAGCAGATTCATGACAGTCCCTACAACAACTGGGGACTAGGGGAATGCAAGGTACAGATAGGTGATAGTGCTACATGGTGTGTGCAGAGCAGCACATGTAGACGCAGAACAGTCCCTACAAGAACTGGGGACTAGGGGAATGCAAGGTACAGATAGGTGATAGTGCTACAAGGTGTGTGCAGCGCTGCACATGCAGATGCAGGACCGTCCCTACAAGAACTGGGGACTAGGGGACTGCAAGGTACGGATAGGTGATAGTGCTACAAGGTGTGTGCAGCACTGCACATGCAGATGCAGGACAGTCCCTACAAGAACTGGGGACTAGGGGACTGCAAGGTACAGATAGGTGATAGTGCTACAAGGTGTGTGCAGTGCTGCACATGCAGATGGAGGACAGTCCCTACAAGAACTGGGGACTAGGGGAATGCAAGGTACAGATAGGTGATAGTGCTACAAGGTGTATGCAGCACTGTACATGTAGATGCACTACAGTCCCTACAACAACTGGGGACTAGGGGAATGCAAGGTACAGATAGGTGATAGTGCTACAAGGTGTGTGCAGTGCTGTACATGCAGATGCAGGACAGTCCCCACAAGAAATGGGGACTAGGGGAATTCAAGGTACAGATAGGTGAAAGTGCTACAAGGTGGGTGCAGCGCTGTACATGTAGATGCACGACAGTCCCTACAACAACTGGGGACTAGGGGAATGCAAGGTACAGATAGCTGATAGTGCTGCAAGGTGTGTGCAGCGCTGCACATGCAGATGCATGACAGTCCCTACAACAACTGGGGACTAGGGGAATGCAAGGTACAGATAGGTGATAGTGCTACAAGGTGTGTGCAGCGCAGCACATGTAGATGTACGACAGACCCTAAACAACTGGGGACTAGGGGAATGCAAGGTACAGATAGGTGATAGTGCTACAAGGTGTGTGCAGCGCTGCACATATAGATGCACGACAGTCCCTACAACAACTGGGGACTAGGGGAATGCAAGGTACGGATAGGTGATAGTGCTACAAGGTGTATGCAGTGCTGCACATGTAGATGTACTACAGTCCCTACAACAACTGGGGACTGGGGGAATGCAAGGTACAGATAGGTGATAGTGCTACAAGGTGTGTGCAGCGCTGTACATGTAGATGCGCGACAGTCCCTACAACAACTGGCGACTAGGGGAATGCAAGGTACAGATATGTGATAGTGCTACAAGTTGTGTGCAGCACTGCACATGCAGATGCACGACAGTCCCTACAACAACTGGGGACTAGGGGAATGCACGGTACAGATAGGTGATAGTGCTTCAAGGTGTATGCAGCGCTGCACATGTAGATGCAGGACAGTCCCTACAACAACTGGGGACTAGGGGAATGCAAGGTACAGATAGGTGATAGTGCTACAAGGTGTGTGCAGTGCTGCACATGTAGATGCAGGACAGTCCCTACAACAACTCGGGACTAGGGGAATGCAAGGTACAGGTAGGTGATAGTGCTAAAAGGTGTATGCAGCGCTGCACAAGCAGATTCATGACAGTCCCTACAACAACTGGGGACTAGGGGAATGCAAGGTACAGATAGGTGATAGTGCTACATGGTGTGTGCAGAGCAGCACATGTAGATGCAGAACAGTCCCTACAAGAACTGGGGACTAGGGGAATGCAAGGTACAGATAGGTGATAGTGCTACAAGGTGTGTGCAGCGCTGCACATGCAGATGCAGGACAGTCCCTACAAGAACTGGGGACTAGGGGACTGCAAGGTACAGATAGGTGATAGTGCTACAAGGTGTGTGCAGCACTGCACATGCAGATGCAGGACAGTCCCTACAAGAACTGGGGACTAGGGGACTGCAAGGTACAGATAGGTGATAGTGCTACAAGGTGTGTGCAGTGCTGCACATGCAGATGGAGGACAGTCCCTACAAGAACTGGGGACTAGGGGAATGCAAGGTACAGATAGGTGATAGTGCTACAAGGTGTATGCAGCGCTGTACATGTAGATGCACTACAGTCCCTACAACAACTGGGGACTAGGGGAATGCAAGGTACAGATAGGTGATAGTGCTACAAGGTGTGTGCAGTGCTGTACATGCAGATGCAGGACAGTCCCCACAAGAAATGGGGACTAGGGGAATTCAAGGTACAGATAGTTGAAAGTGCTACAAGGTGTGTGCAGCGCTGTACATGTAGATGCATGACAGTCCCTACAACAACTGGGGACTAGGGGAATGCAAGGTACAGATAGCTGATAGTGCTACAAGGTGTGTGCAGTGCTGCACATGCAGATGCATGACAGTCCCTACAACAACTGGGGACTAGGGGAATGCAAGGTACAGATAGGTGATAGTGCTACAAGGTGTGTGCAGCGCTGCATATATAGATGCATGACAGTTCCTACAACAACTGGGGACTAGGGGAATGCAAGGTACGGATAGGTGATAGTGCTACAAGGTGTATGCAGTGCTGCACATGTAGATGTACTACAGTCCCTACAACAACTGGGGACTGGGGGAATGCAAGGTACAGATAAGTGATAGTGCTACAAGGTGTGTGCAGCGCTGTACATGTAGATGCACGACAGTCCCTACAACAACAGGCGACTAGGGGAATGCAAGGTACAGATATGTGATAGTGCTACAAGGTGTGTGCAGCGCTGCACATGCAGATGCACGACAGTCCCTACAACAACTGGGGACTAGGGGAATGCACGGTACAGATAGGTGATAGTGCTTCAAGGTGTATGCAGCGCTGCACATGTAGATGCAGGACAGTCCCTACAACAACTGGGGACTAGGGGAATGCAAGGTACAGATAGGTGATAGTGCTACAAGGTGTGTGCAGTGCTGCACATGTAGATGCAGGACAGTCCCTACAACAACTCGGGACTAGGGGAATGCAAGGTACAGATAGGTGATAGTGCTACAAGGTGTGTGCAGCGCTGCACAAGCAGATTCATGACAGTCCTTACAACAACTGGGGACTAGGGGAATGCAAGGTACAGATAGGTGATAGTGCTACATGGTGTGTGCAGAGCAGCACATGTAGACGCAGAACAGTCCCTACAAGAACTGGGGACTAGGGGAATGCAAGGTACAGATAGGTGATAGTGCTACAAGGTGTGTGCAGCGCTGCACATGCAGATGCAGGACCATCCCTAGAAGAACTGAGGACTAGGGGACTGCAAGGTACAGATAGGTGATAGTGCTACAAGGTGTGTGCAGCGCTGCACATGCAGATGCAGGACAGTCCCTACAAGAACTGGGGACTAGG
Source organism: Ichthyophis bannanicus (assembly GCA_033557465.1). NCBI lineage: Eukaryota > Metazoa > Chordata > Amphibia > Gymnophiona > Ichthyophiidae > Ichthyophis > Ichthyophis bannanicus. The sequence continues at coordinate 198,562,848 of CM066045.1, forward strand.
GGACTGCAAGGTACAGATAGGTGATAGTGCTACAAGGTGTGTGCAGTGCTGCACATGCAGATGGAGGACAGTCCCTACAAGAACTGGGGACTAGGGGAATGCAAGGTACAGATAGGTGATAGTGCTACAAGGTGTATGCAGCGCTGTAGATGTAGATGCACGACAGTCCCTACAACAACTGGGGACTAGGGGAATGCAAGGTACAGATAGGTGATAGTGCTACAAGGTGTGTGCAGTGCTGTACATGCAGATGCAGGACAGTCCCTACAAGAACTGGGGACTAGGGGAATGCAAGGTACAGATAGGTGATAGTGCTACAAGGTGTGTGCAGAGCTGTACATGCAGATGCACGACAGTCCCTACAATAACTGGGGACTAAGGGACTGCAAGGTACAGATAGGTGATAGTGTTACAAGGTGTGTGCAGCGCTGTACATGCAGATGCACGACAGTCCCTACAACAACTGAGGACTAGGGGAATGCAAGGTACAGATAGGTGGTAGTGCTACAAGGTGTGTGCAGCGCTGTACATTGTGGTACCGAAAGCACTCCTGAACAGATTGAATGGGAAAATAGCGAGCACTTTACCTTTAAAAGTAAGAGCAAGCCAGGTTCCCAGGGCAACAGGAAGCTTTCAGCCAGAACGGAGTTCAGCCATAGCCATGACGTAAGAGCTGAAGGCAGCTCTAATGATTTGCACCTGAGTAACCAGAGGGGTGTGGCTGCAGGAGGAAGCCGTTTTAAACCGGCTTCAGAGTCAGTCTTACAGGACAGGAAGGAGCACAGGAACAAGGAGGAGAACAGAGACAGACACGGACACGGACACGGACACGGACACGGACACAGCCAAGAGAAAGAGGGCTGTAGAACAGAAGGCAGAGAGAAGCCTCTGCAATTGTCCAAGCCACTTCAACAAGGAAGGCACTCAGGAAGGCAGCAACCAGGGAAACCTTGGAACCCAGCTCCAGGCAAGAGGGATACTGGAGGGTCCATTCCCTGTAACTTTAAAGCAAAGCCAGAGCCTCTGTGAAAGCTACCCGAGGACAAGGTCAAGCAGTTTACCTGCAGGACGGGAGAAAGCTCTGAGCACAGACAAGGCATTGCTAGTAAAGAAGGTACGTCAGAATTACTTCCTAGCCAGAGACTTGTTGAAGATATTGTGCAACAATTGAAAGCTAGTGCTAATAAGTGCCGAGATAGCATGGCTGTAAAAGTAACTCCTAACAGAAACACTTTCAGTAAATGGTTTGAAGCTGATATAAAAGCCATAGGGAAGAGCTTGCGTAATAACCAATCTCCTGCACTAGAGAAGGTCATGGCTAATGAGAGAGGAAACTTTCTAGAGCAGCTGCAAGAGGTTATACAAGGTTTGCAGTGCAAGAGTTCCCCTAAGCAGAGCTGTGATGAAGAGAGTGAGGATATGATTCTCGACGTAGCCAATACTCCTGAAACACCTGAATGTGATGAGATGGCCTGTTCTCTGTGTAACATTGATCACTTAGATTTACGTTAAACAAGCTTTGTAGGAGAAGAATACAAAGTTGTTTTGGCTGTTTAAGTTGCTGTGAAGAAACAGTTTTTGTACTTTATTTCTACTTTTCATTTGCTCCTGTTTCCTATTATTTTGGAAAGAAATTCTATGCTTTGCCTAAGCCTGTTGAACCCTTGTGAAAGGAAAAACCCCTAAATAAATTTATCTGTTCAAAAGACCCTCGTGCCACAACACATTTTGTTGAAGAGTGAAACTTAAAAACTACAAGTCCCAGCAACCCTTGCTGCTACGTAGTAAAAAGACACTTGGAAACAAGATTGCGGTCACCCTTGCTATAGAGCCATCGGCCCTAGGCAGGGGAAGCGTGACAACATGTAGATGCATGACAGTCCCTACAAGAACTGGGGACTAGAGGACTGCAAGGTACAGATAGGTGATAGTGCTACAAGGTGTGTGCAGCACTGTACATGTAGATGCAGGACAGTCCCTACAACAACTGGGGACTAGGGGAATGCAAGGTACAGATAGGTGATAGTGCTACAAGGTGTGTGCAGCACTGTACATGTAGATGCAGGACAGTCCCTACAACAACTGAGGACTAGGTGACTGCAAGGTACAGATAGGTGATAGTGCTACAAGGTGTGTGCAGCGCTGTACATGTAGATGCAGGACAGTCCCTACAACAACTGGGGAATAGGGTAATGCAAGGTACAGATAGGTGATAGTGCTACAAGGTGTGTGCAGCGCTGTACATGTAGATGCAGGACAGTCCCTACAACAACTGGGGAATAGGGCAATGCAAGGTACAGATAGGTGATAGTGCTACAAGGTGTGTGCAGTGCTGTACATGTAGATGCAGGACAGTCCCTACAACAACTCGGGACTAGGGGAATGCAAGGTACAGATAGGTGATAGTGCTACAAGGTGTGTGCAGCGCTGCACATGTAGATGCAGGACAGTCCCTACAACTGGGGACTAGGGGACTGCAAGGTACAGATAGGTGATAGGCAGGAGAATAAGGAGATCAGGATTTGAACAGCGCCAGAGGAGGAGTCTGGCTTGATGATCCTGCTTTGGCATCAGGTATAATGTCCTCAGGGGGCTTTACTCTCAATTTATGCAGGTTCTTAGTCTTAGTCAAAAGCAGTTCACAGCTCAGACCCTGTGCTTGGACCTTTGCTGACAAAATCTTGCAGACTGCTGTAGATATTTTGACTTGATACGTGGACACAAGACAATTTTGAATTGTTTGTTTATATATTTTTGGAAACCGCAATTGGTGTTTTTGTATCATTCATTTTTGTGGGTATTTTGTTGTTTTTTTGCTCTGATACTTTGACTCGGACCCTAAGCAGGCCTCTAAGGATAGACAGATAAGTGAAGCACAGGGGTGAAATGTTTTTGTTACAGAAAGGTGCACATGAACTCCCCTAAGAAGCCAAATTATTAGTTCATCTCAGCAGTTAAAGATTATTCTGAGACACAACATTAAACCCAAGTCTTCAGCACTCACCACAGGGACTCAGAAATCATTAACCTACTTTCCTTATTACTGCACTGCTGAATCTATTTTACACATTTTAATCTTCCTGATCTTAGCTGGTTCAGCTTAGGAGGGACGGAGCCCTGGGGCATTGCCCCTAAATGATTTATTTATTTTATTTAGACGGATTTGGTATACCGCTTTATCATTAAAATCAAAGCGGTTTGGCACATCAAACAATCGAAATTATTGTGTGGTCGGTAGCATGCAGTGGGGGTTTAGGATGTGTGGTGTGTGGTGTGTGGTGCAGTGTGCTTGATTTGTTGGTGAGCTATATACATAGTGTGTAATATACATATATACAAGGATGGAGTCATGAGAAAGGTGAGCTATTGGTCATGGTCTGATATTGGCTTGAAGGTACTTCAAAAAGGAGTCAGTTCAGGTGAGGTCTTTGAAATGTTCTGTGAATAGAGCAGTTTTAAGAAGCTCTCTGAAATCCTTGAGGTCTTTGGTAGATCTTAGGTGGTCTGGGAGGGAGTTCCATAAAGCGAGCGCTGCCAGGGAGAGTGCCCTTCTCGATGTGGCCTGAGTTGTTTTGGCAAATTCCTTTGGTGTGCAGATGGTGTCTGAGGTTCCTTTTCTTCTTGGTCTTTTATTGTCGTTGATTTTTATGAGTGGTTGTAGGCTGTCAGCTGAGATGTTGTGTATTATTTTGAATATGTTTATAATTACTTTGAAGTGGTGTCATGATGTGGGCACTGGTAAAGTTGGTTTAAAGAAAAGAAATCCTGTTTCTTTTGAGGAACTAGGGGTGCAATTACCCCCAGGCACAGCTAGAGGGAGCAGGAACAGACATTCGGGAGTTAATGAGCCTAGGAACTCTGATGACTTGCAGCTGGAAGGGAATCAGGAAGTCATCCAAAACAGTTTGCTTTATAAGTCAGAGCAGAATGCTTCTAACGGGGTGAGAGGGAAGGCTGAGAGCCAAGAGGACAAGCCTGGGAGCTACCGAGGAGGGAAGCCTGGGAGCTACCGAGGAGACAAGCCTGAGGGCTGTGAAGGAAGCAAGGCTGGGAGCCATCAAGAAAGGACTGAGAAGAACTTGAGGAGAAACAGACTTCACAAGGTGGGGAGCCAGAAGGCCCAAACTGACCCTGTTGCACAAGGGGAGTTTGGTAGAGCTTGCCCTAAGGTGAGAGTGTCTGCCACGCCTAGTTCTTATACTCTGCCTGGATATAGAACAGAGAGACAGAAGCCAAGAACCAGGGAGAAGGGTTCTGAGAAGAGCTTACTATCTCTGGAGGATTATAGCCAAGTTTTACCCGGTCAGAGAGAAAAGCACTTTTATAATCAACAGGAGTTTTTACCCAGAGTGAAAGGAGAATCCAGGATAAGTTTTACTCCACTGCCTAGAAGCACAGCTGTGTCCCACGCTGGCAGGCAGAAGTTCAGCTACCAAGGGAGAGGGGCTGGAGGAGAAAACACTGTGGATTTCAACTCAGCTAAACCAAGGTATGAGACATTAACCATTGACTGTAATTATTGTGCTCCTAAAGGCTCAGCTAAAACAAGTGTTCCTTCTGTGAGAAAAAAGAAACCAGATTGGTTTAGTAAAATACTAGCAGCCTTGAGAATCCCTGGCTATGGGAAGCCAGATTCCAGAGTTTTAAATTACAAGGCTGAGATAGACAGGGACAGTGAATACTCCTCAACTGAGTACAGTGAAGGAGAATCCATGGAAATTGATTATCCAAACACTGTTCCCTCACCTATGCCAGAACTCATGGAATGTGATTGGTGCACTGCCTCAGCTCCAGACTCTGTATGTTCCATATAACACAGAAGAATGAATGAAATGTAATTAATGTTTCTTGCACTGAATTTTACTATTTGAAAGCCTGCTTAACTGTGAAGCAACAGTTAAGCATTCATTATAAATATTGGTACCTTTTGACACAAAGGACTTTTTGTTTCTTAAATTATCTCTTATGTTGGGCCTTTGCATTAACCAGGGAATAAAAGCCTTTATTTCCCTCCACCTGGTCTCTTTAATCAATAACGTCGTGACATAATGGCGTAATCTTTATTGTCTGGGAACCCCCCGTGACAGTGGATTCAAGAGTTGATTGGGAGCCAATGTAGGTGGTATAAAATGGGAGTGATGTGGTCTAGATTTGTGCTACCTGTTATTAGTCGTGCGGCTGTGTTCTGTGCAAGCTGTAGTGGCCTCATGGCTTTTTTAGGTGGCCCCTGGTATATGTGATTGCAATAGTCTAGAGTGGGAATGATGAGGGCTTGACAGACTGTTCGAAAATGCTCATGAGCGAGTATCGGTTTGAGCCTTCTGACTGTCCTCATTTTGATTTAGGCGCTCTTTGTGGTTTTTGCAATGTGGGATTGGAGGTTGAGGTCCTTGTCGAGCGTTACGCCCAGGTATTTTATTTCTTGTCTTACTGGTATAATGATGTCGTTTAGGTTGATGGTGGCTGTGGGTGAAAATGACGGGTTTCTTGTGATGAATAGAGCTTTAGTTTTGTTGTAGTTTACTGACAGATTGTTTTCCTGAAGACATTTCATCATTTGTTGGAAGCAGTTGACTATGTTGGAGTAGTCTGGGTTGTCCAGCTTGATTGGTGTGAATATCATAATGTCGTCTGCGTATATGGTGTATTGAATCTTGTGGTCCTTGATGATGTCGCAGATGGGCTGTATGTATAGATTGAAGAGCAGGGCGGAGAGTGCTGAGCCTTGTGGGACTCCTTGTGTGGCTCTGAAGGGTTGAGAGGTCTCTGATCCACATTTGACTTGTAGCTGTCTGTTGAAGAGATATGATGTAAACCAATTCAAGGTGGTACTGTGTAGTCCTGCCTCCTGGAGTCTAGTTAGTAAGGTTGTGTGACAGACAGTGTCGAATGCTGAGGAGATGTCTAGGAATATCAGGATGATGCCCATTTTGGTGTTGTTCGTGTGTAAAAGACTGTCGAATAGTTATATTAGTAGAGTTTCCACCCCATGGCTAGGTCGGAAGCCGTGTTGATAGGGGTCCAGGGGATTGTGGATATCAATGTGTTGTTGACATATGCTGCCTTTCTACTATTCAAGGCGATTTACATGGAACCAACAATATAACAGTGCATGAACAGCTGTCTCACAGAGAACTGGAACAATCTAAATATACTACCAATGCAAAATTCAAATAGTTATGATCAAAATACAGTAACAACAACTATATACAGAGGGAGAATTGAAGATGACTATCACTGTTCGACAGGGAGGTGGGAAGAGTTATAGGAGGAGGGAGCTCAAATCCCAGCCCTGGTTCCAAATGAAACAGGAAAAAACTGCCACTTGTTCGTCATTCAGAGAAGGTTTAGGCATGGATGTCTCAGTAGCCATGATAGAGCAGCTTTTAAACTAAATAATGGGAGAAAGCCGACAGTTGCACAAGAGCACATGGTTCGGGATACTAGCAAAACAGGGAAGTTAGAGCATCCTGATAGAGAGGTTCCAATAAAGGCAAAAGTAACCCAGGTGCCGTAAGTAAAAACCAGACCGAGATGAAAGATTCCAAATTATCCCTGTCATCCAATAGCCAGACTGTTAATGTGAACAAAAAACAAACTCTGAAATGCCGGCATACAAATTCTAAAAGTCTAAAAAATAAGGTGGGAGAGTAAGACTATATAGTACTGAATGAAAGGTTAGATATAATTGGCAACTCAGAGACCTGGTGGAAGCAGGATAACCAATGGGACATTGATACCACGCTACAAACTATATCGCAATGACAGAGTAGATCACATAGGTGGAGGGATGGTGCTATATGTCAAGGAGGGCATTGAGTCAAACAGGATAAAAGATTTGCAGGAAATAAAATTCACTGTAGAATTTTTAAGGATAGAAATTCCATGTAAAATGGGGAAGAGAATAGCAGTGGGAAGTATACTACCACCCGCCTGGCCAGAGTGAACAGACAGATGATGAAATGCTGAAAGAAATTAGGGAAACTTGCAAAGTTTACAACATAGTAATAATGAGAGATTTAGACTGGGTCAATGTTACATCAGACCATGCTAGGGAAACAAAGTTTCTAGATGAAATAAATGATTGCTTCATGGAGCAGCTGGTTCAGGAGGAACTGAGGGGAAGCTATTTTGGATCTAGTTCTTAGGGGAATACAGGATCTAGTGCGAGAGGTAACGGTGTTGGGGCTGTTTGGCAATAGCGATCATAACATGATCACATTTGACTTAATAAATGGCGGAAGGATAACAAGGAAATCCACTGTGCTAGCATTAACTTTCAAAGAGGAAACTATGAGAAAATGAAGAAAATGGCTTGTAGCTAGAAGCGGTATATCAAGTTTGGAAATAAAGATAAAGGTTAAGAATCTACATCAGGCTTGGCGTTTATTTAAACATACTGCCTTGGAAGCCCAGACCAAATGTATTCCATGCTTGAACAAAGGTGGAAGGAAGGACAAATGACAGCCAGCATGACTTAAAAGTGAGATCAAAGAGGCTGCTATAGCTAAGAGAAAATCCTTTAGAAAATGGAAAAAAGAGTCAAATGATGAAACGGAAAACAACATAAGTATTGGCAAGGCATTGATAAGGTAGGCAGAGAATTTGAAGCTTGCAGTGGAAGCCCCATCTCCTTCACTGTTGTCCCTTCCATCTCTCATATTCTCAACCTATTGCTCTCCACTGCAACTGTCCCTGCAGCCTTCAAGCATGCTGTAGTTACACCTCTCCTCAAGATACCCTCATTTGATCCTACCCGTCCTTCTAACTATCGACCAATCTCCTTCCTCCCCTTCATTTCTAAACTACTTGAACGTGTGGTTCATCGCCATTGCCTTGACTTTCTCTCCTCCCAAGCCCTCCTGGATCCTTTACAATCGGCTTTCATCCTTTACATTCTACTGAAATAGCTCTTGCCAAAGTCTCCAGTGACTTGTCCCTGGCAAAATCCAAGGGCTTTTACTCAGTCCTCATCCTTCTTGACCTCTCTGCTGCTTTTCACACTGTTGACCACAACCTTTATGTTTATGTTTATGTTTATTTAAAATGCTTTCTATACCGCCCCATACCAATGGCGTCTGGGCGGTTTACAAACAAAATTAAAAACAGTTACAATATAGGCTGTCGGAAAAGTTAAAAAGAACGCCAGTTAAAATCTTAAAAGGGACAGCAGAGAGACAGAAAATAGAAACAGCAAAATATAAGAGGAAACATCAACAGGAGGAGGGGGAGGGAGACACAGACGGGGGAGGGAGGTCAAACGCCAAGCAAAACAAGTGGGTTTTTAGTTGTCGTTTGAAGGCTTGATATGATTGCTCTGCACGAAGAGGGGGGGGAAGTGAGTTCCAGAGCCTAGGACCCAAAAAGTAAAAAGCCGAAGAACGTGTAGACTCCAGGTGAGCTTGAGAAGGAGAAGGAAGGGCCAACCGATTAACGTGAATAGAACGGAGCAGACGATGGGAAGTACGAAATTGAAGAAGATCTGCAAGATAGAGAGGGGTACCAGTGTGAGTCACCCTGTGCACAAAAGTGAGAACCTTATACTGTATACGGAAAGGAACCGATAACCAGTGATGGTGCAGAAGTAAGGGAGTGACATGGTCGTAACGAGAAGCACAGGAAAGGAGACAGACGGCTGCATTCTGAACACGTTGTAGACGGGAGAGTTGAGATTGGGGTAGACCAGCAAGAGAAACATTACAGTAGTCGAGACGGGAAATTGCAAAGGAGAGAATAAGAGTAGCAAAAGCAGAGGGTGAGAGAAAAGGACGCACAGGTCGAAGTTGTTTGAGGGATAGAAAAGAACGTTGAACTATGGAAGTGATGTGTTCTTTGAAAGAAAGAGAGGAATCAAGAATAACGCCAAGATACTTGAGGGATGAGACGAGAGGAATGGGCTGGGAAGAGAGGGAAGGGGCGCAGGTGGGGAAGGGCTTCCAAGGGTAAACCAAATGGCAAATGATTTAGTGGGATTAACCTGAAGAAAATTAGAGGTGAACCAAGAAGCTACAGCAGAAAGACAGAGATTAAGAGGAGAGATATCAGGGGTATGTGAATCAGTGTGGTGCAGCAGAATGATATCATCCGCGTAGTAGTACGCGGAGATACCAAACTGCTGAACCACAAGTGCAAGGGGAGCCAAGAAGACATTGAAAAGGAGAGGAGCAAGGACAGAACCCTGTGGCACACCACAAGTAAGAGGGGTGGAGGGTGAAGAGGCGGACCCAGCAACCACTGAGAACGAACGACAAGAAAGAAAAGAGCGAAACCAGTGAAGGACAGTCCCAGAGAGGCCAGCATTTTGAAGACGAGTGAGAAGGGTGCTGTGATCCACCAGATCGAAAGCTGCAGAGAGATCAAGAGAAACAGCAAGAGTAAAAAGACCGTGATCGTGAGCAGCATGCACCTCATTAAGAAGGGAAAGAAGGATAGATTCTGTACTGTGACCAGGACGAAAACCAGACTGCCGAGGGTGAAGAACAAGAGAAACCTCAAGGTGAGCAGATAGCTGAAGGAAGACAAGTTTCTCAAGAAATTTAGAAAGAAAAGGGAGATTAGAAACAGGACACCAGTTTGAAAGAGCTGTAGGGTCAGATGTGCGGGATTTCAGAATAGGACGAACAGTAGCGTGTTTCCAAGATGTAGGAAAGAAACCAGAAGATAAGCTAGCATTAAAGAGAGAGAGAATATAGGGGGAAAGAGACAGGGAAGATTCCAGAAGCCAATGAGAGGGAATAGGATCAGCAGGACATGTAGTCTTTCGGATAGAGAGGAAAGTAGATTGAAGGACAGCTGGGGAAATCATCTCGAACGAAGACCAGGAGTGGGATAAGGTAGGAGTGGAGAATAGAGAGGATAAAGGAGGCAGTGAAGCGAGCAGAAAGGGCCCTACTACAGGGGAAAGAGGGGGAGGACAGGAGGGGAAAGACTGACGAAGGGTCTTTACTTTAGAAGCAAAGAAGGAAGCAAGGGAGGAGGGATCAGGGGAGGCCGAGGAAGAAGGAGGAAGGGGAGGAAAAGCAGAGTGAGATGCTGTAAGAGAACGAAAGATAGTATAGAGTCGCCGAGAAGAGTTAGAGGAAGAAGAAATAAGCTTAGAATAGTAATCGCGCTTTGCAGAGTGAAGGAGAGTGCGGTAATGATCATGACAGGAACGAAAATTGTGAAGAGAAGAAGAGGAGGGGTGCTTGCGCCAAAGGCGTTCCGCCCTACGAAGATACTTTCGGTGCAAGAAAAGACCAGAATGAAACCAAGGGTGCTGAGGGTAGTGATGAGAAGATTGGTGGGAACGAGGAGGGGCGATATCATTAAGAGCAGCGGACAGAGAAGAATGCCAGAGATGGGCTTGGGTATCAACAGGAAGAGATGCAAAATCACTAGGGAATAAAGACGCTGGGGAAGGAAACTGATGAAGTGTGTCAGCAGTAAGCTTACGGGTTGGTGGAATAGAGAGAGAATGAGAACCAGAAGCACAGTGAGAAGATGACAATGTGGAGTCTAAAGGACCTGACAAAGAGGACTGAGTAGGGATAGTAAAAAGAAGACACAAATGGTCAGACCAAGGGAGAGACAGTGAGGAGAGAGAGGAAGGGGGTATAGAGGAAGACTCAGACGTAATGAGAAGATCCAAGGAGTGACCAGCAGCATGGGTGGGGAAAGAAACAAATTGGCGCAGAGATAGATCAGAAAGAAAGGTGAGAAAGGAGAGGTCCCTTGTTGAGGAGGGTAGGTCAATATGGACGTTAAAATCTCCCAAAATTAGGAGATTCGAATATAGGAGTGAAGCCTCTGAAATAGTAGCAAGTAAAGAATCCCATAGAGGTACAGATAAGGAAGGGGGAGCGTATATGAGAAGGAAATAACAAGGGAGAGGGGATGAGTGTAGACGAAGAAGCAGAGATTCAGGATAGAGAAGAGAAGAGGAGGCGGGAACTTCCGAAAGGAGGAGAGAGGAGCGATATATCACCGCTACTCCCCCTCCGCTCCTACCCCGGCGGGAAGTAGATAAGAAAGAGTAACCAGGAGGGAGACATCGGTTTGAGAAAAGATTCCTCACCTTCTCTCAGCCAGGTCTCGGTGAGGAAAAAAAGGTCCAGGTTATGGTCAGAAAGAAAATCATTAATCAGAAGAGTCTTAGACCGGAGAGACCGGCAGTTTAGCAAAGCGAGCTGTAACAGCATGAGAGAGGAAGGAGAGAGAGAGGGAACAGAAGCTGACGGGCGTGGGTGTGTTAGTGAACAGTATGTGAGATTAGAAAGCTGTCGAGTCATAGTACCAGAAAGAGTAGCGAGAGGCATAACAGGGCGCCAACCCCAGTGAACGGGGATAGCTGACATAATAAAACAAAGGAGGAGCAGTAACAAGGAGAAAAAACGCACCTGAGAACCTTTAGAGCCCCCCCCCCCGCAGGAGGAAATACATGGGGAGGAAGAAAGGCAGCCAAGACGGAGAGGGTTAGCAGACAAAGTCGAAGAGCACAGTCTACGGAGCGCTAGGCAGCCAAGGGACTTAGACTTCTCGCCCCGTCCCTCGCCCCAAGGAGCTCGCCCAAGGAGCAGGCCGTGCTCCTTGTGCGCGCTCCTTCGGCGCGCGCCTCTGCGGTGTGGGACGCCGCACCGGAGCTGTTCTTATTCACGGTGAGCCCCCACGTCACTTCCAGTGGGAGGAACCAGGAAGGAGGGAATGCAGCCAGTACCTGGGGAGACAGGGAGGCACAATGGAGACACTGCAGGGTATCGAAGCAACACAGCAAGCAGCAAACAGACAACAGCAGGCAGGTAACAGCACTAGCAGGTGAACAGCAGTCAGGACGCCGCACCGGAGCTGTTCTTATTCACGGTGAGTCCCCGCGTCACTTCCGGTGGGAGGAACCAGGAAGGAGGGAATGCAGCCAGTACCTGGGGAGACAGGGAGGCACAATGGAGACACTGCAGGGTATCGAAGCAACACAGCAAGCAGCAAACAGACAACAGCAGGCAGGTAACAGCACTAGCAGGTGAACAGCAGTCAGGACGCCGCACCGGAGCTGTTCTTATTCACGGTGAGCCCCCGCGTCACTTCCGGTGGGAGGAACCAGGAAGGAGGGAATGCAGCCAGTACCTGGAGAGACAGGGAGGCACAATGGAGACACTGCAGGGTATCGAAGCAACACAGCAAGCAGCAAACAGACAACAGCAGGCAGGTAACAGCACTAGCACTTCTCCTTGATACCCTGTCTTCACTTGGTTTTAAGGGCTCTGTACTATCCTGGTTCTCCTCTTATTTCTCCCATTGCTCTTCCAGTGTTTGATCTGGTGGATCCTACTCTGCTACTATCCCGCTCTCAAAATGGCAGATGAAATTTAATGTGGACAAGTGCAAAGTTATGCACCTAGGGAAGAACAACCCAAATTATGGCTACACGATGCAAGGTTACACATTAGGAACCACTACCCAGGAAAAAGATTTAGGCATCATTGTGGATAACATGTTAAAACCCTTGGCCCAGTGTGCAGTGGCAGCCAAGAGAGCAAATAGAATGCTGGGTATCATAAGGAAAGGAATGGAAAATAAAACAAAGGATATTATAATGCCTCTATACCGTTCCATGGTGAGACCGCACCTTGAATATTGTGTGCAATTCTGGTCGCCGTATCTTAAAAAGGATATAGCGTTATTAGAAAAGGTTCAGAGAAGAGCCACCAAAATGGTAAAGGGGATGGACGGATACCCCTATGAAGAAAGGCTAAAAAGGTTAGGGCTTTTAAACCTGGAAAAGAGACGGCTGAGGGGAGATGATAGAAGTCTATAAATTAATGAACGGAGTGGTATAGGTAAACATGTTCCCTGTAAAATAGTTATCTCCAAGTTATAATGCCCTGTTCAATGTAATCTCAGTTTGTTCAATGTAAGCCGCAGTGATGCAGAATAGCTCGGTATATAAGAGAATGTAAATAAATAAATAAATAAACGTAGATCGATTGTTTATGTTATCAGAATATAGAAAGACTAGGGGACATGCAATGAAGCAACAGGGTAAACTATTTAAGACTAATAAAAGAAAATATTTTTTCACTCAACATCTAATCAAACTCTGGAATTTGTTACCAGAGGATGTAGTAAAGGCTGTTAGTGTAGCTGGGTTTAAAAAAGGTTTGGACAAGTTTCTGGAGGAAAGGTCCATAAACCATTATTAAGAAGGGACTCAGGATATCAATGCTTGACCCAATACAAGCATTGTGGAACCTGTGTCTTTTGGGGAAACTGCAAGGTATGTATGACCTAGATTGGCCACTGTTGGAAACAGGATACTGGGCTTGATGGACCTTGGTCTGACTCAGTATGGCATATCTTATGTTCTTATGGTGTATCCCAAATATCTTTGATCCACTCCTTTTCTCTCTCTATACCCAATCCCTTGATGTGCTCATCTCTTCCCATTGCTTTCAGTACCATCTTTATGCTGTCTCCCAGATCTACCTCTCTACACCTGAAATCCCTCCAGCAACCTAGACCCGTATCTCTGCCTGCCTTTCTGACATTGCTGCTTGGATGTCTCATCGCCACTTGAAATTGAACATGGCCAAAACTGAGCTTCTTTTTTTTCTCAATAAATCTTCCTCTCCTCTTCTTCCTTTCTCAGTCTCTGTGGATAACTCTCTACTCCTCTCTATTTCCTCAGCTCGCAACCTTGGTGTCGTCTTTGACTCTTCTCTCTCCTTCTCCACACACATCCATCATAGCTAAGACCTGCCGTTTCTTTCTCTATAACATCAAAATCCACCCATTCCTTTCTGAATACACTACTAAAACACTTATCTACTCCTTAATCACCTCCCGTCTTGACTATTGTAACATATTCCTTGCTGGTCTCCCTTTGAATCATCTCTTTCCCCTTCGATCTGTTCAACACTCTGCTGCACGTCTAATCTTCCGCCAGCCTCATCATGCCCATATGACTCCTCTTCTTAAGTCACTTCATTGGCTCCCTATCCATTTCCACATCCAGTTCAAACTTATCCTGCTGACCTATAAATGCATTCACTTTGCAGCTCCTCACTACCTTTCCTCTCTTATCTCTCCCTACCCCTCCCCTTGGGAACTCCGCTCTTCTGGCAAATCAATTCTATTTGTGCCCTTCTCTTCTATTGCTAACTCCAGATTTCACTTCTTTCACCTTATTGCACCTTATGCCTGAAACAAACTATCTGAGTCTGTACGTCAGGCACCTTCTCTGGCCCTTTTCAAATCCAGGCTGAAAACTCACCTCTTTGCTGCCGCTTTCAGATCTTGACTCACCTGATCTCCTTGTATTTCCCTTGTGTTGTCTGTCTTGACTAGATTGTAAGCTCTGATGAGCAGGGACTGTCTCTTGCATGTCTGTGCAGCGCTGCGTACAGCTTGTAGTGCTATACAAATGCTTAATAGTAGTAGTAGTAGTAGTAGAAGCAAAAGCTCATAATAAATCTTTTTCAAATACATTCATAGCAAAACACCTGTGAGAGAGTCAGTTAGACCATTAGATAACAGAGGCATAAAAGGGGCACTAGAAAGAACATGGCCATAGCAGAAAAAATGAATTAATTCTTTGCTTCAGTATTTACTGAAGAAGATTTAGAAAACTTAGCTATGCCAGAAATGATATTCAAAGGTGATGTATCAGAGGAATTAAAACAAATCCCAATAAATTGGGAAGATGTATTACAGCTATTTGATAAACTAAAGAGCAGCAAATCACCTAGAGTGATGGCATAAATCCCAGGATGCTGAAAGAACTGAAATATGAGATTGCAGACCTACTTTTAGTAATCTATGAACTATCCTTAAATTATCTGTAGTACCTGAGGACTGAAGAGTGGCCAGTGTAGCACCAATTTTTAAAGAGTTCCAGGAGTGATCCAGGAAACTACAGATTGGTAAGCTTGATGTCTGCATGAGGAAAATTTATTTATTTATTTAATGTTATTTATATATCGCCTTATCATTCAATCAAGGTGGTTTCCACGGCAAACAATCAGGGGGAGGGCAAGTGTCTACATGCAGTGGATAGTGTGGTGTGTAGGTGTAGGGGGGGATAGATTAGAGTAGTATTTTCTACATGGTGTGCTATATTACATTATAGAAATGGTAGAAACCATTATAAATTCCCTTTTATTAAATTCCCTATCTCCTTTCTAATGTACAGATGATGTTCTTTACATATATTCTGTATGGAGGTATAACTGTAACTATATATCAAATGTAACGTAATGTATGTCTTGTCATTCCCTGTTCTATGTAGACCCATTGTCTACCACTTTGATGTAATGATAAAGTGGTATATAAAACTGGTCTCTTAATGAAAGAGCCCTGCATGTCTTCCCCTGCCTTTGTATGACCTTGTAATGCAATGTAACTGCTTTGAATGAAAGAAAAGGCGGTATAGAAAACCTGTTAACAAAATTACTGAACATATGGATAGTCATGGCTTAATGCAGAAAGCCAACATGGATTTAGCCAAGGAAAGTCTTGTCTCATTAATCTGTTATATTTTTTCGAAGGTATGAATAAACAGGTAAATAAAGGTGAGCCAACTTTCAGAAAGCCTTTGACAAGGTCCCTCATGAGAGACTCTTGGGATAGGAGGCAGTGTACTATTGTGGATTAGGAACTAGCTAAAAGATAGAAAGCAGAGAGTAGGGTTAAATGGACAATTTTCTCAATGGAGAAAGGTGAATAGAGGACTACCCCAGGGATCTGTGCTGAGCTCACTGATTTTTAACATATTTATAAATGACCTCAAAATGGGAATAACGAGTGAGGTGATCGGGAAACTCTGCTCCCGAAGCCAGCATCATCAGGTGAGGACAGAGCAATACTGTAAAAGAGATCCCCCCTAGGTGTACACCCACCTGGTGGGCCCACGTTGAAGGCCTAACCAAAGGGCCCTTAGATGTGGCCCTTAAGAGTGGCCTGTATCTACAACATGGAAACATTCTCCATCCTGCTTTTTTAAGTCTAAACTGACTACACGAAACCTCAGCCACAGCTGCCATTGGACACCAAATACAAATAAGGTAAACTGTCCTACAAGAAGTATCACTGCCGCCTGCAGTCAACATTTACTTACCAGCAATCGGGACCCATGCAATTCAACACCTGCTCAACAGCCTATAATAGAGTGATCTCTTCCAAGGATTCAATTCTACCTAGTAAGGTAAGAAACACCTTTACACTACGTCTCCCACCTACTGGAGGCCTCCTTCATACTCAATGCTGCATTGACAGACATCAGGTTTACACCAGCATACCCTACTTATCCTCAATTTAGCCCTCATACACAAAATGTGGACCCCACATACGAGCTTCCTGTTATCCCCAACAGCCTATTACCCTAAAGGCTGTCCCAGAAGTCATCATGAATGCAACAACAATTCTGCTAACTGCAATATATTTCTCACTATTAATCACATATACAGAAACCTTCACTCCTTGTGCAAATCTCATCCCTACTACTACTACTACTACTATTATTTAGCAATTATAAAGCGCCACACACCCAGCGCTGCACAGCTAGCCTACAAGAGGTGGCTAACATACAAGAGACAGTCCCAGCCCGTCAGAGTCATGCTCATCGGAGCTTACAATCTAGTTATAAGACATAAGAACATAAGATATGCCATACTGGGTCAGATCAAGGTCCATCAAGCCCAGTATCCTGTTTACAACAGTGGCCAATCTAGGTCACACGTACCTAGCAGTTTCCCCAAAAGACACAGGTTCCACAATGCTTGTACTCAGTCAAGCAGTGATATCCTGGGTCCCTTCTTAATAATGGTTTATGGACCTTTCCTCCAGGAACTTGTCCAAACCTTTTTTAAACCCAGCTACACTAACAGCCTTTACTACATCCTACGGTAACAAATTCCAGAGTTTGATTACATGGTGAGTGAAAAAATATTTTCTTTTATTAGTCTTAAATAGTTTATCCTGTAGCTTCATTGTATGTCCCCTGGTCTTTCTATATTCTGATAATGTAAACAATCGATCTACGTTTTCCCGTTCCACTCCGTTCATTAATTTATACACTTCTATCATATCTCCCCTCAGCCGTCTCTTTTCCAGGTTAAAGAGCCCTAACCTTTTTAGCGTTTCTTCATAGGAGTATCCTTCCATCCCCTTTACCATTTTGGTGGCTCTTCTCTGAACCTTTTCTAATATCGCTATATCCTTTTTAAGATACGGCGACCAAAATTGCACACAATATTCAAGGTGCGGTCTCACCATGGAACGATATTGAGGCATTATAATATCTTTGTTTTATTTTCCATTCCTTTCCTTATGATACCTAGCATTCTATTTGCTCTCTTGGCCGCAGCTGCACACTGGGCCGAAGGTTTTAACATGGTATCCACAATGACGCCTAAATCTTTTTCCTGGGTGGTGGTTCCTAATGTGGAACCTTGCATCGTGTAACCATAGTTTGGGTTGTTCTTCCCTAGGTGCATAACTTTGCACTTGTCCACATTAAATTTCATCTGCCATTTTGATGCCCAGTCTTCCAATTTATCAAGATCCTCTTGCAATTTTCCACAATGCTCTTGGGTTTTAACAACTTTAAATAGTTTTGTGTCATCGGCAAATTTGATAACCTCACTCGTTATTCCACTTTCCAGTTTGTTTATGAATATGTCAAAAAGCACAGATCCCTGGGGTACACCACTATTCACCTTTCTCCATTGGGACAATTGGCCATTTAGCCCTACCCTCTGCTTTCTATCTTTTAACCAGTTCCTGATCCACAGTACAGAACAGTACAGAGCATTAGTCAGTTCAGCGGAAGGTACAGTTAGTTACAGCTTAGTCTATAGTTTGGTCATAAACGTTAATGGGGGTTAGGGTAGGATGAGGATGGAAGTCAGGATCTGAATGCAACAGTGAAGAGGTAGGTCTTCCACCTGGATTTGAAGAGGGCCAGGGAGGGCGCCTGGCGCACAGACGCAGGAAGGCTATTCCAGGCATGTGGCGCAGCAAGGTGAAAGGAGCGCAATAGGGAGTTCACAGTGCGGGTGAAAGGCATTGAAAGAAGCCATTTGTTAGCGGAGTGCAAGTTTCGTGAGGGGACATAGGGAGAGATAAGAGATATGAGGTATTGAGGGGCCATAGAGTGAATGCACTTATAGGTCAGCAAGAGAAGCTTGAATTGGATGCAGAATTGGACAGGGAGCCAGTGAAGTGACTTGAGGAGAGGAGTAATGTGGGCATGGCAAGGCTGGCAGAAGATTAGTCGAGCAGCATGATTTTGTATAGATTGGAGGGGAAGGAGGTGGCTCACGGGGAGACCAGCGAGGAGTAGGTTACAGTAATCGAGGCGAGAGGAGATTAAGGAGTGGATAAGCGTTTTGGTAGTATGATCAGAGAGGAAGGGGCGGATCTTGCTTATGTTGTAGAGGAAAAAGCAGCAGGTCTTAGCTACAAGCTGGATATGAGCGGAGAAGGAGAGAGAGGCGTCAAAGATGACCCCTAGATTGCAGGCCGAGGGAACAGGAAGGATAGTAGATCCATCCACATGGACTGAGAGAGGGGGAAGTGGGGGGTAGGAGTTGGGGGGGGGAAAGACAAGGAGTTCAGTCTTGGCCATGTTCAGTTTCGATCAGCGATGAAACATCCAGGCAGTGATGTCCGAAAGACAAGCAGAGATCTTGGAATGGGTTGCTGGAGAAATATTAGGTGTAGAGAGGTAGATTTGGGAGTCATCGGCATAGAGATTTATTTATTTTATTTTATATTTATTTTAACAGTTGCTTATATACCGCGACCTTCCAAAGATCAGGTGCGGTTTACAATGAACAATTTAGGAAACAGTGAACAGAGCTGTTTTTACATGGAACTTCTGTGAACTATATACAATAGACTGTTAATTACATTAAACATTTGGTTATAGTAATAACATTATGAAACTATATACAAAGGTATGGTTCATATAGGTAACTATATACAATGGAAATTGGTTCCGTAGAGTGGCGCTCGCGCCCCTACCAGGCGGTTGCCTAGTAGGGACGGGAAGCCATCTTGAATTCCTCTTTACCAAGGATTGTAGTTGTGTATAGAGATAAATGAACCAAGTGGTTGTTTCAAAGCACACAGGAATTTTATTAGCTTCCGTGGCAAGCGGGTAACAAATCTTTAAAGCAGTTGTACACTCAAGTCAAAGAAAATAAAGGATAATCTTCTCCCATTAAAGTAAAGCTCACAACAAGTTGTGTAGTAGAATTATTTACACAGGCTTTCTTTCTTTCCCTTTATGATGCTTCTCACTTCCGTAATCATAAAGCACATGTATTTACAATTCCTAATTTCTCACTGCTCTCAGGCCTTCATTACTTAGCCTCAATGCACACATTACAGTCCATCTCAGAACAAGCTGAAGTCAGGTCAGTTTCTTTACTTTCTACCTCCATGCTTTCTGCTGAGCTGTATCTTGGCAAAGTTTGAAAACGCTCGGGCACTTTATGCTTAATGTTCTTTAACAGGTTAAACAGCCTATTCCACTGAATTGTCCCTTCTCCTCTAGGTAGGACTTCAACGGGCTTCTCCTGTTCAGTTTCTCCTGAAAACCCCTTCTTCCTAATCCGGGTTTTCTCAGGCCTAAATCTCTCTTCAGAGTCAGAGCAAGAAATACCGGGTATTGGCTTTACTGCTTTCTTTCTCCTACCTTGGAGTCTGTTTGCAGCACCTTCCTGGCTGGGGCTTCTGTGGCTTGTGACTCTCTCTGCCTCTGAGCTAGACAGGGAATCAGGGTAAGATCTCCACTTCCCTTCCTGGGGCTTCTGCTGCCTGCAGACAGACCCTTCGTCAGATGAGTCTAAGCACTCTTGCCTTAGCCTTCCCAAAGCCAACCTTCTCTCTCTCTCTCTTGCCAGTCTGTTTGGTCCTCTGCCTGGAACCTTCTCTGTAGCTTCCTTGGCTGCAGTGCTGGCTGCTCTTGTCTCTGCTGCTGCTCTCTTTGTGGCTGCTTTTCTCTTGGCTGCTTCTGCCTTGGCTGCTTCTGCTTTGGCTGCTTCTGCTGCTCCTCTCCACTTTGTTTGTTTTCTCAAACTTAAACGTTGAGCAGGGCACCTCCCTTTCTGACTCCACCCACTTGTACCTCCTACTCTTACCTGGGGTTGTCATGGAGTCTGGGAGTGGCTTAAACCTAGCACTACCCTCTTGGTTTCTCTCAGGGATTTTGCTGTGGTGTATGTGTTCTGGTGCACCCATCCCCCAAAAAGAAGAAAAAGTTCTTCTTTCCCTTTTATTTCCATGCTGAGCTGCACTCTCCTTACCACAGTAGGCAATTCTTAACGTGAGTTAGGGTGGGACAAGCAAGGTAGAAGAAACTGAATGGAGAAAGAGAATACGAAGGAAGGTATTAGTGAGAGTGTAGAGTGAGTAGTGTTATAGTTAGTTTGAACCGAAGGATGAGCTATTCATTTGGGCTTAGCTCAATGATGGGACAATGTGAAAAAATTGAGTTCTTGTTAGTATTGGGTCGATATAACTTATATCCATCTAACATCTGTTATCCATTTTCTGTCTGAGATAATTGGTTTATGATTGGTCCATAGTGAAGGCTGAACAGATGGGTCTTTAAATTCTTGCGGAGCTCTTTAAGTTCAGTTAATGTTCTTATTGCTTCAGGGAGGGAGTTCCAGATAGTGGGAGCTGCGTGGGAGAAAGCTTTTTTGTTAGTTATCTTTTTGGCCTTTATGAAATCTTTAGAAATCCTTATTTTATTTGAGTTGCCACTCCTTTGTACAGTTTTATTTGAATCATTAGTGATAAGCTTGTTTAGAGAAGCAGGTGCCATATTATTTAGTGCCTTGAATGTAGTTATTATCATTTTATAGTTAATTCTGGGTTGGATTGGAAGTCAGTGTAGGTTTGCTAATATGGGTGTTATATGCTCAAAAGGGTGCACCTTCATTATAGTTCAAGCTACTGCATTTTGAGCAAGTTGGAGTCTTTTTATGTTTTGTTTAGTTGCACCAATAAGAGTTAGATTGGCAAAATCAAAGTGCGGAGTAATTATGGCCTGAATTATACTTATAAAGTCATGTAAATGTACAAGTGGGCGTAATTGTTTTAGGATTTTGAGCTTAAAATAGACTTTTTTTGTTATGTTTCTAGTCTGGGTATTCATGCTGAGGTGTGTATCTAGGATAACGCCTAGGTATTTCACTTCATTCTTTATATGGATGTCATGATTTTGAAGTGTAATGTGTGTTGGGGGAATGAATGATTGTTTTTTTTGTTACAATTAGTATGTCAGTTTTAGAGTGGTTAATATGAAGATTGTGATCTTTTAGCCATGTAGCTAGTTCGTCGAAACAGTCAGTTAATAATTGGAGTGGGAGTATGAGGATTGTGAAAGGAATGTACATCATTATATCGTCTGCATATATATGATAGAGTACATTGAATGTTTTAAAGATGTTGCAGATTGGTTGGATATAAATATTGAAGAGGAGGGCTGATAGGGCGGAGCCTTGCGGGAGGCCGAGTGTTTGATTGTATGTGTTCGAGGTTTGGGAGCCGATACGGACTGTTTGTGTTCTGTTGCTCAGATAGGATGTGAACCACTTGTGTACTGTTGATCTTACTCCTATTTGATTGAGCCTATTAAGCATTATAGAATGGTGGACGCTATCAAAGGCTGCACTGATATCCAGGAAGAGAAGGATGAACGCTTGTTTGGGTTTATCGATACCTCTTACTAGTGAGTCTATAAGTACTGTTAATAACGTATCTACTCCATGACAGGGGTGGAAACCGTATTGTTGGTCGTCGAGGGGGGCAGAGGTGTCCATATATTCTTGTGTTTGAGTTTGAACAACCTTTTTGATGAGTATACTTGAAATGGGTCTATATGAGTTTGGTGAAGTTTTGTCAATATTTTCGTTTTTGAGTATGGGGCGGATTTGTGCGTGTTTTAGTGTGGGTGGTAGATACCCTTGGCATAGCGATAGATTGATAATAGGGAGTATGAAGGGGGATAGAGTTGTAAGAGTATTCTTTATCCAGATTACAGGACAAGGATCTAGGTGGGAGGTGGTAGTATTTAGATTTGATATAATGTTTTTGAGGGTGTCTTTGGTAATAGGGTGGAAGTCAGCCCAGTCATCAGTTTGATGCTGGTTGGTATTGGTAAGTGGCATTGGTGAGAATGTATTAAGTTTTGTTTTGTTTATATAGTGATTAGCTAAGTTCTGGGCCGTTATATCTGTGATGTCATTGCTAGAGTTATGTGTATTGCTAGTTAAGTTTTGGACTATTGAAAATAGCTCTCTTGGTCTGTTTATAGATTTAGTTAGAATGGCAGAGTGGTAGTTTTTCTTAGCACGGTCCGTAGCATCTTTATACTTTTTGAGGTGGTAATGATATTTCTCATAGTGTGTTGTGGATTTAGTTCTGCGCCATTTTACTTCTATTTTCCTTACTGAAAGCCATGGGAAGAGATAAGTGCACCAAGGCCTTGGGTATAGAGAGAGAAAAGGAGGGGGCCCAGGACGGATCCCTGGGGTACACCTACATGGAGCAGGGTAGGGGAGGAGGAGAAGCTGCCAGAGCATACACTGAATGAGTGATGGGAGAGGTAGGAGGAGAACCAGGATAGTACAGAGTCCTTGAAGCCAAGAGAGGAGAGGGTGGTGAGAAGAAGGTCATGGTCAACGCTGTCAAAGGCAGCAGAAAGGTCAAGAAGGATGAGGATAGAATAGAGGCCTTTAGATATAGCCAGGAACAGGTCATTGGTGACTTTTGTGAGTGCCGTTTCAGTGGAGTGTAGGGGACGGAAGCCTGATTGTAGTGGGTCAAGGAGGGCCTGGGAGGTGAGGAAGTCGAGGCAATGACGGTGGACTGCTCGTTCTAATAATTTGGATATGAAGGGAAGGAGGGAGATGGGCCGATAGTTAGAAGGGCATGTGGGATCAAGTGAGGGTTTCTTGAGGAGGGGTGTGACAACAGCATGTTTGAAGTCAGCAGGGACAGTTGCAGTGAAGAGTGAGAGGTTGAGGATATGAGTGATGGAGGGTACAATGGTGAGGGAGAAGGAACGTAGGAGATGGGTGGGGATAGGGTCTGATGAACAGGTGGTGGGTTTGGAAGAGGAAAGAAGAAGTGCGGTTTCCTCTTCAGAGATAGGGGGGAAGGAGGAGAGAGTAGCAGGGGGAGTATGGGTGGGGGAGGATAAATGGGGGGAAGGGGAGGTGGATGAGGGGATAGGGAATTGGAGGGTAATTTTGAGAATTTTGTCATGGAAGTAGTCGGCTAGGGTTTGGGCAGAGAGGGAGGGCGGGATCAGGGGTGGGGGGACCTTGAGGAGAGAATTGAGGGTGTTAAAGAGACGGCGAAGATCAGAGGCAAGGGAATTGGTCAGATGGATGTAGTAATCTTGTTTGGCAAGTACTAGGGATGACTGGAAGGAGCCAAGCATGAATTTGAAGTGTAGAAGGTCTTCCAGGGAGTGGGATTTGGACCAGGCTCGTTCGGCAGAACAGGCACAGATGCGTAGATAACGGGTTGTGGGTGAAAGCCAGGGTTGGGGAGTAGATCGTTTTACAGGACGTGAGGTGGGAGGGGCAAGAGTGTCAAGGGCTGAGGATAGTGTAGCATTGTATGAGGATAATGCTTCGTCGACAGACTCGGAGTATAAAATGGAGGAAAGAGATGGAGAAATGGTGGAGGAGAGAGTCAGGGGATTAATATTATGAAGGTTTCTAAATAGGTCGGAGGAGACAGGATGAGGTTGGGATGGCGGGAGCTGAAGAGTAAATGTTAGTAGCTGATGGTCAGATGAGGGAAGGATTGATTTGCGAAAGTTTGAAGGAGAGGAATTGGAGAAGAGTATTAGGTCAAGGCAGTGGCCGTGTAGGTGTGTGGGGGCAGTGGAGCAGAGTTGGAGGTCGAACGAGGAGGTAAGAGTGAGGAACTTTGAGGCATGGGGGTCGGAGGGGTTGTCGACGTGAATGTTGAAATCGCCAAGAGTGGGAGGGGGGGAAGATACAAGATGGTGACCGTGTAAGGACGCGCTCCGCCGACCGGCTGGTAATGTGGACGCTGCCCTTGAATAAAGTATTACCTGTGTGCTGATTTCCTTTGTTTATGATGGGGAAAAGGAAGGGGAAGATAAATTACCCTGAAGCTGACCTTCCGTCTAATCAGCAGCCCATAACCAAGTTTGTATCCGTCGGAGCTTCACAGAGTACTGCCAGGGTTAGTGTTGGAGCTGACTTGAAGGCGGTCCTTTCAACCTTGGACGTTAGTCTGAGCCCCAAGCAACGTGTTCCACCTGGTGAGCATCTTTTGCTGTCTGCTGGTTCGGCTTCTCGGCTTCAGATGCACCTTGACGAGGTAGCCGCTGCTTTGCCGTCTTCGGGAGAAATGCCAAGCACGGGTGTGCTGAATGCTCTTGGAGGAAGCGGGGGGAGTACCCTGGCAGCTCCGAGTGCAAGTGGAGGAGTTCTGGTTCCTCTGTTGTCTAACAAGGCGGATTTGTCTGGCTTGGGAGCTGCAGGGAGACCTGGAACTCCAGTCAACGGCAGCACCTTAGTGAAACCAGCAGTAGTGACTTTGGACTCCATCTGGACTGCGATAGTATCGTTGGAATACTCTGTTTCAAGCGTTTGGACACTATGAAGTGGACCTCTCAGGATTTTCAGGCAAGTCTGGATCATAAGAACATAAGCTATGCCATACTGGGTCAGATTTGGAGTGGAGCCCAGTATCCTGTTTCCAACAGTGGCCAATCTAGGTCATACGTACCTAGCAGTATCCCCAAGAGACACAGGTTCCACAATGCTTGTACTGGGTCAAGCATTGATATCCTGGGTCCCTTTTTAATAATGGTTTATGGACCTTTCCTCCAGGAACTTATCCAAACCTTTTTAAAACCCATCTACACTAGCAGCCTTTACTACATCCTCCAGTAACAAATTCCAGAGTTTGATTACACATTGAGTGAAAAAATATTTTCTCTTATTTGTCTTAAATAGTTTACCTGTAGCTTCAATACAAGTCCCCTAGTCTTTCTATATTCTGATAGTGTAAACAATCGATCTACGTTTACCCATTCCACTCCATTCATTAATTTATAGACCTCTATCATATCTCCCCTCAGCCGTTTCTTTTCCAGGTTGAAGAGCCCTAACCTTTGTAGCCTCTCTTCATAGGAGTAGCCTTCCATCCCCTTTACCATTTTGGTTCTAATAACGCTATATCCTTTTTAAGATACGGCGACCAGAATTGCACACAATATTCAAGGTGCGGGCTCACCATGGAATGATACAGAGGCATTATAATATCCTTTGTTTTATTTTCCATTCCTTTCCTTATGATACCTAGCATTCTATTTGTTTTCTTGGCCGCCGCTGCACACTGGACAGAGGGTTTTAACATGTTATCCATGATGACTCATAAATCTATTTCCTGGGTGGTGGTTCCCAATGTGGAACCTTGCATTGTGTAACCATGGTGTGGGTTGTTCTTTCCTAGGTGCATAACTTTGCACTTGTCCACATTAAATTTCATCTGCCATTTGGATGGCCAGTCTTCCAATTTATCAAGATCCTCCTGCAGTTTTCCACAATCCTCTTGGGTTTTAGCAACTTTAAATAGTTTTGTGTTATCTGCAAATTTGATAACCTCACTCGTTATTCCACTCTCCAGGTCATTTATGAATATGTCAAAAAGTAGCGGAGCCAGTACAGATCCCTGGGGTACTCCACTATTCACCTTTTTCCATTGGGAAAATTGGCCATTTAGCCCTACCCTCTGCTTTCTATCTTTTAACCAGTTCCCGATCCACAATAGTACACTGCCTCCTATCCCATGACTTTTTAGTTTTGCCAAAGGTCTCTGATGAGGGACTTTGTCAAAGGCTTTCTGAAAGTCCAGATACACTATATCAACTGACTCACCTTTTGTCTACCTGTTTATTCACACCTTCAAAAAAAATATCAGATTAGTAAGACACGATCTTCTTTGTCTAAAGCCATGTTGGCTGTCTCCCTATATGCTGTGTAATTTTGTTTTTTATGATGGTTTCTACCATTTGCCCCGGTACTGACGTCAGGTTCACCGGTCTGTAGTTTCCCGGATCACCCCTGGAACCCTTTTTAAAAATTGGCATTACATTGGCGATCCTCCAATCTTCAGGTATTACTGATGATTTTAATGAAAGTTCACAGATTACTAATAGCAGGTCTGCAATCTCATATTTCATTTCTTTCAACACTCTTGGATGTATACCATCCAGTCCAGGTGATTTGCTACTATTCAGTTTATCAAAAAGTTGTAATACATCTTCCCGGTGTAGCGATATTTTCTCAATTCCTCTGCAGTATCACCTTTAAATACCACTTCAGTCTTGGGTAACATCCCTACATCTTCCTCAGTAAAGACAAAAGCAAAGAATTCATTCAGTCCCTCCGCTATAGCCTTGTCTCCTCTTACTGCCCCTTTTACCCCCTCTATCATCTAACGGTCCAATTGACTCTCTCACGGGCCTTTTGCTACGAATGTACTTGAAAAAGTCTTTATTTCGTGTTTTTGCTTCAGTAGCAAGTTCCTTCTCAAATTCTCGCTTTGCCTGCCTTATCAATGCTTTGCATTTAACTTGCCAGTGCTTGTGCTGTTTCCAGTTTTCGTCGTTTGGCTCTTTTTTCCATTTCCTGAAAGATGCTTTTTTTGGCAGCAACAGCCTCTCTGACCTCACCTTTAAACCATGCTGGCAGTTTTTTGGACTTTCTTCCACTTTTCTAAATGCGTGGAATACAGCTGGTCTGGGCTTCCAGGATAGTATCTTTAACAACACCCAAGCTTGAGGTAAGTCTTTAACCTTTGCAACCGCTCCTTTTAGTTTTTTCTTAACTATATTCCTCATTTTATCATAGTCTCCCTTTCGAAAGTTAAAAGTTAGTACTGTGGATTTCTTTACTATCCCTCCTCCACTAATTAAATCAAACACGATCATGCTATGATCACTATTGCCAAGTGGCCCCAACACCCTTATTTCTTGCACCAGATCTAGTGTTCCACTAAGGACTAGGTGCAGTATGGCTTCCCCTCTGGTCAGTTCATGAACCAGCTGCTCCAAGAAGCAGTCATTTATTTCATCTAGAAACTTTGTCTCCCTAGCATGTCCTGCCGTGACACTGACCCAGTCGATACCGGGGTAATTGAAATCACCCATTATTATTACTGTGCTGTGACTTTTGTTAGCTTCCTTGATTTCTTTGAGCATTTATTTCATCATCCATTTGTTCATTCTGGTCAGGCGGTCGATAGCACACCCCCACTGCCATCACCTTCCCCTTCATACATGGAATTTCATTCCATAGAGATTCTACAGCAAATTTTGTTTCCTGCAAAACTTTAATCCTTTCTGACTCAATGCCCTCTCTAACAGAGCGCAACTCCTCCACCAATTTGATCATTACAATATCAGTGTCCCACTGGTTATCCTCCTTTCACCATGTCTCTGAGATTGCAATCATATCTAACCTCTCATTTAGTGCTATATATTCTAACTCTCCCATTTTATTGTTTAGACTTCTAGCATTTGCGACAGGAACAAGCCAGTAAAGACTCTGCTCAAACCTTAGAAACTTTTTCCACACAAGTGGCTAGTGTGCAAACACAGTGTTCTGCCTTTATTAAGGATAGCACTGTAATTCATGCTAAGTTGGAAAAGTTGGAGAACTTTTCCAAGAAGTTAAATTTACGTATTGTAAATTTCCCTTTCTCCTCTGTGGTTTCCCCATTTGAATTATTCAAAAAATACTTGCGGGAAGTTTTGGGGATGCCGGAAAATGCCCTTCCTCCCATCTCTAAGGTTTATTTACTTATGAAGAAACGTTTTAGTTCTATTAATGTTATTTCTAATGAGGTGGGAGATTAGGGGGATAATCTTGATGTCCTGAATCTTTCTCAAGTATTAGAATCCTCTAATGAGGAAATAACGAGGAGAGCTACACTTTTGGTGATGTTTGTTCTAGAGCCGGATAGGTCTTGGATCTTAAAAATGTTTTTTAGGAATGCTCATAAAACCTTTTATGGTCAGAAAGTTTGGGTTTTTCCTGATGTTTCCTTTGTAACTCAGGAAAAAAGGAAATTATTTTTGTCTATGCGTCCTGAGGTTGTCCTATTAGGCTTTACTTTTGTATTAAGATTTCCTTGCAAATGTCTTATTAAGTCGGTATCATCTAGATTTATTTTTTATGACCCTAAACAATTACGTACGTTTTTGGATGGTAGATCTACACCTCGAACTGTCTCAGTGGCAGTGGAGCCCATTTAGATCGACTCATCTTGGACACTAAATGTAGATTTGCGTCGTATGGTCGTTCTTTTTCCTAGGGAAAATTTTCCTGATTAAGTAAAATTTGTATAATCTTAGCCTCTTTACCAGGATTATCTCCCCTCTGTATTTTGGGCTGGTAGTGTCAGGTGAATGTTTTGTACTATTGCATGAGTTTGTTTTTTCCTGTTTAATTTTTCTATGTAATGTTCACCTTTCCATTTCTTTCAAGTATGGAAATATTGCTTGATGTATTGATTGAAAATCTAGAAATAAAAAAAAAAAGAATAAGAGTGGGGGAGGAGGGATCCATAAAGACAGAAAGCCAGGAGTCAAAGTCGGTGAGGAAGGTTGATTTGGATTTGTCAGGTGGGCGATAGATATCAGCTACACGGAGGGGAAGTGGTGTGAGGAGGCGAATGGAGTGGACTTCAAAGGAAAGGGGGGCGTGTGATTGGGGTGGCAGGAGGGGTTGGAATTGGCAGGAGGGGGAGAGTAGGAGGCCAATGCCACTACCGCGGCCAGTAGATCTAGGTGTATGGGAGAATTGGTAGCCCCCATAGCAGAGAGAGGCAATGGATGCGGTGTCATCTGGGGGGAGCCAGGTCTCGGTCAGGGCAAGAAGGTGTAGGGCATTAGAGATGAAGAGATCGTGAATAAAAGTAGTTTTTTTAATGACTGAGCATGTATTCCATAGGGCGCA
Source organism: Ichthyophis bannanicus (assembly GCA_033557465.1). Lineage (NCBI taxonomy): Eukaryota > Metazoa > Chordata > Amphibia > Gymnophiona > Ichthyophiidae > Ichthyophis > Ichthyophis bannanicus. The sequence continues at coordinate 198,591,845 of CM066045.1, forward strand.
AGTAAACGGGAGAGCAGAGGGGGAGAGGAGAGGGATATGGATAAGATTGGATAAATTACATGTGGATTTCTTATTAGAGTAGCGTGGTGGTCTATTACTAGGGTAGTATCGAGATTTAGAGGGAGGGGTTTGGGTGGATATGTCTGGGTGTATGTGCTCTCCAAGAGGGACATGAGGGAGGGGAAGTGAGGGATAAATCAATGGTATCAGATAGGTTATGTGGGGGATTATATTTGGGGGTAGGGTTGGAGTTGATATGAAAGGTTGAGTGACTGTGGGATGAATGGGGGAGGGCGGAAGGAGGGAGGAGCGGGATGTGGATGAGTTTAGATAGGGTACATGAGGAACTTGCTTTAGTGTGGGAGAAAAATTGGGGGGGCCAGGGTTGGGGTTGATGTTACCTGATGAGAGAAGGAGAATGAGTATTAGAGAGCAAGGTAAAGTGGAGATAGTATGGTGGAAGCTAGGATGGAGTTGCCTAAAAGAGAGGGGGGTTGGTTGAATGCGGGGGATGGGGTGAAGAAGCTCAAGAGCAGGTGCTAGGCTAGGGGGCAGAACAGAGGGAGAAGTGAGGAAGGTAGAGAGGGGGGCAGGTTGAATGTGGGGAATAGTGTGGAGAGGCTCCAGAGCGGGTGCTAGGCTAGGGGGCAAAGTGGAGGGAGAAGTGAGGAGGGTAGGGGGAGGGTTGGAGGAAGAGGAGGGTGGATGTTGATAGGAGGGGAAGCAGTTGGGGAGGAAGAGGAAGAGAATGACAATGAAATGTGGGGCCATGGTAGTGGGCAGCAAGGTTTGAGCAAACAATGGGTAGCAGTTCTATGCGGGCAATGGGTAACAGTTCTAAGCAGGCAATGGTAACAGTTCAAGCAGCAATGGGGTAACATATGATACAAACACCAAACAAATCTGATTGAGTTCTTTGGGTGACCAGAGCTAGATCAAGGACATGCGATGGATGTGATCTACCTAGATTTCAGTAAAGCCTTTGATACTGTTCCTCATTGGAGGCTTATCAATAAACTCAACAGCTTGGGGATGGGTCCCAAGATGGTGAACTGGATCAGAAATTGGTTGACTGACAGATGACAAAAGGTGACAGTAAATGGAACTCATTCAGATGAAAGGAAGGTGATTAGCGGTGTGCACCAGGGTTCGGTCTTGGGACCGGTATTGTTCAATATACTTGTGAGTGATATTGCCAAAGGGCTGAATGGAAAAGTTTTGTCTTTTTGCAGATGACACCAAAATTTGCAACAGAGTGGACTCCCCTGAGGGTGTGGGGAACATGAGGAAAGTTCTACAAAAGCTGGAAGAATGGTCTAATGGTGAGAGATTGGTGTGCAAGGACCAGGAGAAGGACGTCGCTGTGATTGTTTCTGAGGATCTCAAGGTGGCGAAACAGTGTGACAAGGCGGTGGCAAAAGCCAGAAGGTATTTGAATTCCTCCTGAAGAAGCTCTTGCGAAACGCTTGTGTGGACGTTCTGTGGGGTGGGATTATATATGCGATTTTGCTTGCCGTGCATATAGAGATCACTCAGATAAGTAACAGCTACTATTGCATCTTTTGTATGCCCATGGTGTTTTGTGAAATGCTGTATTTTTAGGCATATGCCATGGGTGTGATCTTAAGAGTGGCTTTCCCGGTTGTGCGGGGAAGTTAGTTGGGGGGTGGGGAAGAGGCAGCCCGGGGTGGAGAGTGGACGGGTAGTGAGCAGTTGCTGGCCCTGTACATCCAGGGCCGGCAAAATGGTGGGGGAAGTTTCTTTTTGGCAGACTCAGGGCATGGAAGGGGCAAGGGGGGGCAAAGGTTATACCCTGCAGCCCAACCCTGGCCTTAGGAGACGGATCAGGGGTCAGGCTGCGGGGAATTAACATTTTTAGCAGCGGCCGGCATCGTGGCTTTTAAATGGAGCCGTGGTGCCATGGCAACATGACCTGACTGAGTTAGCTGTGCTATGGCTGAATTGCAGTCCCGGCCTACATGTACATGCCTGTTTGCGATTCTGATCCCGCTGGGCTAGACATGCCCCACAGGATCAGAATCGTGATCTCCTTTGTACGTCTGGGTCAGCCCGATGTACATGCCGGACAGAATCTGGCCCAATGTATATATGCTCAATAAGTTCCTCTTCAGTTTAATTTGCTACAGTGTTATTTTATTGTTCATGTTAATGTTTTTTCATTCTAGCGCACTGTGTTCCATGTAACTTTAACTTGTTCCATGCCAACTGCCTTGACACTGTATAAAACGAGCTAAATAAATAAATAAAATATATAAGTGCAAAGTTATGCACTTAGGGAAGAACAATCCAAACTACAGTTATACGATGCAAGGTTCCACATTAGGAATCACCACTCAGGAAAAGGACATGGGCGTCATCGTTGATAGTACATTGAAACCCTCTGTCCAGTGTGCAGTGGCCACTGAATCATAAGGAAAGGAATGGAGAATAAAACAAAAGATATAATGCCTCTGTATTGCTGCATGGTGCGACCACACCTTGAATATTGTGTGCAGTCCTGGTCACCATATCTTAAAAAAGTTATAGCAGAATTGAAAAAGGTACAGAGAAGAATGACCAGAATGGTAAAAGGAATAGAAGGGTACTCCTATGAGGAAAGGATTAAAAGGTTAGGGCTCTTCAACTTGGAAAAGAGACAGCTGAGATCTATACAATAGTGAATGGAGTGGAACGGGTAAATGTAGATCGGTTGTTTACTCCTTCAAAAAGTAGAAAGACTAGGGGACACGCAATGAAGCTACAATGTGGCAAATTTAAGACTAATCGGAGAAAAGATTTTTTCACTCAATATGTAATCAAATTCTCAAATTTGTCTTCAGTAGCAGACCGGCTAACCTATTGAAGAAGGCTTTAAACTAGATTCATTGAGGATGGGTGAAGAAAACCCCCAGGCAAATGAAACATTAAATACCTTTATGGAAATGGGTAAAAGGGGCAACATATGGAAAGCAGTGTGTATAAATGCCCGTAGCATGCGAAATAAACTAAAAGAAACGAAAAACCCATCTTTTTATAACACACTATGGTCCACAGACAAACTCCTTCTCCCATAATGAAAATGGATAACAGAAGACAAGTTCATCATCAATCCAAGACAGACATATCAAAATAATTGCATCTAAATTAAATCTTTCTCCTCTTATTCCGGTAACAATAATTCTAACTGCACTGCAATGCATAATCTAAACACAATGTTACAATTGTTTTGTATATAGTTGCAATGCACCCCACAAACGTTGTTATGTACTTTGTATTCAGTACTTAGTTAAATGCAATAATTTATGTTTTATGTATTAAGGCACAAGCCTATTGTACATAGTTGATGTTCCATGTAATAAAGAACAGGATTTATATTGCTCTGTCTCTTTACTTTGTTTTCTGTAAACCGCACCTGATCTATGGGAAAGTGCGGTATATAAGTGTTTGTTAAATAAATAAATAAATAAATAAAATAAATAAATAAGATCCCAGATGTTGAGGCCTTAATGGGAGTGGCTGACTTGGATTTAGTGGTGGTAGCAAAGACATAGTTCATGGACACCATGACTGGGATGCAACTATACCATGCTATACCAAAGGACAGGGTAGGAAGAAGGGGAGGAGGAGTGGCTCTGTATGCAAAAAATAATATTAAAGCTATGGAAATACAGGGCTTAAAAGGGTTAATTTAGAAAGAGGGAAAGAGAAATCTATTTGCATTGGCGTGATATACAGACCTCTTTCACAGGGAGAAGAGGTGGATGGAGAGTTAAATGAGGACATAGGCAGCATTGCCAGGAAAGGGGAAGTGCTACTGATAGGAGATTTCAATATGCCAGATGTTGATTGGCACATCCCTGCTGCAGTATCATCCAGAAGTAAGGAGATCCTGGATTCTCTACAGGGAGAACTATTCAGGCAAATAGTAACAGAACCCATACATGAAGGGGCCATACTGGACTTAGTGCTTACCAATGGTGAAAGTGTTTTTGATGTTATAGTTGGAGATCATCACGCATCACTGGACGGTGTCATTCAGTATTAGGACTAGGGCTGATAAAATCCATTCAAAAGTGAAGATCTTAGACTTTAGGAAAACTAACTTTGCCAGGATGGGCCAATACCTCAGGGAGTTGTTAGCGGGATGGGAACAGCTGGGGGATGTAGAAAACCAGTGGGCAAAACTGAAAGGGGATATTTTAAGGGCAACCAACCTTTTTGTTAAAATGGTAAATAAAGATAAACGGAAAAGGAGACCGCTATGGTTCTCAAAAGAAGTAGCTGAAAAGCACAAGAATAAGAGGGAGGTCTTCATGAAATACAAGAGATCACAGAGAGAGGAAGACAGGTATATATATTTGGAAAAACTGAAAGAAGCTAGCAAAGTAGTCAGGAAAGCAAAGATTCAAAAACAGGAGGAAATGTCCAATGCAATAAAATGGGGGGGTTAAGACATTTTTCAGATATATTAGTGAGAAGAGGAAGGGCAAAAGTGGTATTGTCAGACTCAAGGGTGAAGGTGAGGAATATGTAGAAGCTGATGAGGAAAAAGCAGAATTGCTTAACAAGTATTTCTGTACTGTGCTCACAGATAAAGAACCAGGAGCAGGACCTCAGAAAACACCCACAAACAGGAACAGAAGTGAGGGGCATCTTGAACGATTTTCAGAAGACTGTGTTCGTGAGGAACTACAGTAGCTAAACTTAAACTAGACAATGCGGGACCAGCTGAGTTACACCCAAGAATACTGAGGGAACTTGAGGACATTTTAGCAACTCCAATGACCGATCTTTTCAATGCCTCTTTGGAGTTGGGAGGTGCCAAAGGACTGGAGAGAGGCTCATGTTTTCCCTTTACACAAAAGCGGAAGTAAAGATGTGGTGGAAAACTACAGACCAGTTAGTCTAATCTCTGTGGTAAATTATTGGAAACTCTGCCGAAAGAGATAATGGTGAGGTTTCTGGAGTCCAATGGATTACTGGATCCGAGGCAGCATGGATTCATCAGAACAGGTCTTGTCAGATGCCTGTTTCCCATCAGCGCTGGTGAGCTTAACAGAGCCGCGAGAAAGGGAAATTCCCCTCGTTGCCGTGAAAAGCCGGCGCTGCGGGAAATAATACAAGGAAGGCTCTTCATTCATTGCGGTGGCAGCAGCCAGGTTTTTTTTTTTCAATTTCCATGGGCTGATGGAGGGGGTGGGGTTTAGGACTGGAAATGGGCTGATGGGGGGTTAGGACTCAAAGTGGGCTAATGGAGGGGGCGTTAGGACTGGTAATGGGCTATGGGGGCAAGAACTGGAATGAGCTGATGGGGGGTTAGAACTGGAAATGGGCTGAATGGGAGGGGGGGCTAGGACTGAAAATGGTCTGATGAGGGGTTAGAATTGGAGGGCTGATCGGGAGGGGGGGCTAGGGCTCGTAATGGGCTGATTGGTGGGATTAGGCCTAGAATTGGGCTGATTAGGGGGGCTAGGACAGGAAATGGGCTGATTGGGGGGCTAGGACTGGAAATGGACTTATTGGGGGGGTAGGACTGGTAATGTGCAGATGGGGGGCTCGAACTGGAAATGAGCTAGGACTGGTAATGGGCTGATTGGGGGGCTAGGACTAGAGTGGGCTGATAAGGGGGATAGGACTGGAAATGGGCTGGGACTGGAAATGGACTAATGGGGGAGGGGAGGAGAGTGCTGCTGGCCCTGGAAGAAAACTAGGGACTAGGGCTACAAATGGGCTGATGCAGGAGGATGGTGGAATAGGACTGGAAGGGAGCATATACTGAGAGAGTCTGCCAGGGGAAGGAGGGAGCAGGAAGGGAGATGACACGGGGGAAGGAGGGGCTGGAAAGGAACTGACACCTGGGATGTTCTGAAGGGGGACTGGAAGGGAGCTGACACTTGGGGATGGGAGTGGTAGGTGGTTGGGTAATGGGGAGGAGGCTGGAAGGGAGCTGACATGCAAATGGCACTAGAAGGGGGATGGACAGAGGGTAGGGCGACTGGAATGGAGCTGACTGGGGGGTGGCACTGAGAGTGGACGTGAGCTGATATCTGGGATGGTATTTGGACTAGAAGGGGCTGTACAGTGTGGAAGGAGGGGGACTGGAAGGGAATGGACACCAGTGGCAGTCGTGGGAATGCAAGGCAGTTGACTTTGGAAGGTACTGGGAGGGGAGGACTGGAAAGGGGACTGATACTGGGAGGGTTACTGGAACTGGAAATGGGCTGATGGAAGGAAATGAAGAAAACAAAAGAAGAGATAAGAAATGGCAGATGGACCATAGACCACAGAAAGAGAGCTAAGAGAAGTCAGGAAAGCAGAAGCCTCAGATAGGGACCAGCATGATCAGAGAATAAAGTGGTCAGACAACAAGAGTAGAACAAATAATTTTATTTATTTAGGTTAACCAATTTTTTTCCCCTATCTGCTTCCTTGACCCACGAGTCCAGGCCCCCAGGTATAGTTGTTTAGATTTTCTTCGTAAGAGTATCCATAATTTGTATATAATTTGTACATAGTTTTCCTCGTTTTTTTCCTCCATGTTTTACTTTCCCTGTTCAATGTAAAAAAACTCAATGTAACTTGTTACATTCTTGTATGTTCTGTTCAAATGTAAACCGCACTGATTATAATAGCGTGGTATATAAGAAATAAAAATAAATTAATTAATTAATTTAATTTTAGTGATAGGACTTTGTGCTATTTTTATATTTTACACAGTATTGGGGAACTGCATCTCTTATTTATCTGATGTTGCACTGCATGTGGACTCTGGCTTCTTGGGGTTTCAATTTAAATTTTGTCTACATATTTTTATTTTTACTTTAGATTGTGGTTATTTCTTCTGTACTTGGTGAGGGTCGATGTTGTGAGTGTGTGACTGAGGTCAGGTGTTCTGTTAACATGGATTTTGTACAAAAAGATCTATACTGTACTGTAGAAATTTGACATGTTCAGCTTTTCAAATAGGTGTATGGATGTTCCAGGGCCCACTGTAGTATTTACAGTGACATTTTTTTAGATGGGCTCCTTATGTGAGTTTTGAAAGTTTGTGCTTGTATGGTAGGTTTGCTCTTTATTGTAGGGTTTTGTATTAGTTCACAATATGCCTGGTACTGGAGAATAATAGTTGTTGTTGTTGTTAGTGAGATGATCAGAATCAGACCTGTGCAAGTAGTGCAGCCACACAGGGTGGAAAGGCTTGGGGGGGGGGGCATTTCGGCTGTGTGTACTCCCCAAGCCTTTTTGCAGCACTTTAAGCAGCTCGATATGACCCTGTGTGCAAACATCTTGCATTTCCTCCATATAATCTAATCAGCTTTTTGGTTTGGTTCAGTCTCTGAATGGATTTCTGAAAACTCCCCGCCCCCTCTAAGGTGGGGGGGAGGCATCATTTCATTCTTCGCCTCAGGCAGCAGATTGCCTTGAGCTGCCCCTGGTGTCTGATGATCTTAAAGTAGCTAAACAGGTAGAAAAGGCAATTGAGAAAGCCAGAAGGATATTTGGGTGCATAGGGAGAGGAACGGTCAGCAGAAGAAAGGAGGTGATAGTGCCTCTCTAAGTCTTTGGTGCAACCTCATTTGGAGTATTGTGTGCAATTCCAGAGATCGCACCTTCAAAAGGATATAAACAGGTTGGAGTCGATGTAAAGGGTTACTATTAAAATGTTTAGTGGTCTTTGTTACAAAGCATATGAGGACAGATTTAAGGAGCTTAATATGTATACAAGGTGTGACTAAAAAGAAACAAGACTGTCCCATAAATGTTTTATTATAAAATCTACAGAGAAATTACGCATTCTCCCCTTAAAAGTAATTCCCCCCCCCCCCCCCCCCCGAGTTAATGCACTTCTGCATTCGCTTCTGCCATGTACGGAAGCACTCAGTAAAGTCCTCCTCCTTGAGGTCCCTCAGTTCCCTCATCATAGTGGCCCTGATCTCTTCTACAGAGGCAAAATGAGTTCCTTTGAGCACAGTCTTCAGCCTGTGGAAGAGCCAGAAGTCGCACGATGAGAGATCTGGGGAATAAGGAGGGTGGTCGAGAGCTGTGATCTGTTTGTTAGCCAAGAACTGTCTCACACTAAGCGCAGTGTGTGCGGGTGTGTTGTCATGATGGAGCAGCCACAACTTGTCTCTCCATAGAGCCCACCTGCTGCGCCGAACCCGGCCATGGAAGCGATTGAGGACCTGCTGGTAGAAGTGCTGGTTGACTTTCTGACTCTCAGACACACACTCATGATGGACCACTCCCTTCTGGTCAAAGAATGCAATCAGCATGACCTTGATCCTTGATTTGGACATGTGCGCCTTCTTGGGTCTGGGTGACAGTCGAGTCTTCCACTGCAGACTCTGTCTCTTGCTTTTAGGGTCATACTGGAAGCCCCAAGTCTCGTCTCCTTTGAAGACTCGGCCAACGAACTCTGGATCTTCTCCAATCTTCTCTAGCAAGTCTCGACAAACATTGACCCGGTGTTCCTTCTGGTCATCCGATAAAAGCTTGGGCACCATCTTGGCGCACACCTTCTGCATCCTCATCTCCTGCACTAAGATGGTCCGCACTGACTCCCTGTTCAGGCTGAGCTCCTCAGCTATCATCCGCACAGTCAATCTGCGATCACTCCGCACCAGCTGGTTCACTCTGTCAATGTTCTCAGCCGTCTTTGTCATGGAAGTCCATACTGACTTGGGGTCATCCTCCACCTCCTCGCAGCTAGTCTTGAAGTGTTTGTGCCAATCGAAGACTCATGCCTTGACATTATATCTTCTCCATAAGCCTTCTGGAGAAGTTGGAGACACAAAGTTGGGCCCTTCTCCAACTTAACCAGAAATTTCAAGTTGATTCTTTGCTCCAAATTTCTGCCACCTCCAGTTGTGTGACAAAACAATGGAGAAGTGTGCTACAAAAAAACCTAAAAAAGAAAAACAGAGTGAGAGGGATGAAAAATATTATAGCAGAATAACGGCAAGATGTTGCACAACACAGTGACATAAGCGGTTGGCCAATTGGCATTGAGTCATGGGCGTGGCTGCCACAGTCTCATTTCTTTTTTGTCACACCTCGTACTTTAGAGGAAAGGCGAGCTAGAAGTGATATGCTTGAGATGTTTAAATACCTCTGTGGCATAAATACACAGGAGGAGAGCCTCGTTTGATTGAAAGCAAGCTCTGCTATGAGAGGACATAGGATGAGGGTGAAAGAAGATAGACTCGGGAGTAATATGCAGAAATATTTCTTTACAGAAAGAGTGGTAGATGAGTAGAATAGTCTCTCAGTGGAGGTGGTAGAGATGAGGACAGTATCTGAATTCAAAAAAGCATGGGACAGAGTGTTTCTTAAGGAAAAAAGGGGGCTGTTGTAGTGGTTGATATGGAAGGGCAGATTAGGTAGGCCATGTGGTCTTTTTCTGCCATCATGTTTCTATGTTTCTATTACTGGAGGATGTAGTAAATGCTGTTAGTGTAGCTGGGTTCAAAAGAGGTTTGGATGAGTTCCGGGAGGAAAAGTCCATAAACATTATTAAAGAGGACTGGGGAAATCCAGTGCTTACCCCTGGGACAAGCAGCATGGAATGTGCTTACCTTTGGGAACCCAGCAGGAGACCTGGAATGGCCACTGTTGGAAACAAGATACTGAACTTAATGGACCCTTGGTCTGTTCTTATGATTGCCATGCATGAGCCATTATGAAATCATCTGGGGACGTGCAACTCATGGGACTGGCCAGGCCAAGCCTCCACCATGTACACCATGAACATTCTCACACTGCCGCCTTTCGAAAAAGCCTCTGGAGATATGTTTGTGATTTGGACGTCTGAATGGGCATCCAAACCACAAGCTTCTGAAATAACCCCCTTAGTGACTTATTCATCTACAAGAACTGAGAAATATCTTTCATCTTATTTAAAACAAGACAAGTGCAATTAGGGCCTGATACTGAGTCAGCCGCATGCGTCTCGTCGGCACATAGCCGACCTTTAACCTGGCTATTCAATGCCACAGGGATGGCACCGAATATCCGGGGATCGCCACAGACACAGGAAGCCACCGAGGCTAACCGGGCAGCGATATTGCGTGCTGCCTTAGCTCCTGCGTTTTCCTCATTTATCTTTCAGGTGCAGGTCGCTAACTGGGCATCATGCAATATCTCTGCTGCCCGGTTAGCAAGTCTCTGCCCTGGAACACCCCCAACACACCCCAATGCTAATCAGATAGCATTGGGGCATTTCCAGGAAGTTAGGAAGAGATATTCATTCATTTAAGGCATTTACATGTTTTACTGCATTGTAAACCGTGTAAATGCATTTTGAAAATCGGGCCCTTAGTTTCAGATGTCAGTCTACCGCTCTCCTCAGGATCCCTTTGACAAATCCTTGAATATTAATCAAGAACTTTGTGTGTCAGTCACAAGGGGGCAGAAAAGGCCTAGTTTCCAACAGACTGGAAGGAAACCAGTAGTGAAGAACAGATTGTTAATCCTTATTCATCGGAGATTTAAAACTGAATACAGGCAAAAAGAACAGAGGCAGGGGTGAAAGGTAAAGGATTTAACCCAGGATACATCCAGATTCCTGCAGGGAATGAGGCCAGGCTCAGCTCCCGAAATCTTGGATCTCTCTCAAGTGTTTCCTGTTATAATGAAGTTTCTTAAACATTAGACAGAGGAACTGGCTCAACTTTAACATCCTCACAAGTCCTCATGTTCCCTGTTCTCTTTGCAGAAGTTCAGTTGCAGCATTTCTCCCTAAATACCTGCATAATTTCTGAAGGTTTCCTTTAAAAATGCTACTTAATTCTTCCTGGAGTGGAGGAGTACCCTAGTGGTTAGAGCAACTGCCTTGTACCCTGAAGATCAAGGGTTTGATTCCCACTGGCACTCCTTGTGACTTTGGGCAAGTCACTTTACCCTCCATTGCCTTGGAAGAAAAGGCTGGCAATCTACTTCCAGTGATACATTGCCAAGAAAACCCAGAGGTTGCTATGAGTCAACACTGACTTGATGGCACTAAAAAAAACCACAAAACATCTTCCTACCCCATTGAAATGAACTGTGCTGATAAGAGAGGGGAAATAGTTAGTTTTCACTCCAAATGTAGGGCCAACTTCGCTCAGGAGACTCTGTGGGAGGTCTGCAGTCTAAACTGTAATAAATCTCCGAGGCCTTCATCCTACTGATAGCTCTTGGTGCCAGCCAACTCTCGGTACAGCTCTTGCAGCTTGGAATGCAGGGAAAGGAATCTGGACACATCTTCTCTGACTACAGTTACAGCTGGACCAAGAGTTTCTATCACCCCAGGTAGAGGCCCTGGCTGTGCCGCTGCCCCCACCATTGGTGGGGGAGAGGGGGACGACTCAGCTTGGTGCAGCAGGCCATGTGCTTTGCCACTTCTGACCCTCCTCTGAGAAGCGGCAGGCCATGTGTGCCCACAGAGGTCTGCTGCCTAGCTCGCCTATTGGACAGGCTGTCCCTGACTACAGCTGGCTCCAGATGCCTCATCATATATTCTTTCCATCTGTTTTCAAATATTTTAGTCATCATTTTCATAAAAACAGTTATCATCATAGCACAGAATATAACAGCAGGCAAAGCCGATTCCAGAGTCGGTTCAAAGTGTTAGCGCCCTAGCAAAATTCTAAGCCTTACACCCCCCACCCCCGGCCATCAGAATCATTATTTATCTTTGAATGCCCTGTTCTTTGCTACGCCCCCAGAAGCTGCTACCCTATGGTTCCCCACACCATCCTTTTGAGAAAGCGCTCTACAGCACATGTCTACTATCCACAGAGGCACAATACTTATAATTACTCTCATTCTGCAAGAATGCGCCATATTTCCCCTAGAATGAATCTTTCATCAGTCTAATACAGTTTGTAGGCACAGACAAATAAGGATTCATATATATCCCTGTTTTGTTATTCTGCTGAATGAATTTACAACAGGATGCTTTTACCCTTCTGTCGTCACTGGTGTTTTGATTGAGTTATCTATAGACAGAACTAACAACTAACAGCTTTTCAGCATTACTGACATGTAAGTCAGACTATTGCCTCCTTCCTTACTTCCTGGGAATATGAACTACAGTTTTTACTGATGATGCATTTGGATCCCTGAATTGATACCTAATAAATATGTTTTCTAAATAAGTTTTTTATATACTGCTGGATTGGAGGAGTATCCTAATGTTTAGAGCATTGGCTTGGTAACCAAGAGCTCAGGGTTTGATTCCCACTAGCAGTCCTTGTGGCCTTGAGCAAGTCACTTAACCCTCCATTGCCTTGGAAGAAAGGCCTGGCAATCTGCTTCCAGTCACACTACCAAGAAAACCCAGTAGCTGCTGGGTCGCCAGGAGTCAGCATTGACTCAAAAGCACACATTGTATTTATTTATTTATTTAGACGGATTTGTATACCACCTTATCCTACAATCAAAGTGGTCACATCACAATTGGAGGGTTACATTTAACATGAGGGTACTTAACGACATTATACATTGTACATTATAAAGACATTATACATTATACACTGTATACTATACACTGTACATTACTTAACCATATTATTCATTGAACTTATAGGTTTAGTTGGGGTGGGTATTGAGATGGTGGAGGTAGTTGTATTGAGGTAGTTGCATTACTGTTCGGGTGGAGTTTGTTGGTTGTCTGTTTGTTCGTAGGTTTCTGTAAATAGCAGGGTTTTGAGTGCCTTGCGGAAGTCTGTGGCATCGTTCATGGCCCTCAGACCCATCGGGAGGGAGTTCCAGAGTGTGGACGCCAGTAGCGAAGGAGCTCTTCTTGAGGTTGCTTGTTTGCATATACATGCTATTTATATATGTTTTATACTATAATTTTATTCATTTTAATGCATTTTTTATATATATGTTTCTTATATGGATGTCAATTATATGTTTTATACTATAATTTTAGTTATTTTAATGTATTATTTTTTTAGCTGTTTTAGTTATGTTATTCGTTCCAATTACAGTTCCTCCTCTTATCATGACATTTAGTTTATTTATTTATTTTTCTTATATACCGCGCTCTTCGATATCAGTGCGGTTTACATGGAACATAGGAGAGTTTTACAGTGGGTGATTACACTGTAATTACATAGAACAGGTACTTCAACTTGGATAACGGCATTAACTATTTACATCTGAATTGCTACAGAAAAGTATCTACACATATATACATTGCTTTGAGGGTGGTTACATGTGGTTGTGAAGCATTGTTGTGAGTGGGGGTGTTGGTGTACCTTCTTCCGGGTAGCACTTGAGGAAGAGGTAGTACTTCAGTGCCTTCCTGAATTTGGTTAGGTCTGGGATTGCTCGTATATTAGGTGGAAGAGCATTCCAGCATCTGGGTGCACAGAGACTGAAGGCCCTGTTTACAGTTGCTTGTGTACAATGGATCATTGCTTTGGGGATTACCAAGGTGTTTATTGCAGTAGATCGTCTGGCTCTATTTGGAGTGGAGGAGTGGCCTAGTGGTTGGGGCAAGGTACTTCAGGCCGGAAGGTTGGGGCTTCAAATCCCACTAGAGGACAGCAACCTTGGGCCGGAAGGACTGGGGTTTCTAGTCCCACAGGAGCTCCTTGTGGTCTTGGGCAAGCCACTTAACCCTCCATAGCCCATGTTCCCTGTAAAATAGTTATCTCCAAGTTATAATGCCCTGTTCAATGTAATTTCAGTTTGTTCAATGTAAACCACACTGATGCAGAATAGTGCAGTATATAAGAGAATGTAAATAAAATTTGGGGGGGTAATGTGCGTGAGGCCAGCAAGTGAAGAGGGAGCAAGCCTGTTAATGGTCTTGAATGTTAGTAGTAAGATCTTGAAGATGATCCTGTAATGAATTGGGAGCCAGTGAAGACTTTTGAGGATGGGTGTTATGTGGTCTCACCTTGAGGTCCCATTTAGAACTCTGGCTGCAGCGTTCATGGCAAGTTGGAGCGGGCTCAGGGTGGATAGTGGGAGTCCTTGGAGGATTGCGTTGGCGTAGTCGAGATGAGGAATGGTTAGTGCCTGAAAGATTGTTCTAAAGTCGTCCGGTTGTAATAGGGGGCATAGATGTTTGAGAGACTTGATTTTATGGTATGTTGATTTTACCATGTTGCCAATGTGCGTCTTCATATCCAGTCTCTGGTCCAGCGTAACACCCAGGTAGCGAATTGAGGGTTTAGTATGCAGTTCTATCTCTCCGATTTTTAGGCAGGCTGGAGGGGAGAAGTTGGGGTTTCTGGAGATGAACAGCACTTCGGTCTTTTTGTGTTGTATTCAGAGATTCTGGTTTAGGAGCCATTTTTGTACTGTGCTAAAGCAGTTGGTTAGTGATGAGAGGTTAATCTTGTCAATCTGGAATGGCTTGTAAAGTAGAACGTCATCGGCATAGATCATACATTCAACGTTGAATGATTGTATGAGTTCGCATATAGGCTGCATATAGATGTTGAACAATAAGGCTGATAAGGAGGATCCTTACGGGACGCCTTGTTTCTGGTGGAACAGTTTGGAGGTGGAGGTCTCTGTTTGCACATGTTGCCATCTATCGGATAGGTATGACTTACACCAGGATAGTGCTAGGTCGCAGATACCCTTCTCTTTGAGTCGTTTCAGAAGGGTTTCGTGGCATACAGAGTCAAACGCCGCAGCTATGTCCAGGAATATAAGGGCAACCCCATGATGTATGTTATCTATTGCGCTGAGAATATTGTTGAAAAGGGTGGTAAGTAACGTTTCTACCCCATGGGATTCTCTGAATCCGTGTTGGCAGTGGTCTAGCGGCGAAGTATTGTTGATGTGTTGTTGAATCTGGTATAGGGCTTCTTTCTTGATTATCTTTGCCAGTAGTGGAATGCTGGCAATTGGTCTATATGATTCCACTTTCTGGGGGTCCAACTTGTTGTTCTTTAACAGAGGTCTGACGGATGTGTGTTTGAGATTTAGGGGAAAAGAGCCCGATGTGAAGGATGTGTCTATGAGTCTGGCTATGAATGGGCTAAATTCTGACCGAAGTTCCTTTATCCAGAAGGCTGGACGGGGGTCCGTCTGGGCGGTGGTGGTGTTGATTGTAGAGATGGTGTCAATGATTTGCTTGTTAGATGGGGTGGTGAATATTGTTAGAGTCATTGTGTTTGATGGATCCATGATGAGGGAGGGTGGGTCGGTCTTGTCAGTTTGGCATAATTTTGATTGGAGGAAGTCAGCGTAGTCTTGGGCGTGGATCTCAGGTATTTGCTCCAGGCCTGGTTCTTTTGTTAGGTTCCTGACGAGGTTAAATAGGTCATGAGGTTTTCGAAGTGATCGCATTAGTGTGTCTGTGTGTGCTTGCCTCATTTTCTCAGTTATGGCCTCGCGGTGTATTGCCAGCTGGAGGTTATAGGCTTCCTGGTTTTCAGTGGATTGTTATTTAGGGCCTGATTGTCGAAGGCATTTACATGGGATTTATACAGGTAGTGCCCTATGAAAATCCTGGATGCACCCAGGTGCTATGCGGTTATCATTGGGGCATGTTAGGGGCGGAGGAAAGGGCTAGCTGATTTTTGATGCTACCTGCTTAGTCCCTGCGCCTGAAAGATAGGTGAAGGCTAAGTGGGTAGCATAAAAAATTGGTTCTACCCGGCTAGCTCCTGCAGCTTTCGGGGTGTGCAGTGAGATCTGGATTTTTAATGCCAGGGCCGCATATGACTCCGGCATTGAAAATCCAGGTTAGATGTAAGGGGGGGGGGGGGAGGCGGGCTATGCACCAACACGGCACATAGCACCGCTCAGTTCAAAATAAGGACCTTAATTTTTAAGACATAATATTAAGTATTTATTATTTCTTTATGTAACAATATTTATATACTGTCTTTCTACAAGTCAAGACGGTTTACATATAACATTGTGCTATGTAACATCGAAACACTAACAACTGTGCACATTACATGTAACATTAATAACGGGTAGGAGGTCAGGGGTGGGGGCATTAAGTAATAGTAGTGTGAATGCTTTAGGTCTTGGAAATAGTATATTAATGAGGGTCCACGCCATAATATTCAAGGAAGAGTGTTTTTATCCTAACTTTATTTTGTATGCTCTTTTGATTGTTCTTATTGTCTTCTATTAAATACGTTTATTATGTCTATGATCTTAACTTTGTTTTTAATTTTATGTGTATGTTTTATTCTCAGTCTTAACGTCTGATGAAGGCTCTGCTGAAACACTGCCATGTCCCGGTGGGCTTTTAGTATTCTTGTGTGCTATGAATAAAATCCTGTTTGGACCACCTGCACTGGACTGTTTCAATTGGCTTCTGTGAGTGCGTGTGTGTGCTTCTTTTCGTTGATTTGTATCCCCCACATCTATTTCTGGCATTGCCTATACTGCTTCATAATGTGACCCCTGGCCACTTGGTCTTGAGCTATTAAAAAATATTGCATCAATTTTCAGCCGTATCAGTCAGTATTTCTATTTTAATGCTAGCTGCCTTGGATGAAGCTGTTCTTGATATTCAGTCCACTATCTGGATAGCCTCTTAGGACATTTTTCTGTCCTAAGTTGTCCGGATACCTATCCATATAGCGGCACAGAATATTGCTGCTATAAGGATAATTTCTGCCTCTGCCCTTGCTCTGCTCACAGATCATCCCAGCACTCTCCAGATCATGCCAAGGCCATCTGTCAGGATATTCTCAACCCTATCAGTACAATGCCGCTGAATATCCCCTTTAGGGGCTGCTAACTGTCCATCTGCTGGGATATTCTCAACCCTTTCGGTACAATGCCGCTGAATATCCCCTTTAGGGGCTGCTAACTGTCCATCTGCTGGGATATTCTCAACCCTATCGGTACAATGCCGCTGAATATCCCCTTTAGGGGCTGCTAACTGTCCATCTGCTGGGATATTCTCAACCCTATCAGTACAATGCCGCTGAATATCCCCTTTAGGGGCTGCTAACTGCCCATCTGCTGGGATATTCTCAACCCTATCAATACAATGCCGCTGAATATCCCCTTTAGCGGCTGCTAACTGTCCATCTGCTGGGATATTCTCAACCCTATCGGTACAATGCCGCCGAATATCCCCTTTAGGGGCTGCTAACTGTCCATCTGCTGGGATATTCTCAACCCTATCGGTACAATGCCACTGAATATCCCCTTTAGGGGCTGCTAACTGTCCATCATATCCCCTTTAGGGGCTGCTAGCTGTCCATCTGCTGGGATATTCTCAACCCTATCGGTACAATGCCACTGAATATCCCCTTTAGGGGTTGCTAACTGGCCATCTGCTGGGATATTCACAACCCTATCGGTACAATGACGCTGAATATCCCCTTTAGGGGCTGCTAACTGACCATCTGTCAGGACATTCACAACCTTATCTGTATAGTGCCGCTGAATATTCCCTTTAGGGGCGGCTAACTGACCATCTGCCAGGATATTCACAACCCTATGTGTATAGTGCCGCCAAATATCTCCTTTAGGTGCTGCAAGTTATACCTGTTCTTTCCATATCTGAGTCAAATGTACAATCTATGCATATAGGGGCTGAAAATTGGTACCTACACATATACTGTCTACATATTTGTAGCTCCACACTTAGAATAATCCAAAGCTCACCCTCGCCACTCTACATATTTATATTCGGCTGTATGTACAAGCCCCGCCCCCCAATCTTTTCTTTTACACATTCAGAACAGTGCTAAATGTACAGCTGCTTTCCGAATATTGATCTGATTACCCTTCTGCTCCTCTGCATTTCCAGCTCAGTTTGAACCGCTGGCACCATGAGCCCTTTATTTTCAAGTCCATGGAGATTTTGCCCCTGTTTTATATCCTTTATCTTTATGGAATTTTTGATATACAACTCAGGCAGTGCATCAGAGTGGTTTACATAATATAAATAATTGGCTACAGAGGAGGAAAAGGAAAAGCAGAAAGAACTAGCGATTCCAGGAGAAGACAGGAAGAGAGAGGGAAGAAAATTGAGCTAAACTGAGGGAGCAGGAGTCAGGGGGTAGGTGGAAGACCAAGATCATCTGTCAGTGACGGAATCACAAACCCCATCTCCAGTGTGGTCACAGCTCGATCTTTATTATCAAATATTTATAGGCCACCAATTAATAAATCCTTAATGGTTAAAATGAACATATGAAATTAAATTAGGACAATTCAAAAACACAAAAATCCCATAAATCTGCACTTCATGATACAGAGCAGGATTACAATTCCATTGCTCAAAAGATGGGGAGCAGGCGACGCCTCCATACTATGCTGCCAAGAGAGAGATTGCTGGGGTCACAGATTATTAAAGGAAAGGGAAGCAAACTAAGAGAAGCAGCCTGCAGTTTTTGTGCTGATGAGGGTCAGGCCCTGAAGTTCTTAAAGTCAAGGATTCACTAGTTTTTGCCTCCTTTCTGCCAAGCTACCAAAAAGGAGCACAGGGCTCCTGAGGAGCGAGGTCCTAGGTTCTGCCTAGCCCCTGCACAAAGAAAAAGTTAAAGGATTTTGGTTTCTTGCCTCCTTTTCACCTCAGGAAACATCTAAAACTGGTGGTAGATGGAGCCCCCTGGGGAAGAAAATATGGAGTGTTTTCCTTCATCCTAGCAGAGAATGTCTGTCAGGAAGAATTCTCTGGGGTCCTGTAGGGAGTGAATGCTGTCAGTTATTGAGCAAGGCAAGATAAAAGCTGGAGCCTGCCCAGTGCAGCATGTGGAGCTTTGATTGTGACAAGCTGGAGTAGAAGCAGTGTGTAGTCCACAAGACAACTGGAGCCATGCTGTAGTGGCAGTTCGCGGCGTGCAGGGTGGGGGGGGGGGGGATTGATGCAAGACACAAGGTACAATGATTGGAGATTCTCCTCTAAGGTTTCAGATGTCCTTTATTTTCCCAGATTGTCCCCAATTTTAAGGTAGTATCCCAGACTCCATGGACTATAACCACCTCCTGTCCCCGATTTCACTGGGGACAGAGGCAAAGGACGTTGCTTCTCCTGCAAACCTCTCTGATGCAGTCTTCTCGATCCTTGTAAGAAAAGATGCAAAATTAACTTCTTTTCTGAAAAAAAAGAGGGAAAATTTTAGAAATATTTATCTATATGTATAAAATAAAGTTTAACCACATGAATGGAAGGAGGACCAAAGAATCAGAAGCATGAAACCAAAGTAGCAGACTCACGAATCGGATAAGTACTGCAGACAAATAAGTTAGTTCCCTAAAACAGAACTATGTAAAAATGGTTATTAGTTCAAAACATGATAATTAGAGCCAGATGGCAATGTGAGAATAACATAATCTGAAGCTTTAGGAAAAGGAAGCAGTCATAAGAAAATTTTCTGCAAATATTGAGCATGACGTTTTCAATATACTTTATATAAATTTAAAAAGGCCCTATGGATTGATTAGCCATAACTGGGATATTATAAAAAGCTCGAACAAAAATATATTTGATTGTGTTATTAAAATACATTTTAGGCATGTATGTATGTATGTGCGCTTGTAACTCGAGAAAGGTGTTATTGTCGTTTTTTTAAACTTTTGAAATTACTGAATGCTACCTAGACTGGAGGGGAGGACCCCTGTTTTGCCCAGCCTGCCCAAGTGTCCCAGATTTGCTCTCTAATAATCTGCTAACACTGTCCTCCTCCCAATGGGTTATGAAGGCCACTTCTGCCCTGAGAATCAAGTGTCCAGCAGAGATAGCCCCTCTGAGAACATTTAGTTAGATGCTCTACTGTCCTTCCAGGACCCTCTGCAACTGCAACAGCTCAAATCCTGCTCTTGGCCCTTCTTTACCTCCCCCTTCTCCTGATGTAGCTCCTCCTATATACACCCAGGTCTGACTCAGACTGATATAAAAACCGACTCAGGTAAGAGTAAGACAAGAAACCTCTATTCAAATCACCCACAAACAGGTTGGATAATTTTTCCTCTGCACTGAGTTCTCATGGACCTGTGTCAAGAGGTTTGGCTGCAAACCAGCCCGAGTCAGAAAAAGAAGATCAAACATAAGAAACAGATGAGGCGTATTTAAGATGCAAGCAGAATCTTTTCAGAAACACTGAGACATTATAAAAGAAATGTCAATGAATCAAAGAGTTCTGTCTTCGGCTCTTTAATGATTCAATTAATGGTATTGAGTGCCTTCGGGGCTGGATTTAAGATGGTGGCTCCCATAGGCAGGACGAAAGACTGGTACAGAGTGCCCACATTTCTAAACTCGCGAAGAGCTCATTTATTGTTCTGCATCAGATTTGTCAGTTACAGCATTTATCAGCATCCAGTCTGGAAGCAGTAACTGGGGCTTTGATATTGCCATTAGACTGCTGTAATGCCCTGTTGTTCAGTTTCCAGCAAAGGGACCTTCAATGGGCCCAGTTAGTTCAGAATACCACAGGACTCCGAAGATTTCATTACCTTAGGCCAGTTTTCCCTCACTTGGTTTGCAGCTTGTCATGCTGTGAGGGCTTGTGTGCATCAGTGATGCTGAGAGCTAAGCTATTGGTAGCTTAACTATTGGCAGGGTCTCCCAAGATGGACAGGTCTCAGCTGAGGTGCCAGACCAAGGCAAATCACCCATCTGGGCAGCGGCAGAATGGGATGGTGTTGGCGGCAGAGGATAATATTTCTGTTTTGGATTTGCTAGGAACTGGGGAACATTCTGGAGAAAAGAGGGGCTCTTCCGAAGGGATGGGTTTCACCTTTTTTTTCCCAATTCTTTATTTTGCAGGAAATCAACATACTCAAATATAACACAATAACAACTTGATTCCTGAATAACCCCCCTCCCTCCCTCCCTCCACCCCCCCCCCCCCCCCGTACTCAATTTACTCAGTATAGGAGGTCATCACACTTCAACACCAACACATCTTTATCATCCATAAGCCGGAGCTTTAACAATGAGACCCGTTCTGCACTCAGCTCCATCGCCCTCCACACTAGCCTCTAACTATGCACACATGGAAAAGAAACATTAATATTAATAGTAATCACTAAACAACCGCAGCCACCCAGTACCATCATCCCAGGTCCCCCAACTCCCCCCTCTACCTCCCTTATCTCCCATCCCCCCTCCATTTGAGGTACAGACCCCAGGTCCTTTGAAAGTGAAACAGGGAATTTTGATGCAGTGCTGTGAGGCGATACATCAAGGACAGGTGCTCCACTTTCATCTGAACCTCCACTGTGAGAGACCTCCACCGCCGTGCTATTAATTGCCTAGCGGCAGTGCACACCACTCCACTCCACTCCATCCCTTACCTTCCTTCCCACTCTCCCCCTCTTCCACATTCAGTAGTGCCAAGCAAGGCCCCACCCGTCTATCCTCACCATACACCTCCGACAGCCAATCCCCCACTCCTTGCCAAAGGGGGCTCAGTAGAGGGCACTCCCACCAAATATGGAGAAAGGATCCTACTTGCCCACACCCTCTCCAGCATTCCGCCATTCCCCCCTTCCACTTCTGCAGCCTTTGAGGCATCATATACCATCGATACAACATTTTATAATTATGCTCTATAATACTGCTGGATATCACCCCCTTGAACAGGCCCTTACACACTCTCCCCCACTGTGTTTCATCCCAACTCTTGTTAAGATCCATCCCCCATGCTCTCCGATGAGCCCACTCACCCCGCCCTCTCTCCCCATCGCCCTATACAATTGGGATACGAAGCCCTTAATTTCTCTCTTATCCAAGATCCCATCAATATCTTCACCCTTTGGCCCATTCCCTCTCCGCGCTACCTCTTTACTGTAATGCAGAGCTTGTACAAATTGGAACCTATCAGTCTCAGGCAATTGAAACTCCTCTTGCAGCTCCTCAAAACTCACCCATTCACCATTCCTTTTAAACTGTCCTACCCAACACAACCCCCTCACTGCCCATCTCCGAAAAGTGGGGTCGTCCCTTCCCGGCGCAAACTCATGGTTCCCCACCAATGGAAAGAATTTAGATCCCCCCCTACTACCATACCACTTCATCTGCCACTTCCGCCAGTGTCTCAGGGTTAGGGCAACGTACGGATTCTCTAGTTGGCCATAGAGAGGGGCCCCCCCCTTTAATCCAAACCTTCCCTTCCAAATCCCCACCTGCGGGCAACCCGTCCCCCTCCAACCGCACCCATTCCGCTGATCCTCTCAGTAACCATTCAAACACCGCCCGGACCCTCGCTGCTTCATAATATCTGGGCAACATAGGGACTCCCATACCCCTTTCCTCTTTGCCAGCACAAAGTATACGTTGTGCCACTCTGGGCCTGCGGCTCTTCCAAATGTACTTCATCACCCTAGCCTGCAACTACCGTAAATACCCTCTGGGAGGTTCATGAACAAGTACAGCAACCTGGGAAGTATTATCATCTTAACCAGGTCCCTCCGCCCTAGCCAGGAGATCTCATAGGACCCCCAATCCTCCAACGTCCTAAACATTTTTACCCGAGCTGCCTCATAGTTTTCTCGGAACAAAGTTTATTGTTTATTGTAAATACAACTCAAAGTTCCTTGTGTTGTATAGTTGATGTTAAATGTAAACCGCTCTGATCTAAAATAGAGCGGTATAGAAGAACTGTTAAATAAAATAAATAAATAAATAAATAAATAAATAACAATGCCTCACGCTTTGAGGTAAGCTGTACTCCCAAGTAGCGAATGCTACCATGAGCCCATCGAAATGGGAGATCCCGTCTCATCCTGCTCTCTTCCACCTTACCAATAGTCAAGTTCAATATCTCAGACTTGGTGGCATTCATACGGAAACCCGAGATTTCTCCATACTCTTTAAGTTCTTCTTGAATGGCCGCTAACGTCCTATATGGTTCTGTAATAAAAAACAACACATCATCCGCAAACAGAGAGATCTTATGAGTATCCTGCCCTACGCTCACCCCCCTTACGTCCCCTCTATCTCGAATCCGTTGCGCCATAGGTTCCATTGCCAAGATAAACAACAGGGGTGAAAGTGGGCACCCCTGCCGTGTACCCCGAAATAGTTCAAAACCCTTTGATATGGCACCGTTTATCTTCAGGCAAGCCATGGGTGCCTGATATAAGGTCCGGATCCAGTTCAGAAATGCCCCTTTTATCCCTATCTTCTCAAGCACCTTAAATAAAAACTCCCAATTCACCCTATCAAAGGCCTTCTCAGCATCCACCGCTAATAGGGCCATTTCTTCTCCCCGCTCCACTCTCCACATCACATTCAGTGCTCTCCGAATATTATCCGACGTGTACCTCCCTTGGATAAATCCCGACTGATTGGGGTGTATTAACCTCCCCAGATGAGGCCCCAGCCGGTTCGCCAGGACCCTCGTAAAAATTTTTAAGTCCCCCCCCAGTAGGGAGATTGGACGATATGAGCTGCATTCCGCTGGGTCTTTCCCCTCCTTATGCAATATGCTAATTCCTGCCAAGCGCAGCGACGCTGGCATTGGCCCCACTGTACTAAAAGAATTATACATGCGAGCCAACGGCCCTACCAAAACCGCAGCAAACACCTTATAAAATTTGTTTGAAAATCCATCTAACCCCGGTGCCTTGTGTCCCCGCAGCCCCTTAATCACTGACAATACTTCAGATTCCCTAATGGGCGCGGACAATGCCATACATTCTGCCTCCTCAAGATGAGCCATCGTAACAGCATCCAAATAATCTTTTATTTTCTCCTCTGCTACCACTTCTTCTGGTGTATATAACTTCTGGTAAAATTGTACAAATCTCTCTGCTATATCGGCTCCAGTCCAGAGATCTTTCCCCCCTTCATCCCTAACTCTTACTATTGTATTTCTCGCTTTCCTCCTCTGTATTTTGCATGCCAGCATCCTCCCTGCCTTATTGCTAAACTCAAAACTCTTTTGTTGCAACATGGAGATTTTATACCGGATCTCCTGCATATTCAATTCATTCAGTTCCCTTTTTAGTGTCCTAAGCTCCTTAGAAACTTGCACATCACTCGGGTTCTTTTTCAATTTGCCTTCCGCCTCTCCAATCCCTGCTAACAGATGAGCCTGCTGCTGCAACTTCATCTTCTTCCGATGCGTTCCTACTGCAATAAGTTTGCCCCGTACTACCGCCTTCAGGCAGTCCCAAACCGTCCCCGGTGCGCAATCTCCCGTCTCATTCAACAACAGATATTCCGCTATACTTTCAGTAACCTGCCGCACCACCTCTTTGTCCTCTATCAGGGATTCATTTAGCTTCCACCACCCCCTATTAATTCCCGGGCCCCCCATATGCATGACACAAAGCACTGGAGCATGGTCCGACCACGTGCGCTCTTTGATCTCACATCTCTGTACCGCCGCCACCAGTGAGCGGTCCACCAAAAGCACATCAATGCGAGAGTACACCCCATGCACCGCTGAGAAAAACGAGTAATCCCGTTGCCCACTGTGTAATTCCCTCCATAGGTCAACCAAATCAAGGCTTACCATAAGCTTTTTCAAACTTGCCCTATGTTGCTTGGACATTGAGGATGATCCCCTGGACGTATCTACTCGGGGGTCTAAGGTCACATTAAGGTCTCCACCCAGGATTAGCCGACCCTCCGCCACCCCAATGAGTTTGCGCTGGAGCTCCTGGAAGAAATGGCACTGCTTAGTATTCGGGGCATACACATTAACCAGGGTATATAGTTGCTGGTCCCAACGTAGTTTAACAATCACAAATCGTCCCTTTTTATCTCTAACTATTTCCCCCACTTGCCCTTGAATTCGCGCTGATAACAGGATCCCCACCCCTCCTTTCTTTCTCTCCACTCTGTTTGATGGGTTTCACCTTAACCAGGATGGAACCAGGCTGAAGGCATTAACCTATAAAAAGGAGAAAGAACAGCTTTTAAACTAGATAATAGGGGAAAGTCGACAGTCGCCCAAGAGCGCATGGTTCTGAACAATGTTTCCTTGAAGGATACTATAAAAAGAATGAAGTTAGGGTACATCAGCAGAGAGGTTCCAATAAAGACAAAGGTAGTCCAAATGCTTAAAGATTCCAAATTACCCCTGCCTACTGATAGGCAGATTAATATGAATAAAATACAGTCTCTAAAATGCTTGTATGCAAATGCTAGAAGTCTAAAAAATAAGATGGGAGATTTAGAATATATAGCACTAAATGAGAAGTTACATATGATTGGTATCTCAGAGACATGGTGGAAGGAGGACAACCAGTGGGACACTGTGATACCTGGGTACAAACTATATCGTAATGATAGCGCTGATCAAATTGGTGGAGGGACTGCGCTCTATGTTAGAGAGGGCATTGAGTCACAAAGGATTCAAGTTTTGCAGGAAAAAAATTTGCTGTAGAATCTCTATGGATTGAAATTCCATGTAAAAAGAAGAAGGCGATGGCAGTGGGGTTGTACTATCGACCGCCTGGCCAGAATGAACAAATGGATGATGAAATGCTCAAAGAAATCAGGGAAGCTAATAAAAGTTACAGAGCAGTAATAATAATGGATGATTTCAATTACCCCGGTATCGACTGGGTCCGTGTCATGGCAGGATATGCTAGGGAGATAAAGTTTCTAGATGAAATAAATGACTGCTTCTTGGAGCAGCTGGTTCATGAACCGACCAGAGGGGAAGCCATATTTTGACTTAGTCCTTAGTGGAACACCAGATCTGGTGCAAGAGATAAAGGTGTTGGGGTCACTTAGCAATAGTGATCATAGCATGATCACATTTGATTTAATTAATGGAGGAGGAATGGTAAGGTGATCCACAGTACTACCTTTTAACTTTCAAAAAGGAGACTATAATAAAATTAGGAAAATAGTTAAGAAAAATCTAAAAAGAGCAGTTGAAAAGGTTAAAGACTTACATCAAGCTTGGGTGGAGTTTAAAAATACTATCTTGGAAGCCCAGACCAGCTGTATTCCACATTTAAGAAAAGTGGAAGGAAGTCCAAAAAACTGCCAACATGGTTTAAAGGTGAGGTCAGAGAGGCTGTTGCCAAAAAAGCATCTTTCAGGAAATGGAAAAAAGAGCCAAATGATGAAAATGGGAAACAGCACAAGCACTGGCAAGTTAAATGCAAGGCATTGATAAGAAACTTGCTGTGGAAGCAAAAACGCATAATAAAGACTTTTTCAAGTACATTTGTAGCAAAAAACCTGTGAGTCAGTTGGACCATTAGATGACAGAGGGGTAAAAGGAGCAGTAAGAGGGGACAAGGCTGTAGCGCAGAGACTGAATGAATTCTTTGCTTTGGTCTTTACTGAGGAAGATGTAGAGATGTTGCCCATGACTGAAGTGGTATTTAAAGATGATACTGCGGAAGAATTGAAAGAAATATCGATACACTGGAAAGCTGTATTACAACTATTTGATAAATTGAAGAGTAGCAAATCACCTGGACCGGATAGTATACAGTGGTGTGCAAAAGTCTGGAATCAGTTGTAAATTTGACGTTTTTTCAACTTTGTGACCTTATATCTTAATTTCTTTTTCCTCCCAGTGGCTTTTTCTGTGTATCTCATGATAAGTGATAGATTTGGCTATTAGGGCCAACTTTAAGTATTGGTTTGGCCCTTATTTTCTGAGCTTGTTCCCCATAGTTATCCCGTTGATAGATTTTCTGTGAAAATCGCGTAATGTACATCGTTGGCCAACGATATATTATTGTAAGTATGCTTTAAAATATTATGGACGCATGCCAGGTTTTCTTCAAATTAATGTATATGGCCTTGAAAAAGGCCATTTTTATGTGTCAATGATGGCTCAGTATTTGATGGGCCACCCTTTGTTCTTGATCACCTGACTGCACCTTGTCGGCATTGAATGAATCAGTCTGACAAGGTGATCGTTGGTGACAACAGGGTTCCAAGCTGCAATGAGCAACTCAATCAGCTCACTCTTTGATGTCGGATGCCTCTTGGATATTTCCAAGGCCACCTTATGCCACAGGTTCTCAATTGGATTCAGATCTGGAGACTTGGCAGTCCAGTCCATTGACTTGATGTTATTCCGCTGCTTCCAGCTGATCACCTGTCTGGAGGAATGGCAGGGTGCATTGTCATCTTGGAACAGGAACTGGCCAGGAAACAGCTGGTGTGTTGATGGCACCATGCACTTTTGCAGTATGGTGATGTACTTGGCCCCACTGACCATTCCATCAACGATGTGAAGACGTCCAACGCCACTGGCAGCCATGCAGCCCCAGACCATGACCTTCAAAGGATGCTTCACAGTGAGGTTGAGACACTCAGGCTTGAATTCCTCTCCAGCAAATCTCCTCACATAGGTGTGGGTCTGGTTACCAAACAGGTAGAAGGTGCTTTCATCGCTGAATAGCACCTTTTTCCACATTTCAGTCGACCAGGTTGAGTGCTTTCTCGCCCACATGATCCGGTTGCGCCTTTGTATGTCAGTCATCAGTGGCTTATTCTGTGCTTTGCAGCCCCGGAGAACAAACTGCAGGCACCAGCGACGAACTGTTTATGAGCTGACACTGACCTCACTCTTGTCTGACCACTCTCGAAGTAGCTGAGGAGAGGTCAACTTGTGATTAGTCAGTGAAATGCGTCGTAGTGCGCGGTCCTGGTGTGATGCTGATGCACGTGGATGACCTGAACGAGGCTTGTCCACCACTGAACCCATTTCTTTCTTCTTCTGTACAATCTTAACAACAGCGCTCTGACTGCAGCCAACTTTCCTGGCTATCTGATGGCTTGAAAATCCTTCCTCGCTCATAAAGGACACACGAACACGCTCCTCCAACGTCAGGGTCCGAGTCATCTTCATGGTTGATCCAGAAAGCGTATGAAATTCAAAAATTCCGTGCGTTTTTCTAGCTGCACTGTTGGCTAGATATCTGCATTGTGATTGGTTAATGAAACCAGCCTCCTGATTGGTCAGAAATAACGTGTGCATATTGGATAATCTCGATCCAGTTTTGACGCAGGATCCACAATAATCACAGTAGCTATCTCCCAGTGTGTGTAAAGTATTTAAATTGGAAGCAAGGAATGCAAAAAAATCAACTCTAATAGCCAAATGTATCGCTTTTAACATGGTAGAAAGATGAATATGCTGGGCTAACGCAAAATTAAAAAAAAACGTTAAAAAGTATGAAAAACGCAAAACTCACAAGTGATTCCAGACTTTTGCACAACACTGTACATCCAAGGGTATTGAAAGAGCTGAAATATGAGATTGCAGACCTACTATTAGTAATCTGTGAACAATCATTAAAATAAACTGTGATACCTGAAGATTGGAGGATGGCCAATGTAACGCCAATTTTATTAAGGGTATCATGGGTGATCCAGGAAACTACACACCAGTGAGCTTGACATCAGTACCGGGAAAAATGGTAGAAACTATCATAAAGAACAAAATTAGTGCACATGTAGATAGTCATGGCTTAATGGGAGACAGCCAACATGGTTTTAGACAAGAAAGATCTTGTCTTACTAATCTGTTATGTTTTTTTGAAGGTGTGAAAAAATAGGTAGACAAAGTTGAGTCGGTTGATATACTGTGTCTAGACTTTCAGAAAGCCTTTGACAAGGTCCCTCATCAGAAACTTTTGGCAAAACTAAAAAGTCATGGGATAGGAGGCAGTGTACTATTGTGGATCAGGAACTGGTTAAAAGACAGAAAGCAGAAGGTAGGGCTAAATGGCCAATTTTCCCAATGGAAAAAGGTGAATAGTTGAGTACCCCAGGGATTTGTGCTGGGTCCGCTGCTTTTTGACATATTCATAAATGAGCTGGAAAAGGGAATAATGAGTGAGGTTATCAAATTTGCAGATGACATAACACTATTTAAAGTTGTTAAAACCCATGAGGATTGTGGAAAATTGCAAGAGGATCTTGATAAATTGGAAGACTGGGCATCCAAATGGCAGATGAAATTTAATGTGGACAAGTGCAAAGTTATGCACCTAGGAAAGAAAAACTCAAACTATGGTTACACGATACAAGGTTACACATTAGGAACCACCATCCAGGAAAAGGATTTAGGTGTCATCGTGGATAACATGTCAAAAAGTGTGCAGCAGTGGCCAAGAGAGCAAATAGGATGCTAGGTATCATAAGGAAAGGAATAGAAAGGATATTATAATGCCTCTGTATCGTTCCACGGTGCGACCGCACCTTGAGTATTGTGTACAATTCTGGTCGCCGTATCTTAGAAAGGATATAGCGTTCTTAAAAAAGCTACAGAGAAGAGCCACCAAAATGGTAAAGGCGATGGAAGATACCCGGTATGAAGAGGGGCTAAAACGGTTAGGGCTCTCCAACCTGGAAAAAAGACGGCTGAGGGGAGAAATGATAGAGGTCTATAAATTAATGAATGGAGTCGAACGGGTAAACGTAGATTGATTGTTTACATTATCAGAATTTAGAAAGACTAGGGGACATGCAATGAAGCTACAGGGTAAACTATTTAAGATTAATAAGAGAAAATATTTTTTCACTCAACATGTAATCAAACTCTGGAATTTGTTACCGGAGGACGTAGTAAAATCTGTTAGTGCAGCTGGGTTTAAAAAAGGTTTGGACAAGTTCCTAGAGGAAAGGTCCATAAACCATTATTAAAAAGGGACCCAGGATATCACTGCTTGACCCAATACAAGCATTGAGGAACCTGTGTCTTTTGGGGAAACTGCTAGGTACTTATGACCTAGATTGGCCACTGTTGGAAACAGGATACTGAGTTTGATGGACCTTGGTCTGACCCAGTAAGGCATATCTTATGTTCTTATGTACCACATATGTTTTTATTTATTTATTTTATTTATTTTGAAACAATTTCTATACCGCAATTTCCAAGGAACAATTGCGGTTTACAAGTAACAACATTTTGAAGCGTGCATGAACAGTTACATTCTCCAAGTACATGGAACAGAGGATAACTATGTACATGAACTGATTTCAATGTGTTGCATGTTTAACAATGATAGCAACATAAACAATCTCAAGTTAAACTATTTACAATTCAGTTGTAGAGTGGAATGTTATAGCTTAGAGGTGGGAGCGGGAAGGGGAAGATATAGTGTGTCATTTTGATCAAGAGTGCCAAAGAAGAGGGTAAATAGATGTGTTTTGAGGTTCTTTCTGAAGGTTTGTAAGTCACTTTGATCTCTGAGGTGGTCAGGGAGGGTGTTCAAGAGGTATGGGACCATATGAGAGAAGGCCTTGTTGCTAGTTATTTGTCTGGCTTTTCTAAAACTACTTGGAATCATCAATTTGTTTTTATTTCCCTTGCGCTGGTTGCGATGGTTATTTTCTTTGGTGATAAGTGTGGATAGGTCCGATAGGTTCTTAACAGTAGAATTACCTGCGCGGAAAAAAGGTCTTGCCATGAAAACCCAATGGATAGTCACAAAAAAAAATTGCTGGAAGATGAGACCCCCCAGGTTGGAAGGCAATCAACTGGTTACTGGGGAGGAGCTGAGGACTTTTCAGAAAAAAGCCAGCATTTATGTTGTGGTTGGATCAAAGCCCTCGGGACATTTTATTTATTTATTTATTTATTTATTTATTTAGCAAGCATTTGTAGCCCGCTCCTTCCAGCGATCAGAAGCGGGTAGGATTACTATTGTGAAACTGCCGAATCAAGGCAGGTACAAATTTTGTTTACATACAGATTGTCAGAAAAGCACATCATACAGAGTTAACACTTCTTAGCTATGGGGGAGTTCATTTACATATATACATAAATACATATATACAGGATAATCTTCTTGGACACAGTGGTCAGGGGCTGCTCCATCTGTGGGTTTAGTTCAGGTTGAAATGTGATTGGAAAATGTGCGTTTTGAGTTTCTTTCTGAAGTCTAGAAGGTCATTGCTAGCTCGTGGTTCTGGTGGGAGTTGGTTCCACAGTGTTGGCGCCGCATATGAGAAAGCCCATCTGACTGCTGATGTAGCTGTGCATGAAATGAGAGTCCGAAGCTGCCAAGATGTCTTACATAGAAACATGATGGCAGAAAAAGACCATGTGGCCTATCTAGTCTGCCCTTCCATATCAACTACAGTAGTCCCCATTTTACCTTTAGAGATCCTCTGTGCTTGTTCCATGCTTTTTTGAATTTAGATACTGTCCTTGTGTCCACTGCCTCCACTGGGAGAGTATTCCACGCATCTTCAACTCTTTCCATAAAGAAAATATTTCTGTATATTACTTCTGAACAAGGGGAAGTTGGTGGTGGTCAAGAATGAAATGGAACGTGTACAACTCGATCTGTTGGGTGTCAGCAAATTGAAATGGACTGGCATCGGGCACTTTGCATCTGATGATCACATGGTCTACTATGCTGGAAATGAAAGACATAAGAAGAAATGGTGCTGCATTTATAATCAAGAAGAAGCTTGCAAGAACTGTAATGAAATATAATGTAGTCAGTGAACACTTAATTTCTGTTTGTCTATCAGGAATTGCCATCAACACAACTATAATTCAGGTATATGCCCCAACAAAAGCTGCAGAAGAGGATGAAGTTGATGAGTTCTATATACAAGTATAAGCTGAACTTGACAGCATCAGGTGAGGGAGCGGGAAGGCAAACCCCTCCCCGCTCACAGGCCCAAAGCCAATCAGGGCTGAAGAGGAGAAACTTTAAAAGCTCAGTGCCATCGGCCATGCCCGTGCCTGGCGGGCCCGTGCCTGAGGGCCTTGCCAGAGAGTCCTTTGGCATGGCCCTTAGGCGGGGTCCAGGGCGGCAGCAATACCTCCTCCAAACTCTGCCTTGCCAAGAACTAGAGAGCAGCATTAACACAAAAAAGCACCACCCGCCTTCAGCTACCTCTACAGCTCTCCCACTCCTTATCGAGGTTGAGCAGGGGCACACACGGCCAGACACCATCTACCATCAAATCTTCCAGCTACACAATACACTGGACACCGAAGCTTCTGCATCTAACCCAATTGCAGCTCTCAATTAAACAGCTATAGAAGATCTCTCCGCATAGCCAAAGACCCTCAAGAACCGACAGACAAGAATATCACCAACAACCATCCACAACACCGAAAATTAAAACTCCTGCAATCAGAGAGGTATGCAATTTTAGTTCTTAAAGCATTTAGGGCAAACGTACTATCCCAACACTGTATCTCACTCAAAGGATTATAACTGCATGTGAAATTTACTAATGTAAACTAATCGCTACAAAGTTATTCATCCTCATTCATTACTCAATCCATTAAAAAATCTGCGAGCAGCTCAAAGGAGACATAATATTGGATTTCAGCAAGTAAACTACTTAAAGGGAACCCCAGACAAATTCCACTACACACGTAAACCTACTCGTCTTAGAAAAAAAAATGCATCCCATTTATACATTAATGGCCCTTAGTCTGCTTATTTCCCTGACATTTCAACCACAACACAGGTCTTTTTTTCATCTGGCTACCCAATACCAGTCATTCCCACATCTCACCAACTAAATATCGTAGCAAAAAGCTTCAATCCATTTATTAAACAAGCAGAGCGCAAACGACAACTTATTCAGATCAACCTCAACGAATTGGCTCAATCCAAAACCATTCCCAGCAATTCCACACCCAGTTTAAAATGCTCTCTCATCAACCCACGCTCTATCAGGTACAAAATACCACTGATAATTGACCACATCACTGATAATAATTTTGACATTCTATTCATAACTGAATCATAGCTAATGGCTAACGACACAGTGTTGATTAATCGACTAAAACCAACAGGATATGACATATTCAACCACCAAAAGTCAAATAAAAAAGGAGGAGGAGTAACCATCCTAACAAAGAAGGAATTGCAACTCTCAAAAACCTCAAATGAAATCTCACAAAACATGGATGTCATCCTAGTGGAAAATAAAAACATGCACATATGTCTAATCTATAGGCCCCCTTCATAAAAAGGAGAAGAGCTTACCAACATAACGGATTACCTATGTAACATCAAAAATTCTAACAGATTCACAACTCTTCTAAGTGACCTAAACCTGCCTTCCACATCAACACATCTAGCCCTAGGATTTATGGAGGCAATGGAAGCCCTGGGTTTTAAGCAAATAATTCAAGATCCTATACACATTAAGGGAAATACCTTGGACCTCATTTTTATTCTGCAAGAGCTGACAAACGATATCTTCAATCCAAAAGTACAGATCCAACAAATTCCTTGGTCTGACCATCACACTATCCAATTCAACATCCCAGTCATTCCCAGTAAAGCAAATACAGAACAAATCAGCTATCAACATAGGAAATACCGCAAATTTGAAAAGGACAATTTCTTAAAAGAAGTCTTACCACAGCTTCAAATAGACACCAAGGACACCGAATTACTCAAACAGATGGAATTCAACAATAAACAAAGCAGCCACCATTTCAATCAGTACCACAGCTCCCAACACTCACCCAAGGAAAAGCACAGTTTGGTACACAAAAGAAGTACGAGCCTTAGAAAGACAACAAAGGAAGTTAGAAAGGAAATGGAGAATATCAAAAAACATAAATGACAAAGTATCTAGAAGATTACAAGACATTAATAAACAACAACCACACCAAGCTAATAATGTCTGCGCTGAATAGGCCAAGAGAAATGTTTGATATTGTAAAATCACTAACAACGATCCCAAAGAAGACAACTCCACCAGAGCCCCTGACGCCAATACAATGGCCAAATATTACAAGGAAACGGTGGGAAGGACAGTACAATGTAATCACAAATTCAAGACAACCGCCTCTCCAATCAAGAAGGTCTGAAAACAATGTACTCCTATCCCCGAAAGGCAGCTGGATGACATAATCAAATCTTTAAACACTACAACATCAGCACTTGACCCTTGTTCAGCCACATGGATACCATTATCTCGCGACCAGCTGGCCACACATATACTGAATCTAATCAATTCCTCCCTAGAGCAAGGATATATTCCAGAAGAATTAAAAAGTGCCTCTATCCGTCCCATCTTTAAAGGGAAGGATCTGGACAAAATCTACACCAAGCTCTTATAGACCAATTTTAAGTCTGCCATTTATGACAAAAATATTAGAAAAAGCAGTTCAGCTCCAACTACAAAGCCATGTAGACAGTTTCGCCACGCTTGATCCCCAACAACACAGATTTAGAACAGGACATGGAGTAGAAACCCTCCTCCTGACATTAACAGACAAGCCCCTAAAAGGAATTGAAACCCCTAACTCTGGTTTCATCTTAATATTCTTGGATAGTACAGCAGCATATATGATTATCTCTTAGTCAGAGTACAAGAAATTGGACTTAAAGATAAAGTACTGCAATGGTTTAAGTCCTACCTATCAAACCGAACCAACCAAGTAAAAATGGGTAATATATTATGTCAAACCCATTCTTCCAAATGATAGGCATACCCCAAGGTTCTGCATTATCAGCTCTTCTTTTTAACCCATACATTCAGCCTATTTGCAGTATAATCAAGGGTTATAGCATCTATTTGTATGCCGATGATATTATGTTATACACCCAAATCAACACCAAACTATCACTGGAAAAAATAGAGGAATGCTTCAACACATCACATCTTGGTTGGGGGACCACAACCTTCAAGTAAATTATAAAAAAACAGAAATATTAATTATAACAAAAGGCAACTCCTTCAATCCACCAGAATCAACCAAGTTGAAAGATGCAAATATCCAAGTTAAAAAAGAGGTGAGATACTCGGGAGTCATGCTAGATCACCAACTCAGTTTCTCCAAACATGTCAGCAACATAACCAAGTCCATCTACTCAAAGCTAAAAATGCTACAACATTTAAGACCTCTCCACAAGTGACTTCAGAACAGCAGTCCAGGCAATGATCTTCCCACACTTGGATTTCTGCAATGCATTACTAATAGGTCTCCCAAAACAAGTCATCCGCCAACTTCAACTAGCACAAAATATAGCGGATAGAGTAATTGCACAAGCCCCAATCAAAAATCACATTACCCCAATATTAAAACATCTCCATTGGCTACCAATAGAAAGCAGAATAAAATTCAAGGCTACTCACACAATATTCAAAACCCTCCAAACAGAAACACCAAACTACCTGAAGACGCTTATTCTAACCACCCCGGAAAACAGACCACGGAGAAACAGAAACAAAAACTCAGTGAATACAGGACATGCAAGTCCTCCACAACAAAGAGAGCCTTCTCTCTCTACGCACCAATCCTGTGGAATTCACTGCCTGAAGACTTAAAAGACTCTAAGGACCCAAACACTTTCCACAAACTACTAAAAACATGTGTGTTCAAGGAACATTTTGGGGAGATAATTACTTAATAAAAAAAACTTTATTAAAGGCTAGCTGTAATACCAAACAATTCCAAACAAATCCAACCCCTCGCCAATATTATTAGTCACAATCCACAATATTTATTAATCTCATTGTAATCAAAAGTTCATATTTCACTCCTTAGATATGATCTTACTTCATTCATGAATATAGTTCATATCTGAAATTATTTCCTTTAATCCTCATCATTCCTTTTTACAAATGTTCCCTGTATAAAGTGTTAAATTTGTTAATGTGTTAAATTGTTAATTTTCTTAATATTGTTAAATGCACTATATCAAACTTTGCTCAATGTAAACCGCTTTGATTCATGAAAAGCGATAAATAAGCACAAATAAATAATAAAACAGGATATCCTGATAGTCAACGGGCGACTGAAATGCAAAAGTTGGCAACAAAAAAGATGCAAAGTGGTTGGAAAATATGGACTTGGCAAAAAAAATGAAGCTGGAGAAAGACTGATTGAATTCTGCAAGACCAATGATCTATTAATCTCAAACACCTTCTTCCAGCAACACAAGCACCAACTGTACATGTGGATGTCACCCAATGAATTGTACAAAAATCAAATTGACTACATTTGTGAAAGTCAAAACCTGGAGCTGACTGTGGTACTACTAGTATGCAAATTCAAACTAAAGTTGAAAAAGAGCAAGCCATTCATGAATGTAGCAAAATATGACCTTGAGAATATACCACTGGAATTTAAAGACTGCCTATGAAGTCAAGTTGTTGCTTTAGGTACAAATGAAAACTCCAGAAGAGTTATGGGATGACATCAAGAAGGTTGTGTTGGAAGAAAGTGAGAAGTCTCTAAAAAAGGTGAAAAAGAAAAAATGGGCAAAATGAATGACCGAAGAAACTCTGAAAATTGCCCTGAAACAGAGAAGCTAAAGCCAGAGGAGAAAGAGAGGCAATCACAGAATTCAACAGAGATTTCCAAATGCAGCAAGACAAGACAAGGAGAAGTACTATAATGACGCATGCAAGGAGAATAGAATCAGGAGGAGTAGCCTAATGGTTCAGAACACTGGCTTGGAAACCCAGAAACCAGGGTTCAATTCCCACTAGCACTCCTTGTGGCCTTGGGCAAGTCACTTAACCCTCCATTGCCTCAGAAAAATCCAAGTTACCAATGTCCCTGTTTAATGTACATTACCAAGTTTAAGTTTCAATGTAAACCGCTTTGATTGAAATGATAAAGTGGTATATAAAACCTGTTAAATAAATAAATCATGTATAAACCTGAGCTCTGTATTTTATTTAAACTAATTTGTGAGATACTGAATTGTAAACTGCCCTGGTGCAATGAAGGGCAGTATATAAAGTTCAGCAATAAAGATAAAGATTAGAGGAAGAACAAGATCAACTTTCCGAAAGCTATGAGAATTAAAGAGAAAACTCTAGCCTCGAATTGGAATGCTACAAGATGCTCAGGGATCCATGTTGAATGATGCTGAGAAGATCAAGAAAAGATGGAAAGAATATAAAGTCATTATACCATAAAGATCAAGTGGACCAACAGTCATTTCAACCTGTACCTTATGATCAGGAATCATTGGTGATGAAAGAAGAAGTCGAAGCAGCATTGAAAGCTTTATCAAAAAACAAAGCACCAGGCATTGATGGCATTCCCATTGAAGTTTTGCAGCAATTTGATGCAGTTGCTACCATACTTACAAGGCTCTGCCAGGAAATTTGGAAGACAACATCATGGCCAACTGATTGGGTAAGATCTGTGTTTATACCAATACTAAAAAAAGGTGATCCAACACACTGTGGAAATTATCGCACCATCATGCTGATTCCACATGCCAGCAAGATTCTACTCAAGATTATTCAGCAAAGGCTACAACCATACTTGGAACGAAAATGGCCTTAAGTGCAAGGGGGGTTCAGGAAAGGGCGAGGAACGAGAGACATCATTGTAGATATGAGATGGATCCTTGAAAAGGCAAAGGAATACCAAAAGGATATCTATATGTGTTTTATCAACTACAGCAAGACTTTTGACTGTGTAAACCATGAGAAACTCTGGGCCACATTAAGAAGCATGAGTACACCTGATGGTTCTCTTGCACAACTTTTGCATTAATCAAGAAGCAACAGTTTGTATGAAACAAGGAGAAACAGAATGATTTAAAATTAGCAAAAGTGTATGACAAGGCTGCATATTTTCCCCCTATCTGTTCAATTTATATGCAGAACAAATCATCAGAGAAGCAGGACTGTATGAAGATAACCAAGATGTGAAGATTGGTGGAAGACTCTTCGCTATGCTGATGATACCATATTACTGCCTGAAAGGGAAGATGATCTGAAACATTTGCTTCTCAAGATCAAGGAAGATGGTCTTAAAATAGGCCTGCACCTTAATGTAAAGAAAACAAAGATCTTGACAAGTGGCAAAACCAATAAGTTCATCGTTGATGGAGAAAAATTGAAATAGTTGACAACTTTAACCTACTTGGATCAACTATCAGTAAAGAAACAATAAGAAGTCAAGACATCCAATGACACACTGCTCTTGGCAAAATGGCTATGAAGGATCTAGACAAGATTCTCAAGAGCAGAATTGTCTCTCTCCATACAAAGATTTGACTTGTTCAAGCCATGGTATTTTCAATAACATCATATGGATGCGAAAGCTGGACAGTGAAAAAGATAGACATGAAGAAAATTTGATGCCTTTGAATTATGGTGCTGGCGATGATTACTGTGTATACCATGAACTGCCCAAAGAACAAACCAGTCAGTACTAGAGGAGATCAAACCTAAGCTTTTTTTAGAAGCTCAGATGACAAGACTTTGAGATCATTAGAGAAAGACATCATGCTTGGCAAGGTAGAAGGTCAACACTAAAGAGGAAGGCCAGCTATGGCCTTCTATCAATAATGAGCCGCCTGACTGAAAACCGAACACAGTTTAGGACAACTATCCAGAGGGTCGCCCTGCATCGACTCAATGGCACTTAACAACAACAACAGGCTGGTTTTACGGCAATTGCATATGCTCCCTGTGAAACTTAGAGCAGAGTTAAAAGTGCTAGTCTTGATTTTGTGTGTTGCAAGGATTAACCTCATGTCCATATGTACCTGCCAGGGCATTGCGTTTGCAGGGTGATAAGTTGTTGTATGGGGAAGGTGCAGCATCATGACAGGGCCTTTTTTGACGCTCTGTTTGTTTGACATGAGCATTTTAAGGGATTTGAAGGTGTTTCAGAAGGGCTAAAAACCTAACATAGTAACATAGTATATGCCAGCAGATAAAGACCAGTATAGTCCATTTAGTCTGCCCAGCAAGGCGGCAAGAGTAGGTGCACTTGCCGCTCCATGCAGGTCACCTCTCTCCATGCCGTTTAGGGGTGTACCCACCGCTCCGTGTAAGTCACCCCTATTTGTTCAGATATAAGAGATAGTTATGCTTATTTTGATTTTATCCTGTTGCTATAAAGGGATCCACTATGCCTGTCCCAAGCCATTTTGAATTCTGTCACTGTGTTTGCCCCACCATTTCCATCGGAAGGGTATTCCAAGCATCCACCACCCTTTCAGTGAAAACGTATTTCCTGGCATTGCCTTTCAGTTTACCCCCTTGCAGCTTCCTGTTATGCCCTCTAGTTTTACAGCTTCCCTATTTTTGAAAGCATGCTTTTGTTGATTGTCTTTTTAATTCTTTATTGATGAAGTCTTGGGGATTTGTATTTCTCGCTGTTGTAAATCATACCGAGTGGATCATAAGTGTAGCAAATAAGTTTAATAATGCCAATGTTTCTGCCGAAGGTATCATAGTATAAGCTCCAAAAGCAAGCAGAAGCAGGCACCAGCTACTTAGCACCCTAGGCAGTTGCCTGTTTTGCATATATAATTCCTGGATAGAGAAGTTACTATCAATATCCACAACTGTGACCTATGAGAGTCCAACAGCACACCCAGACTGGGATAGGGCTGAGGCAGGCTTTGATCACACCGCGGATGTTATCTGTATATTTTCAGCACATGCGCCATCTGTGGCAAGCACTTAGCAGTTCTCAACATCCATCCCACTAGTGAAGGAGGCAGCTGTACTAATTTCATTCTACCAGGGATTGCTAATGAGTCTGATTCATGTTCTAACATTTGAAGTGTTATAGATGCAGATAGCAGATCTCTACATGTA
This sequence comes from Ichthyophis bannanicus, assembly GCA_033557465.1. Taxonomy (NCBI): domain Eukaryota; kingdom Metazoa; phylum Chordata; class Amphibia; order Gymnophiona; family Ichthyophiidae; genus Ichthyophis; species Ichthyophis bannanicus. Next base: position 198,631,227 of record CM066045.1, read on the forward strand.
GCAACCACTCTGCTCATTTATATTTTAATCAGTCAAAGCTGGTTTCCTCTCAGCCACTTCCTGTGATACTCTGTCAACATTCAGAAACCGTTTTCTTAACACTTGGTCAGATCTTTCAGATGAACATTTCCTCCTCTGACGTAGATGCACATTGTTGCAGCAAAGTGGAAGATGAGGAAAGAGGGAGGGAGGCTGTACCGTAGGGTGTGCTAGACTCATGAGACAATGGGAAGCAGGGAATGCTTCTATCTGTGCCCTTCTCTTCCACTGCCAACTCCAGACTTCAATCCTTCCACCTTGCTGCTCCTTACCTGAGTCTGTGTGTCAGGCTTCATCTCTGGCCCTTTTCAAATCCAGGCTAAAAACTCACCTCTTCAAGGCTGCTTTTGGATCCAGAGGTTCTACCTGTTCTTGGTAAGGGGGCAAAAAGGCTGCATCGCATTAACAGCTTTAATACATGGCTCCAGACCTGGTGCAGATTTATTGGCGACAGATTTATTCAGATTTATTGGCGACTGGGGTAACAGATGGAACAACAAGAGACTATACTGTGCTGATGGACTACATCTCTCTGTCGCAGGAAAAAGAATCCTAAGTGAAAAATTCAAGCAATGTGTGGATATGCATTTAAACTAGAAAAATGGGGTGACGGATGTAGAAGGTCAAGCGTTACTTAGACAAATGGTGATGGAACCAACCAGGGAAAGCTCAACTCTCGATCTAGTGCTCACCAATGGTGATAGTGTGTCGAATGTCTGCGTGAGTGCCCCTGTGAGCAGCAGCGATCATCACACGGTGTGGTTTGAGATAAAAGCCATGGTACAGGCCAATCATAGCAAGCTCAAAGTCCTAAACTTCAAAAACACCGACTTCAATAAAATGGCCAAGTACCTAAAGGAGGAGCTGACAGGGTGGAAGGAGATAAGGGAAGTGGAATTGCAATGGGCTAAACTAAAGGTGGCAATAAATGGGGCAACAGATAAATATGTAAGAAAAGTAAACAAAAACAAGAGGAGAAGAAAACCTGTTTGGTTTTCCAAAGAAGTGGCTGCTCAAATAAAGGCAAAAAACACAGCTTTCACAAAATTCAAAAGCTCACAAACAGAGGAATACAGAAATGAATACAGGATCAAACTCAAAGAGACAAAAAGAGAAATAAGGATAGCAAAATCAAAGGCAGAGGAAAAGATGGCTAAAGATGTTAAGTGTGGCGACAAAACTTTCTTCAGGTATATTAGGGAAAGGAAGAAGATCAGAGGCGGAACTGCAGGACGAACTCATGGAAAGTGACAATGAAAAAGCGAAATTGCTAAACGAATACTTCTGCTCTGTTTTTACTAAAGAAAGTCCTGGAGAAGGACCTCCTGTGACTCACAAATATAAAAATGGGAATGAAGTAGATACCACGCCATTCAAAGAAGATGAAGTGTTAGAACAACTTGCAAAACTGAAAGTGGACAAGGTATGGGACCAGATAGGATACATCCCAGGATACTGAAAGAGCTCAGGGAGGTTCTTGCAGGGCCGTTAAAGGACGTTTTCAACAGATCCTTGGAAATAGGAGAGGTTCCTCAGGACTGTAGAATGGCTGATGTTGTACCTCTACACAAAAGTGGTGACAGGGAAGAAGTGTCAAACTACAGGCCCGTGAGCCTTACCTCGGTGGCGGAAAAAGTAATGGAGGTGCTCCTGAAAGAGCGAATAGTGAACTTTCTCAAAACCAACAGAATGCAAGATCCGTGGCAACATGGTTTTACTGAAGGATGATCCTGCCAAACAAATCTGATTCAGTTCTTCGACTGGGTGACCAGGGAACTGGATCAGGGGCATGCGATGGATGTCATCTACCTGGATTTCACCAAAGCCTATGATACTGTTCTTCATAGGAGGCTTATCAATAAACTCAGTAGCTTGGGGATGGATCCCAAGATAGTAAATTGGATCAAAAATTGGTTGACTAACAGATGACAGAAGGTGATGGTAAATGGAGCTCACTCAGATGAAGGGAAGGTGATTAGCGGGGTGCCCAGGGATCGGTCCTGGGCCCGGCACTGTTCAATGTATTTGTGAGTGATATTGCTGAAGGACTGAACGGAAAAGTCTGTCTTTTTGCAGATGACACAAAAATTTGCAACAGAGTGAACTCCCCCAAGGGAGTGGTTAACATGAGGAAAGATCTACAAAAGCTGGAAGAATGGTCTAATGCTTGGCAATTACGATTTAATGCAAAGAAGTGTAGAGTCATGCACATGGGTAGCAGAAATCCAAGGGAAATGTACGCAATAGGGAGTGAGAGGTTGGTGTGCACTGATCAGGAGAAAGACCTTGGTGTGATTATTTCTGAAGATCTCAAGGTGGCAAAACAGTGCGACAAGGCGGTGGCAAAAGCCAGGAGGATGTTGGGCTGCATACAAAGAGGAATTACCAGCAGAAAGGAAGAGGTACTTATGCCACTGTACAAGTCACTGGTGAGGCCTCACTTGGAATACTGTGTTCAGTTTCAGAGACCATATCTTGCAAAGGATGTAAAAAGACTGGAAACTGTTCAGACGAAGGCGACCAAAATGATTTGGAGCCTGCGTCAGAAGCCTTATGAGAAGAGACTTGAAGACCTAAACATGTACACTTTGGAGGAGAGGAGGGACAGGGAAGATATGATTCAGACCTTTAAATACTTAAAGGGAAATAATGAATAAACAAACCTCTTCCAAAGACGGGGAAGCTGTAAAACTAGAGGGCACAACAGGAAGCTGCAAGGTGGTAAATTGAAAGGCAATGTCAGGAAATACTTTTTCATGGAAAGGGTGGTGGATGCTTGGAACGCCCTCCCGATGGAAGTGGTGGGGGCAAATACAGTGACGGAATTCAAAATGGCATGGGACAGACACAGTGGATCCCTTTACAGCAACAGGATAAAATCAAAATAAATTGAACCATCTAAATTCTCAACAAATAGGGGTGTCCTACATGGAGTGGTGGGTTCACCCCTAAACAAAGACATGTGGAGGGGTGGCCTGCACGGAGCAGCAGGTGCAACTACTCTTGCCATCATACTGGGCAGACTAGATGGACCATACTGGTCTTTATCTGCTGTCATTTACTATGTTACTATGATTCGCTTAGTCTCCCTTGTGTTACCTTACGCCTAGATGTATCCTTGTCTTCAGCTGTTGTTTGTCTGTCTTATCTAGACTGTAAGTTTTGATGAGCAGGTGTCATCTTTTACATGTGCATGTACAGCGTTGTATATGCCTTCTTTTGTTTTTTCTTTTTAGTGCTGATTCCTGGCGACTCAGCTGCCTCTGGGTTTTCTTGGCAATGTATCACTAGAGGTCGATTGCCGACTTTTTCTTCCGAGGCAATGGAGGGTAATGTGACTTGCACTGGGGGAGGAGGAGGCAGAGAAGGAAGTAGGATCTGTGTAAACATTAGGCAAACTGCGTGGTTACCTAGGGCAACAGCTATTTGGGGGTGGCAAAAAGCAGCTGCTGTCAAAGTAAAACATTACGAGTGTTTGAAAAAAGTGTTATTGGACTGATTTTTATTTATGGGCAATTTGAGATTTACCTGGGTAAATGACTTTTGAGATTTACTCTCATTATGTATGTACGAAACAAACTTTTCTGTTTCCTCAGTCAGGGTAGGTGAAGGGAAGGGTTGGTGGATGGCAGGTGGGCAGTCGGGTAGGGTGATGGGGGGGGGTTGGGGTTTTTAGTATTGGTATGTTAGCATTTTTGTTTTTAGATTGTACATCACCTTGAATGTCTTCAGACATGTGATGAGATAGAAATATTTTTTAAATAATAAATAAATAAATATGTAAAAGTAGAAAGTTGATTAAAGTACCCTTTTCACGGGATTATTTTTCATACTCCTTAACTGTCTCCCCTCGTACCAGCACCCTCACTCCTCCCCTCCTTATCTCCCCTTTACCATCCTCACTTCCCCCTCCATTCTGTCTTTTACCCTATCATCAGCTCTTCAGCTTCACCGCTTTCTCCCTCTCATTCAACCAACTCCTCTCTCTCTAAGGCAACCTCAACCTCGTTTCTGCCGCACTGTCTCCTTTCTACCCCATAATCTGCTACTCCTCCTCCTCCTCTCATCCAGAGATATCAACCCAAATCCTGGCCCCCCTAGATTTCTGTCTCACTCTGAGAAGAGATCTTCACGCAACACCTCTAATCTTATCCATATTCCTCCCCTTTCCCCTTCCACTCTCCCTTTCTCATGCGCCATGTGGAACGCACACTCTGTCTCTAATAAACTTGCTTTTACTCATGATCTCTTTATCTCTAATGCTCTCCATCTTCTTGCTCTAACTGAGGCCTGGCTCCTCCCAGATGATACTGCATCTACTGCTGCTCTCTTTCAGTTCTCCCACATGCCTTGTCCCACTGGCCGTGATGGTGCTGTTGAGCTTTTACTTTCTCCCTCCTGCCAATTCCAACCCCTCCTGCTGCTTCAGTCTCACTTCTTTCTCTCTTTTGAAGTCCACTCCATCTGCCTTTTCACTCCACTTCCTCTCCGGGTAGCTGTTATTTATCGACCTCCTGACAAGTCTGCTTCTACCTTTCTCACTGACTTTGACTCGTGGCTTTCCTTCTTTCTGGATTCCTCTTCCCCCACTCTTATTCTTGGGAATTTTAACATTCATGTCAATAACCCCTCTGATCCTTATGCCTTAAAGCTCCTCTCCCTTACCTCCTCGTTTGACCTCCAACTTTGTTCCACTGCCCCCACTTACCAGCATGGCCACTGCCTTGACCTGATATTTTCGTCTAGTTCCTTATCCTCGAACTTCTGTAGCTCAGTTCTTCCCTTATCTGACCATCACCTTTTAAGCTTTAATCTTCATCACCCACTGCCTCAGCCTCGTCATGTCTCCTCCAACCTATTTAGAAATCTTCATGCTATTGATCCCTTGGCTCTCTCTTCCACTATTTCTTCATCTCTTTCTTCCACTATGTCATCTAAGTCTGTTGACGAGGCAGTAACTTCTTATAATGCTGCACTCTCCTCGGCTCTGGATGCTATCGTCCTGTGAAACGTTCTGCACCCCAGCCCTGGCTTTCATCCACTACCCGCTATCTACGTTCCAGTGCCCGTTCTGCTGAGCATCCTTGGCTCAAATCCTGCTTCCCTGCAGATTTTCTAAACTTCAAATTCATGCTTGTCTCTTTCCAGTCAGCCATAGCTCTTACCAAACAAGACTACTATGTCCGTCTGACTAACTCTCTTGCCTCTGATCCTCGCCGTCTCTTTACTACTCTCAGCTCTCTCCTCAAAGTGCCTCCGCCTCTGATCCCTCCCTCTCTTTCTGCCCAAACCCTGGCTGACTATTTCAATGACAAAATCCACAAAATCACCCTCCAATTCCCCACAAAGTCAGCTACTACCCCTCCTCCTCCTCCTCCTCTTCACTCCTAACTCCCCCCCTCCCCACCTCTGCTACCCTCTCTTGCTTTCCTGTGATCTCTGAAGAGGAAACTGCACAACTTCTTTCTTCCTCCAAACTCACCACCTGCTTCTCTGATCCTATCCCCACCAGTTTCCTATGCCCCATCTCCTCCATCTCTCATATTCTCAACCTATCGCTCTCCACTGCAACAGTCCCTGCAGACTTCAAGCATTCTGTGGTCACATCTCTCCTCAAGAAACCCTCACTTGATCCCCACTTGTCCTAATTATCGACCCATCTCCCTCCTTCCCTTCACTTCTAAACTACTTGAACGTGCGGTTCACCACCTCTGCCTCGACTTCCTCTCCTCTCATGCCCTCCTGGATCCCTTACAGTCTGGCTTTCGTCCTTTACACTATACTGAAACGGCTCTTGCCAAAGTCTCCAGTGACTTGTTCCTGGCAAAATCCAAGGGTCTTTACTCTGTTCTCATCCTTCTTGACCTCTCTGCTGCTTTTGACACTGTTGACCACAACCTTCTCCTCGATACCCTGTCCTCACTTGGTTTTAAGGGCTCTGTACTATCCTGGTTCTCCTCCTATCTCTCCCATCGCTCTTTACGTGTATGTTCTGGTGGCTCCTCCTCCTCTGCTACCCCAGTCCAAGTTGGTGTACCCCAAGGATCTGTCTTGGGTCTGCGCCTTTTCTCTCTCTATACCCAGTCTCTTGGTGCGCTTATCTTTTCCCATGGCTTTCAGTACCATCTGTATGCTGATGACTCCCAGATCTACCTCTCTACGCCTGAAATCTCTCCGGCAATTCAGACCCGGATCTCTGCCTGCCTTTCTGACATTGCTGCCTGGGTGTCTCACCGCCACTTGAAATTGAACATGGCCAAGACTGAACTTCTTATCTTTCCCCCAAAAACCTCCCCTCCTCTTCCTCCTTTCTCAGTCTCTGTGGATAACTCTGTACTCCTTCCTGTTCCATCGGCCCGCAATCTGTGGGTTGTCTTTGACTCCTCTCTCTCTTTCTCCACACATATCCATCTGATAGCTAAGACCTGCCATTTCTTTCTCTACAACATCAGCAAAATCTGTCCTTTCCTTTCTGAACACACTTATCCACTCCTTAATCACCTCCCGTCTTGACTACTGTAACCTACTCCTTGCTGGTTTCCCTTTGAATCATCTCTCTCCCCTTCAATCTGTTCAACACTCTGCTGTGCGGCTAATCTTCCGCCAGCCTCATCATGCCCATATTACTCCTCTTCTCAAGTCACTTCATTGGCTACCTATCCAATTCCACCTCCAGTTCAAATTTCTCCTGCTGACCTATAAATGCATTCACTCTGCGGCTCCTCACTACCTTTCTTCTCTTATCTCTCCTTACAACCCCCCCTCTCGGGAACTCCACTCTTCTAGCAAACTGCTTCTATCTATGCCCTTCTCTTTTACTGCTAACTCCGGACTTCACTCCTTTCACCTTGCTGCACCTTACGTCTGGAACAAACTACCTGTGTCTGTACACAAGGCAACTTCTCTAACCCTCTTCAAATCCAGGCTGAAAACTCACTTCTTCGTTGCTGCTTTTGGATCTTGACTCACCTCATCTCCATTTTTTTTGCCCTTGTTTTATCCGTGCCTACACCTTCTGTGTTTGTGTTGACTAGATTGTGAGCTCTTATGAGCAGGGACTATCTCTTACATGTCTGTATAGCGCTGCATATGACTTGTAGCGCTATACAAATGCTCAGTAGTAATAGTAGTAGTAGTGTTGATCTGATCATGATTGTTGACTTTAATTATCAAAATTGTGGTGTAAGAGAAGCTTAGAAGCCTGAAAGATAATTTGTGGAGAGAGGGGAGGGCTGGCAAGGCTGAAGGTTCATCTAGAGCGCCCAATACCCTTGTACAAGCTCTGCTAGGAAATGTTTCACTGGTGACTGAGGAGTACTCTAGTAGCTAGAATAGCAAGATAAGGAGTAAGGAAACCAGCTTCATATTCTGCTTCTCTTTCTCACCTCAGGCAAGTCTCTTAACCCTCCATTGCCTCAGGTACAAACTTAGATTGAATGTCCTTCAAGGACAGGGAAATAACTACTGTACCTGACTGTAACTCGCCCTGAGCTACAAATGAAGACACCCAAATTACATCTAAATACATTCAAGTAGAAGAGGTACTGATTTGGGTTTCCCTTAGGTCCTTTCATTAATAGCTGAGGGTTAGTTACATTAGGTATGGGAGGTATTGATTTGGGTTTAGCTCATTGGTAGCTGAGGGTTACAGTTGTAGTCATCATATTAACACCCTTGCATTTTAGGTAGTTTGTGTACAATATCTTGAGAAATAAATGGAAATATTTCAACTGCACGTCATTATAATATTTTAATAATATGTTCAAAAGTATATAACAAAAAAGATGTCTGTGCAACTTACATATTGTAATTTCTCAGAAACAAAATATGACCTGGGCAGGATTAATGGCACCCTTCACTAATATTAGGTTGCACAACCCTTGGCAGTGATGACAGCCTCTAAACATTTATTGTAGCCATCTATAAGTTTTGTACATCTGTCCGCTGGTAGTTTCTCCCACTCTTCAACTGCGATTTGTTCCAGCTCATGAATGTTTCCAGAATTCCAGCTCTTTCCAAAAGTTCTCGATTGCAATGCATCAGGACTCATTGCTGGCCAGTTTAAAACAGACCGTTTACGAGGGGTGCCAAAAAAGAAACAAGACTGTCCCATAAATGTCTTATTACAAAATCTACAGACAAATTATGCATTGTCCCGTTCAAAGTAACCCCCCCTCCCCCCTCCCCTGAGTTAATGCACTTCTACATTCGCTTCTGCCACAAACGGAAGCACTCGGTAAAGTCCTCCTCATTGAGGTCCCTCAGCTCCCTCATCACAGTGGCCTTGATCTCTTCTACAGAGGTGAAATGAGTTCCTTTGAGAACAGTCTTCAGCCTGGGGAAGAGCCAGAAGTCACACAGTGCGAGATCTGGGGAATAAGGAGGGTGGTCGAGAGCTGTGATCTGTTTGTTGGCTAAGAATTGCCTCACACTGAGCGCGGTGTGTGCAGGTGCGTTGTCGTGGTAGAGCAGCCACAACTTGTCTCTCCACAGAGCCCACCTGCTGCGCCAAACCCGGTCATGGAGGCGATTGAGGACCTGCTGGTAGAAGTGCTGGTTGACTGTCTGACCCTCAGGCACAAACTCATGATGGACCTTTCCCTTCTGGTCGAAGAATGTGATCAGCATGACCTTGATCCTTGATTTGGACATGCGTGCCTTCTTGGGTCTGGGTGACAGTCGAGTCTTCCACTGCAGGCTCTGTCTCTTGCTTTCACGGTTGTACTGGAAGACCCAAGTCTCGTCTCCTGTGATGACTCGGCCAACGAACTCCAACTTAACCAGAAATTTCAAGTTTATTCTTTGCTCCATATTTCTGCCACCTCCAGTTACATGACAACGCGATGGAGCAGTGTGCTACAAAAAGACCTGAAAACGAAAAACAGAGTGAGAGAGATGAAAAATATTATAGAAGAATAGTGGCAAGATGTTGTACAACACAGTGACATAAGCGGTTAGCCAATTGGCATTGACTCATGGGCATGGCTGCCACAGTCTCGTTTCTTTTTTGTCACACCTTGTATTCCTTTCTAACCATTCTTTTGTACTTTTGGATGTATGTTTTGGGCCATTGTCCTGCTGGAGCACCCATGACCTTAGACCCAGACCTAGTTTGTTGACACTAGGTAGCACATTTCACTCAAAAATACCTTGGTAGTCCTCTGATTTCATGATTCCTTTAATATATTCCAGGCCTCCAGTTCCTGAGGCAGTAAAACAGCCCCACAACATTATGGAACCTCCTCCATATTTAACAGCAGGAAGGGTGTTTTTCCTTATAAGCTTCAGGCCCACTTTTCAAAAGCCTTTACATGGGTAACTTACATGCACAGATGCTATCCACTTAGCATTGGAGCATGTTGGGGGTGTTCCAGGGCGGCGCAGAGGTGGGCCATGGCACTATCTGTGTGGCACTGATTTTGGATGCTACACAGGTAGCGCTCTGGCGTGGGAAAACCTTGACTACCTTTAAGGCACTGGGGCTAACCGTGTAGCATTGAAAATCGGTGTTAAACGGGTAGCTGCTTCAGCTACCTGGCTGTGTGGCGACACCCGGATTTTCAATGCCAGGGACACATAAGACCCCGGCATGGAAAATCCGGGTTAGGCGAGAGGTGGGCAGGCTATGCACCGACGCAGCACATAGCACCACCCAGCTCAAAATCGGGCACTTCATTTCTTCGCCTGTAAATGTATCGCTGGTCTACATCAGAACAAACTCTGGAAACCATTACTGGAGGATGCAGTAAAAGCTCTTAGAGTAGCTGGGTTTAAAAAAGGTTTGGATAAGTTCCTGGAGGAAAGGTCCATAAACCATTATTAAAGGGGACAGGGGAAAACCACTGCTTACCCCGATATAAGCAATGTGGAATCCTTTCATCGGTAGCTGAGGGGTAGTTACATCAGGTGTGGGATGTACTGATTTGGGTTTAGCTCAGATCCTTTTATTGATAGCTGAGGATTAGTTACATTAGATATAGGAAGTATTGATTTGGGTTTAGCTCAGGCCCTGTCAGTGGTAGCTGAGGGTTAGTTACATCAGGTCAAAAATGCAATGTGTGCCTTTGAGTCAATGCTGACTGTGGGTGACCCAGCAGCTCCTGGCTTTTCTTGGCAATATTACTGGAAGTAGATTGCTGGCCTTTCTTCTGAAGTTACGCTTCAAGAGGGAGATATCTCTCACGGCAAAAACTTCCGACAAAAAATATTGTGGTGATTAGAATTTTAGTTTAAGTCACTATTTATTCACTCGAAGTGGGTAGTAAGGATATGTAACAGAGTGAAGGGTCATTGTAATTAGGTTATGGCCTTTCTTCTGAGGCAGTGAAGGGTTAAGTGACTTGCCCAAGGTGTGTTAGTGTGAATTGAACCCTGGTCTCATGGTTCTAAGCCAGTGCTCTAAACACCAGGCTACTCCAGGAGGTATTGAGTTCGGTTGAGCTCAGTCCTATTTATTGCTAGCGGAGGGTTAGTTGCATCAGGTACCAGAGAAACCAATTTGGATTTAGCACAGGCCTGTACAGTAGTAGCTGAGGATTAGTATTTAAGTGCAGGGTCGGTTCTCAAGAGGACGAATTACAGAGGCCCAGATCTTAGAACTTTAGAAATCAGCAGTAATTAATATTTCACTGCATAACTTTATCTGAAGGCTAAGGAAAATAATTAAATATGGGGCTAGGATTTCTTTTCATGCTATTCCTTATTTATACGTTTAACAGTTTTTATATACCGCCTTTCATATTAGCAAAGCAGTTTACATTGAAAATCAAGGGTACATTGAACAGTGAAAAATCAAACAGTGTAACAAGGATAACTATATACAACAGTAACTATGTGTAACAGAAGCAACTATGTACAAGAGATTGTCTTGGAGTGGAACATTTTGTTCAGGTTCCAGGGCTATAAAAACTCCTGAAATAGGAAGGTCTTTAGTCTTTTTCTGAAGTCCCCGCCATCTTCGATATCTCTCAGGATATTAGGGAGCGAGTTCCATAATGTGGGTCCACATATTGAGAAAGCTCTCTGGCACATTACATAGAAACATAGAAACATGATGACAGAAAAAGACCACATGGCCTATCTAGTCTGTCCTTCCATATCAACAACTACAACAGTCCACTTTTTACCTTTAGAGATCCTCTGTGTTTGTCCCATGCTTTTTTGAATTCAGTTACTGTCCTCATCTCTGCCACCTCCACTGCGAGACTATTCCACAGATCCACCACTCTTTCCGTAAAGAAATATTTCCACATATCACTCCTGAATCTATCTCCCTTCACCCTCATCCCATGTCCCCTCGTAGCAGAACTTGCTTTCAATTGAAAGAGGCTCTCTTCCTGAACATTTATGCCACGGAGGTATTTAAACATCTCAATCATATCACCTCTATCCCGCCGCCTTTCCTCTAAGGTGTACATGTTAAGATTCTTAAGTCTGTCCTCATATGCTTTATAATGAAGCCCATTAATCATTTTAGTAGCCACCCTCTGCACCGACTCCATCCTGTTCACATCCTTTTGAAGGTGCGGTCTCCAGAATTGCACACTATATTCCAAATGAGGTCGCACCAAAGACTTATACAGGGGCATTATCACCTCCTTTTTTCTGCTAGCCATTCCTCTCCGTATGCACCCAAGCATCCTTCTAGATTTTGCCGTCGCCTTTTCTACCTGTTTAGCTACTTTAAGATCATCAGACACAACCACGCCTAGGTCCCGCTCTTCTTTAGTGGACAAAAGTACTTCACCTCCTATACTGTATTGCTTCCTTGGATTGCTGCAGCCCAAATGCATGACCTTACATTTTTTAACATTAAATCCCAACTGCCAAATTCTAGACCATTCTTCAAGCTTAGCTAGATCCCTCCTCATGTTATCTACACCTTCCTGGGTGTCTACTCTATTGCAGATTTTGGTATCATCTGCAAAGAGGCAAACCTTACCCGACAGCCCTTCTGCTATATCACTAACAAAGATGTTAAAAAGAATCGGACCAAGGACAGATCCCTGGGGCACACCACTGGTAACATCCGTCTCCTCAGAGTGAGCTCCATTTACTTGTACTCTTTGTCGCCTCCCACCCAACCAATTTCTAACCCAAGCAGTAACTTTAGGGTCCATCCCTAGGGTGCTCAGTTTGTTTATAAGTCGCCTGTGAGGAACAGTGTCAAAGGCTTTACTGAAATCTAAATACACCACATCTAGAGCTCTCCCTCGGTCCAACTCCCTGGTCACCCAGTCAAAGAAATCAATCAGATTTGTCTGACAAGACCTGCCTCTGGTGAATCCATGCTGACTCGGATCCTGTAATCCGCTAGACTCTAGAAACCTCACTATTTTCTCTTTCAGCAGCATTTCCAATAATTTACTCACCACCGAAGTTAAACTAACCGGCCTGTAGTTTTCAACCACATCCTTACTTCCGCTTTTGTGTAAAGGCACCACATGAGCCTCTCTCCAGTCCTTTGGCACCACTCCCGACTCCAACGAGGCATTGAAAAGGTCAGTCAAGTGGAGTAGCTAGAACGTCCCCAAGTTCCCTCAGTATTCTAGGGTGTATCCCATCCGGTCCCATCGCTTTGTCTACTTTAAGTTGAGCTAGTTTCTCACGAACACAGTCCTCTGAAAATTGTTCAAGATGTCCCTCGCTTCTGTTCCTATTTGTGGGTGTTTTCTGAGGTCCTGCTCCTGGTTCTTCATCTGTGAACACAGAACAAAAATATTTGTTAAGCAATTCCGCTTTATCCTTATCAGCTTCTACATTTTCCCCCCCCCCCCTACACCCTTGAGTCTGACAATACCACTTTTGCCCTTCCTCTTATCACTAATATATCTGAAAAATGTCTTATCCCCCCCCCCCCCCCATTTTATTGCATTGGCTATTTCCTCCTCCTTTTGGATCTTTAGCTTCTTGACTACTTTGCTAGCTTCTCTAAGTTTTTCCAAATACAGATGCCTGTCTTCCTCTCTCTGTGATCTCTTGTATTTCATGAAGGCCTCCCTCTTTTTCTTCACTTTTTCAGCTACTTCCTTAGAAAACCATAGCGGTCTCCTTTTCCTTTTGCCTTTATTTACCATTTTAACAAAAAGGTTGGTTGCACTTAAAATATCCCCTTTCAGTTTTGCACACTGTTTTTCTACATTTCCCCAGCTGTTGCCATCCCGCTAAAGACTCCCTGAGGTATTGGCCCATCTTGGCAAAGTTAGTTTTCCTAAAGTTTAAGACCCTCGATTTTGAATGGATTCTAACAGCCCTAGTCCAAATACTGAACCACACCATCTGGTGATCACTGGATGTAAAATGATCTCCCACTATAACATCAGAAACACTTTTACCACTGGTAAGCACCAAGTCCAGTATGGCCCCTTCACGTGTGGGGTCTGTTACCAATTGCCTGAATAGTTCTCCCTATAGAGAATCCAGGATCTCCTTACTTCTACATGATAATGCCGCAGGAATGTGCCAATGAACATCTGGCATATTGAAATCTCCTATCAGTAGCACTTCCACGTTCCTAGCAATGCTGCGTATGTCTTCAATTAACTCTCTGTCCACCTCTTCCTCTTGTGAGGGAGGTCTGTATATCACACCAATGCAAATAGATTTCTCTTTCCCTCTTTCTAGTTTAACCCACAATGCCTCCTCTCTCCCTTTTAAGCTCTGTAATTCCAAAGCTTTAATAGTAGTTTTTACAAATAGTGCCACTCCTCCTCCCCTTCTTCCTACCCTGTCCTTTCTGAATAAAGTATAGCCAGGTATAGTTACATCCCAGTCATGGTTTTCTGTGAACCATGTTTCTGTAACTGCCACTAAATCCAAGTCAGCCACTCCCACCAAAGCTTCAACATCAGGGATCTTATTTCCCATGCTACGGGCATTTATACACACTGCTTTCCATATGTTACCCCTGTTACCCATTTCCATAAAGGTATTTAATGTATCACCTACCTGGGGGCTTTCACTTACCTGGGGGCTTTCTTCACCTATCCCCAATGAATCTAGTTTAAAGCCCTCTTCAGTAGATTAGCCAATCTACTACCGAAGATGCGTTGACCTTTCTTGGACAGATGGATGCCATCTCTGCTCTGCAACCCTTGGTTTGCATTGTTTGCATACTCTTCCACTTGTGAGTTGGAATGCTGAGTAAACTCTGGTTTTGAGTTCTTCTTGATCTCAAATTTGGTTTTTTTTGGATGAGTCTAAAGAGGCAGTCTGCAGCTTGGTTATGTGTGGTCTTATAAGTGAGCATAATTGCCTTGTATTAAATGTGGGCCTGTATGGAGAGCCAGTATAGGCTCTTCAGAAAAGGGATATGTGTTCATTTCTTGGTGATCCTGTCATCAGACATGCTGCGATGTTTTGCACTAGTTGCAGGGAAAGTAGAGTCTGCTTTGGTAGACCTTGGAGGATGGAGTTGCAATAATCAAGCTGTGCGGAGATAATGGCCTGGCAGACTGTGCAGAATAGATCAGGTCTAGGAGTGGTCTGAGGTTATATAGGCTTATTATTATTTTGTAATATGCTGAGGTTGTAATTCTTTTCATATGTGATTTTATGCTAGATTGCTGTTCAAGGGTGATTCTAAGATATTTGATTTCCTGTTTCACTGGGATGGTGTTATTCTTTATTACAATCTCTTTTGGGATGGAAAAAGAGGGATCATGGGTTACAATCATTGCCACTGTTTTGTTATAGTTGTTGGAGAGGTTATTCTTGTTACCCATTCTGTCATATCACTGAAGCAGGATTGTAATAGTGAGTATGCAGGTTTGCATGTAGAGATGGGCATGTAGAGCATTAGGTCGTCCGCATATATGTCGTACAAGATTGTATTAGTGAGTATATAGAGTTGAATTTGGAGATGGGTGTGTAGAGCATTAGGTCGTGCATATATGTGGTATAGGATTGTTAGTGAATATACAGGGTTGCATGTAGAGATGGGTGTGTAGAGCATTAGGTCATCTGCATATATGTGATACAGGATTGTATTAGTGAGTATACAGGATTGCATGTAGAGATGGGTGCATAGAGCACTAGGTCTTCTATATACACATGGTACAGGATTGTACTAGTGAGTATACAGGGTTTCATGTAGAGATGGGTGCGTAGAGCATTAGGTCGTCTACATACATGTCGTACAGGATTGTATTAGTGAGTATTCAGGATTGCATGTAGAGATGGGTGCATAGAGCATTAGGTCATTTTCAAATGTGTAGTACAGGATTGTATTAGTGAATATACAGGGTTGCATGTAGAGATGGGTGCGTGCGGCATTAGGTCATCTGCATATATGTGGTACATAAGAACATAAGATATGCCAAACTGGGTCAGACCAAGGTCCATCAAGCCCAGTATCCTGTTTCCAACAGTGGCCAATCTAGGTCATACGTACTGTCATACCCCGCCCTCGGCCTTAGGCTTGGAGGGCTAGGGTAGCCATTATTTTTCTCTATTGAAGGTTAAATCAACTGACTTTCCTCTCCTGATGCGTGCTGGGAAAAGTAGTTTTCCTTCTGATAGAAAACAGTCATGAAGCCAGAGTTATAGGCAAAACTATAACAAAGTTTATTTCTCCCAAAAGCAAAGGTTCAAAGTAAGTTGCACCAGGATACTTCTCCAGTATTTGTTCAAAAAGGTTCTTTATACAAGTGTGCTGGCTGAGCTTTTACATTCATTCAATCCAAATGCAGCTGCTTCTCACGTATACAGAAAAAGAACAAAACATGGCAGCTTCCTTTACCAAAGAAAATATTTTCTTTTCTTTAGGTTACACTCAGCTTATACTACACAGTTTAGCAAAGGCTTTCAATACTGTCTGCAAACAGGGCCGGCCCGTCCATTGAGCAAGAATGTTTTTTGCACAGGGCCCCGCGTTTCAGGGGGCCCCGCACAAAGAACATTCTGCTTTTTTAAAAATTAAATTTAAAAAAAAAAGCTGGCTGCTGCCGCTGCCGCCGCAGCAGAAGCAGAATGGAGTGTCCCGCGGGGCCCCCTCTGCCCGGCTGAGCCCCTCTGCGCCGGCTTTCAGATACGCGAAGGGAGAGTGTCTCCCTCGCATCTCTGTTAAGCCCGCAGGTGCTGATGGGAAGCAGGGGCTGATGGGAAATTTCCCATCTGCCCTTGCGGGCTTAACAGAGACGCGAGGGAGACACTCTCCCTTCGCGTATCTGAAAGCCGGCGCAGAGGGGCTCAGCCGAGTAGGGAGAGCTAAGCCGGGCAGAGGGGGCCCCACGGGACACTCCATTCTGCCGCTGCCACGGCAGCAGCGGCAGCAGCCAGCTTTTTTTTCTTTTTTTTTTAAATTTTCCATGAGCCGATGGGGGGGGGGTTAGGACTGATAATGGGCTATGGGGGGGGGCTAGGACAGGAAATGGGCTGATGCGGAGGGGTTAGGACTTGAGGTGGGCTGATGGGGTTAGGACTGGTAATGGGCTGTGGGCTGTTGGGGGGGTTTAGAAATGGTAATGTGCTATGTGGGTGTTAAGACTGGTAATGGGCTGTGGGCTGTCCGGAACTCGGGAGATGGGGGTTAGGACTGGTAATGGGCTATTGGGGGTTAGTACTGATAATGGGCTATGGGGGGTTAGGACTGATAATGGGCTATGGGGGGCTAGGAAAGGAAATGGGCTGATGGGCAGGGGTTAGGACTTGAGGTGGGCTGATGTGGTTAGGACTGGTAATGGGCTGTGAGCTGTTGGGGGGGTTAGGACTGGTAATGGGCTATGGGGGGTTAAGACTGGTAATGGGCTGTGGGCTGATGGGGGCTGTCTGGAAATGGGGTGATGGGGTGTTAGGACTGGTAATGGGCTATGGGGGGTTAGGACTGATAATGGGCTATGGGAGGGCTAGGACAGGAAATGGGCTGATGGGGAGGGGTTAGGACTTGAGGTGGGCTGATGTGGTTAGGACTAGTAATGGGCTGTGGGCTGATGGGGGGGTTAGGACTGGCAATGGGCTATGGGGGGCTGACTGGAAATGGGCTGATGGGGTTAGGACTGGAAGTTGGCTGATGGGGGGTTAGGACTGGTAATGGGTTATAGGGGGGGCTTAAACTGAAAATGGGGTGATGGGGTGTTAGGACTGGAAGTGGGTTGATGGGGGGCTAGGACTGGTAATGGGTTGGGGGGTTGCTAGGACTGGAAATGGGCTGAGTGGAAGGGGAGGCTTGAACTGCAAATAGCTGATGGGGAGGGGGCTTGGAATGGAAATGGGCTGTGAGGGAAGAGACCTAGGACTGAAAATGGGTTGATGGAGCAGCTAGGATAGGACTGGAAATGGGCTGTTGGGGGGAGCTAAGATTGGAAATGGGCTGTGGTGGGGGCTTGAATTGAAATGGACTCATGGAGGGGCTAGAACTGGAAGTAGGCTCATGGGGGGCTTGGACTGGAATTGGGCTGAGTGGAGGGGAGCTCGGATTTGACATGGGCTGATGGTGGGGCTAGGAAATGACTAGAAATGGGCTGATGGGGGGCTAGGATTGGAAATGAGCTGATGAAGGGACTCGGACTGGAAATGGATGGGGGAGCTAGGACTGGAAATGGGCTGATGGGGGGCTAGGACTGGAAATGGGCTGATGCAGGGACTAGAAGGGAATGGATGCTGGGTGAGACTGGAACTAGAAGGGAGCTGATGTTGGGGGAGGATTAGAATGGGATGGGGCTGGGAGAGTAAAATGGAGAGGGGAAAAATATTTTGTGTGGGAGGGATGAAAAATCTACAATTGGACGGGTATTGGGAGAGTAAGTGGGGATTGAGGATGGAGGGGTAAAATTTGTGTGGATGAAATAGGAATGAGGAAAGAGCAAAAGGAGAAAGATTAGTATGTTAAAGCAGATGTAGAGAGAGAGAATTGAAAAAAAACTAGACGAGAGAAGAAAGGACAAATGGACAGCAGACGATGGAGAGTTAGCAGAAAACATGAAGAAACCAGAAGAAAGTGGCTGGAGCAATTGCAACTGAAAAAAAATGCACAAAAGGTAGAAAGATATCTCTTTATTTTGAATTTATTAACTGGAATATGAAAGCTCTGGGAAATGTGCATCGTTAACGTCTGCGCTTTGTTTGGTACAAGAGGAAATTAATTTATAGTTTTATTTCTACAGTGTTGTTGTACATTCCAAGTTTGGCTTTTGGGGTTCCCAGTTTAATTATTGCCTTCCTGTTTCTAAATTGTGATTCCTTGTTTGGTGATGGTCTATGTTCTGCATGTGTAACTGAGCGGAGGTATTCTGTTTATGTAATTCCTATTTGACATTGCCACATTTTCTCTTTCCCCAGTATTCTCTGAAATGTATTGGTTTAATATTTGCAGTGTTGCCTTTTGATAGGTAGGGTATGGTGCTTTGTGAGTCCTGGTAATGCTGTCAGGATACGGCGGGTTTGCTATGGGTTCTAAATGGGCAGCGTTTGTAGTAGTTCCTAATGTGCCTGGTGGTTGGCACTGGATTATAGTAATGTAGAAATCTTTTAGTCTTTCTTTATCCATACACTCATTAAGAGACATGTTTACTAAAAGTTAGTGTATGGTAACATTATGCAAAAATCTTTGCAAATAAGGCCACTTATTTTTATTTTATTTTATTTATCTATTTCTTCTATACCGCCCCTTCCAGAGATCAGGGGCGGTTTACATGGAACAATTTAACAGTTTTGTATACGTTCGTATAACAGTACATTGAACAAGAACTTTTTAACTTTTTACATATAACAGAACAGTAAATTATTAAAACTATTTACAAGGTGTATAACTTGTATAACTTATGCAAATGAGGCCCCACACCGAGTCTCCGCACATGGCCCCGCACCCCCCTTGGGCCGGCCCTGTCTGCAAAGCACAATGTACAATCGATAGGTTGTTCTGGCTGTAAGGAATCACTCTCCTTAGAGTCCATCTGCATTGCTTCAGGTTCTTGTGCTGCACTGCCTTGCTTTAAACTACTGGCAAATGCCTCAGGGTGTTTTCTCCCTAAAACTCCCTGTGGGTCTCTTAAACACAGCTCTAGTGAATAGGGATAAGCAGTACCTGAGCCTGAGGAAAGTCCTCTCTGCAGCTGTGCAGCTATCTCCTGCCAGCTCTGGGGAAACAGTCCCTTGTCTCTTAGCTTAGGTTCCTCCCTGGAGCTCTGCCACGGTTCTCCGTTCCGGGCTGGGCTCTGCAGACTTCTGCACTGAGTCTTAGGCACCCACCTCTGAGCTCTCTGAAGCTTTTCTTTCAGTGCTGGGGTTTGAAGGTTTTCCTGCTCTTTCTCTCTGAGCACTCCAGACCACCTTCCCATCCTCTCCCTTTCTGCACTGCTTGCTTCAGTTCCTTTCCTCCACGTGGCTTCCTTCCTCCAGCTACTATTTATTTATTTGTTGTTCTTATATACTGCACTCTTAAAAATCAGCGCGGTTTACATATAACAGAGATTGTGCAAATAAAGCACTTACAATGAACAGGGTAGAGTAACTTGGATTTCAACTGATGTTATGTACAACAATATACACCTATCTACAAATTGAATTTTACAGTATGTACATCCATTGGTAAGGTTTACATGTTCATGGTTGGTAGAGTGTTAAGGGGTGGTGTGTTAGAGGGCTGTGAATAGTGTAGGAGGAAGAGGTGATGTTTAAGCGCTCTTTTGAACTGGGCTAGGTCTTTGATGTCTCTAATGGGTGCAGGGAGTGCGTTCCAGCAACTAGGGGCATATAGCATGAATGCTCTGTTCCTGGTTGTCTTTGTGCATTTTGTGATTTCCCTGGGAATCGATAGTGTGTTTGCAGTGCATGTTCTCCTATCTCTGTTTTGCCGTCATGGGGTGGATGAGGTCCATTAAGGCTGTGGGGACCATCTTGTTGATGATTTTGAAGGTGATGATGGTTACTTTATATGTTAGTCGACAGTATATTGGCAGCCAATGTAGGTCTTTGAGTACCGAGGTGATATGGTCAGATCTGGAGGCTCCGCACAGGAATCTTGCAGCTGTATTCACCGCTAATTGTATCCTCCAGCTGTGCTCCCGTCTAGGCTGCTCTCTGTGCTGCTCTCCGTGTGGCTTCCTTTGCTGCCTCTGTGTTGCTCTCCTTGCTGCTCCCCGTCTTGCACTCTGTGTTGCTTCCTTGACTCACTCTCCAGCCTTGATTTATATTCCTGTTCTCTGATCAGCCTCCCTGAATCTCTAGACAGGTGTTTGTAATCAGTTTCCAAGCCTGTTGCTACGTCATCCCTGTGTTTGTTTTCTCCAGAGAAATGCTGGAACGTGTGCTTGTCAGGGCTGTGACCTTTCCTAAAGGTAGAATCATTCTTTTCTTCTACTTCCATGGGCTCACTAGAGTCTTCCTTATCACAGTATCTAGCAGTTTCCCCAAAAGACACAGGTTCCACAATGCTTGCACTGGGTCAAGCATTGATATCCTGGGTCCCTTCTTAATAATGGTTTATGGACCTTTCCTCCAGGAACTTCTCCAAACCTTTTTTAAACCCAGAAACACTAACAGCCTTTACTACATCCTCCAGTAACAAATTCCAGAGTTTGATTACACGTTGAGTGAAAAAATATTTTCTTTTATTAGTCTTAAATAGTTTACCTTATAGCTTCATTGCATGTCCCCTAGTCTTTCTATATTCTGATAATGTAAATAATCGATCTACGTTTATCCGTTCCACTCCGTTCATTAATTTATAGACTTCTATCATATCTCCCCTCAGCCGTCTCTTTTCCAGGTTAAAGAGCCCTAACCTTTTTAGCCTTTCTTCATAGGAGTATCCTTCCATCCCCTTTACCATTTTGGTGGCTCTTCTCTGAACCTTTTCTAATATCGCTATATCCTTTTTAAGATACAGCACCCAGAATTGCACACAATATTCAAGGTGCGGTCTCACCATGGAACGATATAGAGGCATTATAATATATTTTGTTTTATTTTCCATTCCTTTCCTTATGATACCTAGCATTCTATTTGCTCTCTTGGCTGCCGCTGCACAGTGGGCCGAGGGTTTTAACATGTTATCCACAATGACGCCTAAATCTTTTTCCTGGGTGGTGGTTCCTAATGTGGAACCTTGCATTGTGTAACCATAGTTTGGGTTGTTCTTCGCTAGGTGCATAACCTTGCACTTGTCCACATTAAATTTCATCTGCCATTTTGATACCCAGTCTTCCAATTTATCAAGATCCTCTTGCAATTTTCCACAATCCTCTTGGGTTTTAACAACTTAAAATAGTTTTGTGTCATCTGCAAATTTGATAACCTCACTCGTTATTCTACTTCCCAGGTCATTTATGAATATGTCAAAAAGCAGCGGACCCAGCACAGATCCCTGGTGTACACCACTATTCACCTTTCTCCATTGGGAAAATTGGCCATTTAGCCCTACCCTCTGTTTTCTGTTTTTTAACCTGTTCCTGAACCACAGTAGTACACTGCCTCCTATCCCATGACTCTTTACTTTTGCCAAAAGTCTCTGATGAGGGACCTTGCAAAGACTTTCTGAAAGTCCAGATATACTATATCAACCGACTCACCTTGTCCACCTGTTTATTCACACCTTCAAAAAGACATAACAGATTAGTAAGACAAGATCTTCCTTGTCTAAAGCCATGTTGGCTGTCTCCTATTAGGCCATGACTATCTACATGCTGAGTAATTTTATTCTTTATGATGGTTTCTACCATTTTTCCCGGTACTGATGTCAGGCTCACCGGTCTGTAGTTTCCCGGATCACCCCTGGAACCCTTTTTAAAAATTGGTGTTACATTGGAGATTCTCCAATCTTCAGGTATTAGAGATGATTTTAATGATTGTTCACAGATTACTAATAGCAGGTCTGTAATCTCATATTTCAGTTCTTTCAACACCCTTGGATGTATACCATCCGGCCCAGGTGATTTGCTACTCTTCAGTTTATCTAATAGTTGTAATACATCTTCCCGATGTATCGATATTTCCTTCAATTCTTCCGCACCTTTAGATAGCACTTCACTCATGGGTAACATCCCTACATCTTCCTCAGTAAAGACCGAAGCAAAGAATTCATTCAGTCTCTCCGCTATTGCCTTGTCGCCTCTTATTGCCCTTTTAACCCCTCTATCATCTAATGGACTAACTGACTCTCTCACAGGTTTTTTGCTACGAATGTACTTGAAAAAGTCTTTATTTCGCGTTTTTGCTTCCGCAGCAAACTTCTTCTCAAATTGTCCCTTTGCCTGCCTTATCAATGCCTTCCTTTTGACTTGCCAGTGCTTGTGCTGTTTCCAGGTTTCGTCGTTTGGCTCTTTTTTCCATTTCCTGAAAGATGCTTTTTTGGCAACAACAGCCTCTCTGACCTCACCTTTAAACCATGCTGGCAGTTTTTTGGACTTCCTTCCACTGTTCTTAAAGCGTGGAATACAGCTGGTCTGGGCTTCCAAGATAGTATTGTTCAACAACACCCAAGCTTGATGTAAGTCTTTAACCTTTGCAACTGCTCCTTTTAGTTTTTTTAACTATTTTCCTCATTTTATCATAGTCTCCCTTTCGAAAGTTAAAAGGTAGTACTGTGGATTTCCTTACTATCCCTCCTCCACTAATTAAAACAAAGGCGGTCATGCTATGATCACTATTGCCAAGTGGCTCCAACACCCTTATCTCTTGCTCCAGATCTGGTGTTCCATTAAGGACTAGGTCTAATATGGCTTCCCCTCTGGTTGGTTCATGAACCAGCTGCTCCATGAAGCAGTCATTTATTTCATCTAGGAACATTATCTCCCTAGCATGTCCTGCTGTGACACTGACCCAGTCGATACCGGGTTAATTTAAATCACCCATTATTATTATTGCGCTGTAACAAAAAAGAGCCAAACGACGAAACCATCATTTACTGTAATCAGTATCTACTCTCATTCTACTGTAATTAATGTTGCCATTTTGTACTGTTGCTAGTATCTACTCTCATCCTACTGTAATTTTACTGTTGTCACTAATTACAGTTGCCAACAGCTACTCTCATTCTACTTTAATGCTACTGTAGTACCTTCTTCTGTTGACAGTAATTACTACCTCCACTCAACAGAGTCCCCGTACTACTCTCGCCAATAACTCACCCTCAATCAACTGTGTCACTCCTAATTCTCCTAAACACATTAGAAGCAACCGCCTATCGCAAACATTCATAACAAAAACCACACCATCTATCTTACAGTTTCCTCTACCCCCCTTCTACTGACACAGAAAAATCCAAAATGAAGCACATAACACTCACCCTCATGAGTCTTTACCTTCTACTCACTATTTTACCATCCAGCTCACTAGCTCTAACAGCAGCACAAAACCACATCCCAAAGCTCTCAACTGGTGGAAGAAAATGGCCCGATGACTCCAACCACCTTTATCATGGAGCGAGCTATCCACGCCGCCCCCACCTAGTTCACATCCCTCTACAAAAACCCTCAAAACCCAAGCAAAACAAACGCCCACACACCAACAGCCTGAAGTGTGCACTCATTAACTCTCGATCACTTCGCAAAAAATGGCCAGCTATCACAGAAACAATAACCCATCTTGACCTAGATATCATTATGATCACCGAAACCTGGCTCTCACCGGAAGACAATACCATCCTCAATCAACTTCTACCACCAAACTTCGTCACTTTCACCAGCCACAGGCAAAACAAAAGGGGTGGTGGAGTTGCCATCATCACCAAATCTGACCTTCAATTCGAAATGGTAGAAGCCAGCAACATCAATTCTCTCGAAACAGTATCAATATCCAACCACCTTTGCTCCATAAACCTTATTTACAGAGCGCCATCGCCTGACTCAGACAACCTCTCCAATATCATAAACCTAGCATCTAATACCTATGCTCTACATAGACCAAATTGGATTTTAGGTGACTTTAACTTACCTTCACTACAGGACAATCAGGCCTCAGCCTTCATAGAAGCCCTAGATATCCTGGGATATACCCAATTGGTACGAGAACCAACACACACAAAGGGCAATATTCTCGACCTGATATTCGCCCCACAAACAGTGCTTCAACAAGCACAAAACGTCACGTTATCGCTAACAGCAGTTCCATGGTCAGATCATAAACTTATCTCCTTCCAAATTCCAACCCCCATTAAGTCACAAAGGCCTATCACGAACTCACAAACAAACACAATCTCAAATGCCAGAAGATTTCGACCGTTTAACAGAGAACGCATCCTTGCTGAAACAAGCTCTCTCCTTGACAATACCTCACAAGACCTAGATGTCCTAATTTCCACGTGGAACAGCAAACTCAGCGAGATCGCAATCTGTCCCCCCACTACTAAAGCCCCAAAGAAAAGACCATCCGCTCCTTGGTTCACAGCTGAACTAAAGGCATCACTAACCCTCCTGCGAAGATTGGAAAAGCGCTGGAGGAAATCACGCGCCAGCTGTGACCAAACAGCATACATCCAACTACTACACACACATCGTAGGGCTGTCACAGACAAAATGAAACAACATCACACAGACATTCTGAAACGTTCATTAAATAAGCCGCATGACCTCTTCAACCTTGTCAATTCTCTTGCCAAAGAACCAACTCCGGAGTGCACAGGATCCATACACCCACAGGAGTACGCCGTCTTTATGCAATCAAAACTATGCAAAACTGACAAGATGGTTATACCGGACCCCCCTGATGCTCAAGCAGACGCAACTTATCTATCCATCTTCACCACACCATCCAAGAGAATGATCGAAGACACCATCGCAACCTTAAACACTTCCACCTCATACTCAGACCCATGTCCAGCATTCTGGATAAAAGATCTGCGATCCGACCTTGCCCCTATCTTAACCAAAATGATAGGACTATCATTTAGCACAGGGTCCTTCCCAACCACGCTTAAACAGACCTCCGTTAGACCACTGCTAAAAAACACCAAACTAGACCCTCAAAAGGTCGAGTCCTACAGACCTATCTCCAGTATCCCGATGCTCGCTAAAATCGTAGAAAAAATAGTCTACAGGCAGCTACAAGATCATGTGGACACCAACGCACCTCTAGATCCATCGCAACATGGATTCAGAGAATCACACGGAGTAGAAACACTACTCACCACTCTATTCAACACTATAATCTCAGGCATTGACAACCCTCGTACAGGCTTCGCACTCATCTTTTTAGATATTGCCGCAGCCTTCGACTCAGTCTGCCACGAGATTCTCCTGATTCGGCTAAGAGAGAAAGGCATCACCGAAACAGCTCTGGAGTGGTGCAGGTCTTACCTGTCTGGAAGATGGCAACATGTAAGAGCAAATGGAACCACATCCGAACCATTCCTACAAAGCCAAGGAGTCCCTCAAGGATCCTCACTATCATCACTCATGTTTAACATCTATATACAACCCATTTGTAACATCATTAGATCATTCAATGTGTGTTGTATGATTTACGCAGATGATGTCTTAATGTACCTGCCAATATCCCTGGAATGCCCGGATCTCACCCCACTAACTAAGTGTTTCAACGCTATATCCGAATGGCTCCTCTCACAAAATCTGCGCATCCAACATAAGAAAACTGAGGTCCTGTTCATCTCTAGAAATCCTGAGTTTACACCACCTAACCACCTGGAAGTAGACAACGCCAAGCTGCAAGTAAAATCAGCCATACGGTATCTTGGAGTCACATTGGATCAAAACCTCAACATGAAGCAGCACATTGCAAAAACAGTAAGAGCGATCTACTTCAAGATCAGATCCCTTAGACACATACGCCCCCTACTCGAACCGAGCGACTTCCGCACCATTTATCAAGCTCTCATTATCCCTCATTTTGATTACGCAAACGCCATCCTACAAGGACTCCCTCAGGCAATCTTACATCCCTTACAACTCGCAATGAACAGTGCAGCGCGAATCCTCTTCGGAGCACCAAGGAGAGAGCATATCACACCCCTACTGATTCAACTGCACTGGCTCCCCATCCAAGCCAGGATTAGCTTCAAGACCTTAGTGATGACATTCAAGGCTATCAACGGACTATCCGCCTCCTCAATAAGTGACCTCATACAACCACTCACACCCAACAGGACAAGAAGAACCGCTGCAGCCAACATGCTAGCAATACCAAAGGCTATGACAAGATGCTCCATAACAACTTCAAATAGAGCCTTCAGCTTGAGCGCCCCAAGCCTCTGGAACTCCCTACCACCACACATCAGAGCTATCCCCAACTTGAGCCAGTTCAGGAAGGCCTTAAAACACCTCCTCTTTACTAAGTACCTAATAGACTCCTCCGAACCACAGCCACCATGTATGACTAACACACAATAACTCCATCCCACATGCATACAATCACTTATTTCAATGTTCCACACATGTAGATAGTTTTCCCTGGTTAGCCAAGTTGATGCTCCTGTTCTTTGTAATGACCTGACTCTTGTTTTTTGTCGGAAACTGTTAGTTCTATGTAAACCGCGCTGATCGCAAATAGTGCGGTATAGAAGAAATGTAAATAAATAAATAAATAAATAAACATTTGTTAGCTTCCTTGATTTCTTTGAGCATTTCATCATCCATTTGTTCATTCTGGCCAGGCGGTCGATAGTACACCCCCACTGCCATCGCCTTCCCCTTTTTACATGGAATTTCGATCCATAGAGATTCTACAGCAAATTTTGTTTCCTGCAAAACTTTAATCCTTTCTGACTCAATGCCCTCTCTAAAATAGAGCGCAACCCCTCCACCAATTTGATCAGCTCTATCATTACGACGTAGTTTGTACCCAGGTATCACAGTGTCCCACTGGTTGTCTTCCTTCCACCATGTCTCTGATATTCCAATCATATCTAACCTCTTATTTAGTGCTATATATTCTAACTCTCCCATCTTATTTTTTAGACTTCTAGCATTTGCATACAAGCATTTTAGAGACTGTATTTTATTCATATTAATTTGCCTATTGGTAGACATGGGTAATTTGGGATCTTTAAGCTCTATCTCGTCAATACTCGAGGGCATTTGGGCTACTTTACTCTTTTTTTGAACCTCTCTGTTTTTGGTAGTATCTTTCAAGGATACATTCTTCTGAACCATCTGCTCTTGGGCGACTGTCGGCTTTCCTCTATTATCTAGTTTAAAAGCTGCTCTATCTCCGTTTTAAAGGTTAATGCCAGCAGCCTGGTTCCATCCCGGTTAAGGTGAAGCCCATCCCTTCGGAAGAGCCCCTCCTTTCCCCAGAATGTTCCCCAGTTCCTAACAAATCCAAAACCCTCATCTCTGCACCATTGTCTCATCCACACATTGAGACTCCGGAGCTCTGTCTGCCTGTTGGGTCCTGTGTGTGGAACGGGAAGCATTTCAGAGAACGCTACCCTGGAAGTTCTGGATTTCAACTTCCTACCTAAAAGCCTAAATTTAGCCTCCAGAACCTCCCTACGACATTTCCCTATGTCATTGGTACCGACATGTACCAAGACAGCAGACTCCTCCCCAGCACTATCTAAGACCTTATTTAGGTGGCGCGTGAGGTCCGCTACCGTCGCAACAGGCAGGCATGTTACCAGGCGATCCTCACGTCCACCAGCCACCCAGCTATCTGCATGCCTAATGATCGAATCACCAACTATAACGGCTGTCCTAACCCTTCCCTCATGGGCACATGGCCCTGGAGAAACTTCCTCGGTGTGAGAGGGTTTTACATCACCTGGAGGACAGATCCTAGTTACAGGATCACTTCCTGCCACACCAGGGTGATGCTCTCCTGTCACGTGACCTCTCTCCTCCATGGCAACAGGGTTGCTGCCAGACTGGAGGTGGGACTTCAGGACTATATTTATTTATTTATTTATTTATTTATTTAACATTTCTTATATACCGCCTTTCATGATATGAAGGCGGTTTACATTGAACAAAATGAAATTACATTGAACAGGGCATTATAACTTGGAGATGACTATTTTACAGGGAACATATCACTGTAGGTCTCGTCTATGTACCTCTCTGTCTTTCTTATGTTTTGCAAGTCTGCTACTCTAGCCTCTAGAGAATGGACTCGTTCCCTGAGAGCAAAGAGCTCCTTGCACCTAGTGCACACGTAAGACCTCTCACCAACTGGGAGAAAATCATACATGTGACACTCAATGCAAAAGACTGGAAAGCCCCCATCTCGCTGCTGGACTGCTGTCTGCATCTTAGTTTTAAGTATGTGTTTAGATCTTTAAGTTATTTACTTACTGAGGGTTGCTATGGATATTTATACTAATAAAACTGTACCTAATATGTTTAATATACCTTGTTCACCTGAAGCTTAGTTAATCTCAGGTCCTTAGTGTATGACTGATTTGGGTAACGAGCTTCACCTGAGAGCACTTCCTGTCTTTTAAGATGTGTAAGTACCTATAAAGCTACGATTATCCCAGGGGTGGGTGGGTGTTGGGGAGGGAGGGAGGGAAATAACACTTATTAAAAGAGGGCTGCTACATAGTACCCTGTCTTGTGCTGCTGAGGTAAGCTATATTCTGATTTGATTTAAATTATAGTTCTTTGCTGCTGCTAGGCTCTAACTTATTATGAAATTTAAACTACAAGCTCTCTGCTGGGTTCTAAATTTCACCAGAAAGCTCTCTTCTGTGTTTTAAATTTAAACAAAAAGTACTTTGCTGATGCTAGGCCCTGAGTGACTATTAAATTTAAACTACAAGCTCTCTGCTGGATTCCAAATTTAACCAGAAAGCTCTCTTCTGTGTTTTAAATTTAAACTAAAAGTACTTTGCTGATGCTAGGCCCTAAGTGACTATTAAATTTAAACTACAAGCTCTCTGCTGGGTTCCAAATTTAACCAGAAAGCTCTCTTCTGTGATTTAAATTTAAACTAAAAGTACTTTGCTGATACTAGGCCCTGAGTGACTATTAAATTTAAACTACAAGCTCTCTACTGGGTATGAAATGTAACCAGAAAGTTCTCTTCTGTGTTTTAAATTTAAACTTATACTGCTGCTACTAGGCCTTGACTGATTTAACAAAAAATAGTGGGTTCACTAATTAGCTTTAATACAAAGAATTCCTTTCAGAAAATTCCCAGAAGTATATACTCACAATTGCAGATCTCTTTCCAGAAGTAACAGACCCCTTTTTTAGTCCTTCAAGACAGGATTGTATTAGTGAGTATATAGGGTTGAATGTAGAGTAGAGCATTAGGTCATGCATATATGTGGTATAGGATTGTTAGTGAGTATACAAGGTTGCATGTAGAGATGCGTGCGTAGAGCATTAGGTCGTCTGCATATATGTGGTACCGAATTGTATTAGTGAGTATTTGGAGTTGCATGAAGAGATGGGTGCATAGAGCATTAGGTCGTCTACATATATGTGGTACAGGATTGTATTAGTGAATATTCAGGGTTGCATGTAGAGATGGGTGCATAGAGCATTAGGTCGTCTTCAAATGTGTGGTACAGGATTGTATTACTGAGTATTCAGGGTTGCATGTAGAGATGGGTGCATAGAGTATTAGGTCATCTGCATACATGTTGTACAGGATTGTATTAGTGAATTATTCAGGGTTACATATAGAGATCGGTGCGTAGAGCATCAGGTCATCTGCATATATGTGGTAGAGGATTGCATTAGTGAGTATTCAGGGTTGTATGTAGAGATGGGAGTGTAGAGCATTAGGTCGTGCAGATATATGTTAGGAGGATTGTATTAATGAGTATTCAGGGTTGCATGCAGAGATGGGTTCATAGAGCATTAGGTTGTCCGCATGTATGTGTTACAGGATAGTAATAGTGAATATTCAGGGTTGCATGTAGAGATGGGTGCATAAAGCATTAGGTCATCTGCACATATGTGGTACAGGATTGTAATAGTGAGTATTCAGGGTTGTATGTAGAGATGGCCTCATAGAGCATTAGGTCGTCTGCATACATGTGTTAAAGGATTGTGTTAGTGAGTATTCAGGGTTGCATGTAGAGATGGGTGCGTAGAGCATTAGGTCATCTGCATGCATGTGGTACAGGATTGTATTAGTGAATATTCAGGGTTGTATGTAGAGATGGCCTCATAGAGCATTAGGTCGTCTGCATACATGTGTTAAAGGATTGTGTTAGTGAGTATTCAGGCTTACATGTAGAGGTGTGTGCATAGAGCATTATGTAGTGCATATATGTGGTACAGGATTGTATTAGTGAGTATTCAGGGTTAGATGTAGAGATGGGTGCATAGAGCATTATGTAGTGCATATATGTGGTACAGGATTGTATTAGTGAGTATTCAGGGTTACATGTAGAGATGGGTGTGTAGAGCATTAGGTTGTCTCCATATATGTGATACAGGATTGTATTAATGAGTATACAGGGTTACATGTAGAGATGGGTGCATAGAGCATTAGGTCATCTACATACATGTGGTACGGGATTGTATTAGTGAGTATTCACGGTTGCATGTAGAGATTGGTGCGTAGAGCACTTTGTCATCTACATACATGTGGTATAGGATTGTATTAGTGAGTATACAGGGTTACATGTAGAAATGGGTGCATAGAACATTAGGTCATCTGCATACATGTGGCACGGGATTGTATTAGTGAGTATTCAGGGTTGCAAGTAGAGACTGGTGCATAGAGCATTTTGTCATCTGCATACATGTGGTACAGGATTGTATTAGTGAATATTCAGGGTTGCATGTAGAGATGGATGCATAGAGCTTTAGGTCATGCACATATGTGGTACAGGATTGTTCTAGTGAGTATTCAGGGTTGCATGTAGAGATGCGGGTGCATCGTGCATTAGGTTCTCTGCATATATGTGGTACAGGATTGTATTAGTGAATATTCAGGGTTGCATATTGTCACGACCTCACCACCCGCCTCTAGCTTAGAGGGGCGTGGTTATTTGAGGAACTTCCCGCAATCCGCCTTATCAAATTATTTCCCTGCAGCGTCCTCTGGGAAATGTAGTCTTGTTTTGTTAAGCTGTATGGGTGCATCAGGCAGAAAGTTGTAGTCAGGCTCAATGAGGTAAGGCAAATGACAGAAATTTATTTTGCACACAATGGTTCGAACATACCACATACAGGATTATCTGTTCAGGATTCTTTGAGGTAGACCTTTGTCCATAAAACAAACCCAAACACAAAAATGGCTGTTCTAAGGTTCTCTATAGTTCAGGATATACAGTCTTTAACAGCAAGTATATCAAATTCCTTTTTAGCCTTGCTGACTAAAGCACAAAAACAAATCAAATTTAATGTCTGTGGTAGTTTAGCTTCTATTCAGCTTCAAACCTTTCTTGGCTACCTTCCAAACATAAGGGTAGAACCCAGGGGCAAAAGACAGCGTTCTCATAGCTACTTTAGCTTACCCCAGTGTCATAATTCAGGCAGCAGGTAGTTAACAAGCTTATCACAGTTCCTGGCTTGCTCCTTAGTCCCCGTAAACTTCCCTCTTTGCAGACACATGGGAATCACGGCCACCCTGCTTGTTGACTATGGGTACCTTCTTTCCTTGAAGACCTTCTTTCAAGTTAGCCTTTTTTTTCTCTATGTTCCCATGTTTAAAGTCTGGCAAAAGGAACAATCCATGGGAGTGTCCTCCTCATTCAGCTCCACCTCGGGCTCTCCCAGCTGCATGGATTCTGAGTCCCCGTCTTGCTCAAAGTGCTCAGCTAACAGCCTCCCGGGGGATCCTGGAGTCCCTCTTGTTTCTGGCCCCAATCTCACTTGCAGATGTGTTATATGGCAATTAGCACTTTCTTCTCCTGGAAGCTCAGCTCCTCTGCTCTGCTCAGCACTAGTCAAGCTTCCCTTGCTTGTATCTGTGCCTCTGTTCGTGTCAGCCTGGCTTCCTGCTTCTCTTCCCCCTTCCTCATAGTCTGGCATAGGTTTATATTTCCAGGGCTCTAGCTCCAACTCCTCCCTTCCCAGGTGACGGTAATCAGCCTGACTTCAGCTACCTGAGTGCTTGGAGAATCCCGGGCCATAGGGATTCTGGGCCCTATATCCTCTCTCCCTTATTCCACCAGGGGGCGCATGAAACGTGGGAAACGTGGAGGTTTTCTGATTCCTGGAGGTGGTTGTGGCTTTCCTACCCTGACTTGGTGAAAGGGGGCCCTTTACTAGGGTGAATTCCCTGTCTCTTTGTCCTCCCCCAGACTCCGGATAGGCCTCCTTGCCACATACCCCCCTACTCAAGATATTACGGGCTGGCGGAGGTTGTTGAAGCTCCTCCGAACAGTCCGCAATCCTGGACAAGGCATCTGCATTTTGGTGTAGCTTCCCTGCCCGATGCTCTACCTTAAAGTCAAAAGCTTGCAGGGCCATGTACCATCTGATTAATCGTGCATTGTGGTTCTTCATCTGTTGGAGCCACCTCAAGAGCGCGTGATCAGTAACTAGCAGGAATTTTCGTCCGGTGAGGGCCTCTATTGCCCATTTGATGGCGAGGCACTCTTTCTCAACAGTAGAGTAGTGTTGCTCTGCGGAGGACAACTTCCAACATCTCGCGTACCTGTGCCACGACCTCCTGCTTTTTAGCTTCTGGTAGGCGGTAGGGTTGTTGTCTGATCACCTTCCCCGGTGGCGTCAGGATCCCATGAGCCACCAGTCGGGTTTCACCAGGGATCGGGGTCAGTACATCTGGGAACCTCTCCAATAGTCGAGCCAGATCCCGCCTCTGGACCAAAGATAGTTCTTCCCCTACTTGGGGCTCCAGGTTCTTCCTGCACTCTGCCACTTGAGGTCCCAAGTCATCCTTCTCAGTCTCCTCCATTCTCTCCCCACAGGTGGCTGTCAGGCTTTTCATCCCAGCCCATCCGGTGGAACCAAATCCATAGGCTCCTCGTTCCGTAGGAGACAACATGGGGACCTCTTACAGTGGAGGAAACCCTACTCTCTCGCACAGCAGCTGGGCAATCCGGTCTCCCACCTTCACAGGGAAGTCTTCGTTGCCAAAATTAAACAGTAATATCTTTACACTCCCTCTATAATCAGGGTCGATCACCCCAGCCCCGACGTCCAGGAAATATTTCAGAGCCAGACCCGATCGCAGTGCTATCTGACCATAACACCCTATGGGCATCTCCATCTGAAGGCCGGTATCAATGAGAGCCTTTCCATGGCAGGGTATTACCCGATCCTCGGCGCTGTATAGATCATATCCCGCAGCTTGCGGGGACACCCTCCTGGGAGCATGGGCCTTCTCGGATACCTTACAAATTTTTAATATAAACTTCTGTTTAAGGGGAGAACTGCCTCCCCGTGGTTCTTTCCCTGGGTTCTTGCTTGGCTTTCAGGGCTTCCCAAAAAGAGGCCCGGGCACCACCGTTAACATCCCATCCCCTTTTCTCCCAAGGCCTTCCTCTAATCCTTCCCTAAATTGGGGCCAATCCCTTCCCAATACTAAATCGCAGGGGAACTTTGGAACCACTGCCACAATAATTTCTTTCCGCGCCCCCCCTTTTTATCACCACTTTTTACACAGGGTAGAAAGAGGCAGCTCCATGCATGCACCTAATTTGGACCTGACCTTCCGGCTTCCTTTGGCGAGACTCATCTTGGGCCTCAATTGCCTGCCAAAGTGTTCATGACACCATGCTTTGGTTGGCCCCAGAGTCGAGCAGAGCATGGGTAGTGACCCCCTGTATGTTAACATTTAAGAAAAATCCTTCTCCTAGATGTTTCACATTGGTACCAGTTAACCCAATGCGGGCTTTGCATCCCCTCTGCAGGTGTCCCTTCTCCCCACAACGATAGCATTTTTTTTCAGCCCACTTACCCTCATGAGCAGACACACAAATTTTTAGACACTTGGCATTATTTCCCTGTTTCTTTTCTGATAAAACAAAACTGACCTCTGCCCCTACTATTGGAGGGCCTGCCTTTGGAAGAAACGCCAATTCAGCTTCCATGTAGCGCTCCGTCAAAAGGGTTGCCTCTCCGGTGCTCTGGCAGTTTTGCTGAATCAGAAAAGATTGTACCCTTTTTGGTACTGCAGCCATAAATTGCTCCAATATCACCATATCCATTAGGTCGTCTGCATGTGGTACAGGATTGCATTAGTGAGTATAAAGGGTTGGATGTAGAGATGGGTGCGTAGAACTTTAGGTCATGCATATATGTGGTACAGGATTGTATTAGTGAGTATTCAATAACAAAAGATCTTATGATAACTAGTAATGAACCAACCAATACTGCAATATAGAACTATTTCTCCCTGTCCAGCAAGGACAAGTTGGGTCAATATATCAAATCCATCAGCAAAACAACCTCACAGCTTGACCCATGTCCAGTTAACTGGATTAAATTAACCATATCAGAACTAACACCCTATATTCAGAAAATTGACAACCTATCACTATCCCAAGGTCTAATGCCAAATAATCTAAAAGATTGACCCAGTACAAGCATTGTGGAACTTGTGTCTCTTGGGGAAACTGCTAGGTACATATGACCTAGTTTGGCCACTGTTGGAAACAGAATACTGGGCTTGATGGACCTTGGTCTGACCCAGTATGGCATATCTTATGTTCTTATGTTCTTAAGCCTCCATCCGCCAAATCTTAAACAATTATTCACTGGGCAAGAACTGCCTCAGCTCATACAGACCAATATCAAGTCTGCCATTCTTATCTAAAGTAATAGAAAAGTCTGTACAAAGGCAACTACAGGACTTCATCGACTCAAATGCCCCACTTGATCCACACCAATATGGATTCTGAGCTTACCACAGAGTCGAAACCCTCCTCACATTACTCCTAGACATCATAATCCAAGGAACTGAAAATGCACAACAAGCCTACATTCTCATATTCCTTGACATAACATCTGTCTTTGATTCCATAAATCATGAAATTCTGATCACCCGTCTAAAACATCTCAGGATAGATGGCATCATAATCCAATGGTTTAAGTCAGACATAACCAACCGCACTCAACAGATCAAATTTAATAATACCCTCTCAAAATAATTCAACTTAAAAGCAGGCAAAGGGAGAATTTGAGAAGAAGCTTGCTGCGGAAGCAAAAACACGAAATAAAGATTTTTTCAAGTACATTCGTAGCAAAATACCTGTGAGAGAGTCAGTTGGTCCATTAGATGATAGAGGAGTTAAAGGGGCACTAAGAGGAGACAAGGCGATAGAGGAGAGACTGAATGAATTCTTTACTTCGGTCTTTACTGAGGAAGATGTAGGGATGTTACCCATGACTGAAGTTGTATTTAAAGGTGCAGAAGAATTGAAGGAAATATCGATACATCGGGAAGATGTATTACAACTATTAGATAAACTGAAGAGTAGCAAATCACCTGGGCCAGATGGTATACATCCAAGGGTATTGAAAGAACTGAAATATGAGATTGCAGACCTGCTATTAGTAATCTGTGAACTATCATTAAAATCATCTCTAATACCTGAAGATTGGAGGATCGCCAATGTAACACCAATTTTTAAAAAGGGTTCCAGGGGTGATAGGGGAAACTACAGACCGGTGAGCCTCACGTCAGTACTGGGAAAAATGGTAGAAACCATCATAAAGAATAAAATTACTCAGCATGTAGATAGTCATGGCCTAATGGGAGACAGCCAACATGGCTTTAGACAAGGAAGATCTCTGTTATGTTTTTTTGAAAGTGTGAATAAACAGGTGGACAAAGGTGAGTCAGTTGATATAGTGTATCTGGACTTTCAGAAAGCCTTTGACAAGGTCCCTCATCAGAGACTTTTGGCAAAACTAAAGAGTCATGGGATAGGAGGCAGTGTACTACTGTGGATCAGGAGCTGGTTAAAAGATAGAAAGCAGAGGGTTGGGCTAAATGGCCAATTTTCCCAATGGAGAAAGGTGAATAGTGGTGTACCCCAGGGATCTGTGCTGGGTCCGCTGCTTTTTGACATATTCATAAATGACCTGGAAAGTGGAATAACGAGTGAGGTTATCAAATTTGCAGATGACACAAAACTATTTAAAGTTGTTAAAACCCAAGAGGATTGTGGAAAATTGCAAGAGGATCTTGATAAATTGGAAGACTGAGCATCAAAATGGCAGATGAAATTTAATGTGGACAAGTGCAAAGTTATGCACCTAGGGAAGAACAACCCAAACTATGGTTACACGATGCAAGGTTCCACATTAGGAACCACCACCCAGGAAAAATATTTAGGCGTCATTGTGGATAACATGTTAAAACCCTCGGCCCAGTGTGCAGCGGCAGCCAAGAGAGCAAATAGAATGCTAGGTATCATAAGGAAAGGAATGGAAAATAAAACAAAAGATATTATAATGCCTCTATATCATTCCATGGTGAGACCGCACCTTGAATATTGTGTGCAATTCTGGTTGCCGTATCTTAAAAAGGATATAGCGTTATTAGAAAAGGTTCACAGAAGAGCCACCAAAATGGTAAAGGGGATGGAAGGATACTCCTATGAAGAAAGGCTAAAAAGGTTAGGGCTCTTTAACCTGGAAAAGAGACGGCTGAGGGGAGATATGATAGAAGTCTATAAATTAATGAACAGAGTGAAACGGATAAACGTAGATCGATTGTTTACGTTATCAGAATATAGAAAGACTAGGGGACATGCAATGAAGCTACAGGGTAAACTATTTAAGACTAATAAAAGAAAATATTTTTTCACTCAACGTGTAATCAAACTCTGGAATTTGTTACCGGAGGATGTAGTAAAGGCTGTTAGTGTAGCTGGGTTTAAAAAAGGTTTGGAGAAGTTCCTGGAGGAAAGGTCCATAAACCATTATTAAGAAGGGACCTAGGATATCAATGCTTGACCCAGTACAAGCATTGTGGAACCTGTGTCTTTTGGGGAAACTGCTAGGTATGTATGACCTAGATTGGCCACTGTTGGAAACAGGATACTGGGCTTGATGGACCTTGGTCTGACCCAGTATGGCATATCTTATGTTCTTATGGGTACCACAGGGCTCTGCATTATACAACCAATTTGTGACATAATCCACAAA
The DNA here is from genome assembly GCA_033557465.1 of Ichthyophis bannanicus. Lineage (NCBI taxonomy): Eukaryota > Metazoa > Chordata > Amphibia > Gymnophiona > Ichthyophiidae > Ichthyophis > Ichthyophis bannanicus. The sequence continues at coordinate 198,668,180 of CM066045.1, forward strand.
CACAATGTTAACTACAGAATTTATGCAGATGACATCATGTTCTTCACAGCCTTAGATGCACTAAATGCTGACTATGAAAAAATCCCTGCTTTAAAGATGTCTCACAATGGCTCACCTCCATGAATCTATCAATTATCCTAAAAAAACAAGCCTTAATGATCTCTAGAAACAAATCATTTTCACCAGCCCTGCAACTTCAAATAAACGGTTCCTCCCTTGAAATCAAAACAGAAATAAAATATCTGGGCATTCTACTAGATCAGAACCTCAATATGATAGAACACATCAGCATGATAACGCGAATAATATATAACAAGACACGGATGATACAAAACTTAAGACCTCTTCTATCTTCAGATGACTTCCACACGATAGCCTAAGCATTTAGCTATCCACATTTCGATTTCAGTAACATCATCCTACAAGGTCTACCCAAACAAACACTGAAACCACTCCAAATAGCGCAGAACACTGTGGCTCATACTATAATGAAAGCTTCAAGATCTGATCACATAACGCCAATCATGTACCACCTGCATTGACTGCCTGTTTTACAGAGAATCAAATTTAAGGCAATACTGACCACATTTAAGACAATAAACAACATTGCTCCAACATACCTTAATTCGCTAATTCAGACGCAACAAGAAACAAGAAGTAGAAGAAGAAACATGAAGCACCTTCTAGCCACCCTGATGGTCTCATGAAATGCAAACTAATCAACAACAAAAAGGGCATTTTCATTATACTCACCCACTCTATGGAACTCTCTTCCAAACAATCTATGTGAAATAAAAGACCTAACCATATTCAGAAAAAAACTCAAAACCCTACTGTTCACTGAATTCTACCAGTCCATAATGGATAAATATGCTTCAATCTAATGGACAATCTACTACACTTATAACTCTGCTCACCACTCACTCACATAGTCTACCCTGATGTAAAGATTAACATGCAATACATCAATTTCTGCAGTGATTTACCAGATCTGTAAATAGTTGGCCCTTATACTTCATCTTGAAGGCCTTAGTATATAGTAGCAAATTAATTGTTCATTGTACTTTCTAAGCTGTTCTTTGTTCATTGTAAACTTCCCAGTGCAGTACGAGTTGGGTTCTCTGTAAACCGCCTTGATTATGTGATAAAGCCGTATATAAAAGTAATAAAATAAATAATAAATAAATATTCAGGGTTGCATGTACAGATGGGTATGTAGAGCATTAGGTCATCTGCATATATGTGGTACAAGATTGTATTAGTGAGGGCATTTGGTCATCTACCTATATGTGGTACAGGATTGTATTAATGAGTTTTCAGGATTGCATGTAGAGATGGATGCGTAGGGCATTAGGTCGTGCATACATGTGATACATGAATATATAGTGAGTATACAGGGTTGCAAGTAGAAATGGGTGCGTAGAGCATTTGATCGTCTCCATATATGTGGTAGAAGATTGCATTAGTGAGGGCATTAGGTCATCTACATATATGTTGTAAAGGATTGTATTAGTGAGTATTCAGGGTTGAAAGTATTGATGGGTACATAGACCATTAGCTCATCTGCATATATGTGGTACAGGATTGTATTAGTGAGCATTCGGGGTTGCATGTAGAGAGGGTGCGTAGAGCATTAGGTCGTCTGCATATATGTGGTTCAGGATTGTATTAGTGAGTATTCAAGGGTGCATGTAGAGATAGATGGGTGTGTTGATTATTAGGTCTTCTGCATAAATGTGGTACAGGGTTTGTTCCCGTGAATGATGTTACAGATTGGTTGGATGTAGAGATTGAACAGTAATGCAGAGAGAGATGATCCTTGGGATATACCTCTCCGTAATTTGAAAGGTGTTGATGTGTCATCTTTTATCTTTACTTGTTGAGTGCATTCAGACAAATAAGAGTGGAAACACTTGAGTGGGGTGTTGCTTATGCCCAGATTCATCAGGCATTCTAAGAGGGTATCATGGTTAACTGAATCAAAGGCGGAGGATATATCAAGGAATATCAGGATAAATCTTTGTTTGGAGTGTTCGATGCCCTTGAGTAGTGTATTTATGAGTGAGGTAAGTAGAATCTCAACACCATAACAGGGTCTGAACCCACGTTGCTGGGGTTGAGTGGAGTAGATGAGTCAACAAAGTCCTGGAGTTGCAGTTATACTGTTTTGTCTAAACTGGGCTAACATGGTATGTTAGAGATTGGTCTGTTGGAGCTCAGTAGGTAGGGTCAGTGGTTGGACCTTTTAAGATGGGTCTGACTAAGGAAGATTTTAAGTTAACGGGCATGTGTCCCTGGGTAAGAGAGAGGTTTATAATTTTTACTAGTGTTTGTGAGAATTCGTTCTTAGCCATGTTGATCCATGATACAGGGCATGGGTCAAGGGGAGAAGTGGTTGTGTTGAACATCTGTAGTAGTTGTTCAAGGTGCTGTTCCGTGATTGGTTCAAATGTACTCCATCTCTGCGAACCTCTTGAAGTCTCTTGGTTTTGTGACTATGGGTCTGTTATATTATCTGGGCAGGCATGGAGCTTATTCTGCAAGTAGGAGGCATACTCTTGAGCTTTTATCATGGGGCCCTTCTGTAAATATGGCTCTTTTGTGAGGGATTTGACCAGGTCAAACAGTTCTCTTGGGCGATTTAAAGCTTTTAGGATGAGGTTGGACAGGTATTCTTTTTTGTGTTCCCAGATAAGGTGATTGTATTCTTCTCACTTGATTGAGAATTCCTTCTGAAGGAGTGGGCTTTTGGTTTGACGCCATCTATGTTCAATACATCTCAGCTGGAGTTTAGCTTCCTTTATTTCTCGGGAATACCATAGTGCAGTAGATTTGCATGTAGTTGGTGTCTTCTGAGGGGCTTGAGCATGTGTTGAGATGGTATGGTTCCATGTGTCCACAATTGTGGTAAGGTTGGTTGTTTTGAGGTCCAGAGCTGGTTGGATGTTGATCAGTAGATTATCCTTGTTAAATTCCTTGAATCTATGAGATCTCTGTGGCTCTTTTGGAGTCAGGCTCTTTGATTGTGTCAGGGGTAGGCTAAATGATACCATGTGATGGTCTGGCCATGGGACTGGAGTGACCTGGATGGTGATTTGGTTGCTGTCATTTTGGAGGTTCTTTGGTACAAATAGGTCTAGTGTATTATCTCCTCTATGTGTAGGGTAGCTATAACTTGTGTAAGGTCCAGTGACTCCATTGCCTCCATGAAAGAGGTAGCCTATGTTGAAGGAGCTAAGTTCAGATTGAGGTCTCCAAGCAGAATGAATGGTTTATTCTTATTTGTGTGTGTGTGTGCATGTGACTTCTAGTATTGTTGAAATGTCCTCTGTGTTTGCACCAGGGGATTTATAGACTAGACAGATAGTTACTTGCTTGTTTTCTACCACCATTATATCTATGGTGTTAGTGACCATAATTGTGATTTTGGTTGTTATGTTGCTTGTCAGACAGTATGAATATTCACTTAACTACTACTACTACTACTATTACTGAGCATTTGTATAGCACTACAAGACATAAGCAGAGCTGCACAGACACATGTAAAAGGCGGTCCTTGCTCATCAGAGCTTACAATCTAGTCAAGACAGAAAACACAGTAGCTGTAGACATGGGAGATACATCTAGGGGGAATGGTGAGGAAACACAAAGGAGATCAGGTGAGTCAAGATCGAAAGCAGCAGCGAAGGTGAGTTTTCAGCCTGGATTTAAAAAGGGTCAGAGAAGGCGCCTGACATACAGACTCAGGTAGTTTGATCCAGGCATAAGGAGCAGGAGGATGAAAGGAGTGAAGTCTGGAGTTAGTAATAGAAGAGAAGGGCACAGGTAGAAGCAATTTGCCAGAAGAGTGGAATTTATGGGGAGGGGTGTAGGGAGAGATAAGAGAGGAAAGGCAGTGAGGAGCTGCAGAGTGAATGCACTTATAGGTCAGCAGGAGAAGTTTGAAGTGGATGTGGAAACGGATAGGGAGACAGTGAAGTGACTTGAGAAGAGGAGAAGAGCATGAAGAGGTTGGCTGAAGATTAGCCGCACAGCAGAGTATTGAACAGATTGAAGGGGAGAGAGATGATTCAGCGGGAGACCAACAAGAAGTAGGTTACAATAGTCAAGACGGGAGGTGACTAAAGAGTGGATAAGTGTCTTAGTAGTGTGTTCAGAAAGGAATGGGCGGATTTTGTTGATGTTATAGAGAAAGAAACAGCAGGTCTTAGCTATCAGATGGATGTGTGTGGAGAAGGAGAGAGAGGAGTCAAAGACAACACCAAGGTTGCGAGCCGAGGAAACAGGGAGGAGTAGCGAGTTATCCACAGAAAGGAGGATTAGGAGAGGAGAGTTTAGGGGGAAAAATAAGAAGCTCAGTTAACATGCAGCTAATGTGCATTAACCTTTAGGAAATATGTCCCAGAGCCTTGCAGGGCCTCTTGGTTCAATTTGGACAAAAGGCAGTTAGAATGCTGTCAGTGATCCGCTGCACAGCTAAGTGAGAACATCCTTAGAATCTGATTCCTCAGCAAGGGCTGCAAAATTCTGTAGTGCATTTGCACAAACACATTGGGGGTCTTTTACTAATGGGCGCTAGCTGGCAGCACATGTTCTGGCACACGCTAAGGCATGCTGGGATGCACATTGCCAGCTCGTGCAGGATGACTCCCATGCTGACTGCGCACCTGCATTAATGCCAGAAGTGGGTGGGTTAGGGGCAGAGAGTGGGAATAGTGTGCTCAGCGCAGTTAACGCTGTGTTCGCACCGCACGCTAACTGCATTAGATGGTGTTAGGTGCACCCGTGCTAATGCAGTGCCCACGCTAGGGGACAGCGCTCCACATTAACTGCTTTCCATATCCCCAACAGTTAACCTGCTGGTGTTGCTCCTAATATGCTATAGTTTTTTTGCTATTGACACGTAATTTTTAATTTAAGTTCTATTTGTGCACTGCCCTGCTGCTTTTTGTGAAGGTCAGTCAAGCAAACCTTAATCAACAAACAAACAATAAACACCTTAGTGTCCGTTAGTAAAAGACCCCCATTAGCTCTGTACATCTGTACATTGATGTTTACAGAAAAGTCAATCTTATTGAAAATCCTAGATTTTACTATTTCATTAAAAACTATTTTTGTATCTCAGGACTTTATAAACCTGTCCTGAGCCAATTGAGAGTTTCAGGATATCTATAATGAATATGCATGTTATATATTTGCAAATACGGGGTCTCCAATGCATGCAAATTTAGCCTATATATTCTTTGTGGATTTCCTGAAAAGCTGTCTGACTCTGGGGTTCCTAGAACAGGTTTGGGAAGGAAGCATTGATGCGTGAGCATTAAAATTCACATAGATTATGAAACAAATAGGAAATATAGAATACCATATCCTACTGAGATCACCAATAAGGTGACCCACTGGCTCCAGATTTTCAGGACAGACTGATCCAATCCTAGTTTCACCCCACAGCCAGCAGGGACTTGCAGTCTTGCTTGTCTTAGGAAAATCAATAAGGAGATTAAAAAAAATCTGAAACCAGTGAGCAACCCTAATTACCAACCTCCATCACTCCCTCAGGGATGCAATCCAAATATTTATGCTGACTGGAGCCACCCTCATTTCCGATGAGTGAATGTGTCCAGCAGATGCTGTCTGTAGACAGATTTTGGGTTTGGGAAGGGATGCGGTTGCCCCACATTAAGGTTAACCACTGGCATTTCCCAAAAGCCCTGAAGACCCTTTGCCAGCAAAGATGGCAGTGTCACACGCCAGTCACAGAGGAAGAGAAGGTCTTGGAGGCCTGAGATTACCATAAACTGTAATTTAATTAGAGCAGGGACAATGCTGCAGCAAACAACATCATTCTGGTTATAAAAGATCCTCTAGTACACATGTTTCATTTCTGAGCTTAGCTCTTATTAAATCTGCCCCTTTCTATCCATTGCCTTTGGTTCAGAAGGGGTAAGCCCTCCTAACATGAACCCATACAACTGGGCAATAGACTAGCCATTCCTTCTCTTGCACTGATGTTTTATTTGGCACTTTGGTTGGTCTGGTGATTTTTGTCTGAATTGTGGTTGTCTTCCCTCCCTTCCCTAGTACTCCTTCTTGCCAAGGATACCTTATAAGCAAATGTTTTGTCCTTAGTTTCAGGGCAAAATAAAAGAATTTTGTTATCCAGGCAGGAGACTGTCCATGCAACATCTCACCTTGATGGTAACAGTCTCACCATTCTATGTCAGTGGTAAAAATTAGTGATGTGAGAGGGTCAGATGGGCTCCCAGCAGCACAGAGGTAAAATGATCCTGCAAGAGACCTGCCTCAGTCGATTATATGGCTAGGCAGACACCTAACTAAAGGGGTCATTTTAGAACCCTATTCGTTCTTTGGACGTCCAAAAAAGGGCTTAGAAGTATCCAAAGCACAGAGGCATCTCCAGAATCATTTTGAAGCTAGCTCTGGGGACGTCCACGTCTGAACAGAGGCATAGAGGATACATGGCTAGGGTGTTCCCAGGATCCTGGACATCCCCACCTGATTGCTGAAATATCATATCTAACATTAGACCTGCTCTAGGCATGAAAAAGCATCTGAGAAGAAAGCATTTCACCATCCCCAGTACTCAGCACAATGTCAACAGCAGCAGCAGTGGGATTTGAACCCTGTGCCCAGTTCCTAACCATTAGACTATCCTTGCTTCTGAAATACAGTTCTGGGGACCTTTTGTAGATGCCCCTGCAGACATCCATATCAGGCAAGTCCATGTTTGTGAAATCACGTCTGCATCTTGACTTAGATATCCGAGATTGCACTTCAACGTCTCTTCTAAAATTCCCCTACAAGATTTCTTTTACTTTGAAACAAAAAACCTTAAAACTGACTGCAACTTAACAGAAAGTGTTTATGATCTGGTGCATCAAGTAGTAACAATTCCTCAAGAATTTATTTCTTCCTCAAGACTGCAACCTGTACCTGGATTTCTCAATTAGGGTGAAGTATTGTTATCTAAACAGCAAAGTGACATAGCAAAGCCCTGCAAAGAGCAAAGGACAAGCTCTGTCCTGTCATGTATAAGCAAGAATCCATCTAGAGACAAGACCAGGGAGGCTGAACCAAGCTTGCTAAATAGAAATCTTTCACATGACCTTTTCTTCCCAGCTGTGCTCTTCCCTTGCGATTTTCACACTGCTAACTGCTACCTGCAGTTCATGACATACTGTATCTGAAAGAATAAATACGGCTAACAGAAAGTTTCCTCACATCCTGGGGCGGAATCTAGAAGCACAGCAAAAAAAAGCTGAATCCTGTGTCAAGAAGACGTCAGTCTTACAGTGAGACAATAGAAACAAAGAAACATGACAGCAGAAAATACCACATGGCCTGTCTAATCTGCTCTTCCATATCAACTACAACACTTCCCTTTTTTCCTTTAGAGATCTTCTGTGTTTGTCCCATGCTTTCTTGAATTCAGATATTGTCCTCGTCTCTACTACCTCCACTGGGAGACAATTCCATGCATCTACCACTCTTTCTGTAAAGAAATATTTCCACATATTACTCCTGAGTCTATCCCCTTTCACCCTCATCTTATGTCCCCTCGTAGCAGAGCTTGCTTTCAATCGAAAGAGGCTCTTCTGTGCATTTTTATCACAGAGGTATTTAAATGTTTCTATCTTAACTCCTCTATCTTGCCTTTCCTCTTACATATTAAGATCTTTACATCTGTCCTCATTTGATTTATAACGAAGATCACTAACCATTTTAGTAACCACCCTCTGCACCGACTCCAACCTGTTTCTATCCTTTTGAAGGTGCGGTCTCCAGAATTGCACACAATACTCCAAATGAAGTTGCACCGAAGATTTATACAGAGGCATTATCACCTCCTTTCTTCTGCTGGCCATTCCTCTCCCTATGCACCCAAATATCCTTCTGGCTTTCTCCATTGCCTTTCTACCTGTTTAGCTTCTTTAAGATCATCAGAAACAAATCACACCCAGGCCCCTTTTTCCTTTTGTGGGCAGAAGTAATTTGCCACCTACACTGTAATACTCCCTTGGATTTTTCCAGCCCATGTACATGACCCTGCATTTTTTAGCATTAAATCTTAGCTACCAAATTCTTGAGTATTCCTCAACCTTAACAGAAAATATTTAAAATAAGAAATTTTTGAAAAGAAGTTAAATGTTTATCTTTAAAGCCCTGGTTGGGGCATTGGTGCTTCTTTGTTAGGAGCTTGGGTGGACCGATGATAAGAACATAACATAAGAACATAAGATATGCCATACTGGGTCAGACCAAGGTCCATCAAGCCCAGTATTCTGTTTCCAACAGTGGCCAATATAGGTCATACGTACCTAGCAGTTTCCCCAAAAGACACAGGTTCCGCAATGCTTGTCCTGGGTCAAGCACTGATATCCTGGTTCCTTTCTTAATAATGGTTTATGGACCTTTCCTCCAGGAACTTTCCCAACCTTTTTTAAACCCAGCTACACTAACAGCCTTTACTACATCCTCCAGTAACAAATTCCAGAGTTTGATTACACGTTGAGTGAAAAAATATTTTCTTTTATTAGTCTTAAATAGTTTACCCTGTAGCTTCATTGCATGTCCCCTAGTCTTTCTATATTCTGATAAGGTAAACAATCGATCTACGTTTACCCGTTCCACTCCGTTCATTAATTTATAGACTTCTATCATATCTCCCCTCAGCTGTCTCTTTTCCAGGTTAAAGAGCCCTAAACCTTTTTAGCCTTTCTTCATAGGAGCATCCTTCCATCTCTGTGTCCTTGATATTTTCAGACTCTCCTGCTAGAAGTAGGATTTATTATATTGTTTGATGATTACAATCTTGTCCATATTAGACCATACGTTTTGCAATATAATTATAAGTCACCTGTGCGGAACGGTGTCAAAGGCTATACCTACATCTAAGTAGATCACATCTAGCACTCAACCTCGGTCCAGCTCTTTGGTCACCCAGTCAAAGAAATTAATGAGATTTGTATGACAAGAACTGCCTCTAGTAAAACCAAGCTGCCTAGGATCCTGCAATCTATTGGACTCAAGAAACCTCACTATCTTCTGATTGAGCAGTATTTCAATTAATTTACTCACCACAGAGGTCAGACTAACCAGTCTGTAGTTCCCAATCTCATCCTTATTTCTGTTTTTGTATAGAGGGACCATATGTGCCTTTCTCCAATCCTCTGGAACCATTTGCGCGTCTAAACAAGCACCGAAACAAGCACGTGAAATGTACGAACCGTTACTTCTTGTCTTTAGGAATTGAAGTTAGAAAAAAAAGAGAAAAAAAAGAAAAAAAGAAACAAAAGAGGAGTCGGCGATATAGTAATAGAACCATCATTTGAAGTAGTATTTTCTAATCCATTATGAATGAAACCGCTCATGTGACGTTTTAAGTGATAGAAGGGAGGAGTTTAACAAAGGGGGATTTAAAAGGTCGAGGCTAATCCCCAGAGCCGCATGCGCGGCGTTTTGCAACTAAGAGAAGTTCCTTTAAGGAAGCAACGGTTCGTACATTTCACGCGGGCAGCATGATTCATTAAAGGTAATTGTTTTGAGATTCTTAATGGGGTGGGAGTTGATTTATAAAGTTTACGCAAGGTGTACGAATTTTAGCAGTTTTTACTATGGCAGGATCTTTGTTTTTGTTTTTTGATACAGCAGCAACAAATTGACGGTCCCCTGAAGAACCATAATTGAGAAACGCAGAGGCGCTTCACAAATAGCGTCGGGACGTTCAGCTTTAATAGCGAGACTGCAGTATTTTTGTACATTTCCATCCTTTCGCAAGTTAAGTAGAAAATTTAATAATCTTCACTGAAAGATGGATTTTTAATCAATGGAATGGGTTTATATAAAAAAAGGGTCGTTGATGCTAACAGGCATACGTACTGGAGAATAAAACTCTGAAACAAATGCCGTTATAAGTCTGAGACCTGTAGACATAAAACCCTAAGATTTGGATCTTGAAACATAGAGAGACTAATAATTTACAAAGTGATAGAGCATAGGAATTTTTTTCTATATATTATTGAATGTTCGCTCTGATACAAGACCATATAGTTTTGTTTAGGACTATAATAGCTACTCTGTACAGGTTACCCCAGTGCATTAACATCCTCTCACCTCTTTGTATCCCACACATTTGTGAATTTTGTTACTGTGTTTTTGATCCCATTACCTTCTCTGGGAGGCCATTACAAGTTTATTTTTATTTAGCATAAATTTGTATACCGCTACTTCCAGCGATCAGAAGCGGTTTGATTATGTAATGGGGATTGTCAAATCAAAGACAAATTTCAAAAATTACAGCGTGATTTACAGGATTATATGACAAGGTTGTCAGATCAAAGGCAAAACATTTTCACAATATGTACAACGTGATTCACGGGATATGCACAACACACAGTTAGGAGGGGGAGAGAGGAAGATTTACATATATACATTTTACATTTGACTACATTTTGGTTCTGCAGATAATGGTTGAATTCATTACTGTTCAGGACATGTTGTAGGGCTGTTGAAATAAGTACGTCTTTAGTTTTTTTCTGAAGTTCATCAGGTCATTGATTGAGCGCAGTTCAGGTGGGAGTTGGTTCCAGAGTGTGGGTGCAGTATAGGAGTATGCTCTGTTGCTTGTGGCTGTTTTAACTGATCTTATACTTATTGGTACATGTAGGTTGTTTAGGTTGGTGGTTCTCCTGTTTCTGTTAGCAGGTTGCATGTCGATTAGGTTAGTGAGGAAAGTTGGTGCCAGGTTGTGGATGAGCTTAAAAGTGGTTACTAGGGTTTTGTATTTTATGCGAGCTACGATGGGGAGCCAGTGTAGTTCGACTAGCACTGGTGTGATGTGTTCAGCAAAGCCTGTTTTCATGATGATTCTGGCCGCGACGTTCTGTGCCATCTGGAGTATGCTTAGGGTTTTCTTTGGAAGGCCCTGTAGAATTGCATTACAGTAATCGGAATGAGGTATGATGAGGGCTTGAGCTACTGTCCTAAAATCGGTAGAAATTGGTAGCTTCAATGATGTTCCTTAGCGGCTGTATAACTCTGAGCTTGTGAAAAATGGCCCTGTTTACTAAACGGAGGTGTTTTACCATCTTTAGTTCACTATCTAGTGTTACTCCAAGGTACTTTATTTCATTCTTTGTGTGATAGGTATTCTTGCATAGGGAGATTGTAGCAGGCGGGTTGAACTCCGGTTTTCTTGAGATGTACATGACTTCGGTTTTTTTATGGTTTATGGCCATGTTGTTTCGTTGAAGCCATGTTTGCAACTCTCTTATGCATTCTTCTAGCTGGGAGTAGTTTGGGTTGTTTGTGTCAAGTTGAGTATACAGCATATCGTCAGCATATATGTGGTAGTAGATTTTATGCTTTTTGAATATTTCGCAGATTGGTTTCATGTACACGTTGAAAAGAAGCGAGGATAGGGCTGAGCCTTGTGGTATGCCCTGAGTTTGGGGGAAAGCCTTTACTTTTTCGTTGTTAAACTGTACCTGTTGCATTCTGTTGGAGATATACGATGAGAACCATTTTAGGGGGGTTCCCGATATTCCTATTGCTTCTATTCTGTTTAGGAGTGTTTCATGGTGAACCGTATCGAAAGCCGCTGAGATGTCAATGAATATGAGAATGAACATTTTCTTTTTGTTTTCATTAGACCTCATTCAGGCCGTTCCACCCAACAGATCCAGGAGAACGATATCAACTAATGTTCTAATTATCCCTAAAGCAGCGACAAAATGCCTATCAGCGACATCTAACAGGGCCTTCAGATTCTATGCACCTAAGTGCTGGAACGCCCTACCTCCAGAGATTCGGGCTATCACTGATCTATCCCTTTTCAGAAAGGCACTCAAATCCCACCTTTTCCCCCAATATTACTAGACCAGCTAACCAATCTCGATCACTACCCAAACTAAGAACAAATCCTGTTATGTATATACATGTAAATACTCATGTAAATAGTTGCAGTAATGACGTCCCATGTTTTATCCAAGTTCTCTGACCTGTTCTCTGTAAAACCAAACAGTTTGTTGTTCTGGTCTGTTGTTATATTGTGAACCGTGCTGATGCTGAATAGAGCGGTATATAAGAGCCTGTAATAAATAAATAAATAATAAATAAATAATCCCTTTGAGTAGGTTGTCCAGTAGTGCAATAAGCAGAGTTTCGACCCCATGGTGTGGCCTGAAGCCGTATTGGTGCTCGTCTAGTGTTCCGTTGTTGTCCAGGTGGTCTTGTAATTGCTGAAGGACCGCCTTTTCAATAATTTTTGCTAGCAGTGCTATGCTGGATATTGGGCGATAGGATGCTGGGTCTTCCTTGTTGAGTGTTTTATTTTTTAGTATTGGTCTTATGATGGATTTCTTAAGTTGTGCTGGCATGGTTCCCTGTTGGAGTGATTGGTTTACTATATGAGCGATTTGGTGGGCAGTTTCTGCTTTATCTATTACCCTTTCCATGTAAAGATATTTCGCAGCATTACTCTTCAGTTTATTCCCTGGGAGCTTCATATCATGACCCTTAATTCTACAACTTCCTTTCCACTGAAAAAAGCAACGTTCACCTGTAAAAGCTGTTTCCCATAGACAGCAGGATTGATAAGGCACACAAGTGGGTGTCATCATCCAATGTCTCCCAGAGCTCAGAACTCAAGATTCTGAGCATGCACAGCCCATCCTGTGTGCCGTGGCCCCCTTGGCTCCTCAGTTGGTTAAAAAGCACAAGGGGAGGTGGAAAGGATCATCCTGCTGTTACAGTCACCTGAGGGGGTGATTCCCAAGCTTACGGCTGCACTTATTAGATAACATTTAAATGGGCGTTGAAAGCGGCCTGCATAGCAGAGTATGGAACAATCTCTAGATTGTTCCACCAGTGTCATTAATGGCTTCCTTTTGTAGGGAGAAATGAGCAGGAATGAACAGGTGCTTTATGTGCTATTTGTTTGTTTTTTTAGTGCCGTCGAGTCAGTGCTGACTCCTGGTGAATCAGCAGCCTCTAGGTTTTCTTGGCAATGTATAACTGGAAGTAGATTGCCAGGCCTTTTCAAAGGCAATGGGGGGTTAAGTGACTTGCCCAAGGTCACAAGGGGCTGAGGCAGATTTCAGGGGAGCATCTGATACTGCTGCAATACTAATCTGATGAGAATTCGATATGGACAACCGATACTTCATATGAGAACTGTGCACATGAAGCACCTGCAACTAGAAACTCTCCTCCCCCCCCCCCTTCTTTTTTGAATAGACTTTCGAAAAGGCTTCATCCTTCTAAAATATAATGTGGAAAACTTTGCACAGCCCAGTGTTTGCAGCGCTTCATGAAGAGGCCTGGGTTAACCAGTGGCATGAACCATTTCCTTTCTGAGAGGGGATAAAGGAGTATTTGAAAGGAGAAGTGAACACTGTAAGGCTCATAGCTATTTAAGTTTGAATTTCATTCTCTCTAGGAGATAAAGTGATTTTCTATAGCAGGAAGGAAAGCTTCCAAGGAAGTTAAATCTAGAGAAATATATTTCAAGGGTTCAAAGAGGAATCTGTAAAGAGTAGTAAACCGTCTTGACTTGTAGAAAGACGGTATATAAAAATTGTTAAATAAATAAATAAACAGTAAATCCAAGTCACCTGAGAAATGAGGTAGAAAAAGAATATTTGTTTTTACTATTGGAGTGTTATGTATTTATTACTCAGATGTATTTCTGTCTAGAAAGACTGAAGAGCAAGTCAGTAGAGATCATTTGGATTGCTTCATAGATCTAGGTAGAGGAACTATTTTGGAAGGAAAGTACATTGCTCCCAATGACCATTGTTTAAGATCTTAGGAATAATGTGATGTTTACTGGCAGGGTGGGCACAAGAATGTTGGATGCCCTCAAATTACCTTTTTTAATTGTGAACTACTTCCATAATGTTTGGAAAGCAGTATAGCAAATGGCCAGAAATGGATAAAAATAAACCTTCAGCCTTACACCCCTCTGAAATTTTGATAATTAAACTCAACAATCATAATTAACGAAACAGCACCCCTTCAGCAAGAATCCCGTAAAAACGTATAATTGGACATCATGGGTGCAATACTCAGTGGCGACGGCTAGCCACAGCTGCTGAAACTAAGACCCAGATATCCAACCACCGGCATTGAATATGCAGGTTGGCTGGATAACCGGGCAGCGGAGATATTCAGCTTTGGTGTCTTTCTTAATGTGCCTAACTTTCGTTGCTTAGTGCTAACCAGATGGCAGCTCAATATGGCTGCTGCCCGGTTATCGCCAGGTGCTGCCCTGGAACACCCTGAGGCTGGCCAGCTAATATCGGGCATGCAGTGGAGAAACTTAAAGATATTCAGTGACACTAACCATGTTAGTACCGCTGAATATCCTGGTCAAGGTGATCAACATTAATTGTTCTCAGCCATTAAATATTAAACTCTCCCAGCAAGTAAAAGAACGTGCTGATGATTCCTGCCATCAGGATCTGTCGCTGCTGCTCTTTACCACCCTCAGAAACTGCTGCCTTGGGCCGCTGCCTCGTCTTCGCTGATGGCAGAACTTTTTCTAAAGTGCCTTTTTTTGTTTTTTTTTTACTTTTTATTTAACAGGTCAGCCAACACACTCCAGGTTACGAAAGAAACAGCCCTTTCCTTAGATAACAATTAACCGGCACAGAAATAAAAATAGAAGCTAACACACAGACAGCTCCCCTAAGAAGTCTCCCCCACACAGAAAGGACGTGCAGACAACCCTTTAAACAGCTACACATATATAAACCCCTACTCATCCACCCGATTTTCCCACTACTTCCAATATTTATTCCAAACATTATTGTATCAATCTATTTTCCCCCACAGCAGGTAAGACAGGTTTTCCACTTGGGAAACCTTGGACACTTGCTGTAGCCATCGCACAAATTGTGGAACCACTTTCCAATGAGTTGCTATGGTAAAACGGGCAGCCAGCAGCAGCTGGCCAATCAAGGCCTGCTCCTCTCAGGATAAAGCAACATTCCGCCAATATCCCACCACACACACCAAGGATGTAAACTTAATCTTTCATCCCAATATCTTCTCTACAATGCCATGCACTTTCTGCCAGAAAGGCCTCACAAATGGGCAGGTCCACCACATATGGAAAAAATCTGCAGAGTCCACATCCCTGTCAACAACTCCATGAAGCTGTTCCTGCCCAGTGCAAATAAAACTCAGGAGGACAGTAGGCCCGATGTAGCAACCACATCATAAGCTTCAGCCGTTTACCACTCATGGACACCAAATGGGCATTCGCCAAAATCACATCCCAATCAGATTCCTCCAACGCACACCCAGATCTGCATTCCAACACTCATATATGTGTCTTAGCTGTGGCAAAGGAGAGAGAGAGAATCAGTGATCACATGATACAGTATGGATATCCACTTGCAACCATCTCCAAGAGCACATAAAAAAGTCTCCAAGGGGGTCAAGACGCAGACCACCACCCCTGAATGCATAACCAATCCACAGCTCCCCACATCTGAAGATATAGAGATCAGGTCCACCTCTCCAAGGAGAACTCCTTTGCCAACTCCTCAAACTCCCAGGATGCCTCTCCAACCCCTACTTGTCAACAAACTACAACCCTTGAACTTCACAATGACTCATCTCCACATATAACGTACAATACGCCAATTTGAGATTCTTGCTGAGTGGGGACATCTCTCCTCCAGGATGGGTAAGTACTGACATACCCAGCACCAAACCTACATTGTATGAGCCACAATAGCATTCTGTCGGAGAATGCAACAGACCACCAAACTGGTTTGGTTCATGTATTGCTTATGATTCTATTAAATTCAAGATCAATCCACCACACATGCATAGTATTTAATAAACTATTTAATATGACAATTAGCTTGACAGTAAGTTGGTGACATTACAATAGAACAATAAAATAATTGATATTGGATCTCCAAACTCCCTGTCCCTTACAAGAACAGAACAATGCATCACCAAACTGCCATCATCGCAGCCCATTTTTAACATCAGCTGGGAGAGCCTCAGCGAAGGCTGGAGAAAAGTCTGGGATTCTTCACGCGTTGGCATGCACCTGGCCAAGCGGATATCTACTCTCTTACCTGTTCTGGATTTTCTCTCTCTTTTTATAGGCTGTAACAAATGTGTTGCAGCTGGACCACATGACTCCTCACATGAGCTTTTCCCTACAGATATTCTCCACCCCATACACCTTTGCTCAACAGTAATTTGACCAGTCCTTTTCCAGCCTTTGTTTGTTCCCCGAGTTAATTTAATTTGACCAGTCCTTCCCCAGCCTTTGTTTGTTCCCTGAGTTAATTAACATTGGTCTCTGGGCTAGTAAGCTAGTAAACAGCTGGCTTAGCATGATTCCTCACATATGAGATGGCTCAAAAGTTCAATATTCCTTGCTGATCCAAATAAATCTTTAATTAGTAATACAGTTCATTACCATCAAAAGAAGCAAGGAAAGACCTTCTATCTAGGCCCTTTCCAAATGGAGCCAACTAGGCTCATATAAGTCATGTAGTCCACGTTTAACAGCCACCAAACGAGACACCCAATAATAAGCCTCCAAATTAGGCAAACCTATACCTCCCTTCACACTGGGTCTACTTAGCATGGTAAAGGCAATACGAGAGCTTTGATTATGCCAAACAATGCTAGAGATCCACCCATTCAGTTTACTAAAAAAACCAAAAAAAAAACAGAAAGTGTACACAGAAAACAAATATTAAAATATGAGGCAAAATGTTCATCTTCACTAGAGTAATCCTACCTCCCCATGACAATGGCAGATCCATCAACAGATGCAAATCTCGGTCTATTCGAGCTAGCAAAAGTCCATAACTGACCATGTAAAGATCACGCAACTTGAACCCAAATATGCAAAATTAGAAAACTCCACAAAATGCCACAGCGCCAGAGGAAGACTAGATAGCGAACCCAACACCCACAACTCAGATTTCCTCCAATTAGTCTTAAATCCCGCTACTGCACCAATATCCATGAGCAGTTGCCTCAGCACTGGTCCCAAAGAGTCTAATCTTCCCAAAAACAAGAATACAGTATATCGTCAGCATAAAGAGACATCTTGGGGTAGATTCTAACCAGAATTTAGCAGGGATATACGTCCAGTTTGGACGTACATCTCCTCTAAACACTTGCTCCTGATGTCGGATCCTAAGCTCAACGCACGCATAGAGATTGGTGGAGAGCTCTGGACGGGGGCAGGAAGAGGCAGGCCGGAGGCATGACCCTGACTCAGGGCATGCAGGCCAATTCTGGTTGCTGCCCTGTATGTCCAGGGGAGCCAAGTTAGACGGGGGACTTATTCCACCTCAGAGATGGAATAAGTCTCCCTGACATTGCCAGACAGCCATGGAGAGGACAATAGGACAGGTATGCTGCTATGGGGTTCCCTACAGCCTGATCCTAGCCTTGGCAGGCCCGATTGGGGGTCGGGCAGCAGGGAAATGGAATGTTACAAAGCTTGCTGGCAATCGGGGCTCCTGCATGGTGTCCTGGTGCCATGGCCCTGGGACTCCAGGCAGGCACATTGAGTGATTTGTATGGGGAGGGGGCTGGACATGCAGTGGGCCAGAATTGGGGCACATCCTGCCCGTCCAGGTCCGGTGCACCTGATTCTCCTCCTGCGGGTGCACAGCTGGCCCATCCAGATTTTGGATGTCCCGACGGGCCGGATATGCCCCGTGTGGAATTGACTTCCACGTGTTCAATGCCCTCCATGCTCAGTCCCACAATCTCACTAAGCACACATAAAAGAGGCCAAGGGCTCCAGGGCAAGCTTGAAAAGCATAGCCCTGTTGAGTACCACTCTGAACTGAGAAAGAAGCAGACAATATATTCACCAAAAGCCTAGCACTTGGTTCTGAGAGCTGCCACCCACCTCAAAGAAGGTTACGGAAACCCATATTGACGCAACACTCAGGGGCGGCTCAAGGCAACTGCTGCCTGAGGCGAAGAATGAGATGGCGCCACCCCCCCCCCCCCCACCTTAGAGGGGGCAGGGCTTTTCAGAAATCCAATCAGAGACTGAACCAAACCAAAAAGCCGATTAGATTATATGGAGGAAATGCAAGATGTTTACACACAGGGCCGTATCGAGCTGTATTCACGTACTGTGCAACTTGCAGCTCGGGTGCACTCCCCCCTTCTCCCCCCATACCTCCATCCAGCACTGCCTGCTCTTTCCCTGCTGCTGCCACCCTGTTTTTTTCACGGCGGCGCCGGCAGCAAGGAAAGAGCAGGCAGCGCTGGGCGGAGGTATAGGGAGGAGGAGGGGTCATGCGGCGGATCTGAAAGGCGCCGGCACTTTGAGCAGATCTGTCCCTCCCTGCTCTGATATCGCGTCAGAGGAGGGAGGGACCCAACCTGGTTAAAGTGCTGCGAAAAGGCTTAGGGGCACATTTTGGCTGCCTGCTATTGTCCTGCCAGCGGCGGCAGGGCAACAGCAGACAGCCAAAATGTGCCCCCCAAGCCTTTGCGCCCTGTGCGGCTGCACTGCTTGCACAGGGCTAGGTACGGTCCCGTTTGCACACCAAGGAACTAGAAGACAGCAAGAACCAACAGCACAGTTTATAAAACTAAATTATTACTCATTTTTATTTTGTTATAAACTGCATTATGGTTCTCACTTTTTCTTTTTCAACATATATTTTGCATCCACAGTAGGTGCAGAGCAGAACCAGGACATTCACCCACAGAACTCAATATTTTTAAAAAAAATCTGATTCTGATCATCTCACTAACAACAACAACTATTATTC
This sequence comes from Ichthyophis bannanicus, assembly GCA_033557465.1. Lineage (NCBI taxonomy): Eukaryota > Metazoa > Chordata > Amphibia > Gymnophiona > Ichthyophiidae > Ichthyophis > Ichthyophis bannanicus. The sequence goes on from CM066045.1 coordinate 198,686,986, forward strand.
TCCAATACCAGGCATATTGTGAACTAATAAAAAACCATACAACAAAGAGCAAACCTACCATATCAGCACAAACTTCCAAAACTCACATAAGGAGCCGATCCAAAAAAAGCATCACTGTAAATACTAGATTGGGCCCTGGAACATCCTTACACCTCTTTGAAAAGCTGAACAAGTCCAATTAATACAGTACAGTATAGATCTTTATATACAAACTCCATGTTAACAGAACACCTGACCTCAGTCACACACTCAGAACACAGATCCTCACCAAGTACAGAATAAGTGACCTACTACTACTACCACTACTGAGCATTTATATAGCGCTACCAGTCGTATGTAGCGCTGTACAAAAACATGTAAGAGACAGTCCCTGCTCATCAGAGCTTACAATCTAATCAAGACAAACACAGAAGGCGTAAAACAAGGGTAAAACAGGTGGAAGGAGAAGGAGATCAGGCGAGTCAGGATCTGAAAGCGGCAGCGAAGAGGTGAGCCTTCAACCTGGATTTGAAGAGGGTCAGAGAAGGTGCCTGGCGTACAGACACGGGTAGTTTGTTCCAGGCGTAAGGTGCAGCAAGGTGGAAGGAGCGAAGTCTGGAGTTAGCACAATCTAAAGTAAAAATAAAAATATGCAGACAAAATTTAAACTGAAACCCCAAGAAGCCAGAGTCCACATGCAGTGCAACATCAGATAAATAAGAGATGCAGTTCCCTAATACTGTGTAAAATATAAAAATAGCACAAAATCCAATCACTAAAATTAAATAAAATTATTTTTTCTACCTTTGTTGTTTGACCATTTTATTCTCTGATCATGCTGGTCCCGATCTGAGGCTTCTGCTTTCCTGACTTCTCTTAGCTCTCTTTCTGTGGTCTATGGTCCATGGTCCATCTGCCATTTCTTATGTCTTCTTTTGTTTTCTTCACTTCCTTCCAGCAGCCCATTTCCAGTTCCAGTAACGCTCCCCAGTATCAGCCCCCTTTCCAGTCCTCCCCTCCCAGTACCTTCCAATGTCAACCACCTTGCATTCCCACGACTGCCACTGGTGTCCATTCCCTTCCAGTCCCCCTCCTTCCCCACTGTACAGCCCCTTCTAGGCCAAATACCATCCCAGGTATCAGCTCAGGTCCACTCTCAGTGTCACACCCCATTCAGCTCCCTTCCAGTCGCCCTACCCTCTGTCTATCCCCCTTTCCAGTGCCATTTGCATGTCAGCTCCCTTCCAGCCTCCTCCCCATTACAGAGCCACCTACCACTCCCATCCCCAAGTGTCAGCTCCCTTCCATTCCCCCTTCAGTACATCCCAGGTATCAGCTCCTTTCCAGCCCCCTCCTTCCCCTGTGTCATCTCCCTTCTTGCCCCCTCCTTCCCCTGGCAGACCCTCTCAGTATCTGCTCCCTTCCAGTCCTATTCTACCATCCCCCTGCATCAGCGCATTTGTACCCTAGCCCCTAGTTTTCTTCCAGGGCCAGCAGCACTATCCTCCCCTCCCCTATTAGCCCATTTCCTATCCCAGTCCATTTCTAGTCCTATCCCCTTTATCAACCCACTCCAGTCCTGGCCCCCCAATCAGCCCATTACCAGTCCTAACTCATTTCCAGTGCTAGCCCCCCATCTGCCCATTACCAGTCCTAACCCCCCCCCCATCAGCCCATTTCCAGTTCTAAACCGCCATCAGTCCATTTCCAGTCCTAGCCCTCCCCTGATAGCCCATTACCAGTCCTAGCTCCCTCCCGATTAAGAACATAAGAACATAAGATATGCCATACTGGGTCAGACCAAGGTCCATCAAGCCCAGTATTCTGTTTCCAACAGTGGCCAATCTAGGTCATATGTACCTAGCAGTTTCCCCAAGAGACACAAGTTCCACAATGCTTGTACTGGGTCAAGCATTGATATCTTCGGTCACTTCTTAATAATGGTTTATGGACCTTTCCTCCAGGAACTTGTCCAAACCTTTTTTAAACCCAGCTACACTAACAGCCTTTACTACATCCTCCGGTAACAAATTCCAGAGTTTGATTACACGTTGAGTGAAAAAATATTTTCTTTTATTAGTCTTAAATAGTTTACCCTGTAGATTCATTGCATGTCCCCTAGTCTTTCTATATTCTGATAACGTAAACAATCGATCTACGTTTACCCGTTCCACTCCGTTCATTAATTTATAGACTTCTATCATATCTCCCCTCAGCCGTCTCTTTTCCAGGTTAAAGAGCCCTAACCTTTTTAGCCTTTCCTCATAGGAGTATCCTTCCATCCCCTTTACCATTTTGGTGGCTCTTCTCTGAACCTTTTCTAAAATCGCTATATCCTTTTTAAGATACGGCGACCAGAATTGCACACAATATTCAAGGTGCGGTCTTATTTCCAGTCCTAACCCCTGTCCAATAGCCCATTACCAGTCCTAGCCCCCCCCCCCCATCAGCCCATTTCCAGTTCTAAACCCCCATCAGTCCATTTCCAGTCCTAGCCCTCACCTGATAGCCCATTACCAGTCCTAGCCCCCCTCCTGATCAGCCCATTTCCAGTCCTAACCCCCCCATCAGCCCATTTCCAGTTCTACCCCCCAATAGCCCATTACCAGCCCAAACCCCCCCATCAGCCCATTTCCAGTTCTACCCCCCCCCCCCATAGCACATTACCAGTCCAAACCCCCCCATAAGCCCATTTCCAGTCCTAACCCCCCTCCCCATCAGTCCATTTCCAGTCCTAGCCCTCCCCTGATAGCCCATTACCAGTCCTAGCCCCCCTACGAACAGCCCCATTTCCTGTCCTAACCCCGCATCAGCCCATTTACAGTTCTAACTCCCCCATATGTTTGTTTGCAGTCATAACCCCCCCCATCAGCCCATTTCCAGTCCTAACCCCCCATGTCCCTTTTGAGTCCTAACCCCCCATCAGCCCATATCCAGTTCTAAACTACCCCCCATCAGCCCAGTTCCAGTCCTAGTCCCCCCCCCCTCCAGGGAAATTGAAAAACTAATAAAAACCTCTGGGCTAAGAAGCAGCTGCCACTGCCGCTCCATCGGTGGCAGCAGCAGAATGAGGAGCCCATGGTTGCCCGCCTCTCCCCCCTCCCCCCAGAGAGCTTGCAGTGCCAGTTTCCCCTCTGCCCCGGCTCAGTTTTGCAGAACTGCAGCGAAGGGAGAGTGTTTCCCTTTCACGCGGCTCTGTTAAAGCTGAGCCTGCGGCGCTAATGGGAAACAGGATTTCTCGAGGGGGAGGGGGCTAGGACTGGATATGGGCTGATGGGGGGTTAGGACTGGAAATGGACATGGGGGGGCTAGGACTGGAACTGGGCTGGTGGGGGGGGGTTTAGAACTGGATATGGGCTGATGGGGGGTTAGGACTGGAAATGGACATGGGGGGTTAGGACTGGAAATGGGCTGATGGGAGGGTTATGACTGGAAATGAACATATGGGGGGAGTTTGAACTGTGATGGAGCGGCAGCGGCTGCTGCTTCTTACCCCGGAGGTTCTTATTAATTTTATTTTGAAGGCCGAGTGAGGCAGTCTTTTTGGGGGCAATTTTTGCCGCCCTCTAAGAGTTGCCGCCTGAGGCCATCTTCTCACTCGGTCTAATGATAGACCCGCTCCTGGCAACACTGCAAACAAAAGGGCCACCATAGAAGACTGTCAAAGACCTTATTTGTGTGTAACGACAGCATCGCCCCCGACATGTGGCTGCGTTCTGCCAATTGCAGCAAATGAAAAAGTCACTGAGTATTATCTCTAGAGAACTCCCCCCCCCCACACACACACATAAATCCAGCCTTATCAGGGTTCAGCAAAACCAGCAACAAACCCTCTAATTGAATCTGCAACACTTTTGCAAGAATCTTCATGTCAACATTCAACAGTGAGATAGGTCGATATGCCTCAGGGTCCTCCCTATCATGTGCCTTCTTGGGAATAAGCACCACTGTAGTTGCGAGAAGATCCCTCAGCCCATCCGATCTCGACTCCATCTGACCAAAATCTTCCCCTAAAAAAGGGGCAAATTCCTTATGGAATACCTTGTAAAACTCTATGGGATATCCATCCTAGAATCCATCGACAACCTGCTACCTTCATTCCTGTTCCCGCCCATCTGAGCGTCTTTGGCTTAAATCATGTACCCTTGCTGACTACTACATTTCAAATTCATGCTAACCTCTTTCCAGTCAGCCTTAGCACTTGCCAAGCAAGAGTATTATGTCCATCTGACTAATTCTCTTGTCTCTGACTCTCACCGTCTCTTTGCTATGCTAAACTCTCTCTTCAAGGTCCCGCCTACCCCAATCCCTCCTTCACTCTCTGCCCAGACCTTGGCTGACTACTTCCATGACAAAGTCCAGAAGATTAGCCTTGAATTCTCTGCAGGGTCACCTCCACCTCATCTTCCCCCTCTTCAATCCCAAATCCTTCCCTCACGTTCAGTCACCCTTTCTTCCTTTTCTGAAATCACTGAGGAGGAAAATGCTAATTTTCTCTCCTCCAAACTGACTACCTGCTCCTCTGATCTCTCCTCCACCCTTCTAATAAGCTTTATCTCTTCTGCCGTCATGCCTTCCATCTGTCATATCGCTTTCCACTTCAACTGTTCCTGTGGCCTTCAAACATGCTGTGGTTACACCTCTCCTCAAAAAGCCTTCACTAGATCCTACCTGTCCTTCCAGTTATCACCGCTGCTGTCTTGATTTTCTTTCCTCTCAAGACCTTCGGGACCCACTGCAATCTGGCTTTTGTTCTCTACATTCCATAGAAACAAATCTTGCCAGAGTCTCCAGCGACTTGTTCCTTGCCAGATCCAAAGGCTTCTACTCGATTCTCATCCTTCTTGATCTTTCTGCTGCTTTTGACACTGTTAATCACCATCTTTTCCTTGATCCCTGTCCTCACTTAGATTTAGGGGCTCTGTTCTGTCCTGGTTTTCTTCTTATCTCTCCCATTGCACTTTTAGTGTCTGTTCTGTTGGTTCCTCCTCTACCGCCATCCCGCTTTCAGTTGGTGTACCTCAGGGCTCTCCTTTTCTCTCTTTACACTCAGTCCCTTGGTGCACTTATTTAATCCCATGGTTTCCATATCATCTTTATACTGATGGCTCTCAGATCTACCTTTCTGTGCCTGAAATCTCTCCAGGAATCCAGGTCCAGATCTCTGCCTGCCTATCCAACATTGCTGCCTGGATGTCTCACTGCCATTTGAAACTGAATGTGGCCAAAGCCGAGCTCCTTATCTTTCCCCCTAAATTCCCTTCCCCCCTTCTCTATTTCTGTGGATAACACACTCCTCCCTATTTCCTAAGCTCACAACCTTGGGGTCATCTTTGATTCTATTCTTTCTATCTCTGCACACATCCAACAGATAGCTAAAACCTGTTGCTTCTTTCTCTATAACATTGGCAAAATTTGTCCCTTCCTTTCTACACACACTACTAAGACTCTTATCCACTCTTTAGTCACCTCCCATCTAGACTATTGCAACTTCCTCCTTGCTAGTCTCCCTCTGAATCATCTCTCTCCCCTTCAATCTGTTCAAAACTCAGCTGTGTGGCTAATCTTCTCCCAGCCTCAATATGCTCATATAACTCCTCTTTTCAAGTTGCTTCACTGGCTCCCTATCCATTTCCACTTCTCTTACTGACCTATAAGTGCACTCATTCTGCTGCTTCTCACTATCTTTCCTCTCTTCTTTCTCCCTACACCCCTCCTCAGGAACTCCGTTCTTCTGGCAGATCCCTTCTATCTGTGTCCTTCCCTTCTACTGCCAACTCCAGACTTCGATCCTTCCACCTTTTTACTCTTTATGCCCAGAACAAGCTACCTGAGTCTATGCATAAAGTTTCATCTCTGGCCTTTTTCAAATCCAGGCTGAAAACTCACTTCTTAGAGGCTGCTTTTGGATCTAGATCCTCTTAGTCTCCTATGTGTTTTGTTACCACTCCCCTAGATATATCCTTGTCCTCAGCTGTTGTGTTCTCTGTCTTGACTAGATTGTAAGCACTGATGAGCAGGGACCGTCTTTTACATGTGTCTGTACAGTGCTGTGTACGCCTCTTAGCGCTACACAAATGATAAGTAGTAGTATTAGTAGTCCGGCCCAGCTGGTTTACCTGATACCAATGCGCCAATAGTCCACTGCAGCTCCCTTTGCAAGATAGAGTGGGAAGGCCGCATGCATTGATGCTCTGACAACCTTGGCAAAGAGACCTGCTCCAAGAAAGCATTAAAGCATCAATAGCCTCTCCAGCGCATATAAATTCCGAAAACGGGACACCAACAAGCTGCTATATCCGTGGCGGTCATGCAAACCCCACTCGTCTCATCCCACAACCAACCAATCCTTGTAGCCACTGCCCGATGCCAAACTGCGCAAACCAACAAAGCCCCTGTTTTATCCCCATGTTCATAATACCAGAACTTAGCAAAGCGATATGAAAGCCTGATTTTATCTATATCTAATGCCCGCAGTCGGTTCTGGAGCAAGCACAACTTATAGTAAACATGAAAGGAGCACGTACACTTATGCCTCTGCTGTAATTGAGCAATCTGTTGTTCGATCTGGACCCATTCTTCATGCACACAATGTGCCAAATAACTCACGTATCTTATAATAAGGCCCCAAAGAACTGCCTTGAACATCTTCCAATGCAAAACTGGACCATACACCCAAGGATCATGGATAGACAAAGTCCCTCAATATACTGTGCACCAAGTTGCCAAATACCTTCTGGTCCAAAACAAAGTATTCAGATACCAGGAACCACTCAGGGCAGAAACCCCTGCCAAACAATCTGCAATATCAGGTGATGACAAGTAAGGATATCACTTCCAAACCAAAAAGACCCTGATCCCTCCAAACAATGAATAAAATCCAAATAATTATTTATTTATTTGGTTTTATACCGCACTATTCATGATCAGCACGGTTAACAATAGAACAACTTATTACATGGAACAGTTTACATTGAACATGTGAACAAGATATACAATTAACAAATTTACATTAACAGTAACAAGTAAGACTTGTGAACTATTTACAGTATAACAGTATTTACAGTATAACCCAACTATTTACAGTATAACCCAACTAGGAACTCATGAGTTACTGTCAACGCATGTACATACTGTAGATAAACCAAAATTGATGTACATAGTTACCCCAGTTGAAACCAAGTTTTACTTCCTGTCCTTTGTAAGAGCCTAATAGGATCCTATTCGGCACAGATCCGTTTTATGTAAACCGCGCTGATTTTTAAGAGTGCGGTATATAAGAACAATAAATAAATAAATAAATAAATAAAATAAACAGAATTTACAGTACTATACTATTTACATTATAACCAAATTTAGAGTATGATGTTGACAGACTGGGCTTCATGTTATGTGGTCAAAAGCAAGATGGAATAGGTGAGTTTTGATTGCTTTGCGAAAGGTGGCCAGATCTGAAATGAGATGAATAGGAGCAGATAGGGACTGTGTCGAGGTGAAAAAAAGGTATAATCCTTACATCCAAGATTATCTTCCTTCCACACATCTTGCAGCCCAAGGTGTTCTACCAATGCCAACAGTGTCCAAGATTCCTCCACCTACCTCCCATAGTACTACCCGATCTGTCCAAAGCATTATTCATACAGACATTCCAATCCCCTCCAAATATCAAAGGTAAGGCAATCCAGCCATCCAGTTTCCAAGTGAGACTAGCAAAAAACTAATTGGAGTCTGTATTAGGCCCATACACATTATCCAGTCCAAACTTGACATTTGCAAACTTACAATGCAGAATTACATATTGCCCCCCCCCCCCCCCCATCGATCTCTGACTGGAGAGCATCAAGGGGAAGAGAACAATGTATCACCCCCAAGTCTGGAACCAGACGTAACAGGAAAGTTTTGTCCCACCCAATCCCTACACAATTTATCATGCTCATGTTTGGTTACGTGAGTCTCCTGTAAAAGAGCAATCTGTACTCTTTCCTTTTTTTAAATATTGCAAAAGTCACATGTGTTTAACGGGGCTTGAAATTCCCCAAATATTCAGCGACACTACAACGTAAAGGGGTACCCATCTCAAACAACCTTTTAAATACACACCCATCCACCTCATACATAATTCTGAGCGATCCCCAAATTCTGCAGTGCTTTTATTTATTTATTTATTTATTTACTTATTTAACATCGCTTATATACCGCACTATTATCATCAGCGCGGTTTACATGGAACAAACATATACATACAGAAAACTGTAGTGCATTTTACAAGTAACAGGAATTTGAACTTGGTAATAAAGGGAAACTATGTACACTATATAACTATATACAATAGTCTATACACATTATGTCTGTAGATGCACATGGGGGAGGGGTGATGGAGGAGAGCAAAGAACGGCAGAATGATTCTTGCTCTGTGTGTCTGTGTTTTATGCATTGTTCTCACTCTGTTTCTGCTCTACTTCTCTTCAGAGATATGACAGGAAAAGCCTCATCTGCTGTAAATTAGGGCAACAGCTGTCAGAGGTCAGCATTACGCACAACTGGTAAGCCATAGAAACCACTAATGGAAGCTGGAGCAACTTGTGCTGCCCAGCAACAGTGACGTCAGCCCTGGTAATACACAGCATCATCAGCCACAACTTGGTAGTTAATGCCATGACTATTGCTTAGGTCTAAAGTGGGGAATTTCAGACAGGTACAGGTTAAAATTAAAGTGACTGCTGCATTGAAAGACTGGTGAAGGTCCAGAAGCATCCTCCAATTTTATCTTAATGTTGTAGTTCTTGCGATATTGCTGGACGGACATAAAACCCAATTGTACACCAACTTGCAAACTAGAGTTAAGGCCCTCAGAAAAGGTAAGCAGAGGTTTGAGGAGTGAACTTCTCTTTGAATGTGGCAGAGTTGCAAAGACTTCATACCATTTGTGAGAGGCATGAAACAATCGCTTAGAGTCAGACAAGACCTGCAGTGAAGGGAGAAGGGAACTGCACACTGTAAAAGCAGTTTAAAAGTAGCTTATAAGAATGATTTACAAGTTAGATTTTTTTACTGCTTTTTGATGCTATTATAAAGTACAAACAATGCTTTTGTACTTTATATTTGGTGAATTTACTGACTGTTAAAACCTTGTTCTATGTAATACTGCTGTTCAAATGTAAACCGCAATGATCTCAGGAAGGGGCGGTATAGAAGAAACACCAAATAAATAAATAAATAAATACATGCTTTTATCTTGTTCTCCTTTGGGCTTCCAGCTGAATCAGAAGCAGACTTAAAGGGTTCTTTCTCCTTTAAGGGTCTGTCCTCAAACAAAGGGGCTTGTTTACAAAGCCGCGGTAGCGGTTTGCGATCGTAATCGGAGCCGCGGCCCCATTGATTTCAATGGGGCCGCGGCTGCGATCGCGATCGCGAACCACTACCGCGGCTTTGTAAACAAGCCCCAAAGAGTAATAAGAACATAAGATATGCCATACTGGGTCAGACCAAGGTCCATCAAGCCCAGTATCCTGTTTCCAACAGTGGACAAACAAGACCACAATTACCTGGCAGGTTCCCAAAAAGGTACATAGGTTCCACAATGCTTGTCCCAAGGTAAGCAGTGCATTTCCTGGGTCCTCTTTAATAATGGTTTATGACCTGTTGAAAAGCAGTATAAAAGAACAGTAAAATAAATAAAATAAACCTTTCCTCCAAGAACATGTCCAAACCTTTTTTAAACCTAGCTACACTAACAGCTTTTACTACATATTCTGGTAATGAATTTGAGTTTGCTTTTGCATTGGGTGAAAAAATATTTTCTCTAATTAGTCTTAAATAGGTTACCCTGTAGCTTTATTGCATGTCCCCTAGTCTTTCTACTTTTTGATGTTATGAACAACCAATCTACGTATACCCGTTCCAATCCATTCATTAATTTTTAGACGTCTATCATATCTCCCCTCAGCTGTCTCTTTTCCAGGTTGAAGAGCCCTAACCTTTTAAGTCTCTCCTCCTAGGTATATTCTTCCATCCCCTTTACCACTTCGGTGGCTCTTCTCTGTACATTTTTTTATTCTGTTATATCCTTTTTAAGATATGGTGACTAGAATTGCACACAATATTCAAGATGTGGTCGCACCATGGAACGATACAGAGGAACGGAGGATGAAATAAACAAGGAAGCTAGGTCTATAAATTAATGAATGAACAGGCAAACGTAGATGGGTTGTTTATGCATTCAAAAAATAAGAAGACTAGAGGACACACAATGAAGCTACAATGTAACCCATTTAAGACTAATAAGAGAAAATATTTTTTAACGCAAGGCGTAATCAAACTCTGGAATTCATTACCAGAGGTTGTAGTAAAAGCTGTTAGTGTAGTTGGGTTTAAAAAAGGTTTTGGAAATGTTCCTGGAGGAAAGATCCATAGACTATTACTAAAGAGGACCCGGGAAATCCATTGCTTGCCCTGGGACAAGCATTGTGGAACCTGTGTGCCTCTTTGGGAACCTGCTAGGCATCTGTAGCCTGGATTGGCCACTGATGGACCTTGGTCTGACCCAGTATGGCATTTATTATGTTCTTATGTTCTTGATGTTCAAGAAGGGGCATCCACCTGAGCACCTGTGATGCTTTAATTTAATCATTAAAGTAGATGGAGACAAAAGGGAGGGGGGATATTCCACGGTAGCCACTAACAGAGTTTCAGCAGCTAGCTGTAGCCGATGTCATATCCGTCCACTAGCACCGAATATCTAGCCAGATAGGAAAGAAGCTAACTAGGCAATATTCAGCCTCTGCAGCACCTTTAATTTGCCAAACTTTCACTGCTTTGTGATACCTGGGCAGCGGCTCAATATTGCTGTTGTCCTGTTATCACTGGCTGCCAATGGAGTGAAGGAGTAGCCTAATGGTTAGAGCACTGGCTCAGAACACGCCACTGCTAGAGCGTTGTGGCACTCTCGGACATTCAGCAACACTAACTGTGTTAGTACCTCTGAATATCCCAGTCAGCGTGATTAACACGATTAGCAGCTTAACTGACTGCATTTATCACTTTGAATATCCCCCCTCCCCCCACAGAGTTTAGAGACTTTTATAAAATGGAGAATTATGGGTAGGAGATTGTAAGAGAAGTGGAACAACAGTGAGCTAAAATAATATGGAGCTAGAAGGTAGTGCACCTCTTCCAGCAGCTTTGGAGACTGAGCATGTTAAAATTTTGATGACATCAGGATACTTAGGCAGCTGATAGCATCCCCAGCCTCCCAGTAACCTATTGACAAAGCAGACCGACAGGAGCAACAAATAAGAAGTTTTTCAAGAAAAAAAACAAACCTAACAATTATAAGGAAACTCCCAGGAAACTCCAACTTCTCAGGGTAGTCCCCTTTCTGACCCACCCCGAAGATGGGATCTGAATACCCAAGAGAGACTATCCGGTAATACAACACCTTACTCACCCCTTCCCGGTGGTGGAAAGATCCCAGCCAACTCGTGGTTGAACTTCTTTCAGCCTGGGATCACATAAGTACGTAGAACTACAGAAGGGAGGGTTCCGGGACTGGACTGGAGTTTCTCAAGGAAAGCTAATTAGCAGGTAAGGTCTAATTTCACCTTCCTTATCGTCCCTCCAGTCCAGTCCTGCACCTCAGGGATGTAACAGAGCCCCCTAAACATGGGAGGGACCCACAAGCTGGCCTAAATAACCACTGAACCGAACTTCACATCATCTCTTGCTTGCACATCCAACCGATAGTGCTTCACAAAAGTATGCAACCACGACTACATGGCCACCCGACAAATGTCTTCCGGCGAAACCAAACTTCAATCCGCCCAAGAGGCAGCCTGTGCTCTGGTGGAGTGAGCTTGCAAACCCTGTGGGGCCTGTTTGCCCCGCAACAGATATGCCGAAGCAATCACCTCCTTAACCCATCTGGAGATGGAGGACTTAGCCGCAGCTTCCCCTTTAAGCGGACCTCTGAACAGAATGAACAACCGATCCAATCTTCGAAACGAAGACGTTCTTCTCAAATACTATCTCAAAGTCCACCTGAGGTCGAGAAGCCGCAGCTGTGGATATTGTAGATATTCCGTCAACCCAGTTAGCACCGGCAAAACTACTGGTTGATTCAAATGAAACGGAGACACCACCTTCGGCAAGAAAGAGGGCACCGTTCTCAAAACCACCTTTTCCTTGGAAAAGGTAAGAAAAGGCTCTCTATATGACAATGCCTGAAGTTCAGAAATTCTCCTGGCCAAACAAATTGTCACCAAAAATACCATCTTTAAAGTCAAATCTTTTAGAGTACAAGACACTAATGGCTCAAAAGGCTCCCACGACAACGCCGAATGCACTAGGTTAAAATCCCAAGCTGGAACCAAGGCCCTCCTTGGCGGACGGATCTGCTTAACAGCCCTCAGGAAACGAATGACTTCCGGCTGTGTTCCCAAGGAAGCCCCTTGGATCTTCCCTCAATAACACACCAACGCCGCTACTTGCACTCTTAGCGTGCCCGAAGCCAAACCCTTATCGAGGCCCGCCTGAAAAAAGTCCAGCATTTCCAGAACCGAAGCAGACAATGGGCTGCAACTGCTCTGAGCACACCAGCCTTCAAAAATTCTCCACACTCAAATGTACGCCAGGGCCCTAAGGAGGGTGGAAATCACCTGAGTGGAATAACCTCGCTTCCTTAACCTCATCCTCTCAAGAGCCATGCCGTAAGCGAAAACCAATTCACCTGCGGCATCATGATTGGGCCCTGCACCAACAGATCCGGTCTGTCGGGGAGTCTCCACGGCTCGGCCGCCCTCAACCGCACTAGATTAGCGTACCACGGCCACTGAGGCCAATCCGGGGCAATGAAAATGACCATCCCCTGGTGCGCTTCCACCCGCTGCACCACGTGGCCTATCAGCGCCCATGGAGGGAAGACAAAGAGTAGCCCCTGACTCGGCCACCTCTGAACCAGCGCATCTAGTCTCTTGGACATTCTTTCTCTTCGACGACTGTAAAACCAACTGGCCTTGGCTGACACAAACGTCGCCATCAGATCCATGACCGGCTCTCCCCACTGGTGCATGATCTGCTTGAAAACTTCTTGGTTCAGTTGCCATTCCCCTGGATCCAAGCACACCTGACTGAGGTAATCGGCCGTGATGTTCTCTGTGCCTGCCACGTGCGCTGCTGAGATCACTTGCAGGTGGACCTCCACCCAAGCCATCAGGAGCTCCGCCTCATTCTCCAGCCTGGCATTGCCTATGCCGCCCTGATGATTGATATATGCTACTATGGTAAAATTGTCAGAGAAGACTCAAATCGCGCGAGTGCGAATCCCCGGGAGAAACTCCCGTAGGGCGAAGCGAACGGCTCTCATCTCCAGCCAATTGATGGGCTAAGTCCGTTCCTCTGAGGTCCACCAACCCTGTGCCACTCACCCCTCGCAATGGACTCCCCATCCTGCTAGACTTGCATTCATCATCAGGGGAAGCCAGTACAGCGATTCTAATGGAACTCCCACTTTCTGGTTCTTTTCAATCAGCCACCACTTGAGGGCTTTCTGAACCTCTAGTGGACATACCAACCTGCGAGTAAGTGGCTGCTGTTGATGAGACCACCGTCGTAACAGAGCTCTCTGCAATGGCCTCATGTGAGCCCGCGCCCAGGGGACCAGATCGATTGTTGCTGCCATGGTACCCAAGAGTTGAAGATAATGCCATGCTGTTGGCTCCACCATGCGGAGAAACTGCTGCACTAACACCTGCAGAGCCACCACCCTCCTTTGAGGAAGGAACACCCGAGCTCTGAGAGTGTCGAACCGCGCCCCGAGATACTCGAGATCCTGCGAAGGGGTCAAGTGACTTTTGTCGACATTGATGATTCAATCTAACTCGCTCAAGAAACTGACTACTCACCCTGTCACCTCAGCACTTTCCTCCTTGGACTTTGCTCGAACGAGCCAATCGTCCAAATAGGGGTGTACCAGTATGCCTTTGCGACGCAAGGCAGCTGCAACCACGACCATCACCTTGGTGAATGTCCATGGGGCCATTGCGAGCCCGAATGGTAAAGCCTGAAACTGAAAATGACCCATGGGCACCGCAAAATGAAGAAACTGGTGATAATCTGGATGAATTTGAATATGTAGGTACGCTTCTGTGAGGTCTAGAGAAGTCAAGAACTCCCCTTCTCGCACAGCCATCATCACCAACCGAAGAGTTTCCAAATGAAAATGGGGAACCCAGAGACACCTGTTTACCTGCTTGAGATCGAGAATGGGTCAAAACAATCCTTCCTTCTTTGGTACTATGAAATAAATAGAGTATTGACCTGTACTGCACTGCTCTGTGGGCACCATGACCACCGCCCACAAATGTAACAGGAGCTGCAGCGTCTGCCGCATGCCTTTGCTTGTGCACGACAGGGGGAACAAACGAAGGCTGGCGCTAGAGGTTTGGCAAACTCCAGCATGTAGCCCTCCCGAATTACTCGTAGAACCCACTGGTCCAACGTAACCCGGACGCAGGCATGGTAAGAATCCCTCAAACGACCTCCCATGGGATGTACCACCGCCTGGGCTGCTTCACTGCTGCTTCCTCTGGTTCGAGGTAGAGGCAGAAGCTCCAAAATAACCCCTTTCATTCCCCTGAAATCCCCAAAATGGCAGCATCCTGGCTGCAAACCGACCTCTCTGGAAAGGGGAAAACCTTACCAACCAAAAACGCCTAAACTCATGAGTCTGACCACAGTTTGGTCCCACAGTCCAAACTTGTTTTGGCTTATCCTCAGGAAGACGTCCACCCTTAGACTCCCCCAAATCCTTTACCAACTTCTCAAGCTCTTCTCCGAACAACTGTTTTCCTTTGAAAGGTAGCTTACTCAAACGGGCCTTTGAGGACACATCTGCCGACCAGTTTCGGAGCCAGAGGTAACAGCAAGCCACTACAATAGAGCCCATGCTGTTCGAAAGTGCTCTTACCAAGTCATAGAAGGTGTCTGCAAGGTAGCCAACCCCAGATTCCAGCCTTGCTGCGGTCTCCGGATCCTGTGCCTCCCAATCAACCGCAGGAGGTCTTGCGCCCAATGCAAACATGCACGAGCCACTAATGCCCCACAAGCCGAGGCCTGAAGCGATAGAGCATTCACATCAAATGCCTGTTTCAACAGTGTATCGAGTTTCCTATCTTGGACATCCTTGAGTGCTGCACTGCCCTCAACCAGAATAGTGGCCTTCTTCATCACTGCTGACACCACAGCGTCAATCCTTGGGGAACGAAACATCTCCTTTTCCAGTTCTGTCAAAGGATATAGCCAGGACATGATGCGAGACCCTCTGAACCCAATATCAGGGAGTTCCCATTCTTCCAGGATCATATGTTTAATGACTCTATGCAAAGGAAAAACCTTCTGAGGCCTATGCACTGCCTGGAGTATTGGATCTTCAAGCGTGCCCTCCTCAAGCACTCCTGCCAGTGGCATGTTAAGTGCCTTGAGTGACTTGATAATGAGCCGGGCCAGTTCCTCCTTCCGGAAGGCTCTATCTATCTGGGACTCATCCTCCAATGGGATTTCTCCCTCCTCCAGATCTTCCTGTTCAAAACCTGGCTCCAGTTTCCCCTCTGAGGAAACAGAACCAGCCTCATCAGCTAAGTGACTCTCCAGACATCTCTTGGCAGAAGGCTGCGATGGATCCGGCTCCGCAGTCAGTACATCTATGGGAGCCCCCCTCTTCTTTGCCTTATGGCCCTTAGCCTCTCCCTGTTGCTTTAGGCAAAACGCCTTATGAAGCAACAAGACAAACTCGGGGGAAAAATTGCCTGGCACCGTAGTTCTGGGCATCTGTGAGGACAAAGGACCAGGGGAAACCACCTGCTGACCCTGCTACAGCTCCAATGGAGCCAAACTGAAATCCCCCTCTCTCCAAGGTGAGGGATTTGACACCTGGGCTGCAGGCGCTTTAACCAAAATAGCCTCCTCAATCATGTTCCCCTCTGCCGAACAGGTCTCTGCAGCGCAACCTCTGCAGACCCCTTCAGCAGAGAGTGAGCTCCTGTGTGCTCCACATGCCCCACATTGCGGCCTAGAAGGCATGCCCTTGATAGAAAATAACCCCCAAAAAAGAAAAACCCTGTCTTTATTTTTTTTTCTTCAAACTCAATCGGAAAAGGAACAAAAACCAAGAAACACAACCAAGCACTTTTCCCTTCCCGAAAAGAAAACCAAACCGGGCTTAAAAACTAAAGTAAAAACCTAAGGTAAAAAAAAACTCTAACCAAAGCAAAGGAAGGGCTCTAGCAGCGCGGCCGCAAGACCTGCTTCCCGCACAAACAAAATGGCGCTGGAACACTGTATGACTACTATCCCTTCTCTATCATGCGGCTTGCCAAAAACACCCCAAAACTGAATTCGCCCCCACGGCACTAAAAAACGAGCTCCGGTCCAGCGTGATCGCCTACCTCTGAAGACGACGCTTCAGCCCTGCAGGAGAAGAAGATGCTGCCGTTGCCTTTTTCCCGATGGATGTCTGCACTCCCGCAGCAACCGCTCCTCACCCGTCCCGGGAGGGGTTCGGGAGTGGCGCAAGACACTGGCTTACCGGCCGGAAGCTTCCTTGGCCCTTAGAGCCAGGTCTGACCAGTGATTTTTTTTTGTTTCCCCCAAAACTTTACCGGCAGCAGTGCTAAGTGACCTGAGAGGGGCAGGAAGAAGCTGCACCAGAAAATAGGCCAATTTAAAGAGAAACTAACATTAAAATAAAACTAAAACTCTTCTCAGTTATCCCTTCAGTGAGTCCTAACCCAGGAAACACCCGCTCCAGCTGCTTGGAGACTGAGCTTACTGGCGGCTGGTGGGTGGTGCCAGCTGCCTAAGTATCCTGATGTCATCAAAGTTGTGACATGCTCTGTCTCCAAGCTGCTGGAAGTAGTGCACTACCCTGAGGTGCGGGACGATAAGGGAGAATATTTAGACCTGTACTTTCTAAAGTGTATGAATGTTTTCTACGTTATGATGCATCAGATGCATAACCTCTGCAGTAACTGTTGAAGGACTTTCCAACATTTTTAGAAGGGCTGACATGCAGCTATCTACATCCTAGAGCTGTAGATAACTGCACCACATTGTCTGCCATGTTAACAGTTAATGTGCGCTTCGCAATCTTCACATTAATTGCAAAGCACAGTCCCAAGCCATTCCATGTTCCTTACAGGCTTAGCTATCTAGGAAGGCCTCCCAGTAGCAGCTAAAACAGATAGAGAATTCAAGGAAGCCTGTGATAAATGCCAAAGATCCGCAGGTATGAGGGGTAAAGCTAGAGATAAGCACAGAAGAATTCTGGGGTGAAGATTTGGGTTTTGCATGATAAAAATGTTTCTTTGGTTTCATAAGAACATAAGATATGCCATACTGGGTGAAACCAAGGTTCACCAAGCCCAGTATCCTGTTTCCAACAGTGGCCAATCTAGGCAACAAGTACCTAGCAGTTTCCCCAAAAGACACAGGTTCCACAATGATTGTACTGGTGCAAGCAGTGGATTTCCCGGGTCCCCTTTAATAATGGTTTATGGACCTTTCCTCCAGGAACTTGTCCAAACCTTTTTTAAACCTGGCTACACTAACAGCTTTTACTATATCCTCCAGTAACGAATTCCAGTGTTTGGGTACACATTGAGTGAAAAAATATTTTCTCTTATTAGTCTTAAATAGGTTTCACTGTAGCTTCATTGCATGTCCCCTAGTCTTTCTATATTTTGATGACATAAACAATTGATCTACATTTACCCGTTCAACTCCATTCATTAATTTATAGACCTAGGGGATTTATTTATTTAGCTGTATTTATATCCTGCTTTTCACTGGGTCAAAGTGGTCAATTGGGAGATACATTTAACATGAGGGGATATGACACACATACGCTAATACTTACAGGGAACATGGGTAATGGAGGGTTAAGTGGCTTGCCCAAGACCACAAGGAGCACCTGTAAGACTAGAAATCCCAGTCCCTCCGGCCTGAGATTGCTGTCCCCAGGTGGGACTTGAACCCCCGGCCCTCTGGCCTGAAGTACCTTGTCCTAACCACTAGGCCACTCCTCCCCTTGGAAGAATACCCCTATGGAGAGAGGCTAAAAAGGTTAGGGAACCTGGAAAAGAGATGGCTGAGGGGAGATATGATAGCGGTCTATGAATTAATGAATGGGGTGGAACGAGTAAACATAGATCGATTGTTTATGCCATCAAATTATAGAAAGACTAGGGGAAATGCAATGAAGCTACAGTGTAAGCTATATAAGACTAAAAAGAGAAAATATTTTTTCACTCAAAGTGTAAACAGACTCTGGAATTTGTTAATGGTGGATGTAGTAAAAGCTGTTAGTGTAACTGGGTTTAAAAAAGCTTTAGACAAGTTCCTGGAGGAAAGATCCATAAACCATTATTAGGGGACCCGGGAAATCCACTGCTTGCACCAGTACAATCATTGTGGAACCTGTGTCTTTTGGGGAAACTGCTAGGTACTTGTTGCCTAGATTGGCCACTGTTGGAAACAGGATACTGGGCTTGATGAACCTTGGTTTCACCCAGTATGGCATATCTTATGTTCTTATGAAACCAAAGAAACATTTTTATCATGCAAAACCCAAATCTTCACCCCAGAATTCTTCTGTGCTTATCTCTAGCTTTACCCCTCATACCTGCGGATCTTTGGCATTTATCACAGGCTTCCTTGAATTCTCTATCTGTTTTAGCTGCTACTGGGGACCCAAAAAATACACTGCTTGCCCCGATACAAGCATTGTGGAATCTGTCTTTTGGGGAACCTGCTAGGTACTTGTAACTTAGATTGGCCACTGTTGGAAATAGGATTCTGGGCTTGATGGACCTTGTTCTGAACCAGTATGGCATATCTTATGTTCTTATGAAGTCTTGTCATCTGAGCTTCTACAGGAAGCTTAGGTTTGATCTCCCCTAGTACTGACTGCTTTGTGCTTCAGGAAGTCCATGGTATACACAGTATTCTTCACCAGCACCATAATTCAAAGGCATTGATTTTCTTCCGGTAACCCCGGATAAATTGCATTGCAGTAATCAAGCAGCCCCAGGGCAAGAGCTTGCACTACCCTTTGGAAATCCTCAGTGGGAACATATAAACCCCTAATTAATACATATGCCACAGTTTAAAAACTGCAGTCTTTAGAAGCATTCACATATAAGGCTTAAAACCCAGCCAAGGATCAAGTATGACCCTTAAATTTTGCTCGGACTTTGATCCATACACAAGCTTGTCTCCACGATGCATAACTGACAGGTGTGTGTCTGCACAGCATCTGTTATTCTGGGTAGGGGAATATCAGCCCACATGTAAACAAAATCTCCCCTCCCGGTGTGGGGATAATTTGGTTTAGGTCTAGATTTCAGGTCAGCCTCTTGCTTTCTGCAACTGCACCCCTGTCTGCTTGAACTGTACTGTGATGCAGCGGGGGCTGATGAGAGCCCTGATGAGAGAAATTAAACTGTTTGACACAGAGGAAAAGATGTGCACAGAGTGCAATGTTCACAGGGACCAGCTAGAGGGAGCAGGAGTGCGGTCAGAGAGACTGGAGTGCCACGCCCAGCTGGTCAGGAGCACATGACAAACAATTCACATGCCTCAAGGTCGGATCCAGAGAGGACCGGGTCAGGTCCAGCAGAGAGGACCAGGTCAGGTCCAGGGGAGAGAATCGTCTCAAGCCAGAGAAGGACCTAACAGAGAATCTCCAGGAGCTAACAGGAAGCCACAGGGAGCCAAGGAAGGACCGGCTCAGTTTGGTGGGAAAGCTGTTGGCTGGCAGAGGAGACAGCCTTACATTGATTGCAAGCAAGAAGCAAGTGGGAATCAGCTGGGAAG
This sequence comes from Ichthyophis bannanicus, assembly GCA_033557465.1. Lineage (NCBI taxonomy): Eukaryota > Metazoa > Chordata > Amphibia > Gymnophiona > Ichthyophiidae > Ichthyophis > Ichthyophis bannanicus. Next base: position 198,706,831 of record CM066045.1, read on the forward strand.
GAAAAGCCAGGCTGAGCATGGAAGCCAGGATTTGGGCTGTTGCAGGAGCAGGCATTTACCAGGAGAGCTGTTCCCACGGTTGAAAGCTAAAGCAAACTTTCAGAGAAAGGATTGGCACGAAGCTTCTGAGTGGAGGAAGCAAGCCAAAGGAGAGAACCTTTCATCACCAGGCTGCTGCAATAAAAGGTATGGAAAAAATATGCCTAAGAAGAATGCTGTGAAGGATAAAGGTTTATATAATGCTGATATAAAACCTCCAGGAAGAAGGGATATTTGTAAGCTCAATATAGCACAGGGCCGACGCCCTAGGTTAGGCCCAGGACATTGGGACTTGCTAGAGCAAATATATAAAACCCCTGAATATGGTTTGCATGAAACCAGGGACACTGAATCAGAGGTATCGGATTATGAGCAAATGCAAGTAGATCCCATAGAAGATGTATCTGACCATGACATGGATTGTACATTGTGTATTTCCGGAAGTCTAGAATCTCTGCCAGAGTTGTGATCTGTTTAAAGCACCAACAGAGCATTCTTGGTTTATTTAAGTACCAACATTCCTGTAAGGTATGATAGTTTTGTTTGAAAAGCCTAGGTTTGTTATTCTACCTGAAGTAAAGATTTTGCTTTCACGTTGTAACCCAATATTTTTGAACCTCAGCAAAGACGGGAAATAAAAGCCTTATTTTTCCCACCACTCTGCTTAAGTATCTCATTAAAGATTTGGAGCTCAAGGAAACTACAAAGACCAAGAGCCATTTGGGCCTTGTAAAAGACTCTCAAATCTTAACTTTATATTTTGTGTCGCACCTGCCCTGGCATCCACTGGCCCCCAGGGAAGTGTTGCTGACAGTACACAGTCGAATGGCACAAGAAGAAACAGCGTTTGTGGGCTACAAGAGGGAGAATATGCAGCCTTGTATAAGACAGCCTAGGGAACCACACTTTGCACAGAAGTGTACAAAGAATATGGGCCCAGGAAAATACAGACTCATGAACAACCTTCACTATGCTGATGATACCACATCAGTGGTGGAATGTGAAGACAATTTGAAACATTTGCTTTTCAAGATCAAGGAATACAGTCTTAAAATGGGTCTGCACCTTAATGTTAAGAAGACAAAGATCCTGATAACTGGCAAAATCAATAAGTTCATCATTGATGGAGAAGAAATTGAAATAGTTGACAGCTTAAACTTACTTGGATCAACAATCAATAAAGAAAGGACTAGCAGTCAAGAAATCCGACAACGTGTTGCTCTTGGTAGAATGGCTATGAAGGACCTAGAAAATATCCTAAGAGCAGAAATGTCTCTCTCCATACAAAGATTTGACTTGTCCAGGGACATGGTATTTTCAATAACATCATTTGGATGCAAAAGTTGGATAGTGAAATTATAGACAGGAAGAAACTTCATGCCTTTGACTTATGGTGCTGGCAACAAATACTGTGTATACCATGGACCGCCTGAAGAGCAAACCAGTCAGTACTAGAGGAGATCAAACCTAAGCTTTCTTAAAAGCTCAGATGACAAGACTTCAGCTTTCAAACTTTGGACATATCATGCGAAGAAAGAGATCACTGGAGAAAGACATAATGCTTGGCAAGGTAGAAAATCACCGTAAAAGAGGAAGGCCGGCAATGAGATGGATCGATACAATAACAGCAGCTATGGATACCACTCTATCAACAATGAGCCGATTGGCTGAACAAAGTTTAGGTCAACTATCCAGAGGGTCGCCAGGAGTCAACACTGACTCAATGGCACTTAACAACAATAAATGAAAAGAAATTTAACAAGAAAATAAATTTTAGGAGTATCTTTTTTTTTTCATCTCATTTTCTCATGTTATGAAATGGAGAGGGCATAGGATTTATTTATTTATTTATTAACAATTCTTATATACCGCACTATTAGACATCAGCGCGGTTTACATTAAACAGAAAACATCCAACAGTTTACATCTGTCTGGTCATTACATTTAACAGGAGGTATAACTTGGCGAAATAGGGGAAACTAAATACAATGGTGGTTTATCTATTAGGGTGTGAGTGTGAAAGGGGATAGACTCAGGGGTAATCTAAGGAAGTGTTTCTTCACAGAAAGGGTGGGGAATGCATGGAACAGCCGCCCGGCACAGGTAGTAAAGACAAGGGCTACATGTGAATTCAAGAAAGGATGGGACGAGCACAGAGGACCTCTGGAGGAGAAGGGATTGTCAAGCTTAGCTGCTGTGGAAGGGCAGACTGGATAGTTCACTTGGACTTTTTCTGCCATTATGTCTCGTGTTTCTATTGATGTTTTTATTTCTTTTGGGTAAAGTCTAATATCAGGTAGGCTCTGGGGTATTTAAACTAGAATATGAAGACATTCTCTGCCATTCTTTGCTGTCATTATTTTCTATGTTTATGAGATTTATATTCTGCTGTTACTAGCAAAAATCTGGTTCAAGCTGTATTAGAACCAACTGAAAATACAATGCCGTCTGAAATGGAAGGTAATAAAGTCGAATAACACATAAGGACCTGATGGAGGGAATAACTTCTGAGATCTAGTTAAGAAATGCGTTAACTCGGTCTAATTAAAAATGTAACAACTTATATTTTTAGTTATGTTAAAATGTTTTATCAGAATGCGGCTGACTGGAATATTCCAGGTTTGATATTCCTTTTTAAAAAATATAATCTGACAGTTTCTAAATGAACACCTATCAGTTCTTTCTCTATAACATCAACAAAATCCGTCCCTCCTTTTTGGTACACACTCTCTCATCACTTCCTAGCTAGACTATTTCAATCTGCTCCTCGCTGGTCTCTCCCTGAATCAATTCATTCAAACTCAGTTGCAGAGTTTCCTTCAGTGTTGCTGTGCTCACCTGAACCCTCTTCTCAGGTCATTCCACTAGCTCCTTTACATTTCTGCATCCAGTTCAAACTTCTCCTATTGACTTACAAGTGCATTCACTTTGCAGCTCCTCATGACCTCTCCTCTCCTCTCCCTATAATCCTCCTTGGTAGTTCCGCTGATCAGGCAAATTGCTCTTATCTGTGCCTTTCTCTTCTACTGCCAACTCCACACTCCGTTCATTGCACCTTCTTGCATTGTTTATTATTTATTACAGTTTCTTATATACCACGCTATTCGGTATCAGCGCAGTTTACATCATAACATAACTACCATAACGACAAGTTGTCAGGTTTTACATCGAACAGGGATACAAACTTGGATAACAGGGTAAACTATGTACATAAGCTATTTACACAGCAAGGATATGTAAAAATCAGATAATGAATATGAGGGCATTTCTAGAGTGGGTCATTTCTTGAGAAGGGTATCTAGGTTCAATTGCTGGCTGGGAAGTATTGGAGGAAGAGGTAGGTTTTGATTGCCTTCCTGAACTGATATAGATTGGTTATGGCCCTAATGTCAGGGGGTAGAGCATTCCAGCATTTGGGGATATAGAAACTGCACGCCCTGTTTGTGGTTGTCTTGTTGCACTTTGTCGATGCCTTTGGTGTGATTAGCAGGTTGACAGCTGTTGCTCTTCTGGATCTGTTGGGGGGTACAATGTGGATAAGATGTGTAAATGAGGAGGAGGAAATGCCTTTGATTGCCTTGAATGCTAATAGAAGTGTTTTGAAGGTGATCCTCCCATGAATAGGTAGCCAGTGTAGCTGTTTGAGAATGGGAGTCACGTGGTCGCTTCTGGCTGCTCTGTAGATGACCCTGGCTGCGGCGTTCATGGCCAACTGTAAGGGGGTTAGTGTGGATTGGGGGAGCCCTTGTAAGATGGCATTTGCAAAGTCAAAATGTGGCAGGATCAGTGCTTGATATATGGTTCGGAAATCATCTGGGTCCAACAGGGAGCGTAGGTGCTTGAGTGAACGGATTTTAAAATAGGCGGCTTTGACTATATTGCTTATGTGGCGTTTCATATCCAGACGTTGATCCACAGTAACTCCCAGGTATTTTATTGACTCTTTAGTTTGCAGGTCAGCTTCCCTGACACTGACGTGGGATGGCGGAGTAAAGTTGGGGTCTCTGGTGATGAATAGCACCTCTGTTTTTTTTATGTTGAATGCGTAGGTTCTGTGAATGGAGCCACATTGAAACTTGTGATAAGGAAGCTTATCATAGCTCAGGTAGGAGCTATAGAAAAGATGATGTGACTCTGAACAAGCAACCTGTCAGTTCTGGTAGAAGCAAGAAAACAGAGTTTTCACATAAAAGACTACCAATCCCAGAATGCACCAGGTTTCCAGCAGCCATGAGAGGGGCTGAAGTGAGAGAATGTGTGTGCAATCAAGAGAGCTATGAGGTAATCCCTAAGCACTCATCTCAAAGGGCAGGGCCTGATTCAACACAGCTGCGCTGTGTTAGGGAGCAGCACACATTAGAACAGGATAAGAATAGAGCTTATTCTTCAGATAACAGCTTCAGGGAGAGCTTCAGCAAAAGCTACAGAGGGAGGAAGAGATACAGAGACAGCAACGGCTACAAGCACCAGTATCACCTGGAGAAACAGAAGCCAAGCCAAGCAGATAGAGAGAGAAGGAAACTCTCTGGAAGGAAGAGAAGAAAGGCCATTGGAAGGTCTGGGAGATTCCAAGGCAGTACTCATACTGGGAGGTATTCCAAAAGCCAGCAGAGTCCATTGGACTGGATTCAGCCAGAGGAATGGAGTGGCAGAGATAGGAATCACCAGTGGCTACCTGGAAGAGAGAGGACTGCATGTGGAAGGGACTTTCAGACCAAGGCCAGAAGGTATGTGAGAGAAGATCCAGCGTCCAGGGATCAAGATTGGAAGGCTGGACATCAGAATTGGATTACATATTGGCCAGGCTATACAGAGAGGAATAATGATAGCAGGAGAGGCTCAGGTATGAACACTGATCCAGACCCTATCTATAATAGAGAATGGCAGCAAGGGAATAAGCATTCTCATGATAGTGCCTTAATGAAAGACTCATCTGTGCCAATGTATGATATTGACCCTATGATTGTTGATGCAGGGGGAAATACAGCAGATGAAACTATTTACATGGACTGTTCTTTATCTAAATGCTATTGCTAGTTTTCTATGAGCAAACACATCAGCCATCACAAAGAAACCTAACTTTGTTCTTTATTTCCACTGCAAACAGCTCTTAAAGCAGGATTTGGGTTCACACAGTAGCAGCCAGCCAGCTAAAGGCTTTCAGCTGGTCCATTGATAGTAATTAGGGCTGCACCTGATTGTGTGTGTGGGCAAGGGAGAATCACTGCTGAGATCGGCGTGGAAAAATAAGCAGAAGTTAACCTAACCAGCAAAGTTTATTCTTTACTTTGTGCCTTTGTATTTGGTAATTATTTGCTAAGAAAACATTAGCTAATTGCCTGACAAGCTGAAGGTTGTTTTCTGGTTTACTTTGTGACTTTTTGTTATCCATTTTAAACACTGCAAGCAAGTAACCTCATTTATAGTGCTATCAAGCATACATGTGCTGGGTGAATTAAACCCCATCAATAAAAGAAGTATTTTATTGATCTTACCACTTGGTTTCACAACTCACATTATTGTCATCAGCTGTGTTTGGGAGTGAATGAACTACAATACCCACAATACCTTGCAAGAATCATATGAATATATGCATCGTCAAGATTGTGTAAGTTCTCACCCTAGGCAGCCGTCTCACAAATGGCGTAGTTTTTCGGATTGCTCTTGCACCAAGAGGATTTACTTGTTGTGGATTACAAATAAAAGTCAAGTTTAAAGCTGTAAGAAGATTTCTTCCCCTCATCTGCACTTTGGAAGAAAAGTGGTTGTTCCAGGAAGCTGTCCCAGATGAAGAGACCCTGTGCAAAGCTGGATTCATCACTGAGACAAGGTAATATGTACCTGGGCATGTCTAGTGGTGGATGTGTGTAAGCACAGGGGGTAATTGAAAAAAAAAAAGTTGAAAAAAAAAAAAACCCCACACCTGGTTAGAAGGTGCTGCTCTTTGGTTTTTTTTTCTTTTCTTTTCTTGCAGGGGTCAAGATGGATCCGAGGGAGATGGCTCAGTGGATGGCAGCCCAATTTTGCAAGCAGCAGGAGCTGTCACAGCAGGCCCAGGACACTGCTATGAAGGCCTTAATGGAACAGCAGAAACCAGTGCTTGATCTGGTGCAAGCTCTAGTTCAGCTGCAGAGCCAAAGTGGAACAGATGCAAGACCAGCAGTTAGTACTGGTACACCACATGTGAATACTGTGGGACTCAATCAAGGGATTGGGGCATTTAATTTTGGGAAATTAACTCCAGAAGATAATGTTGATGATTTTCTAGAGTCTTTTGAAAGAGTGGCACAGGCTTTAGCATGGCCAGAGACCCAGTGGGCAGTAAGGCTGGCAGCCTCATTAACTGGTGAGGCACTAGCAGCTTACAGAGCAATGCCAGCAGCCCAGGCTTTGATTTATAAGAATGTAAAGGCAGCTATTAGAGATCGCCTAGGGTTGTCTATTTCAGAGTATAGGCGAACGTTTAGAGCTGTTACATTGAAAGTGGGTGAGACACCCAGGGCTCTGAGTCAGAGAATTAGAAGTCTAGCTGTAAAATGGTTGGAGCCTGAGCAAAAGACAGTAGAAATGTTATTAGATATTATAATGCTGGAACAATTTATGCTTGGGGTACCTAAAGATTTGAATGTTTTTCTTATACAGCAAAATTGCCAAAATCTTGGAGAGGCAACCATGCTAGCAGAGAGATTCTTGGAAGCCACGCAGGCTTGCCATAGAATGGGTGGCCCTCTAAAGATGGATGCTGAGGCTAGATGTGCTGTATCAGAAAAAGGAATAATTAGGAATGTTTCTAAAAATGAATGTACTGTATCAAACCAGATGACACAGTGGAATAGAAAGAAATGTTTCAAGTGTGGAAAAGTGGGACACTTAGAGAAGAGATGCCAGACACACACTAGTTTAATGGGTCTGGATTTAAAACAGCCCAAGGAAGGATTTCTTTTGATGGTTGATGTGCAAGGAATTACCACAAATGCATTATTAGACTCTGGGGCAGACCAGAGTATGATGTCAAAAAGGCTTTGGAAGAGGATAGAGGCCTAAGAAAGATTTGTGCCTAGAACCCCTGAAAGCCAAGTTCACATCAGATGCATTCATGGTGCTGCATCATCATATCCCACCTATAGGCTAAAGGTTAAGTGCCTAGGGAAACAAGAGGAAGTCCTGTTAGCAGTGGTGCCTAGGCTACCCTTTGATTTGGTTCTAGGAAGAGACTGGCCAAGATTTAAGCAGGGTCTAGTGGAAGGACTAGGAAAGAAGGAGGGAGAAGGTTTAATGGTAGTAGCTCCCGGGCCTTTATTTGGAAGTCCTCAGACCCCAGCTAAAAAGATGGTTAAGCGTCCAGAAGACCAAGCTACCCAAAAGCAGATATTCGTCCTAAAGTACCATAAGGTCTCTGAGAAGGCCCAAGCTCCTAGGCGGGCAACCCCTCAGTCTGCTGGGTTTGACCTGTGCAGCATAGAAAATGTGATTGTACCTAGCCAAGGGAGAGCCCTGGTTGACACCGGTCTCCAAGTGGAAATACCAATTGGATGTTATGGGAGAGTAGCCCCAAGGTCCGGATTAGCCCTTAAATATTTCATCGATGTGGGTGCGGGAGTAATTGATCCCGATTACAGGGGCAATATTAAAGTTCTGTTGTTTAACTTTGGACAGAATGAGTATCATGTTAAGACAGGAGACAAAATTGCCCAATTGATTTGTGAGAGGCTGGGTTTTCCACCTGTGGAGGAGGTCACATCCCTAGAGAATTCTGAACGTGGAGCCAAAGGCTTTGGTTCTACTGATGTCAAAGGGGTTAAAAGCTTAGCTGCCACCTGTGCCCGAGAGAGGGAGGTGAGTGAAGAGGAAGATTTGGGACCCCAGGTATCTGATTGTAAAGAAAAATCAGAGCCCCAAATAGGTGAGGACCTGACAATGGTACAACAGGAAGAAATTAGGAAGTTGCTTAAGGAATTCCCAGATGTGTTGACACCCATACCTGGGGAGACCCATTTGGTGGCCCATGAAATAATAACTCCACCTGGGAAATTGATTCGTCAAAGGCCATACCGCTTGCCTGAAGCCAAAAGACAGGAGGTAGTGGCACAAGTCCAGGAGATGTTGGACATGGGGGTAATAGAAGAGTCAAAGAGTCCTTGGAATAGCCCCATAGTCCTGGTGCCGAAGCCTGATGGATCCTTAAGATTTTGTATTGACTTCCGGCAGGTAAACGCCATATCAGTTTTTGATGCATATCCAATGCCAAGAATTGAGGAGCTGTTAGACCAGCTGGGACAGGCTCAATACTTAACCACCCTTGATATGACAAAAGGATATTGGCAAATCCCGCTCACCAGGGAGTCGAAGCCGAAAACTGCGTTCAGCACCCCCGTTGGCCTTTTCCAGTTCAAGAGGATGCCTTTCGGACTGCATGGAGCAGCGGCTACCTGCCAAAGGTTAGTGGATCAGGTACTTCGACCCCACCAAAGTTATGCTTTTGCATACATGGATGATGTCATAATCCATAGTAACACCTGGGCGGAGCATTTGAAGAGGATCAGGGCAGTCTTGTGCTCTATGAAGCAAGCGGGAATCACTTTAAACCCGAAGAAGTGTGCCTTTGCAAATAGGGAGGTAAAATACCTAGGCCACATAGTGGGAAGAGGAAAAATTAAACCTCTATTAAGCAAAATAGATAGCATCAGGAATTTTCCTCCTCCAACAACCAAGAAACAACTAAGAAGTTTCTTAGGACTTATTGGATACTACCGCCGGTTTATACCGCAATTCGCAGAGAAAAGTGCCATTTTCACGGATATGCTGCGAAAGAATTGTCCAAACCAGATAAAGTGGACACCAGAAGCTGAAAAAGCGTTTTCAGTATTAAAAGAAAAATTGTGTACAGGACCGGTACTGAAAGGAGCAGACTTCAAGAAACCCTTTCTGGTTCAAACCGATGCATCGGATGTAGGGCTAGGAGCAGTCCTATCCCAGTGCCATGATGGGGAGGAGCATCCTGTGATGTACCTGAGCAGGAAGTTGTCACTGGCTGAACAAAAGTATTCCACGATAGAAAAAGAGTGTTTGGCTATCAAGTGGTCAGTGGAGGCGTTAAGGTTTTACCTTACAGGGAGAAAGTTCCAGTTGGTCACGGACCATGCCCCACTTAAGTGGTTGCAGCAAATGAAGAACCACAATGCCAGGTTGACACGCTGGTACATGGCCTTACAGGCGTTTGATTTTCAGGATGAACATCGTGCCGGGAAGTTACACAAGAATGCGGATGCACTTTCCCGTATTACGGACTGTAGAGAAGAAGTTTCACCAGTAAAACCAGTCCGTAATAACTTAAGCAGGGGGGTATGTGATAAGGAAGCTTATCATAGCTCAGGTAGGAGCTATAGAAAAGATGATGTGACTCTGAACAAGCAACCTGTCAGTTCTGGTAGAAGCAAGAAAACAGAGTTTTCACATAAAAGACTACCAATCCCAGAATGCACCAGGTTTCCAGCAGCCATGAGAGGGGCTGAAGTGAGAGAATGTGTGTGCAATCAAGAGAGCTATGAGGTAATCCCTAAGCACTCATCTCAAAGGGCAGGGCCTGATTCAACACAGCTGCGCTGTGTTAGGGAGCAGCACACATTAGAACAGGATAAGAATAGAGCTTATTCTTCAGATAACAGCTTCAGGGAGAGCTTCAGCAAAAGCTACAGAGGGAGGAAGAGATACAGAGACAGCAACGGCTACAAGCACCAGTATCACCTGGAGAAACAGAAGCCAAGCCAAGCAGATAGAGAGAGAAGGAAACTCTCTGGAAGGAAGAGAAGAAAGGCCATTGGAAGGTCTGGGAGATTCCAAGGCAGTACTCATACTGGGAGGTATTCCAAAAGCCAGCAGAGTCCATTGGACTGGATTCAGCCAGAGGAATGGAGTGGCAGAGATAGGAATCACCAGTGGCCACCTGGAAGAGAGAGGACTGCATGTGGAAGGGACTTTCAGACCAAGGCCAGAAGGTATGTGAGAGAAGATCCAGCGTCCAGGGATCAAGATTGGAAGGCTGGACATCAGAATTGGATTACATATTGGCCAGGCTATACAGAGAGGAATAATGATAGCAGGAGAGGCTCAGGTATGAACACTGATCCAGACCCTATCTATAATAGAGAATGGCAGCAAGGGAATAAGCATTCTCATGATAGTGCCTTAATGAAAGACTCATCTGTGCCAATGTATGATATTGACCCTATGATTGTTGATGCAGGGGGAAATACAGCAGATGAAACTATTTACATGGACTGTTCTTTATCTAAATGCTATTGCTAGTTTTCTATGAGCAAACACATCAGCCATCACAAAGAAACCTAACTTTGTTCTTTATTTCCACTGCAAACAGCTCTTAAAGCAGGATTTGGGTTCACACAGTAGCAGCCAGCCAGCTAAAGGCTTTCAGCTGGTCCATTGATAGTAATTAGGGCTGCACCTGATTGTGTGTGTGGGCAAGGGAGAATCACTGCTGAGATCGGCGTGGAAAAATAAGCAGAAGTTAACCTAACCAGCAAAGTTTATTCTTTACTTTGTGCCTTTGTATTTGGTAATTATTTGCTAAGAAAACATTAGCTAATTGCCTGACAAGCTGAAGGTTGTTTTCTGGTTTACTTTGTGACTTTTTGTTATCCATTTTAAACACTGCAAGCAAGTAACCTCATTTATAGTGCTATCAAGCATACATGTGCTGGGTGAATTAAACCCCATCAATAAAAGAAGTATTTTATTGATCTTACCACTTGGTTTCACAACTCAAATTATTGTCATCAGCTGTGTTTGGGAGTGAATGAACTACAATACCCACAATACCTTGCAAGAATCATATGAATATATGCATCATCAAGATTGTGTAAGTTCTCACCCTAGGCAGCCGTCTGACAAACTGCATTGAAGCAATCCGTGAGTGGGGTCAGGTCCATGTGCGTTGTGGAGAAAGGCATGTATAAGAGAATGTCATCTGCATATATCAAGCAGTTCACATTGAATGATCTTATGATATTGCAGATGGGCTGCATGTAAATATTGAAGAGTAAGGAGGATAACGAGGAGCCTTGGGGTACCCCTTGCTTTTGATGGAAGTGTATTGACTCTTCTAATCCAGACTTACAAGTGCATTCACTTTGCAGCTCCTCATTACCTCTCCTCTCCTCTCCCTATAATCCTCCTTGGTAGTTCCGCTGATCAGGCAAATTGCTCTTATCTGTGCCTTTCTCTTCTACTGCCAACTCCACACTCCATTCATTGCACCTTCTTGCATTGTTTGCCTGGAATGGACTACAAGACTACAATTTACGGTGTAACCCCACTGTAAAACTGCTTTGATGTTCCATGTAAACCGCACTGATGTCGAATAGCGCGGTATATAAGAGTATTAAATAAAGAAAGAAAGAATCAGTACATCAGGCTCCAAGTCTGGTTCTTTTCAAATCTAGGCTAAAAACCCATCTCTTGGATCCTGACCTCCTATTAAGTTTAACACCGATGTGTGTTTTAATCATTTTCCTCAAGAACTATCCTAGTCACCTCTCTCTTCTGCTTGTCTGTCTCAAATAGATTATAAACTCTGTGGAGCAGAAGCTCTATCTTAAATATATGTCTGCAATGCTGATAAATAATAGTAGTATTGTAACATTGCTTGGGACAGTGCAAATCTGTTTATCCAAGTTTTAAGCAGCTGTTTATTGTAAATACGGAACAGTCCCCTGCACCGTATAAGTTTCTGTTTCATGTAAACCGCACTGATGTCGAATAGCGCGGTATAAAAAAGACTGTAAATAAATAAATAAATTCGGTCTACCTTTGCGTTATACTGGACCGAACACTCTCATTGCAGAACTGTGCTGCCTTTTATAGCATCCTGTACTCTTGGATAATAAATTCTCTTGAAATATATAAAATAAACCCTGGCTTGATCAAGTACATTAATTCACCATGAAAAAGCAGCAAACTACACTCTATTTGAAGAATGAAGATGGTCAGTTCATCATTCCTAATATCAAGATCCAGCAATGAATATTTATTTTTTTTTTTTTTATTTAACAAGGGTTTTTTTATACCACTTTATCATTTCAGTCAGAGATACCCTGTTTCAGGGAGATACCCTATCACCACTTCTGTTTTGTAAGGTGCTTAATCCACTTTCTCTCATAAACGTTTTGGGAATAGATATAGCCTTAATCCTAAAGAAGCTAACAATTCAGAGGTAACATCACACTTACTTTTTTGATGACCCAAAGTTCTACAATTCCAGTGACCAAAAATTAGTGGACCTCCATGTAGTGAAAAGCTTCTCAGATGACAAGATGACTTTTGGCCTTGAAAAATGTGCTAAGGCAACCTTCCTTAGAAGGAAAAGGAGGAAGTAAGTCCTCATGTATGGGACTCCCAAGCTACAGGCTACCAAAAAACTGCGGAGACCAAAGTCGAACAGGGGCAACAAAAACTGGAGAACAGGAAGAATAGCAAGGTAGTCCCTCTAGGGACTCAACCAAATTAGCATCCTCAGTGTACAGCAGCACCGAGCTTAGTCAACATTTGCAGATAGCCTGGATGGACAGAAGGGCAGGAATTGGACCTAATATCCAAAAAGGTGCCGGAGCACAGCCTGATTGAAATTGCTGTCCTGACAGGAATCCCTCTGCAGACAGTAGTGAGCTATTAATGTGTGGACCGAAGACCACACCACAGCCTTGCAGATTTTCTCTGTGGATGCCAAGTGCAGGTTAGCAACAGAAGTGGCCATGGTCTGAAAGCAATGAGTCATGACATGACCATCCAGGTTCAGGTTGGCTTGGGAATATGCCAAGGCAATGCAGTCCACCAGCCATAAGGACAGTGTATGCTTAGAAACAGCCTTCCCCAGCCTATTAGGGCCAAAAGAGACTCACTGATCGGCCTTGGTATGTTCGATGTAGAAGGCCAAGGCACGCTTACAGTCCTGTGTGTGCAGCACTGCTTCTCCCAGTTGTCGAGCAGTAGCAGGAAGAAAGTCAGCAGGACAACTGACTGGTTGAGTTGGAACTTGGAAACCACCTTCTGCAGAAATTGTGGGTGCGCCCACAAGACCACCTGATTCTGGTGGAATCTGGTATAGGGTGGATGTACCACTAGAGCCTTGAGTTCACTGGCACGGCAGGCCAATATGACTGCCACCTTCCTGATCAAATACTTGAGAGGGCAAGCATCAAGCAGCTCAAAGGGAGCCCACATGAGCTACGCAAGGACCATGTTGAAATCTCAAGTCACTATAGGGGGCTTGAGGGGGGGCTTGAGGGGAGGCTTTGAGAGAAGCTAGCTCCACATGAAGCGAGTCACCAAAAGGATGAGCCAAGACGTGCCTGCCTCCCAAGCCATGATGATAGGCGCTGATCGTGCTGAGGTGAACCCAGATAGAATTGCATTTCAGGCCCGAGTTCAAAGGGTACAGGAGGTATTCCAACAACCGATTCACTGTACAGGAGAATGGATCTGGCACCTTATTTGCACACCAATAGCAAACCTCCGCCACTTGAACAAATAAGCCTGATGCGTTGAGTCCCTGCATGACACTGAGAGGATGTTCATGATGTTGTTGAGTAAATTGAGCTCCAAAAGGACTACCCGCTCAGCATCCAGGCCATGTCAGCCAAGGAGTGGATGTTGGAGTGCAACAGGGTCCCCTCATCTTGGGAGATGAGATACAGGGCAGAGCTCAGGCGGAGAGCCTCCCTCCGAGAGCACTGAAGCAGCAGGGGGAACCACAACTGCTGGGACCAGTATGGGACAATGAAGATCATGGTGCCCTTGTTGGTCTGAAGTCTCAAAAAAGTTTTTGCTATGAGTGGGATCAGGAGAAAAGTGTAAAGCAGACCCACATCCCAGTGGAGGAGAAAAGCATCCGAGGCCATCCAGTGGCTGGCCAACCTCCTGGAGCAGAACTGACCCACTTGGGTATTCTGCACCATGACAAAGACGTCAATCATGGGAGTGGTGGTGTTGTTGTTGTTGTTGTTGTTGTTAAGTGCCGTCGAGTTGGAGTCGACTCATGGCGACCCTCTGGATAGCTATCCTAAATTGTGTTCGGTCTTCAGTCAGGCGGCTCATTGTTGACAGACTGGTATCCGTAGCTGCTGTTATTGTATCGATCCATCTCATTGCTGGCCTTCCTCTTTTGCGTTGACCTTCTATCTTGCCAAGCATAATGTCTTTCTCTAATGATCTCTCTCTTCGCATGATGTGTCCAAAGTATGAAAGTCAAAGTCATCTGAGCTTCTAAAGAAAGCTTAGGTTTGATCTCCTCTAGTACCGACTGGTTTGTTCTTCGGGCAGTCCATGGTATACACAGTATTCGCCGCCAGCACCATAATTCAAAGGCATCAATTTTCTTCCTATCTGTCTTTTTCACTGTCCAGCTTTCACATCCATATGATGTTATTGAAAATACCATGGCTTGAACAAGTCAAATCTTTGTATGGAGAGAGACATCTCTGCTCTTGAGAATCTTATCTAGGTCTTTCATAGCCATTCTGCCAAGAGCAATGCATCGTCTGATTTCTTGACTGCTTGTTGCTTCTTTATTGATAGTTGATCCAAGTAGGTTAAAGTTGTTCACAATTTCTATTTCTTCTCCTTCAACGATGAACCTGTTGATTATGCCAGTTGTCATGATCTTTGTCTTCTTTACATTAAGGTGCAGGCCCATTTTGAGAATATGCTCTTTGATTGTGAGAAGCAAATGTTTCAGATCATCTTCACTTTCAGCCAGTAATATGGTATCATTTTTTATTTTATTTTTATTTTATTTATTTACATTTTCTTATATACCACGCTATTCTGCATCAGTGCGGTTTACATTGAACAAACTGAAATTACATTGAACAGGGCATTATAACTTGGAGATAACTATTTTACAGGGAACATGGGCTATGGAGGGTTAAGTGGCTTGCCCAAGACCACAAGGAGCACCTGTGGGACTAGAAACCACAGTCCTTCCGGCCCAAGGTTGCTGTCCTCTAGTGGGATTTGAACCCCCAACCTTCCGGCCTGAAGTACCTTGCCCCAACCACTAGGCCACTCCTCCACTCCATCATCAGCATAGCGAAGGTTGTTGATGAGTCTTCCACCAATCTTCACACCTCTGTTGTCTTCATACAATCCTGCTTCTCTGATGATTTGTTCTGCATATAAATTAAACAGGTAGGGGGAAAGTATGCAGCCAATGCCCTTTAACCTTTCCCAGCATTCGCGGCTTCACAGATACAGCCGCCAGCGTGAAGGAAAAGGCTCTTCACGCTGGCGGCTGTACAGAGGGAGTCAGGGCCTCGCGCGAGCTTACCCGGCTCCCTCTGAAGCCTCTCAGACAGCCGCGGTGCTGGTCGGGGGGGCCAAGGACTGCATGGGCTGTGATTGGGGGGGGGACCTGGACCGGAAAAGGGCTGGGGGGGGGACTTGGACTGGAAAGAAAGGGGCTGTGATATGGGGGGGGGGGGAAACCTGGACTGGAAATGGGCTGTGATGGGGGGGGGGGGGATCTGGACCGGAAAAGGGCTATGGGGGGGGGGGACTTGGACTGGAAAGTAATGGGCTGTGATGGGGGGGGGACCTGAATTGTAAAAGGGCTATGGGGGGGGGGACTTGGACTGGAAATGGGTTGTGAAGGGGGGGGGACCTGGACCGGAAAAGGGCTATTGGGGGGGGGGACTTGGACTGGAAAGAAATGGGCTGTGATGGGGGGGGGGGACCTGAACTGTAAAAGGGCTATGGGGGGGGGGACATGGACTGGAAATGGGTTTTTATTTATTTTATTTATTTATTTTATTTACTACACATTTATATACCGCTACTTCCAGCGATCAGCAGCGGTTTGATTAATCTTTGTGGGGTAGTCAATCAAGACTTGGGGGGGGGTATATACATAGATCTGAGGTCACAGCACACATGATTGGCGTCTTCGGGGACGAATCATACGTTTTTACATTTATATATACATATTTACATATTTAAAACATATTTAAACATATATCAGTTTTTACAAATCACTAGCAGTAGAAGGTTATATTTGATTGTAATGACATCGGAATAAGTGTGTTTTTAGCTCTTTTCTGAATTTGGTGATGTCCTTGGTTAGGCGCAGCTCACAGGGGAGTTGATTCCAGATAGTTGGTGCAGAGAAAGAGAAGGCTCTATGACTCGTAGTTATTTTCACTGTCCTGATGTTGATGGGGACTTGCAGGGTTCCTGAGTTGATGGTTCTTCTGTCCCTATTTGTGGGTTGCATGCTGATAAGTGAGGATAGGAATGATGGGGATAAGTTGTTTATTAGCTTGAAGGTGGTCATTAATATCTTGTATTGAATCCTGGCTGCAATTGGTAGCCAGTGTAGCTCTATTAAAATGGGGGTAATGTGTTCAGCAATGCTTGTTCCCATTATGATCCTGGCTGTTACGTTCTGGGCCATCTGCAGGATATTTAGAGATTTTTTAGGCAGCCCTTGTAAGATGGCATTACAGTAATCTAAGTGCGGTATAATGAGAGCTTGTGCTACCGACCGAAAATCACCGGGTTCTATTATTTTCCTTAGTGGTTGTAACACTCTTAGTTTATGGAAGATGGCTTGTGATGGGGAGGGGGACCTGGACCGGAAAAGGGCTATGGGGGGGGGACTTGGACTGGAAATGGGTTGTGATGGGGGGGGACCTGGACCGGAAAAGGGCTATGGGGGGGGGGTAACTTGGACTGCAAATGGGCTGTGATGGGGGGGGGGGGGAACTAGGACTGAAAATGGGCTGTGATGGTGGGGGGGGGAAATAGAACTGCAAATGGGCTGTGATGGTGGGGGGGGAACTAGGACTGCAAATGGGCTGTGATGGTGCAGGGGGACTCGGACTGCAAATGGGATGTGATGGTGGGGGCTAGGACTGGAAATAGGCTGTGATGGGGGGGGGCTAGGACTGGAAATGGCCTGTGATGTGAAGGCTAGCACTGGAAATGGGCTGATGAAGAGCTAGAATAGGACTGGAAATGGGCTGATGTGGGGCATGGGAGAATGGGACTAGAAGGGAGTGGATGCTGGGTGGGTCTAGAACTATAAGGGAACTGATTTTGGGGGAGGACTAGAATGGATGGTGAATGAGAATGGAGAGGGGAAAAATATTTTGTGTGGAAGAAAAGTCTATGATGGGCTGGGTATTGGGAGAGTAAGAGGGGCTTGAAAATGGAAGGGTGAAATTTAAATGGATGATAAAGGAATAAGGAAAGAATTGGGGGAAAGAGCAAAAGGGAAACAATCAGTATGTTAAAGCAGAAATAGAGAGAGAATGGAAAACATCTAGAAGAGAAGAAAGGACAAATGGATAGCTAGCAGAAGACATGAAGAAACCATAAGAAAGTGACTGGAGCAATTGCAACTGAAAAAATGCCCAAACAGAAGGTAGAAAAATACTTTTTATTTTGAATTTATTAACTGTAATGTCTTTTTAATGTATTTCTTGAATTCCGATGCTGATTTTGTCCCTATTGCCTCTTTATGTCAGGCAATTCTATACATCTATTGCCATTTCTGTTTTGGTAAGTTGATCTCGTTTTTATTTTTTCTGGGGGCCCACAATTTTTGTTGGCGTAGGGCCTCACTCAAGGTAAATCCGGCCCTGGGTATACCCATGCTTCTTAATGTGGCCCAGAGTTTCTCATGGTTTACACAGTCAAAAGCCTTGCTATAGTCGATACAGCACAAATAGATATCCTTTTGGTATTCTTTAGTCTTTTCAAGGATCCATCTCACATCCGCGATGATGTCTCTCGTTCCTCTCCCTTTCCTGAACCCTGCTTGCACTTCAGGTAGTTCTTGTTCCAGGTATGGTTGTAGTCTCTTTTGAATAATCTTCAGTAGAATCTTGCTGGCATGTGGGATCAAAGCGATTGTGCGATAATTTCCACACACCTTTCTTTAGTATTGGTATAAACACAGATCTTTTCCAGTCAGTTGGCGATGATGTTGTCTTCCATATTTCTTAGCAGAGCCTTGTGAGTACGGTAACAGCTGCATCAGCTGCATGGGAGTACCCCTCTTTGAAGATCCACTCCACCAACCCTCTGTGGAGGGTCCACTCATGCAGCTGGAGGACTCTGCTTAGCTTATCCGGTAGGACATGCAGTTCACCGGGTAGATTTTATTTATTTTATTTATTTATTTATTTATTTAGCAAACATTTATATACCGCTACTTCCAGCGATCAGCAGCGGTGTGATTACATAAGGAGAACATAAGGAGGACTGTCAATCAGCACAGTAAAATTTAGGTGTGAACAGGTTGATCAATAGGGTAGGCAAAACACCCAAGGGGGATTGTTTAGTATATGGGTACTAATTACATATATACATATATACATTATACATAAATGAGCAGGTGTACATAAATATGTCCTGGACTTAAGCCTCTTGGGTTAAATCAATTTATAATGACTCTGAAAAAGATGAGTCTTGAGGTTTTTCCTGAAGACTGTTATGTCTTTGCAAACACGTAACTCTGGCGGCAGATGATTCCAGAGTGTAGGTGCTGTGTATGAGAACGCTCTATTACTAGTATTGGTTTTAACAGTTCTTATATCAGCTGGAATGGAATGGAATGAGATAAGTTGCTCTGCACTCCAGCCCGTGGCCAAGCCGTTTTAGCATCCCCGGGGCCATGGTGTGACGCCAACATCACATGCTGTCTACCACATGCATGGCTGTCAGCTGCTGCATGTGGTCCAGCGGCAGAAATATCAGGCTTGAGTGGTATCAAGGAGGGCTCCGATGAACTCCAGCAATTGCATGGGCTGAACTTGGGACTTGGCGTAGTTGATAACAAACCCCAGCTGCTCAAGGACCATTGCTGTTTAACCTTATCCTTAGTCCTCTTCTTACTGTTGTCCAAACTTTTGGCATATCATTTTTTGCGTATGCAGATGACATCTTTCTGTTGTATGCAACAGATAACACCTTGTCAGACTTAAAACCTCTAAATGATTGTTTAATTTCTATTTCCATTTGGCTTAGGAATAATTCCCTGAAACTTAATCCCCGTAATAACAGGAACAGCAAGGTACTGCCACATTACTCTCACACTACAGCAACTACATTGGCTCTGAATAATCACATATTCCAAATAGAAAACATTATTAATGATCTTCAAGATAATCCACAATCTATCACCCCCTGTCCTTCAACTGATGATCAAAAAGACACCTTAGAACAGAACAAGAAGAACCTCTTATAACAACATTGGAAATCCCTGCACATAAAATGAAATCCAAGCAAATGACATGTAAGAGAGCATCCTCTTTATACGCTCCTCCATTATGGAATGACCTACCTAATTCAATAAGAGCCATCAAAAACCTATCGGACTACAGGAAAGCAATACAAACTCCATGCCCTCCTCAACTCAATCTAACTACTCTCCCACCCAGTCAGATTAGCCATCCCAAGTTCCTAGCTCCCCCCCCCCTCCCAGTTGTTCACTCATATACGGTTCCCTTGATATGGACCCTCCTCAAACTATGTATTCTTCAACCCACTTCTCCTAATAACTACTTGCCCTGTATAAACCATTTGCTGCATTAATGTTACCCACTGCGATTACACATGTGAATTATTTTTAAACCAATGTAACCATCCAAGTTTAGCATGCTTGTTCTATGTAAACTTCATGGTTATGTTTTATGTAAACTGCTCTGAATCCCATGATAGGGTGGAATAAAAACCTCTTAAATAAATAAAAATAAATAAATAAAATAAAAGCCATATGGTTCACAGGGTCTCTTCCTCCTCCATCTTTATTTCCCACCTCGGATGGGGTTACGTTTCAATTATCCTCTTCCATCCATTATTTAGGTATTACGCTTGATTCAGAATTATCATTCACTTCTCACATTATTAACAGAGCTAAATCCACATGTTTGGCTTTGCGTCACTTCCAGTCCATGTAACCTTTTTTAGATATGTCAGCCCAGTTAACAGTTTTGGCGCATACTGTCCTTACTCGGCTGAATTACTGTAATGTAATTTAGAACATAGGAAAATAAGATATGCCATACTAGGTCAGACCAAGGTCCATCAAGCCCAGTATCCTCTTCCAACAGTGGCCAATCTAGGTAACAAGTACCTAGCAGTATCCCCAAAAGACCAGGTTCCAATGTTTGTATTGGGACAAGAAGTGGATTTCCTGGGTCCCCTTTAATAATGATTTATGGACTTTCCTCCAGGAATTATCCAAACCTTTTTAAAACCCAGCTACACTAACAGCTTTTACTACATCTTCCGGTAACAAATTCCAGTTTGATTACGCGTTGAGTGAGAAAATATTTTCTCTTATTAGTCTCATATGGGTTACACTGTAGCTTCATTGCATGTCCCCTGGCCTTTCTATATTTTGATGGCGTAATCAATCTACATTTACTGTTCCACTCCATTCATTAATTTATAGACCTCTATCATGTCTCCACTGAGCCGTCTCTATTTCAGGTTGAACAGCCCTAACCTTTTTAGCATCTCTTCATAGGGGTATCCTTCCATCCCCTTTACCATTTTGGTGGTTGTTCTCTGTAGTTTTTCTAATAACGCTATATCCTTTTTAAGATACGGCGACCAGAATTGCACACAATATTTGAGGTGTGGTTGCACCATAGAGCGATACAGAGGCATTATAGTATCTTTTGTTTTATTTGCCATTCCTTTTCTTATGATTCCTGCTTTCTTGGTTGCCACTGCACACTGGACAGAGGGTTTCAATGCGTTATCCACGATGACACTTAAATCTTTTTTTCTGGGTGGTGTAACTATAGTTTGGGTTGTTCTTTCCTAGGTGCATAACTTTGCACTTGTCTACATTAAATTTCATCGGCCATTTGAATGTCCAGTCTTCCAATTTATTAAGGTCCTCTTGCAATTTTTCACAATCCTCTTGGGTTTTAACAACTTTGAATAGTTTGTGTCATTGCAAATTTGATTACCTCACTCGTTATTCCCATTATGAATATTTTAAAAAGCAGCGGACCCAGCATAGATCCCTGTAGTATTCTATTATTCACCTTTCTCCATTGGGAAAATTGACCATTTAGCCCTACCCTCGGCTTTCTATCTATTAACCAGTTCCTGATCCACAATAGTAAACTGCCTCCTATCCCATGACTTTTTAATTTCACCAAGAGTCTCTTATGAGGGGCCTTGTCAAAGGCTTTCTGAAAATCCAGATACACAACATCGACCGAACCACCTTTGTCTACCTGTTTATTTACACCTTCAAAAAAATATAACAGATTAATAAGACAAGACCTTCCCAGGATAAAGCCATGTTGGCTGTCTCCCATTAAACCATGACTATCTACATGTTCAGAAATTTTGTTCTTAATAATTTTTTCTACTATTTTTCCTGGTATTGATGTTGGGCTCACTAGTATGTAGTTTCCTAGATCACCCATGGAATCCTTTTGAAAACTTGGTGTTATATTGGCCATCCTCCAATCTTCAGGTATTACTAATGATTTTAATGATAGTTCACAGATTACTAATAGTAGGTCTGCAATCTCATTTCAGTTCTTTCAACACCCTTGGATGTATACCATCTGGTCCAGGTGATTTGCTACTCTTCAGTTTATCAAATAGTTGTAATACATCTTCCAAGTCTATCGATATTTCTTTCAATTCTTCTGGTGCATCAGTTTTAATATAATTTCAGGTATGGGTAACTTCCCTATATCTTCTTCAGTAAAGACTGAAGCAAAGAATTCATTCAATCTCTCTCTATGGCCTTGTCCCCTCTTAGGGCCTCGTTTACCCCTCTATCATCTATCTGGACATTCCTCAGTACCGACTTAAGTGACTGAACCCTTCAAAACCTAGCAATTTGTACCTTCACTAGTTTCCGGAGATTTCATCCAGCTACTTGCTTACTTATCCAGTACCACTGGTTGCCGATTCTTTATCAAGTCCAATTTAAAGTTCTTTCCCTCACCCACAAAGCAATTTGTGATTCTGCCCCTGATTATATCACTTCTCTAATATTGCTTTATGCTCCAGCTAGAGTCCTTAGATCCTTATATGGTTTTAGACTTTGTCTTCCTTCTCCTGTCTCTATTAAATATGAGGCCACTCGTAGATCAGCCATTTTTGCTGCTGCCCCAATATTATGGAATTGTTTGCCTGCTGCAATTTAAATGGAGCCTAAGTTTCAAAACTTTATGAAATTACTAAGGACATATCTTTTTGAGATTGCTTTTAATGTCCCATTTTTGTTCACTTAGGATGGTTATATTCAGTATGTTAGGGGCAAGGCAAATCCTGCCCTGATCTTTTTCCTTCCCCTCCCTCTGTCCTTGCCATCCCCTCTTTCCCACATATTATATATTTTTGTTTTATTGTGTTGTTGTATATTTTATAGATTTTCTTTTATGTTTTTATCACCGCATAGATTATAGATGTTATTGCGGTATATCAAATAAAACTAACCAAAACCATATGATGATGAAAGTGGACTGATGGACAGCATTCGGAGTGGGACCTTTGATAAGTTGGTCATCTAGATAGGGGAAGATGAAGACTCCCATGGTTCAATAGTAAGCTGTGACTACCACAAGGCACTTGGTGAAGACCCCAGGTGGTGAAGTGAGCCCAAAGGGGAGCACCTGGTATTGGTAGTGCTGGTCTCCCAGGACGAATGTGAGGTATTTTCTGTGACTTAGGTGGATCAGGATGTGTGTGTATACATCTTTGAGTTCCAAGGAGCAGCATCTCAAGCGAAATCATCTTGAACCGCTCACACACAAGAAACCGGTTGACGTTCCAGAAGTCCAGAATGGGTCAAAACCCTCCTGTCTTTTTGGGAACCAGCAAGTACCTGAAGTAAAACTCCTTCCTGACCTGAACCAGTGGAACCAGTTTGATGGCGAGGTCATCAACAGAGTGGAGATCTCCTCCTGCAACAGGCTTTGGTGCAGTGGGTCCATGGGGTACTCCCCTTGGACAAAAGGGAGGCGGCAGCTGAGCAAAGTGCAGCTGGTAGCCCTGCTGCATCAACCAGACATGTAAAGTGGTAAAGGACCACCCCTCCCCCCCACCTGAGGAGGAACAGGAGGGTTGGCTATGCTCCTGAGAAACCAGTCAAAAGCCTTGGCCATGTCCTGCTCAAAGTCCTGCAAGGATATGTCCTCCAGGGGTGAAATACACCACTCATATGGAGAGGATGGATCATAAGGAAGGTCAGGAGACTTCCTGTCC
Source organism: Ichthyophis bannanicus (assembly GCA_033557465.1). NCBI lineage: Eukaryota > Metazoa > Chordata > Amphibia > Gymnophiona > Ichthyophiidae > Ichthyophis > Ichthyophis bannanicus. Next base: position 198,730,129 of record CM066045.1, read on the forward strand.
GAGATAGCAGAGGAAACTGAAGTAGAATTGGGTTTCCTCCCACCGCCTACTCCAGTCATGTGAATACGGTGGGCAGCGATGTGACCCGTGGTGCCCCAAATGAGAGCGGAGGTGTCCCAGAACATTGTAACCCCATATGTTCAACAGGGAGATCACCATGGGAACTGGCATTGATTCGAATCTCCTGCCTGATGCGCCTGCCTCCGCTGGCAGTACATGGGTCTCTAGGATAGGCTTGATGGAGTGCAGTGATTATGCCAAAGCCATTGCCAAGCCTGCATGCCACTATGTGAGCATTGAGGGTCCTCAGGCATTCCTCCAGTTCCACTGCTTTGGAAGGGATTGAGGCCAGAATTGCAACTTCGGCCACTGATACAGGTACCTCCAACAGGGACTCCATGATGACAGGTTAATCAGGAGACATCCAGCTGCCCTCCAGGGCCATGGGAGTCGATTCTTCCCACCAGGGAACTTTAGCGGACTGTTCCTGGCCCTCACTGGCCTTGTCACATCGGGAAGGGCTGCGGTGCCAGTGCATCTTGGGCTTGACCCAGTGCTCAAGTGCCCCTTTTGATGATGACGGGATCAGTGTCAGGTCCTTCCTCGATTCTGGTTGGACATCAATGGAGGGTCTCTGCTTGATACCTTGGCTACTCGATTCTGAATGCGCATGGGCATCCTGCCCCACTGACACCTCAGTGGAATTCCATTACGGCATTGCCAATGCTGGGGCCAAGGATGCTGAATCCAATGTTCCGAAGGGGTACTCCTTCTGCTTTTCCCAGCCCTTCAAGCCCCTCATCATCATCTGCAGGCAAAGATTGCAGGAAGCGGGCTGGTGATTGGGCCCAAGGCACTGCAGGCACCACTTGTGTCTGTCCATGACCGAAATGGTGCGGCCATGTTTCATGCAGTTTTTAAAACTACTTATTGGCTCAGTCATATCCAGGAAGACCATGTCTGTGGGGTCGAAGGCCTTGATTGTGATGGCGGGAAAAATGACCCGGAAGGGAAAAGCACAAAAAAAAAGCACAAAACGAACAAAATAATAAAATGAAAAAGAAAAATATTGGCTGGGAGCCAACTAACCAACAACAGACGGGGAAATTGCTTAAGAAAAATATATCCATAGGGGGTAACAGAGAAAATGGTTTTTCGCTGGTGCAGGATATGCCTTATGAGCTGTGTGGGAAAAAAAGGAGGCTGGAGAAGATGGCACCATGGCAGATGGGAAGGCAGGCATACAAGTGTGGTGCAGCACCAAAAAGCTTCCAATTGAAGCTGAGGAGCTTTCTGTGGGGGCTTCATTGGTGATGTCCATATGTGAGGGCTTACTTCTTGTTTGTCCACGGAGAAGGATGGTTTACAGCAAGCATTGATAAAACTGACAAAAGAGACATAAGTAGATTCTATAAGAAAGAGCTGGAAATAGTTGTTCACCTCTTTTTAACATCTTTGTTGATAATATTGCAAAAGGGCTGTTGGGTAAGTTTTACCTCTTTGCAGATGATACCAAAATATGCAATAGAGTAGACACGCAGGAAGGAATAGATAACATGAGGAGGGAGCTAGCTAAACATGGTCAAGAATTTGGCAGCTGAAATTTAATGCTAAAGAATGCAGGGTCATTCACTTGGCTGCAAACATCCAAAGGAGCGGTACAGCATAAGGGACGAAGTACTTCTGTCCATGAAAGAAGAGTGGGACTTGGGTATGATTGTTTCTGATGATCTTAAGGTGGCTAGACAGGTAGAAAAGGCAACGGTGAAAGCCAGAAGGGTGCTCGGGTGCATAAGGAGAGGAATGGCCAAAAGGAAAAAGGAGGTGATAGTGTCTCTGTATAAATCTCTGGTGTGACCTCATTTGGAGTAGTGTGTGCATTTCTGGAGACCACACCTTCAAAAGGACATAAAGAGGATGGAGTCAGTACAGAAAGTGGCTACTAAAATGGTTAGTGGTCTTTGTTATAAAGCATATGAGGACAGACTTAAAGATCTTAATATGTATATGTTAGAGGAAAGGCGGGATAGAGGAGATATGATACAGACTTTTAAATACCTCCGTGGCATAAATACACAAGAGAAGAGCCTCTTGATTGAAAGCAAGTTCTGCTATGAGGGGGCATGGGATGAGGGTGAAAGGGGATAGACTCAGGAGTAATATGCGGAAATATTTTTTTATGGAAAGAGTGGTAGATGCGTGGAATAGTCTCCCAGTGGAGGTAGTAGAGACAAGGACGGTATCTGAATTCAAAAAAACATGGGACAAACACAGAAGATCTCTAAAGGAAAAGAAGTGACTATAGTATTTGAAATGGAAGGGCAGACTAGATAGGCCATGTGGTCTTTTTCTGCCGTCATGTTGCTATGTTCATAGCTGGTTGCAAAGTTCTAATGGCAAAAAACGTCTATACAGAAAGGCATAGTAAAGTGGCACATCTCATCCACTGGAAATTCTGTAAACACTACAACATCGCTATACCAGAAAAGCACTGGGATTTCAACCCTAAGAAAATTAGAGAATGATGAAGTTATGATCACCTGGGATAAGCTGGATGTAAGGAAACCTGACATCATGGTAAAGGAGAAAAACAACAGAATGGCACTGACTATAGACATGTCCGTTGCAAGTGATTATTCTGAGAATCACATAGAGAGAGAAGATCCTCGAGGAGCAATGAATTCAGTCAGAGACTAAGAAAATCTGGCAGAAAGAGACATAATTATTTCCCATTGTGTTGGGTCCCATAGGCTTGATTAAGAATTCCCAATCACACCTTGACAAATTACCCCAAAATGTTACATCTTATGAACTCCAGAAGGAAGCTCTCTTTGGCACAATGTGAGCGACTGAGATTATACTCCACATACCCTGGCTTAGGAGTGAAGTTCATTACTGTCATGATATGCACAAAATTAACCCATTTGCAGAAACTGCCCCTGAGACAAACTAATCAGTTTATAGTTCCCAACCTTCTGCTTTTGTGATAAAGAACCACATCTGCCTTTCTGCAGTCCTCCGTTTTTAAATACTACTAGTACTTATTTCTATAGCGCTAAAAAAAGTGGATATTCAGCACCACTAACCGAATAACGGATGGAGCTGAATTTTTCAATAATGTGTTAATTCAGAACTTATCTGTTCTGCTATTCGGATAACTTATCTGGATAACTTAGAATAGTTTTTTACCTACTTTAAGTTATGCATAAGAGATGAATATCGCCACTATCTGGATACGTTTTGGGACCACTTTGGCTCCACCCCTGCTATGCCCTGGTCCAATCTAGATAATGCTAGGCCAGTCAGTCATATTTTCAGTGGCACTATCTGAAAATATCCAGATAGGCCTGGTCAGTGGCTCCTTTGCAGATAGCAGCATCTCATAGCCACAAGAGATGTAGCAATGGACACCTGATAAATGTAGCTATATCACCTCATTTGCAACAATGTTACTGTACATAGTTAGCCATTGTTAAATGTATCTACTATCCCATACTCTCCTCCAAGTTCCTACTCCCTGTGCTATGTAAAGCCTATTGCTATGTTTGTTCCATGTGAACTCCTTGAATTGATGATACAAAACCTGTTAAATAAATAAAATAAGAGTGCCACTATCGGGCCAACAGATATTCTGTCCAGACATTCTTGTCCTGCTAAACAACGTGTGCTCCCCTTTTAAGAAGAATCTTTATATGGGAAGAGCGTGAGTTCTCCTCTTCCTCTTCCTACTTCCATCTTCTGGACCAGAACTGTTAATATGGCAGTGGAGTCCTCCAGCCAGATACTCATCACAGAGAGATTCAGAGCACACCCATGTGCAGCCCTTTTCCTGTCAAACAATAATTCAAAGATCAGATCCAACATAAGAAGTGCCATACTGGGTCAGATCAAAGGTCCATCAAGCCCAGTATCTGCTTTCCAACAATAGCCAATCCAGGTCACAAGTACCTAACAGGATCTCAGAAAGTAAAGAAATAACTCAGCAGGTCAGAACAGAATGCTCCAGAAACCCTGTTTTGCTCAGGAGACCCACACAAAGCCCAAGAGGTACAGAGATTTGATTTTTAAAAAAAGTATAGTGCTGTAGCATTACCAATTAGCCAGAGTGAGTGCACAACAGTTTTAAGTTGGCCTTTTGTCTGCATTCCTGACCTTAAGGAATGAAGCATGTTTACTGGAAGAGCGATGCAGCAGAATCCTCAGGAAGGGCGTTTACACACTAGAGCACATTTCTCAGACTTCTGAATCACTGCAAGGGAGATTGCTCTCACTTTCAGCAGTTCCTCTGGAAAGGTTCTGCTGTGTCTGGAGACTGGAGAATAACTGATGCTTTTGATGGAGCAGGGTAGATATCATGCTATTTACAGAGCAGAGGGAGAAGATCTTCAAGTACCAAGAAAGGCAGCCAGAGACCAAGAAAATGTGTCAGAAAGATATTGAATTACTTCCCATCGTATTGGGTTCCGCAGGCTTGATTAAGAGGAATTTCCAAGCACACCTTGATAAATTACCCATACATATTACATTTTACAAACTCCAGAAAGAGACTCTCTTTGGTACGATGCAAGTACTACATCAAACATTAGCAGGAAATTTGAGAGACTGAGATCGTACTCCACATAGCCATGAACCTCACTCAGAAGTCATGGTATCATAGTATGTGCAAAACTGACTTATTTAGAGAAACTGCCCCGAGAGTGTTTGGATGGAACTAGCAAAACAGAGTGGTCAAAGTCATGCCTTGGATGGGATGTATCCAAGAATTTTAAGGGAACAAGTTCAAAATGTTCCTGGTTGGTGTCACACCACTCCTTTTCAAATACCATTGGTTGCCAGTGCCTTTCCAGATTCAATACAAAACCCTCTTACTGGCCCATCATGCTTTTTAGCCAGGTCTCCCCTGATATCTCCACTTACACATCCCATACTGCCCCACCCATGCACTTCAGTCCGCCAACCAGAAAGCATTACTCACCTGCAACAGGTGTTCTCTGGGGACAGCAGGAATCAGTCCTCACATATGGGTGATGTCAGCCATGACAGAGTCCTCATGAAAGCATCCCCCAGCTTTCAAAGAAAGCCTTTGGGAGATGCCATCACGCATGCGTGTTCCCCTTCCCACCCAAAAGTGCCATCTTCCTCAGTCAGATGACATAGCTAAAAGACAGCAAAAAAAAAAAAAAAAAAGATGGTAAAAGAGCAACTCCAAGGGGAGGAGGGAGGGTTGTGAGGACTGATTCATGCTGTCCCCGGAGAACACCTGTTATAAGTGAGTAACTATGCTTTCTCCGGGAACAAGCAGGAAGTCAGTCCTCACATATGGGACTCCCCAGCTACAAGCTACCAAAAGCCCATAGCAAAAACAGGGCTCCCTCATGGGGAGCCACAAGCAGCAGCAATTTAATCTGCGCCCAAAAAAAAAAAGGAGACAGAGCAGCTTTTAAACTAGATAATGGGGGAAAGCCGACAGTCACCCAAGAGCGCATGGCTCAGAACAATGTATCCTTGAAGGATACTACCAAAAGAAAAGAAATTAGGGCACATCAGCAGAGAGGCTCCAATAAAGAGTAAAGTAGCCCAAATGCCCTTGAGTATGGAGCAGGGAGAGCTTAAAGATTCCAAATTACCCCTGCCTACCAATAGCCAGATTAATATGAATAAAATACAGTCTCTAAAATGCTTGTATGCAAATGCTAGAAGTCTAAAAAATAAGATGAGAGGTTAGATATGACTGGTATCTCAGAGATATGGTGGAAGGAGGACAACCAGTGGGACACTTTGATACCTGGGTACAAACTATATCATAATGATAGAGCTAATCAAATTAGTGGAGGGGTTGCACTCTATGTTAGAGAGGGCATTGAGTCAAAAAGGATTAAAGTTTTGCAGGAAACAACATTTTCTGTAGAATCTCTATGGATTGAAAATCCATGTAAAAAGGGGAAGGTGATGGCAGTGGGGGTGTACTATCGACCGCCTGGCCAGAATGAGGAAATGGATGATGAAATGCTCAAAAAATCAGGGAAGCAAACAAAAGTTACAGCACAGTAATAATAATGGGTGATTTCAATTATCCTGGTATTGACTGGGTCAGTGTCACGGCAGGACATGCTAGGGAGATAAAGTTCTTAGATGAAACAAATGACTACTTCTTGGAGAGGCAGGTTCATCAACCGTCCAGATGGGAAGCCATTTTGCACTTAGTCCTTAGTGGAACACCAGATCTGGTACAAGAGATAAGGGTGTTGGGGCCACTTGGCAATAGTGATCATAGCATGATCGCGTTTGATTTAATAAGTGAAGGAGGAATAGAAAGGAAATCCACGGTACTACCTTTTAACTTTCAAAAGGGAGACTATGATAAAATGAGGAAAATAGTTAAGAAAAAACTAAAAGGAGCAGTTGCAAAGGTTAAAGACTTACATCAAGCTTGGGTGTTGTTGAAAAATACTATCTTGGAAGCCCAGACCAGATAAGAACATAAGAACATAAGAACATAAGATATGCCATACTGGGTCAGACCAAGGTCCATCAAGCCCAGTATTCTGTTTCCAACAGTGGCCAATCTAGGTCATACGCACCTAGCAGTTTCCCCAAGGGACACAGGTTCCACAATGCTTGTATTGGTTCAAGCATTGATATCCTGGGTCCCTTCTTAATAATGGTTTATGGACCTTTCCTCCAGGAACTTGTCCAAACCTTTTTTAAACCCAGCTACACTAACAGCCTTTACTACATCCTCCGGTAACAAATTCCAGAGTTTGATTACACGTTGAGTGAAAAAATATTTTCTTTTATTAGTCTTAAATAGTTTACCCTGTAGCTTCATTGCATGTCCCCTAGTCTTTCTATATTCTGATAAGGTAAACAATCGATCTACGTTTACCCGTTCCACTCCGTTCATTAATTTATAGACTTCTATCATATCTCCCCTCAGCCGTCTCTTTTCCAAGTTAAAGAGCCCCAACCTTTTTAGCCTTTCTTCATAGGAGTAGCCTTCCATCCCCTTTACCATTTTGGTGGCTCTTCTCTGAACCTTTTCTAAAATTGCTATATCCTTTTTAAGATATGGCGACCAGAATTGTACACAATATTCAAGGTGCGGTCTCACCATGGAACGATATAGAGGCATTATAATATCTTTTGTTTTATTTTCCATTCCTTTCCTTATCATACCTAGCATTCTATTTGCTCTCTTGGCCGCCGCTGCACACTGGGCCGAGGGTTTTAACATGGTATCCACAAGGACGCCTAAATCTTTTTCTTGGGTGGTGGTTCCTAATGTGGAACCTTGCATCGTGTAACCATAGTTTGGGTTGTTCTTCCCTAGGTGCATAACCTTGCACTTCTCCACATTAAATTTCATCTGCCATTTTGATGCCCAGTCTTCCAATTTATCATGATCCTCTTGCAATTTTCCACAATCCTCCTGGGTTTTAACAACTTTAAATAGTTTTGTGTCATCAGCAAATTTGATAACCTCACTCGTTATTCCACTTTCCAGGTCATTTATGAATATGTCAAAAAGCAGCGGACCCAGCACAGATCCCTGGGGTACACCACTATTCACCTTTCTCCATTGGGAAAATTGGCCATTTAGCCCTACCCTCTGCTTTCTATCTTTTAACCAGTTCCTGATCCATAGTACTACACTGCCTCCTATCCCATGACTCTTTAGTTTTGCCAAAAGTCTCTCATGAGGGACCTTGTCAAAGGCTTTCTGAAAGTCCAGATACACAATATCAACCAACTCACCTTTGTCCACCTGTTTATTCACTCCTTCAAAAAAACATAACAGATTAGTAAGACAAGATCTTCCTTGTCTAAAGCCATGTTGGCTGTCTCCCATTAGGTCATGACTATCTATATGCTGAGTAATTTTATTCTTTATGATGGTTTCTACCATTTTTCCCAGTACTGATGTCAGGCTCACCGGTCTGTAGTTTCCCGGATCACCCCTCGAACCCTTTTTAAAAATTGGTGTTACATTGGCGATCCTCCAATCCTCAGGTATTAGAGATGATTTTAATGATAGTTCACAGATTACTGATAGCAGGTCTGCAATCTCAAATTTCAGTTCTTTCAACACCCTTGGATGTATACCATCCGGCCCAGGTGATTTGCTACTCTTTAGTTTATCTAATAGTTGTAAGACATCTTCCCGATGTATCGATATTTCCTTCAATTCTTCCACACCTTTAAATACCACTTCAGTTGTGGGTAACATCCCTACATCTTCCTCAGTAAAGACCGAAGCAAAGAATTCATTCAGTCTCTCCGCTATCGCCTTGTCGCCTCTTAGTGCTCCTTTAACCCCTTTATCATCTAATGGACCAACTGACTCTCTCACGGGTTTTTTGCTACGAATGTACTTGAAAAGGTCTTTATTTCACGTTTTTGCTTCCGCAGCAAGCTTCTTCTCAAATTCTCTCTTTGCCTGCCTTATCAATGCCTTGCATTTGACTTGCCAGTGCTTGTGCTGTTTCCAGGTTTCATCATTTGGCTCTTTTTTCCATTTCTTGAAAGATGCTTTTTTGGCAACAACAGCCTCTCTGACCTCAGCTTTAAACCATGCTGGCAATTTTTTGGACTTCCTTCCACTTTTCTTAAAGCGTGGAATACAGCTGGTCTGGGCTTCCAAGATAGTATTTTTCAACAACACCCAAGCTTGATGTACGTCTTTAACCTTTGCAACTGCTCCTTTTAGTTTTTTCTTAACTGTTTCCCTCATTCTATCATAGTCTCCCTTTCGAAAGTTAAAGGGTAGTACTGTGGATTTCCTTACTATCCCTCCTCCACTAATTAAATCAAAGGCGATCATGCTATGATCACTATTGCCAAGTGGCCCCAACACCCTTATCTCTTGCACTACATCTGGTGTTCCACTAAGGACTAGGTCTAATATTGCTTCCCCTCTGGTCGGTTCATGAACCAGCTGCTCCAAGAAGCAGTCATTTATTTCATCTAGGAACTTTATCTCCCTAGCATGTCCTGTTGTGACACTGACCCAGTCGATGCCGGGGTAATTGAAATCACCCATTATTATTACTGCACTGTAACTTTTGCTAGCTTCCTTGATTTCTTTGAGCATTTCATCATCCATTTGTTCATTCTGGCCAGGCGGACGATAGTACACCCCCACTGCCATCGCCTTCCCCTTTTTACATGGAATTTCAATCCATAGAGATTCTACAGCAAATTTTGTTTCTTGCAAAACTTGTATTTCACACTTTAAGAAAAGTGGAAGGAAGTCCAAAAAACTGCCAGCATGGTTTAAAGGTGAGGTCAGAGAGGCTGTTGTTGCCAAAAAAGCATCTTTCAGGAAATGGAAAAAAGAGCCAAATGATGAAAACTGGAAACAGCACAAGCACTGGCAAGTTAAATGCAAGGCATTGATAATGCAGGCAAAGAGAGAATTTGAGAAGCTTGCTGCGGAAGCAAAAATGCACAATAAAGACTTTTTCAAGTACATTCGTAGCAAAAAAAAACTGTGAGAGAGTCAGTTGGACCATTAGATGATAGAGGGGTAAAAGGGGCACTAAGAGGGGACAAAGCCACAGCGGAGAGACTGAATGAATTCTTTGCTTCAGTCTTTACTAAGGAAGATGTAGGGATGTTACCCATGACTGAAGTGGTATTTAAAGGTGATACTGCAGAAGAATTGAAGGAAATATCGATACATTGGAACGATGTATTACAACTATATGATAAACTGAAGAGTAGCAAATCACCTGGACTGGATGGTATACATCCAAGGGTATTGAAAGAACTGAAATATGAGATTGCAGACCTGCTATTTGTAATCTGTGAACTACCATTAAAATCATCTGTAATACCTGAAGATTGGAGGATGGCCAACGTAACGCCAATTTTTAAAAAGGATTCCATGGGTGATCCGGGAAACTACAGACTGGTGAGCATGACGTCAGTACTGGGAAAAATGGTAGAAACCATCATAAAGAACAAAATTACTGAACATGTAGATAGTCATGGCTTAATGGGAGACAACCAACATGGCTTTAAGACAAGGAAGATCTTGTCTTACTAATCTGTTATGTTTTTTTGAAGGTGTGAATAAAGAGGTAGACAAAGGTGAGTCAGTTGATATAGTGTATTTGGACTTTCAGAAAACCTTTGACAAGGTCCCTCATCAGAGACTTTTGGCAAAACTAAAAAGGCATGGGACTGTACTATTGTGGATCGAGAATTGGTTAAAAGATAGAAAGCAGAGAGTAGGGCTAAATGGTCAATTTTCCCAATGGATGAAGGTGAATAGTGGAGTTCCCCAGGGATCTCTACTGGGTCTGCTGCTTTTTGACATATTTACAAATGACCTGGAAAGGGGAATAACGAGTGAAGTTATCAAATTTGCAGATGACACAAAACTTTTTAGAGTTGTTAAAACTCATGACGATTGTGGAATATTGCAAGAGGACCTTGATAAATTGGAAGACTGGGCATCCAAATGGCAGATGAAATTTAATGTGGACAAGTGCAAAGTTATGCACCTAGGAAAGAACAACCCAAACTATGTTCACTCGATGCAAGGTTCCACATTGGGACCACCACCCAGGAAAAAGATTTAGGCCTCATCGTGGATAACATGTTGAAACACTCCACCCAGTGTGCAGCGGTGGCCAAGAGAGCAAATAGAATGCTAGGTATCATAAGGAAAGGAATGGAAAATAAAACAAAGGATATTATAATGCCTCTGTGTCATTCCATGGTGCGACCGCACCTTGAATATTGTGTGCAATTTTGGTCGCCATATCTTAAAAAGGATATAGCATTATTAGAAAAGGTTCAGAGAAGAGCCACCAAATGGTAAAGGGGATGGAAGGATACCCCTATGAAGAGAGGCTAAAAAGGTTAGGGCTCTTTAACCTGGAAAAGAGACGGCTTAGGGGAGATATGACAGAGGTCTATAAATTTATGAACGGAGTGGAATGGGTAAATGTAGATCGATGGTTTACATCATCACATATAGAAAGACTAGGGGACATGCAATGAAGCAAAAGGGTAAACTATTTAAGACTAATAAAAGAAAATATTTTTTCACTCAACGTGTAATCAAACTCTGGAATTTGTTACCAGAGGATGTAGTAAAAGCTGTTAGTGTAGCTGGGTTTAAAAAAGGTTTGGACAAGTTCCTGGAGGAAAGGTCCATAAACCATTATTAAAAGGGACCCAGGATATCACTGCTTGACTCAATACAAGCATTGAGGAACCTGTGTCTTTTGGGGAGGATGCTAGGTACTTATGACCTAGATTGGCCAATGTTAAAAACAGGATACTGGCCTTGATGGACCTTGGTCTGACCCAGTATGGCATATCTTATGTTCTTAAGTTCATAGTAGGACCCCTGTGTCCAATGAAACCAGCACTCTTATAGCCTGATCACAGAAGGGCTGTAGGAGTTGCCTAAACCCTGAAAAGGTTACGGAGCACAGCCTGGCCAAAGACACTGTCCCATCAGGACTCTCTTTCCAGGCAGTAATGAGCTGTGAAGGTATGGATTGAAGACCAGGTGGCAGCCCAGAAGATGTCCACCATTGACATAGAGCGCAGGTTTTCCACCAAGGCCGCCATGGCCCATGCCACATCCTGTGAGGCATTTTGCACCCCAGCCCTGGCTTTCATCCACTACCTGCTATCTATGTTCCTGTGCCCATTCTGCAGAGCTTACTTGGCTCAAATCCCACTTTCTTGCAGACTTTCTACACTTCGAATTCATGCTTGTCTCTTTCCAGTCAGCCATAGCTCTTGCCAAATAAGACTATTATATCCATTTGACTAACTCTCTTGCCTCTGACCCTTGCCATCTCTTTAATACTCTCAGCTCTCTCCTCAAAGTGCCTCCACCTCTGATCCTTCCCTCCCTTTCTGCTCAAACCCTTGCTGATTATTTCCATGACAAAATCCACAAAATTACCCTCCAATTCCCCACAAGGTCAGCTACTTCCCTTCCTCCCCCTCTTCACCCCCAATTCCAAACCCCCCCCCCCCTTCCTCTCTTCATTTCCTGTGATCTCTGAAGAGGAAACTGCACACCTTCTTTCTTCCTCCAAACTCACCACCTGCTCCTCTGAACCTATCCCCACCCGTCTCCTAAGCCCCACCTTCTCCACTGTTGTCCCTTCCATCTCTCATATTCTCAACTTATCGCTCTCCACTGCAACTGTCCCTGCAGCCTTCAAGCATGCTGTGGTCAAGCAGCGGGATGGGGGCTTTCCAGTCTTTTGCATTGTGTGTCACATGTATGATTTTCTCCCAGTTGGTGAGAGGTCTTACATGTGCACTAGGTGCAAGGAGCTCTTTGCTCTCAGGGAAAGAGTCCATTCTCTAGAGGCTAGAGTGGCAGACTTGGAAAACATAAGAAAGACAGAGAGGTACATAGACGACACCTACAGGGATATAGTCCTGAAGTCCCACCTCCAGTCTGGCAGCATAAGAACATAAGATATGCCATACTGGGTCAGACCAAGGTCCATCAAGCCCAGTATTCTGTTTCCAACAGTGGCCAATCTAGGTCACATGTACCTAGCAGTTTCCCCAAGAGACACAAGTTCCACAATGCTTGTACTGGGTCAAGCATTGATATCTTCGGTCACTTCTTAATAATGGTTTATGGACCTTTCCTCCAGGAACTTGTCCAAACCTTTTTTAAACCCAGCTACACTAACAGCCTTTACTACATCCTCCGGTAACAAATTCCAGAGTTTGATTACACGTTGAGTGAAAAAATATTTTCTTTTATTAGTCTTAAATAGTTTACCCTGTAGCTTCATTGCATGTCCCCTAGTCTTTCTATATTCTGATAAGGTAAACAATCGATCTACGTTTACCCGTTCCACTCCGTTTATTAATTTATAGACTTCTATCATATCTCCCCTCGGCCGTCTCTTTTCCAGGTTAAAGAGCACTAACCTTTTTTGCCTTTCTTCATAGGAGTATCCTTCCATCCCCTTTACCATTTTGGTGGCTCTTCTCTGTACCTTTTCTAAAATCGCTATATCCTTTTTAAGATACGGCGACCAGAATTGCACACAATATTCAAGGTGCGGTCTCACCATGGAACGATATAGAGGCATTATAATATCTTTTGTTTTATTTTCCATTCCTTTCCTTATCATACCTAGCATTCTATTTGCTCTCTTGGCCGCCGCTGCACACTGGGCCGAGGGTTTTAACATGGTATCCACAATGACGCCTAAATCTTTTTCCTGGGTGGTGGTTCCTAATGTGGAACCTTGCATCGTGTAACCATAGTTTGGGTTGTTCTTCCCTAGGTGCATAACCTTGCACTTGTCCACATTAAATTTCATCTACCATTTTGATGCCCAGTCTTCCAATTTATCAAGATCCTCTTGCAATTTTTCACAATCCTGTTGCCATGGAGGAGAGAGGTCACGTGACAGGACAGCATCACCCTGGTGTGGCAGGAAGTGATCCTGTAACTAGGACCTGTCCTCCAGGTGATGTAAAACCCTCTCGCACTGAGGAAGTTTCCCCAGGGCCATGTGCCCATGAGGGAAGGGTTAGGACAGCCGTTATAGTTGGTGATTCGATCATTAGGCATGTAGATAGCTGGGTGGCTGGTGGACGTGAGGATTGCCTGGTAACATGCCTGCCTGGTGCAAAGGTAGCGGACCTCACGCGCCACCTAGATAAGGTCTTGGATAGTGCTGGGGAGGAGTCTGCTGTCTTGGTACATGTTGGTACCAATGATATAGGAAAATGTGGGAGGGAGGTTCTGAAGGCTAAATTTAGGCTTTTAGGTAGGAAGTTGAAATCCAGAACTTCCAGGGTAGCGTTCTCCGAAATGCTTCCCGTTCCACGTGCAGGACCCAAAAGGCAGGCAGTGCTCCGGAGTCTCAATGCGTGAATGAGACAATGGTGCAGAGATGAGGGGTTTGGATTTGTTAGGAACTGGGGTACATTCTGGGGAAAGGAGGGGCTCTTCCGAAGGGATGGACTTCACCTTATTTTATTTATTTATTTTTATTTAACAGTTCTTCTATACCGCTCTATTTTAGATCAGAGCGGTTTACATTTAACATCAACTATACAACACAAGGAACTTTGAGTTGTATTTACAATAAACAGGGAGATCAACTTGGAAGTAACTGGGGGAAACTATGTACAATTCTTAACTCTATACATTGTATATATTCTTAACTCTATACCTTAACCGGGATGGAACCAGGCTGCTGGCATTAACCTTTGAAAAGGAGATAGAGCAGCTTTTAAACTAGATAATAGGGTAAAGCCGACAGTCACCCAAGAGCAGATGGTTCGGAAGAATGTATCCTTGAAGGATACTACCAAAAGCAGAGAGGTTCCAAAAAAGAGTAAAGTAGCCCAAATGCCCTCGAGTATGGAGCAGACAGAGCTTAAAGATCCCAAATTACACATGTCTACCAATTGCCAAATTAATATGAATAAAATACAGTATCTAAAATGCTTGTATGCAAATGCTATAAGATGGGAAAGTTAGAATATATAGCACTAAATGAGAGGTTAGATGTGATTGGAATATCAGAGACATGGTGGAAGGAGGACAACCAGTGGGACACTGTAATACCTGGGTACAAACTATATCGTAATGATAGAGCTGATCAAATTGGTGGAGGGGTTGCGCTCTATGTTAGAGAGGGCATTGAGTCAGAAAGGATTAAAGTTTAGCAGGAAACAAAATTTGCTGTAGAATCTCTATGGATTGAAATTCCATGTAAAAAGGGGAAGGCGATGGCGGTGGGGGTGTACTATCGACCGCCTGGCCAGAATGAACAAATGGATGATGAAATGCTCAAAGAAATCAAGGAAGCTAACAAAAGTTACAGCGCGGTAATAATAATGGGCGATTTCAATTAACCTGGTATCGACTGGGTCGATGTCACGGCAGGACATGCTAGGGAGATAAAGTTCCTAGATGACATAAATGACTGCTTCTTGGAGCGGCTGGTTCATGAACCGACCAGAGGGGAAGCCATATTAGACCTAGTCCTTAGTGGAACACCAGATCTAGTGCAAGAGATAAGGGTGTTGGGGCCACTTGGCAATAGTGATCATAGCATGATCGCCTTTGATTTAATTAGTGGAGGAGCGATAGTAATCTAGGTCATACGTACCTAACAGTTTCCCCAAAAGACACGGGTTCCGCAATGCTTGTACTGGGTCAAGCATTGATATCCTGGTTCCCTTCTTAATAATGGTTTATGGACCTTTCCTCCAGGAACTTGTCCAAACCTTTTTTAAGCCCAGCTACACTAACAGCCTTTACTACATCCTCCGGTAACAAATTCCAGAGTTTGATTACACGTTGAGTAAAGAAATATTGTCTTTTATTAGTTTTAAATAGTTTACCCCGTAGCTTCATTGCATGTCCCGTAGTCTTTCTATATTCTGATAACGTAAACAATCGATCTACGTTTACCCGTTCCACTCCGTTCATTAATTTATAGACTTTTATCATATCTCCCCTCAGCCATCTCTTTTCCAGGTTAAAGACCCCACACCTTTTTAGCCTTTCTTCAGAGGAGTATCCTTCCATCCCCTTTACCATTTGGGTGGCTCTTCTCTGAACCTTTTCTAATAACGCTATATCCTTTTTAAGATACGGCGACCAGAATTGCACACAATATTCAAGGTGCCCTGCAGAAACTTCCTCGGTGCGGGAGGGTTTTACATCACCTTGAGGACAGGTCTTAGTTACAGGATCACTTCCTGCCACACCAGGGTGATGCTCTCCTGTCACGTGACCTCTCTCCTCAATGGCAACAGGGATGCTGCCAGACTGGAGGTGAGACTTCAGGACTATATCCCTGTAGGTCTCGTCTATGTACCTCTCTGTCTTTCTTATGTTTTCCAAATCTGCTACTCTAGCCTCTAGAGAACAGACTTGTTCCCTGAGAGCAAGGAGCTCCTTGCACCTAGTGCACACGTAAAACCTCTCACCAACTGGGAGAAAATCATACATGTGACACTCAATGCAAAAGACTGGAAAGCCCCCATCTCGCTGCTGGACTGCTGTCTGCATCTTAGTTTTAAGGTGTTTTTTTAGATCTTTAAGTTCTTTACTTCCTAAAGGTTGCTATGGATATTTATACTAATAAAACTGTACCTAATACGTTTAATTTACCTTGTTCACCTGAAGCTTAATTAATCTCAGGTCCTTAGTGTATGACTGATTTGGGTAATGAGCTGCACCTGAGAGCACCCCCTGTCTTTTAAGATGTGTAAGTACCTATAAAGCTACGATTATCCCAGGGGTGGGTGGGTGTGGGGAGGGACGGAGGGAAATAACACTTTTTAAAAGAGGGCTGCTACACAGTAACCTGTCCTGTGCTGCTGAGGTAAGCTATACTCTTATTTGATTTTAAATTTTAAATTATAGCTCTTTGCTGCTGCTAGGCTCTAACTTATTATGAAATTTAAACTACAAGCTCTTTGCTGGGTTCTAAATTTAACCAGAAAGCTCTCTTCTGTGTTTTAAATTTAAACTAAAAGTACTTTGCTGATACTAGGCCCTGAGTGACTATTAAATTTAAACTACAAGCTCTCTGCTGGGTATGATATGTAACCAGAAAGTTCTCTTCTGTGTTTTAAATTTAAACTTAAACTGCTGCTACTAGGCCCTGACTAATTTAACAAAAAATAGTGGGTTCACAGATTAATTAGCTTTAATACAAAGAATTCCTTACAGAAAATTCCCAGAAGTATATACTCACAATTGCAGATCTCTCTCCAGAAGTAACAGTCTCCTTTTGTAGTCCTGCAAGACTCTTACTGTCTCTTACATGTCTGTGCAGCACTGCGTATGACTTGTAGCGCTATACAAATGCTCAGTAGTAGTAGTAGTAGTAGTAGACATGGTGTGCCGTGATGCAGCCTTCCAGTGGGAGCCTCCTTGTTCGTAAGCAAGGGCGATGCAGTCTGCCACCCATGTGGACAGCGCATGCTTGGTCACCACCTCCCCCAGCTTACTAGGGTCATAGGGGATGAAAAGGTGAGAAGCTTTGCGGTGGCTCTGAGTGCGTTGGATGTAGAAGGACAAAGCCGTTTTACAGTCCAAGGTTGGAAGGACCGTCTCTGCCCAACTGGAGTGAGGTCTTGGAAAGAAGGTAGGGAGCACCACTTCTTAACTGAGATGGAAGGGCAACACTACCTTCGGCAGGAATTTGGGGTGCATGCAAAGCTCCACTCTGTTCTTGTAGAACCTGGTATAAGGTGCCTCCACCACAAGGGCCTAAAGCTCGCTAACTCTGCTAACAGAAGTGAGCGCAACCAGGAAAGCTACCTTCCAAGAGAGGTAGCGAAGATGGCAGGTAGCCAGAGGCTCGAAGGATGGGCAAGTGAGCTGCCCCAACACTACATTGAGATCCCATTCGGTTGCCGGAGGGTGAACCAGGGGCTTCGATAAGAGCAGGCCCTGAAGGAAATGGGTCGTTTGGACCGAGAGGGGCTTACCATCCACCAGATAGTGGTGTGCCACCAGGGCACTAAGGTGCACACGGATGGAGTTAGACTTGAGCCCAAACTGAGAGAGGTGGAGAAGATACTGTAATACCAGAGCCACTGGGCAGGAAAAAGGATCAGCCCTGTGTTCGGCACACCAAACAGAGAACCTGCGCCATTTGAGGCATAAATGTCCTCCACCTCAACCGGAAGGTTTAAAGGGGCCAGAGTCACCCTCTCAGCAGCCACGCTGTCAGCGACAGGGATCCCAGGTTGGGCTGCAGAAGAGAGCCCCCCTCCTGAGATAGGAGTCCCAGGGTGGTCCCCAAGAGGATAGGGGCCTCCACCGTCAACTGTAGAAGCAGTGGGAACCACGGTTGCCTGGGCCATACAGGAGCTATCAGGATGAGCGAGGCCCTGTCGCGGAGGGTCCTAAACAAGGTCTTGGTGATCAGTGGCGTCGGAGGGAAGGCATACATACAACTAGAAGCAGAGCATTCTCTTTCTACGCTCCAAGGTGTTGGAATAATCTCCCTTCCAATATCAGATCAATCAAAGATCTCACACAATTCAGGAAAGCCATCAAACATCATTTATTCCTATTATATTACTCACAATCCAACTGTACCCCTACACCTTGTACAAACACAACCACCCAACAGCTTTAAGAATGTAAAAGCGACACTAGTAATCTGTCATTGTTCAGATGTAAATAGTTCAGTGTTATGAATCCAAGTTACTATGTCCTGTTCGATGTAAGCACAAGGCACCTCCCCTGCCTTGTGCAAAATTGTTAACTGTAAACCGCACTGATGTCAAATAGCACGGTATAGAAAAGCTAGAAATAAATAAATAAATAATAAATACATGAGGCCTTCCGGCCATGAGACTAGGAACGCGTCCACTGCCACCCTGGAGAGGGGGGCCTGCTGGGAACAGAAGTGGGGCAACTGAAAGTTGCCCAGGCTGGTGAAGAGGTCCACCACAGGTTCCCCCCAGGGCTGTAAAAGCTGACTGTCTACCCTGGGGTCCAGCTGTCACTCATGTGGCTGGAGGACTCTGCTGAGTCTGTCAGCCAGTAGGTTGTCCTGGCCTGGCAGGTACACCACCAGCAGGAGGATACCCTGTTGGACTGCATATGAGCAGAGGACCAGTGCCTCCTGACAAAGAATACGAGACCCCGAACGCCTCTATTTGTTCACGTAGAACATCACCACCTAGTTGTCCATCTGGACCAGCATTGGCTGGTGACACAGGTGGTGACAGAAGACCATCAGGGCTAAGTGTATGGTTTGGAGCTCCATGAGGATGATCTGCTGTGTGCTCTCGTACGGTGACCAGTTGCCCTGAGTGCTGAGATCTCCGCAGTTTGCTCCCCAGCCAAGCAGGGAGGCATCTGTGGTGAGGATCCTTGAGGGGCTTGGGGCCAGAAAAGGTATGCCCGTCTCGAGATGCTGGGGTGACTGCCACCAGACCAGGGGAGTCCACCAATTGGCGGGTCACAGAAACTTTATCATGGAGGCAGCCAGTGGCCTAAAACCACTGGTCCTGGAGACACCACTGCATCGTCCTCATGTGGAGGTGAGCATCTGGGGTGATGTGGATTGTCGAGACCATGTGCCCGAGGAGGCGCAGGAGAAGCCGAGCTGGCACCGAGGGATAGTACTGTACATCCCAAGTTAGAGACCTGAGATGCTTGGCTCAATCCCAAGGCAAGAAAGCCTTCGAATGGAGAGTGTCGATCCTTGATCCAATGAACTCCAAACACTGTGTCGGGATGAGGTGAGACTTGGGATAGTTTATGACAAAGCCCCAGTGTTGCAGAATCTGGATGGTGCGTGCAGTGGCCTGCTGCACCTCTGAGGATGTGCCTCCCTTTATGAGCCAGTCATCCAGGTAGGGAAAGATGAAGATCCCCTGGAGCCGGAGGAAAGCGGCCATGACTGCCAGGCATTTTGTGAAGACTCTTGGGGCACAGACTAGGCCGAAGGGGAGCACCCTGTACTGAAACTGCCTGTCCTCCACCACAAACCATAGGGTGGATGAGGATGTGGGTATAAGCATCCTTGAGGTCTAAGGAGCATAGCCAATCTCCTTGCTGGAGGTATGGCAGCAATGTTCCAAGGGAGAGCATCTTGAACTTCTCCCTCACCAGGAATTTGTTGAGGTTGCGCAGACTGAGGATGGGCCTTAGGCCCCTGACCTCTTTGGCATGAGGAAGTACCTGGAGTCGAACCCCTTGCTCTTGAGGTGGTGGGTCACCGGCTCCACCGCTTTGTCCTTGAGAAGATCTGCCAACTCCTTCAGAAGAAGGTCCTGGTGGAGGGGAGATCTGAGGGACTCTCCTGGGAAATAAGGGGAGGTGTCTGAGTCAGGTGGAGGAGGTAACCCTCCCTGACTACCCTTAGTGACCAGGAATAGTAACATAGTAACATAGTAAATGACGGCAGATAAAGACCAGTATGGTCCATCTAGTCTGCCTACTGCCCAGCTATATGGCAGGAGTAGGTGCACCCCTTCCCATGTCTTTTAGGGAGTAGGTACCCATGTCTTTGCTTAGTGGTGCACCCACCAGGAGCAGGTGCACCCCTCCCCATGTCTTCACCCCTCCCCATATCTTTGTTTCTTTGTTTGTAGTGGTGATGGTCAAACACCTCTGGGCATAGAGGGCAAGATGTCCCCCTGTGGGTTGCTGATCTCCTCAAGGTAGAGAGGCTATGCTCAAGGAGTCAAAAACTCCCCCCCTGGCTGAGCTGGAGCCAGTGCCTGGGGTTTTGGAGCCTTCTGCTTACGTGGGCCATGCCCATGTCCCTTGGCTTGCTGACCCTGTTGGAGAACTGCTAAGGTGGGTAGTTTCTGTAAGCAGCTCCCTTCCTCAGGTAGATGGGCTTTTTACCCGAGCCCTTCCATCAGGGAGGGGCAGCAGTCTTTTTAGAGAGCCTGGTCCTCGTCATGACCTCAGTCTCCAGCTCGGCAGCCTTGTCGGTCATGGGTTTCCTGGGCAGGGGGCATCGACCAATTTGTCCTGAACCCATTGCTCGAGGTCTGATGACTGTAGCCAAGCTTAGCGGTGTGCACCAATGCCAGTTGCCACTACTCAAGTCGCCGACTCAAACGCATCATGGGCCTCCCAAGACATGAATTTGGAGCATTCATGGACTGCTTTGGCCAGGTTCTTGAACTGCTGCAAAGGTTCCTCGGAGAGACCAGCCAAGAACCCGGCGCGTTCCTTCGCTAGGTCTCTCAGGTACATGCCCATGTACAGCTGGTAGATCTGGATGTGGCTGATGAGCACTGAGCCATGGTAGCACTTCCTGCCGAGGGCGTCCAGGGTGAGAGCCTCCCTGCCGGGGGGCATCGAGGAGTGCGCCTTCTGATTTTCAGTCGACGCATGGCCAACTCCACCACCATGGAGTTATGCGGCAGTTGTAACTTCTGGAAGCCCAGGCTCTGGTGGACCCACTACATCGAGTCAAGCCATTTTCTCACCACCGGCACCGAAGCCGGTGTCTCCCACATTCGGAGCATCAGCCATTCCAGGATGGGAGGAATGGGCACCGTGAGCAATTCCCATGGAGGAGCCTCATATTGGAGGATTTCCAACTCATCCGCTCGAGGATCCTCCTCTGACTCTGTCGGGAATGCCAGGGCCTTGGACATCTCCTTGACAAAATCAAGGATGCCCATATCCTCGGGCCGGAGACTGCTGTCGAGGCTCCAAGATGGGAGAGTCAGATGGGACGTCGCAGTGGCGACGAGTATCGGGGGACTCCTCATCCTCAGAGTAGTCCATCAAGGACTCACAGGAGGGCTGCTCCATGGGCCTTTGAGCTCCCGATGCCATGCGGCTGGTGCCTGGCAGACTTGCCAGGGATGACCGTGGTCCCTTCGAGCGGGACTCAGATCACGACCTCAGCTGAGGATCGGTTCGGCTTCTGGGACATCTTGAACGTTGAGGGCCCAGTGGTCGGGGCGGATGAACCACTCGTGCCAGACAACAGCGCCCACTCTGGTCCATGAAGGCAGACAAACTACACTCAAGGGCTGCCATTCTGGACTCCAGATCAGAAGGCTCCGCAGCCTTCAGTGCAGGCACCGAGGGACTCAGGCCTGACCCTTGCTCCCCCGAAGGGGAATCCTCAACGAGGATAGTGTCTGGGGACTGAGGCCGGTCCACGGTTGAATCCTTCCAGGGGACCTTCGCAGGTTGCTCCTTCTCCGATGCCTCAGATGAACAAGGACGCTGCCTTTGAGGGTTTCTTCTTCTTCCTGGGCTCCCTCGAGGGAGACCCTCTTTCTGAGGATCGACGATGAGGCTTGGGTTTGGAGGGTCCCACCCGAGATGTCGGGGCTTCAGATGAGGCCCTGGCCTTCAGAGGCACCAGGGACTCAGGGAAAAACTTATTGTGCTGCAGCTGGTGGCGGCTCTTGAGGGCCTTACTGGACATCCTCTTGCAGAGACCGCAGGTTGCCGGGTCATGATCTGGCCCTAGGCAGCAGAGACAGCAGTCGTGTGTGTCAATCAAATTTTGGAACACCAATCATACTTCTTAAAGCCACTAGTAGTCATGTGGGCAAAAAGTATCCCTGCGAGGTCAAAGACTCTCCAGGCTGCCAGTGGAAGAAAAAAGGCGCAAAGACACTAGGAAAAGAAAAGATCAAAAGAACTACAAAAATGGACCAAACGACACTGAGGCAACAAGGTCGGCAGGCGAGAAGAATACCAGTGCGATATCAGAGGCAAGTATTTAAACTCAGAGAGAAAAAAAAATCAACTTTTTTCCAGGGATAAACCAGACAATAGTCTGAAGGGCTCCGCGGAAAAAAGGAGACTGGGCAGGAAAAAGGGCGGGAAGGGGACCACGTATGTGTGGTGGCATCTCCCAAAGGCTTTCTTTGAAAGTTGGGAGGATGCTTCCACGAGGGTTCTGTTGGTACCGAGGTCATTCATATTTGAGGACTGACTTCCTGCTTGTTCCTGGAGAATCTACTCGTCATTCCATCAAGATCCACCTTGCATTTCGAGACATACGGGCTTTCTGTTTTCCTGCGCCTTCCCTCTGGAACTCTGCCCTGCACATCTTTGTCTCGAACCAGTCCACAAGAAATTCAAGGTAGGGCTGAAAACCTGCCTCTCTGAGCAAGTCTTTCAATAAAGCTTTCACCATAGTAAACCCAACTATGGTCCCCTGCATCTAACTACAGTAGAGCCACTAATTGCATATGCCCAGCCTTCTGTTTCTCCTGGCTCTGTTTTTCTCTGTCCCGAAATATATTGTTGTTCTACCAGAATTCTGTTTCTTTTTCTTTTTGCGTCCAGTTCTCATGCGTCCATATATTTCCTTTCCAAAATGTAATGTGTGCATTAATCCTCTTCCCTTTTTTTCAAATTATAAACCACTATGATGTTCACACCTTAGCGATATAGCAATCTTTGCAAATAAAATAACATCTAGTATGACTAGGCAGAAAATCAGTACTAGCTCCCTTTATAGACAATTTTCAATACATTTCACCTGGGTAACTATTGTTATATGGATAAAACTGAAAATGTGCCTCCCTCTGTTTCACTGCACAGCCTGCTTTTACCTATGCTGCTGCCTACAAGAAGGGAAGAAGGGTGAAACCACTTGACAACATGTGGAGATTCTGTGCATTGCTCATGATATGGACTTTGCAAATAGTCGCCAGGTATTAATGTACCCTAGAACTGGTCAACTTCAAAGTGAAAATGTAATTAAACTAGGTCCGCAGGTACAAAGTTCCGGCAGACCTACAAACACTGCATGGGGTTTAAAAATTGGTCTATTAATGTCTGTCCCAAGTATAATTGTTCTGTCAGTTCCTTTTCCTAGTCCATTCCATGTGTCCACCACTCTCACCGTGTTTTCGCATGTTTCTTTAGAGCAATGGTTCCTAAACCTGGGGTTGGGATCCCAAATGGGGTCACATCATTAGTGTATGGGGTTCACAGAAACATGGCCATTTCCCCTTCTCTCTGGATTTTCACTGTGAATAATACCAACTCACCAGTCAGCATCTGGCCTGTGAGCCAATGAACATTCATAGGCCCTTGAACCTTCCTGAGTAAGCTCCTGTTAGGCTGGAACCCATGCTGAGTACTGGGGTCTGTAAGCACACACTGCACACTGACACAAGGGACCCTGTGCTGAGTGCTGCTGCCCATGCTGAGTACTAGGGTCTGTAAGCACACACTGCACACTGACACAAGGGGCCCTGTGCTGACTGTGGCTACCCATGCTGAGTACTGGGGTCTGTAAGCATACACTGCACACTGACACAAGGGACCCTGTGCTGAGTGCTGCTGCCCATGCTGAGTACTGGGGTCTGTAAGTATACACTGCACACTGACACAAGGGACCCTGTGCTGACTGTGGCTACCCATGCTGAGTACTGGGGTCTGTAAGCATACACTGCACACTGACGCAAGGGACCCTGTGCTGACTGTGGCTACCCATGCTGAGTACTGGGGTCTGTAAGCACACACTGCACACTGACAGAAGGGACCCTTGCTGAGTGCTGCTGCCCATGCTGAGTACTGGGGTCTGTAAGCACACACTGCACACTGACACAAGGGACCCTGTTCTGACTGTGGCTACCCATGCTGAGTACTGGGGTCTGTAAGCACACACTGCACACTGACACAAGGGACCCTGTGCTGACTGTGGCTACCCATGCTGAGTACTGGGGTCTGTAAGCACACACTGCACACTGACACAAGGGACCCTGTGCTGAGTGCTGCTGCCCATGCTGAGTACTAGGGTCTGTAAGCACACACTGCACACTGACACAAGGGACCCTGTGCTGACTGTGGCTACCCATGCTGAGTACTGGGGTCTGTAAGCATACACTGCACACTGACACAAGGGACCCTGTGCTGAGTGCTGCTGCCCATGCTGAGTACTGGGGTCTGTAAGTATACACTGCACACTGACACAAGGGACCCTGTGCTGACTGTGGCTACCCATGCTGAGTACTGGGGTCTGTAAGCACACACTGCACACTGACGCAAGGGACCCTGTGCTGACTGTGGCTACCCATGCTGAGTACTGGGGTCTGTAAGCACACACTGCACACTGACAGAAGGGACCCTTGCTGAGTGCTGCTGCCCATGCTGAGTACTGGGGTCTGTAAGCACACACTGCACACTGACACAAGGGACCCTGTTCTGACTGTGGCTACCCATGCTGAGTACTGGGGTCTGTAAGCACACACTGCACACTGACACAAGGGACCCTGTGCTGAGTGCTGCTGCCCATGCTGAGTACTAGGGTCTGTAAGCACACACTGCACACTGACACAAGGGACCCTGTGCTGAGTGCTGCTGCCCATGCTGAGTACTGGGGTCTGTAAGCATATACTGCACACTGACACTAGGGACCCTGTGCTGACTGTGGCTACCCATGCTGAGTACTGGGGTCTGTAAGCACACACTGCACACTGACACAAGGGACCCTGTGCTGAGTGCTGCTGCCCATGCTGAGTACTGGGGTCTGTAAGCACACACTGCACACTGACACTAGGGACCCTGTGCTGACTGCTGCTGCCCATGCTGAGTACTGGGGTCTGTAAGCACACATTGCACACTGACACTAGGGACTCTGTGCTGACTGCTGCTGTCCATGCTGAGTACTAGGGTCTGTAAGCACACACTGCACACTGACACTAGGGACCCTGTGCTGACTGCAGCTACCCATGCTGAGTACTGGGGTCTGTAAGCACACACTGCACACTGACACAAGGGACCCTGTGCTGACTGTGGCTACCCATGCTGAGTACTGGGGTCTGTAAGTGCACACTGCACACTGACACTAGGGATCCTGTGCTGACTGCTGCTGCCCATGCTGAGTACTGGGGTCTGAGCACACACTGCACACTGACACTAGGGACCCTGTGCTGACTGCGGCTACCCATGCTGAGTACTGGGGTCTGTAAGCACACACTGCACACTGACACAGGGACCCTGTGCTGACTGCTGCTGCCCATGCTGAGTACTGGGGTCTGTAAGCACACACTGCACACTGACACTAGGGACCCTGTGCTGACTGCTGCTGCCATTACTGTTGCCGCTGCCTCCTGCTTTAGATGAGTGGAGGAGGGGATGGAGGCTGGAGATCTGCCAGTTTGATTTCATCATCATCTGGGGTCATGTGACTTGTCAGTTGTTAAAATGGGGTCCTACAGGATAAAAGTTTAAAAAGCGCTGCTTTAGAGCCCCCCTTCTTGTAACTTTATAGCGCTCCTTCTCCTCCTTGAGTTTTTGATGAATATCACCTTCTAGTGAAGATCTGGAAAGATGAATGAAGTTCAGAAAAAGCTGATTCCAGACAGAGCTGCTGCACTACAGCTGCCAGTCGTCATCTTGAGGATTAACTAAAAAGGAAAACGCCATACAGTGACGAAATATAAAGCAAATAAGCAAATAGTCACCAAAACAAAATTGACACAAATAATGAATTCATTTGTGTCGGACCAATACCGGTGGAGGGGAACACACAAAGCTCACCCCCACAAACCGGTGGTGTCCCTTTTAATCAAGTGTCAGTTCTCAACGAACATTAAACTGTGCAAAAGTACTTATCTTTGTGGTAGCATGGCGGCAGTGTAAGAAAATACAAGCAGGAAAATCACACAACGTGCACATCACCCTGTAGCTCCTGCTGTCCAAATGAGAACAAACTGCCATAAAATGCCACAACCAGAAACCCAGTGATTTTCAAGGAGCAATTATGAAAGAGATTGGCTGACTACCAAAGTCGCTCAAAGACAGAAGCACCAATGAAAGAAAGGAAAACCCCATCGTCATCGGGGACGCCCTTCATACATTGCACGATGTCAAAGTAAGCTAAACCACGGCACTTGAGACAGGGTGATGTTTTGATCTGAAATGTGCACATTGTGTGATTTTCCTGTTTGTATTTTCTTACACTGCTATCATGCTATCACAAAGATAAGTACTCTTGCACAGTTTAATGTTCTTTGAGTACCGACGATTAAAGGGGACACCGCCGGTTTGTGGGGGTTGGCTTTGTGTATTCCCCTCCACTGGTTTTGGTCCGACACAAATGAATTAATTTTTTGAGGGTCAATTTTGTTTTGGTGACTATTTGTTTATTTGCTTCATCCTGCAGATTGCACAGGATGGTAATGATCGACATCCACCAGCTCCTTGTGTACAAAATCAAGGCAGATAAGGACTACAGGGCCTAGTCCTAATGCAGTACCGCTCTCAGGGCTGGATTTAAGGAAATGGTGCCCACAGGCAAAAGACCAGAGGGGAGAGGAGTTTCCCAGAAATTGTAGAATGAGGGTCCTGAGTCCTAGCTTTTGGGTGCCTGCAGAATTTAGTGCCCTAGGTATGTGCCTATGTTGCCTGTGCCTTAATCCAGTCCTACCTCTTCTGTAAGACGTCCTTCTGCCTGTGAGTACAGTATAATTTGCAGCAATATACTTTCCCTTTGAAAATGACACACACACTCACACCTGCTATTTAGTATTTGAAAATTAAGGTGCATATTTTTGAAAATCCCAAAGTAGGCATGTAATCCAAATCCTGCTACAACCCCAATCCTGGGAAGTGCCCTGCCCACTGTACATGCAAAATACAATTCCCCACTTCCTTTTAACAACACAAAACCTGGAAAACTCCAGAAAAAGCCATTTCCACATGCAAATGACTTTTGACATATCCTCAAAGCTCTCTTATTGTATATCTTTTTGACATTTAAAGAGTTTTAGGTAGCAACATTATTTCAAAATAAATTTTAAAAATGATCAGAAATAAATTCTTTCTGAAAGCAATATAGGCAGGTGACACCTTCTAGACTAACCAGTTTATTGAGACATAGAGCATGAACCATCTGGCAAGTGGATTCTTGTTCTCAGTAAACTGCTTACTGCTGCCTGCCTCTGTCATTTTTGCTACTCCAGACTAATACAGCTGCTCCTCTGAAAATCATCGCCCAGCTGTGAGAGCTCTGGTAAGCTCATGACGGGATCATGCCTACAAGCAGAAAAGCTTGATGGATCCAAGAACATCCCACTTTGGGGGATTTGTGTTCAGAGGGCAGGGATAATTGCCGGCTTGCTGGACATTACTAGCTAATGTAGTCTGACTGGGAGGACAGAAGCAAATGCATTTCCTACTGGGGGTTAGTCACTTCTGCACTCCTGATCTCTCTCTGTGTCTCTCCCTCCCCTGATTCCTGGATTTATCCCTCTGCTTCTCTCAAAGTCTGGTTTCGGTCCTTCTTTATCCCACTTTCCTTTCTCAGAATTGCACCGAGATGCCTAGGTTGAGCTGGGACTGGAACATGGGGTGCTGATTGTAGGAGGATGACTGCCGGAAGGACAGATGCTCAGTATAAACAGACATGAGACATGTAGAACTAAATCAGGCACAGAAGGGGCCTTTATCTCAGTTTCTCCTAACTGTAGCATGACCTGCTCCTCCCAATCTTCTAATGGTCCAAGATAAAATGTAAATGTGCCAACAAAAGATCCAATTGTGTGGTCTGTCTGAGCAGGGACTGTCTCTCACATGTGTCTGTACAGCGCTACTTACGCTGTGCAGCGTTACACAAATGAAAAGTAGTAGTAGTAATATTATAGGGACCCTGTGGGATAGCCTGAAGGACGGTGGCTAAGGGGCTTTTAAAATATCAGGCATACAAGCAGCACTTTTATTTCCCTTCAGTGCTCCAGCAATCACTCCCAGCTTCTTACCTTGCTTATCCAATACTGCTGCCTGGATGTCTCACCACCATCTGAAAATAAACATGGCCAAAACTGAGCCCTTAATCTTTCCCCCTATATCCATCTCCCCCCTTCCTCCCTTCTCTATTTCTGTACATAAACCTAAACTCCTCCCTGTTTCCTCACCTCGCAACCTTGGGATCATCTTTGACTCTACTTTCTCCTTCTCTGCACACATCCAAGGGCGGTTCTATCATTAGGCCGAGTGAGGCGGTGGTCTCAGGCGGCAACTTTTTGAGGGCAGCAAAAATTGCCCCCAAAAAGACTGCCTCACTCAGCCTTCAAAATAAAATTAATAAGAATCTCCGGGGTAAGAAGCAGCTGCCGCTGCCGCTCCATCGGCGGCAGTGGCAGAATGAGGAGCCCGCGGCTGCCTGCCTCCCCCCCCCCCCCCCGCCTTGGAGAGCCTGCAGTTCTGGTTTCCCCTCCACCCTGGCTCAGTTTTGCAGAGCCACGGTGAAGGGAGAGTGTTTCCCTTAACCACGGCTCTGTTAAAGCTGAGCCCGCAGAGCTGATGGGAAACAGGAAATCCTGCAGAACCGGGGCAGAGGGGAGGCTCTGCAGGCTCTCCGGGGGGGGGGGGGAAGGCGGGCGGCCACAGGCTTCTCATTCTGCCGCTGCCGCCAATGGAGCAGCAGCAGCAGCTGCTTCTTACCACGGAGGTTTTTATTAGTTTTTCAATTTCCCTGGGGGGAGGGGGAGGGGGGCTAGGACTGAAAATGGACATGGGGGGGTTAGGACTGTAAGTGGGCTGATGGGGGGGTTACGACTGGAAATGGATATATGGGGGGGAGTTAGAACTGTAAATGGGCTGATGGGGGGTTAGGACAGGAAATGGGGCTGATCGTGAGGGGGGCTAGGCTTGGTAATGGGCTATCAGGGGGGCTAGGACTGGAAATGGACTGATGGGGGGTTAGGACTGGAAATGGGCTGATGGGGGAGTTAGGACTGGTAATGGGCTATGGGGGGGTAGAACTGGACATGGGCTATGGGGGGGGCTAGGACAGGAAATGGGCTGATGGGGGGTTAGGACTGGAAATGGACATGGGGGGGTTAGGACTGGAAGTGGGCTGAGGTTGGGGGTTAGGACTGGAAATGGGCTGATGGGGGAGTTAGGACTGGTAATGGGCTGAAGTGAGAGGTAAGGACTGGAAATGGACTGATGGGGTTTAGAAGCAGAAATGGACTGATCGGGGGGGGTTAGAACTGAAAATAGGCTGATGAGGGGTTAGGACTGGACGTGGGCTGATCGGGAGGGGGGCTAGGACTGGTAATGGGCTATCAGGAGAGGGCTAGGACTGGTAATGGACTGATAGGGTTTTAGAACTGGAAATGGGCTGATGGGGGGATAGGACTGGTAATGTGCTATGGGGGGGGACTAGGACAGGAAATGGGCTGATTGGGGTGCTTGGACTGAAAAAGGACTTATTGGAGGGTTACGACTGGTAATGGGCTGATTGGGGGGGCTATGACTGGAGTGGGTTGATAAAGGGGATAGGACTAGAAATGGGCTGGGACAGGAAATAGGCTAATAGGGGAGGGGAGGAGAGTGCTGCTGGCCCTGGAAGAAAATTAGGGGCTAGGGTACAAATGGGCTGATGTGGGGGGATGGTAGAATAGGACTGGAAGGAAGCAGACACTGAGAGGGTCTGCCAGGGGAAGGAGGGGCAGGAAGGGAGATGACACGGGGGAAGGAGGGGGTTGGAAGGGAGCTGAGACTAGGGGATGGAAGGGGTAGGTGGTTGGGTAATGGGGAGGAGGCTGGAAGGGAGCTGACATGCAAATGGCACTGGAAGGGGGATGGACAGAGGGTAGGGCGACTGGAAGGGAGCTGACTGGGGGGGGTGGCACTGAGAGTGGACGTGAACTGATACCTGGGATGGTATTTGGACTAGAAAGGGACTGGACAGTGGGAAAGGAGGGGGACTGGAAGGGAATGGACACCAGTGGCAGTCGTAGGAATGCAAGGCGGTTGACATTGGAAGGTACTGGTAGGGGAGGACTGGAAAGGGGGCTGATACTGGGGAGGGTTAGTGGAACTGGAAATGGGCTGATGGAAGGAAGTGAAGAAAACAAAAGAAGAGATAAGAAATGGCAGATGGACCATAGACCACAGAAAGAGAGCTAAGAGAAGACAGGAAAGCAGAAGCCTCAGATCGGGACCAGCATGATCAGAGAATAAAATGGTCAGACAACAAAGGTAGAAAAAATCATTTTATTTAATTTTAGTGATTGGATTTTGTGCTTTTTTTATATTTTACACAGTATTAGGGAACTGCATCTCTTATTTATCTGATGTTGCACTGCATGTGGACTCTGGCTTCTTGGGGTTTCAGTTTAAATTTTGTCTACATATTTTTATTTTTACTTTAGATTGTGGTTACTTATTCTGTACTTGGTGAGGCTCGATGTTGTGCGTGTGTGACTGAGGTCAGGTGTTCTGTTAACATCACTCACAGGGCCCTCCACACTAGCACTCCACAGTATCTATCTGATCTCATCTTTCTTCAACCTACTCCTCGCCTGCTTCGCTCTGCACACGGCAATCGGCTTTTCCTACCCTCCCCCACTCAGGCCCACCTTGAATTAACTCGTCATGCCGCCTTTTTCTTTGTCGCACCCGCTCTGTGGAATTCCCTCCCACTCTCCCTACGAATTGAATCGTCCTTTTCTGATTTCAAAGCACTTCTTAAGACCTACCTATTTTGCCAGGCTTTTGACCTTCCCTTCCCTCCGGTTACCCCTAGCTAGTCTGCCATACCACCCACTAACGAACCTCTGTCTTTTACCCTTATTATTTCCCCTCGCCCCCCTCCCCATTCCCCACCCCATACTCGGTTGCCCACGATTTTGTCTTGTTCTGTTGTCAGATTTATTGTTTTACTTGTTGTTTGTTTGTCCGACCCTCTATTTTTCTTTTTTCTCTTCTCTCGTCTCTTTTTTTCTCTTTCCTATCCACATTTTGGCGTTCCTTTTCTGTTTCTTTTAAGCAGTACCATTTTGTTTTTATTGTACACCGCCTTAACACTTTGGTATTAGGCGGTATATCAAGCACACTGAATAAAGATAAAGATAAAGATGGAGTTTGTATATAAAGATCTATACTATACTGTACTAATTGGACTTGTTCAGCTTTTCAGATAGGTGTATGGATGTTCCAGGGCCCAATGTAGTATTTACAGTGACGCTTTTTTTGGATGGGCGCCTTATGTGAGTTTTGGAAGTTTGTGCTGATATGGTAGGTTTGCTCTTTGTTGTAGGGTTTGTATTAGTTCATAATATGCCTGGTACTGGAGAATAGTGGTTGTTGTTGTTGTTAGTGAGATGATCAGAATCAGATTTGGGTTTTTTTAAAATATTGAGTTCTGTGGGTGAATGTCCTGGTTCTGCTATGCACCTACTGTGGATGCAAAGTATATGTTGAAAAAGAAAAAGCAAGAACCATAACGCAGTTTATAACAAAATAAAAATGAGTTATAATTTAGTTTTATAAACTGTGCTGTTGGTTCTTGCTGTCTTCTAGTTCCTTGGTGTGCAAACAGTACCGTACCTAGGCCTGTGCAAGCAGTGTAGCCACACAGGGCGCAAAGGCTTGGGGGGCACATTTCGGCTATCTGCTGTTGCCCTGCTGCCGCTGGCAGAACAATATCAGGCAGCCAAAATGTGCCCCCAAGCCTTTTCGCAGCACTTTAAGCAGGTCTGGTCCCTCCCTCATCCGATGCGATGTCAGAGCAGGGAGAGACAGATCTGCTCAAAGTGCCGGCGCCTTTCAGATCGGGCACATGCCCCCCTCCTCCTCCCCATACCTTCGTCCAGTGCTGCCTGCTCTTTCCCTGGTGTCGGCGCCACCGTGAAAAAAACAGAGGGCGGCAGCAGCAGGGAAAGAGCAGGCAGTATTGGACAGAGGTATGAGGGGAGAGGGGAGCATGCACCCAAGCTGCAAGTTGCACAGGGCGCAAATACAGCTCAATACGGCCCTGTGTGCAAACATCTTGCATTTCCTGCATATAATCTAATCGGCTTTTTGGTTTGGTTCAGTCTCTGATTGGATTTCTGAAAAGCCCTGTCCCCCCTCTAAGGTCGGGGAGGGGGGTGCCATCTCATTCTTCGCCTCAGGCAGCAGATTGCCTTGAACTGCCCCTGCACACATCCAACTAATAGCTAAAACCTGTCCCTTCTTTCTCTATAACACTGGCAAAATTCATCCCCTTCCTTTCTACACACACTACTAAGACACTTATCCACTTTTTAGTCACCTCCCATCAAGAACTATTGCAACCTCCTCTTTGCTGGTCTCTCTCTCTGAATTATCTCGCTCCCCTTTAGTCTGTTTGCAACTCAACAGCGCAGCTAATCTTCTGGCAGCTTTATATGCTCATATAACCCTCTTCTCAAGTCACTTCATTGGCCCCCTATCTGTTTCTGTATCCAGTTCAAACTTCTCCTACTGACCTATAAAGTGCACTCATTGTGCTGCTCCTCACTACCTTTCCTGTTATCTCTCCCTACACCCCTCCTTGGGAACTCTGCTCTTCTGGAAGGTCTCTTCTATCTGTGCCCTTCTCTTCTACTTCCAACTGCAGACTTCGATCCTTCCACCTTGCTGCTCCTCATGCCTGGAACAAACTAGCTGAGTCTGTGCATCAGGCTTCATCTCTTGCTCTTTTCAAATCCAAGCTGAAAACTCACCTTTTTGTGGCCACTTTGGATCCTGATCTTTTTTCCTACCATTCCCCTAGATATATCCTTGTCCTCAGCTGTTGTGTTGTCTGTCCTGACTAGATTGTAAACTGATGAGCAGGAACCGTCTTTTATATGTGTCTGAGGCACTTGGTCGAATTCAGCAGATTCATGAGGTGAAGAGACATATCAGATATGAAAATTTATTTATTTATTTAACAATTCTTATATACCGCGCTCTTTGTCATCAGTGCGGTTTACAATAAACAATATAACACTTGGACAGTTAAGTCTGGCCTACGTTTACATAAAACAGGGCTTTAACATGGAGCAAAACTGGGGGAAACTATTTACAATTTGATCAATCTACATGTCGGTGCTCATGGTGCTGTAAGGTGAATATCTTACAGATCTACAGTCGAATTATGATTCTAGTAGTTGTGTGTCAAATTATGGTTCTAGCAGGTGTGTGTCCTCAGAACACACTGGTTGGATATTGTGGGGGGTGGGGGTGGGAGAGGGGACATCAAGTTGTGTAAAGTGCATGAGGAACAGGTAGTGTTTGAGAGCCTTCCTGAACTGCATGAGGTCCCTGATTGCTCTAATACTGGAAGGGAGTCTGTTCCAGGACCTGGGGGCGTAGGTCTCAAATGCTCTATTAATGGTTGACTGGTTAATCTTTGTAGAATTGCTTGGTGCAACTAGCATGTTTGCAGCTAGTGATCGCCTAGATCTGTTATCTGGGGTGTGAGTGATAAGACCAGAAATTGATGAAGGTGATGTTTTGTTGAAGGCCTTGAAGGTAATGAGGAGGGCCTTATATAAGATTCTACTGCTTATTGGGAGCCAATGGAGCTCCTTTAGGATAGGGGATATGTGATCACTCCTTGAGACTCCACATAGGATGCGGGCCGCTGCATTCATGGCTAACTGTAGAGGGTTTAGGGTGTTCTTAGGGAGGCCGTGCAGTATTATATTAGCATAGTCGAAATTTTTATTTATTTATTTAGTATACATTTGTATACCGCTACTTCCAGCGATCAGCAGCAGTTTGATTACAGATTGGAAATTGTCAAATCATGACAGGAAATTTTTTTTTGAGGTATAAACACATTGATTAGACAGGAAAGCACAGCACACAGAGAACTATTTTACAGGGAACATGGGCTATGGAGGGTTAAGTGGCTTGCCCAAGACCACAAGGAGCACCTGTGGGACTAGAAACCCCAGTCCTTCCGGCCCAAGGTTGCTGTCCTCTAGTGGGATTTGAACCACCGACCTTCCGGCCCGAAGTACCTTGCCCCAACCACTAGGCCACTCCTCCCACTATGCGGTGTAACTAGTGCCTGGAAAATGGTTCGAAAGTCATCAGTGTCCATCATAGGTCTCAGGTGCCATAGGGTTTTGATCTTGAAGTAGATAGCTTTTACCGTGTGTTTAATGTGCTCCTTGAAGTCCAACTGTTGATCCAATGTCACCTCAAGATAGCGTATGTTGGACTTGATTGGGAGTTCTGCGTCTCTCACATTAGTGTTGTTGGAGGGGAGAAGCATTTGTTTCTTGTGACTATCAGAACCTCTGTTTTCTTGAAATTTATTCGCAAGTTCTAATTGAGTAACCAATCCGTTATAGAGTTGAAGCAGTTGACTAATGGTGAGTAATCTGGGCATCTCCAGACCTCATATTCGCATCCAATTACCTAACATCAAGAGACCTGATCTCTCCACCAACCATTACCCCAGTGCCATGGTCTGACCACTACTTAATCGAGATAAGGCTGCGGTCACAAGAGGACCAGACAAACGAAAGAGCAAACACCTCACACACACAAAGACGATTCAAGTGTTTCGACAAGGACGAATTCATACAGGACACAATACAACACCTGAACATTACTACGGACGACCTGGAGGAACAAGTTTCCAGCTGGAACAGCATTTTAGCCAACGCCGCAAAACCACCAGATGGCGGGACCGAGAAACAACACCACAACAAGAGACAAAACAAACCATGGTACTCAGCAAAAATACGACAGGAAAAGAGGGAACTCAGGAAGATTGAACGGAGATGGAGAAAAAACAAAACAACTGCCGACCAGCATCTCTATCTAACGAAGCAAAAGCAATACAATGAACACATCAACCAATCAAAGAGGGAATTCCACACAAACATGATAAACACCTCCATCAACAAACCCAGAGAGCTTTTCGAAATAGTAAAAATCCTCACAAAAGAGCAAACAACAGAAGGGGAAGCACAAATTGATCCACAGAAATTCGCCGACCACATCAAGGACAAATTTCACTCAACAGAACAAACAACGCCTAGTAGAACCTCAAGGACAGATGTACACTCCAAAACCTGGGGCACATTCTCCTCACCCTCAACAGAACAGATATCCCACATAATCTCTACAATAAACACAAGCACCGCTCCTACAGACCCATGCCCAGTGTCGTGGGTCAAAGCCACCAAATCAAGCCTCATCACCACCATACATAAAATGGTACACAACTCACTCACTCAAGGTCTCATGCCAAAGCAACTAAAACTTGCCTCAGTGAGACCAATCACAAAGAAAACAACTCGCGACAGAAAAGATCCAGCAGCATACCGACCAATATCCAGCATACCCTTCCTCGCAAAAGTCATCGAAAAAACGGTTCAACTACAACTTCAGGATCACATCGACAAACATGAAACACTCGACGACAACCAACACGGATTTCGTCCTAACCACGGTGTCGAAACGCTACTGATCTACCTCTTCGACAGCATCCTAAGAATAATTGACAACACCAGGAATGGAATAATAATGATATTCATCGACATCTCCTCAGCCTTCGACACAGTGGACCACAACACGCTCCTAGAAAGACTACAGAACACTGGTATACACGGTATCACACTGAAATGGTTCCACTCATACCTAACCGAAAGACAGCTACAGGTCAAGGTGGGACACATCACCTCCCGACCCATCAAAGTCCGTCAAGGTGTACCTCAAGGTTCTGCGCTCTCAGCACTCCTATTTAACATCTACATCCAACCAATCTGCAACATCATGAAAGAGAACAACATTCAATACACGATCTATGCGGACGACATCATGATATACACCCGATATCAATCGACAACCCGGACTTCTCTAAGATAACAGACTGCCTTACACAAATGACCAGTTGGTGTCAAAACAACAACCTCGCCATAAACTACAACAAGACTGAAGCTTTAATCATCACTCGGAACCAAAGCTTCATACACCCACCAAATATAAAGATACAAAACATTACTATACCAATAAGGTCAGAAGTAAGATACCTCGGGGTTACGCTGGACAATAAACTCAATCTCAAGCCACACATAGACAAAACAATACAAAAAGCCTACTACAAGATGCGAATCATCAGGAGACTGAAACCACTCCTCGCCCCAGAACACTTCCGTACCGCCTGTCAAGCACTGATAACCCCTCTACTGGACTTCTGCAATCTGATATACCTTGGACTACCGAAACAAGCCATCAAACCACTCCAACTGGCACAAAACACCGCAGCACGAATCATATCCGGAACTGCAAGACAGGAGCACATCACACCCACCTTAAAGGACTTACACTGGCTACCAATCGATGCACGCATCAGATACAAAACTATCATAAACCTATTTAAGATAAAACAGCAAACATCAGCCAACAGCCTGCACACCCTCATACAACCAGACACCAGCACACGTCCTAGAAGAAAACAAACACACAACCGAGTCAGCACCCCAAGTGAATACAAACACACACGCAAGGACACAACAGACAGAGCACTCTCCATGGCTGCTCCAACAATATGGAACAAACTACCGGGCGATTTGAGGGCAACTACAGAGCTCAAGGACTTCAGAAAACAGCTGAAAACCATGCTGTTCATAGAACACTTTGGACACATCACATAAACTAAGGAACTGTATAGCAGCACACGTTACCGCCTAACACTAGATGTATATAAAATGATTTTAGCACCACTGTAAATAGCCCACATTGTACATAGCTCACACCAATCTAGCACACAAGACAACACACACCCAACGAAATTTCCACCCTCACTGCATGTATCAACACTCACACTACCAGATTGTTTGCTGTGATACCACCTTGATTATTATGATAAGGCGGTTTAGAAATACTGTTAAATAAATAAAATAAATAAATAGGTGTAAAAAGTAGCACGTCGTCTGCGTACATGAGGCAAGATATGCCGAAGGAGCGGGTGATGTCACAGATTGGCTGCATATAGATGTTAAAGAGCAGGGCCGATAGGGAAGAGCCTTGGGGTACTCCCTGTTTTTGTTGGAAAGGTTCAGATTTATTGTTACCGATCCGGACTTGTTGCCATCTGCCTTCTAGGTATGATTTGCACCAATCCCATGCACGCTCCTGGATTCCCTTCTCGTGAAGCGGCATAAGGATCTGGTTGTGGTCTACCGAGTCGAACACTGCAGCGATATCGAGGAAGATCAACGCAAAGCCCTTTTTGATGCTGTCTATTCCTCTGACAAGTGTGTTGGTTAGTGAAGTCAAGAGGGTTTCAACACCATGGGCTTCCCTGAATTCATGTTGACATGGGTCTAGTGGGGAAGAAGAATCTATATGCTGCTGGATCTGTCTCTGTGTCGTCTTCTCGAGTATTTTGGCTAGAAATGGGATACTAGAGATTGGTCGGTAAGATTCCTCTTTCTTTGGGTCCAGTTGGTTGTTCTTTAGTAATGGTCGGATGGATGTTTGCTTAAGAGCATCTGGGAAAACTCCAGTTGTAAAGGACGATTTTGCGATGTCAGCTATGAATGGACTGAGTTCTGAGCGCATTATTCTGATCCAGTGAGCTGGGCATGGAGCAGTTGCAGTGTTGATGGAGGCAATGATGTTCTCAATGGTTTTTGCTGATGGGGGTGAGAGTTTGGTGAGTGGATACTGTGTGTGGGAGGTCTGGGATGGTTCTTGTGATGTGGCAGTAGTTATCTTTACTGCTTTGGATTGAATGTAATTCGCGTACGCCTGAGGCTGAATACATTCTTGTTGTGGTGGAGATGGTTGGTTGGTTAAGGATTTTACTAAGTTGAAAAGGTCACGTGGTTTGTTTAGCGAACAGTTGAGGAGCTCAGCGTGGAATTCCTTCCTCCTGGCCCATGTTGCTTCACAATGGAGTTTCAGATTTGTTAAGTATGTGTCCTGGTCAGAGGTACTGCAGGTATGTCGCCATTTTCTCTCTAGTTTTCTCAGGTGGATTAAGGAAGATCGTAACTCAGGGGAGAACCATCGAGCAGTCTGGTTTTTCTTGGCTCGGTTATTGGGTATTGACTGTTAAGAGCCGGCTGTTGAGCAAATAAGGTGAGGGTGTCATTCCAGTTGGTTACCATTTCGTTGAGGTCGATTGTTGGTCTGGCTAGTTTTGGGAGTGCTTGGTTCAAGATCAGCTCTCTGTTTAGAGGCTTGAAGCGTGCCGGTTTTGATGATTCCCAGGGTTTTGGGTGGCTGCCTGTGGTTTGTTGTGATGGTATCTGAAATGTTATCAGGATGTGGACTGACCAGGGGACAGGGATAATGGAGAGATTAAATTGGCTTATCTTGTTGGTATCTGTAGATGGGACAAAGATTAGATCCAGGAGGTTCCCTCATTGGTGTGTGGAATCATTCACGATTTGCTTGTAGTTAAGGTTGGACATTGCTTCTAAGAAGGTGCCAGTTAGGGCTGGTTGAGTAGAGGCGAGATTGAAGTCTCTCAACAGCCAGTTGGGTTTGGTGGGGTCTTCTGGGTTATAGGCTAAGTCTATTATGTCTGAGAGTTCCTCTGCTGTTGCGCTTGGTGCCCTGTAAATGAGGTTGATAGTATTGGTTTTGTTGGAGATAGTTAACGTGTTTAGGTGCTGTTTGCTCATGGATAAGTTGATCCTATATTGTAGTGCAGTTTTTGCTAGTATAAGAACACCTCCACCTCTTCTGCTTACTCTATTGCAAGTGTAGATCGAAAAGTTAGGTGGTGTGAGTTGATTTAGTATTACGTTGTCAGTGTCGGAGAGCCATGTTTCAGTGATCATTAGTAAGTCTAGGCTGAGGTTGGCTATTAAGTCTGTGATGGCTGGCCATTTATTTCGGGCCGAGCGTGCATTGATGAGGGCACACCTGAGGTCTTGCTGATGTTCTGTCTCTTTGCTTTTTGTGGCGGTTGTGAGGTCTAGAGAGACATAGAGTAGGTGCATTTGTCTTCTCTGATAGGGGTTTGGAGGTAGACAGTATTGGTTTCTGAAGTGTTTCCTGCTTGTGGTGTGGAGTAGTGGGATAGGGTTGTGGCCAAGTGTAAGCGCAGTGGACTCGTAGAAAGTGTTTATCAGTGTGTAGATTAGAGCGAGGGCAAGTAATGAGTTAGCCATGTTTGTGTGTGGGTCGGATTAGCTTTAGGTAACTGAGTCTGGTTTGAACTAACAAACATTCATGCAAGGGTAAATAGGGAAGAGGAACTAGATTAGGAAAGTGGTTTAAACAAACAGAGTGATATTGGATTAATTTCTAGATTTAGAATCAAGATCTTGGTGGAATAATTTTTAAATTATTGGAATTCCAGAAAGCAATGAAGCTAGAAACATTCAAACCATGTCAAGATATTGAAAGAATCTTAAACTATAGGTATAAAGAGGGCACGGCATGGGATCTGCACCTAGTGAAAGACCAGAGACCTTGCCAAATTATGAATAGGTTTTTAAAATGAGCAGACAGGAAAAATACTGAAAGCAGCCTGCAACTTTCAGTAATGTATATACAAGGAAAGAGAATTATTTTTTGTTTACACTTAATTTTTTTTATTGATTACTAGAAGGCCTTCTTACATTGCTATTCTAAAATATGTATATGTGTGCCTTATTTTTATTAAAAAATTAATACTCTTAACTGATTACAACACATTGTCTTAATAAAGAGAATTAACTGGCATGTGTGATCTTACAATAATTCAGAGAAGCTAAAATCCATTGGATTTAAGGAGGGATTAAGCAGGCGGGAAGTCATTTGATTTGAACTGAATGGTTGGATGCTTTTATGCAGGAGCTGGAGGACACAGATGAAACAGCAGAGGAACTTATAGCGTGACCACAGACAGGATGGAACCGTTGAAATGGTCATGCATTCAGAGCAGTTTAGGAGGATGGGCAGGTGGGCAGGGCCCTGACATTAGCAGAAGCCCCGTTGCAGATCCTGAATGTCACTGAGACAGAGTTTTCACACTTTAATCACACTCCCTGGGATGAGGGTGGCAGGGGGAGTTGTGGTTAAGTGGACACCTTATAAACGGATTTAGGGCCCATGTAGATGGAACCTTGGGGCATGGCCCCTGGCTGAGGACTATCACTAAAATGATGAAACTTGGTATGTTGGGGGGGAGGGGGTTTATAATAAAATAAAGGAAAAAAATTCTGAGGTAGCTGTGAATGTTTGTTTATGTTTATTAAGCATTAATAGTGGGTATATCACAATGATTTACAGAATAGTACTATAATTAGGAAAGAAAGAAAAGCAAATAGTGAGAAAAAGGGTGAGGTGGGGGTATGGGCAGTTGTCCAGTGGGCCTAAGGCCCAGCCACCCATGGACTACCAAGCGTCGAAGGTCTGTGCATAGAAGTAGGCTTTAAGACTAGACTTGAATCTAAATAGTTTCCAGACATAGATACCTGGGGCTGGTGTTACAGGGCAGGGGGCCAAGAATGTCGAAGGCCGACTTCTGAGTAGATTCCTGAACAGCTAGAGCAGATAGTGGGATGAACAAAAGCTTGTCCTTACACGAATGAAGGGTACAAGAGGAGGTATGTGGAATTACAGCACTGAATAGTTGAATGGGGAAACCTGTGCACATAGACTTGAAAGCAAGTATAAGGAATTCAAATTTAACTCTGTAAACGACAGGGAACCTGTGGGCATTTTTCAAAAGAGGAGTTATGTGGTCTAAGGGTTTAGTGTGATTAAGCAGATGAAAGCCCTTCACACAGATACCCTCATACAGATGTTCTTGTAATCTAGAAGCCAGTCTAAACATTTAGAAGCTGGCTGCCGAGACCTAGGTCACAGTGCACCTGTACGCTTCCAAATGAAAGGTATATTGCAGTTCCTTTTGGGCCTGATTTACCGTTTTCCCATTTTCTATGGGAAAAGAAAGCTTAATAAATCAGGCCCTTAATGTGCCATTCCACAGCGCCAGCAGAAAGCAGTGACCCCTCTCCTCCTTCCCCTCTTTGCTTCACATATCACCATAGCCTGAGGAGATGTGAGGCAAAACAAATTCTCTCTTATGCCCTATACCTTTCCTTCACCCAATCTCTCCCTTTTTGCCATGACCCCCCTCAGCCTACACCCATTCTCTCTCTTTTTGCCATGACTTCCCCCCAGCCTTCACCCAGTCTCTCTCGCTTTGCCATGACCCCCCTCAGCCTATACCGTCTCTCTCTCTTAGCCATGACCCCCCCCCCTCAGCCTACACCCAGTCTCTCTCTCTTTGCCATGACCCCCCTCAGCCTACACCCAGTCTCTCTCTCTTTGCCATGACTCCCCCTCAGCCTACACCCAGTCTCTCTCTTTGCCATGACTCCCCCTCAGCCTTCACACAGTCTCTCTCTCTTTGCCATGATCCCCCTCAGCCTACACCCAGTTCTGTGGCCTTTGTGACCCCTCCCCCTTTATGGTTCTAACACAAACCTTTCCTCGACTTTGGCCACTGAGGATAAGATAAAAAGTGGGTAATTAACAGTGAAAATTGCAATTAGATTAGCTTCTCTTGCTAATGGATGGACCTCCACCTGTCTAAGAGCTGATGGGTACACACATAAGCAAAGAATAATTTATCAGTTTAGTCCAGAGCACCTAGTTCTCCCTTGGCATTCAGAGAAAGAGAATAAGCAGCCGTAGGAAGGGAGATGTAGTCATCAAGGGATAAGAAAACCCAGAACTCAATAACTTTAGCTACAAAAAACCTTGCCAGATATTATATCTTTGGCGCAACATCTGCCTTATGTGGACATACTTCTAACTATTTTTTTGTAACAGTAAGAAAAGGTTTCTTTGGTAGATTCTGGGACTTCAGGTTTTGTCCATACAAAACAACTTTCTCATATTCTGTACTTGGTCTGTATTGGGCCATATCCTCAGAATAATTTCATATATTTTCCCTGCTTGAGCTCATGTGCCATCAATATTCTCCTCTTTGCAACCTCTTTTTGTCAAGTACAAACTCTTTGTTTAAAAACGTCTAGAACAACAGAAGTGAGAACAGCAGCTAGAGAAACGCTGAAGGATGTTCAAGCAAGTGAGAAGCCTCAGCGATGTTACAGCATCGGGTTAAAAATCAGCCGACCTTCAGTGCAGGTTGTGGTGAAACAATGGAGAAAAGCACTAAGGACTCGGTTTTATAAGAGCACATCCTATATGAGATGTCCAAAAACGTGCCTATTTCACTCCATTTCACCCTGGCAAAGGCACACAAATCCCTTTAGCTGAGATTTTCAAGGTCTTAGGTTGCCATTGTGGCTCAGCATTAACATTTTAAGTCCAACTTTTGGATGTAGTTTGGTCTTGTTTCTTTGTTCTGACTCACTTCTCCATTAGATAAGGTTTCTATTAGAGTTCTATTTAATCACCCTGACTTATGGTAACCTACTATAAAGTGAATCTTCACAATTTATTTATTTATTTAGCTGTATTTATATCCCGCTTTTCACCGGGTCAAAGCGGTCAATTGGGAGATACATTTAACACGAGGGGATATGAGACACACACACTAATACTTACAGGGAACATGGGCAGTGGAGGGTTAAGTGGCTTGCCCAAGACCACAAGGAGTGCCTACAGGACTAGAAATCCCAGTCCCTTCGGCCTGAGATTGCTGTCCCCAGGTGGGACTTGAACCCCCGGCCCTCTGGCCTGAAGTACCTTGTCCTAACCACTAGACCACTCCTCCCTCCAATTAGATATGAAAAGGCTGCAGCATATACAAAATACAGTTGTCAGGCTCCTACATAGGACAAAAAATTATGATCATGTTTCTCCCTTACTCATTTCTGAATATTGGTTTCTAGTCATAGATCTCTTTGCCTTTAAGATCTGTCTACTTCATAAAAAGCGCTAAATCAAGGGACTCCACCTTATCTTGCTACCCATAGTCTTGGGAGGAAAATCAGTGATTTCTTCCCCCAGCCTTGCGAGCCCACTTGGAATCAGTGGTCAGACGGCTTTCCTTTTTGTCGTTCCATTCCACTGACCCTATGGAAAGAAACATCATACTGCAGATTCAAGAAAAATTTAAACACTCTGGGGCCAATATTTAAAGCAATTAACAGAGTTAGTAGACCTGCTAAGTGTGTTCATCACAGCAACCAGGATATTCAGCAGCGCTAACACTGTTAGTTCCACCACTGAATGCCCCAATGCTTGCCAGCTAGCAACGGGGCGTTCCGAGGACGGAGCGGAGGTAGCGCCCGAGGATAAACGGCTAGTGGTAACATTCAGCCTTTAAGGCACTTTAACAGCTGAGCAGATGCTGAATATCACCACTGCGGCACACCCACATATTCAATGACGGTGGCCAGATATGACCCTGGCAATTTCAACCACACTTGTAAAGATGTTCTTTAAATAGCGCGTGTTCTGTAAACAGCAGCAAATCACAAGAAGATTTTGAAAAATTGCAAGAGGAACCCTGAGAAACTGGGATTCTAGGCATCCAAATGGCAGATGAAATTTAATATGGACAAGTGCAAAGTCCAAAGTGTGCACACCAGGCATCTGAATGCCTATAACTTGGACAGGGCCAAGTTAGACCTGATTCTGCAACCACGGGAGCTGCACACACCTGCAATTGTGGAATCAGGCAGACAGACGGCCCGGCATGCACTGTATTCTGCGCTGTGAGACGTCCTCATGGCTCCTCATTCCCAGGCACACAATGCTCCGGCTGGCATGCTGGTGCACTGCCGTCCCATCACCACGACCTTTTCACGAAGCATTTCGGAAATACACTGCAACCAGTCAACATTGATACAACCTAACATCTCACCCAACATCCCTCTCAGCAAGTAGGTGATCCTCCACCCTCTATATAAACCTGTATGATTTCAACCACGCTTGTAAATAGCAGCAAAACCCGCTTTACATCTCACAAGGATTTATTAATTGTAAATAGTTCTTGATTGAACTTTTATATACAT
The DNA here is from genome assembly GCA_033557465.1 of Ichthyophis bannanicus. Classification (NCBI taxonomy): domain Eukaryota; kingdom Metazoa; phylum Chordata; class Amphibia; order Gymnophiona; family Ichthyophiidae; genus Ichthyophis; species Ichthyophis bannanicus. The sequence continues at coordinate 198,774,271 of CM066045.1, forward strand.
TCCAATGTTTAATGTTTATAATTATTTGAACTGCTCCATGTAACCAGTTCCGTTTTCATTCCTTGTAAACCGCATTTGATCTCTGAAAAAGGCAACATATAAATGTTAATAAATAAATAAATAAATAAATAAATAAATAAAATGGCACCGATACGTCCAGCCGGCAGCATGGACTCACAGGCCTGACAGCACATCCACACAATGCTGTCAGGCCATCATAGGGGATCCACAAGGGCAGGCCGAACCTTGTGGGCCTACCGGAGCCATTGGCAGTGGTGCCGGGTGCTGCAGCTAGCATCTATTCCACCATTGGGGTGCAATAGGCTGGCCATCCAAGTTGCTGCCAGGGTATGTACAGAAGCCTTTCCTGATAGCCTCTGTATGTCCCGGTGCTTGGCCACGCCCCCACACCCCCACAGCACCCATGTCCAGCACTCCCCATACAGATGCTGGGTACGTGCAGGGAGCACTGGCGATGGATTCGGGTTCCAGACGTCCAGCCCCACTATTCACTCCATGGAATGTCCCCCTTAGGGAAGAACAACCCAAACTATAGTTACATGATACAAGGTTCCACATTAGGGCATCATCGTGGATAATACATTGAAATCCTCTGCTCAGTGTGCAGCAGCAGTCAAAAAAGCAAATAGACTACTAGGAATGATAAGGAAAGGAATGGAGAATAAAACCAAGGAAATTATAATGCCTCTATATCAGTCAATAGTGTGACCACACCATGAATATTGGGTGCAGTTCTGATCGCCAAAGCTAAAAAATGGAGATAATGGAATTAGAAAAAGTACAGAGAAGAATGACCGAAATGATACAGGAGATGGAATAAGACTCATATGAGAAAAGGCTAAAAAGGTCAGAGCTGTTCACCCTGGAGAAGAGATGGCTGAGGGAAGATATGATACAGCTCTAGAAACATAGAAACATAGAAAAATGATGACAGAAAAGACCACATGGCCTATCTAGTCTGTCCTTCCATATCAACAACTACAACAGTCCCCTTTTTTCCTTTAGAGATCCTCTGTGTTTGTCCCATGATTTTTTGAATTCAGACACTGTCCACATCTCTACCACCTCCATTGGGAGACTATTCCACGGATCCACCACTCTTTCCGTAAAGAAATATTTCCGCTTATCACTCCTGAATCTATCCCCCTTCACCCTCATCCCATGTCCCCTCATAGCAGAGCTTGTTTTCAGTCGAAAGAGGCTCTCCCCCTGTGCATAAGAACATAAGATATGCCATACTGGGTCAGACCAAGGTCCATCAAGCCCAGTATCCTGTTTCCAACAGTGGCCAAACTAGGTCATACGTACCTAGCAGTTTCCCCAAAAGACACAGGTTCCGCAATGCTTGTACTGGGTCAAGCATTGATATCCTGGGTCCCTTCTTAATAATGGTTTATGGACCTTTCCTCCACAAACTTGTCCAAACCTTTTTTAAACCCAGCTACACTAACAGCCTTTACTACATCCTCCGGTAACAAATTCCAGAGTTTGATTACACGTTGCGTGAAAAAATATTTTCTTTTATTAGTCTTAAATAGTTTACCCTGTAGCTTCATTGCATGTCCCCTAGTCTTTCTATATTCTGATAATGTAAACAATCGATCGACGTTTACCCGTTCCACTCCGTTCATTCATTTATAGACTTTTATGCCACGGAGGAATTTAAACGTCTCAATCATATCACCTCTATTCCGCCTTTCCTCTAAGATGTACATATTAAGATCCTTAAGTCTGTCCTCATATGCTTTATAATGAAGATCACTAACCATTTTAGTAGCCACCCTCTGTACTGACTCCATCCTGTTTATATCCTTCTGAAGGTGCGGTCTCCAGAATTGCACACCATACTCCAAATGAGGTCGCACCAGAGACTTATACAGAGGCATTATCACCTCCTTTTTTCTGCTAGCCATTCCTCTCCCTATGCACCCAAGCATCCTTTTAGCTTTTGCTGTCGCCTTTTCTACCTGTTTAGCTACTTTAAGATCATCAGACACAACTACACCGAGGTCCCGCTCTTCTTTAGTGAACAAAAGTACTTCACCTCCTATACTGTATTGCTCCCTTGGATTGCTGCAGCCCAAATGCATGACCTTACATTTTCTAACATTAAATCCCAGCTGCCAAATTCTAGACCATTCTTCAAGCTTAGCTAGATCCCTCCTCATGTTATCTACCCCTTCCTGGGTGTCTACTCTATTGCAGATTTTGGTATCATCCACAAAGAGGCAAACCTTACCCGACAGCCCTTCCGCTATATCGCTATCTATAAACTAATCAGTAGAGTGCAAGGAGTAAACATACATTGGTTGTTTCGTCTTTCAAAATGTAGACAGACTAGGAGACACGCAATGAAGCTACATATAGCACATTAAGACTAATCAGAGAAAATATTTTTTTCACTCAATGGGTAATCAAACTCTCAAATTCATTAACAGAGGATGTAGAAAAAGATGTTAGTATAACTGGATTTATGTTCAACTCTGTTTACTGAAGAAACAAACAATATACAATCAACACTGCCATTGTGTGGGAGCTCTTAAACACACCAGCTATAACCAATGTCAAAAACTGATTTCCATTTTATCCCACACCTCCCTACCCACCCACCTCCTAATAATGTTGAATGCTGTTTATTAAAACAGGCGGCATGTCACAAGCCCATCCAAAAGCAAACCCAACTAAACACAACAACACAAAGTGAGCCTGCACCCCCACTACTATGTACATAACCCCAATCAACCAGTAAGTAATTAACCTATCTATCTCCCTACTGTATATATGCCCTCTGTCCCCCCCCCCCCCCATGTTCCCCAGGGACTCTTATGGGTCCCGCGGTACACCTCTCCCCATCTCCCCCAAGCTTGGAAGAGTTGAGTGTGAACCCACGCCCCACCTGCCCCCCCCCCCCCCCCACATACCATCCACTCAAAAAGTACTGACCTTGTGGTTGAGCTTGCTGCAGCAGGGCTGTATATACTAAAATGGGGTGGGGAGCCCCGCCGTATCCTTCTGCTCCAGAAGCATTAACTCATGCAAGGCATTCCGCCAATGCCAATAAGAGGGACCCTCGGCTGACAACCAGTATTGCATAATCACTTTTTCCCCCACAATAAAGGCCTTCCGGAGCCAAAACCGCTCAAACTGCTCCTTTGGGCCTCCAGCCCCTGGGGTGTCAAAGAGTATTAATGACACCTCTGCCAAAATCTCTTGAGCCACGACTGCCCGGAGGTAGGCCAGCACCTTGTCTCAAAACCGTCACACCTGCAGGCACAGCCACACCATATAGCCCAGCATAGCCTCCACCACTGCACACTTCAAACACAGATGTGAACTTGTAAGGCTCGCCTGCAAAGCCCACGTCGTGGAAAAGAACGCACGCATTAGCAACTTACATTGATATCCCCGTAATCGCATGCTAAAAGCCACCCCAAGATTGTGAGCAATACACTCCTGAAGATCTATCTCCGCAATCCACTCCCCCAACTCCCTCTGCCAGCGCTCCTTCAACCTTTCTAAGTTGACATCCAGTAATTCCCACCAAATTGTCTTATATACTGCGAAGGTGTGCAACTTCCACTCCTCCTCCTCTAACACCCACGCCTATTGCAACTTCTCAACAAATTCATAACGAAAGGCCTCCCTCTGTAAAACCCCACCTAATGCTGTAGCTGGAGAAAAGCAAAGACTGCCCCAGGTCACAACCCATATTCCTCTCAGAGTTGGGCAAAGGGGCAAAGTCACCCCGGATCGTCCAAACCTGTTCCAAACACCGAAGATCCAAGACCGCTCATGAGTGAAAGCCTGCCACTTGAGTCCCAGGCAGAAATTCTACATTCCTCTGTAAACTCCTTTCCCAGCAGTTGACACCAGTATTACCCGACCAGCTGCATAGCGCCTAATACACAAGAAGAGCAAAAATGAACAGGTAGCTTATAAGAACATAAGATATGCCATACTGGGTCAGACCAAGGTCCATCATGCCCAGTATCCTGTTTCCAACAGTGGCCAATCTAGGTCATACGTACTGTGACATAGTGGGTCCTTCCAGCCCGTTAGAAGAAGATAAAAAGCAGGAAACAAGAGCAGTGCTGAGATGTAAACAAGAGCACATGGCTTCTGGTTACCACAGAAACCAAGCACAAGGGAAAGGGATACGCCCGTGCTACCACTTAGAGAACGAGTCACAAGTTGATTCAGCACACCTTTTAGGGGGAGGAGTCAAGCTCTACCCTAGAATTCACTCTAATAAAGAGGTTACAGTTGAGCCTATGGAGTTAGGCAAAGGTGAGTTAGGCAAAGGTGAGGTGGGTCACGAAGGTAATGAGAGCTGCAGTGAAGAGAGCAGTGAAAGGAGAAGGACAGAGTCTCCGTGGAAGAGTGAAACGGAGCTTCCCTTCAGGAAGAGAACAGAAACCCCAAGGGAAGGATACAGCAAAGGCAGTCTGGATTACCTGCCATATTCTGGGGAGTACAGAAAAGAAAGAAAGCCAGGAAGGCAATTGAAAGCTTCTGTGCACAGCTCAGGTTGGGAACCTATAGCCAGTTCCAAGCCACAGAGAAAACCTCTACCAGCTAGGTTTAAAGGTAAGCCTAAAGGCTGGGGTGCTAATGATTACAGTGATTTCATTTACCCAGAGAGTTGGGGCTGTAAAGAGAAGGACTGTACTGAGAATGCTTATCTGAATCAGTATTTAATTCAGGAGTATCACAAGAAGCCTGGAGCAGTAAGGAAAGGCGTGGCACCAGGTTTGCAGTTACAAGCATTTCCTGTTACAGAGGAAGAGTTAATGGACATTGAGCCAGAGCATGTAAATAATAAGGAAGAAGTAATGGACTGTACGATAACTCTTTCTAATGAGATAATATCATTACGTTGAGTTCATGCTTTAAAGAGTAAGGCAGCATTGCTTGGAGTTAAAAGCATACAGCTGTGAAGAAACAGAACTGTTACTTTGAAATGCTGGAAATTAATGTGTTTATGCCGAAGTAAGCCTTTATGTTGAAAACCTTTAATTTGTCCTTATACCAGAAAGTACTTGGTTTTGTGTTACCTTATTTCCTGGTTAAAAATCCAACCCCGGGAGGGGAAATAAATCCTTTGTTTGCTTGAACCACTTTTGAATCCACAACTGCTCCTCATTGGTCAGCAAAGGGACTACATCTCCCAAGAAGCTCTGCTTTAGGATTTGTGAAAGTAGCTGTTCAGTGGGGAAAAACCACTCGCTTAAACCCTACCTATTGATACTGGGGGGTTTTAAAGGAGAGTTGGTCACAAATGGGGTAGTTGGCAGGATTTTTACCTGGACTAGAAGACACCGAAAGGATGAGGTTCCAGCGGCAAGAGCTGACACCTAGGAATAAAAGGATCCGGAGCTCGGCTGACGATCGGTCAGACTGGGGAGTTCCCTTTCTCAGTGCCTGACTTTGCACTGTGCCAGGTAATTGTGGCTAGGCACAGGTGGAGAAGGATACAGAGGAGAAAGGGTAGTGCACAGGGATAGTGCACAGCATTGAGGGGGAAAAAAAAAAGGATTTTTTTTTCTTTTTTTTTGGGCCACACTTGGGGTTTTTTTGTGTGTTTTGCAGATACCAGGATATCCAAAATGGACCCTCAAGAAATGCTGAAGTGGATGTCTTTGCAATGGGACAAGCAACTGGAGATGACGCGAAGGGTCCAGGACCAGACGATGACTGCCCTCCAGGAACAGCTGAGACCAGTCAACGCGCTCATAGAATATTTGGCAAAACAGCAGCAGGAGCCCGCGAAGGACTTACCAGGGTATACCCACGGGGTAGGACTATATGGTACTGGTACACTTTTGCTGGGACAATTGTCTCCTACTGACAACTTGGATGACTATGTGGATGCATTTGAACGTATCGCGGAGGCCACAAAGCTGCCTAGGGAGCAGTGGGCCCTAAGGTTCTCAATGTCTTTATCAGGAGAGGCCTTGTCTGCGTACAAGTCTATGCCAGCTACCTTAGCGCTGGATTATGACGCAGTTAAGAATGCTGTAAGAGACAGGTTGGGGCTCACCCCTTTATTCTATAGGCGCAGGTTTAGGGAGGCAAAGCTAAGGCCTGGAGAAACCCCTAAAAGCCTATATTATAGAATAAAAGGGTTAGCCTGGAAATGGCTCAAACCTGAGCAACAGACTGTAGAGGCTGTATTAGATAATGTAATGTTGGAACAATACATGGAAGCTGTACCAGCGGAAGTTAAAACGTTTCTCATGTTGCAGAACTGTAAGACAACAGATGAGGCTGCCAACATGACAGAACAGTATTTTGAGGCTGAATTTGCTAAGACCTCAAAATCCGGCGTTCTGGGCATGGCAAAAGCTGGTAATGTAAATAGGAACATTCAATGCAAACCACCTTGTGAAAACATGAGTTTTTCCACTATGAAGGGAAAATGTTTTAAGTGTGGAAACTTTGGGCATTTCCAAAAGGACTATATGCTACGTACTGCTTTGGTGTCTGGTAAGGGAGAAAAGATCCAAGCAGGGTTTTTACTCCCAGTCCAAGTAGAGGGCATAAAGGCCCAAGCGCTACTTGACTCGGGCGCGGACCAGAGTATGGTGTCCCGACGGCTTTGGGAAGCCATACAAGCTCAAGCAGCGCCGAGTCAAGCAGTGGGGCAAGTTAAGATAAGGTGCATACACGGAGCAGCCCACCATTATCCCTTATATGAAATAGGTATAGAAGGTTTGGGAACAGAAAGGAAGATGGTAATGGCAGTGGTACCCCGCCTTCCACAAAGTGTTGTCCTGGGAAGGGATTGGCCTCCTTTTAGTCAAGGGCTAGAGGAAGGCCTTACTGCTGAAATGAGTTTAGCACCTGCCCCAGGTAAAGCAGGCTCCTTGGAGGCAAAGAGAGAGTCGCCAGATTCACCCAGGTTAGAGGCCATGGCCACCAAAGTCCCAAGTCCTTTGTTAGGGAAACCTGGGAGGAATAGTCAGCAACACACATCAGGTGAAAAGGGAGTAACCACAGGGAAGCAAAAATTTGTGCTCCAATACTGCAAGGTTTTAGCCCAGGCCAGGGGTCCGCAGCGAGCTTCGGAAGCCGCTGCCAGATACAATTTGTTTAGTGCGGAAAATAGTGTGATACCCCGAGGAGGAAAAGCCCTGATAGACACCGGGATAAGGGTGCAGATCCCACCCGGATGTTATGGGAGGATAGCGCCTAGGTCAGGCTTAGCAGCCAAATATTTTATAGATATAGGGACTGGAGTCATTGACCCGGATTATAGGGGGGTAGTTAAGGTGTTGATTTTTAATTTTAGTCAGGAGGAGTTCCAGGTTAAGATAGGCGACAGAATAGCGCAGCTGATATGCCAGCGCGTAGGGTTCCCCGAGGTAGAGGAGGTACCTTCACTGGCCCCCACAGGGAGGGGAGAAGGAGGATTTGGGTCTACCGGGGTAGGGGAATTAAAAGGTTTAACCTCTGTCGCTGAAGAGCAGAAAGAGGACGATTTTGGTCCACAGCCCACTGATTGGAGGGAAACTCCAGAACCACGTATAGGGGCGGAGCTGTCATGGCAACAGCGGCAGGAACTAAAGAAAGTATTGAATAAATTTGCAGATGTTCTGACGACGCTTCCGGGGGAAACCAACATCGTTGCCCATGAAATTATTTCCTTACCTGGGAAAATAATTAGGCAACGACCCTACAGGTTGCCGGAGGCAAAGAAAACAGAAGTGGTAGAACAAGTAAAAGACATGCTTAAAATGGGCATGATAGAAGAGTCCAGAAGCCCATGGTCAAGCCCTATCGTGTTAGTGCCTAAGCCGGATGGAAGCCTCCGCTTCTGTATAGATTTCAGGCAAATAAATAATATTTCTGAGTTCAACGCATGCCCCATGCCTCAGATTGAGGATTTATTAGATAAACTAGGCCAGGCTAAGTATTTGACCACATTGGACCTAACAAAAGGTTACTGGCAAATACCATTAACCAAGGCATCCAAGCCTAAGACAGCTTTCACGACACCGATAGGGCTGTTCCAGTTCAGGCGTATGCCATTTGGACTTCACGGGGCTGCGGCCACTTGTCAAAGATTGGTCGATCAAGTCTTGCGGCCACATCACGACTATGCATGGGCCTATATGGATGACATTATCATCCATAGCACTACATGGGCCCAGCACTTACCCAGAGTAGAGGCAGTCCTGTGCACTTTGAGGAAAGCGGGCCTGACTATTAATCCTGGGAAATGTCTTTTTGCTGGTAGGGAAGTCAAATACTTAGGCCACATGGTGGGAGGAGGAATGGTAAAGCCATTAGCCAGCAAAATTGAAAACGTGAAGAACTTTCCACGGCCTGTTAATAAACAGCAAATGTGGGGATTTCTGGGCTTAGTAGGATACTACCGCAGATTCATCCCGCGATTTGCGGAGGAAAGCGCTCCACTCACAGAGATGCTTAGGAAGAATGCCCCTAATAATATTAAAAGGACACCAGATGCTGAAAAGGTGTTCGTAGCATTAAAAGACAGGTTATGTAAGGCCCCAGTGCTCAGGGGGATTAACTTTGAATCACCGTTCCTTGTGCAGACAGACGCATCCGAGACGGGATTAGGGGCTATAATGTCACAGGTATTTGAAGGGGTTGAACACCCGGTAATGTATCTCAGTAGAAAATTGTCCAGAGCCAAACAAAAATATTCCACGGTGGAGCGAGAGTGTCTCGCGATTAAGTGGGCGATCGAGACTCTGAGATTTTACCTCAAGGGCCGTAAATTTTACTTAGTTATGGATCACACGCCATTGAAATGGCTACACCAAATGAGGAACAGTAATGCCAGGCTTACTAGGTGGCAATTAGCTCTACAAGCATACGACTTTGTCGTACAGCACAGAGCGAGTAAATTGCACAGTAATGCAGACGCTCTTTCCCAGATTACGTGCTGTCCGTCTCAGGCTCCGGCAGCCCATAATATTTTAAGGGGGGGATCTGTGACATAGTGGGTCCTTCCAGCCCGTTAGAAGAAGCTAAAAAGCAGGAAACAAGAGCAGTGCTGAGATGTAAACAAGAGCACATGGCTTCTGGTTACCACAGAAACCAAGCAAAAGGGAAAGGGATACGCCCGTGCTACCACTTAGAGAACGAGTCACAAGTTGATTCAGCATACCTGTTAGGGGGAGGAGTCAAGCTCTACTCTAGAATTCACTCTAATAAAGAGGTCACAGTGGAGTCTATGGAGTTAGGTGAGCCTAGGGAGTTAGGCAAAGGCAAAGGCAAAGGTGAGGTGGATCACGAAGGTAATGAGAGCTGCAGTGAAGAGAGCAGTGAAAGGAGAAGGACAGAGTCTCCGTGGAAGGGTGAAACGGAGCTTCCCTTCAGGAAGAGAACAGAAACCCCAAGGGAAGGATACAGCAAAGGCAGTCTGGATTACCTGCCATATTCTGGGGAGTACAGAAAAGAAAGAAAGCCAGGAAGGCAATTGAAAGCTTCTGTGCACAGTTCAGGTTGGGAACCTACAGCCAGTTCCAAGCCACAGAGAAAACCTCTACCAGCTAGGTTTAAAGGTAAGCCTAAAGGCTGGGGTGCTAATGATTACAGTGATTTCATTTACCCAGAGAGTTGGGGCTGTAAAGAGAAGGACTGTACTGAGAATGCTTATCTGAATCAGTATTTAATTCAGGAGTATCACAAGAAGCCTGGAGCAGTAAGGAAAGGCGTGCACCAGGGTTGCAGTTACAAACATTTCCTGTTACAGAGGAAGAGTTAATGGACAATGAGCCAGAGCATGTAAATAATAAGGAAGAAGTAATGGACTGTACGATAACTCTTTCTAATGAGATAATATCATTACGTTGAGTTCATGCTTTAAAGAGTAAGGCAGCATTGCTTGGAGTTAAAAGCATACAGCTGTGAAGAAACAGAACTGTTACTTTGAAATGCTGGAAATTAATGTGTTTATGCCGAAGTAAGCCTTTTTGTTGAAAACCTTTAATTTGTCCTTATACCAGAAAGTACCTGGTTTTGTGTTACCTTATTTCCTGGTTAAAAATCCAACCCCGGGAGGGGAAATAAATCCTTTGTTTGCTTGAACCACTTTTGAATCCACAACTGCTCCTCATTGGTCAGCGAAGGGACTACATCTCCCAAGAAGCTCTGCTTTAGGATTTGTGAAAGTAGCTGTTCAGTGGGGAAAAACCACTCGCTTAAACCCTACCTATTGATACTGGGGGGTTTTAAAGGAGAGTTGGTCACAGTACCTAGCAGTTTCCCCAAAAGACACAGGTTCCGCAATGCCTGTACTGGGTCAAGCATTGATATCCTGGGTCCCTTCTTAATAATGGTTTATGGACCTTTCCTCCAAGAACTTGTCCAAACCTTTTTAAAACCCAGCTACACATACAGCCTTTACTACATCCTCCGGTAACAAATTCCAGAGTTTGATTACACGTTGAGTGAAAAAATATTTTCTTTTATTAGTCTTAAATAGTTTACCCTGTAGCTTCATTGCATGTCCCCTAGTCTTTCTATATTCTGATAATGTAAACAATCGATCTACGTTTACCCGTTCCACTCCATTCATTAATTTATAGACTTCTATCATATCTCCCCTCAACCGTGTCTTTTCCAGGTTAAAGAGCCCTAACCTTTTTAGCCTTTCCTCATAGGGGTATCCTTCCATCCCCTTTACCATTTTGGTGGCTCTTCTCTGAACCTTTTCTAATAACTCTATATCCTTTTTAAGATACGGCGACCAGAATTGCCCACAATATTCAAGGTGCGGTCTCACCATGGAACGATATAGAGGCATTATAATATCCTTTGTTTTATTTTCCATTCCTTTCTTTATGATACCTAGCATTCTATTTGCTCTCTTGGCTGCCGCTGCACAATGGGCCGAGGGTTTTAACATGTTATCCACAATGACGCCTAAATCTTTTTCCTGGGTGGTGGGTCCTAATGTGGAACCTTGCATCGTGTAACCATAGTTTGGGTTGTTCTTCCCTAGGTGCATAACTTTGCACTTGTCCACATTAAATTTCATCTACCATTTTGATGCCCAGTCTTCTAATTTATCAAGATCCTCTTGCAATTTTCCACAATCCTCTTGGGTTTTAACATCTTTAAATAGTTTTGTGTCATCTGCAAATTTGATAACCACACTCGTTATTCCACTTTCCAGGTCATTTATGAATATGTCAAAAAGCAGCGGACCCAGCTGACCCCATCCCTGGGGTACACCACTATTCACCTTTCTCCATTGTGAAAATTGGCCATTTAGCCCAACCCTCTGCTTTCTATCTTTTAACCAGTTCTTGATCCACAGTAGTGCACTGCCTCCTATCCCATGACTCTTTAGTTCTGCCAAAAGTCTCTGATGAGGGACCTTGTCAAAGGCTTTCTGAAAGTCTAGATACACTATATCAACTGACTCACCTTTGTCCACCTGTTTATTCACACTTTCAAAAAAACATAACAGATTAGTAAGACAAGATCTTCCTTGTCTAAAGCCATGTTGGCTGTCTCCCATTAGGCCATGACTATCTACATGCTGAGTAATTTTATTCTTTATGATTGTTTCTACCATTTTTCCCGGTACTGACGTCAGGCTCACCAGTCTGTAGTTTCCCAGATCACCCTTGGAACCCTTTTTAAAAATTGGTGTTACATTGGCGATCCTCCAATCTTCAGATATTAGAGATGATTTTAATGATAGTTCACAGATTACTAATAGCTGGTCTGCAATCTCATATTTCAGTTCTTTCAACACCCTTGGATGTATACCATCCAGCCCAGGTGATTTGCTACTCTTCAGTTTATCTAATAGTTTTAATACATCTTCACGATGTATCGATATTTCCTTCAATTCTTCCGCACCTTTAAATACCACTTCAGTCATGGGTAACTGTCACCACACCCCCTGCTGGTAGCTTGTTGAAGGGACAAGGTGAACATTTTAATTATTTTGTAGAAGTAGGAAGCCTTTTTGGACCAGAGGGATCATGGTCCTTGTAGTCCTTCTTCTTAAAGAAATGAGTTGTGTACGCCTTGTGTAGGGTCAAACAAAAAGGCTTTTATTCCCCTTTAGCACTAATGTTCGCTAAGAAACCAAAAAGAAGAATTTACCTTATTTTCAGGTTTATGCCAAAGTAATTACAGAGCAAGAAAACTGTTATGAGAGCTTCACAGTTCCTTGTAAAAGTACACAGGGTTTTCAACACTGTAGTAAAACAAATAAACAAGCTCTTCTTTAGCTCAGCACAGACAAAAGATATTGTTAAAGCATGTTCTGGTAATTACAGCTCTGGGAGAGACTCTAGGTTTTCAGCAATACACATCGAACAGTCCATTTGTTCTTCAGGTATCAACGGCTCGGGTTCCCCAAGCTCAATCTGCATGGGTTCCAGCTCAGCAGTGGTTTGTTCTACACCTGAGCTTTCCCTGGCTGAAATAGTTTGCAGTTCAGAAGTTCTCTTCCCTAGTTTCCAGCCTGGCAGTTCTGGGTTTTGCAAACAAATGGGAGGAGTGGTCTAGTGGTTAGGACAAGGTACTTCAGGCCGGAGAGCCGGGGGTTCAAGTCCCACCTGAGGACAGCAATCTCAGGCCAGAAGGACTGGGATTTCTAGTCCTATAGGCACTCCTTGTGGTCTTGGGCAAGCCACTTAACCCTCCATTGCCCATGTTCCCTGTAAGTATTAGCGTATGTGTCTCATATCCCCTCATGTTAAATGTATCCCCCCAATTGACCGCTTTGACCCGGTAAAAAGCGGGATATAAATACAGCTAAATAAATAAAATAAAATAAATAAGTGGTATGTCTTGTTCCTATGCTTCTTTGTAGTGGTTTCCAAAACTTCTGCCAGCTTTCTTTCCTCTCAGTATTGCTATCTGAGTTATAGGTCTTTCTAGGACCTGGCTTCTTTGTGAGAAATAAAGTATCACTGTACCTTGGCTCCTTGAAGTCTGTGCCACTGGTATTCCCCCTACCAGGCACCCTCCTTCTGATACCGTCTTCTCTGAAGACTGTTTCTTGGAGTTCTCTGGGCTGGGCTTGTCTTCCCTGGAGCTTAGCACTGCCACATAAGGATTCCAAGCTCCTCTGCCTTGCAATAAAGGAGGCTCCTCTATCGGGTCCTTTCTTACCAGTATCCTTGGGTTCCTTTCCAGATCCTTTCTCAGAGCTTCTCTCTATGCGTAGGCCTTTCTCTAGGCATGGCTCTCTCTCTAGCCGTGGCTCTCTCTCTTGCCGTGGTTCTCTCCCTTGCCGAGGCTCTCTCTGCTTCCTTCCTGCAGAGCCCTGCTTATAAAGCCCTTTTTCCCTTGAGTTTTCTGACCCTCTCCTCAGGTGCACCTGATTAGCTTCTGCTTCATCAGTACCTGGTGTGTCAGCTCAGCATCTGCAGGCTCGTGCCTGCCCCCTCTAGCAGTCCTGCTAGGTAATTGCACCCTCTGCAAGTCAGTTGCTTTATGAAAAACAGCGTTTTTTTCTAAATTCATAGCTTCACTAGCTTCAGCTCTATCACAGTAACATCCCTACATCTTCCTCAGTAAAGACCGAAGCAAAGAATTCATTCAGTCTCTCCGCTATCGCCTTGTCGCCTCTTAGTGCCCCTTAACCCCTCTATCATCTAATGGACCAACTGACTCTCTCCCAGGTTTTTTGCTATGAATGTACTTGAAAAAATCTTTATTTCGCGTTTTTGCTTCCACAGCAAGCTTCTTCTGAAATTCTCCCTTTGCCTGTTTTATCAATGCCTTGCATTTGACTTGCCAGTGCTTGTGCTGTTTCCAGGTTTCGTCGTTTGGCTCTTTTTTCCATTTCCTGAAAGATGCTTTTTTGGCAACAACAGCCTCTCTGACCTCAACTTTAAACCATGCTGGCAGTTTTTTGGACTTCCTTCCACTTTTCTTAAAGTGTGGAATACAGCTGGTCTGGGCTTCCAAGATAGTATTTTCAACAACACCCAAGCTTGATGTAAGTCTTTAACCTTTGCAACTGCTCCTTTTAGTTTTTTCTTAACTATTTTCCTCATTTTATCATAGTCTCCCTTTCGAAAGTTAAAAGGTAGTACTGTGGATTTCCGTACTATCCCTCCTCCACTAATTAAATCAAAGGCGATCATGCTATGATCACTATTGCCAAGTGGCCCCAACACCCTTATCTCTTGCACTAGATCTGGTGTTCCACTAAGGACTAGGTCTAATATGGCTTCCCCTCTGGTCGGTTCATGAACCAGCTGCTCCAAGAAGCTGTCATTTATGTCATCTAGGAACTTTATCTCCCTAGCATGTCCTGCCGTGACACTGACCCAGTCGATACCGGGTTAATTGAAATCACCCAGTATTATTATTACTGCGCTGTAACTTTTATTAGCTTCCTTGATTTCTTTGAGAATTTCATCATCCATTTGTTCATTCTGGCCCGGTGGTTGATAGTACACCCCCACTGCCATCGCCTTCCCCTTTTTACATGGAATTTCAATCCATAGAGATTCTACAGCAAATTTTGTTTCCTACAAAATTTTAATCCTTTCTGACTCAATGCCCTCTCTAACATAGAGCGCAACCCCTCCACCAATTTGATCAGCTCTATCATTACGATACAGTTTGTACCCAGGTATCACAGTGTCCCATTGGTTGTCCTCCTTCCACCATGTCTCTGATATTCCAATCATATCTAACCTCTCATTTAGTGCTATATATTCTAACTCTCCCATCTTATTTTTTAGACTTCTAGCATTTGCATACAAGCATTTTAGAGACTGTATTTTATTCATATTAATTTGGCTATTGGTAGACATGGGTAATTTGGGATCTTTAAGCTCTGTCTGCTCCATACTCGAGGGCATTTGGGCTACTTTACTCTTTTTTGGAACCTCTCTGCTTTTGGTAGTATCCTTCAAGGATACATTCTTCCGAACCATCCGCTCTTGGGTGACTGTCGGCTTTCCCCTATTATCTAGTTTAAAAGCTGCTCTATCTCCTTTTTAAAGGTTAATGCCAGCAGCCTGGTTCCATCCCGGTTAAGGTGAAGTCCATCCCTTCGGAAGAGCCCCTCCTTTCCCCAGAATGTTCCCCAGTTCCTAACAAATCCAAACCCCTCATCTCTGCACCATTGTCTCATCCACGCATTGAGACTCCGGAGCTCTGCCTGCCTTTTGGGTCCTGCAAGTGGAATGGGAAGCATTTCAGAGAACGCTACCCTGGAAGTTCTGGATTTCAACTTCCTACCTAAAAGCCTAAATTTAGCCTTCAGAACCTCCCTACCACATTTTCCTATGTCATTGGTACTGACATGTACCAAGACAGCAGACTCCTCCCCAGCACTATCTAAGACCTTATTTATTTTTTATTTATTTATTTTATTTAACATTTTCTTATATACCGCACTATTCATCACCAGTACGGTTTACATTGAACAACAATATACCTGTCAATACATGACTGATCTAGGTTTACAGATAACAGGGAAGATAAACTGGGTGTGAACTGGGGGTAACTATCTACATAATTATACAAATTATATATACATTGAATAGGTTACATCAAGATTTGATATTTGACAAGAATACAGTGTTTTCACATTTTGATCCTTTGTTCTGGATTGTTGTTATGTGTAGGAGTTATCTGAGTGAGGCGGGAGCCGGTTCTATTGTGTGTATGGTAGCCTGAAATGCAAAGTGAATAAATAGTGCTTGATGGACTTTCTAAATTGGGTGATATCACTGATTGATCTGATGTTTGGAGGTAGTTTGTTCCAGCACTTGGGAGCATAGGACACAAAAGCTCTGTTAGTAGTTTGTTGTGTCCATTTTGTGGAGATACTAGGAGTAACTAGTGTGTTTTCTGCTACTAGTCTCCTGGGTCTGTTGTTTGGTGTGTGGGTGATGAGCTTTGAGATCGATGCAGGAGATAATTTATTAATAGCCTTGAATGTGATGGGGAGGGTTTTGTATATTATTCTGCAGTTTATCGGGAGCCAGTGCAGATCGATCAGTATTGGTGTTATATGATCTCTTATAGAAGCTCCAGATAAGATGCGGGCTGCCGCGTTCATCGCCAGTTGAAGTAGATTTAGTGTATTCTTGGGGAGGCCATGAAGGATGATATTCGCATAGTCGAAATGCGGTGTGACTATTGCTTGGAAAACTGTACGGAAGTCCTTGGTCTCCATCATTGGTTTCAGGTGGCGCAGTGTTTTTAGTTTGTAGTAAATTGACCTTACTGTGTTCTTTATGTGCTCTTTAAGATTGAGTTGTTGATCGAGTATCACACCGAGGTACTTTATGGAGGCCTTAATTGGGAGTTCTGCATCTCTTACTATGAGGGTGGTTGGCGGAGAAAATTGCTTGTTTCTTGTGGCTATGAGTACTTCGGTTTTCTTGAAGTTTATTCTCATGTTCTGATTGAGAAGCCAGTCGGTTATTGCATTGAAACAGTTGATTAGTGGAGAGTAGTCAGGATTTGATATGTTGATCGGTGTGAATATTAGCACGTCATCTGCGTATAATAGGCAAGATATACCGAAATCTCTGGTGATTTGGCAGATTGGGTGCATGTATATATTAAAAAGCAGCGCAGATAGAGATGAGCCTTGAGGTACTCCCTGTTTCTGTTTGAAGGGTTCAGATGTAATGTTGCCTGTACGGACCTGTTGCCATCACTCATCTAAGTAAGATTTGCACCAGTTCCAGGCTTGGTTACAGATGCCTTTTTTGTGAAGTCTAGCTAGCATAATCTTATGGTCGACTGAGTCGAATGCCGCTGATATGTCCAGAAAAATCTTTGCAATGGCCATGTGAATGTTGTCAATCCCACAGATGAGTTTGTTAAGTAGTGAAGTCATGAGTGTTTCTGTTCCGTGAGCTTCTCGGAAACCGTGTTGGCATGGGTCCAAAGGGGCTGCTGTGTCAATGTGGTGTTGGATCTGCCTCTGAGTTTCCTTTTCAAGTATCTTGGCTAGGTAGGGAATGCTGGAGATTGGGCGGTAGGACTCTTCCTTCGTTGGGTCCATCTGGTTGTTTTTTAGCAGAGGGCGAATTGATGTTTGTTTAAGGGCGGTAGGGAAGATCCCAGTTAGATAGGAGATATTTGCGATCTTAGCTATGTAAGGGCTAAGCTCGGCACGTAAGGTTTTGATCCAGTGTGCTGGACATGGGTCATTTGGTGCCGTGGTGGTGTTTATGGTAGCGATAATTTCTTATATGGTTTTTTCTTGATGGTGGTGAGAATTTATCGAGTGATGCTTGAGCTTGCGGGAGTTGGATTAGTATTTGTGATGGCGCTGTGTTCGCCTTGACCATTTTGGCTTGGATGAAATTAGCATATAGTTGTGGTTGTATGGATTCTTGATGCGGTGGCGATGGATCTTTGGTTAATGTTTTTACTAAATTGAAGAGATCACGTGGTCTGTTTAGTGATTTGCTGAGAAGATTGGAGTGGAATTCTTTCCTTGTAGTCCAAGTTAATTCGCGATGCTTTTTGAGGTGGGTAAGATACTCTTCTTGAACCTGGCTGTTGTGGGTGTGTCTCCATTTTCTTTCTAACTTCCTCAGTTGGAGTAGCGATGTACGTAGTTCTGGAGAGAGAGAACCAAGGGGCATCCTGTTTTTTATTGGAGCGATTCCTGGGTGGGAGCTTCTTGTTCATGCTTGGTTGATGGGCATACTGATAGAGAATGTCGTTCCAGTTAGAGATCAACTCGTTCAGATTGTCCGTTGACTTGGATAGTTTTGGCAACGCTTGTTTAGTGAAGGTCTCTGTGTCTAACGGTTTTAAATCGCCCTGCGCTTGTTGTTGAGGTGACTGGCTGGGCGAGTGTGTTTGAATTTGTTGGAATCTGGAATAAGAGCAGGCTATGGTCTGACCAAGGGACTGGGATAATAGATGGTTTGGTGTAATTATTTAAGCTCGAGACTGCTGATGGAACGAATATCAAATCGAGGATGTTCCCTTGATTGTGTGTGGGGTTGTGCACGATTTGTTTGTATCCAAGGTCTGTCATTGCATCGAGGAATGTACTGGATAAGTCGTGATGTAGAGAGGCAAGGTTAAAATCACCTAACAACCAGTTTGGTTTGTTGGGGTTGTTAGGATTGCAGGCCAAGTTTATTATATCTGAGAGATCTTCTGATACTGCGTTTGGTGCTGAATAGATGAGATTGATAGAGTTGCTTCTATTTGCGATAGTTATAGTGTCTAGATGCTGGGAGCTCCTGGCTAGGGACACTCGGTATTGCAACTCGGACTTTGCTATTATGAAGACTCCTCCACCTCTTCTATTATCTCTGTTACAAGCGAAGAGTGAGAAATTGGGGGGCGTGATTTGGTTAATTAGGACAGTGTCTGAGTCAGAGAGCCATGACTCAGTGACCATTAGGAGGTCTAGATTGTAGTTGGATATTAGGTCTGTGATGGCTGGCCATTTGTTGCGCACAGACCGTGCGTTGATGAGTGCACATCTAAGCTCGTGTTGCAGGTCGTCTTTGTTGATCTTTTTGTTAGTAATGGTCTCCAGTGTTATGTAGAGCAGGCGTGATTGTCTCTTGTATTGAAGGTTTGGGTAAGGTTGATAATAATTGTAGTGATGTTTTCTATTTGATCCTAGGAGTGCTGGGATAGGGTTATGATCATGTATGTATGAAACAGAGTCATGAATGGTCATGGCAATAGTATAGAGAAAAACGAGCGTTAGGGTTGAGGTAGTCATGATTATCTTTTGGTGTTATTCCTGTTAGGTCACGGTATAAGGGCACTTCGAATGGTCTTCAGGCGAGGCCCGCCAGGCGCGGGTATGTCTGCTGGCGCTCTCTTTAAGCGATGGCTGCTCGGCCCCGATTGGGCAGAGCAGGCTGTGGTAGGGAGGATTGTTGCTCTGATACTTGGATGCTAAAGGCAGCAGTACAATTGAATGCTGTTGGTATCAGAATACTTGAATGTTCTAGGCAATAGTAAAGTTGAATGCTATTGGTAATAAAATGATTGGGGCTACTGGCAACAGTACTAATTGAGTGCTACTGGTAACAACTTTACTTGAATGCTATGGCAACAGTACTAATTGAGTGCTATGGCAATAGTAAATACTTGGATGCTACTGGCAACAGTAATAATTGAATGTTATGGCAACAGTAATGATTGAATGCTATGGCAATAGAAATACTTGGATGCTACTGGCAACAATAATAATTGAGTGCCACAGTGATGATGAAAGTAGTTATGAGGTATGGTACATTCAAATGATTAGTCTGTATACTTGCTGTGGTTGAGAGTTGTGTAGAGAGGCCTGAGTTCACGCCTGAGTTCAGTTGTTGGCAGAGCGTTGGTTTCTTGGTCAGGCGGCAGGGGGTTGATTGAAGCAGGCGTCGGGTCACCGGTGAGCTGGTGTGGAATCTGTCGTGTCGCCTATCGTGCCTCGCCTAAGGGCCACGCCAAAGGGCCCTCTGGCGAGGCCCTCAGGCGCGGGCCCGCCAGTCGCGGGCGTGCCTGCTGGTGCGTAGTTTAAAATGCAGTTTCTGTGCCCCGATTGGGCCGCGGTGATCGGCAGGCCCCTCCTGCTGCTGGTGGCTCGATCCCTGGGAAGGGGAGAGCTGCTGGTGGTGGTGGGGGCTCTGGATGGTCGGCGCCTGCTGGCGCGAAGTTTAAAATGCAGTTTCTGTGCCTCGATTGGGCCGCGGTGATCGGCAGGCCCCTCCTGCTGCCGGTGGCTCGATCCCCGGGAAGGGGAGAGCTGCTGGTGGTGGTGGGGGCTCTGGATGGTCGGCGCCTGCTGGCGCGAAGTTTAAAATGCAGTTGCTGTGCCCCGATTGGGCCGCGGTGATCGGCAGGCCCCTCCTGCTGCCGGTGGCTCGATCCCCGGGAAGGGGAGAGCTGCTGGTGGTGGTGGTGGCTCTGGATGGTCGGCGCCTGCTGGCGCGAAGTTTAAAATGCAGTTGCTGTGCCCTGATTGGGCCGCGGTGATCGGCAGGCCCCTCCTGCTGCCGGTGGCTCGATCCCCGGGAAGGGGAGAGCTGCTGGTGGTGGTGGGGGCTCTGGATGGTCGGCGCCTGCTAGCGCGAAGTTTAAAATGCAGTTGCTGTGCCCCGATTGGGCCGCGGTGATCGGCAGGCCCCTCCTGCTGCCGGTGGCTCGATCCCCGGGAAGGGGAGAGCTGCTGGTGGTGGTGGGGGCTCTGGATCTAGGTGGCGCGTGAGGTCTGCTACCTTCGCACCAGGCAGGCATGTTACCAGGCGATCCTCACGTCCACCAGCCACCCAGCTAGCTACATGCCTAATGATCGAATCACCAACTATAATGACTGTCGTAACCCTTCCCTCATGGGCACATGGCCCTGGAGAAACCTCCTTGGTGCGAGAGGGTTTTACATCACCTGGAGGACAGGTCCTAGTTACAGGATCACTTCCTGCCACACCAGGGTGATGCTCTCCTGTCACGTGACCTCTCTTCTCCATGGCAACAGGGATGCTGCCAGAATGAAGGTGGGACTTCAGGACTATATCCCTGTAGGTCTCGTCTATGTACCTCTCTATCTGTCTTATGTTTTCCAAGTCTGCTACTCTAGCCTCTAGAGAATGGACTCGTTCCCTGAGAGCAAAGAGCTCCTTGCACCTAGTGCACACATAAGACCTCCCACCAACAGAAAATTATACATGTGACACTCAATGCATAAGACTGGAAAGCCCCCATCTCGCTGCTAGACTGCTGTCTGCATTTTAGTTTTAAGTTTTTGTTTAGATCTTTCAGTTCTTTACTTACTAAGTGTTGCCAATAAAACTGTACCTAATACGTTTAATATACCTTGTTCACCTGAAGCTTAATTAATCTCAGGTCCTTAGTGTATGACTGATTTGGGTAACGAGCTGCACCTGAGAGCACCTCCTGTCTGTTAAAATGTGTAAGTACCTATAAAGCTACGATTATCCCAGGGGTGGGTGGGTGTGGGGAGGGAGGGAAGGAAATAATACTTATTAAAAGAGGGCTGCTACACAGTACCCTGTCCTGTGCTGCTGAGGTAAGCTATATTCTTATTTGATTTAAATTATAGCTCTTTGCTGCTGCTAGGCTCTAACTTATTATGAAATTTAAACTACAGGCTCTCTGCTGGGTTCTAAATTTAACCAGAAAGCTCTCTTCTGTGTTTTAAATTTAAACTAAATGTACTTTGCTGATGCTAGGCCCTGAATGACTATTAAATTTAAACTACAAGCTCTCTGCTGGGTATAAAATTTAACCAAAAAGCTCTCTTCTGTGTTTTAAATGTAAACTTAAACTGCTGCTACTAGGCCCTGACTGATTTAACAAAAAATAGTGGGTTCACAGATTAATTAGCTTTAATAAAAAGAATTCCTTTCAGAAAATTCCCAGACGTATATACTCACAATTACAGATCTCTCTCCAGAAGTACCAGTCCCCTTTTCTAGTCTTTCAATCTTGCCTCGAGGTACCTGCAGCAACCATACCAGGTCCCATGGGCGTCCTCACACCTGCTCCTAATCAAGGGGAGAATAATCTGAGGACTACACCACCCAATCCCAAAGCAGGGGAAGCTCAAGGCAATCTGCTGCCTGAGGCGAAGTATGAAATGGCGCTCCCCCCACCACACCTTAGAGGGGGTGGGGCTTTTTCAGAAATCCAGTCAGAGACTGAATCAAACCAAAATGCCAATTAGATTATATGGAGGAAATGCAAGATGTTTGCAAACAGGGCCGTATCGAGCTGTATTCACGCACTGTGCAACTTGCAGCTCGGGTGCATGCCCCCCTCTCCCCCCGTACCTCCGTCCAGCTCTGCCCGCTCTTTCCCTGCTGCTGCCACCCTCTGTTTTTTTCATGGCGGCGCCAGTAGCAGGGAAAGAGTAGGCAGTGCTGGATGGAGGTATGGGGAGGAGGAGGGAGGCATGCGCCCGATCTGAAAGGCGCCAGCACTTTAAGCAGATCTGTCCCTCCCTACTCTGACATCACTTAAAGTGCTGTGAAAAGGCTTGGGGAGCGCATTTCGGCTGCCTGTTATTCTCCTGCCAGTGGTGGCAGGGCAACAGCAGACAGCCGAAATGCGCCCCCCAAGCCTTTCTGCCCTGTGCGGCTGCACCGCTTGCACAGGTCTAGGTACGGTCCCGTTTGCACACCAAGGAACTAAAAGACAGCAAGAACCAACAGCACAGTTTATAAAACTAAATTATAACTCTTTTTTTTGTTGTTGTTATAAACTGGTTCTTGCTTTTTCTTTTTCAACATATATTTTGCATCAACAGTAGGTGCAGAGCAGAACCAGGACAGAACCCCGGGCTGCCACCGATTTTAATAAAAAACATCAGATGGACTAATGCCACTATTGCATCAACGGCCTTTACTTAGCTTTTGAATTATTAATAATAGACTTGTTCAGTGATTTGAATTGTAATGTTATATTCAATATATTTCAAAGCTGATTCTCAAAAGAGGCTCTTCTAAAAACTTAAAAAAAGGAGGGGCTGGACTTCAAGCCTAAACCCATAAACTGTTCAACTTCTCAATGGCATCCAACTCCGTCCTGTTTTCTTCTTGAAATACCAGTAAATTGAGATCAGTAAATATAAATAACTAGTAGAGATATAGTGCTTAGCTTAAAGTGGTGAACTTGCAACTTATATCTTGCATCTTTCTCCCATGCATTGCATTATTCTTAGAGGGCAAGTTCACAATTTCCAACACGATCCGCTTGACGCTGCCAAGCGCGCTACTCATAGCGTTTCACCCATTAAGGTTTCTTCAGGGGGAGCAATAAAGCAGCATGGTAAGCCAGCTCAAACATTGCTTCGTGTAGCAAACATGTCTTTCTTCCAACAGCGGTGTATCATGTCAAGGAAGTTACATTTGACTTTCGAGTTTTCTTACAGAGTATTATAACACATTAGTGATATTGTGAACTAATACAAAACCCTACAACAAAGAGAAAACCTACCATACCATATCAGCGCAAACTTCAAGAACTCACATAAGGAGCCCATCCAAAAAAAGCATCACTGTAAATACTACAGTGGGCCCTGGAACATCCATACACCTATTTGAAAAGCTGTACAAGTCAAATTACAACAGTACAGTATAGATCTTTATATACAAACTCCATGTTAACAGAACACCTGACCTCAGTCACACATTCACAACATCGACCCTCACCAAGTAAAGAATAAGTAACCACAATCTAAAGTAAAAATAAAAATATGTAGACAAAATTTAAATTGAAACCCCAAGAAGCCAGAGTCCACATGCAGTGCACATCAGATAAATAAGACATGGAATTCCCCAATACTGTGTAAAATATAAAAATAGCACAAAGTCCAAACATTATAATTAAATATTTTTCTACCTTTGTTGTCTGACCATTTTATTCTCTGATCATGCTGGTCCCGATCTGAGGCTTCTGCTTTCCTGTCTTCTCTTAGCTCTCTTTCTGTGGTCTATGGTCCATGGTCCATCTGCCATTTCTTAAGTCTTCTTTTGTTTTCTTCACTTCCTTCCAGCAGCCCATTTCCAGTTCCAGTAACCCTCCCCAGTATCAGCCCTCTTTCCAGTCCTTCCCTCCCAGTACCTTCCAATGTCAACCGCCTTGCATTCCCACGACTGCCACTGGTGTCCATTCCCTTCCAGGCCCCTCCTTCCTCACTGTCCAGCCCCTTCTAGTCCAAATACCATCCCAGGTATCCACTCCACTCTCACGTCCACTCACGTCCATCCCAGGTATCCACTCCACTCTCACGTCCATCCCAGGTATCACGTCCACTCTCAGTGTCACACCCCCAGTCAGCTCCCTTCCAGTTGCCCTACCCTCTGTCCATCCCCCTTCCAGTGCCATCTGCATGTCAGCTCCCTTCCAGCCTCCTCCCCATTACTCAACCACCTCCACTCCCATCCCCAAGTGTCAGCTCCCTTCCAGTCCCCCTTCAGTACATCCCAGGTGTCAGCTCCTTTCCAGCCCCCTCCTTCCTCCATGTCAGCTCCCTTCCTGCCCCCTCCTTCTGGCAGACCCTCTCATTATCCACTCCCTTCCAGTCCTATTCTACCATCCTCCTGCATCAGCCCATTTGTTGTCCTTGCCCCTAGTTTTCTTCCAGGGCCAGCAGCACTACCCTCCCCTCCCCCATTAGCCCATTTTCAGTCCCAGCCCATTTCCAGTCTTATCCCCCTTATCAGCCCAATCTAGTCCTAGCCCTCCAATTAGCCCATTACCAGTCCTAGCTCATTTCCAGTGCTAACCCCCCATCTGCCCATTACCAGTCCTAACCCCCCAATAATTCCATTTCTAGTCCTAGCCCCCCAATCAGCCCATTTCCTGTCCTAGCCCCCCTAATCAGCCCATTTCTAGGCCTAACCCCAACAAGCAGCCCATTACCAGTCCCAGCCCCCCCAATCAGCCCATTTCCAGTTCTAACCCCCCATCAGCCCATTTCCAGTCCTAGCCACCCCCAATAGCCCATTACCAATCCTAGCCTCCCTCCCAATCAGCCCATTTCCAGTTCTAACCCCCCATCAGCCCATTTCTGGTCCTAGCCCCTCCCATAGCCCATTACCAGTCCTAACCCCCCCATCAGCCCACTTCCAGTCCTAGCCCCCCATAGCCCTTTACAGTCCTAACCCCCCATCAGCCCAATTCCAGTCCTAGCCCCCCCCCATAGCCCATTACCAGTCCTACCCCCATCAGCCCACTTCCAGTCCTAGCCCTCCCCCACCACCCCAGGGAAATTGAAAAAATAAAACCTGGCTGCTGAAGCTGAAGCTGCTGCCGTTGCTGCTGCCACCACGGCAGCAGCAGAATGAAGTGCCCCGTGGCCGCAGCCTCCCCGGCAGAGCCCTCCTATTTCCTTCAATGCCGGCTTTTCTGAACTGCGAAGGAAGAGTTTCCCTTTCTCGCGGCTCTGTTAAGCCTGCCGGCGCTGATGGGAAATAGGCATTTCCTGTTTCCCATCAGCGCTGGTGGGCTCAATTAACAGAGCCGCAAAAAAAGGAAACTCTCCTTCGTGGCTCTGAAAAGCCAGTGCTGAGGGAAATAGGAGGGCTTTGCCACAGGGCACTTCACTCTGCTGCTGCTATGGTGGCAGCAGCAGCGGCAGCAGCTCCTCTCATCTGGGTTTTTTTTTTTTTTGAAGGCCGAGTGAGGCGGGCTTTTTGGGGGCAATTTTTGCCACCCCCAAAATGTTGCCGCCTGAGGCCACCGCCTCACTCGACCTCATTATAGAGCTGCCCCTGCCCGTAAGTGCCTGATGAGGACTCACTATGTTATATAGATGCATGTCTGGCAGCCCTGCACCACACCGAGGCCAACCCTCCACAAGACAATGCAGGGGGACCCGCGTTCTATGACCCACCCACAGAAAAGCAGAAACAAGACAGCCCAAAGCCTGAATGTCGTGAGCCAACACATAGAAGTGATGGAGTTGCAAAACATTTAGATCCCGATTCCATCCTGGATGTACAGGCCCTCTATGCCCCGGGTTGGAACCGAACACAAAGAGGGCATCGCAATTCTGATCCCGCGGGTCATGTCTAGCCTGTGGGATCAGAATCGTGAATGGACCTGTATGTGCAGGCTGGGACCACAATTCAGCCTGGCCTGTATGTACCTCAGTCTGGGCCTCAGTCTGGGCTTTACAATGGAGCCGCGGCACCATGGTGTCCGGTTGCTATGGCACAACAGCTCCATTGTAAAGCCGCAACCCCTGCCTGCTGGCTCCTGAACTGCTTTCATGCAGCCCAACCCCCGATCTGGCCTCCCAAGGCCAGGGTCAGGCTGCGGAGAATGGTCTTTGCTCCCTCCCACCACTTTGCAGCTCCGGGCCTGCCATCCACTGCTTGATCGGGGACTTATTTCACCTCAGATGTGGAATAAGTTACCTGTCCAAGCCATCAGCCCCAAACGTACAGGACTGACATTGGAATCACCCACTACCCATTCTAACACCGCCCCCGATCCACCCCTTTCCTGCCCCTGTCTAACTTCCCCGTTCAACAAGCAGGGAAGTTCGGAGTGATTATTGGGGGCAAAGAATGACCCCCATAGCCACTAAGGGAACAAAACCATCTTATATAAACTGACCTGACCCATTAGTGACAGGGGATAAGTCGCCCAGGTTCCCAAAATCGCTTTTGTGTGCTCAAACAACGGTCAGACATTACGGTCATATATCTCACTCGGGTCCCCTGTAATCTGCACCCCCCAGTAACAAAATGACCCTAAAGTCCAACATAAGAGAAAATCCCCCCTCCAATCCCACTGCAGTCGATCATCCTCAGAACAACTCAATTTAAAGCCAGACAGTGCTCCATAGGTCATAATTTCTCTCAAAACATACTGGCAGGGAGGCCTCAGGGTTAACTACATGTACCAGGAGATCATCTGCAAACACCACCACTTTGAATTCCTGGTCCCACAACTGCACCTCCCGAATCTCTGCACAGGTCTGAAGGCACCGCAACAGTGGATTTAAACTTAAAATGAAAAGCAAGGGAGATAAGGGAAAGCCCTGCCAAATATCATGGGGGAGCACAAACTAGTCTGTGACCATCCCGTTCACCAAAACCACTGCAGTGGGTCCACTGCACAAAGCCCTCACCACCCTACGGAAAAGTTCCCCAAACCCATAAAATTTCAAAGCTGAAAATAAAAACTCCAAATTCACGCTATCAAAGGCTTTCTCTGGATCAAAACTAATTAATAATGAAAGGGTGGAGAGAGCTCACAGCCACTCTAAGGATGTAAATACCCACCGTAAGTGTTGCACACCATAACGGCCCCACACAAACCCAACCTGGTGTTCCAAGATAAGATCAGGTATGTGCACCTCTAAGCAATCTGCCAGGATTTTGGAATAAAGCTTGTCATCACTATTCAATAAAATGATGGGATGATAAGAGGCCACATCCAAAGGGTACGTCCCAGGTTTCAAAATCAACACAATATGAGTCGCGGTCATTGTTGGCACCATCGGACCCATCTGTATCAACCGATTGTACAATTGTTGTAATATGAGAGAAAGCTCACCCCCCCCCAGGATCTTGTAAAATTCCCCACTGTAGCCATCTGGACCCGGAGCCTTACAGCGCGGAGTCTTGATCACCTGCACCACTTTCTCTAGGGTGATAGGGGCGTCCAAGCATTGGCGAGCTTCCATACTAAGACAGGGAAGTTCCCGATCCTGAAGCTACTCCCCCCCCCCCCCCCCGCTCTCCTCCTCCCTCGACGGGTCATGCAAGTGCTCTAGGAATCTCCCAAACGTCTGCCCAATCTCACTCTCGGAGTTCACAATCTCTCCAGACTGCCAATGTAGTGTAGCTGGATTTATAAGAACATAAGATATGCCATACTGGGTCAGACCAAGGTCCATCAAGCCCAATATCCTGTTTCCAACAGTGGCCAATCTAGGTCATACGTACCTAGCAGTTTCCCCAAAAGACACAGGTTCCACAATGCTTGTACTGGGTCAAGCATTGATATCCTGGGTTCCTTCTTAATAATGGTATATGGACCTTTCCTCCAGGAACTTGTCCAAATCTTTTTTAAACCCAGCTACACTAACAGCCTTTACTACATCCTCCGGTAACAAATTCCAGAGTTTGATTACACGTTGAGTGAAAAAATATTTTCTTTTATTAGTCTTAAATAGTTTACCCTGTAGCTTCATTGCATGTCCCCTAGTCTTTCTATATTCTGATAACGTAAACAATCGATCTACGTTTACCCGTTCCACTCCGTTCATTAATTTATAGATTTCTATCATATCTCCCCTCAGGCATCTCTTTTCCAGGTTAAAGAGCCCTAACCTTTTTAACCTTTCTTCATAGGAGTATCCTTCCATCCCCTTTACCATTTTGGTGGCTCTTCTCTGAACCTTTTCTAATAACGCTATATCCTTTTTTAAGATACGGCGACCAGAATTGCACACAATATTCAAGGTGCGATCTCACCATGGAACGATATAGAGACATTATAATATCTTTTGTTTTATTTTTTGTTTTATTTTCCATTTAAAACAGGTTTGGATGAGTTCCTGGAGAAAAAGTCCATAAACCATTATTCAAGTGGACTGGGGAAAGTCCACTGCTTATCCTTAGATGGAATCTGTGTACCTTTTTGGGAACCTGACAGTACTTATGATCTAACACAATAAGTAATTGGCCTTCCGATTTTGAACGATTAATGATATACTCTGTGAATTTATGTCGTTCACTATTAACACTATGAGGATCAGAGGTAACACCAGAGGTCTCAGTTTTAAAAGCGCACCGCTACTGAGACTCACGTCTACCTGCAGCAAGGTGCTTTGTAACATCAACGACCTCAAAAATCAACAAAGCAGGTATCTAGTTGTATCATAACTCTTCAGTTTCCAGTAAAACTTTAATAATAGCTGTAGACTTAACTTTAATGACTAGATATGCCCATGCTTCACATTGATCCCATCTTATGATCTGGCTTAGCCAATATTGGAAACAGGGTACTGGGCTTGGTGGACCTTTGGTCTGACCCAGTATGGCACTGGCATATCTTACGTTCTTATATAAAGCTTGCAGTGCCATGGAAATCATTCTAATTTACTACAAGGGCCCCTTATTGTATTCTCAGTGGCTCCTTGGTCTTTTGGCAGATTTTGTGGTCCATCGTTATGTGCTTGCTAATGGAGGGAGATTGCTTTACTCTTAATGAGATCTATAACCTAATTAGTGCAATATAATAGAAACATAGAAACAAGACAGCAGAAAAAGACCACATGGCCTATCTAGTCTGCTCTTCCATATCAACCACTACAATAATTCCCTTTTTTCCTTTAGAGATCCTCTCTGTTTGTCCCATGCTTCTTTGAAGTCAGATACTGTCCTCATCTCTACCACCTCCACTGGGAGACTATTCCATGCATCTACTCCTCTTTCCGTAAAGAAATATCTCTGCATATCACTCCTGAATCTATCCCCTTTCACCTTCATCCCATGTCCCCTCGTAGCACAACTTGCTTTCAATTGAAAGAGGCTCTCCCCCTGTGCATTTATGCCACGGAAGTATTTAAACATCTCAATCATATCACTTCTATCCTGCCTTTCCTCTAAAGCAAGGGTCTCAAACTCAAATTGCTTTGAGGGCCAAATGAGGACTTGTAAAATAACCCGGGGGCCGCATAAGACGCGGGGCCTCATTTGCATAAGTGGCCTCATTTGCTTAAATATTTGCGTAATGTTACCATACCCTAACTTTTAGTAAACATGCCTCTTAATGAAAGTATGGATAAAGAAAGACTAAAAGATTTCTACATTGCTATAATCCAGTGCCAACCGCCAGGCACATTAGGAACTACTACAAACAAACACTGCCCATTTAGAACCCATAGCAAACCCGCCATATCCTAACAGCACTACCAGGACTCACGAAGCACCATACCCTACCTATCAAAAGGCAACACTGCAAATATTAAATCAATACATTTCAGAGAATAACAATACATGACCTACTGGGGAAAGAGAACAAGTGGCAATGTCAAATAGGAATTACATAAACCAGAATACCTCAGCTCAGTTACACATGCAGAACATACACCATCACCAAACAAGGAATCAAAATTTAGAAACAAGAAGACAATAATTAAACTGGGAACCCCAAAAGCCAATCTTGGAATGTACAACGCTGTAGAAATAAAACTATAAATTAATTTCCTCTTGTACTAAACAAAGCGCAGACGTTATTGATGCACATTTCCCAGAGCTGACATATTCCAGTTAATAAATTCAAAATAAAGAGATATTTTTCTACCTTTTGTGCATTTTTTTTCAGTTGCAATTTTTCCAGCCACTTTCTTCTGGTTTCTTCGTGCCTTCTGCTAACTCTCCATCGTCTGCTGTCCATTTGTCCTTTCTTCTCTCTTCTAGTTTTTTTTTCATTCTCCCTCTACATCTGCTTTTACATACTAATCTTTCTCCTTTTGCTCTTTCCTCATTCCTATTTCATCCACTCAAATTTTACCCCTCCATCCTCAATCCCCACTTACTCTCCCAATACCTGGCCAATTCTAGATTTGTCTTCCCTCCCACACAAAATATTTTTCCCCTCTCCATTTCACTCTCCCAGCCCCATCCCATTCTAATCCTCCCCCAACATCAGCTCCCTTCAAGTTCCAGCCCCACACAGCATCCGCTCCCTTCTAGTCCCCACGTCAGCCCATTTCCAGTCCTAGCCCCCCCATCAGCCCATTCCCAATCTTAGCTCCCCCCCTTCAGCCCATTTCCAGTGCTAGCTCCCTCCCCTCACAGTCCATTTCCATTCCAAGCCCCCCTCCCCATCAGCCATTTGCAGTTCAAGCCCCTCATTCCACTCAGCCCATTTCCAGTCCTAGCAACCCCCCCAGCCCATTACGTCCTAGCCCCCCCCCATAGCCCATTATCAGTCCTAACCCCCCATAGCCCACTTCCAGTCTTACCCATCACCCCATTTTCAGTCTTACCCCTCATAGTCCATTACCAGTCCTAACCCTCCCATCAGCCCATTTTCAGTGTTACCCCCATCACCCCATTTTCAGTCTTACCCCCCTCATAGGCCATTACCAGTCCTAACCCCCCCATAGCCCATTACCAGTCCTAACCCCCCCTATCAGCCCACTTGCAGTCTTACCCCCCCCCATCATCCCATTTTCAATCTTACCCCCCCCCCCATAGCCCATTACCAGTCCTAACCCCCCTCCCCCCATCAGCCCAGGTAGATTTTAAAAAATCCAAACTTGCTGCTGCTGCCGCAGTATCAAGTGTCCCGCGGGCCCCTCTGCCTCTCTCTCTTCAGCTCCAAAAGTGGCGAAAATTGAGAAACTCTTTTCGCGGCTCTGAAAGCCACCGCTTTTGGAGCTGATGCTGCAGGAAGCAGAGGACTCTGCCGGGCAGGGGGGTGCCGCAGGACGCTTGATACTGCGGCAGCGGCAGCAGCAGCAAGTTTTGATTTTTTTTTACTCTACCGGCCAGCTGCTTAACACGCCGGGCCAAATGGGCCGCATGTTTGAGACCCCGGCTCTAAAGTATACATATTAAGATCCTGTTATTTTTACTGTTCTTCGATAAGTTCCCCCTAAGTTTTTGTTCTTTATAATTTATTTATATTCTCTTATATGCCGCACTATTCTGCATCAGTGCGGTTTACATTGAACAAACTGAAATTACATTGAACAGGGAATTATAACTTGGAGATAACTATTTTACAGGGAACATGGGCTATGGAGGGTTAAGTGGCTTGCCCAAGACCACAAGAAGCACCTGTGGGACTAGAAACCCCAGTCCTTCCGGCCCAAGGTTGCTGTCTTCTAGTGGGATTTGAACCCCTGACCTTCCGGCCTGAAGTACCTTGCCCCAACCACTAGGCCACTCCTCCACTCAAAACGGATGTATCTACACTGTTATTGTTCAGTTCCATGTAAACCTTCTTGAATTGTAGAAAGATGGTATATAAAAAAAACTTTAAATAAATAAATAAATGTCTATCCTCATATGCTTTATAACGAAGACCACTAACCATTTTAGTAGCCACCCTCTGTACCAACCCCAACCTCTTTATATCCTTTTGAAGTTGCGGTCTCCAGAATTGCACACAATACTCCAAATGAGGTCGCAGCAAAGATTTATATGGAGGCACTATCACCTCCTTTCTTCTGCTGGCCATTCCTCTCCCTATGCACCCAAGCATCCTTCTAGCTTTCGCCGTTGCCTTTTCTACCTGTTTAGCTACTTTAAGATCAAACATAATAATGCCCAGGTTCCGCTCTTCTTTTGTGGACAGAAGTACTTCACCTCCCTATACTATATCGCTCCTTTGGATTGCTGCAGCCCAAATGCATGACCTTGTATTTTTTAACATTAAATCTCAGCTGCCAAATTCTAGACCATTCTTCAAGCTTAGCTAGATCCCTCCTCGTGTTATCTACACCTTCCTGGGTGCCTACTCTTGCAGATTTTGGTATCATCTGCACAGAGGCAAACCTTACCCAACAGCCCTTCTGCAATATCACTACCAAAGATATTAAAAAGAATTGGAACAAGGACAGATCCCTGCGGCACACCACTGGTAACCTCTTTCTCAGAATGAGCTCCATTTACCTGTACCCTTTGTCACCTCCCACTCAACCAATTTCTAACCCAAGCGGTAACTTTAGGTTCTGTTCCTAGGGTGCTCAGTTCATTTATAAGTCGCCTGTGCAGAACAGTATCAAGGCTTTACTGAAATTTAAGTACACCACATCTAGGGCTCTCCCTGTCACCCAGTCAAAGAAATCAATCAGATTTGTCTGACAAGACCTGCCTCTGGTGAATCCATGCTGCCTCGGATCAATAATCCATTGGACTCCAGAAACCTGACTATTTTCTCTTTCAGCAGCGCTTAAATTAAAACATACACAATTTATTTATTATTTATTAATGAGGCTTGATAAACCGCCCAAACCGGAGTATCAGAGCGGTGTACAATAAAAGCAGGCTGCTAGAAAATTAAAGAGGGGAAAGGAACACCATTCAATGGATAGGAAAGCACTGTAGAGATAGATAGAAAGAAAGAAAGAAACAGAGCAATATGACTAAAGAGTTAGAGGCAACAGGAAGGACGAAGGAAGAAAGCGGGGGATGGAGTGGTATACGGTGTGGAGGCCTGCGTAACTGTCAGGGGGGTACTGGGAGATCAAAAGCCTGGGAAAACAGATGGGTCTTGAGGAGGGCTTTGAAATGTGGAAATGAAGGTTTGGTGCGGAGTGAGTGGGGAAGGGAGTTCCACAGAGCAGGACCTAAGAAAAAGAAGGCGGAATGACGGGTAAGTTTGAGATGGGCTTGAGATGGGGAGGGAAGAAAAAGGCGGTTACTGTGGGAAGAACGGAGAAGGCGAGGGACGGGTTGATGGTAGATGAGGTCGGATAAGTATTGGGGAATACCTGGGTGAAGAACTTTGTGGGTGGTAATGAGGTATTTATAAACAAACCAAAATTTAACGGGAAGCCAGTGAAGAGAGAGAAGGCAAGGAGTGATGTGATCAAGAGGGGAGGAGAAAGTGATCAAACGGGCGGCAGTATTTTGAATGAGCTGAAGGCGACGAATCTGATAAGAGGGAAGGCCGGCAAAAATGGAATTACAGTAATCTAAGCGGGAGATGATGAGGGAGAGAACTAGGGTAGTAAGGGAATCGGCAGAGAGGTAAGGCCGGAGGGAACGAATGCGACGAAGATGAAAGAAGCAGCTCCGAACAAGGGAGGAAATATGAGGGTGAAAGGACAAAGAAGCACCTTCATTAATCTCTGCTGCTTAACAAGGTAGAGATCACTAATCAAATGGGTAGAGGTTAAGGATCACATAGTTTTGGGACCAGGGTCACACTTGTATCTATCCATAGATCATAAATAAGAATAATGTCACCTCTTATATTAATTAAAAAAGAGAGAGAAAATCAACCATCTCCCAGTTCAAGGTATCCTATATTGTGTACGAAGTGAGACTGCACTTTTCACTTCAGCACAAATGCCAAACTGCCTGACTGAAGCTTTAATGGCACAGGTTAATCATGTGCATAGAGGTGGATAAGCGAAGCAGCAGGGAATAATTCCATACAACTGAGACACAATAAGTCTCTTGAAATACTGGTTGCCGGCATCAATTCTGCCCAAACATCTCCCACAAGCCAGGAGGACCCAGGGCTTTAGAGGTAGGGCCACTTATAGCCACTTCTGTATCGGAGCCCTTTTCTGGGAACCAATGGGAGAAGTTCAAGTTATTTTCCCTCAGCAGCAGGGAGCCTGATCATGCCTTATAAATGTGGAAAAATCAGAGGCAATGTGACCAGTGGTGGTGATTATTTGATAGTCTTCTTTTGCACCCCAGCTAAATCCCAAAGGTACCTTTTAAAACTGGAATGTTTAATAGAGCCCCTTTTAAGAACTTAGAGAGCAGATTAGTTTGATCTGAACTGTAGAAAGTGTGCTCGCTTTACTGTGACACCTGGCAGTGGGCATTGGACACACTTCGGAAAGGACCCGCATCTTCAGTAGGCAGCAGTGTGGCCACAGTAAACGGAGATACTGTAGCCATCATACATTTTACAGCTTAGCAAACCACCCAGCTTTTCAACAATCACGAGGTGTGACTAACTTATGATAACTCATGTGGTTTTTTTTAAGTCTCAGACTGTTGTGATTTGGGACCTGTCCTGGATACATCATTTTCCATCCCATCCTCTCTAGCCTTCCTCCATGACTCAGCAGGAAAATGCTCTCAAAGAATGTACTCAGACTGCCGCATTCCCAGGACATCTCTAGTCCCTCCTCCGGCGAACGTTTCCTCCTATTCTTGAGTGTAAGGCGGCAGCTGAAAGCTCAGCAGTTGCCAAGGGATCCAGAGTCAGCTCTATTCTGAACCCTTGGGAAGTGGGGGAGGCAGAGGTCAGCCTAAGTCACAATAAGCATGTGGACTGCATCTCTCAGAGAAAGAAATGTCCAACAGCGCCAAGGCAAAGGGGGGAGGTGCAGGAGACTGAAGGAGAGAGGAAGGACTAGGGGGCAGAGAGGGAACTTCCAGAGCATTCTGGAGCACAATAGAAGTCTGCCCAGTTTGGAAAGGGAAATTCTTTCTTGCTGCCACAGTGTTATTACAGATGGGAAAATCCCAAACCCATTCAGACCAAATGTGGCTTTTGTGCCTGCAAGTAACAAAGCTGAATAACAGCTTCCAGTCTCTCAGTCTGCAAAATGCTAAACCACAATTTGTCTGTCTTCTCTTGTACACTGTCAATCTGCCTGCCTACCTACCTGCACCCCTTCTTTCCAGGGCTTTTTTTTTGAGGGGATACCAAGCACCAGCACCTGCTAAAAATTGACTCATAGTTCTCATATATTAATGAAAGAGCCCTGCATATGAATACTATCACCTTTTGCGCTAGGAAAAATGCACTGCTTCTCTCTAGTTAATTGTACTCCCTCTCTGCTTACCTGTACCATAGTCTACTTAGAGACATCTTTCTCCGCTTCCCCCTTTCTCTATTTACCTTCCTGCACCCCTCTCTCTGTTTACATGCACCTCCCCTCCCTTTTTATCTGTACCCCTCTCTCTCTGTTTACCTGCACCCCCCAAACTCTCTGTTTACCTGCACCTCCCCTGTTTATCTGTACCCCTCTCTCTCTGTTTACCTGCATTTCCCCTCTCTGTTTACCTGCATTCCTCTCTCTCTGTTTACCTGCACCTCCCCTCTGTTTACCTGCATCCCTCTCTCTCTGTTTACCTGCACCTCCCCTCTGTTTACCTGCATCCCTCTCTCTTTGTTTACCTGTACCTCCGCTGTTTACCTGCATCCTTCTCTGTTTACCTGCACCTCCCCTCTATGTTTACCTGCACCCCCTCTCTCTGTTTACCTGCACACCTCTCTCTGTTTACCTGCATCCCTCTCTCTCTGTTTACCTGCATTTCCCCTCTCTGTTTACCTGCACCCTCTCTCTCTGTTTACCTGCACACCTCTCTCTGTTTACCTGCATCCCTCTCTCTCTGTTTACCTGCATTTCCCCTCTCTGTTTACCTGCATCCCTCTCTCTCTCTGTTTACCTGCACCTCCCCTGTTTACCTGCATCCCTCTCTCTGTTTACCTGCACCTCCCCTCTCTGTTTACCTGCATCCATCTCTCTGTTTACCTGCACACCTCTCTCTGTTTACCTGCATCCCTCTCTCTCTGATTACCTGCATTTCCCTCTCTGTTTACCTGCAACCCTCTCTCTCTGTTTACCTGCACACCTCTCTCTGTTTACCTGCATCCCTCTCTCTCTGTTTACCTGCATTTCCCCTCTCTGTTTACCTGCATCCCTCTCTCTCTCTGTTTACCTGCACCTCCCCTGTTTACCTGCATCCCCCTCTCTGTTTACCTGCACCTCCCCTCTCTGTTTACCTGCATCCATCTCTCTGTTTACCTGCACCTCCCCTCTGTTTTCCTGCACCTCCCCTCTGTTTACCTGCATCCCCCTCTCTCTGTTTACCTGCACCCCTCTCTGTTTACCTGTACCTCCCCTGTTTACCTGCATCCTTCTCTGTTTATGTGCACCGCCTCTCTCTGTTTATCTGCACCTCTCCTCTGTTTATCTGTACCCCTCTCTCTCTGTTTATCTGTACCCCTCTCTCTGTTTACCTGCATCCCTCTCTCTGTTTACCTGCACCCCCTCTCTCTCTTTACCTGCACCTCCCCTGTTTATCTGTACCCCTCTCTCTCTGTTTACCTGCTTCCATCTCTCTGTTTACCTGCACATCTCTCTCTCTTTACCTGCACCTCACCTATCTGTTTACCTGCACCTCCCCTCTCTGTTTACCTGCACCTCCCCTGTTTATCTGTACCCCTCTCTCTCTGTTTACCTGCACCTCCCACTCTGTTTACCTGCATCCCTCTCTCTGTTCACCTGATCCCCCTATGTTTACCTGCACCTTCCCTCTGTTTACCTGCATCCCTCTCTCTGCTTACCTGCATCCCTCTCTCTGCTTACCTGCACATCCCCTCTGTTTACCTACATCCCTCTCTCTCTGTTTACCTGCACCTCCCCTCTGTTTATCTGTACCCCTCTCTGTTTACCTGCATCCCTCTCTCTGTTTACCTGCACCTCCCCTCTCTTTACCTGCATCCCTCTCTATTTACCTGTACCTCCTCTCTCTGTTTCCCTGGACCTCCCCTGTTTATCTGTACCCCTCTCTCTGTTTACCTGCACCTCTCTCTCTGTTTACCTGCACCTCCCCTCTCTGTTTACCTGCATCCCTCTCTCTCTGTTTACCTGCACCTCCCCTCTCTGTTTACCTGCATCCCTCTCTCTCTGTTTACCTGCACCTCCCCTCTGTTTACCTGCATCCCTCTCTCTCTGTTTACCTGCACCTCCCCTCTCTGTTTACCTGCACCTCTCCTCTGTTTATCTGTACCACTCTCTCTCTCTGTTTACCTGCATCCCTCTCTGTTTACCTGCTCCCCTCTGTTTACCTGCATCCCTCTATCTGTTTACCTGCACCCCTCTCCCTCTGTTTACCTGCACCTCCCCTCTCTGTTTACGTGCACCTCCCCTCTCTGTTTACCTGCATCCCTCTCTCTCTGTTTACCTGCACCTCCCCTCTCTGTTTACCTGCACACCTCTCTCTGTTTAACTGTACCTCCCTTGTTTAGCTGCATCCTTCTCTGTTTATGTGCACCGCCTCTCTCTGTTTACCTGCACCTCACCTCTGTTTATCTGTGCCCCTCTCTCTGTTTACCTGCATCCCTCTCTCTGTTTGCCTGCACCTCCCCTCTATGTTTACATGCACCCCCTCTCTCTCTGTTTACCTGCATCCCTCTCTCTCTGTTTACCTGCACCTCCTCTCTCTCTCTCTGTTTACCTGCATCCCTCTCTCTGTTTACCTGCATCCCTCTCTCTCTGTTTACCTGCATCTCCCCTCTGTTTGCCTGCATCCCTCTCTCTCTGTTTACCTGCATCCCTCTCTCTGTTTACCTGCACCACACCTCTCTCTGTTTACCTGCACCTCCCCTCTCTGTTTACCTGCAACCTCTCTGTTTACCTGCATCCCTCTCTCTGTTTACCTGCACCTCCCCTGTTTATCTGGACCCCTCTCTCTGTTTACCTGCACCTCCCTTTTATCTGTACCCCTCTCTCTCTGTTTACCTGCACCTCCCCTCTGTATACCTGCATCCCTCTCTCTGTTTAACTGCAACCTCTCTGTTTACCTGCATCCCTCTCTCTGTTTACCTGCACCTCCCCTGTTTATCTGGACCCCTCTCTCTGTTTACCTGCACCTCCCTTTTATCTGTACCCCTCTCTCTCTGTTTACCTGCACCTCCCCTCTCTATTTACCTGCACCTCTCTCTCTGTTTCCCTGCACCTCCCCTCTTTTTACCTGCACCCCTCTCTCTGTATACCTGCACCTCACCTATCTGTTTACCTGCACCTCTCCTCTGATTATCTGTACCCCTCTCTCTCTGTTTACCTGCCCCCCTCTCTCTCTCTCTGTTTACCTGCACCTCCCCTCTCTGTTTATCTGTACCCCTCTCTCTCTCTGTTTACCTGCACCCCTCTCTCTCTCTCTGTTTACCTGCACTTCCCCTGTTTACCCGCATCCCTCTCTCTGTTTACCTGCATCCCTCTGTTTACCTGCACCCTTCTCTGTTTACCTGCACCTCCCCTCTCTGTTTACCTGCACCTCCCCTGTTTATCTGTACCCCTCTCTCTGTTTACCTGCACCTCCCGTTTATCTGTACCCCTCTCTGTTAACCTGCACCTCCCAACTCTTTTTACCTGCATCCCTCTCTCTGTTTACCTGAACCCCCTTTCTGTTTACCTGCACCTCCCCTCTCTGTTTACCTGCATCCCTCTCTCTGCTTACCTGCATCCCTCTCTCTCTCTGCTTACCTGCACGTCCCCGCTGTTTACCTACATCCCTCTCTGTTTACCTGCACCTCCCCTGTTTATCTGTACCCCTCTCTCTGTTTACCTGCATCCCTCTCTCTGTTTACCTGCATCCCTCTCTCTCTATTTACATGCACCCCCTCTCTCTGTTTACCTGGACCTCCCCTGTTTATCTGTACCCCTCTCTCTGTTTTCCTGCACCTCCTCTCTGTATATCTGCACCTCCCCTCTCTCTGTTTACCTGCACCTCCCCTCTCTGTTTACCTGCATCCCTCTCTCTCTCTGTTTACCTGCACCTCCCCTCTCTGTTTACCTGCACCCCTCTCTCTGTTTACCTGCATCCCTCTCTCTGTTTACCTGCACCCCTCTCTCTCTGTTTACCTGCACCTCCCCTCTCTGTTTACCTGCACCTCCCCTCTCTATTTACCTGCACCTCCCCTCTCTGTTTACCTGCATCCCTCTCTCTGTTTACCTGCACCCCCTCTCTCTCTTTACCTGCACCTCCCCTGTTTATCTGTACCCCTCTCTCTGTTTACCTGCACCCCTCTCTCTGTTTACCTGCACCTCTCTCTCTGTTTATCTGCACCTCCCCTCTCTGTTTATCTGCACCCCTCTCTCTGTTTACCTGTATATCCCTTGTTTACCTGCATCCTTCTCTCTCTGTTTATGTGCACCGCCTCCCTCTGTTTACCTGCACCTCTCCTCTGTTTATCTGTACCCCTCTCTCTCTGTTTACCTGCACCCCCCAAACTCTCTGTTTACCTGCACCTCCCCTGTTTATCTGTACCCCTCTCTCTCTGTTTACCTGCCCCTCCCCTCTCTGTTTACCTGCATTCCTCTCTCTGTTTACCTGCACCTCCCCTCTCTGTTTATCTGCACCCCTCTCTCTGTTTACCTGTACCTCCGCTGTTTACCTGCATCCTTCTCTGTTTACCTGCACCTCTCCTCTGTTTATCTGTACCCCTTTCTCTGTTTACGTGCATCCCTCTCTCTGTTTACCTGCACCCCCTCTCTCTGTTTACCTGCACCTCCCCTCTCTGTTTACCTGCACCTCCCCTCTGCTTACCTGCATCCCTCTCTCTTTGTTTACCTGCACCTCCCCTCTATGTTTATTTATTTATTTATTTATTTAACAGTATTTCTAAACCGCCTTATCATAATAATCAAGGTGGTATCACAGCAAACAATCTGGTAGTGTGAGTGTGTTATACATGCAGTGAGGGTGAAAATTTAGTTGGGTGCGTGTTGTGTTGTGTGCTAGATTAGTTTGAGTTATGTACAATGTGAGCTATATACAGTGGTGTTTACCTGCACCCCCTCTCTCTCTGTATACCTGCACCTCCTCTCTCTCTCTGTTTACCTGCATCCCTCACTCTCTCTGTTTACCTGCATTTCCCCTCTCTGTTTACCTGCATCCCTCTCTCTGTTTACCTGCACCTCCCCTCTCTGTTTACCTGCATCCATCTCTCTCTGTTTACCTGCACCTCCCCTCTGTTTTCCTGCACCTCCCCTCTGTTTACCTGCATCCCCCTCTCTATGTTTACCTGCACCCCTCTCTGTTTACCTGCATCCTTCTGTTTATGTGCACCGCCTCTCTCTGTTTACCTGCACCTCTCCTCTGTTTATCTGTACCCCTCTCTCTCTGTTTACCTGCATCCCTCTCTCTGTTTACCTGCACCCCCTCTCTCTCTTTACCTGCACCTCCCCTGTTTATCTGTACCCTTCTCTCTCTCTGTTTACCTGCACCTCTCTCTCTGTTTACCTGCTTCCATCTCTCTGTTTACCTGCACCTCCCCACTGTTTACCTGCACCTCCCCTGTTTACCTGCATCCTTCTCTCTCTTTATCTGCACCTTTCCTCTGTTTATCTGTACCCCTCTCTCTCTGTTTACGTGCATCCCTCTCTCTCTGTTTACGTACATCCCTCTCTCTGTTTACCTGCACCTCACCTCTATGTTTACCTGCACCCCCTCTCTCTGTGTATACCTGCACCTCCTCTCTCTCACTGTTTACCTGCATCCCTCTCTCTCTGTTTACCTGCACCTCCCCTCTGTTTAACCTGCATCCCTCTCTCTATTTACCTGCACCACCCCTCTCTGTTTACATGCATCCCTCTCTCTGTTTACCTGCACCTCCCCTCTCTGTTTACCTGCACCTCCCCTCTCTCTCTCTCTCTGTTTACCTGCACCTCCACTCTCTGTTTACCTGCAGCTCCTCTCTGTTTACCTGCACCTCCTCTCTCTGTTTACCTGCATCCCCCTCTCTCTGTTTACCTGCACCCCCTCTCTGTTTACCTGCACCTCCCCTCTCTGTTTACCTCCATCCCTCTCTCTCTCTCTCTGTTTACCTGCACCTCCCCTCTCTGTTTATCTGTACCAAAGTCTACTTACAGGCATCTTTCTCCGCTTCTCCCTTTCTCTGTTTACCTTCCTGCACCCCTCTCTCTGTTTAACTGCACCTCCGCTCTCTGTTTCTCCATGGACAAGCAGGAAGCGTCAGCCACGCCAGGTGTCGACCTCCGGGCGGCGCCATCAACGGAAGTGCTCTCAAGATCAGATTTCTGAGTAGGAGACCCCACCTCCCCGGCCCGCCCCCAGCCCAGCCAGTTTTAATTCTTCCGCCTGGCCATTAAGACGGATTCTCTCTCTCTCTACAACATTCTCACCTGAAAATGCCCAAACCGGGCTTCAAAAAGTGTCCGAGATGTGGGAAGAAGATGAATTCCACGGACACCCATGGCTGCTGTGTGAGATGCCTGGGTCCGGTCCACCAGGTACAAGATTGTTCTAACTGCTCCCGCATGTTGCCCAGAGCACACAAGAGCAGATGCCATGCTCTCCGGGAGTTCCTGGCCTCTTCGGTGCAGTTGGCAGCCTCCGGTTCCACCCCGGCTCCCTCGCAAAGATTCTCAACGGCCCGGGACGTGCCTCACACAGCCACTGTCCCCGGCCAGCTATCTGCGGTATTTTCAGCTCTTCTGAGCCCTCAGGAGCTTCAGGAGTTTCCTTCTGTGCATGCTCAGCCTTTTCAAGATGGCGCCGGCAATGTGCAGTCAAACTCCGCCCCCCGGCTGCTGATTGGAGGAAAGCCCAGCCAACCGAGTGGTCCTATTCATGCCAGGGCTTCCCCAGATCATCGCGCCGACAAACGGAGACCCCACCGCGAACATAGCGCTGGGAATGAAGTCTCCCGTCGGCACAGAAGGGAGAGGAGCAGCAGCGCTGAGGATCGTGGCCGGCATCGCTCCTGGGACCGGAGACCAGTCAGCAGACAGAGGAACAAGCACAGCTCCAAACGCTGCAGACACAAAAGAGACAAAAGCACCTTTTCTTTCAATTCTTCTGAGGAGGATTGGGTTCACCCGGGGGAAAGAAGAGGACTCTATCACATCAGTTCCGGCAACAGCTCCCCCTGCAGGTACAGCAGAGCATCTTCCTCCAAAGATAATTCTGCCACCATTATTGAACTCCTCTCACGCCTGGTCAAGCAGACTGCCCCCCTGGGGTCAGGTGCTGACCTGCCTGCGTCAACCCTCTCTCCTCGGGCTGGGGCCATCCCCTCTCCTGCGCCCGCCGCCTCTGTTCTTCATCTATCCCCTTCAAAAGCTCTCTCAGCTAAAGATTCCGCATCTGAGCCCAGCAATGCGGAGATTGTGGCACCTAACCCCCAAGGCTCCACGGCCTCCAAGGACTCCCCCGATTCAGAGCTGCCACCCAACGGCTCACCTACCCTAAATTCCTCAGGAAGGTGGCGTCATTCTTAAACCTTACGGCTGACAAAGGGGAAGAGCAAGTGCCGGATGTCATGCGATATCTTCAAGGCCCCAAACCTTCCATGGAAATGCCCATCCATCAGAAGCTGAGGGACAACCAACTGTCACTCTGGCAGACCCCTGCCTCTGGCCAAGCGTGCGCAAGACGTCTGGACGCAAAATACCAAGTCCACCCGGTGCCCAGCTTCCACAAGCAACAACTTCCTCATCGGTCCATTGTAGTCTCTTCAGCTCTGAAGAGGGCCAAGTCCTCCAGGACTCTGGCCAACAACCCGCCAAGAAAGGACTCCAGGCTTCTGGACGACGTGGGAAAGAAGGTCTTCCAGGGAGCCATGCTAAGCGCAAGGATCGCAGCGCATCAATTTCAACATTTCCTTTTACAGGATGGGGTGTTGGCGGGACTCAAAGACAAACTCTCAGCCCTGCCTAATGAGCTCCAGGTGGAAACCACTTCATCCCTCCAGGACCTGACAGAATGCAGCAGACACTTAGTTACTACCGCCTTTGACTCTTTTGACACCGCCATCAGGACTGCTGGCACCGCCATCTCTGCACGAAGGTGGGCTTGGCTAAAGGCCTCAGGTTTGAGGGAAGACACCCACGTCGAACTTGCCGATGCTCCCTGTGCAGGGGATTCACTGTTCGGCGAAAAATGCGCAGACACTGTCAACATCCTCAAGGAGGACTGTAACACCCTCACGACCCTGGCATGGGATGGCTTGGAACGCCCCTCCACCGCTCACAAAAGCAGCTATCACCACAAACCCTATTACAGTCATAAGCGCTACAACCCCACTCGCAAGTGGCAGGCCCCGAGGAACTACAGGCAACCCTACCAGTCCTCTAACTTCCAAAGGCAATCCCAGAGGGAGCACAAATCCAAGAAGCAACCATCGGCACAGCAAGCTAAGACCTCCTTTTGACATGGAGAGTCCGGCACCCACAGCGGGCAGTGCCAAGACTCCTCCTGTGGGGGGCCGATTGTCGGACTTCCTTCCAGCTTGGCAGGCCATCACCACGGACAGCTGGGTGCTGCAGATCCTGAAGGAATGGTACCGTCTACGCTTCATATCCCCTCCCTGCCAACGCGCAAGGCCCTCGAGCACCATACCCGCGCACCTCCTCGCAGCGCAAGTCGTCGAAAGAGTTCCAGACAGCGAGATCAACTCTGGATTCTACTCCAGATACTTCCTGATTCCCAAGAAGTCTGGAGGGATTCGCCCAATTCTGGATCTCCACAGGCTCAACAGGTTCATCATGAAAGAACGCTTCAGGATGTACTCCCTCAACTCCATCCTGCCCCTAATTCGAGCAGGGAACTGGCTCACCTCCTTAGACTTGCTGGACGCGTACTCGCACATTCCCATCCACCCGGCTCACAGGAAGTTTCTTCGCTTCAAGGTCGGGGATCAACATTACCAGTACAAGGTTCTTCCCTTCGGACTGTCACCAACGCCAAGGGTCTTCACGAAGTGTGTTGCTGTAGCCACAGCTCATCTCCACAAACAGGGCATTGCCGTCTTCCCATACCTCGACGATTGGCTCCTTGCAGCCCAATCCGCACCGGAAGCACGTGTAGCAATGCAGAGAACCACCAGGCTCCTATCAGACCTCGGATTCCTTCTGAAACTTGGAGAAGTCCCAGCTGGAGCCACGCCGCAGGCTGCTGTTCATAGGCACTGTCAGACACCAGAGCCGCGAAGGCTTTTCTGCCCGAGGATCGCGCTCGGACCATCAGATCCTTAGCCACAAGGATGTCAGCATCCAAACAGACCTCGGCTCGCTCTGTCCTTTGTCTTCTTGGCCACATGGCCGCAACGACTTCAGTCCTCCCACTGGCGAGGCTCCACATGCGAAGCCTCCAGTGGCACCTACGCGACCACTGGAAGCAACTTTCACAGCCTCTGACCATTCGGGTGCCCCTGTCAGATCGGGTAAAAGAAAGTCTCCACTGGTGGACTCTCCAATCCAACCTCCTGCAAGGGAGGAGTCTCCAGCAGTGCCCGCACCAGACGCCTCTTCCTCAGGATGGGGGGCGCACTTCCTCCACCTCAGCACGCAAGGGGCATGGACCGCGGAGGAACAGACCTTCCACATCAACCTGCTTGAACTCAGGGCCATCAGGTACGCCCTGAAGGCGTTTCGAAACCAGCTGACAAAGAAAGTCATCCTCATCCAAACCGACAACCAGGTGGCGATGTTTTATCTGAACAAGCAGGGAGGCTCGGGCTCCCGGTCCCTTTGCAAGGAAACGTTGGCGATCTGGTCCCTTGTTCTCTCAATGGGATCCCAGATACAAGCCTCTTACCTTCCTGGGGAGGAGAATGTCCTCGCCGACAAGCTCAGCAGACACTTGGAGCCCCACGAATGGTCCCTGAACCAAGAAGTGGCCCAGGACATCTTCAAG
The DNA here is from genome assembly GCA_033557465.1 of Ichthyophis bannanicus. Lineage (NCBI taxonomy): Eukaryota > Metazoa > Chordata > Amphibia > Gymnophiona > Ichthyophiidae > Ichthyophis > Ichthyophis bannanicus. Next base: position 198,818,817 of record CM066045.1, read on the forward strand.
CGGTGGGGGACCCCACACCTCGACCTCTTCGCGTCAGAGAGCAACGTAAAATGTCGCCTCTTCTGCTCAAAGTGCCCTTCCAGCAATTGCCTAGAGCTGGATGCATTCGCCGTATCATGGGGGGACTGGTCTCCAGCGTATGCCTTTCCCCCCACCCCCCCGATCCCGGCGACTCTGCAGCGGGTCATCCCACACAGGGCACGGATCATCCTCATCGCCCCGTATTGGCCCCGACAGATGTGGTTTCCCCTCCTTCTCCGCCTCTCCCTGGAACCCCCAGCGAGGCTGACCTTGCGCCCAGATCTCCTCACCCAGAACAACGGGAATACCCTACATCCCAACCTGCAAGCCCTCGCCTTGTCAGCATGGAGATTGAGCAGGGACACTTGTCAGATCTAAGATTGCCTGTTGAAGTTCAGAATGTAGTTTTGGCAGCTAGACGCCCGTCCACTCGCAAATCCTATGGTCTCAAATGGAAACGTTTCTCCATCTGGTGCAATTCCCAAGGCCTGGACCCAGGATCATGCCCCATTCCCATGATCCTCAAGTACCTCACTTCTCTCTTCGAGAGCAGCTTGAAGACGCAGTCCATCAAGGTACACCTGTCAGCGATCGCGTCTCTCCACTCCGAAGGGACGAAGGATAAGGCCTCGTTGGCGTCCCTTCCCATTGTGGCTCGATTCATGAAAGGCCTGGCCAACCTTCAGCCCCCTCTGTGTCTACCGGTGCCAGCCTGGGACCTCAGCACTGTCCTTCAACAGCTGACACTGTCACCATTCGAGCCGCTGTCGACAACGGCGATGAAGTTTGTCTCCTGGAAGACGCTCTTACTCATCGCAATAACATCTGCTCAGAGGATCAGCGAGTTACAGGCCCTGGTGTCCCACCCTCCATACACCCAACTCCACCACAACCGAGCATCCCTGCGCACCAACCCAAAGTTTCTTCCTAAGGTGGTTTCCTCGTTTCACGTCAACCAAGCCATCGACCTCCCTTCTTTCCTCCCGGAACCGCATGAGTCTGATGAGGAGCGGAGGCTTCACACCCTGGACTGTATCAGGGTCCTGCGCATCTACCTGCAGAGAACATCAAGCATCAGACAAGCATCACAACTCTTCGCGGAGCCTACCTGGGCTATATTACACTGACCTGCTCGCGGTGACGCCGAGGAGTGCTGCTAGTTCCTGTATTGCTTACCTACACAACTGACTGGTTCCCGGAGCTTGGAGGCTGCTCCCGGCTGTGGGCGGAGCCTACCTGGGCTATATTACACTGCCCTGCTCGCGGTGACGCCGAGGAGTGCTGCTAGTTCCTGTATTGCTTACCTACACAACTGACTGGTTCCCGGAGCTTGGAGGCTGCTCCCGGCTGTGGGCGGAGCCTACCTGGGCTATATTACACTGCCCTGCTTGCGGGACGCGAAGCGGGCGCGTCCCGTGGGCGCGTGCCCGAAGGGGCGTGACCAAAGGGGCAGGCCTGCCCCTTTGGCGCCCCTTCGGTGCCAGTTCGGCGCAGGAGGTTCTCTGTAATGGGGAAAAGAAGAAAACATTTTCCTCAGTCGGCCCAATCTCAGGCGTTGAAAGTGAGAGGCCCGATGGATGCACATGTTGTTGTGGGAGAAAAATTTGATGCTTCTTGCCTTGATGCCCCCAAGGAGGTTGGTGCGGCGGCAAACTTGTCTGTAAGTACTCTTTCATCCTGGGACGATTCCCGAGGAATGGGATTGTCTCCTCCCATTCAAGAGGCCAAGCAAGTGTCTGCCTTAGAATCGTTAGTTACGCCAAAGGTTTGTTCTGTTGAGGAGTCTGCTACGCTTTTGGGATCTTTTCTTCGGTTAGGGAACGATCTCCCTCCCCCTCTACTTTCAGTGGTGATCTTTACACAGCCTGGGGAACCTCAAATGCCGCCTGCAGACTTGTCCCTAAAAGATATTTGGACGGTTATTTCCCGTATCGATTCAACTCTGGGGTCCTCACTGCAGCGTGTCTCTGAGTTTTCCAAGACTACTGTTCAAAAACTAGCAGACCATGAAAAACGAATGTCTCTTGAGCAAGGAGCTGTTTCTTTAGAGACAGATGTTTCAGTTAATAAAGATGTGTCAACTTCCCTTGCTCAAGATTGTATCACTTTGCATAGACAAGATGAGGTCTTAGAGAATGTGTTGCGATCTCGGAATCTTCGCTTTTTGAATTTTCCCTCCACACATTATCTATCTCCCATGATTCTTCTACAAAAATATTTAAAAGAGATTTTGTTGATCACTGATTTTCAGGTTTCTGCTGTTTCAAAGATTTATTACTTGCCCTCGAGAAGTTTAAACCAACAAACTGTAGGGGTAGGAGAGGTTCCTTCTATGTTAGAACCAGTGACTACTGATAAAGTTCTTTCTTCCACTTTAGATATTTCAGCTTTTTTAGAAACTACTTCTGATGACATTTCCTCCAGGGCTACCTTATTGGTATCTTTTACCTCTGAATTGGATAAGGAAAAAATTTTGCGGGCTTATTTTTAAAAAAATCTGAAAAGTTTTGTGGTCAAACGATTCAAATTTTCCCGGATGTATCCCGGGCCACACAGTTGCGGCGCAAAGCCTTTTTAGACTTGCGCCCACGTGTGGTGGCCGTAGGTGCAGTTTTTCATCTTAGGTTCCCATGTAAATGCCTTATTATTTATCAAGGTAAAAGATACCTTTTTTGTGATACTAGGCAGCTGACTGATTTTTTAAAGATAAGGTTTGAACTAGTCTCTTTTTAGGAGTATTGATTCTGATTTTTCCGGGGGCCTTTTCAGTGTTAAAATATGCAGCTCTCCTTCTTGAAGTGGTCTTTAAACGGTGGATGTCTTTAAGTTTTTTCTCGAATACTTATTATGTGCTTGTTGCATGATTGTATTGTTGTAATATGATTAAAACTTTATAAATAAACTCAATATGGGCTCGGTGCCCCTTTCTGCCGGATGATGGACTTGCTCTATACCGATCCCACAGCGGGGGTCCTATGTAATGGGGTGTATTCAGATTCATTTCGTTTGGAACACGGTACGAGGCAGGGCTGTCCGCTTTCTCCTTTACTTTTTGTGTTATCTTTGGACCTGCTGATTCGGAAGATCGAGGGATCCCCTGCGATCGGTGGGATTCGTGTCGGTTCCAGTGGCTTCAAGCTGGCCGCTTTTGCCGACGATCTCCTGGTCCACCTCTCTTCTCCCCAGCAGTCACTTCCGAGGCTGCTCGAGGAGCTGTCGTATGGACGGTTCGCGGGCTTGCGTATAAATACGACCAAATCGGAAACCTTGGATGTGGGGGGTACGCTGCGGGAGAGCTGGTCGGGGCAATTCCCGCTCCGATGGGCTGCGGACTCGATTATTTACTTGGATATCGTGTTAACCCGGAAATTGACATTGTTGTACCCGACTAACTTCGAGCGTATCTTATCCAAGGTCCTCACGCAGTTGCGGGCTTGGACCCCCCTCCCCTTGTCTTTGCTAGGTAGGGTGGCCGCCATGGGAATGGTGATCTTCCCACGCGTGCTCTATTGGTTGCAGACGCTCCCCGTGTGGCTCCTAAAGCGTGACTTGGCACGCTTGGAGCGAGAGATTAGGGGATTCCTTTGGAAAGGTTTCAAGGCCCGTATTCCGATGGCGCGATTGCGGGGGGGCTGGAGGTCCGGGGGAGTGGGGGTTCCTGACCTGTGGAAATACGCCCTGGCCTGTCAGGCCCGCCATTTGAGTGATTGGTTGGGGGACACGGAGACTTATACCCCACGGGGTCTTGAGGCGGCCTTTGCGGCACCCCACTCCTTGGAAGCGGTCTTACACTTGCCACGTGCGGTCCTGCCATCTCGACTATTGAACAGTCTGTTGCTACAGACAACCCGCCGCACCTGGCAGCAGCTGAATAAGTACTGGGGCAGTGACGCTGGGGCTTCTTGTTGGCTGCCCATACAGGGTAATGCCTGGATCGGACTCTGCCCCTTTCCGTAAGTGGTGGCGCACGGGAATGCGCCGCTTGGGGCAGGTAGTGGACCCCACTGGATGCTGTAAGGCGCTGGAGGCATTATGTAGGGAATATGAGTGGTCTACGGGACCCTTGACGTTTGCGTACACGCAGATCTCTCATTATATCGGCTCTTTGCAGCGGAGGGAGCTCATGGTAGAACATTCGAGGCGTATTCTGGAGTTTTTTGCGCTGGGGGCGGACACTCCGCCGACGATTGCTGACTTAAAGAAGCGCTTGGATCAGTTGGACGCACCCCCGGATTATTCAAGGGTGGAAAGCCTTTGGGCGAGAGAGCTGGGTAGAGAAGTTGCCTGTGGCTCTGTCCGGGCGGCCCTTGGTAGGCTCGCACAGCTTGTGGCCGGCGCTCGCTGGCGAGAGGTACAATTCAAATGTATCCTTCGGGCCCACTTTTCCCCGCGGCGGGCATTTCGGAGCCACCTTGCTCTCCATGGCGGATGCCCCAAGTGCCCGTGTACACTGGCCGATCTGGGTCACATGTGGTGGGGTTGCCCATCTATTCGGAGGTATTGGCGCTCTATTGAGACCTATATGAGTGGGCTGTTGGGTCAGCAGTTGTGTTGGTCAGGGACTCTGGTAGTGCTGGATCAGTTGGGACCACTCCACCCGAAGGGTAGATGGGATAGGGTGTTGGTGCGAAAGGCCTCTCTGGTGGGTAAGGGCCCCATTCTTAGTCGTTGGAGGGAGCCAGCGGCCCCCACCTTCTGTGAATGGCGCAACAGCCTGCATCAGCTCCTGCTTTTGGAGCGGAGGGCGGCCTTGCGGCGCCCCCGGGCCTGGGCCACTTTCTTACTGATTTGGCTGCCCTATATTCAACGCTTGAGCCCCAGGGTACGTAGTGAAGTACTTAAGTTGGGATAATGGAGGTCAGGGACCTACATCCCCGGACAACGGAATGGGTTTGAGTTGCTGGTGTTGCTGTGCTTCCCGCGGAGGGGGGGAGGGAGGGGGGAGGGGGGTGTTCAGAACTCAGTGCCTTTAGCGTTGTCGGTGCTCTGTTCTGGTTGGGTTCCCGGGTGGTGGACAAGACACAGCCCCGCCTGGGAGGCATTCTCTACTTGTAAAAGCGACAGTGGTACATGTTGATTGTTGTTGGTTATTTGTACCTTGACATATTTAATAAACAGAGTTTTGAAAAAAAAACTTTATAAATAAAAAAAAAAAAAAAAAAACAACTCTTCGTGTCCTACGACCCCAACAGGCCCGGAAGGCCCGTCAACAAGCAGACCCTGTCTGTCTGGATTGCGAGTTGCATTGCCTTCTGCCTCGATCGGGCGGGGGCCCACACAGAGGACCAGATAGGAGCGCACCAGCTAAGGGTATTAGCAACGTCCTTCGCCAACCTGCGCTCAGTCCCGATGGCCGACATTTGCAGAGCGGCAACCTGGTCCTCCACGCTGACCTTCCAGAAACACTACTGTCTGGACCTGGTATCGCAGTCTGACATTTCCTTCGGTAGGGCCGTCCTCACGGCCAATGTGAGGATGGCCTCTAATGAAGCTCAGAGCGGCCAAGGACAGGGGCCGATCTCAGCCTAAGGACCAAGGTTGCTGACTCTATCTGCACTGCAAGTGCATGGACCTCTGCTAAAAATAAATAAATAAATAAATTATGCTGTTTTGTTGCACACAGTTTGCACATTGTCACCTTAAGCTGCTTGCGCTGTTTACACATTGTCACTTGCACATGTTTCCATACTGTTACTTGCACATAGTCACCATGTACGCCAGCTATGTTTGGCATGGTTAGCCACTGTTGCCCTATTCCGTATGTCTTGCACTGTCATGCACTGTGTTGGTATACGTTGCAATAAAGGCACCGCGTTACTTCTGGCTGCTCATGTTCTGTTAGGTCCCCTCATCCACCTCAGCGCGCTCCCGCAGAGCTAGGGAGTCACCTGGTGTGGCTGACGCTTCCTGCTTGTCCATGGAGAAAGCGGGGTTACTTACCTGTAACAGGGGTTCTCCGTGGACAGCAGGATAAGTCAGCCACACGTCCCACCCACCTCCCCTGTCTGAAGGTAACCGACCGGCTCGCACCCTAGCCTATGGGGGCGGGCCGGGGAGGTGGGGTCTCCTACTCATAAATCTGATCTTGAGAGCACTTCCGTTGATGGTGCCGCCCGGAGGTCGACACCTGGTGTGGCTGACTTATCCTGCTGTCCACAGAGAACCCCTGTTACAGGTAAGTAACCCCGCTTTATCTGTACCCCTGTCTCTCTTTTTCCTGCACCTCCCCTCTCTTTTACCTGCATCCCTCTCTGTTTACCTGCACCTCCCCTCTCTGTTTACCTACATCCCTCTGTTTATCTGCACCTCCCCTGTTTACCTGCACCTCCCCTCTGTTTATCTGCACCCCGCTCTCTATTTACTTGCATCCCTCTCTTTCTGTTTACCTGCACCTCCCCTCTCTGTTTATCTGCACCCCTCTCTCTGTTTACTTGCATCCCCCTCTCTGTTTATCTGCATCCCTCTCTCTCTCTCTCTGTTTATCTGTATCCCCCTCCTAGTACAGGAGCAGCCTGAGGGTTAGAGCAGTGGGCTGTGACCCAGGGAAACCAGGGTTCAAATCTCATTGCTGGTTCTTTACATCTTGAAGAAGTCACTAGCCTCAGGTCCGACCGTACAAACTTAGGGACCGAGATTCACAAAGGCCGATATTTAAACAGAATGGGGGGGGGGGAGGAGGGATGATATTCAGCAGTTATGCCTAGCCACTATTGCTGAAACTGAAACGGATGTTCAATGCCAGGGTCATATTCGGCCCCAGGTTGCCTGACAGAGGCTGAATATCACCGCTGCCAGGTTAGCTTCTGCGGTGAAAGTTAGGTCAGCCTTTGCTCTCCTGACACTCGCTGTTTGCCAGGCAGCGGCCATCTCTAGAACACACCCCACTTAGCACTGGCGGATGCAGCGCTGGCACGCAGGGTTCGTGCAACTGAATATACTGGATAAAGGGATTAGCAGGGATAGCAGGTCTGAATATCAGGCCCCGCAGTACTTAAATATTGGGGGGATATCCAGAGGCATTGTCTAAGTACGAGCTCTTATCCAGTTAGCCCAATATTCAGCCAGGACTTCTACAGAGAGCAGATAGGAGTAGCGCAATGATCTGCCCTTTCTGTTGATTGAAGGGGCGGATTTGCGTGGACCTAGTTTTACTTCTTGTTGTAGGTCTGTGAGATATGATCACAGCCATTTCAATGTTGTCTTCTGAATACCCAGGCCTGGTGCAAGGATTGGAGGCACCCTAAAAACATAAGAAATGCCATACTGGGTCAGACCGAGGTCCATCAGGCCCAGAATCCTGTTTTCAACAGTGGCCAATCCAGGCCACAAGTATCTAGCAGGTTCCCAAAAACACACAGGTTCCACAATGCTTGTCCTGAGGCAAGCAGTGAATTTCCTGGGTCCTCGTTAATAATGGCTTATGGACCTTTCCTCCAGGAATTTTTCCAAACCTTTTTTAAACCCATCTACACTAACACATTTTACTACATCCTCCGGTAACAAATTACATAGTTTGATTACACGTTGAGTGAAAAAATATTTTCTCTTATTAGTCTTAAATGGATTATATTGTAGCTTCATTATGTGTCTCCTAGTCTTTCTACTTTTAGATAGTGTAAACAACCAATCTACATTTACCCGTTCCACTCCATTCATTAATTTATAGACCTCTATCATATCCCCCCCTCAGCCATATCTTTTCCAAGTTGAATAGCCGTAACCTTTTAAGCCTTTCCGTACAGGGGTATCCTTCCATCCCCTTTACTATTTTGGTGACTCTTCTGTGTACCTTTTCTAATTCCGATATATGCTTTTTAAGATATGGTGACCAGAATTGCATACAATACTCAAGGTCTGGTCACACCATGGAACAATACAGAAGCATTATAATATCCTTTGTTTTATTGTCCATTCCTTTCCTTATGATTCCTAGCATTCTATTTGCATTCTTGGTCGCCTCTGCACACTGACCAGAGGGTTTCAGCATGTTATCCATGATGACGCCTAAATCTTTTTCCTGGATGGCGGTTCCTAATGTGGAACCTTGCATCATATAACCATAGTTTGGGTTGTTCTTTCCTAGGTGCATAACTTTGCACTTGTCCACATTAAATTTTATCGGCAATTTGAACAACTAGTCTTCCAATTTATGAAGGTTCTCTTGAAATTTTCCACAATTCTCAACTTTGAATAGTTTTGTGTCATCTGCAAATTTGATAACCTCACTCGTTATTCCCGTTTCCAGGTCATTTATGAATATGTTAGAAAGCAGCGGACCCAACACAGATCCTTGAGGTATTCCACTATTCTCCTTTCTCCATTGGGAAAATTGGCCATTTAGCCCTACCCTCTGCTTTCTATCTTTTAACCAGTTCCTGATCACAATAGTACACTGTCTCCTTTCCCTTGTTTTTTTAGTTTTGCTAAGTCTCTCATGAGGGACCTCGTCAAAGGCTTTCTGAAAATCCAGATACATGATATTAACCAGCTCACGTTTGTCTACCTGTTTATTCAAACATCTACCCCACTGCCCCCCTTCCCCCTGTGGATCTCCCACCCCTATTGCCAGTGCCATTGTCCCTTTCTGGGGCTTGCAATGTAGGCAATAGTTCAGAAACCATGAGGCAGTGTCAGTGACAAAGTAAATGCTGCCTCGCCATTTCTGAACTATCGCTGCTGTTGCAAGCCCCGGAGAAGGGCAGCTGCGGCCAGGGCCGGCCCGTCCATTGAGCAAGAATGTTCTTTGCACAGGGCCCCGCGTTTCAGGGGGCCCCGCGCAAAGAACATTCTGCTTTTTTTTTTAAATTATATTAAAAAAAAAAAAAAGCTGGCTCTGGCTGCTGCCGCGGCCTCCGCAGCAAAATGGAGTGTCCCGCGGGGCCCCCTCTCCTCGCTGAGCCTCTCTGCAAGGGCTTTCAGATTCGTGAAGGGAGAGTCTCCCTCGCGTCTCTGTTAAGCCCGCAGGGGCTAATGGGAAATTTCCCATCTGCCCCTTTAGACGCGAGGGGCTGATGGGAAATTTCCCATTAGCCCCTGCGGGCTTAACAGAGACGCGAGGGAGACACTCTCCCTTCGCGAATCTGAAAGCCCTTGCAGAGAGGCTCAGCGAGGAGAGGGGGCCCCGCGGGACACTCCATTCTGCCGCTGCTGCGGCGGCAGCGGCAGCAGCCAGAGCCAGGTTTTTTTTTTAATTTTAAATTTGCCATAAGCCGATATGGAGAGAGAGGGGGGGGCTGTTAAGACTGGTGCTGGGATGGGGGGTGTTAAGACTGGGGCTGGGCTGGGCTGGGCTGGGGGGGTGTTAAGACTGGGGCTGGGCTGGGGAGGTGTTAAGACTGGGGCGGGGCGGGGGGTGTTAAGACTGGTGCTGGGCTGGGCTGGGCTGGGCTGGGCTGGGTTGGGGGGGCTGTTAAGACTGGTGCTGGGCTGGGGGGGTGTTAAGACTGGTGCTGGGCTGGGCTGGGTTGGGGGGGGTGTTAAGACTGGTAATGGGCTGGGCTGGGGGGGTGTTAAGACTGGTAATGGGCTGCGGGGGGGGTTAAGACTGGTAATGGGCTGTGGGGGGGGGGTTAAGACTGATAATGGGCTGCGGGGGAGCTAGGACAGATAATGGGCTAGGGGGGACTAGGACTGGTAATGGGCTGTGGGCTGATGGGGGCTGTCTGGAAATGGGGTGATGGGGGGTTAGGACTGGTAATGGGCTATGGGGGGGTTAAGACTGATAATGGGCTATGGGGGGGTTAGGACAGGAAATGGGCTGATGGGGAGGGGTTAGGACTGGTAATGGGCTGTGAGCTTTTGGGGGTGTTAGGACTGGTAATGGGCTATGGGGGGGGTTAAGACTGGTAATGGGCTGTGGGCTGATGGGGGCTGTCTGGAAATGGGGTGATGGGGGGTTAGGGCTGGTAATGGGCTGGGGGGGTTAAGACTGGTAATGGGCTGTGGGCTGATGGGGGCTGTCTGGAAATGGGGTGATGGGGGGGTTAGGACTGGTAATGGGCTATGGGGGGATTAGGACTAATAATGGGCTATGGGGGGGCTACGACAGGACATGGGCTGATGGGGAGGGGTTAGGACTTGAGGTGGGCTGATCTGGTTAGGACTGGTAATGGGCTGTGGGCTGATGGGTGGTTAGGACTGGCAGTGGGCTATGGGGGGCTGACTGGAAATGGGCTGATGGGGTTAACACTGGAAGTGGGCTGATGGGTTAGGACTGGTAATGGGTTATAGGGGGGGCTTAAACTGAAAATGGGGTGATGGGGGGTTAGGACTGGAAGTGGGTTGATGGGGGGCTAGGACTGGTACTGGAAATGGGCTGTTGGGGGGAGCTAAGATTGGAAATGGGCTGTGGTGGGGGCTTGAATTGAAATGGACTCATGGAGGGGCTAGAACTGGAAGTAGGCTCATGGGGGGGGCTTGGACTGGAATTGGGCTGAGTGGAGGGGAGCTAGGATTTTACATGGACTGATGGTGGGGCTAGGAAATGACTAGAAATGGGCTGATGGGGGGCTAGGATTGGAAATGAGCTGATGAAGGGACTCAGACTGAAAATGGATGGGGGAGCTAGGACTGGAAATGGGTTGATGGGGGGTAGGACTGGAAATGGGCTGATGCAGGGACTAGAAGGGAATGGATGCTGGGTGAGACTGGAACTAGAAGGGAGCTGATGTTGGGGGAGGATTAGAATGGGATGGGGCTGGGAGAGTAAAATGGAGAGGGGAAAAATATTTTGTGTGGGAGGGATGAAAAATCTACAATTGGCCGGTTATTGGGAGAGTAAGTGGGGATTGAGGATGGAGGGATAAAATTTGTGTGGATGAAATAGGAATGAGGAAAGAGCAAAAGGAGAAAGATTAGTATGTTAAAGCAGATGTAGAGAGAGAGAATGGAAAAAAAAAAACTAGAAGAGAGAAGAAAGAACAAATGGACAGCAGACGATGGAGAGTTAGCAGAAAACATGAAGAAACCAGAAGAAAGTGGCTGGAGCAATTGCAACTGAAAAAAAAATGCACAAAAGGTAGAAAGATCTCTCTTTATTTTGAATTTATTAACTGGAATATGAAAGCTCTGGGAAATGTGCATCATTAACGTCTGCGCTTTGTTTGGTACAAGAGGAAATTAATTTATAGTTTTATTTCTACAGTGTTGTTGTACATTCCAAGTTTGGCTTTTGGGGTTCCCAATTTAATTATTGCCTTCCTGTTTCTAAATTGTGATTCCTTGTTTGATGATGGTCTATGTTCTGCATGTGTAACTGAGCTGAGGTATTCTGTTTATGTAATTCCTATTTGACATTGCCACTTGTTCTCTTTCCCCAGTATTCTCTGAAATGTATTGGTTTAATATTTGCAGTGTTGCCTTTTGATAGGTAGGGTATGGTGCTTTGTGAGTCCTGGTAGTGCTGTCAGGATACGGCGGGTTTGCTATGGGTTCTAAATGGGCAGCGTTTGTAGTAGTTCCTAATGTGCCTGGCGGTTGGCACTGGATTATAGTAATGTAGAAATCTTTTAGTCTTTCTTTATCCATACCCTCATTAAGAGACATGTTTACTAAAAGTTAGTGTATGGTAACATTATGCAAATATTTATGCAAATAAGGCCACTTATGCAAATGAGGACCCGCACCGAGTCTCCGCACATGGCCCCGCACCCCCCCTTGGGCCGCCCCTGGCTGCGGCAACAACAGGCCCCCGAAGGCTGGCACTCTAGGCAACCAGCTAGTTCACCTAATGGAAGCACTGGCTCTGTAAATACCTATGTCTTGTAGATAGTGAGTGATTGAATCAAAGGCTCCTGTTATATCTAATATTAGGATAAATCCTTGTTGCGGTTTCTTGATGCCTTTTATGAGTCTGTTAGTAGTGTTTCTACTCCATGATTATGCCTGAATCCATGCTGTTGGTGCATAAACATTTATGGAGTTTTGTAGTTGCTGTTGTACTGTTTTCTTGATGACTTTTGCAAAGAATGGCAGGCTTGAGATTGGTCTGTAGGAAAGAAGAAGTTGGGTCCAGTAAGAAGCTATTTATTATGGGACCAACTAATGCACACTTGAGGTTGGTGGGAATATGTCCCTGCGAGAGGGATAACTGGGTAATTGTGAGTAATAAGAACATAAGAACATAAGCTATGCCATACCGGATCAGACCAAGGTCCATCAAGCCCAGTATCCTGTTTCCAACAGTGGCCAATCCAGGTAAGAAGTACCCAGCAGGTTCCCAAAAAGTTAAATAGTTTCCAGAATGCTCAGGGTTGGAGTTAGTTCTGTTTGGGCCATTTTGATCCATGAGACTGGACATGGATGGATGTTGATCATCTGAGGGTTACAGTTTTCAAGTCGAGCCACAGAGCTTTTATTGGATTCAGGTCTGGACTTTGACTGAGACACTCAAAGACATTCACTTTCTACGTGCTGTAATCCTCATTTTAACTTGTGATTCGTGTTTAGCACCATTGTCCTACTGAAAGGCGACACTTCTCCCTAGTCCCAGGTGTACTGCAGACTGGACCAGATCTTCCTCCAGGATCTGCTCATACTTTGCACCATCCATCTTCCCCTCGATCTTTACAAGCCTCCCTGTCCCCCTGTCCCCCTGCTGCAAAGCCTCTTCACAGCATAATGCTATTGTAGGGATGGTGCTAGAAAAGTGATGTGCTCTTTGCTTTACACCAGACATTACTTAGTACTGAGACCAAAAATCCCACTTTTATCTCGAGACCATAAACCATTCTCCCAGTGCCCCTTAAGCATTTCTTTGCAAACACTATGAGACATATGATATGGCTTCCTTCTTGCCATGCACACAGGTCACATGTGTACAATAATTTGAACAATCAGTATTTTCCCCAACCTTGGCAGAGCCCTCAGTAGTTCTTTTAAAGTAATCTTAAGTCTCATACTGACTTTTCAAAGCAGGAGAATGTGTCTTGGAGATTCCAAACGGTTTCCACTTTACAATGATGAACTTTACAGTACCCCAAATGATACTTGAAGACCCCATTCTAAAGTTATAGCCTTCCTCCAATCTGTACCTTTGAATAACTTGATCCCGGAGTTCATTTGGCACCCTGAATTTGGCATGTTTAGACCTTTGCTTCAAATTCACTTCATACAACAATAGAGAATTTGAATCAGCTCAGCTATTGTGACTGGACATGAGTGGGCTCTATTTAACTTATTATAAAACTTGTTAAGGAAGTTTTTGGAAATGGAGCTAATTTGGGTTTGTTATAACAAAGGGTGCAAAGATTTATGCAATTAAGACTTCGGGGCTCTTCTACTAAATCCCAGTAAGGCTATGCACTTAATGGGCGATTGTAACACATGCTAACTGTAAAACCTGCGCTAAGCTGTTTGGGTTCAGTGTACATTAATGTGCAGCACAGTTAATGCAGGTGCAGCTAATGATATCCCAGAAGTTTCTGTGCTAATTTCCATGTTAGTGGTGATGATGTGCTAATGTGCTGTCCATGCCCGCACTCTGTCCCATATTAGCATGGAAGTGCCAGCCATGGAAGTGCCAGCCATGGAAGTGCCAGCCATGGAAGTGCCAGCCAACATGCATTTTAGCAGTCAGTAGCTGGACTGCCCATGCGTTAACATTCGCCACAGCCAGTTACTGGTTAGTACTGTAAATAGCGCCTTTGTTTCTTATTTTTCATTAGTCTTTTACTATTTCTATCATTGTTCTTTCTTGTTGAAAGTATAAAGTGATTGTGTAGCTCAGTGAAACAAACTCCTCTTCTTCCTCTTTTCTTTCCTGTCCCTATTTGAAACAGTATTTCTTTCCTATAGACACCGACCTAACCACACCTCCTCCAATTCAGCCACCTGTGCTACAGGACCCTATTCAAACCCAGAGCATAAAGTATACTGTATATATGTAAATAGTTTCAGTTAACAATTCCCTATGTTATCCAAGTTATCGTACCTGTTCTCTGTAAAACCAAACAGTATGTTGTTCTGATCTATTGTTTAATGTAAACCGCGCTGATGCTAAATAGTGCGGTATATAAGAGCTTGTAATAAATAAAAATAAATAAATAAATAAATATTTTTATGATTGTAAACCGCCTTGGTGCCCATCCATGTAAGGTGGTCAATCAAGAACTGATTAAACAGAAACAGAAGCAATGCATTTTGGATTTTATTTTTTGTGAAGACTTTTGCAAAGCCCTGTAAAAACACTTTTAGTGCAGTAGACACGTTTTTCTGTACCTTGCTACAGCCCTACTTAATTAATCGGGTTGCTTTTCGTTCCCTTTTTGGGCAAGACGAAATGTAAGGTCTGCCTCATGAGCTGAGGATGGTCCTCAATTAATACTCAAAAGCTATAATATGGGGTTTAATCCTGCCACTGCCCACACCCCCCCCCCCCCCCAGGGATATGAATCCAGAACGTGATTGAAGTCAGAAGGATTAAGCTTCCTGTAAAATAATAATTCCTTTATCATACTTAAAATATTTAGCAATCAGGAAAAGATATGATTCCTTTTCACTGCTATGAGAAGAAATAGCTCAGCTGAGGGGCACAACAGTGGATTTCTAGAACATATACCTGCATCTTTGAAGGGAACAAAGAGAAAAAGGGTTGATCTTATGCAGAAGATGCCCAAGCCTCACTCTGACCAGGGACACTGCAAGAAGCAGTGGGAGTCCTAGCTAAAGCCCTGATAAGTTAGGCCAAATAGGGCAGATTTTATTTGAGTTGGAAAACTAAAAAAAGGAGCAAGCTACAGAAAATACATAGAACACAAAAAGAAATAGGAATGAGGAACTTGGGAAGTCTGTCGATGAATCCCTGATGAGAGTGAGAACAGAGAGTTCGCACATCGTGCACTTTTGGGCAAACCTAGAATGCACTGGACTGTACTGGGGAGATGGCATGCACTTGTCCAAGATAGGTAACAACCAGCTCAAAGATATTCACCTAGAAATCATAATAAGCAATGGTCTGTTTAATTTATATCTCAGTTCACAAGTGCGGCTGCAGCTAGTTGTTGGGAGCTCAGGACTTGTCTTGCAAACTACCCTGGGATGATGGCAGGGAAGTGGTATAAATTCAAAGGGGGGCCCCTCATGATAACAATGCCAAACACAAGAAGGAGGAAATAACACTTTTCCCCTCCCGTTCCCTTCTGCTACAAAAAAACATTTTAAAAAACATGGCAGAGTGCGGCAAACATCACACTGCACTTCCTGCACTGCCTCTTTCCCTGTACAGCGCTGCCGCGGGAGCCAGAGAAGCAGATCCTGCTGCTGGGGAAACATCACGCTGCACTTCCTGCGCTGCCTCTTTCCCTGTACAGCGCTGCCGCGGGAGCCAGAGAAGCAGATCCTGCTGCTGGGGAAACATCACGCTGCACTTCCTGCACTGCCTCTTTCCCTGTACAGCGCTGCCGCGGGAGCCAGAGAAGCAGATCCTGCTGCTGGGGAAACATCACGCTGCACTTCCTGCGCTGCCTCTTTCCCTGTACAGCGCTGCCCACAGGAGCTGGAGAAGCAGATCCTGCTGCTGGGGAAACATCACACTGCACTTCCTGCGCTGCCTCTTTCCCTGTACAGCGCTGCTCGCGGGAGCCAGAGAAGCAGATCCTGCTGCTGGGAAACATCACACTGCACTTCCTGCGCTGCCTCTTTTCCTGTGCAGCGCTGCTGCGGGAGACGGAGAAGCAAATCCTGCTGCTGGGAAACATCATGCTGCACTTCCTGCGCTGCCTCTTTCCCTGTACAGCGCTGCCCACAGGAGCCGGAGAAGCAGATCCTGCTGCTGGGAATCATCACGCTGCACTTCCTGCGCTGCCTCTTTCCCTGTACAGCGCTGCCGCGGGAGCCGGAGAAGTAGATCCTGCTGCTGGGAAACATCACGCTGCACTTCCTGCGCTGCCTCTTTCCCTATGCAGCGCTGCTGCGGGAGACGGAGAAGCAAATCCTGCTGCTGGGAAACATCATGCTGCACTTCCTGCGCTGCCTCTTTCCCTGTGCAGCGTGTCAGACGGCTGCCTGGGTGAGAATCTTCACAGTCTTGGCAAGTGCATCAATTGTATTGATATTTGATTTGTTATAATGTAAAATCAATTTGTTATAATGTAAAATGTTCCTAGTTCTTAAAGTTCAATGTACCTGTTCTGTTTGTTATAATGTAAACCGCTGCTGATCCTTGGAAGCAGCGGTATATAAAAGTTGTCCAAATAAATAAAAAATAAATAAAGTGCATATATCTATATGATTTGCAAGGGATTGTGGGCAATGCAGTTCATTCACACCAGACACAGCTGCTCACAATAATTAGTTGTGCTTTTGGGTAAAGCCAATAAGATATTTATTTATGGGGTTATTTCTCCCAACACAGATATGCTTGGTAGCACATAAATCAGGTTACTTGCTTTCAGTGTTCAACTTGAAAAAACAAAATCAGGAAAACAACATTTTAACTTATCAGGCAATCAAAGCAAAAGAAATAAGACCTGGTTGGCAACAAACTGGTCTTTTCTGTAGGCTTTAGCTAATATTCTCTTAGCAATGTATCAAACAACAAACCAAAAGCCACAAAGAAAGAAAAAAACTGTTCTTTTCAGGTAAACTTCTTATATCTTCCCACATAGATTCAGAAGTAATTCTCTCAGAGCTCACAAAGAATTAGGTAAGGCTCAATTGCTAGCAGTTATCCAGCTGAAACCCCTTAGCTGGCTTGCTTTCTACTGCGTGGCTAAAAATCTTACTCAGGAGCTTTTCTGAGTAGATTAAAGAACAAGTTTGTATTTCTTTGTGATGGTTGCTGTACTTTATAACAGAAAATCACCAAAGGAGTTTAGACAGAGAGCAGTCCATGTAAACAGATTCTTCATCTGTTATCACCCCCTCTTCTTCAACAAGCATGGGTTCAATATCATGGATTGGCACAGATGAATCTCCCAAAGGAACACTTTCAGGAGAATACTTGTTTCCCTGCTGTCTTTCAAGGTTATAGCTAGGGCATAGATCAGTGTTCATACCTGAGCTTCCATTGCTGTTAGAGTTCCTCTCTATATAGCCTGGCCAGTATGTAGTCCAGTTCTTATGTCCAGCCTTCCAATCCAGATCCCTGGACACTGGATCTCTCTTCACATACCTTCTGGCACGGGTCTTAGGGTCCCTTCCACGTGCAGCCGTCTCCCTCACAGGTACCGTCTGGAGATTCCTAGCTCTGCAGCACCATTCCTCTGGCTTTCCCCAGTCCAATGGTGTATGCCGGCCCTTGGAATGCCTCCCAGTATACGTACTGCTCTGGACTCTTCTAGACCTCTCAAAGGCTTTTCTCTTCTTTCTTCCAAAGGGTTTCTTGCCCTCTCTGTCCGTCCGGTTTGGCTTCTGCTTCTGATGATCCTCTAGATGAAACTGAGGATATCCAAGCTGATCATGAAGATGATGATGATCCTCAGGATAATTCTCTGCAGAATAAACTCTACCTTTATTCTGCTTAGATGAGTGCTCCTCCCTAACACAGCGCAGCTGTGCTGAATCAAGCCCTGCCCTTTGAGATGAGTGCTTAGGGATTACCTCATAGCCCTCCTGATTGAACACACGTTTCCCCACTTCAGCTCCTCTAATGGCTGTTGGAAACCTGGTGCATTCTGGGACTGGTAGTCTTTTATGGGAAAATTCTGTTTTCTTATTTCTACCAGAACTGACAGGTTGCTTGTTCAGAGTCACTTCACCTTTCCTATAGCTCCTTCCTGAGCTATGATAAGCTTCCTTATCACAAGCGCTGCCACGGGAGACGGAGAAGCAGATCCTGCTGCTAGGGAAACATCACGCTGCACTTCCTGCGCTGCCTTTTTCCCTGTGCAGCGCTGCCGCGGGAGACGGAAAAGTAGATCCTGCTGCTGGGAAATATCGCGCTGCCTCTTTCCCTGTACAGCGCTGCCGCGGGAGCCGGAGAAGCAGATCCTGCTGCTGGGGAAACATCACGCTGCACTTCCTGCGCTGCCTCTTTCCCTGCACAGCGCTGCCGAGGGAGCCAGAGAAGCAGATCCTGCTGCTGGGGAAAGATCACGCTGCACTTCCTGCGCTGCCTCTTTCCCTGTACAGCGCTGCCTGCGGGACCCGGAGAAGCAGATCCTGCTGGGAAACATCACGCTGCACGTCCTGCGCTGCCTCTTTCCCTCTACAGTGCTGCCCGCGGGAGCCTGAGAAGCAGATCCTGCTGCTGGGAAACATCACGCTGCACTTCCTGCGCTGCCTCTTTCCCTGTGCAGCGCTGCCGCGGGAGCCAGAGAAGCAGATCCTGCTGCTGGGGAAACATCATGCTGCACTTCCTGTGCTGCCTCTTTCCCTGTACAGCACTGCCGCGGGAGCCGGAGAAGCAGATCCTGCTGCTGGGAAACATCACGCTGCACTTCCTGCACTGCCTCTTTCCCTGTACAGCGCTGCCTGCGGGACCCGGAGAAGCAGATCCTGCTGGGAAACATCACGCTGCACGTCCTGCGCTGCCGCTTTCCCTCTACAGTGCTGCCCGCGGGAGCCAGAGAAGCAGATCCTGCTGCTGGGAAACATCACGCTGCACTTCCTGCGCTGCCTCTTTCCCTGTGCAGCGCTGCCGCGGGAGCCAGAGAAGCAGATCCTGCTGCTGGGGAAACATCATGCTGCACTTCCTGTGCTGCCTCTTTCCCTGTACAGCACTGCCGCGGGAGCCGGAGAAGCAGATCCTGCTGCTGGGAAACATCACGCTGCATTTCCTGCGCTGCCTCTTTCCCTGTACAGCGCCGCCCGCAGGAGCTGGAGAAGCAGATCCTGCTGCTGGGAAACATCACCCTGCATTTCCTGCGCTGCCTCTTTCCCTGTACAGCGCCGCCCGCAGGAGCTGGAGAAGCAGATCCTGCTGCTGGGAATCATCACCCTGCACTTCCTGGCCTGCCTCTTTTTCTGTACAGCGCTGCCTCGGGAGCCGGAGAAGGAGATCCTGCTGCTGGGGAAACATTATGCTGCACTTCCTGCGCTGCCTCTTTCCCTGTACAGCGCTGCTCGCGGGAGCCGGTGAAGCAGATCCTGCTGCTGGGAAACATCACGCTGCACTTCCTGCACTGCCTCTTTCCCTGTACAGCGCTGCCCACGGGAGCCGGAGAAGCAGATCCTGCTGCTGGGAAACATCACGCTGCACTTCCTGCACTGCCTCTTTCCCTGTACAGCGCTGCCCACGGGAGCCGGAGAAGCAGATCCTGCTGCTGGGAAATATCACGCTGCACTTCCTGCACTGCCTCTTTCCCTGTACAGTGCTGCCCGCGGGAGCCAGAGAAGCAGATCCTCCTGCTCGGAAACATCACGCTGCACTTCCTGCGCTGCCTCTTTCCCTGTACAGCGCTGCCCACGGGAGGCAGAGAAGCAGATCCTCCTGCTCGGAAACATCACGCTGCACTTCCTGCGCTGCCTCTTTCCCTGTACAGCGCTACCCAGGGAGCCTGAGAAGCAGATCCTACTGCTGGGGAAACATCACGCTGCACTTCCTGCGCTGCCTCTTTCCCTGTACAGTGCTGCCGCGGGAGACGGAGAAGCAGATCCTCCTGCTGGGAAACATCACGCTGCATCTTTCCCTGTACAGCGCTGCCCACGGGAGCCGGAGAAGCAGATCCTGTTGCTGGGGAAACATCACACTGCACTTCCTGCGCTGCCTCTTTCCCTGTACAGCGCTGCCGCGGGAGCCAGAGAAGCAGATCCTGCTGCTGGGGAACATCACGCTGCACTTCCTGCGCTGCCTCGTTCCCTGTACAGCGCTGCTGCGGGAGCCGGAGAAGCAGATCCTGCTGCTGGGAAACATCACGCTGCACTTCCTGCGCTGCTTCTTTCCATGTACAGCGCTGCCCGCTGGAGCCGGAGAAGCAGATCCTGCTGCTTGGGAAACATCACACTGCACTTCCTGCGCTGCCTCTTTCCCTGTACAGCGCTGCCGCGGGAGCCGGAGAAGCAGATCCTGCTGCTGGGGAAACATCACGCTGCACTTCCTGCGCTGCCTCTTTCCCTGTACAGCGCTGCCCGCGGGATCCGGAGAAGCAGATCCTGCTGCTGGGGAAACATCACGCTGCACTTCCTGCGCTGCCTCTTTCCCTGTACAGCGCTGCCCACGGGATCCGGAGAAGCAGATCCTGCTGCTGGGCCACAGTTTTGAGCATCACAAATCTTTCACTTTTCTGAGCCTCAAGGAAAGAGGCAGCACAGGTGGCACAAGAAGAGTGATGCATCCGGACTCTGCCCCTGCCATGAGGAAATCGCCAGGCTGAGTGGGTCCACTTGTAGCCTCATCCTCCTGCTTTGAGGGGCTGCTTCAGTGGTATTGATGCCACTATGGCAGGGGTGGACCTTTATTGGACTATGGACTGGTTTGAATGTAGCTGGAGTATCCCACAATGGTCAGGAAGTACCATGTCGAGCTGGAGGACTCCAGGACATCGCAAGGCCGTTAGGGCCTAAATGTGCTGTGTGGGGCTGAGGCCTTAAGACATTTCCGTTTGAACAAATGTTTGAGGTCTTGGGATGATGTCTTAAGTCCAAATGTAGTACTGTCTTCTCCTTGTTCCTCTTTTTTGTTTATATTATTTTTGTTATTAATGTATGTTTTATTATTTTATGATTCAATGGAGTTCTGTTTCTTTTCTGTGAATTATTTTATTGTAAACTGCTTTGTTTCTTGGGAAAGGCTATATAGAAAATCTAATAAAACATAAACCATTAACAGAGGTGACAGTAGCCTTGCTGGTGCCCACGTTAAATGACAGCGATTCACCCTGATGTTCGGTGTTTACTAGCTCGGGGACTCTGTTCATGATCATGACTTTAGGTTGCTGTATTTTAAGAAAGTTGCAGCTGAATTTGCCACAAGGTTGTCAGTATCAGTGTGAATTATACCATGAAATGAACACTTCCTCAAGTATAGAGAGGAAGCATGAGTCAATGGTGAACATAAGGATGGGGGGGTCCCGGTTGCCTGTGTGATGATAAAATAGAGACAGCTCCACCCTAATAAAGAATCAGAGAACAAGGTGCTCAATTGTAGTGGGATCTGACTTCATAATAAGCCCAATTTCCAAAAGTGCCGATTTTCAAACACTGCATTAGTTAGCCATGACACTTACATATCAATGCGATATTCAGCAGCTCTGCCCACTGAACCACCACTTGTCTGGATTACAAATTAGACAACCTCGGTCATCTGGACAAGGGCCACTGCCTTCGTTCCACCCACGGAGAGGTCTGTGGAGATCTTCATACACAGTGCTACTGAATGTCATGGGCTGCTCCCTTAGTCTTCTGTTGGTGGCTGGCTAAGGGCTTTGAATTTCGGACCAAATGTTTCTGGATCTAGGTTCTTGTTTCTTGGTAACAATGGAAAGCAGAGAAATCAGGAATGTGAGAGTAAACATTGCCCTAGCAGGAAAGAGATGGGCAGAGGAACTTCTGGGAAAATTACCCAAGGCTTGGTGAGAAACCACTTACCATCTTGGTTGTTCAGTCACTGCTTTATAAACAAAGGAGAGCAATGAACACATAATTCAGGGGCTGATGACCAAAAACAAGAAGAAGAGCTAGGATGGAAAAGAAAGGGAGGGAGACGCAGCCAGCAAGACTACTGGGGATAAGCAGAGACTGTAGAGGACAACAGTAAAACACCAGCTTTTAAAAATGTCTCTAGGGGTGATCTGGGAAATTATACACCAGTGTATCTGACATCAGTTTTAGGCAAATATGAGTATCAAAAAAATCATTGTAGAATCAATCTATTCAACCAATTTGCATCTCTCAAACTTAACAGGAACTGGAAATGTGAGATATATGTGCACATCTGTAGATGCTAACGAAGATGACTCCCAACTGCCCCACATGATAGAAAGGCAAACCAATTAAATGGGCTTAAAATGTCGCAGAGATAGACGATCATTCGATGGCAATAAATAAAAATGCAAAGAAGGCAGGTTCTCACCCGACCATATCTCCTCGGCCATGAACATGACGTTTTGGTAGTGAGTTATGGCCTCACTATTTAGAGGCATGTTCAGGGTTGATAAGTGAGAACAGTTGTGTCTTGGTGGTTGCTTGGAGATGGGTTTAAATTTGGGGTGGTTTTTTTAGCAGTTGTGTTTGTATCATTATGTTTATATTTGTTTTCTAGTTTTGTAGATCAAGACTGAGGGCCCAGTAATCAGCAGCGGTGGCTACTCATTCTAAAGCAGCTAGTCGCCGAGGCTGAATCTTGCACTTGCATATTAAATGCTGGGGCCATATCCAGCCACCGGCGTTGACTATCTGGGTCAGCTGGATACTAATACTACTACTCATCAATTATATAGCGTTACAAGTGTAGAGACAGTCCCTGCTCCCAAGAGCTTACAGTCTAGTCAAGACAGACAACACAACTGGGGATTAGGATATACACTACATATCTAGGGAAATGGTAAGGAAACACACAGGAAGTGAACAGCAGACTAGGGGGATCAGGATCCAAAAGCCGTCTCAAAGAAGCAAATTTTTAGCCTGGATTTTAACAGGACCAGAGATGGAGCCTGACGCACTGACTCAGGTAGTTTGTTCCAGGCATAAGGAGCAGAAAGGTAGAAAGTAGGGCGGCCCAAGAGTGATGCGAGGCCATGTGTGGAGACTCATTGTGGGGCCTCATTTGCATAGCCACTTGACCTCATTTGCATAAATGTAATTTATTTTATTTTAATATGTATATGTTACCCATCTAAAATTTTAGGCAGCTTTCAAAGGAGCCCTTCACAAGCCTCTTTTTTGTCCTGGCAATGACTTAGGGGCATGTTTACTAAATATTAATGTGTGTTAAGTGCCACTGTGCCAATATTTATTTATTTATTTATTACAATTTCTTATATACCGCACTATTCGACATCAGCACGGTTTACATTAAAACAAAAGGACCAGAACAACAGGCTGTTCGGTTTTACAGAGAATAGGTGTACCAACTTGGATAACATAGGTGAACTATTTACATAAAATATCTACAAGTAGGCATGATGACAAAGCTCTAGAAGTAACATGTGGTTACTTTCTTTGGTGGGGTTATCTAGGCTTCATTGCTGACTGGGTAGTATTTGAGGAACAGGTGATATTTGAGTGCCTTCCTGAACTGGGCTAGGTCAACGATAGCATGAATGTCAGATGGTAGAGCATTCCAGTATCTTGGGGCGCAAAATTTGAAGGCCCTGTTTGCCGTTGTCAGGTTGCATTTTGTCAAGGCCTTCGGAATTATTAGAGAGTTTAAAGCTGTTGGTCTTCTGGATCTGTTAGGTGGCACGGTGTGAATGAGCTCTGTAAGTGAGGAGGATGAGAGACCATTGATGGCCTTGAAGGTCAGTAGTAAGGTCTTGAAAAGAAGCCTTCCGTGTATGGGGAGCCAGTGAAGCTGCTTCAGGATAGGCGTCACATGGTCACTCCTAGAGGCTCCATGGAGGACCCTTGCTGCAGCACTCATGGCAAGCTGTAGCGAGTTCAAGGTAGATTGTGGGAGGCCTTGTAAAATGGCGTTGGCATAGTCGAAGTGGGGTAAGATTAGTGCCTGATATATAGTCCGGAAGTCCTCTGGATCTAATAAGGAATGCAGATGCCTGAGTGTTCGGATCTTGAAGTATATTGCTTTTATTATATTGCCTATATGTGACTTCATATCAAGACGTTGGTCCAATGTGACCCCAAAGTATCTTATTGTATCTTTTGTCTGCAGATCCGCTTCCTTAACTCTTACATGGGGTGGTGGAGTGAAATTGGGGGGTCTCGTGATGAAGAGTACCTCAGTTTTCTTGTGTTGAATACAAAGGTTTTGAGATTGTAGCCATTCTGAAACTGCGTTGAAACATTCTATCAGGGGGGAAAGATCCATTTGATCCGTAGAGAACGGCATGTATAAGAGTATGTCATCTGCATATATCAAACAGTTCACATTGAAAGATCTGATGATATTGCAGATGGGCTGCATGTATATGTTGAACATGAGTGATGATAGAGAGGAACCTTGCGGTACACCTTGCCTTTGATGGAAGGGTTTTGATTCTTCTGATCCGGATTTTACATGTTGCAATCTTCCGGCAAGATATGATTTGCACCATTCGAGTGCAGTGCTGCAGATGCCCTTCTCTTTCAGTCGCCCGAGGAGAAGTTCATGACTTACTGAGTCGAATGCTGCAGCGATGTCTAAGAAAATAAGTACAAAACCTTGCCGGATATTGTTGATGCCTGTGATTATATTGTTGAAGAGGGTGGTAAGGAGGGTTTCTACACCGTGAGACTCTCTGAACCCATGTTGGCACTGGTCTAGAGGGGCTGCAGAGTCTATATGATCTTGGATTTGTCTTTGTACCTCTTTCTCATTAACTTAGCTAGGAGAGGAATACTAGCTATGGGCCTGTATGAGTCGACCCTTTGAGGGTCTAGTTTGGAGTTTTTTAAAAGAGGTCTAATGGATGTATGTCTGAGTGCTGTGGGGAAGGATCTGGTTGTGAATGATAGGTTCATAAGTCTTGCAATGAAAGGACTGAACTCACTGCGTAGCTCCTTTATCCAAAAGGCTGGGCAGGGATCAGTTTGAGCCGTGGTGGTATTGAGAGATGTGATTGTGTCCTCAATGTATTTTGCAGATGGTGTGGAGAACATAGGTAGAGACATTAGGCAGGTTGGTTCTTGTGCAGAGGCTTCTGAGACCTTATCTGTCTGTAGATGTTTAGACTGCAGGTAGTCGGCAAATTTTTGTGGGTGAATCTCATCATGTTGCTCAGGCGATGGTTCCTTCGAAAGGGATTTGACTAAAGCGAAAAGATCCCGTGGTTTGTTCAATGATCTTTTGAGAGTGTCAGTGTGAAATTGCTTTATTTTGGCCGTGATTGCCTTTCGGTGAATTGATAAGTGGAGTTTGTAAGCTGTCTGATCCTCAATGGAGAATGATCGGCGCCATCGTCTCTCAAGTCTTCGTAGATGTGAAAGAGAAGACCGCAGCTCAGGGGAGAACCATGGAGCAGAGTTTCTTTTCCTTGAGGTGTTATTGGGGTGCGGTCATTGTGCAATGGCGTTAAGGTTGCTGTTCCAGGAGGAAATCAGATCTTCGAGGTTGAGAGTTGTGTCGTTGAGGAGTGGGTGGGTCTCAGACAGGATGAGTTCTCTGTTGAACGGTCGAAAACTTCTTGTTGATGCTCTTGAGGTGCTGTTCAATAGAAATAAATGGGTGTTCCTGCACTTAATGCGCACTCACAAATGTAATGTGCGCTAACTTTTAGTAAAGATGCCTCTTAATGAGTGTCTGAATATCATTTGCATGAGCAGGGAGGATAAAGAAATACTACCAGATTTCTACATTACTACAGTTCAGTGTCAACTGCCAGGCACATTGGGCCCGATTCCGATCCTGACATACATCTCCTTGTATGTCCAGGCTGACCGGGAATACAAAGGAGATCGCGATTCTGATCCCATGGGGCACATCTAGCCCCATGGGATCAGAATTGTGAACAAGCCTGTATGTGCAGGCCGGAACTGCGACTCAGTCCTGGCCTGCACGTTGTGGCAAGGAGGCCTATCCGAAGTCCGGGGGAGGACAAAGAGACAGGGAATTCACCCTAGTAAAGGGCCCCCTTTCACCGAGACAGGGTAGGAAAGCCACAACCACCTCTAGGAATCAGAAAACTTCCACGTGGCCCACATTTCATGCTCTCCCTAGTGGAATGAAGGGGAGAGGATACAGGGCCCAGAACCCCTATGGCAGGGAATTCTCCAAGCACTCAGGTGCCCGAAGTCAGGGAGGAGTTGGAGCTAGAGCCCTGGAAATATAAACCTATGCCAGACTATGAGAAAGGGGGAAGAGAAGCAGGAAGCCAGGCTGACATGAGCAGAGGCACAGATACAAGCAAGGGAAGTTTGACTACAGCTGAGCAGAGCAGAAGAGCTGAGCTTCCAGGAGAGGAAAGTGCTAATTGGCATATAGCACGTCTGCAAGAGAGTTTGGGGCCAGGAACAAGAGAGACTCCAAGATTCCCCGGGAGGCTGTTAGCTGAGCACTGTGAGCAAGACGGGGAGTCAGAACCCATGCAGCTGGGAGAACCCGAGATGAAGCTGAATGATGAGGACACTCCCATGGATTGTTCCTTTTGCCAAGCTTTAAACCTGGAAACATAGAGAAAACAAGCCAGTCTTGAAAGGAAGTCTTCCAGGAAAAAGGTACCCATAGTCCACAAGCAGGGTGGTCGTGATTCCCTCGTGTTTGTAAAGGGGAGGTTTATGGGGACTAAGGAGCAAGCCTGGAACTGTGATATAAGCTTGTTAATCACCTGCTGCTGGAATGAGGACACTGGGGTAAGCTAAAGTAGCTGTTAGAACAAAGCTTTCTTTTGCCCCTGGATTGTATCTGTTTACTTGGAAGGTAACCAAGAAAGGTTTGAAGCTGAATAGAAGCTAAACTACCACAGACATTAAATGTGATTTTGTTTTTGTGCTTTAGCCAGCAAGGCTAAAAAGGGAATGCAATATCCTTGCTGTTAAAGACTGTGTATCCTGAACTATAGAGCACCTTTAAACAGCCATTTTTGTGTTTGGTTTTGTTTTTGGACAATGCTCTACTTCAAAGAGTCCTGAACAAATAATTCTGTATGTGGTATGTTCGAACCATTGTGTGCAAAATAAATTTCTGTCATTGCCTTACCTCGTTGAGCCTGACTACAGCTTTCTGCCTGACGCACCCATACAGCTAAACAAATACTACATTTCCCAGAGGGCACTGCGGGGAAATAGTTTGAAAAAGCTGAAAAAGTGGATAGCGGAAAGTTCCTCTAATAACCACGCCCCTCTATGCTAGAGGCGAGTGTTGGTGGCGTGACAGTGGCGTAGTTGTGCGGATTTTCTACCACTCAGGATTTTCTACCATTCAGGATTTACACTTACAAGAGTTATAGCACAGAAGGTTGGCGGAAAAGACAAAAGTCCTTTTGTTTCGTCAAGAGTCAACGCATGAGCAAGGTATCTCCAGAGATGGATCCAAAAGAGCTGGTGCAATGGATGGCCACTCAATTTCAACGCCAGCAGGAGTTGGCCCAGCTAGCGCAAGAGAATGCGGCGGTGGCTATGAGGGAGCAGCAAAAGCCTGTCCTGGACTTAGTGGAAGCCCTTATTACTTCCCAGAGGCAAGGAAGTGGAGGAACACTAACCCCGGAGGGACCAGCGAGGCCGCAAATGGACAGTCTATCAGGCCCACACACCAGCGTGGTGTTTAATTTTGGAAAACTTTCACCTGATGATGACATAGACGACTTCTTGGAGTCATTCGAGAGGGTGGCTCAAGCCGTGGGTTGGCCAGCTAGCCAATGGGCGGTGCGATTGGCAACCTCCTTAACAGGAGAAGCACTAGCCACATATAGGGCTATGCCAGCTGCCCAGGCCATGGATTATAATGCAGTGAAAAATGCAATTAGAGACCGATTAGGGTTAACGAAGATGTTGTATCACAGTATGTTTAGAGCCACGGTCTTAAAGGCCGGAGAGACACCTAAGGCCTTAAGCCAGAGAATTCGAGGTTTAGCTTTAAAGTGGCTAGCCCCGGAAGGGAAAACTATGGATACGGTGGTGGATATGGTGATATTGGAGCAATTTATGGCTGCAGTACCAAAAAGGATACAATCTTTTCTGATTCAGCAAAACTGCCAGAGCACAGGAGAGGCAACCCTTTTGGCAGAGCGCTACATGGAAGCTGAATTGGCGTTTCTCCCAAAGGTGGGCCCTCCAAAAGTAGGGACAGAGGCCAGTTTTGATTTATCAGAAAAGAAACAGGGAAATAATGTAAAATGTCTAAAAACTTGTGTGTCTGCTCAGGAGGGTAAGTAGGCTGAAAAAAAATGCTATCGTTGTGGGGAGATGGGAAACCTGCAGAGGGGATGCAAAGCCCGCATTGGATTAACTGGTACTGTGGTGGAGAAGCAGCCGCTGAGGGCAGAAAAAAAAAGGGAAAACTGCCTTTTTTTTCTTTTACCCATAAAACTGCAGGCACTGAAAGGGTTAACACCAACACTAAAGGTAACGATTTCTCACAGAGAAGTGCAGACCTAAGCACACACCCTGTTCCCATGGAGATAGAGGGAGGAGAAGGGAGTGGTTTGGGGGTGGAGTCAAAGGGGATAGGACAGCCCCAAACATTTAGGAACGGAAGCTGCACTCACACGAAAGAGAAGGAGGGAGAACTGAGAGAGAAGGAGAGAGAGAGGACACAGACACAGAGGACACGAGGGTTCCAGGAAGGAAGGACAAGAAACCCATGGAAATCCCTTGCACAGAAGCAAGTGAGAACCAGGAGCAAAGAGCTGACAAGGCCAGTGGAAAGCTCAGGGGAGGAGTCCTCAGAGGAGGAAATATTCTCCAAGAGTTCATGGCTCAACTCTTCTCCTAGTAAGGAATCTATAAGGAGGAAAAGCAGCACTAATAAGGTGAGCCCTTTACAACGTTTGAAAGGCTTATTAGACAAAGAGGGTTTTTCCTGCCCTTCCCCCACAAGCTCACATACTGTTAAGGGTGCCTGGGAGAAGCTCCTAAGGGCTGTGCAAGCTAGTGAGGCTTCTCAGGAAGATACCAGGGGAAACAGTTACCAAGAAGAGTCTAGCGTGGAGGATATGGACTTGGGAGACACTGTGGATTTAGACAATGTCTCAGACATGGAAATAAGCTGTGCAATCTGTGCTAAAGAAGTATAAAGGAACCAAATAGGGTTTGAAAGCAGAAAGAAACCCAGCTGGTCTTGATTACTGAATGCATCTGTGTTACCTCGTGCTAAGTAAAAGAACTGAAGGAAGTTGGTCATCTGGAATGAACCAGAAGTTCTTTTACAAGGACATTTTAAAGCCCATTACTTTTTAGCTGTGCTTTTAAAAGTAGCTGTCCTGTTTAAAGCTGCTTGGGAAGAAGCTGTGCTGAATGTTTGTGTTATAATTGGAAAAGAATTCTATTGCTTGTGAAAGTATCTAGGTGGGCCAGGAAGTCTTGCTACACCTACTGTGAAGTAACAGAGGGTGGTATAGCACCTCCTGGAGACCAGGAAACAGAATACTGCAGTATATAGAGTTTTATCCGAAAGCAAGTTTCAAAGCTGTATCAAGCCAAGGACTGTGTAATAGGCTTGTGTGCTGTTATTTTGGAGAAGTATCCTGAACGTTATTTTGGTCAACTTCAATCAATTCATGTCAAAGAATTGAACTGGCTAGGTAATCCTTGTTTCTAAAAATAAAGAAATATTTCCTGCGACCTTTGCACTTGGCTCTCATCCTTTCGGGGACACAACTACATGCTATCGGGCTAATTTCAACAAAGGACAATCGGCGCCTCCCCTGTTCCCCCACTGGAAGAGGTCCCCATGTTGTCACCTACAGAACGTGAAGCCTCTGGATTTGGTTCCACCAGATGGACTGGGATGAAAAGCCTGACAGCCACCTGTGGAGAGAGAATGGAGGAAACTGAGAAGGACGACCTGGGACCTCAAGTGGCAAACTGCAGGAAGAACCTGGAGCCCCAAGAAGGGGAAGAACTATCTTTGGTCCAGAGATGGGATCTCGCTCGACTATTGGAGAGGTTCCCAGATGTACTGACCCCGATCCCTGGTGAGACCCGACTGGTGGCGCATGAGATCCTGACGCCACCGGGGAAGGTGGTCAGACAACGACCCTACTGCCTACCAGAAGCTAAAAAGCAGGAGGTCGTGGCACAGGTGCGCGAGATGTTGGCGATGGGTGTCATTGAAGAATCAAGGAGCCCGTGGTGCAGTCCCATTGTTCTGGTTCCAAAACCGGATGGTACATTACGCTTCTGTATAGATTTCAGACAGGTAAATGCCATCTCGGTATTCAACGCTTACCTGATGCCCCGTATCGAGGAGCTTTTGGACCGCTTGGGGCAGGCCCAGTTTTTGACCACCCTAGACATGACGAAGGGGTACTGGCAGATTCCGTTGACTAGGGAATTTATTTATTTATTTATTTATTTAGTAAGGACTTATATACCGCTCCTTCCAGAGATCAGAAGCGGTTTGATTACAATTACGGGATTTGTCATAAATTACAGACAGAATTATTTGGGGATTAGATAGAGAGAGCAGGGGGATACACAGCACACATATGCGGGTCCATATAAAGACCTTAGCTATTATCATACATTTACACAGGCCGAATCTCGGCCGAAGACTGCCTTCAGCACCCCGATTGGGCTATTCCAGTTTAAGAGGATGCCCTTTGGCCTTCATGGTGGATCAAGTCCTGCGTCCTCATCAAGAATATTCTTTCGCATATATGGACGACATTATTATCCACAGTTGCAGTTGGGTAGAACATATCCCGAGGGTTGAAGCCGTCCTGCAATCTATGAGGCAGGCGGGCCTCACCGTGAACCCGAGCAAGTGCACCTTCGCCAAGCGAGAAGTGAAATACCTGGGGCATATGGTAGGATGGGGAAGGATTAAGCCCTTGATTGACAAAGTGGACAGCATCAAGAACTTTCCCCGTCCCACAACAAAGAAGCAATTAAGAAGCTTTCTAGGCCTGATTGGCTATTACAGGAGGTTCCTAGCACGCTTTGCGGAAGAAAGTTCCATCTTTACAGACATGTTAAAAAAGAATTGCCCAAATCAACTCCGTTGGACCCCGGAGGCGGAGAGGGTTTTCAACCAATTAAAAGGATGGCTATGCACGGCCCAAGTATTACGCGGGGTGGATTTCACGCAGCCCTTCATTGTACAGACGGATGCCTCAGAGATAGGCTTAGGGGCCGTCTTGTCCCAAAAGCATGAAGGAAATGAGCATCCTGTGATGTTCCTTAGTAGGAAGTTGTCCCCGGCAGAGCAACACTACTTTACGGTTGAGAAAGAGTGCCTCGCCATCAAATCGGCAATAGAGACCCTCCGGTTCTACCTCACCGGACGAAAATTCCTGCTAGTTACCGATCACGCACCCTTGAAGTGGCTCCAACAGATGAAGAACCACAATGCACGATTAACCAGATGGTACATGGCCCTGCAAGCTTTTGATTTTAAGGTAGGGCATCGGGCAGGGAAGCTACACCACAATGCAGATGCCTTATCCAGGATTACGAACTGTTCGGAGGAGCTTCAACAACCTCCGCCAGCCCGTAATATCTTGAGTAGGGAGGTATGTGGCAAGGAGGCCTATCCGTAGTCCGGGGGAGGACAAAGAGACAGGGAATTCACCCTAGTAAAGGGCCCCCTTTCACTGAGACAGGGTAGGAAAGCCACAACCACCTCTAGGAATCAGAAAACTTCCACGGGGCCCACACTTCATGCTCCCCCTAGTGGAATGAAGGGGAGAGGATACAAGGCCCAGAAACCCTATGGCAGGGAATTCTCCAAGCACTCAGGTGCCCGAAGTCAGGCTGATTGCCGTCACCTGGGTAGGGAGGAGTTGGAGCTAGAGCCCTGGAAATATAAACCTATGCCAGACTATGAGAAAGGGGGAAGAGAAGCAGGAAGCCAGGCTGACACGAGCAGAGGCACAGATACAAGAAAGGGAAGCTTGACTAGTGCTGAGCAGAGCAGAAGAGCTGAGCTTCCAGGAGAGGAAAGTGCTAATTGGCATATAGCACGTCTGCAAGAGAGTTTGGGGCCAGGAACAAGAGAGACTCCAAGATTCCGTGGGAGGCTGTTAGCTGAGCACTGTGAGCAAGACGGGGAGTCAGAACCCATGCAGCTGGGAGAACCTGAGGTGACGCTGAATAATGAGGACACTCCCATGGATTGTTCCTTTTGGCAAGCTTTAAACCTGGAAACGTAGAGAAAACAAGCCAGTCTTGAAAGGAAGTCTTCCAGGAAAAAGGTACCCATAGTCCACAAGCAGGGTGGCCGTGATCCCCTCGTGTTTGTAAAGGTGAAGTTTACGGAGACTAAGGAGCAAGCCTGGAACTGTGATATAAGCTTGTTAATCACCTGCTGCTGGAATGAGGACACTGGAGTAAGCTAAAGTAGCTGTTAGAACAAAGCTTTCTTTTGCCCCTGGATTGTATCTGTTTACTTGGAAGATAGCCAAGAAAGGTTTGAAGCTGAATAGAAGCTAAACTACCACAGACATTGAATATGATTTTGTTTTTGTGCTTTAGCCAGCAAGGCTAAAAAGGGAATGCAATATCCTTGCTGTTAAAGACTGTGTATCCTGAACTATAGAGCACATTTACCAGAGGGCACTGCGGGGAAATAGTTTGAAAAAGCGGATAGCGGAAAGTTCCTCTAATAACCACGCCCCTCTAAGCGAGAGGTGAGTGGTGGTGGCGTGACAACGTAAATGCACTGCCTGCCTAACTCAGCCATGGCTTTTAAATAGAGCCGCAGTGCCATGGCATCATAGATTCAGGGTGAATCGCTCCATTTAAAAGCCGTGATGCCAGCTGCCTGCTACAAAAGTTAATTCCCCGCAGCCTGACCCCCGATCCAGCCTCCAAAGGCCAGGGTCAAACTGCGGGGAATTAACTTTGCCATCCTCCCAGCCCCTTCTGCACCCCGATCCAGACCAAAAGAAACGTCCAGGGAAGTTATTCCATCCCCGGGGTTGGAATAACTTCCCTGGACATTTTACTAGACCTGGACGTACAGGGCCGACATCAGAATCGGCCCTGTACGTCCAGTGCAGGCGACTGCCCATTGTCTGCCCACTCTCCACCCCCGTGCCATCCCTTCCCCGACCACATATAACTTCCCCACTATTTGTGCCTCAGAATGACCCCCATTAGGAAGTACTATACACCCTGCTCATTTAGAACCCATAGCAAACCCGCCGTATCATAACAACACTACCAGGACTCACAAAGAACCAAACCCTACCTATCAAAAAGCAACACTGCAAATATTAAACCAATACATCTCAGAGAATACCAATACATCTCCTCCTGGGGAAAGAGAACAAGTGGCACTGTCACATAGAAATTACATGAACAGAATACTGCAGCTCAGTTACACATGCAGAACTGAGACCATCAGCAAACATTGAACAAGAGTTCACAATTTAGAAATATGAAGACAATAATTAAACTGGGAACCCAAAAAGCCAAACTTGGAAAGTACAACACCAGAGAAATAAAACTATAAATTAATTTCCTCTTGTAATAAACAAAATTCAAAACATTAGTGATGCACATTTTCCAGAGCCGACATATTCCAATCAATAAATTTAAAAAAAAATTGTTTTCTATCTTTTGTTGTTTGGGCATTTTATTTTTCAGTTGCAATTGCCCCAGTCACTTTCTTTGTGTCTTCTGCTAACTCTCCATTGTCTGCTGTCCATTTGTCCTTTCCAGTCCCTCCCAGCCTCCGCTCCCTTCCAGTCCCAGTCCCCCATCTGCCAGCATCAGCCCATTTCCAGTCCTCACCCTCCCCCCCCCCCCCCGTATCAGTCCTCCTCCAGTCCCTCCCAGCATCGGCTCCCTCCAGTCCCAGTCCAAATCCCCCAACATCAGCCATTTCCAGTCCTGCCACCCCTCATTCTAGCCCCTAGTCCCCACCTGTTTTGTTCTAACTTCCAGTCCCCCCCCCCATTCCCGTTCTCATTCTAGCCCCCAGTTCTTCCTCCCCCGATGAACATACCCAAAGGGGCCCTGTGCCTGATGAGGTTCAGAAGGAGCTGGGGAGGCCCGAAGCCCCAGCTGACCTCTAAACAGCTGCAGAAGTAAAGAGCAATGTGGTCCAATGTGCCCCTGTTTAATCTCCCGGCACTCAGCGCGCCAGCGGGTGCCTTTTTATCACAGCCACAGGAGAGAAGGCAAACACCGTGCTTTACTCCTGTGGCTGTTCAGAGGTCTGCTGGGTCTTCGGGCCTCCCCAGCTCCTTCTGCACTCGGTCAGGCGTGAGGACCTCCGAAGTGTGGAGCCATGCGTGGACAACACTCCTGCACAATGGATGGGCTGGCTCTGGCTGGAGGGTATAACTGTATTTGGTACATCCCAGGGTGCTGAAAGAACTGAAATATGAGATTCCAGAGCTACTATTAGTAATCTGTGAACTATCATTAAAATCATCTGTAGTACCTGAAGATTGGAGAATGTAACGCCAATTTTTAAAAAGGATTCCAGGGGTGATCTGGGAAACTACAGACTGGTGAGCCTGATGTCAGTACCGGGCAAAATGGTAAAAATCATCATAAAGAATAAAATTACTGAACATGTAGATAATCATGGCTTAATGACAGAAAGCCAAGATGGATTTAGCCTATAAAGGTCTTGTATTACTAATCTGTTATATTTTTTTGAAGGTGTGAATGATTACGTAAGAACATAAGATATGCCATACTGGGTCAGACCAAGGACCATCAAGCCCAGTATCCTGTTTCCAACAGTGGCCAATCTAGGTCATAAATACCTAGAGGTTTCCCCAAAAGACACAGGTTCCACAATGTTTGCACTGGGACAAGCAGTGGATTTCCCAGATCCTCTTTAATAATGGTTTATGGACCTTTCCTCCAGGAACTTGTCCAAACCTTTTTTACACCCAGCTACACTAGCAGCTTTAACTACATCCTCCAGTAACAAATTTCAGAGTTTAATTACTCATTAAGTGAAAAAATATTTTCTCATTAGTTTTATATGAATTACACTGTAGCTTCATTGCATGTCCCCTAGTCTTTCTACTTTTTGATGGCATAAACAATCAATTTACGTTTAACCGTTCCACTCCATTCATTAATTTATAGACCACTATCATATCTCCCCTCAGCCATCTCTTTTCCAGGTTGAAGAACCCTAACCATTTTAGTCTCTCTTCATAGGGGTATCCTTCCATCCCCTTTACCATTTTGGTTGCTCTTCTTTGTACCTTTTCTAATTCTACTATATCCTTTTTAAGATATAGCAACTAGAATTCCACAAAATATTCAAGGTGCGGTCGCACCATGGAATGATACAGAGGCATTATAATATCCTTTGTTCTATTTTCCATTCCTTTCCTTATGATTCCTAGCATTATATTTGCTCTATTGGCTGCCGCTGCACACTGGACATAGGGTTTCAACATATTTTCCACGATGACGCCTAAATCTTTTTCCTGGTTGGTGTTCCTAATGTAGAACCTTGCATCGTGTAACCATAGTTTGGGTTGTTCTTCCCTAGATCCATAACTTTGCACTTGTCCACATTAAATTTCATTTGCCATTTGGATGCCCGGACTTCCAGTTTATCAAGATCCTCTTGCAATTTTTATAATCCTCTTGTGTTTTAACAACTTTGAATAATTTGGTATCATCTGCAAATTTTATCACCCCACTCATTTTTCCCATTTCCAGGTCATTTATAAATATGTTAAAAAGCAGTGGACTCAGCACAGATCCATGGGATGCTCCACTATTCAATGAGAAAATTGGCCATTTAGCCCTACCCTCTGTTTTCTATCTTTTTAACCAGTTCCTGATCCACAATAGTACACTGCCTCCAATTCTATGGCTTTTTAATTTCACCAAGAGTCTCTCATGAGGGATATTGACAAAGGTTTTCTGAAAATCCAGATAGAGTATACCAATTGTCTCACCTATATCTACCCACATATTCATAAATGACAAGTTCCTGGAGGAAATGTTCATAAACCATTATTAAGGCGGACAAGGGAAATCCACTGCTTACCCTGGGATAAGCATTGTGGAACTTGTATGCCTTTTTGGGAACCTGACAGGTACTTGTGATCTGGATTGGCCACTGTTGGAAACACGATACTGGACTTGATGGGTTTTGGTGTGACCCAGTATGGGTCAGTTATGTTCTTATCTTCTGTAAATGCAGGGAAGGCACATAGGCACCTATCTTCCACTTAATAAGAACATAAGAAATGCCATACTGGGTCATACCAAGGTCCATCAAGCCCAGTATCCTGTTTCCAACAGTGGCCAATCTGGGTCATACGTACCTAGAAGTTTCCCCAAAAGACACAGGTTCCACAATGCTTGTACTGGGGCAAGCAGTGATTTCCTGAGTCCCTTTCTAATAATGGTTTATGGACCTTTCCTCCAGGAACTTGTCCAAATCTTTTTTAAAACCAGCTACACTAACAGCGTTTACTACATCCTGTGGTAACAAATTCCAGAGTTTGATTACACGTTGAGTGAAAAAAATATTTTCTCTTATTTGTCTTAAATAGTATACCCTGTAGCTTCATTGTATGTCCCGTAGTCTTTCTATATTCTGATAACGCAAACAATCGATCGATGTTTACCTGTTCCACTCCGTTCATTAATTTATAGACTTCTATCATATCTCCCCTCAGCCGTCTCTTTTCCAGGTTAAAGAGCCCTAACCGTTTTAGCCTTTCTTCATAGGAGTATCCTTCCATCCCCTTTACCATTTTGGTGGCTCTTCTCTGAATCTTTTCTAATAACGCTATATCCTTTTTAAGATACTGCGACCAGAATTGCACACAATATTCAAGGTGCGGTCTCACCATGGAATGATACAGAAACATTATAATATCCTTTGTTTTATTTTCCATTCCTTTCCTTAAGATACCTAGCATTCTATTTGCTCTCTTGGCCACCGCTGCACACTGGGCGGAGGGTTTTAACATGTTATCCACAATGACGCCTAAATCTTTTTCCTGGGTGGTGGTTCCTAATGTGGAACCTTGCATCTTGTAACCATAGTTTGGGTTGTTCTTCCCTAGGTGCATAACTTTGCACTTGTCCACATTAAATTTAATTTGCCATTTTGATGCCCAGTCTTCGTTTATCAAGATCCTCTTGCAATTTTCCACAATCCTCATGGGTTTTAACAACTTTAAATAGTTTTGTGTCATATGCAAATTTGATAACCTCACTCATTATTCCCTTTTCCAGGTCATTTATGAATATGTCAAAAAGCAGCGGACCCAGCACAGATCCCTGGGGTACACCACTATTCACCTCTCTCCATTGGGTAAATTGGCCATTTAGCTCTACCCTTTGCTTTTTATCTTTTAACCAGTTCCTGATCCACAATAGTACACTGCCTCCTATCCCATGACTCTTTAGTTTTGCCAAAGGTCTCTGATGAGGGACCTTGTCAAAGGTTTTCTGAAAGTTCAAATACACTATATCAACTGACTCACCTTTGTCTACCTGTTTATTCACACCTTCAAAAAAACATAACAGATTAGTAAGACAAGATCTTCCTTGCCTAAAGCCATGATGGCTGTCTCCCATTAAGCCATGACTATCTACATAGTCAGCAATTCTGTTTTTTATGATGGTTTCTACCATTCTTCCTGGTACTAATGTCAGGCTTACCGGTCTGTAGTTTCCTGGATCACCCCTGGAACCCTTTTTAAAAATTGGCGTTACATTGGCCATCCTCCAATCTTCAGGTATTACAGATGATTTTATTGTTCACAGATTACTAATAGCAGGTCTGCAATCTCATATTTCAGTTCATTCAACACCCTTGGATGTATACCATCTGGTCCAGGTGATTTGCTACTCTTCAGTTTATCAAATAGTTGTATTACATCTTCCTGATGTATCAATATTTCCTTCAATTCTTCCACACCTTTAAATACCACTTCAGTCATGGATAACATCCCTATATCTTCCTCAGTAAAGACCGAAGCCAAGAATTCATTCAGTCTCTCCGCTATCGCCTTGTCGCCTCTTAGTGCCCCTTTAACCCCTCTATCATCTAATGGACCAAATGACTCTCTCACAGGTTTTTTGCTATGAATGTACTTGAAAAAGTCTTTATTATGCGTTTTTGCTTCCGCAGCAAGATTCTTCTCAAATTCTCCCTTTGCTTGCCTTATCAATGCCTTACATTTAACTTGCCAGTGCTTGTGCTGTTTCCAGTTTTTGTCATTTGGCTCTTTTTTACATTTCTTTCTTATATGTATTGACAATGTAGGTGATTAGGTACCTCACTGGAAAGTAGGTGTCAATACTTACACCTGCTGCAAGTAAGGTACAAACTGTGTACCTAGGGCTACACAGGTCCTTTGCCCGGGCTCCACAACACCAATGTGTCTGCATTAGGTACTGGTAACACCTGCATTTATGTGAGTGTACCCCCAGGGTTACTTAAACATGGACTCCAGTTGCTTATTTTATTTATTAATTTTAAAGGATTTATAGTCCACCCTATCCACTAGGCGGATTACAATAAAACATACATAAAATCACAATTAACAGGAACATAAAATGAAAACTTACTCCTAGCTGGTTTCTTATATGTATTTCTGCTATTGAAGCACTTTTGTTACCATGGAGGAGAATCCACAGCTGTAGCCTACATGGTCTGTAATTGGTACTTTCTCTTAATGACTTCTAAAGCTGTGGTGTGCAGCCTGTGCAATTTGTTGCTGTTTATGTCTTTTAAGTTCTTGACTTCTAGATCTAACTTCCAAGTGTCTGAATTCTGTGTAACAATTTGCACTCAGATCTTCACTGCCCCACAAACTGTCCCACCACAAAACTGTCCCCCTTCACGTGCCCCATCCCAAGTTGCCCTGCCCCTCCCAAAACTACTCCTCACAACTGCCCCCAGCACACCGCCACTAAAACTATCCCCTACAACTGCCCCCAAGAAGTTAGAAAAAATTCCATGACCAATACTCTGATGCTTTCCCCAGTTAGAATGAGTGGTTGACCTGTACATGCAGACTGTGACAAGGAGGATGAATTTTTAAGATATCTGGGACCACCTCCAGTAAGGACCCAGATTTTAAAATAGGACGCACTGACTGACTGGCAGCCAATATAATTATTTCAATCTAGGAAACATTACTGTACAACAACCCACGGCCTGTGAAGAATGGGAAGTGTGTATTTTAAACTGTTGCAAAGTTTTGTAGTCAATAGCCTAAAGGAAGGGCCCTGAATTTTCTTAAAAGCCCATATAGTGTTCCGTGTTTTGCTGGTCCTTTAAAACCCATCACATCCTGTAAAGACACCAGAACCATATAATCAGCCCATTTTTCCTTTTTACTACAAATTACTTGTTCTCTGGCTATCCCATCACAAAGCATCTTTTCCAGTATTCTCTCCCCTACTTTCCTTGTAGCGTGCATTCGTCAGCAGGGCTTGCCCATCCACTAGGCGAATTAGGCATCCACTTAGGATGGCACACCTTGGCAGGGGGGGAGGGGTTGCAATAATGCAGCTCTGCGAGAGCCGGCAAGACACCCTATCAGCATGGCAGCAGGTCTTTGAGCATCCACAGTAACATGCTCAAGGCCTGCTACTCCCACCTTTTCAACAGGAAATTTGCTTTGGAAGAAGCAGGTCTGGCAGGCCATGAGCATTCATGCAGTGCTCAAAGACTCACCCTCGTACTACTTCTACTTTTGATATAGGCTAGAGAACAGAGGTATGCTAGGGGAAGGGGAGGACTGTGAATCAGAGGGAGGACAGAGATGCTGGACCCCTGGAGGGCAGTAGGGAAGGGAAGATGATGGACAGTTGGGGGGGAGGAGAGCTAGGGAAGGGAAGATGCTGGACAGCTGGGGGGGAGAGGTAGGGAAGGGAAGATGCTGGACAGCTGGGGGGGGGAGGTAGGGAAGGAAAGATGCTGGACAGCTGGGGGGAGAGAGGTAGGGAAGTGAAGATGCTGGACAGCTGGGGGGGGGTAGAGGTAGGGAGTGTAAGATGATGGCCAGCTGAAGGGCGGAGAGATAAGGACGGTGCTCGATCGCTGGTGGCGGGAGAGATCTGGTAGGGGAGATGATGGACGGCGGGGGGGGAGAGGTAGAGAAGGGAAGATGCTGGACATCTGGGGGGGAGAGGTAGAGAAGGGAAGATGCTGGACAGCTGGGGGGGGAGAAGTAGGGAACGAAAGATGCTGGACAGCTGGGGGAGGAAGAGATAGGGAAGGGAAGATGCTGGACAGCTGGGGGAGGAAGAGATAGGGAAGGGAAGATGCTGGACAGCTGGGGGGGAGAGGTAGGGAAGGGAAGATGCTGGACAGCTGGAGGGGGGAGAGGTAGGGAAGGGAAGGGAAGATGCTGGACAGCTGGGGGGAGAGGTAGGGAAGGGAAGGGAAGATGCTGGACAGCTGGGGGGGAGAGGTAGGGAAGGGAAGATGCTGGACATCTGGGGGGGAGAGGTAGGGAAGGGAAGGGAAGATGCTGAACAGCTGGGGTGGAGAGGTAGGGAAGGGAAGATGCTGGAAAGCTGGGGGGAGAGGTATGGAAGGGAGGATGCTGGACAGCTGGGGGGAGAGGTAGGGAAGGGAAGATGCTGGACAGCTGGGTGGAGAGGTAGGGAAGGGAAGATGCTGGGCAACTGGGGGGGAGAGGTAGGGAAGGGAAGATGCTGGACAGCTGGCGGGGGGAGAGGTAGGGGGAAGATGCTGGACAGCTGGAGGGGGGAGAGGGATGGAAGGGAAGATGCTGGAGAGCTGGTGGGGGAGAGGTAGGGAAGGGAGGATTCTGGACAGCTGGGGGGAGAGGTAGGGAAGGGAAGATGCTGGGCAGCTGGGGGGAGAGGGAGGGGAATATGCTGGACAGCTGGGGGGAGGTAGGGAAGGGAAGATACTGGGCAGCTGGGGGGGAGAGGTATGGAAGGGAAGATGCTGGAGAGCTGTGGGGGAGAGGTAGGGGAAGATGCTGAAGAGCTGGGGGGAGAGGTAGGGGAATATGCTGGACAGCTGGGGGGAGGTAGGGAAGGGAAGATGCTGGGCAGCTGGGGGGAGAGGTAGGGAAGGGAAGATGCTGGGCAGCTGGGGGGAGAGGTAGGGAAGGGAAGATGCTCGACAGCTGGGGGGGGAGAGGTCGGGAAGGGAAGATGCTAGACAGCTGGGGGGGGAGAGGTAGGGAAGGGAAGATGCTAGACAGCTGGGGGGAGAGGTAGGGAAGGGAAGATGCTGGACAGCTGGGGGGGAGAGGTAGGGAAGGGAAGATGCTGGACAGCTGGAGGGAGAGGTAGGGAAGGGAAGATGCTGGACAGCTGGAGGGAGAGATAGGGGAACATGCTGGACAGCTGGGGGGAGGTAGGGAAGGGAAGATGCTGGGCAGCTGGGGGGGAGAGGTAGGGAAGGGAAGATGCTGGGCAGCTGGGGGGAGAGGTAGGGAAGGGAAGATGCCGGAAAGCTGGAGGGGGGGAGAGGTAGGGAAGGGAAGATGCTAGACAGCTGGGGGGGGGAGAGGTAGGGAAGGGAAGATGCTAGACAGCTGGGGGGGGAGAGGTAGGGCAGGGAAGATGCTGGGCAGCTGGGGGGAGAGGTAGGGAATGGAAGATGCTGGACAGCTGGAGGGAGAGATAGGGGAATATGCTGGACAGCTGGGGGGAGGTAGGGAAGGGAAGATTCTGGGCAGCTGGGGGGAGGTGGGGAAGGGAAGATACTTGTCAGCTGGGGGGAGAGGTAGGGAAGAGAACATGATGGGCAGCTGGGCGGAGAGGTAGGGAAGGGAAGATGCTAGACCGCTGGGGGGAGAGGTTGGGAAGGGAAGATGCTGGAAAGCTGGGGGGAGAGGTAGGGAAGGGAAGATGCTGGGCAGCTGGGGGCGAGAGGTAAGGAAGGGAGAATTCTGGACAGCTGGGGGGAGAGGTAGGGAAGGGAGGATGCTGGACAGCTGGGGGGAGAGGTAGGGAAGGGAAGATGCTGGACAGCTGGGGGAGGGAGAGGTAGGGAAGGGAAGATGCTGGACAGCTGGGGGAGGGAGAGGTAGGGAAGGGAAGATGCTGGACAGCTGGAGGGGGGAGAGGTAGGGAAGGGAAGATGCTGGACAGCTTGGGGGAGGAAGAGCCTGGACAGAAGGCATGACTAAAGGTTGTCTAGGGCAGTAGATACTCTTGGGCCAGCCCTGTCCGCCACCTTTTTCTTCTTTGACATCCCTTCTCTGTCCCAAAGAAAATTAAATAATTATTCAACCTAGCATCTAAAGGGTGTCCTTTAAACGTAAACACTCGAGTCTCTAAAGGATAGAAAAGTGGAGATCAGCAAGGAATCTTTAAGCTAAAACAGGGCTTCCCAAACCTGTCCTGGGGATCCAACCGCCGTTGGGTTTTTAGGATATAGACAATGGCTGTCCAAGGAGATGTGTTGGCTTCAAGAAATAGTTGGTTGCGTAATAACAAGGCAGCTTAAGTGGCAAGGAATCAGAAGTAATCGGAGCAAATCATTTTCAAGTCTGGCAGCTTTCTATTGCTGACCCAGGGGAGGGAAGAATGACCCAGTGTTAAAGCCTGGGGGAAAAAAATTCCTTCATCCCATCTCCCTATATCAGCAGAGGTGTATAATTTCTTCAAAAGCATTTGTAGAC
The DNA here is from genome assembly GCA_033557465.1 of Ichthyophis bannanicus. Classification (NCBI taxonomy): domain Eukaryota; kingdom Metazoa; phylum Chordata; class Amphibia; order Gymnophiona; family Ichthyophiidae; genus Ichthyophis; species Ichthyophis bannanicus. The sequence goes on from CM066045.1 coordinate 198,861,035, forward strand.
ATGGTTCATGTGATGTGTTTGTAGTTTGCTCTGTAACAAAGTAATTTCCTGGGAGTTCAGAAAGAACATAAGATCTATCTGACCAGGTCAGATCAAAGGTCCGTCAAGCCCAGCATTCTGTGTCCAATCAACCAGTCAGGTCACATGTATCCAGCCGGATCCCAAGGAGCTGATTTGGAGATCAGCAATTGTCTTCCGAAGGCTACATGGCTGATAATTATAACAGTTTGACTTTTCCTCCAGGACATTGTGTAAAACCTATTCAAACCAGCTATGGTAACTGCATGGATCACATCTTCCAGCAAAATAAATGAAAAAAAGAAATACTTTTTTTTTTAAACTAGCCTAACACATTCGTGACTAGCTTTTAGAGGTCAAAACGTTTTTCCTTAGGACAGAACAGTATTAGCAAAAGATGACATTACTAGAACATTCAAGTGGATTATAAAAGCTTTCCAGTGATAGTGTGTAGAAAGTTGCTTTATATGTATTTAGTATACATGACCGCACAAGCTGCTTATCATTACAGTGTACATCATAATATACATAAGCCTAAAACAAACACATCACAAAAACAAATTAACACAATGATACATAACTTCCCTAACTGCTATGTTTCACTGTATCAAGTCTTCCATACTGCAGAAACTTCTTCCATAAAAATGCATCACACCATTTTTGGGGGGAAGGGGGCCTTATTTCTCTGGAACCCCCAGTCTGATCTGGCCCACTTTTTGAATTAGAAAAGGTACAGAGAAAGACCACCAAAATAATAAAGGGGATGGAAGGATATTCTTATAAGAGGCTTAAAAGGTTAGGGCTCTTTAACCTGGAAGAGACGGCTGAGGGGAGATATGATAGAGGTCTATAAATTAATTAGCGGAGTGGAACGGGTAAACATAGATCAGTTGTTTACTCCATCAAAAAGTAGAAAGACTAGGGGACACTTGAAGCTACAATGTAGCCCGTTTAGAACCACTAAGAGAAAATATTTTTCCACTCAACAAGTAATCAAACTCTGGAATTTGTTACTGGAGGATGTAGTAAAAGCTGTTAGTGTATTTGAGTTTAAAAAAGGTTTGGACAAGTTCCTGGAGGAAAAGTCCATAAACCATTATTAAGGAGGACCAGGGAAATCCACTGCTTGCCCCGGGCTAAGCATTGTGGAATCTGTCTACCTATTCGCAACCTGACAGGTACTTGTGACCTGTGTTGGTCACTGTTGGAAGAGGATACTGGGCTTGATGGACCTTGTTTTGACTGAGTATGGCATTTCTTATGTTATGTTCTTATGAAGTGCCTTTTTACCAGTTTTGCCTCATGCCACAGGTCATCTCATTCCATTAAAATTTCAAAGAGTTTTTTTGTCCTAGACAGATATTCTCGACCTCTTCTGTATGATTCCTTCCAAGCTTTTCGGTGGCACAGATGACTCCAATTGTGAGCCTTAGACTGGAAGTGACTATATACATTTCAGAAAGATACTTAAGGCTATGTTGCTTTCTCAAGTTAATTTAATTTAATTAGCAAGTTTTTATATACCGCACCTTCCATTGATCAGTTGCGGTTTACATGGAACGACAGTAAACAAGGCAATGCTGTTTTTACAGATAACAATGTGAAACTACAAGAAGTTCAATCTTACAATTAACTGTTGTTTGTTTCTAACAAGTGTTTGTTAGAACTTTGTAGATGTCTACTTTCTGTTTGGGGGGTTATTGTTTGACTGTGCATGTATGTGGAAGTTTATTTTAGGGAGCAATTTGATAAAGGTTTTTAGAGGCGGAAAAAGATATTTTGTAAAATTCTCCCAAGATATACGCATGATGGGGGTATAATTTGGGCAGAGCTGCGATTGTACTGCGAGGTTTATAAAATGTATAGAGAGATGTGCACTTTTGCACCTGCTCCAAAGAAGGTATGCATGTGGATCTAGGAGCCTATGTGTCCTTTAGAAAGCAGCCACCGGCCTCCTGCTATAAAGTCCCTCTCCATATGTTTGCATTGAGGTATTTACCCTTATGTACTGTGCATCTGAAAGACAGCTATAACATATAAAACATTATGCATACACCCCCCATTCCCCCTTCTCAAACCTGTAAGATATATCTTGGTGCATGTTTACTAAAGGTTAACATGCATTAACGAACATTAGCATACGTTAAATGCTGCTGTGGTCACTTTATTTCCAGGGGCATAGTGGTATTTAACAGGCCTCAGTGTTCATTAATGCACATTAGCCTTTAGTGGTACAGATGGGCAGACTAGATAAACCATATAGAGGAACATTCTGACCTGGCCATCCAGCCCCTTCCCTGGGATCAGAATTGGGCCTACAACTCGAATGTGCAGACCGGGTCCCGATTCTGGTTGGCCTGGACACCCAGTAGATCCTCGGTTACCTCAGTCAGGCTCCTGAATGGAGCCGCAGTGCCATGGCGTCCTGCCTTGATTATTGTAACCTCTTCTTGCTGGTCTCCCTCAGTCTCATCTCTTCTCTCTTCAGTCTATTCAGCACTCCGCTGCCCGTTTGATTTTCCGTCAGCCTCGTTTTGCCCACATCTCTCCTCTCCTCAGATCTCTTCACTGGCTCCCTATCCATTTCCGTATTCACTTTAAGCTTCTCCTTCTGACCAATAAGTGCATTCACTCTGTGGCTCCTCAGTACCTTTCTTCTCTCATTTCTCCCTATTTCCCCCCTCGTGTACTCCGTTCTTCCCAGTTGCTTCTTGCTATGCCCTTTTCCTCTATTGCCAACTCCAGATTCCGCTCTTTTCACCTTGCTGCTCCTTACGTTTGGAATAAACCTCCTTTGTCTGTACGTCAGGCATCTTCTTTGCCCCTCTTCAGACTCAAGTGAAAAGCTCATCTTTTCGCCTCTGCCTTTGGCTCTTGATTTTGCTGTTCTCCTTCCTTCCCCTCTTTTATTTCACCTTTCTTTCTTCCGCTTACACTTGTTCTTACCTCTTTCCTTTGTCCTGTCTCTCCTGCTCTTGTCTCTTTGCCCTTGTTCTTTTTCTACTCCTTCTCTTGCTTTGTCTTTTTAGATTGTAAGCTCTTTTGAGCAGGGACTGTCTTTTTGTGTTTTTATTGTACAGCGCTGCGTGCACCTGGTAGTGCTTTATAAATGCTTAGTAGTAGTAGTATTTCCATCAATGCCAGGGAATTGTCATATGAGCTAAAAACAAAGGGGGGCATTCCGATCCGCAAATAGCGGCTTTGGACATGCGGGTTGGACGTCCAACCCAAGCTCAGCTCCCCAGCCTTATTCCACTGCCAGCACTCCCCACATGTACACATCCTTTGTGCGGGGAGCATTGTACATGGGCGGGAGGGGGCGGACTGGGGCAGAGCGAGGGAGTGGCTAGGTGCCGCGACATACAGAAGCTATTCAGGAAAGGCCTCTGTACATTACCAGGCACCAACATGGATGGCCAGCCTATTCCACTCTGAGGACAGAATAGAGGCAGGCCGCTGCAGTATTGGCGGGCTGCAGCACCCCACATCTAATGGCAAAGGCAACAGCTGAGGATGGAGCCTGCTGGCACGGCATGCCCTAGTGGGCCCCCTGATGGCCCAACATGCTGCTAGCTAGACGTGTTGGTGCCAAGTGTGACCCACTAGCTTGCCCAGAGGCTAAGGAGGGCTTGGGTAGCTTGGTGGGGCAGTATTTTATTGGCAGTTACGTTCCTGTGAAGGCAGTAGCAAAGCCTTCTGGTTCCTGAAGTTTGTACCTTTAGCCAATAAGTGTAGTTGAGGCAGAGGGTAAGGTTTAAACTCAGGCTTTATTTCCCGTCCGGGGCGGATTCAAAACCATGGAACATAAAAGGAAAACAGACCATACGTCTGGTAACACAATTAAAGAAAATACTGGGAACAAAAATTAACTTCCTTCAGCATTCATTAAACAGCACCAGAAAATAACAGAAAAACAGTTCTTTTCACTCACGTGCAACCTGCAGCTGTTTCTTCCTTCAAACACTTCTGGCTGCTTTAACATGAAGAGTTTACACAATCGGACAAAGTGTATGTACAATCCATTGCAGTGCCCTCTGAAACATCTTCAGGGAATTCCACCTGCATTTCCCCCTCGTCAGAGTGAACTTCTGGCTCCCAAATGCACTTCAAGTTAAAATGTCTCTGCCGGGGAGTAAAAAGATTATCTTCCTCCACTATACTAGTGGCCTGTGGGAAATTACCATATTGCTTGTATTTAGAGTCCTGAGAGCTACAGAGCTCTTTGTATGAACAGAGAAAGTCAGGGTGTTTTAAGTCCCTCTTACTAGGGAGAATACGCCTATCTCTAGGCTCTGATGCTTCCTGCTTTCTCTGATGAACACAGCTCTGCTCTGTTACCCTTTTTCCACGGCGTTTGTCTGTCTCCAGCCAATGTGCCTCAGGGTAAAAACTTTCCCCTTCTGCTTTCCTGGAGTTAAACAGTTTGTAGCCTCTAACCTTGGCTGTAGGACTGCCTTTCCTATTTGCCTCACAGCAATGCTCCTGAGGATACTGGGAGGCTGTGCACTGCTGTTCCCAACAGCTTCTTTGCAAGTCACCAACCTCTGGTTCCTCGGAGATTCTCCTTGGCTCTGTCCTCACAGCTCTGTGGACACTGCTTTCCAGCTCAGCAGTTCCAGGCACTTCTGTTCTTCTCCCACTCAAGAACAACTCTGTTTCTCTCTCTTCCTCTCTTTCTCTTTCTCTTACTCCTTCTCTTGCTCTATCTGCTGGTAAGTGAGTCCTAAATATATTGCACGGTGTTAGCCTGGGCTCCGCCCCCATGCAGGTGCTCTCTATTTCCTAATGAGTTCTGAGCTCCCTCTCTGCTCGGGCGTTCCCTAACACCTCGTGGCTGTGTTTTGTCAGACGGCTGCCTGGGTGAGAATGTTCACAGTCTTGGCAAAGGCATATATCAATATGGTTTGCAAGGAATTGTGGGAAATGCAGTCCATTCACACCAGACACAGCCGCTCACAATAATTAGTTGTGCTTGAGTGTAAAGCCAATAAGATATTTATTTATGGGGTTATTTCTCCCAACACAGATATGCTTGGTAGCACATAAAACAGGATACTTGCTTTCAGTGTTAAACTTAGAAAAACAAAATCAGGAAAACAACAGTTGAACTTGTCAGGCAATCAAAGCAAAAGAATAAAGACCTGGTTGGTAACAAACTGGTCTTTTCTGTAGGCTTTAGCTAATATTTTCTTAGCAGTGCCTCAAACAACAAACAAAACCCACAAAGAAGGGAAAAACTGTTCTTTTCAGGTTAACTTCTTATATCTTCACACATAGACTCAGAAGTGATTTCCTCAGAGCTCACAAGCAATTAGGTAAGGCTCAATTGCTAGCAGTTACCCAGCTGAAACCCCTTAGCTGGCTTGCTTTCTACTGCGTGGCTCAAATCCTACTTCAGGAGCTTTTCAGAGTAGATTAAAGAACAAGTTTGTATTTCTTTGTGATGGTTGTTGTACTTTGTAACAGCAAATTACCAAAGGAGTTTAGACAGAGAGCAATCCATGTATTCACAGCCTGTATCTACAACCCCTCCCCCTTCTTCAACAATCATGGGTTCAATATCATGGATTGGCACAGAGGAATTTCTTAATGGAGCACTCTCAGGAGAATACTTGTTTCCCTGCTGTCTTTCAAGGGTATAGCTAGGGCATAGATCAGTGTTCATACCCGAGCTTCCATTGCTGTTAGAGTTCCTCTCTAAATAGCCTGGCCAGTATGTAGTCCAGTTCTTATGTCCAGCCTTCCAATCCAGATCCCTGGACACTGGATCTCTCTTCACATACCTTCTAGCACGGGTCCTAGGGTCCCTTCCCAGTGCAGCCGTCTCCCTCACAGGTACCGTCTGGAGATTCCTAGCTCTGCAGCACCACTCCTCTGGTTTTCCCCAGTCCAATGGTGTATGCTGGCCTTTTGAATGTCTCCCAGTATACGTACTGCTCTGGACTCCTTTAGACCTCCCAAATGCTTTTCTCTTCTTTCTTCCAAAGGGTTTCTTGCCCTCTCTGTCTGTCCGCTCTGGCTTCTGCTTCTGATGATCCTCCAGATGATGAAGACGTCCAAGCTGAGAATATCCAAGCTGATTCTGAGGATGATTCTCTGTAGAATAAACTCTACCTTTATTCTGCTTAGATGAGTGCTCCACCCTAGCACAGCGCAGCTGAGCTGAATCAGGCCCTGCCCTTTGAGATGAGTGCTTGGGAATTACCTCATAGCCCTCCTGATTGAACACACGTTTCCCCACTTCAGCTCCTCTAATGGCTGTTGGAAACCTGGTGCATTCTGGGACTGGTAGTCTTTTATGGAAAAATTCTGTTTTCTTATTTCTACCAGAACTGACAGGTTGCTTGTTCAGAGTCACTTCACCTTTACTATAGCTCCTTCCTGAGCTATGATAAGCTTCCTTATCACAGTTTTCCACTGTTGCTCATAGCAACCTTTACCCATATGTGAAGGTGAGCTGTCAGTTTCCCTGCTGTTTTGCTCACTCTCCCTTACTTCCATGGGCTCTGATGGCGTTACCTCGTGACAGATCCCCCCCCCTTAAAATATTACGGGCTGCTGGGACATTAACCGGACAGCACGTAATCATCTCATGGGTTCTGTCTCGCTGCCCTACATAGGCCAAACTGACCGTGGCCAATCTTTCCTTCCATGGTTTGAGAACGTTCAGGTGGTACACCTGCTGACGTCCCCTCTCATTTTCCACTTTGTACGTTACAGGACCTACTTTCCCTATTACTGTACACGGTTCCTTCCAGTGGGCCTCGAACTTGGGTCCATGGTCCGCTACTTGAACAAGGACTTTATCCCCTATGCTCAGGTGCCTTTCTCTTGTGCTGCTGTCATAGTAACGTTTCTGCTTTTCTTTACTAGCCTGCAAATTTTCTCTTGAGGCTTTTGCCGTTTTCTCTAAGCGCTCCCTCAAGTTTTTAAGGAATTGTGGCACCCCAACTTCCTGCGAGTCCGGCTCCACCCACTGCTCATGGAGAATGTCTAAAATTCCCCTAGGGGCTCTGCCAAACATCAGCTCATATGGGGATGCTTTTAATGATGTTTGTACGCGTTCTCTACACGCATAAACTGTAAATGGGAGTAGGGTATCCCATTCACCCATCTCTCCCTTCTTTAAACCCCTCCGAAGCATCTGTTTCAAAGACTGATTCATCCTCTCAACAAGGCCATTTGTTTGAGGATGGTAAGCTGCAGTCTTTATGTGCCTTATTCCGAAGGCTTCCCACACTGTTGCTAAGTGCTTAGACAAGAAATTGCTCCCCTGGTCAGTTAGTACCTCCCTGGGAAAACCCACTTCACAAAAGAGTTTTACCAGCTCTTGGGCTATTACTCTGGCCGATGTAGTCCTTAAGGGAATGGCCCATGGGAATCTAGTTGCGTGGTCTACTACCACCAACAAATACTGGAAACCTCTGGGGGTACGAATCAGGGGTCCTACAATATCCATACCTATGCGTTCCATAGGTACTGCTATGGTGGGCGTGGATATCATCGGTACAGCTTTTGGTCTTAAAGCTGTGACCCTCTGACACGTCGGACAAGCCTCACAGTATTGTTTTGTCTCTTTAAAAACCCCTGGCCAATAAAATCGAACCAATATTTGGTCCAGGGTGCCTTGGACTCCCTTATGGCTGCCTATGGGGTGGCCGTGTGCCAACCTTAATACTGTGGCTTTAAATGCTGTTGGTACGACCAATTGTTTTCTTATGGCTCCGGAATATGGGTCAGCGCTTTCCCTATATAAGATTTCCTTTTCCAGGAAAAACCTGGGTAGCGTAGGCCTAATTTCCTTGGCCCATTCAAAAGATCTCTTAAGAGCCGGGTCGGCCCGCTGTTCTGCTGGAAATGAGGGGAACTTGCTTACCACCTCAGCAGGTACCCAAGATAACCCTGCACCAGCCTCCAATTCGGCCCTCCCCTGGGTCCTTTGGCGCCTCTTTTGGCGTTTCTTTGCCTTCGCCTTCCTGCCTTCCTTAACCAGTTTGTGCATTAGCTCATCATCTGTGGGCAGAATACCTAATCCACCCCCATCTAAACCCTCCTCTTGGGGTTCTTCCCCCCCCCCTCAGGCTCCCAGGGATCCTCAGATGCTATCCTTCCTTCCCCTGAGGTCCCTGCCTGGGATCGGGTGGATATCATGCCGGTCCGGGTATTCAATCCTACCACTAGACCCTGGAGAAAGGGTGGCCAGTCCCTGCCTAAAATAACATCTCTAGGCAATCTAGGGATTATGGCTACCTGCAATGTGTGTTCTCTATCTATTGCCTGTATGGATACATTCTGTGAAGGATAACAGGAAAATGCCCCGTGTATGCACTTTAAGCGGACCTGGCTGTCTGCTTGCCTCGGGGCTGACCGACGGCGCCTCTCAATGGCTTCCCAGAGCTTAGACGTAATCATGCTCTGGTCAGCACCCGAGTCAAGCAGCGCCAGCGTTCCTACCCCTTCTACCTGTACGGGAATCAGGAACCCGTCCTGCGCTGGTTTTTCTCTCCCAGCCATGAGGATAGTTCGCTCCGTGCAGTCTTTCTGGAAGTGGCCTGCTCGCCCGCATATATAACATTTTCCTTTGCATACAGAAAAAATGTCATCATTAATATTCTTATTAGACACATTAAACCTTTTGTCTTTAACATATCTCTCTCCTTTATGCACTGCTATTCCTGCTGCTTTTCTTAGCCCTATTTCTGAGGCGCCCACTATTTGAGCCTCAAAATAGCGTTCAGCTAAACTGGCTGCATCATTGGTATTCTGGCAGTTCTGCAGGGTGAGATACTTTTTTACCTCAGTTGGGACAGCCTGGAGGAACTGCTCCAAGATAATTATATCTAGCAGTGATTCCATTGTCCTCTGCTCAGGGGTCAACCATTTATACTCTAAATTCTTTAACCTTTGCTGCAGGGCTTTTGGGGTTTCTTGGGCCCTCATCCTAGACTCTCTGAACAATCTGCGGTAATGCATGCTGGATAGGCCCAACCTATCCTTAACTGCCCTTTTTATCTCCTCATAATCAGTAGCAAGGATGGCAGGCATTGCTTTATACGCAGAGAGAGCTTCCCCTGTAAGAGAAACAGCAAAGCGTGTAGCCCACTGCTCATGTGGCCATTTTAATGCCCCCCCTATTCGTTCAAAGGCATCAATAAAATCATCAATGTTGTCCTGTGGACTTAACTGTCCCAAAGAAAATGCCTGACTTGCATTAAGTCCTACCCCTGAAATGTAGGGGTTCTCAATCCCAGATCCTGGTGACTTCTCTACGAACGCCTTCATGGTTTCCAGGAGTGGCCTCTGTTGCTCCATGATCAACTTGGCGGTTTGTTCTTGCATGTGCCGTGCCAACTCCAATTGTTTGTCCCATTGGTGTTGCATCCAGCTCATTATGTCCTGGACCTCCATCTTCCGGCTGTGACCCTGCGTAAAAGGAAAGAGAAAGAAAAACCACCAAGTGCGGTACTTTTTAAACTTCTTCCCCCTTTCCCGCACCACAGGAGTGCCCCCTTTCTTGCCCTGTTATCCACCTACGCCAGTGCCCTAGGTACCCTTTACCTTAGGATCTGCGTAGACTCAGGCTTTGGCAAGAGAGGTTCCTGGTCAGCGTCTGGCCTGTCCTGTGTGCTTGCTTCTTATGGGTCTTGTTGTCCAGCAGTATTTTTTTCTCCTTTTAAAAGTGTCCTTTTTTTCCACAGTAAAAAAATATCCTGCCAACTACGCCACTTTTATGTGACCCACTAGCTTGCCCAGAGGCTAAGGAGGGCTTGGGTAGCTTGGTGGGGCAGTATTTTATTGGCAGCTACGTTCCTGTGAAGGCAGTAGCAAAGCCTTCTGGTTCCTGAAGTTTGTACCTTTAGCCAATAAGTGTAGTTGAGGCAGAGGGTAAGGTTTAAACTCAGGCTTTATTCCCCATCCGGGGCGGATTCAAAACCATGGAACATAAAAGGAAAACAGACCATACGTCTGGTAACACAATTAAAGAAAATACTGGGAACAAAAATTAGCTTCCTTCAGCATTCATTAAACAGCACCAGAAAATAACAGAACAACAGTTCTTTTCACTCACGTGCAACCTGCAGCTGTTTCTTCCTTCAAACACTTCTGGCTGCTTTAACATGAAGAGTTTACACAATCGGACAAAGTGTATGTACAATCCATTGCAGTGCCCTCTGAAACATCTTCAGGGAATTCCACCTGCATTTCCCCCTCGTCAGAGTGAACTTCTGGCTCCCAAATGCACTTCAAGTTAAAATGTCTCTGCCGGGAGTAAAAAGATTATCTTCCTCCACTATACTAGTGGCCTGTGGGAAATTACCATATTGCTTGTATTTAGAGTCCTGAGAGCTACAGAGCTCTTTGTATGAACAGAGAAAGTCAGGGTGTTTTAAGTCCCTCTTACTAGGGAGAATACGCCTATCTCTAGGCTCTGATGCTTCTTGCTTTCTCTGACGAACACAGCTCTGCTCTGTTACCCTGTTTCCACGGCGTTTATCTGTCTCCAGCCAATGTGCCTCAGGGTAAAAACTTTCCCCTTCTGCTTTCCTGGAGTTAAACAGTTTGTAGCCTCTAACCTTGGCTGTAGGACTGCCTTTCCTATTTGCCTCACAGCAATGCTCCTGAGGATACTGGGAGGCTGTGCACTGCTGTTCCCAACAGCTTCTTTGCAAGTCACCAACCTCTGGTTCCTCGGAGATTCTCCTTGGCTCTGTCCTCACAGCTCTGTGGACACTGCTTTCCAGCTCAGCAGTTCCAGGCACTTCTGTTCTTCTCCACTCAAGAACAACTCTGTTTCTCTCTCTTCCTCTCTTTCTCTTTCTCTTACTCCTTCTCTTGCTCTATCTGCTGGTAAGTGAGTCCTAAATATATTGCACTTGGTGTTAGCCTGGGCTCCGCCCCCATGCAGGTGCTCTCTATTTCCTAATGAGTTCTGAGCTCCCTCTCTGCTCGGGCATTCCCTAACACCTCGTGGCTGTGTTTTCCACTGTTGCTCATAGCAACCTTTTCCCATATGTGAAGGTGAGCTGTCAGTTTCCCTGCTGTTTTGCTCACTCTCCCTTACTTCCATGGGCTCTGATGGCGTTACCTCGTGACACAAGGCGATGGGATGCCAGCCGGAGCATTGTGTGCTGGGGACGGGCAGTCTTGGAGATGTCTCCCACATCAGCATACAGTGCATGCCAGGTCGATTCTGCAATCATGGGTGCTTACATATCCTGCGGTTGCAGAATCGGGTCCAACTTGGCCCCATTCAAGTTTTTGGCATGCAGACAGCCCAAGAGTGCATACCTTGGAATCAACCTCATAATAAATAAATAACCGTGACTCTTAAGGTGGGTTCACCCAACGACTTCTCTATGGGAGTTGTTAAGTTTACCAACATAATGGAATGTACATTAGGAAAACTTTTCTTGAGTTTGCTGCTGGGGACATACTGAACAAGCCCCCAACAGCTAACCCATGGCCTTTGCCGTTAACAAGCTTAAGATCGGCACATTAATGGCAAATTCTTAGCAGACTTTAGTAAAAGGGGCCCTAAGACATATAACGGTCTCCAGCCAGTGAACAATCCAGAGTTTATATGATGATGTTGAAGGTCCAGGTAAACAAGCAGGTTCTTAAAGTGGATTGAAATTCTAATGTCTGGAGAGAGCTCATTCCAAACCAGGGGGGGAGGGGGGCATATAAGAAACAGAGGATGTTTGGGCAGAGTAGCTTCAAATGCCTAATGGTAAAGGAAGATGAATTAAAGAACTTGAAAGCTAAACTTGCAGTGTGTGACACAGTGGTGCGTTCTCCCCCATTTGCAGAAACAGGCATGTGAAGGGGACATTTGTGGGTGCATCATGGAACGTGTTAGGGAGTTTTGGGGTATGCACGCATCAGTGTGTTGGCTTGTGTCACTTGGCGGCTCTGTGCATGTATGTGCAAAGGGGGCTGTATGGGCATGTGTGTGTTAATGTCTGTGGTGGAGGGGGTCTGTGTGTGCATGTGCGTTGTGGCAGTGGGTGAGTTTGTGCGTGTAGGAGAGGTGGGTGTGAGTCTCTGCTTTTCCCTCTCCTCCTTGACCCTCCCACCCTCTTGCTCTACGCCCCATTCCTGTTCTTCACTGCACTCTCCCTATTTTCCCTGCACTCACCCACGCACTCTCTCCCCTGCTACCCTATTTGCACTCTCTCTGGCCTTTCACTTCCTCCCTTCCTTCCCATCTCACTTAATGCACACACCCTCTCTTTCATAAGAACATAAGAACATAAGATATGCCATACTGGGTCAGACCAAGGTCCATCAAGCCCAGTATTCTATTTCCAACAGTGGCCAATCTAGGTCATACGTACCTAGCAGTTTCCCCAAGGGACACAGGTTCCACAATACTTGTATTGGTTCAAGCATTGATATCCTGGGTCCCTTCTTAATAATGGTTTATGGACCTTTCCTCCAGGAACTTGTCCAAACCTTTTTTAAACCCAGCTACACTAACAGCCTTTACTACATCCTCCAATAACAAATTCCAGAGTTTGATTACACGTTGAGTGAAAAAATATTTTCTTTTATTAGTCTTAAATAGTTTACCCTGTAGCTTCATTGCATGTCCCCTAGGCTTTCTATATTCTGATAAGGTAAACAATCGATCTATGTTTACCCGTTCCACTCCGTTCATTAATTTATAGACTTCTATCATATCTCCCCTCAGCCGTCTCTTTTCCAGGTTAAAGAGCCCTAACCTTTTTAGCCTTTCTTCATAGGAGTATCCTTCCATCCCCTTTACCATTTTGGTGGCTCTTTTCTGAACCTTTTCTAAAATCGCTATATCCTTTTTAAGATACGGCGACCAGAATTGCACACAATATTCAAGGTGCGGTCTCACCATGGAACGATATAGAGGCATTATAATATCTTTTGTTTTATTTTCCATTCCTTTCCTTATCATACCTAGCATTCTATTTGCTCTCTTGGCCGCTGCTGCACACTGGGCCGAGGGATTTAACATGGTATCCACAATGACGCCTAAATCTTTTTCCTGGGTGGTGGTTCCTAATGTGGAAACTTGCATCGTGTAACCATAGTTAGAGTTGTTCTTCCCTAGGTGCATAACCTTGCACTTGTCCACATTAAATTTCATCTGCCATTTTGATGCCCAGTCTTCCAATTTATCAAGATCCTCTTGCAATTTTCCACAATCCTCTTGGGTTTTAACAACTTTAAATAGTTTTGTGTCATCTGCAAATTTGATAACCTCACTCGTTATTCCACTTTCCAGGTCATTTATGAATATGTCAAAAAGCAGCAGACCCAGCACAGATCCCTGGGGTACACCACTATTCACCTTTCTCCATTGCGAAAATTGGCCATTTAGCCCTACCCTCTGCTTTCTATCTTTTAACCAGTTCCTGATCCACAATAGTACACTGCCTCCTATCCCATGACTCTTTAGTTTTGCCAAAAGTCTCCGATGAGGGACCTTGTCAAAGGCTTTCTGAAAGTCCAGATACACAATATCCACCGACTCACTTTTGTCCACCTGATTATTCACTCCTTCAAAAAAACATAACAGATTAGTAAGACAAGATCTTCCTTGTCTAAAGCCATGTTGGCTGTCTCCCATAAGGTCATGACTATCTACATGCTGAGTAATTTTATTCTTTATGATGGTTTCTACCATTTTTCCTGGTACTGACATCAGGCTCACCGGTCTGTAGTTTCCCGGATCACCCCTGAAACCCTTTTTAAAAATTGGTGTTACATTGGCGATCCTCCAATCTTCAGGTATTAGAGATGATTTTAATGATAGTTCACAGATTACTAATAGCTGGTCTGCAATCTCATATTTCAGTTCTTTCAACACCCTTGGATGTATACCATCCGGCCCAGGTGATTTGCTACTCTGCAGTTTATCTAATAGTTGTAATACATCTTCCCGATGTACCGATATTTCCTTCAATTCTTCCGCACCTTTAAATACCACTTCAGTCATGGGTAACATCCCTACATCTTCCTCAGTAAAGACTGAAGCAAAGAATTCATTCAATCTCTCCGCTATCGCCTTGTCACCTCTTAGTGCTCCTTTAACCCCTTTATCATCTAATGGACCAACTGACTCTCTCACAGGTTTTTTGCTACGAATGTACTTGAAAAGGTCTTTACTTCGTGTTTTTGCTTCCGCAGCAAGCTTCTTCTCAAATTCTCCCTTTGCCTGCCTTATCAATGCCTTGCATTTGACTTGCCAGTGCTTGTGCTGTTTCCAGGTTTCGTCGTTTGGCTCTTTTTTCCATTTCCTGAAAGATGCTTTTTTGGCAACAACAGCCTCTCTGACCTCACCTTTAAACCATGTTGGCAGTTTTTTGGACTTCCTTCCACTTTTCTTAAAGCGTGGAATACAGCTGGTCTGGGCTTCCAAGATAGTATTTTTCAACAACAGCCAAGCCTGATGTACGTCTTTAACCTTTGCAACTGCTGCTTTTAGTTTTTTCTTAACTGTTTTCCTCATTTTATCATAGTCTCCCTTTCGAAAGTTAAAAGGTAGTACTGTGGATTTCCTTACTATCCCTCCTCCACTAATTAAATCAAAGGCGATCATGCTATGATCACTATTGCCAAGTGGCCCCAACAATCTTATCTCTTGCACTAGATCTGGTGTTCCACTAAGGACTAGGTCTAATATGGCTTCCCCTCTGGTCGGTTCATGAACCAGCTGCTCCAAGAAGCAGTCATTTATTTCATCTAGGAACTTTATCTCCCTAGCATGTCCTGACGTGACACTGACCCAGTCGATACCGGGGTAGTTGAAATCACCCATTATTATTACTGCACTGTAACTTTTGTTAGCTTCCTTGATTTCTTCGAGCATTTCATCATCCATTTGGTCATTCTGACAAGGTGCTCTATAGTACACCCCCACTGCCATTGCCTTCCCCCTTTTACATGGAATTTCAATCCATATAGATTCTACAGCAGATTTTGTTTCCTGCAAAACTTTAATCCTTTCTGATTCAATGCCCTCTCTAACATAGAGAGCAACCCCTCCACCAATTTGATCAGCTCTAGCATTACGATATAGTTTGTACCCAGGTATCAGTGTCCCACTGGTTGTCCTCCTTCCACCATGTCTCTGATATTCCAATCATATCTAACCTTTCATTTAGTGCTATATATTCTAACTCTCCCATCTTATTTTTTAGACTTCTAGCATTTGCATACAAGCATTTTAGAGAATGTATTTTATTCATATTAATTTGGCTACTGTTAGACATGGGTAATTTGGGATCTTTGAGCTCTGTCTGCTCCATACTCAAGGGCATTTGGGCTACTTTACTCTTTTGTGGAACCTCTCTGCTTTTGGTAGTATCCTTAAAAGATACATTCTTCCGAACCATCCGCTCTTGGGCGACTTTCGGCTTTCCCCTAATATCTAGTTTAAAAGCTGCTCTATCTCCTTTTTAAAGGTTAATGCCAGCAGCCTGGTTCCATCCCGGTTAAGGTGAAGCCCATCCCTTCGGAAGAGCCCCTCCTTTCCCCAGAATGTTCCCCAGTTCCTAACAAATCCAAAACCCTCATCTCTGCACCATTGTCTCATCCACGCATTGAGACTCCGGAGCTCTGCCTGCCTTTTGGGTCCTGCGCGTGGAACAGGAAGCATTTCGGAGAATGCTACCCTGGAAGTTCTGGATTTCAACTTCCTACCTAAAAGCCTATATTTAGCCTCCAGAACCTCCGTACCACATTTTCCTATGTCATTGGTACCGACATGTACCAAGACAGCAGACTCCTCCCTAGCACTATCTAAGACCTTATCTAGATGGCACGTGAGGTCCGCTACCTTCGCACCAGGCAGGCATGTTATTGTGATACGATTTGATTATGCATCTCTGCTGAGTATGAGATGTAACCAGAAAGTTCTCCTCTGTGTTTTAAAACTAAAAGTACTTTTCTGATGCCAGGCCCTGAGTGACTATTAAATGTAAACTACAAGCTCTCTGCTGGGTTCCAAATGTAACCAGAAAGCTCTCTTCTGTGTTTTAAATTTAAACTAAAAGTAATTTGCTGTTACTAGGCCCTGAGTGATTATTAAATTTAAACTACAAGCTCTCTGCTGGGTATGAAATGTAACCAGAAAGTTCTCCTCTGTGTTTTAAATTTAAACTTAAACTGCTGCTACTAGGCCCTGACTGATTTAACAAAAAATAGTGGGTTCACAGATTAATTAGCTTTAATACAAAGAATTCCTTTTAGAAAATTACCAGAAGTATATACTCACAGTTGCAGATCTCTCTCCAGAAGGAACAGTCCCTTTTTCAAGTCCTTCTTTCCTCTACCCCTGCTCCTTCCTTAATTCTCTACCCTTAACACTGTCCCTTCCCTGCTGCCTCACCCCTTTCTTTCCTTCTAATGCCACACCTTTCCTCAAGGCTCTGCCCCCTCACCTGCCACTTCCTTTAGGCCCCGCCCCTTCTTTCAGCCACCCTCCTTTTCTGACCAGTAGGACCAGTACCTTCCACCGGCCTCTTCAGGTCGCAGCCCCACTTTTCTGGCCAGTGGGATCCTGTGCCTCCTGCCGGCCTCGTCAGGCCACAACGCGTTGCTTTTCATGCCACCTGGACCCAAATTTCCATCAGTTCTTCACCCTCCTGGGGAATGTACACATGCTCAATCATCTGTACAGATAGTGCCAACTTGACCCTTGGTAATACCGAAACATGCCTATGAAAGCTGAGGAGTTTGAGTAGGACATCCTGATGACCAAGGTATTAGCAGTGAATAGATATTGGGGCTGACCAATATAATATGCATATTGGGTCAAGGACTCTATAGACTACCATCAGCAAATGCTGCTCATAAAATAAAGGAGGAATCTGATCAAGCTGGTTAACCCCAAAAAGGAGTTGTTATAATAGAAATAACAGAGATGTTTTCTTGAAACTTGTTTTTGATCTGTCTGTGATCTTCTGACTGTTTTATTCAATATGTAATGGTATATAACAGCCCGTTTGCATTATTTTGTGTAGTTTGTACAGGCAGTGTAATGGAGCCAGCCACTGGGGCCACAGCCTCACCAATATTTTGCCCAACACATCATCAGCAACTGAAAATATTGGGACTGAGGCAGAGATTGGTTAGTTTGGTCCCTCCACGAAAAATAAGAAAATAAGAACATGAAACTTGCTGTCTCTATATTTTTGTCTAAAGGTGCCTCATACAAGACATGTTTTATCATCTCTCTTCATCTTTCTTCCCCAGATATGTATGAGTTTCCAAATGGAGGCATGCATTGGTGAATGGAAACAATGGGGAGTGGGGGGGGGGGGGCGCAAAGGGGTCACAGTCACTGGTTCCAAAATCCAAACAAACTTTTGTTAAGGCCTGCTCTAGGGTATAGCAAGGATTCTTGACCCAGACCTCTGGACACACCTAGCCAGACAAATTCATAAAAGCAATTATAAAAACAACTGTAAAAACAGGAACCAAACATCTATAAATAATAATATATAACTTGTATATGTTAAAATTATACATATACATAATTTTACTAAACAATAAATGATAAAAATATGAAAGAATATGTGTATATGATGCATATTCCATGTACATTTGATGATAAATAATAAATAGAAAAAAACATCAATATGGCAATGCCATGACTGAAAGATATTAAAAGTATTGCTAATGGAAACATAAAAAAAATAATAATAATAAAGGGACATTTGGAATGAAACAAACCAAAAGAGCTCAGATTACTCAACAATTAATATGCAACAGGAGAATTGGTACTATAACATCTATAGTGACAGGATTAAGTTAAGGGAGACGAGGGAAAAGACAATGTTTGTAACATTATGAACAATATTGGAAACTAGAGACATCATAAGATAGAACTCCATTACAGGAGGGGTCAAGAGTGTGCTAGATGGATATTGGAGCATACAAGGGAACTTAAAAGCCAGATAGATGTGCTAACAGGAATGATCATAACGAGGATTTACCACGAGAGGAGCTAAATGTCTATCAGAGAGTGATATCCAATTACTCTCGTCAAATTTTACTATGTTATGAAGGATGGGAAACAAAAACTGGTGGTGACTGAATAATCCATCAGAATTTTTCTCAGGAAGCACTGCAAGAACAGTGGTCCTGTAGGACACTACATAATACGTTATTTCTGTCGTAAATGAATGGTCAGGTGGACTAAGGAGGTTTTTATACACCCTAAGACTCAGTCTCAGTTTCCATTAAAACTGTAACTCCGAGAATGTGATTTATGTGATCAAATGTCTCTGTGACTTCCTATATGATGGGAAGACTGGCCATCGTGTCAAATTGCGAATTATTGAACACCATAGCAGCATCAAGTGTTCCCTTTCAAAAAAAACCATGGTGAGTCATTGGCTCTCAGACCTCAAGTTCCTTGTCCTGAAACAGGTACATCCCTATTGGCATGGTGATAACACAGACAAGACATTACTCCGTCTAGAACAGAGGCTCATTTTTAGCATGGACACTCTTCACCCAATAGGGCTTAATCAGGATTCTGACCTTTCTATTTTTTTATGATGGTGCAGACCCACAGGTTATCTTTCAACTATTCTCCTGGAGTACCCTCGTGACAATCTAGAAGAGCTTCCATAGTTTTCCATTTTTAATTATTATAGTTATCACTTTCTTAGAGTTATTTTCAACATTGTATACACACAGGTCTGTTTTTAATGTTTTAACTTTTTAGTTTTTCTTATACTGGATGAACAGAAGTTTGCCTTCAATTACCCATGGTACCAATTGATCATTTTTCTTTGTCACTTGTTTTTTAATTCTTGTTTTTCATTCTTGTTTTTTATTTCCCATCCATTCCTTTTGAATTTTGCTTTTTAATATTATTTATTATTTATCTTTTTACTCATAGGTTTTACTTTTAACTTTTGTGGTTTTAACTTTATTTTAACTTTTTTATTTCTTTATCCTATCATCTAACTGGCCAATTGTGGAAGTTTTTGTTTTTATGGGCCCCTATTTGGGTTTGTTTTTGAATATTAATTATTCAATTACTCTCTAGTTTTACCTTGGTTTTAAGCATTCTTTATTTTCTTATTAATTTGTTTGGTATTTATATTTAAAATAATCTAATATTTGGTTAATGGAATGTTTCCCTTGGATGAGATCTCCTCAGGGTGCATGGTTTTTATTTTATCACGTCTTCAATATTTTCTGCCGGTAAAGATCCCATGAAGTCTGTATTTTCACTGAGGCCAGCAGCCCCTAATTTAGTTTTTAAATTATTTGATTAGCGTGATCCTGATTTTATTTTTTAAGGTATCGCTCATGTTGTCCTTTGTTTCGTTCATTTAATTTTACTAATAGTTAACCTTGCAATTCATTTCACTATGGAGTCTCCATGTTGCAGTGATTCCTAGTTGCGATTAATACCAAATACTTTTATGGCTTTGCACCCCTGATGCAGCCGACAGGATTCGTTTACATTGCCCCACTACATGGCGATCTTGGCGATCTCATTATACACACTGTTTTGGCTTCTCAGCCATGTTTGTATCAGATTATGTGGCAACCAGCTGGCTATATTTATTTATTTATTAAATGTCTTTTCTATACTGCGCTCTTTAGAATCAGTGCAGTTTACAGTCAACATATATCTTCCCTTTGCTAGCTTTATGCATTATCATAGTTCAAAACGACCCTCTTCACTGAACACTACGGTGATGTCACATAGCCTGCCTGCCAGCCGGAACTACAGACCAAACCCCCTCCCTTCTCATTTATGTACACAGTATATGGTAATTGTTCTTCCTTGAGGGACGACAGTTTAGTCCTCCACCTCTGAGTTGTGCACCTCCTCCTGCAGCTTGGAGACTGGCATGCCACAAAAAAGTGACATCACTGGATATAGCCTGCTGCTCTCTCTCATCCTCCCCAGTGAACTATTGACAAAGCACACTTAAAGGAGCAACAAATAAGTAGCTAATAACACAACATTCTCAGTAAACGCATAACAATCACTTTAACCAAAAACATTGTCATCTTGGAAGGTAGACTTTTCTTCTTGTGCCCTCGCCTTCCGCCTGAGCCAAAGATAGATCAGGAAGAATCAGAAGCGACAAAACATTTTAAGCAAAAACGATGTACCTACCGGTAATCTCCTCCTGCGGCCGGCTGAACCTCCACTGCTTAGCTCCATACTACCCCGGGTGGGAATGAGGACTAAACTGTCATCCCTCAATGAAGAACAATTACCAGGTAAGTGTAATTACCATTTCCTTATTGGTCCTCTAGTTTAGTCCTCCATCTCTGGGATGTAACAGAGCAGTACTCATCGGGAGGGACCCTTCCAGCTGGCCTGCAACACTGCCGCCCCAAATACAGCATCCTTTGCTGCCAAAACATCTAAGCGGTAGTGCTTACTGAAAGTGTGAAGAGAGGCCCAAGTAGCCACCCTACAAATTTCCACAAGCGATACCAAATTGTGTTCCGCCCATGAAGCCGATTGTGCCCTGGTAAAATGAGCTCGCACACCAGCTGGCACCTGTCATCCCGACAACAGATAAGCCGAAGCAATCGCTTCTCTAATCCATCGAGATATGGACGCTTTCGACGACGCCTCCCCCTTACGGACTCCACCGAACAAAACAAACAGGCGGTCAGATTTACGAAACACCTCTGAGACCTTCAAATACCGATGCAACACTTGCTTTAAGTCCAACTGAAGCAAACCTCAGTCCGTCGCGCCATCTTCTAATAAACCCAGCACTGGAAGGGAAACCGTCTGGTTTATATGAAATGGAGAAACCAGTTTGAGCAAAAAGGACGGAACCGGCCAGAGCACCACCTTCTCCTTTGAAAATGACAGAAAAGATTCTCTACACGACAACGCCTGTAACTCAGAAATTCACCTCGCTGAGCAAATGGCCACCAAAAACACCATTTTCAAGGTTAAATCCTTCACGGGCACTTGCTGTAAGGGCTCAAAAGGCTCCCTAGCCAGGGCCGCCAAAACCAAGTTGAGATACCACAGAGGAACCACAATCCTACGCGAAGGACGTAACCTTGTCACTGCCCTGAGAAAACGCATAAGAACATAAGATATGCCATACTGGGTCAGACCAAGGTCCATCAAGCCCAGTATCCTGTTTCCAACAGTGGCCAATCTAGGTCGTACGTACCTAGCAGTGTCCCCAAAAGACACAGGTTCTGCAATGCTTGTACTGGGTCAAGCATTGATATCCTGGGTCCCTTCTTAATAATGGTTTATGGACCTTTCCTCCAGGAACTTGTCCAAACCTTTTTTAAACCCAGCTACACTAACAGCCTTTACTACATCCTCTGGTAACAAATTCCAGAGTTTGATTACACGTTGAGTGAAAAAACATTTTCTTTTATTAGTCTTAAATAGTTTGCCCTGTAGCTTCATTGCATGTCCCCTAGTCTTTCTATATTCTGATAACGTAAACAATTGATCTATGTTTACCCGTTCCACTCCGTTCATTAATTTATAGACTTCTATCATATCTCCCCTCAGCCGTCTCTTTCCAGGTTAAAGAGCCCTAACCTTTTTAGCCTTTCTTCATAGGAGTATCCTTCCATCCCCTTTACCATTTTGGTGGCTCTTCTCTGAACCTTTTCTAATAACGCTATATCCTTTTTAAGATACGGCGACCAGAATTGCACACAATATTCAAGGTGCGGTCTCACCATGGAACGGTATAGAGGCATTATAATATCTTTTGTTTTATTTTCCATTCCTTTCCTTATGATACCTAGCATTCTATTTGCTTTCTTGGCTGCCGCTGCACACTGAGCCGAGGGTTTTAACATGTTATCCACAATGACGCCTAAATCTTTTTCCTGGGTGGTGGTTCCTAATGTGGAATCTTGCATTGTGTAACCATAGTTTGGGTTGTTCGTCCCTAGGTGCATAACTTTGCACTTGTCCACATTAAATTTCATCTGCCATTTTGATGCCCAGTCTTCCAATTTATCAAGATCCTCTTGCAATTTTCCACAATCCTCTTGGGTTTTAACAACTTTAAATAGTTTTGTGTCATCTGCAAATTTGATAACCTCACTCGTTATTCCACATTCCATATTCCATTTATGAATATGTCAAAAAGCAGCGGACCCAGCACAGATCCCTGGGGTACACCACTATTTACCTTTCTCCATTGGGAAAATTGGCCATTTAGCCCAACCCTCTCCTTTCTATCTTTTAACCAGTTCCTGATCCACAGTAGTACACTGCCTCCTATCCCATGACTCTTTAGTTTTGCCAAAAGTCTCTGATGAGGGACCTTGTCAAAGGCTTTCTGAAAGTCCAGATACACTATATCAACCGACTCACCTTTGTCCACCTGTTTTTTCACACTTTCAAAAAAACATAATAGATTAGTAAGACAAGATCTTCCTTGTCTAAAGCCATATTGGCTGTCTCCCATTAGGCCATGACTATCTACATGCTGAGTAATTTTATTCTTTATGATGGTTTCTACCATTTTTCCCGGTACTGACGTGAGGCTCACCGGTCTAGTTTCCCGGATCACCCCTGGAACCCTTTTTAAAAATTGGTGTTACATTGGCGATCCTCCAATCTTCAGGTATTAGAGATGATTTTAATGATAGTTCACAGATTACTAATAGCAGGTCTGCAATCTCATATTTCAGTTCTTTCAACACCCTTGCATGTATACCATCCGGCCCAGGTGATTTGCTACTCTTCAGTTTATCTAATAGTTGTAATACATCTTCCCGATGTATCGATATTTCCTTCAATTCTTCTGCACCTTTAAATACCACTTCAGTCATGGGCAACATCCCTACATCTTCCTCAGTAAAGACCGAAGCAAAGAATTAATTCAGTCTCTCCACTATCGCCTTGTCGCCTCTTAGTGCCCCTTTAACTCCTCTATCATCTAATGGTCCAACCGACTCTCTCAGAGGTTTTTTGCTACCAATGTACTTGAAAAAATCTTTATTTCCCGTTTTTGCTTCCGCAGCAAGCTTCTTCTCAAATTCTCCCTTTGCCTTCTTTATCAATGCCTTGCATTTGACCTGCCAGTGCTTGTGCTGTTTCCAGGTTTCGTCGTTTGGCTCTTTTTTCCATTTCCTGAAAGATGCTTTTTTGGCAACAACAGCCTCTCTGACCTCACCTTTAAACCATGCTGGAAGTTTTTTGGACTTCCTTCTACTTTTCTTAAAGCGTGGAATACAGCTGGTCTGGGCTTCCAAGATAGCATTTTTCAACAACACCCAAGCTAGATGTAAGTCTTTAACCTTTGCAACTGCTCCTTTTAGTTTTTTCTTAACTATTTTCCTCATTTTATCATAGTCTCCCTTTCGAAAGTTAACACATTAGCATGTGCCCCTAAGGCTATTCCCTGCACCTTGCCTCTATAGCAAGCCAGTGTGGCTAACTGCACCCTCAAGGAGCTGGCCACCAGGCCCTTTTCAAAAACGTCCTGCAAGAAACTCAAAATCACTGCAATGGATGCGGTTGCTGCACGCACTTGCCTCCTTGAACACCAATCCTCAAATCTGCGCCTAATCTGAACATATGTCAGAGACGTAGACGACTTCCAAGCCTTAAGCAAAGTCACAATGACTGCTCCTGAATAACTTCTTTTCTTCAAATGCGTCCTTTCAATGGCCAAACCATAAGTGAGAACCGATCCACTTGAGGTATCCACAGCGGCCCTTGAAGTAGCAGACTGTCCGACATCGGCAATCTCCACGGATCCCCATCTAGAAGGCGCATGAGGTGAGCATACCATGGGCGCCGTGGCCAGTCCAGAGCTATCAACAACACTCTTCCCAGGTGGGCCTCAATCCGCTGTACCACCCGACCTATGAGGGCCCACGGAGGGAATACATAGAGGAGACCTGACACCAGCCAGCGTTGCAGCAGGGCATCGATCCCTTCCGACATCCTTTCTCGATGTCTGCTGAAAAATCAGCTGGTCTTTGCTGAGTGGAAGGTCACCATGAGATCCATGATCGGCGGCCCCCATCTGCGCACCACTTGTGCAAAGACCTCCGGATGCAATTCCCATTCGCCGGCATCCACCTGGACTCTGCTGAGAAAATCCGCCATCCCATTTTCCTTCCCGGCAATGTATGCTGCCGAAATTGCCAGCAGCCGAGGTTCGACCCAAGCAAAGAGCTCCTCTGCTTCTCTTTCCATGGCCGTACTTCGTGTAACACCTTGTCGATTGATGTAAGCTACTGTTGCAGAGTTGTCCTATAGAACCCTTACTGCTCGACCCCGCACCATCCTCTCGAATGCTTGCAACGCTAACGCTACTGCTCTGAGTTCCAATCTGTTGATTGACCAAGTACTCTCCCGAGCTGACCAGAGACCCTGCGTGAAGATCTCCTCGCAATGTGCTCCCCATCCCGCGAGACTTGCATCTGTCAACAATGGTATCCACTCCGCTGCTCCAGGGGCATCCCGGCCTTCAATGACTTCGGAAGTAGTCACCACTTCAACGCTCGTCAAACCCCGAGAGAACAGGTCAGACGTCTGCTCAGCGGGTCGACTTGATAAGACCAACAGTGAAGCAAAAACCACTGCAATGGCCTCATATGAGCTCTGGCCCAGGGCACCACCTCCAAGGATGCTGCCATACCTAACACCCGGAGATAATTCCAGGCCGAAGGAACCTGAGTGGTCCTGAACTGGTGCACCACTTGCTGTAGGGCTTGGACCCGCCGATCGGGCAGAAACACCATTCCCCTCTGAATGTCGACTTGTACCCCAAGGTACTCGAGGCTCTGGGACAGAGTAAGATGACTTTTGCTTGCATTGACTACCCAGCCGAGCTTCTCCAAGAATTTCACCACCTTGTCTGTAACTTGCACGCTCTCGGCTCTGGACTTTGCCTGAATTAACCAATCGTTGAGATAGGGATGAACCAAAATACCTTCCTTTCACAACGCTGCCGCTACCACCACCATGATCTTGGTGAACATTTGCGGTGCCGTTGCGAGACCGAAGGGCAACGCCTGAAACTGATAGTGACCCGGCAGAGCAAAGTGGAGAAATTTTGATGACCTGCTCTGATCGAAATGTGCAAATATGCCTCCGTGAGATCGAGAGATGTCAAATACTCTCCTTGGCATACTGCCACAATGACGGACCGCAGTGTTTCCATTCTGAAATGCGGCACTCGAAGACAGCAGTTCACCCCTTTTAGATCCAAAATCAGACGAAGTGACCCATCCTTCTTTGGCACCACAAAATAAATTGAGTATCGATCCCTGCCGTAATCTTCCTTGGGCACCGGGACGACCGCACCCAAGCGCAACAGTCAATTCAGCGTGCAACGGACCACCTGTGCTTTTTCCTTCCCCCTGCAGGGCAACTGTACAAATGAATCCAGCATGGGCCGCATGAACTCCAGTGCATAGCCCTCCCGGATAATCTCCAACACCCACTGGTCGGTCGTTATTTGGACCCAGACAGGAAGAAAACTCTGAAGTCGCCCACCTATCGGTAAACTTCCTGCCGGGGTCCCCCTCACTTCATTGTGGTTTTCAATTGGCTGTTGAGGCTGCCGCCGCAAAACCTCTACCTGCTCCTCGAAACCCTCGAAACCCCTGGATCTGAGGAGCAAATCTTCCTCTTTGGAATCCACCCAAGCGAGAAGTCCGAAACCTCCGAAAATCTCTAAAGGCACCCCGAAAGGTCGACACAGACTTCCCTTGTTTGGGCTTATCCTTCGGCAACTGACCACCTTTAGACTCCCCTAAATCCTTTACCAACTTATCGAGATCCTCTCCGAAAAACAACTTTCCTTTGAAAGGGAGCTTACCGAGCCTTAGAAGAACCGTCTGCCACTCAATTCCGCAACCACAGGGATCTGCGAGCGGCCACCAGTGACGCCATACTATTAGCCAGGGCTCAAATTAAGTCATAATAAACATCTGACAGATAGGCCGAACCCGACTCCAGGTGGTCAAGCTCTCTCAGACCTTCTTGCTCCAGCTGAGCAGACTGTCGCAGACTCTGCGACCAGTGGAGACAAGCTCGTGCCACCCATGCCCCACAAATGGAGGCTTGTAATGACATTGCGTTGGCTTCAAAGGATTGCTTCAGCAAACCATCTAACTTCCTATCCTGCGCCTCCTTCAAGGCTGAGCTGCCTTCTACCGGAATAGTGGTCTTCTTGGTCACCGCCGACACCGCTGCATCAATCCGTGGGGACTGAAACCTCTCCTTGTCTTTATTTGCTAGTGGGTACAGCCTATTCATAATGCGAACACCCTGGAGCCCGGCCTCCGGCTGATCCCATTCATCCTGTATCATACGATCCACCACTTTGTGGACGGGAAAAACCATTTGCGATTGTCTCACGGCCTGAATAATCGGGTCTTCGCCATTGTCCTCCACCGGCTGTTCTGTGGCGAGCTTAAGCGTCTGAAGGGACTCGGTGATAAGCGCTGTCAATTCTTCCCTTCGGAATACCTGAATAATTCTCGCCTGATCCTTTGGTTCAGGAATCTCTCCTTCTTCCAACTCATCATCTCCACCTTCCAGGTCGGCTTCGTTCTCCTCAGACTCATGCCCATCGAACTCAGAAATTGAGGGCTCCCGAGTCCTTGCTCGTTTTGGCGGACACAAAGAACTAGTACCCGGCTCAGCCGGCGCAGGCTGTTGTGGCGGCACCGATAGCGATAGGCCCTCCGGCACCTTTCCTTGCCGCTGCATACAGAACGCCTGGTGCATAATTAACATGAAGTCCAGACAAAAATCTCCGGTCTGTGGCCCCACAGGCTCAGGACCCCCCACCGGACCGGAGGTTGCCGCGACCCCGACCACTGGCGGGAGCGACCGCAGCTCCTCCCCGTTCAAAACAGCCGAGGCCCCTTGACTCTCCTGACCTACCTTAACCTCCATTTGCTGCTCCACGCTGGTAGACACCTGCGTACAGCCCCGACAAATGCCGGAATCGGCGATAGCCCCTCTACAGGTACCGCACACTACACATTGCAGGCGTGAAGCCATTGCTTAAATATTCTCTTTATCTTTTTTATTTTTTATTTATTTATTTTTTAAACAAAGTATGCACTAATTATCTGCTTATCCTCTCTCTTTTTTTTTTTTTAAATATCCAAGGCAGTCAACCGAGGACCGTGATCATAAGCAGAAATGATGAGGATTTGCCCCCTGAACCAGCAGCATAAAATAGCAGCATTTGTGTTACAACTGCCCCCAAAAGAACCTGCTATATAAAAAAAGAAACACCCAAGAAAAACCGTGAGGGAATTAAAACAATAAAGTAAAGTACAGTAAACCAAAATAAACCCACAGAACTAATCTGTACCGAAATGACAGTGTGCACCGTGGCATGCAGCTGCCTGCCTGAAGAAACAGACACGCTGCTAAAATGGCCGCCGCTGCCTGGGCGAGGCAGAAAAAAGGCGCCAAAAAGTTAAGGCCTGCACGGCGCGGCCACGCTGACCCCCCTGCAACAGAAAGCACCTTTGGTCCCCCCTACTCACAGGATGAGGTAAAGAAAATGCTCCCGGCACCGCAGCTCTGCAATCCACGTGGCTCCGCTCCACTTGCAAGCGGGGAGCCGACGGGCAGACTTCTGCTCCAAAAACTGAGGCACGGCAGACGAATCGCAGCAGTTCCATGCTGCCTGAATTCAATCTGACTCTTCACGCTGCTGAACTCTCCCCCGGGCTGATCAGGGGGGAGAGATTGCTGCCAGCATAGAAGTGAATAGCAGACAAATAAACAAATAAAGGCAGAGGGAAGCAGACCAGGCACAAGAGGCAGCACTCTTTTCCTAAGGCATTTCTCTTTTTTTTTTTTAAAGGCACAGACCCCCCCCCCCCCCCAAAAAAAGAAAGGGGCAAAATACAAAAATACCAATTGGAATCAAACAAACCAAAAACCTAATCTAACTATTCCTTATCCGCTCTCAAGTGAGCCCAGCACCTAGGCTCACTACGTCCTCCTGCTGCATGGAGACTGGACACACTGGGGCTGATGGGAGTGACCAGCAGGCTATATCCAGTGATGTCACGACTTTGACATGCCCAGTCTCCAAGCTGCAGGAGTAGGTGCACAACCCAGAGGTGGAGGACTGAACTGGAAGACCGATAAGGAATGTACAATAGTGCACGCTGTAATTAGCCCACCACGAATCAAAACCACCCTCCACACACACGCATTCACTGTTTTTCACTGCATGCACACACAAAAGTCAGTATTTCTTTGATTGTTTGCTGTGTAGACCGCCTTGATTACAGGAGAAGGCGGTATAGAAATCCTTTTAAATAAATAAAGTTTTAAAGTTTTCATTTTACACATTTATGCACATATATTTTTTAATCTTCTTAGCATTACATAACTTTACTTTGTTTTCTGACTCAAAGTGACATCAGCCATCGGTTTGTGTAGCGCGTTCTCTTTTCCACAATCATACTGCCGATTACGCACCAAAGGAAGGCGTCCTTTAAATATGGTGTTAAGGTGATGATTGCACAATACATGGCGGCTTCCTTCAACCTAATTATGTGTTGGACCTGTACTATAGCCACGGATGCCACATAAATGATCTATTTTTTTTACACAATTTGAATAGACTTTCTGGGAGTTTCAATGTGTGGTTACCCCCTTAGCTATTTTCTAATATATGAGCAACATAACTTTCAATCGGATCACTAGTTTTCATTTAGATAATATCCATGAACTGGACGAGATTCAGCTATCATATAACATAGTATTGTTTTAGATTTTTAATATATGTTGTTGTTGTTAAGTGCCGTCGAGTCGGAGTCGACTCATGGCGACCCTCTGGATAGCTATCCTAAATTGTGTTCGGTCTTCAGTCAGGCGGCTCATTATTGACAGACTGGTACCCGTAGCTGCTGTTATTGTAGCAATCCATCTCATTGCTGGCCTTCCTCTTTTGCGTTGACCTTCTATCTTGCCAAGCATGATGTCTTTCTCTAATGATCTCTCTCTTCGCATGATGTGTCCGAAGTATGAAAGTCGAAGTCTTGTCATCTGAGCTTCTAAAGAAAGCTTAGGTTTGATCTCTTCTAGTACCGACTGGTTTGTTCTTCGGGCAGTCCATGGTATACACAGTATTCGCCGCCAGCACCATAATTCAAAGGCATCAATTTTCTTCCTGTCTGTCTTTTTCACTGTCCAGCTTTCACATCCATATGATGTTATTGAAAATACCATGGCTTGAACAAGTCAAATCTTTGTATGGAGAGAGACATCTCTGCTCTTGAGAATCTTATCTAGGTCTTTCATAGCCATTCTGCCAAGAGCAATGCGTCGTCTGATTTCTTGACTGCTTGTTGCTTCTTTATTGATAGTTGATCCAAGTAGGTTAAAGTTGTTCACGATTTCAATTTCTTCTCCTTCAACGATGAACCTGTTGATTATGCCAGTTGTCATGATCTTTGTCTTCTTTACATTAAGGTGCAGGCCCATTTTGAGACTATGTTCTTTGATTGTGAGAAGCAAATGTTTCAGATCATCTTCACTTTCAGCCAGTAATGTGGTATCATCAGCATAGCGAAGGTTGTTGATGAGTCTTCCACCAATCTTCACACCTCTGTTGTCTTCATACAGTCCTGCTTCTCTGATGATTTGTTCTGCATATAAATTAAACAGGTAGGGGGAAAGTATGCAGCCTTGTCTTACACCTTTGCTTATTTTAAACCATTCTGTTTCTCCTTGTTCCGTTCGAACTGTTGCTTCTTGATCAATGTACAGATTACGCAAGAGAACGATCAGGTGTTCTGGTATACCCATGCTTCTTAATGTGGCCCAGAGTTTCTCATGGTTTACACAGTCAAAAGCCTTGCTATAGTCGATAAAGCACAAATAGATATCCTTTTGGTATTCTTTAGTCTTTTCAAGGATCCATCTCACATCCGCAATGATGTCTCTCGTTCCTCGCCCTTTCCTGAACCCTGCTTGCACTTCAGGTAGTTCTTGTTCTAGGTATGGCTGTAGTCTCTTTTGAATAATCTTCAGTAGAATCTTGCTGGCATGTGGGATCAGAGCGATTGTGCGATAATTTCCACAGTCAGTTGGATCACCTTTCTTTAGTATTGGTATAAACACAGATCTTTTCCAGTCAGTTGGCCATGATGTTGTCTTCCATATTTCTTGGCAGAGCCTTGTAAGTACGGTAACAGCTGCATCAGATTGCTGCAATACTTCTATGGGAATGCTATCAATGCCTGGTGCTTTGTTCTTTGATAAGGCTTTCAATGCTGCTTCAACTTCTTCTTTCATCACCAATGGTTCCTGATCATAAGGTATAGGTTGAAACGGCTGTTGGTCCACTTGATCTTTATCATATAAAAACTCTGTATATTCCTTCCACCTTTTCTTGATCTTCTCAGCATCATTCAACATAGAACCTTGAGCATCTTGTAACATTCCAATTCGAGGCTGGAACTTTTTCTTTAACTCTCGCAGCTTTAGGAAAGCCGATCTTGTTCTTCCTCTAATAGTTTCTGCTTCTATTTCCTTGCAAGTGTCATTGTAGTACTTTTCCTTGTCCTGTCTTGCTGCACGTTGGAAATCTCTGTTGAGTTCTGCGATTGTCTTTCTTTCTCCTTTGGCTTTAGCTTCTCTGCGTTTCTGGGCAATTTTCAGAGTTTCTTCCGTCATCCATTTTGGCCGTTTTTGCTTTTTCACCTTTTGTAGAGACTTCTTGCTTTCTTCCAGCACAACCTTCTTGATGTCATTCCATAACTCTTCCGGAGCTCTGTCATTTGTATCTAAGGCAGCAAAACGATTTTGCAGGCAGTCTTTAAATTCCAGTGGTATATTCTCAAGGTCATATTTTGGTGCATTCATGAGTGGTTTGCTCTTTTTCAACTTTAGCTTGAGTTTGCATACTAGTAGTTGATGATCTGTACCACAGTCAGCTCCAGGTTTTGTCTTTGTTGATGTTACAGAGCTTTTCCATCGTTGACTTCCACAGATGTAGTCAATTTGATTTTTATACAATCCATTGGGTGAAGTCCATGTGTACAGTCGTCGCTTGTGTTGCTGGAAGAAGGTGTTTGAGATGAATAGATCATTGGTCTTGCAGAATTCTATCAATCTTTCTCCAGCTTCATTTCTGTTGCCAAGTCCATATTTTCCAACTACTTTGCCTTCTTCTTTGTTGCCAGCTTTTGCGTTCCAGTCACCCATGACTATCAGGATATCCTGTTTGCATGTTCTGTCAATTTCAGCTTGTACTTGTTCATAGAACTCTTCAATTTCATTCTCTTCTGCAGCTGTTGTTGGGGCATATACTTGAATTATAGTTGTGTTGATAGGCAATCCTCGTAGACGAATAGAGATTAAGCGTTCGCTGACTGCATTGTATTTCATTACAGTTCTTGCAAGTTTCTTCTTTATTATAAATGCAACACCATTTCTTCTTTGTCTTTCATTTCCAGCATAGTAGACCATGTGATCATCTGATGCAAAGTGCCCGATGCCAGTCCATTTCAGTTCGCTGACACCCAACAGATCAAGTTGTACACGTTCCATTTCATTCTTGACCACTTCCAACTTCCCTTGGTTCATGCTTCGTACGTTCCATGTTCCAATGTGTAAGACATCTTTACAGCTTCTGACTCTCATTTCATGCGCAGCTACATCAGCAGTCAGACTTCCCGAAGGCTTTGATCCAACCACATCATAAATGCTGGCTTTACTCTGAAACGTCTTCAGCTCTTCCCCAGTAGCTAGTTGAGTGCCTTCCGACCTGGGAGTCTCATCTTCCAGCACCATAGCACAATTTGTTTTGTTGTAACTATCCATTGGGTTTTCATGGCAAGATACAGAAGTAGATTGCCGGGCCTTCCTTCCGCGCAGTTTAAGTTTGGTGTTGTTGCCGTTGTCACAGAAATGTGATCCTCCGCCGTCAACACTATCCCATTCTGCTGCTGCCCAGATGGGTGGTTTGTCTTCGTCTGGCACCTCAGCTGAGACCTGTCCATCTTGGGAGACCCTGCCAGTAGTTAAACTACCGATAGTTTAGCTCTCAGCATCACTGATGCACACAAGCCCTCACAGCACGACAAGCTGCAAACCAAGTGAGAGAATCATATAATCATATAACATAGTATTGTTTTAGATTTTTAATATATATATTTTTTATTTTTATATTTATCTCTAGTTAAGGAGTCTTGATAATGGTTTTATGATATTCTACATGTTTTCCAATTTAAATGTTTTATGTAATATTGTTAACATACCTTTGCTATTTATTTTACAACAATTTGAATACCAATACACAATGAATGTATCCCTGCTGCCTTCCCAAACTGACCATTCATTTACGACGAAATAAAGTATTATGTAGTGTCCTACAGGACCACTGTTCTTGCAGTGCTTCCTGAGAAAAATTCTGATGGATTATTCAGTCACCACCAGTTTCTGTTTCCCACCCTTCACAACATAGTAAAATTTGACGAGAGTAATTGGATATCACTCTATGATAGACATTTAACTCCTCTCGTGGTAAATCCTCATTATGATTGTTCCTGTTAGCACATCTATCTGGCTTTTTAAGTTCCCTTGAATGCTCCAATATCAATCTAGCAACCTCTCGACCCCTCCTGTAATGGAGTTCTATCTTATGATGTCTCTGGTTTCCAATATTGTTCATAATGTTACAACCATTGTCTTTTCCCTTGTCTTCCTTCACTTAATCCTGTTAATATAGATGTTATAGTACCAATTATTTCTCCTTTTGCATATTAATTGGTGGCAATCTGAGTTCTTTTGGTTTGTATCATTCCAAATGTCCCTTTATTATTATTTTTTATACTTCCATTAACAATACTTTGAGTGGAGGAGTAGCCTAGAGGTTAGAGCAACTGCCTAGTATCCAGAAGATCAAGGGTTTGATTCCCACTGGCACTCCTTGTGACCTTGGGCAAGTCACTTTACCCTCCATTGCCTCGGAAGAAAAGGCTGGCCATCTACTTCCGGTGATACACTGCCAAGAAAACCCAGAGGTAGCTGGGTCGCTATGAGTCAACACTGACTTGATGGCACTAAAAAACAAAACAAAACAATACTTTAATATCTTTCAGACTTTGCATTGCAATATTGATGTTTTAATCTATTTATTATCATCAAATGTATATGGAATACACATCATATACATATATTGTTTCATATTTTTTATCATTTTATCATTTTTATTGTTACATTATGGGGAAAGGAGGGGCTCTTCCGAAGGGATGAGCTTCACCTTAACCGGGATGGAACCAAGCTGCTGGCATTAACCTTTAAAAAGGAGATAGAGCAGCTTTTAAACTAGATAATAGGGGAAAGCTGACAGTCACACAAGAGCGCATGGTTCGGAAGAATGTATCCTTGAAGGATACTACCAAAAGCAGAGAGGTTCCAAAAAAAAGTAAAGTAGCCCAAATGCCCTCGAGTATGGAGCAGACAGAGCTTAAAGATCCCAAATTACCCATGCCTACCAATAGCCAAATTAATATGAATAAAATACAGTCTCTAAAATGCTTGTAAGCAAATGCTAGAAATCTAAAAAATAAGATGGGAGAGTTAGAAGATATAGAACTAAATGAGAGGTTAGATATGATTGGAATCTCAGAGACATGGTGGAAGGAGGACAACCAGTGGGATACTGTGATACCTGGGTACAAAGTATATCGTGATGATAGAGCTAATCAAATTGGTGGAGGAGTTACGCTCTGTTAGAGAGGGCATTGAGTCAGAAAGGATTAAAGTTTTGCAGGAAACAAAATTTGCTGTAGAATCTCTATGGATTGAAACTCCATGTAAAAAGGGGAAGGCGATGGCAGTGGGGGTGTACTATCAACCTCTTGGCCAGAATGAACAAATGGATGATGAAATGCTGAAAGGAATCAAGGAAGCTAACAAAAGTTACAGCACAGTAATAATAATGGGTGATTTCAATTACCCCGGTATCGACTGGGTCAGTGTCACGGCAGGACATGCTAGGGAGAAAAAGTTCCTAGATGAAATAAATGACTGCTTCTTGGAGCAGCTGGTTCATGAACCGACCAGAGGGGAAGCCATATTGGTCCTAGTCCTTAGTGGAACACCAGATCTGGTGCAAGAGATAAGGGTGTTGGGGCCACTTGGCAATAGTGATCACAGCATGATCACGTTTGATTTAATTAGTGGAGGAGGGATAGTAAGCAAATCCACAGTACTATGTTAAAATGAGGAAAATAGATAAGAAAAAACTAAAAATAGCAGTTGCAAAGGTTAAAGAAGAAATATCAAGCTTGGGTGTTGTTGAAAAATACTATCTTGGAAGACCAAACCAGCTGTATTCCACGCTTTAAGAAAAGTGGAAGGAAGTCCAAAAAACTGCCAGCATGGTTTAAAGGTGAGGTCAGAGAGGCTGTTGTTGCCAAAAAAGCATCTTTCAGGAAATGGAAAAAAGAGCCTGGAAACAGCACAAGCACTGGCAAGTTAAATGCAAGGCATTGATAAGGCAGGCAAAGGGAGAATTTGAGAAGAAGCTTGCTGCGGAAGCAAAAACGTGTAATAAAGACTTTTTCAAGTACATTCGTAGCAAAAAACCTGTGAGAGAGTCAGTTGGTCCATTAGATGATAGAGGGGTCAAAGGGGCACTAAGAGGCGACAAGGCAATAGCAGAGAGACAGAATGAATTCTTTGCTTCGGTCTTTACTGAGGAAGATATAGGGATGTTACCCATCACTGAAGAGATATTTAAAGGTGCAGAAGAATTGAATGAAATATTGATACATTGGGAAGATGTATTACAACTATTAGATAAACTGAAGAGTAGCAAATCACCTGGGCCGGATGATATACATCCAAAGGTGTTGAAAGAACTGAAATGTGAGATTGCAGACCTGCTATTAGTAATCTGTGAACTATCATTAAAATCATCTGTAATACCTGAAGATTGGAAGATGGCGAACGTAACCAATTTTTAAAAAGGGTTCCAGGGGTGATCTGGGAAATTACAGACCGGTGAGCCTGACGCCAGTACTGGGAAAAATGGTAGAAACCATCATAAAGAACAAAATTTCTGAACATGTAGATAGTCATGGCTTATTGGCAGACAGCCAATATGGCTTTAGACAAGGAAGATCTTGTCTTACTAATCTGTTATGTTATTTTGAAGGTGTGAATAAACAGGTAGACAAAGGTGAGTCAGTTGATATACTGTATTTGGACTTTCAGAAAGCCTTTGACAAGGTTCCTCATCAGAGACTTTTGGCAAAACTAAAGATTCATGGGATAGGAGGCAGTGTACTATTGTGGATCAGGAACTGGTTAAAAGATAGAAAGCAGAGGGTAGGGCTGAATGGCCAATTTTCCCAATGGAGAAAGGTAAATAGTGGTGTACCCCAGGGATCTGTGTTGGGTCCGCTGCTTTTTGACCTATTTATAAATGACTTGGAAAAGGGAATAACGAGTGAGGTTATCAAATTTGCAGATGACACAAAACTATTTGAAGTTGTTAAAACCCAAGAGGATTGTGGAAAATTGCAAGAGGATCTTGATAAATTGGAAGACTGGGCATCAAAATGGCAGATGAAATTTAATGTGGACAATTGCAAAGTTATGCACCTAGGGAAGAACAACCCAAACTATGGTTACACGATGCAAGGTTCCACATTAGGAACCACCACCCAGGAAAAAGATTTATGCATCATTGTGGATAACATGTTAAAACCCTCAGCCCAGTGTGCAGCGGCGGCCAAGAGAGCAAATAGAATGCTAGGTATCATAAGGAAAGGAATGGAAAATAAAACAAAGGATATTATAATGCCTCTATATTGTTCCATGGTGAGACCGCACCTTGAATATTGTGTGCAATTCTGGTCGCCGTATCTTAAAAAGGATATAGCATTATTAGAAAAGGTTCAGAGAAGAGCCACCAAAATGGTAAAGGGGATGGAAAGATACCCCTATGAAGAAAGGCTAAAAGGTTTAGGGCACTTTAACCTGGAAAAGAGATGGCTGAGGGGAGATATGACAGATGTCTATAAATTAATGACCGGAGTGGAACGGGTAAACATAGATCGATTGTTTACGTTATCAGAATATAGAGACTAGGGGACATGCAATGAAGCTACAGCGTAAACTATTTAAGACTAATAAAAGAAAATATGTTTTCACTCAACGTGTAATCAAACTCTGCAATTTGTTACCGGAGGATATAGTAAAGGCTGTTAGTGTAGCTGGGTTTAAAAAAGGTTTGGACAAGTTCCTGGAGGAAAGGTCCATAAAGCATTATTAAGAAGGGACCCAGGATATCAATGCTTGACCCAATACAAGCATTGTGGAACCTGTGTCTGTTAGGGAAACTGCTAGGTACGTATGACCTAGATTGGCCACTGTTGGAAACAGGATACTGGGCTTGATGGACCTTGGTCTGACCCAGTATGGCATATCTTATGTTCTTATATGTATAATTTTAATGTATATGAGTTACCTATGATTATTTATAGATTTTTTGTTCCTGTTTTTACAGTTGATTTTATAAGTGTTTTTATGTATTTATGTCAATGAGATATATATATACATGCCATTCATTTGAATTAATGTTCTATTATTTGTTTGGAGGTCATAGTCCCCTGAAGAAGGCCTATCAGCTGAAACACGTGTCAGGCTGACCTTGCAATTTCTAAATAAAAAGTCCTCAAATCCACAGCGTGCTTCTGTCCTGCTTTTCCTGTGCCAGGTTCCTAAAAAGGTACCCAGATTCCATGTGCTTATCCCGGGATAAGCGGCAGATTTCCCTGGTTCTCTTTAATAATGGTTTATTGACTTTTTTTCCAGGAACTTGTTCAAACCTTTTTTATAAACCCAACTATACTAACAGCTTTTACTACAGCCTCCGGTGATGAATTCCAAATTTTGATTATGAGATGAGTGAAAAGCATAGCTACTCAGCTGTAACAGGTGATCTCCGGGAACAGCAGGAATTTAGTCTTCACATATGGGTATCGTCGGTACTGACGGAGCCTGCGCGGGAATGCTCCCCAGCGTCCAATAGGAACGCTTTTGGAAGCATCCCTCAGCACATGCGCGCTGCCTTCCCGCCTTTCCAACTGTCCCTCTTCAGTTAAGTTTGTAGCTGAGTGAAAGGATAGAGAGAGAGAGAAAAGAGACAGACAGATAGAGAGACAACTGCTAGGGGAGGTGGGTGGGTTGTGAAGACTAAATTCCTGCTGTTCCCGGAGATCACCTGTTACAGGTGAGTAACTACGCTATCTCCAGGAACAATCAGGAATGTAGTCTTCACATATGGGGACTCCCTAGCTGAAGATGCCGGGAGATGACCCCAGGAAGCTGCCACCTATAGTGAGGTGGGCCATGCTTCCTCCCATGGATCGCTGGCATCTTACCAGGGTTGCTAGGTAGGAGTTGTATTAAGTTTGAAAGAGATTTTAAAGAACAGCCTGGCCAAAGAAGGCATCCCGATGGGAGGTTTTATCTAGGCAGTAGTGGGATGTAAAGGTATGTACCGAAGCCCAGGTGGCTGTTCGACAAATGTCATCAATAGACACAGAGTGAAGGTTAGCCATAGAGGCTGACATGGCTCTCACATTATGAGCTGTGAGATGGCCTTGAAGAGGAAGACTCTTACTCTCATAAGCAAAGGATATGCATTGTGCAATCCATTTGGATAAAGTCCTCTTGGAGACTGGAAGTCCCAAATGACTAGCATCAAAAGCTATAAAAAGTTGGAGATGACTTTCTATGTTGCTGTGTTCTTTGTAGATAAAAAGCTAAGGCTCTTTTACAGTCCAAAGTGTGAAGGTTCTTCTCTGCATTAGAGGCATGAGGCCTCGGAAAGAATACAGGAAGATAAATCGATGGATTTAAATGAAAAGGTGAAAACACCTTTGGCATAAAGTGTGGATGAGTTCTGAGGACAACAATATCATGGTGAAACTTAGTGTAAGGAGGATCAGCCACTAACGCTTGCAATTCACTAATGCGACGTGTGAAGGTGATTGCAATTAGGAAGATGACCTTCCAGGACAAAAACGTCAGGGTAGTAGTGGCTAAAGGTTCAAAGGACGGTTTCATGAGCTGCCCGAGAACTGTATTTAAATCCCATGCCACCAGTGGTGGTTTGATGGGAGGTTTTGTTAACAGAAGACCTCTCATAAATCTGGATATGAGAGGATGAGAGGAAATTGGTTGTCCATTTAGAGGCTTATAGGAAGCTGTAATTGTGCTAAGATGGACTCCTACTGAATTGGTCTTTAGACCAAAATTTGATAAATGAAGTAGTGTGGTGAGGAATGCCCTCCAGAAGAGATGGAGATAGGGGAAAATCCTGGTAGAAATAATGAAACAGCACTAGCACACAGGATTTCCAATGCAGAGTTGGAAAAAAACACAGCTCTCTGCTGAGCACAGGACACGCCCCAGCTCAGGGGAGGAGACAGGCTTCTGCACTGATTGGGCACGCTCAGGGGAAGGTCAGGGCGTGCCGGGAAATGAAGCCCTTTTAAATCCCCAAGCAGAGAGGGAAGAGGAGAGGAGGAGAAGAGAAAAGGAGGAAAGAGAAAAAGAAGGAAAAGGAAGGAGGAAAACGCTAGAACCCTGGAGCAAGGCAGAACCTTGGAGCCGTAAACCTTGGAGCCAAGCACACTCTAAGAAAGAACCTTACTACAAGGTAGAGCCTGGGCGTGGGAAGGCTAGCAAATTCAGCACATGGAAAGAAGGTATCTGGTCTGGTAGCAAACAAGGCTACAGAAGCAAGGAAGTGAAGCAGGAAGAAAGCTTTTCAAAGAGAAATTCACAGAGCAGAGGAAATAGCAGTAAGGCTGCTGAGTTTTTGAACCAGAGAGACATCTGGAGGAAAGGTGCCAGTTCTTATTCAAACCCTGCTAAAGGTAAAGCTGACTTTTCTACTTTTAATGCTTTACTAGAGAAACCTTTTATTTGTGCTAACCTTCACAAGGTAAACCCAGCTGCAGAAGCTGATAGCAAGTGGGGGAAGGGTGTTACCCTTACCAAAGACTTTCACACGGATAAAGAGCACTTACAGGCTGAATTGCTTTTAAAACAGTTTCAAGAGTTTCTGGAGCTGAGGTCAGGGAAGCTTAGCAGGCCTGACAGAGACAGCAATAGCCTTAGCTCTGATGAATGCATGCAAGTGGATAATTACCTGCCTGCCTTAGAAGGAGACCCTTCTCCAATGGATTGCTCAATCTGCCTCAAAGAGGACAGCAATGTAAGAAACCCTTGAACACTGTATGAAAAGAATACAGGGAGTTTGCTGTACTTGCTGCCAAGCTAAAAGGTTTACAAATTGTTTTCATTTGTTGTTTTGAGAAGCCACGCTGTGGAAGGAACAGCTGTTTGTTTGGTGCTGCGATAATTCTGAAAGACCACATGAGGCACTGCTGAGTTAAAGCTGCTGTGATTGTGAAGAGCCAAGTAGAAGCTAACTTAATTTCAGTTGTACTTCCTATGTTCCTGGTTTCAGCTGTTTGGGTTGAAGTTGCACCTTTTGCGTTCTGTACCATTGAATTTTGATGCGCTGGAAAATATCCCCACAACAATAAATTTCTTGCAGCCTTACCATTCGTGTCACGACTACAATTTAATCCTGAAGGAAATACAAGTACACTACAAGTCCCAGAATTCCCAGGGACCAGTACAAGCTTTATTCCTCAGGGACATTACAAGGCCACTCCTGCCTGTAAGCTCTCGGGCCCGGGCATGAGCGTCGCAATAGATACTCTAGTATCGCTTCCAAAGGTATCACCAGGGGGCTTAACCCCTTCTGGGAACACCATATAGTGAAACTTTTCCACTTGAAGGCGTAAGATTGTCTTGTGGAAGGTTTTCTAGAAGCCTGAAGGATATCCTTTACCTGTTGGGAAAGGTTGAGATCCTGAAGATTTAAGCTTTCAGCAACCAGGCCGTGAGATGCAGGGACTGGGGATTCGGGTGCCATAGGGTCCCGCTCTCTTGGGAAAGGAGATCTGGAGCACACCCTAACTCCAGAGGTGCAGCTTGAGAGAGATGTAGAAGCAGGGGATACCATGTTTGGCGTGGCCACCGTGGCGCTATGAGGATCATACGACCTCTGTCTCTCTGAAGCTTGAAGAGTGTTTTGGGGATGAGGGGAAAAGGTGGGAAGGCATAGAGGAAGTCCTGACCCCAGTGAAGGAGGAAGGCATCCCTTGCCTGGCAATTGTGAACCGGAATCCTGGAACAGAACCGGGGAAGTTTGGCATTCAGTGGACTTGCAAAGAGGTCTATGTCTGGAGTCCCCCAGATATGAAATATCTTTGTCACCTGGTCTAGGTGGAGAGACCATTCGTGAGGCAGCAGTACTCGGCTGAGTTTGTCTGCTCAAAGGATTTGAATGCCTGGAAGATATACCACGAGAAGGTGGATTTGATGCTCTCTGGCGCGGGCCCAAAGTCATAAAGTTTCATTGCATAATGACACAGAGCCTGTTCCACCCTGCTTGTTCACAGAGTACATGGCTACTTGATTGTCCATTTGGACTAGAACTGTCTTGTAGCTGAGCTGGGCATGGAATACTCGAAGAACTAAATAGATTGTTCTTAATTCTAGGAGGTCTATGTGAAGACAAGCCTCCTGTGGAGTCCAGGTGCCCTGGGTAGAGAGATGATGCAGGTGTGCTCCCCATCCCATCTGTGATGCATCTGTTGTTAGGGTGGCCTGGAATAGGGGTTGTTGGAAAGGAGACCCCACTAAAAGATTCTCCAGTGATTGCCACCATTGAAGGGACAAGATCAGTCGATGAGAGTTTGATATCTTGTCTGACAGATGTCCTGTGGCCTGTGTCCACTGTGTGGATAGGGTCCACTGAGCTGCTCGCATGTGGAGGCGAGCATAGGGAACTACATGAACTGTGGATGCCATGTGTCCCAGTAACTGTAGCAGTTCTCGAGCAGTTAGGGAGGATTTTCCTGCTGCTTGAGAAGCTAGTTGCACTATGCGAAGACACCGGGCCTGTGGAAGTAAAGCCCTTGACTGTCTGGTATCTAACATAAGAACATAAGATATGCCATACTGGGTCAGACCAAGGTCCATCAAGCCCAGTATCCTGTTTCCAATAGTGGCTAATCTAGGTCATATGTACCTAGCAGTTTCCCCAAAAGACACAGGTTCCACAATGCTTGTACTGAGTCCAGCATTCTTTATTCTTTATTTGCAAGTTTTTGATATACCGCTCATGGAAAGCCGTCAGGGCGGTGTACAATAAAACAATAAAATGGCCATGAGGACATAGAAAGGAAAGGAACGCCAATGAAAGACAGGAAAGAAGAGAGAGACAGAGAAGGAACAGTGGATAGCTGAAAAAGAGAGTGTACCAGAAGTGGGGGTGGCTTGGTGGCTAAGTGACCAGGGGGAGGGGGTCAGACGAAGGGAGACCAGAGCCATCGTTGGGGGGAGGGAGGTCGAAAGCCTGGCAGAATAGGTGCGTCTTAAGAAGGGCTTTGAAGCGTGGGAAAGAGAGTTCAATATGAAGGGAGTGAGGGAGCGAGTTCCACAAGGCAGGGGCAAGAAAGAAGAAGGCAGAGTGCTGGGTGCTTTCAAGGTGGACCTGAGAGGGAGAGGGAAGGAAAAGACGGTTACCATGCGCGGATCGGAGGAGACGAGGAGCAGGTTGGAGGTGAATAGAATCGGCCAGATATTGAGGGGTGCTGGTGAAGAGGACCTTGTGAGTGACAGTGAGGAGCTTATAGATAAACCGAACTTTGACTGGAAGCCAATGAAGAGAAAGAAGAGTGGGAGTAATGTGAGCAGAAATAAGGGAATAGGTGATTAGGCGGGCAGTGGTGTTCTGAACTGGAGGCGGCGTAACTGGTGACAGGGACATTGATATCCTGGGTCCCTTCTTAATAATGGTTTATGGACCTTTCCTCCAGGAACTTGTCCAAACCTTTTTTAAACCCAGCTACACTAACAGCCTTTACTACATCCTCCGGTAACAAATTCCAGAGTTTGATTACACGTTGAGTGAAAAAATATTTTCTTTTATTAGTCTTAAATAGTTTACCCTGTAGCTTCATTGCATGTCCCCTAGTCTTTCTATATTCTGATAACGTAAACAATCGATCTACATTTAACCGTTCCACTCAACAGGCTCCTATGAACTCCAGAGACTGGGAAGGAACAAGTTGAGATTTTGGGAAGTTTATTACCAATCCCAAGTATTGGAGGATTCACATTATGCGAGATAGTGCAGAGCTGGCTTCTGCACTCGTGGGGGCTCAAATGAGCCAGTCATCCAAGTAAGGGAAGATGAATATCCCTAGGGTACACAGGAATGCAGCTACTACTGCCATGCATTTCATGAAAACTCTTGGTGCAGAACCAGACCAAAGGGAAGAACCCGGTACTGGAAGTGTTTTCCCTTGAAAAGGAATTGTAAGAATTTCCTGTAATCTGGATGGATCAGAATGTGAGTATATGCATCCTTTAAGTCTAGAGAGCAAAGCCAATCCTGACTTTGAAGGAATGGCAGAAGAGTTCCTAGAAAAATCATTCTGAACTTCTCTCGGAACAGGTATTTGTTCAATTCTCTGAGGTCTAGAATGGGTCTGTGTCCCCCTGTTTTCTTTGGAATAAGAAAATAGGGGGAGTAGAACCCTGTACCCTGCTGGAGGATGGGTACTTCTTCTATTGCCCCTTGGGCAAGAAGTGTTGAGACCTCGTGATTCAGCAGGTTGTCTGCAGAGGTCTGGGAATCAAACTGCCTTAGGATTGTAGGAGGGGGCATGCTGTGAAAATGAAGCTTGTACCCCTCTCCTACAATGGACAGAGTCCAATTTTCTGCTGTTATTTGGTGCCATCTGTTGGCAAAATGACACAGCCTGCCTGGAATACTTAGGGGTTCTGGACCCCTCAGAGGCAGGAAGGCTAAGCTCTCTAGGAAGGAGTCAAAGCCCTTGAGGGGGCTGAACCTGCGGAGCTGTTTGAGCTCTCGGGCCTTTTGGCTTCTTCTGTTGTTTGAATTGCTGCTGTTGTCCCCTTTGGGCAACTTGACCATGAGCTTGGCTTTGCTGGGTATAGGATGGATAAAACTTCCTCTTTTTGCTGAAAGAGGGTTTTTTTATAGGGTTTCTTTTTGGCTGGAGTGGCTGTAGATTTTGACAATCTATCTAAGGTGATATTGTCAGCATCTATCTCATTAGCCTTTTCCTGCCAATTCTTGCCAAAGAGGTTTTCTCCTGTGCAAGGGATGTTGCCTAATTTTTCCTGTACCCAAATCTCCAAGTCTGATGCCTGAAGCCAGGCAATCCGTCGTGCACCAATGGCAATAGCAGAGGTTCTGCTGATGCATTCAAAGCAGTCACGATTCACAAACTTGGAGATATCTTGAGCATGCCTGACAAGCGTAAGGAAGTCTTGTCGTCTGTCATCTGGGAGAAGTGGG
Organism: Ichthyophis bannanicus; assembly: GCA_033557465.1. Classification (NCBI taxonomy): domain Eukaryota; kingdom Metazoa; phylum Chordata; class Amphibia; order Gymnophiona; family Ichthyophiidae; genus Ichthyophis; species Ichthyophis bannanicus. The sequence goes on from CM066045.1 coordinate 198,904,456, forward strand.
CTCATAAGCTCCAAGTCTCCTGTGACCTCTTTGAGGAACATTCCCATATATAAAATATATGAGCTGATCCTAGCTGAAACATGGAAGCCTGAAAAGTTTGATGTCCAAAAGCATCCAGAGTCCTGCATTCACGACCTGGAGGATTGGATGCATGTCTCTTTGCACTTTTCATCCTACGCATGTCTGACTCCACTACCATTGAATGGTGTGGCAGCTGAGTCTTTTGAAATCCAGGACATGGTGGAACTCGATACATGGTATCAAGTCTCCTAGAATGAGGAGATGTGGTCAAAGATGTCTCCCACATTCTAAGCATCAAATCATGAAGAATTTCAATAATGGGCAGAGTGGCTGCCTCCTTTGGAGCCTTAGGGTATTGGAGAATTTCCAATTCCTTTGCTCTAGGTTCCTTTTCAGGAGCTACCATGATTGAGAGGCCTTTGGCAACATCACAAATAAAATCCTGAAAAGACATGTCCTCCGGAGGCGACATAGTGCGTTGGGGAGAAGAAGAATCTTCCAGGAGAAAAACTCTGGTACTGGCAGAATTATCAGAGTCATCGGAATCGGAGGATTCAAAGTATCTCTGATCACGATGTTCATGTAAGGCACGGTCCTGGTATCGATCGAAGTCGGTACCGAATTGATCCGGTACTGATCTTTCGATGCCAGGCAAAGACGGCATGGGAAGAATTACCACCAGGGCTGGTACCGGCATCGATACCGGTGTCGGTACCGGTGCAGGTGCCCGTTGAACCATCAGTGTCAACGGTACCGCAGCTGTAAGGAGAGCTGCAATACTGCATTCGATAGTGAGGAATCTCTGGTCTATCGATGCTGCCGATGCCTGGGTGAAGGCAGCCGGGACCCCTGAGCATGGCACAAGTAGTTCTGTCGAGGCCGAGGCCGAGAACATCCTGGAGCCCCATTGATTCATTGGAGGCCGAAGCCTCCCGCCAGGGCTGTTTTGCCAGTGTGGTTCTCTCAAGGGCAATGCCAAGGGCCTGTTGATGCTTCGCAAGAGAGTTACCCTTTGAGGACTGGCTTTTATGTTTAGTTACCTGAGATCCATGGGAGGAAGAAGAGGCTCTTGAAGATGTCGATGCAATGGACCTGGCATCCGAAGACAAGAGGGTACCGAGCTTTGCAGCCCGGTTCTGCCTTCCTCTTTTAGTCATTCCCATACAAGAGAGACACTCCGATGGAGAATGCTCAGGGCCTAAACATTTAAGACACCAGTCATGGGTGTCAGTGACGGAAATGGTACCACCACATTTAGTGCATTTTTTAAAACCACTAGCTGGAAAAATGGGGCCTAGTGCCCAAAATGGCGCCTAGCACCGAAAAAGAAAAGTTTCTGAAGAGAAACAATTCAGAATTTTTTTTTTTTTTTAAGAAAAGAAAGAAAAGAACCGGCGGTACCGGTAGGTGTCGTGCGGAGGCAAACGCGACCATAAGAAAACAAGATAAAAGAAGAAACTTTCTGCGGTGACAGGGTATGTGTCCTGTCGGCTCCGCGGAAAACGAAGAACAGAAGAGGGACAGTTGGAAAGGCAGCGCGCATGTGCTGAGGGATGCTCCCAAAAGCGTTCCTATTGGACGCTGGGGAGCGTTCCCGCGCAGGCTCCATCGGTACCGACGATATCCATATGTGAAGACTTCATTCCTGCTTGTTCCTGGAGATAAATATTTCTCCTGTTAGTCTTAAATGGGTTACACTGTAGCTTCACTACGTATGCTCTAGTCTTCCTACCTTTTGAAGGACTGAACAATCAATCTACATTTACCGGTTCCATTCCATTCATTAATTTATACACTTCTATCATATCCTCCCTCAGCTGTCTCTTTTCCAAGCTGAAGAGTCCTAACATTTTAAGCCTCTCCTCATAGGGGTATCTTTCCAACCCCTTTACTATTTTGGTGGCTCTTCTCTATACCTTTGACTGCACCATCTCTTTAATTGGGTGCCTCCAGAGCCGAACAGAAGGGAGTTACAATAGTTGGACCTGTTACCAATCAAAGAGCGGAGAATTTATTTATTTAACTGTATTTATATCCTGCATTGATGTTCCCTTTGATCTAATGATGGCTTAACTGAGCCTGCGCACAACAATGATACTGATTGAGGAGGTTCCTCCCCCTTTTTTAAGTTGTTGCTTCACCTTTGTGACCCCTGAAGAAGGCCTCCGGCCGAAACTTTTGAGTTGGGTCCTTCAATAAACTTTGTCTGCTTATCTATACCTACGTGTAGGCCTGGTCCCTGGGTTCTGCTTTTGGTGGTACCGACTACTGACAGCTTTTTCATTACATGATAGAACTGACAGCTGGTCCTCATGTATTAATGAGAATCTTGCATAGGAGGACCAGGAAAAATGCAGGATCTGTGTGTCACTTTGGCAAGACATGTAGCAGCTGCAGAGTCAATACATTTTCCTGAATCCAAGCAATTCAGAAGAAGGAAAAAGAACAGACCCTCAAGAATGGCCTTAAACTAATATTACAGAATGAATCACCGAGAGTAATGTGCAAACAGGACTGCCAAATTAATTTAAAGTTCCAGATGTAATTTCCAAAACGTGCAACGAAAACGTCAAGCGAACCAATATGGCAGACTAGGAGCAAGTTAATTTTCATCCTTAAAACGCAACTTTCTGGTGTTTGTAAACTTTTCTGGAGCCGAGAGTCGGAAAGTCCCGGCTCTGTCCAGTAGGCATGTGAGAGAAAGGAAGAGGGAGGGAGGGTTAGGAGCAGGGATCGCAGGCAGGACAGCGGGGGCTACGGACGGGGAGAAGGAGATTGGGGGGGGGGGGGGGGTTGGGAGGCCGAGAGCCCGGGAGCTCGTCACCGCTGGCCCCAGTCCAGGGTGTTTTCCCGGAAAGCACATGTGTGGGGAGGAGACCGGGCTCGTCCGTATAAAAGAGCAGCACTGCGCGCCCGCTGCTCCTCTCGTCGGGATAGGCACCGAACAAGGTAAGCGGGAAGGAGGTAACGTGTCCTTCAACTGCTCTTCTGGCCCGGACCTGCGGAACCAGGATAGGGGCTTGGGTTACGCAGGACCGAGCCGATGGCCGAAATCAGGGTAGGGACGCCGCTTGTGTGCACTACCGGGACCTGGGGCGCTAGGAAGTAGTAAGCACAGTGCTCCCCGTCTTGCAGAAAAGTGAAGACCGCACGGACCTTCTCTTCAGGAGGTGGGCCAGGGCTTGGGAGAGTCCACTGCAGGCTCCTTGTGGTCCCCTTCTCCTGACCCTTTCTGCTGCCCTCTTTTCTTTTCAGATGTGGTCCAGCTCCTGCGGTATCCACTTCCTGCTTTTACTTTTCTTAGTCGATCAGCTGCAGGCCACCGAAAACGTTTCCTGCCAAAATGCGATCACTGACCGTCACCTGCAATTCTTGGATGAGCTGGTAAGTTTTACACGGAAATGCACTATTCCAAAATCCTGCAGGTATTTGCTGAGATGCCATGGGTGACCCATCCCGAACAGTGAGATTTACCACCTCAGCTCCAGCGGTGATAAGTTCCAGACTGTGCATGCAAGATATACATCTACATAGACGAAAGAACACCCCCCCCCCCCCTCCAAAACGATGTTTGCTTTTGTCTGCAGCCTTGGAAGGGATACAGAGTGGAGGCGATGAGTAAATTCTGGGGGCTGAAAGCTGTCCTGCTCTGGATGGCAACAATATGTTGGAAGATGCAGGGCAAAGGGCCGCTCAGTTTCCACCACTTGGCTTTTCTCTTCTTCGATGTGCCTGGCGCGGGCCCGAGCCTCTGAGAGTCACACGGGCACATTTCGGGCTCTTGCGTGTCGGCCTATGCTTTTGCAACAGAGCTGTTTAACACTACTGCACTATTTCTCAGGTCCTTTGTGGGTGTTGCAGCCTAGAAGTATGTGCTCTGTCTGCTCAGAAACTGCCCTTTTTGCTGGACAGGGTTTCATATTTTCTGTCCTGGTAATGAGGGCTGGGCCAATTATTAAGCACAAGGTGCTTACCTAGGGCAGGGTCTAAGGGGCAGCAGACAGCAACAGCAGTCAAAGCAAAGCAGTAGATCCTGAGAGGCACAAAAATTCAAAAAGCATCGGCACATTCTTTTACCCGCAGGGAGAGCAGGCACATACATACAGTACATACAAAGCAAAGTTAATATTTAAAAGTATGTTGTTCAGTTATGCATTTTTACAAGATGATGTGGGAGAGTGATGCTGAGATGATGATGATGATTGCTGAGTTTAATTATCAAAATCTGAGGAGGTGGAAGGTTGACCCTGTGTGGTAATGCTACCTGTGCTGCTGACTTTCCAGGCTGCCATTGCTGTCTTCTCACTCTGTAAAAAAGGTTTGGACAAGTTCCTGGAGGAAAGGTCCATAAACCATTATTAAGAAGGGACCCAGGATATCAATGCTTGACCTAGTACAAGCATTGCAGAACCTGTGTCTTTTGGGGAAACTGCTAGGTACGTATGACCTAGATTGGCCACTGTTGGAAACAGGATACTGGGCTTGATGGACCTTGGTCTGACTCAGTATGGCATATCTTATGTTATGTTCTTATGTGTATCTCTCCTGTAGATTGACAGTCAGCTGCACAGCTCCTGTAAAATTACTTTCGAATTTGTGGACCCAGCACAACTGGTGAGTGAAGCTTTGGCTTGGATTCAGTCTAACCAGTGTATTATCAGGTGGTATAAAGACTTTCTGTCATGGTGCTCAGGGCTAGTTTTAAACACAGGTTGGCCAACAGAAGGCCAGTTAACACGGCAGACCAGGATATTCAGCATGACTATGTCCACAGACTGCCCCAGCACTGTCTGTTCGGTGCAGGGCTCATATCGGTGCTAACCAGGTGACATTTCCACTTAACCCTCCATAGCCCATGTTCCCTGTAAAATAGTTATCTCCAAGTTATAATGCCCTGTTCAATGTAATTTCAGTTTGTTAAATGTAAAACACACTGATGCAGAATAGCGCGGTATATAAGAGAATGTAAATAAATAAATGTACCCATCAAGGGTTTATTTTAGGAGCCCTATTCGTGCTTCCGATGACTGAAAGTGGGCATAGAGATGTCAAAAGCACAGAGTTCTCCAGAGGCATTTTGGAAGCCAGATCTGTGGGGTTCCTAGTGTGAGCGTGTCCGAGTCTCAATGGGGGCAAGGTGGAGGTGTTCCTATGAACATAGACATAACTATTTGATCTCAAAAACGTCATGGATATGCAGAGTAGCATCTAAGGCTATACCTACTCTAGACACAAATAGACATTGGGAAAGGGCTTGTTTTGGTCATAAAACATCCAGAGGGTGTAGAAGAAGATGCCACCTCAGCATCCCCGGCGCTCTGCCCAGTCGCAATGATAGAAGCACTGGGCTTTGAACATTGGGGAAGGGCTCGTTTTGGTCATTAAACATCCAGAGGGTGTAGAGAAGATGCCACCTCAGCATCCCCGGCGCTCTGCACAATCGCAATGATAGCAGCACTGGGCTTTGAACATTGGGAAAGGGCTCGTTTTGGTCATTAAACATCCAGAGGGTGTAGAGAAGATGCCACCTCAGCATCCCCGGCGCTCTGCCCAATCGCAATGATAGCAGTACTGGGCTTTGAACATTGGGAAAGGGCTCATTTTGGTCATTAAACATCCAGAGGGTGTAGAGTAGATGCTCCCTCAGCATCCCCAGTGCTCTGCCCAGTTGCAATGATAGCAGCACTGGGCTTTGAACATTGGGAAAGGGCTCGTTTTGGTCATTAAACATCCAGAGGGTGTAGAGAAGATGCCACCTCAGCATCCCCGGCGCTCTGCCCAGTCGCAATGATAGCAGCACTGGGCTTTGAACATTGGGAAAGGGCTCGTTTTGGTCATTAAACATCCAGAGGGTGTAGAGAAGATGCCACCTCAGCATCCCCAGCGCTCTGCCCAATCGCAATGATAGAAGCACTGGGCTTTGAACATTGGGAAAGGGCTCGTTTTGGTCATTAAACATCCAGAGGGTGTAGAGAAGATGCCACCTCAGCATCCCCGGCGCTCTGCACAATCGCAATGATAGCAGCACTGGGACTTGAACCCTGGCTTCCCTGGTCCCATTAGGCTACTGCTAGATATCCACAGCTGGAAGTAGTATTCTGGGATGTCTAAGTAGATTACTGCTACTACTGAGCACTTGTATAAGGCTACAAGGAGTGCACAGCACTGCACAGACACATGTACAAGATGGCCCTTGCTCATCAGAGCCTACAATCTAATACAGACAACACAGTAGCTGTAGACATGGGACACAACTAGGGGGAAGGGTAAGGAAACACAAAGGAGACCAGGTGAGTCAAGATCCAAAAGCAGCAGTGAAGAGGTCAGTTTTCAGCTTGGATTTGAAAAGAGTCAGAGAAGGTGCCCGACGTACAGACTTGGGTAGTTTGTTCCAGGCGTAAGGTGCAGCAAGGGGAAGAGGGAAGTCTGGAGTTAGCAATAGAAGAGAAGGGCACAGATAGAAGCGATTTGCCAGAAGAGCGGAGATGCCCTTGCAGACTCCATATTGGGCAGGTCCATGTTTCTGGAATGGTGCCTGAGCTTGGATGTGCCTGCTTTTTTTCAGATGTTCCAGATTGCACCTGAACGTTATTTGCACTTTATGGATGATTTTCTGCAATCCCTGTCTGGACAACTTAGGCCGCATGAAAAGCTGACCTAAGTTGCATCCAGACAAGGACCAGCTGAAAAGCACAATAAGCAGGTAAGTGTCAGTACTTACCTGGTTAGTGCTACTCAGCCGGATCCTATCCAGACACTGTCATTGAGTACCTGCCGATATATACACACAGGATCATCCTAACCACTAGGCAAACTAGGTGACCACCTAGGACAGCAACTTCTGGGGGGGGGCAGCAAAGTGCAGGGCAATGAAAGCTAAACAATAGATTTTGACAGCCAGAGGGGGAGTAAAGTTTAAGGTTTGCCTAAGGCGGCAACACCTTGAGCCAGCTCTGGGGCCAGCCCTGTTTAAGCACCACCACTGAGTGCCGTGGCATTTTTTGAATATTGGACCAAAGTCTTTATCTGTAATACAAGCTCTTACCTGGTTGTGTGGCTTTTGCCCTGCATCAGTCACACATGTCAAGCTTCCTTGCGCTTATTACTGTTCTACTGGCGGCTGATTCCAGTAGCACTTAGGGTTACGAGATTTTTTTTTCTTTCAGACAGATGAGGTCTGCTATATCCAAGTAGCATTTGAATTCCTGAATGACATTTTCAACACACACATGAAATTCAAGCATGGTTCTCTGAATTTTAATAACACAGAAGAAGTGAAAGAGTTGTTCCATGAACTTCTGTTTGCAGACTGCATCCCCACACTGGACAAGGGATGCTGCAAGGTTAGACTACTTTTTAAGTCCTTCTCTTTGGCAGATGTTACTCTCTTTGGGACCCTCCACTTTTCTTGAACAGTAACTCCCTCTCATCTGGTTGTCTAGTGTCTCACTCAGGGGAAGGGAAGGGATTTAGCTCAGTCAGATACAATAGGCATTTCCCTGTTCCCGAAGGACTTATGATCTAAGTTTGTAGCTGAGGCTTGGGGAGGTTAAGTGACTTACTGGAGTTCAGAGTAGTGGGACGTGAAGCCCGGCTTCCTTAGTTCTAGGTCCAGCACTGAAATTATTAGGCTACAAACATGCTGCCTTCCTTCCTTCCTCTTGACTTTTTCCATCTACTTAGTTTAAAGTGAGCTCTTGCTGCCCTTTCCTTCTGATTTGGGCCTTTCATATTGCTTCAGTTTCACTGGCATTTGTATAAAAACATTGCCTGGGTTTGGATTCCATCGGTTCTGCATTCTCAGAGTTTTCTAATTTTCCTAGCAATGTGGAACGGAATTCACAAGGTCCACTCAAGAAATGCTAGAAATGGTGAAAGATGTCTTTCAGAAGAGCCAGAGACTCCTGCGGAACAGCATCGTCCAGATGAGAAAGAGCTGTCTTTTGCAGTTTGCACAATGCAGACGCCTGCAACAACCTACACCCACAGGTAAACAAACTTCCAGCTTATCTGCACTGAAAACCCCATATATAGACTTCCTAAGCCTGGCTGGTCGCTAGTGGTGCGCTTCCTAGACGTGTGCTAACAGCACCCTGTCCCCCCCCCCCCGCCCCGCCCCGCCCCCAGCTCTTGTTGTTGGTGGCGCTCTCCCTAACTCTGGTTACCAGCGCTGCTGCACTTCCGTTGCTTCAGACATGAGCACATACAATGCACTTTTTATGTAACGACCAGTGACTAAATCACACAGACACACAGATCAAGCAGGTTGTTTATCTTTCCGCAGAGAACTGAACTTTTCAGTCTCACCCATTTTTATAGCTCTCAGGTCTCAGATACTAAGTTTTGAGCCCATGTCCTGAGCCCACATTGGGTTTCCTTTCTTTCAACTTTCCTTCTTTTACAAAGAAAGTGTCTTTGCCCAAGATGTTACTACTACTAATTTGTATAGCGCTGTAGGCGTAACACAGTACCCATTAGCTTATAACTGAAGCACTTCAGAGACGGGTGCTGGATAGTGACGTTCAGAGATCACACTTTGCTCTTACTGGCCAGTTACTTTGCGGCTTTCCTGTCTGATTCTTTCAGGTCCTGCTCAGTGTGATTGCAGCTGCCCTACCCTACAAAATCTCACCAGAGGAGACTCCACCTTTCTCCTCACAACCTCCATTAACTGGGAGCACCTTCCAAATACCTCCACTGCAGCCCCCACTATCATGCCAGATTGCCAGGGCAGCAAAGGAATCAGAGAGAGCAGCTTGTCTGATATGCTCCACACCCCAGTTGCAAGCAGTGAGACTGAATTTAGAGACTACAGTTCTGGTCAAGGTGCAGGGGAATCAGTAAACCCCAGTTTTATTCCCTCTCCAGTGATGCTACAGTCTGTCTCACAAGGACAGAAAGCTCGAGCCTTCAGCACAGAGCCCCCCTCTGTGGAGTTCACTAGTACCATTAAGAATTCAATGAATGATGGCGAGTCTTCAGGAGCTACTGCAATGGCCCAGACCGTGGGTGTAGAGAGCAAGCAACCCCACTCTCTCCAGGCAGTGTTTGGGATCGCCTCGCATGCATCCAACTTACTCAGGACAAGTAGCAAAGGGTTAGGAGAGGACAATGCTGCTCACAAGGGGCCAACAGTGGCCCTCAGCAGGACTATACCAACTCTTGCCCCCGGCACACCATTTCCTGCCTCTAGAAAGGATGAGGATCCAGTAAAGGACTTCAGTGCTCCCTGGAAAGTTCCTCCCCTTACAGGTCTAGAAGAGCTGATCACTAAAGCCAGGCTCCCAAGCAAAAGACGCAGCAGCGAGTTTCGAAGTAAAGGTGGAGGGGAAAGCGCACAAATGTTCAGCGAGAGAGAGGAACACTTGGCAGGTCCCCGGACTGAATTTCACCCCTCTGTAACTGATACAGGAAAAGAAACCAAGCAGGAAAAGCTGCACGAAAAGGCCCAAAGCAGGGCGTTCCTCTCCTGCATACTGCTCCTTGGTGCTGGACTGTTGCTAACACTGTGCGGACTTCTCTACTACTGGCACAAAAGCAAGGTAAGGGTCAGCTGAGCTCTCTTCACTGTATGCATGCAATGAGATCACTTTTCAAAGGGATCTAGGCACCTGGATCCCCTTCCCCATCTAGCTAAATAGGGTATTACGCTTCATGACACAGGACCATAGCGAGCTAGAAATGCATCTAATGCGACTCGTGAATCTAAGCCTAGGAACTGGCTCTTGTTGGGCGTCCTGGAAGCCCGGTGATGCCAGCGCCCCTCTGTACTTGCAATCTGTACATCCGTGTCACTCACCCTGTCATGAAGCACATACTTTTTTGCTAGATTAGAACAAGGCATTACAGGGGGGTGGGGGAGAGCAAACGTGTGTGGCTCACTCCACCTTCCCTGCCTGAATAAATAGCAAGCACCTTTGAGCTATGTGCATTTAAGAAATTTTCCACCTCTATTCTCATGCATTTCATGTGAGAACATGCCCACATATAAAACAAGCAAAATGCTTTATACAATTACCCCAAAAATGTTTAAATACTTTTCAAGGTTAAAGTTAGAGGCCACACTGTGATGAAATTCAGAACTATAGATTGAAAAACATTAATCCCTTCCTTGGGAGCAGCCTGAGAGGAAAGGAGTAGGATATGCTAAAGAATTATTTATAGGCTTTGGAAGGCTGAACACCTTCTCTGATTTGCAACAATTCAGCCAAAGTGAGAGAATTTGGGAAATGTTTACATTGAGCGAGAGGCTGGAGGAATGATTTAAGATAAATTCATAAAAGAATGGACTTCTTTTTAAACTTTTATTTGCAGTTTGAAATATACATTTCTATCCAAAGTAAAGAAATGTATTTAGTACAAAAACCAGGCACAGAAAAAGCCAAAAAAATACAAAGTAAAAGCTACAGCCCACATCATGGGGAGAGGGAGAGAAATCAATAAGCAAACTTATATAACACTTCACAATATTGCAGCTCAGTCTAAACAGAACTTAATTCTAATTTGCCACACCACAAATCAAGTGTTATGGTCTGAAACAAACTTGTATAAATGAGACAGATCCTGAAAAAGAAAATTATACACTTACATGGTAAACGTACAACACTCCCCCTCCCCAAGCAAGAAAGTGAGAAAAAGAACAGTTTCCTGCGTAATTGAGTACTATGAAAAGCATCTGGAAAGTCCGCATCTTACAACCACAAACAGGAGATCACCAGTACTGCTTGTTCCCCCCAATGCAGATGGCAGCTTCTCCCTAGGCTGCAAAATGCTGCATATTGTCCAGCTTTCCTCAGACTTTTTTACCTAAATCTCTTCAAAAGTGTTATTGAATATTTTTAAAAGACTGCAAAATCTTCTTGTGAAGCTGAAGGCAGACTGGGAAAGGATTTGGGCGTTACAATAGAAACACCGATATAGATTAGTCCATTTTAGTAATAGTTCAAGGTGAGTAACCTTCAGGGACCATCTTTTACATGCATCTGTGCAGCGCTGCATACATCTTGTAGCACTAGTAAGTAGTACAGTAGGCATTTTATTTCCTTACCCCCAAGGGCTTACAGTCTACCTTTGTACCAGAAGCATGGAGTGATCTGAACCGTGGCCTCGCTGGGTCTGAGTCCACTGCGCTAAGCATTAGACTATTTCTCAAACCCATCTGTTCTGCCCGTCCACTCTCCTGCTCAGCTTTATAATCTATTATGCCACCTCCAAGATCCTCTCTGCTCATCTCGATTGATCTGAAAATTAGCAATGCCAAGAGGCTATGGATTTATAGAGAAATGTAAGGGATAGCGCCTCTGTTATATTTTCTGTAAAAATTATACATAGGAGTTATACTCTGCTTACAAACGTCTATGCTCCAGTAGAGTTGGAGGGGTTGCTAGGTGGAAAACAACAATATACATACGTCCTAGAATTGCCCACCAAGCAAAAGATTTTGGCAAAATGCGTTAAATTTTATTTCCTCTAACTGAAATTCAGTTATTGGCTTTGCCTCTGTTAAGGAAATGGTGTTAAAAATTTGTATTTTAAGATTTGGAGAATAACTGAAGAGGATCTCTGTACAGAATGGTTTCAATAGTCCAACATGAATATTCCTTGTATTATACATAAATTATATTATATAGTTCAGCACAATGCTAATCTATAAACCAGAGTTTGGTTTCTTTGATAATGATTGTAATAGAACATAAGATATGCCATACTGGGTCAGACCAAGGTCCATCAAGCCCAGTATCCTGTTTCCAATAGGGAGGTGTTTACTTTGCTCAAGCTTTGAAAATATTTTGGTTTTGGACTGTTAAAACTATTCACTCTATCTTGCTATGTAGTTTACTCCTAGGGAAATTCTGCACAAAACCATTTTTAATTTTGTGCACAAACTTTAAATTCTACGCACAGTATTTTAAAATTCTACTAATTTCTGCATGCTTTATTAGTAATTTTCTGTGCAGAATTTCCTATCAGACCATATTGTTTTCTTTTTCTTTTGGTTTCATTTTTACATTTTTCATTTTTTCTTCTTTTGTTTCATTTTATTTTGAGCAATGTAAAACAAGCAGCAAATGACATTTTTTAAAATGAAAGAAAAAAGACAAAATGAAAAATTATGTTTGATCTTCATCAGGCCCCTCCTGCTCCAAAAAACAAACACTCTCTTCATCCCCTACCTCCCGCAACACACGTTCACTTACTGCATTCCCATTCATTCCTGTTCCACCAGGTTATGGGATCCAGTACCAGCACCATTTTCTTGTATGGCAGAGTTTAAAATTGTGCCAGTTGACCTGAGGGTGGCGCCATTTTTTATTATTCTGGATGAGAAGCAGCAAATTAGATCTTTCCTGCCCCATGAAGATACAACTAATACTGCAGGAAACAGGGGAGATGACCTTGGAGGGTTTTTTTGATGGGCGGAGGGACTTTTGATTGGGTCAGAGCTTAATTTTAAAACAGAAGGAAAGAAAAGCAAAGGAAAATTTGCTTCACATGATCTTGATAGTCCCAAAAGAATTTGTTTTCTTTGAGATAGATAGCTGTAGGCATTTACATCAGAATAGTCTATGTACATCTGTCTACAGCATGTTGAAATAAATTATTCTTTTTCTCCCCGTCATCCACTTTCAGGCACACACTTCCACCTCATTGTTGCTTCCTGCCGCCATGGCAGAACCCAAGCTTACCCAGTTTATTTCAGTGACAACTCCCCAGTACCTACTGCAGCTGTCTCAATCATGTGGCAAGAGGCGGCACATTGGGCAATTCCTTCTCCTCTGCCGTTCTAGGCTCAGCTGCTCATTTGAACCTCATGGACTTCCATACAGCCATAAGGCTCAAATGAGCAGAAGAGAAGAACACGGCCCCGATATGCAGAGATTCTCCGTCTCCTTTCAGTACACAATCTCTGCGGGGGAGGGAGAGAGACTGCGAGTTGCCAATGCTGCTGTCTGTGTTGCACAGAATTCTCCCAGCTGTAGTATGTGAAAAGAACTGATCATTTCTGAATTTTATTTCATCTTTTCAATAATTGATTTGCTTGTAGTAAGTGCTGTAGTTAATCAGCCCCAAGGGATCAGACTGGCTAAATCCTTTCCCTTTGAAAACTGACCTCGCTATGTCTTATTATACAATACAGGTTGTTGGTAAAATATGGTATTCCTCGAGGATAGTCATTGTCACCAATTTTATTCTTATTGATTTTAAGATTTGAGCACAGCTTTTGCTGGCTTCTTTTATGATAGGGACAGATAGTAACTCAGTACCAATATTGGTAAAATTAAAATTTTGCTAATAGATATTGGGTTATTAAATCTGGATAAGATGGAGGCAACTTCCATTACAAAGAATAAGAAGTTCTCCTCCAGATTAAATACCGTCGGCGAGACAGGAAGTATAATATTTAAGGATTCTGCTATACATGTCCTTTTTGCTGCAACCACGGATTTTGGAAGTGGTCCATGCAGCATAATGTAGGTTATGAATGCTTTGGAGATTGAAGCCTTGGTTAGAACCCAAGGATTTTGTACAGTGATCCAGGCTACGATTTTGCTGTTATCAGATTATTGCAACTCTCCTGATACTTATTGTTCTTTATAGTTATCACAAAATGTTACTGCTGTCATATCATTGATTGTATTACCCCTGCATATTGGCTACCTTTGAAATACAGATTGTATTTAAACCAATGCTTCTGATTTTTAAATCTATGCATGGGAAGCAATCTTCTGATTTAGTCTTTGCTTCACTGGTATGTTCCAAGACAGGCTCTTTGTCCAGCAAGTGCATTGATGCTAGACAGCCCAATGAATAAAAATATTCTCAGGAAAACACATTCGCAATAGTGGGGACAGAGGGTTACAATCCTTTGCCACTGGGGGTACATCAGGGAAATCTATTCATATTTTGAAAGCAGTTGAAAACATATCTATTTAGAAAAGTATCCCTCTGATTTAGGCTGGCAACTGCTGGATTTTGTATTTTGTTTGTTTTTTAGTTTTTGTTTTATATAAATAGTTATTTGCTGTGAGCTGCTAAGAAACATTATTGATTAGCAGGCTAGAGAAGCAGGACTGTATGAAAACAACTGAGGTGTGAAGATTGGTGGAAGACTCTGCAACCTTCGCTATGCTGAAAGTGACATTTGCTTCTCAGGATCAAGGAGCATAGTCTTAAAATGAGCCTGCACCTTAACGTAAAGAGGACAGAGATCCTGACGAATGGCAAAATCTACAAGTTCAACGCTGATGGAGAAGAAACTGAAATAGTGGGCAACTTTAACCTGCTTGGATCAATAAAGAAACAAGCAGTCAAGAAATCCGACGACGCATTGCTCTTGGCAGAATGGCTATGAAGGACCTAGACAAGATTTTCAAGAGCAGAGATGTCTGTCTCTATACAAAGACTCGACTTGTCCAGGCCTGGGTATTTTCAATAATGTCACATGGATGTAAAAGTTGAACAGTGAAAAAGATAAACAGGAAGAAAATCTATACCCTTGAATTATGATGCTGGCGACGAATACTGTTTATACCATGAACTGCACAAAGCACAAACCAGTCAAAACTAGAGGAAATCAAACCAAAGCTTTCTTTAGAAGCTCAGACGTCAAGACTTCAACTTTCATACGTTGGACACATGTGAAGAGAGAGATCATTAGAGAAAGATATCATGCTTGGCAAGGTTGAAGGTCAACGCAAAAGAGGAAGGCCAGCAATGAGATGGTTCGATACAATAACAGCAGCTACGGGTACCAGTCTGTCAACAATGAGCCGCCTGACTGAAGACACAATACAGTTTAGGACAGCCATCCACAGGGTCGCCATGAGACGACAATGACTCAACAACAAATAAATTACTTTAAAAGCATTAAATTAATATTACAGTATGTTACATTTTGGATGAAGAAATTAGACCTTACCTGCTAATTGTTGATCTTTGAGTGACTCCAGTCCAGTCCTGGAACTTCTGGGTATTCACACCCCTCCAGCAGCTTGGAGACTGACCATCTTCATGACTTTCCTCCATATAGGCAGCTGGCTGCACCCCCAGCCTTCAGTATCCTATTAATAAAGCAGACTCACAAACAACTATTAGAATCAACTGGTCAAAAATTTAACTTGCGAAACAAAAAACCCTTACCAGGGAAAGAGACAAACATGCTCACCTGATCCGTTTCAGTTTGTTCAATGTAAACCGCACTGATGCAGAATAGCGCGGTATATAAGAGAATGTAAATAAATAAATAAATAAATAAATCCGAAAGCCAGGCTGTTCAGAAGACCCCCCCACTCGGAAGACCCCATCTTTGCTCCTGTATGTCTCTTTTTTGATTTATAATCTGATTTCTTGTTTTGCCTGTGTCTCTCCTCTTTTCCTTCCCCCTGCCCCCCTCCGGACTTATTATAGTTAAAGGAGTTGAAATTCTTGCAGCAGGGGAACTAGGTATGAACTGTTATTCTAAGGGAGGGATCTGAGACTGGACTGGAGTCACTCAAGGAACATCAATTAGCAGATAAGGTCTAATTTCTTCTTCCATTTTTTTCCTCCCATCCAGTCCAGGCACCTTTGGGATGTACCAAAGTAGTATTAATGATGGGAGGGACCTGCTAGCCTGGCCTGCGACACTGCAGAGCCAAAACAAGCCGCCTCTGAAGCTTGTACGTCCAACCGGTAATGCTTCACAAAGGAAGACAATGAGGCCCAGCTAGGTACCCTGCAAATATTGACCGGTGGCACCAGACCAAATTCTGCCCATGACACTGCCTGAGCACACGTCGAATGCACTTTCAACCCGACGGGCACCAGCTTACGCCTCAACATGTACATTGAAGAGAGGGCCTCTCTAAGCCATCTATAAATGGACACCTTAGATGCTGCCACACCTTTACATGGCCCACCAAACAAGACAAATGCTCAGACCTACGGAATGAGCTGGTGCACTTCAGGTACCTCCTCAACGCACGACGCACATCCAGGCTCCTTAAAAGAGGATCCTAGGCCTTCTTTCCCGCTGCCCCCTCGAATACCAGCAGGGAAACCAACTGGTTCAAGTGAAAGACTGAGCTGATTTTTGTCACAAATGAGGGAACCATCATTAACATCACCTTTTCTTTCGAGATGAGATACTGCTCCTACAGGACAGTGCCTGGAGCTCTGAAATCCTCCTGGCCGAACAAATGGCCACCAGAAAGACTTTTTTTTTTTTTTTTTTTAACATCAAGTCCTTGACTGTACAATCGACCAATGGCTCAAACGGTGGTTCTGTCAGAACGGATAACACCAAATTAAGATCCCATGGAGGGATAACTGACTGCACTGGAGGTCGAATATGTTTCACTGCCCTCAGAAAAGGCCCAATATCCAGATGCGAGGACAATGACACTCTGTCAATCCGGCCCCTTTAGCATGAGAAGGCTGCTACCTGCACTTTTAATGAGCTGCAGGCAAGCCCTTATCCAGTCCTGGCTGGGACGTACTTCAACGTGGAAAGGCCTTGCGTCTGACACCAGTGCTCAAACTCTCCTGGATATGTCAGTGAAGTCTACCACCTCTGAGCCTTTAAGCAATGTTGCTATTAGTATAGGCGCATATCCTCTTTCTTAAACGTGCCTCTCAAGAGCCATGCCATAAGCGAGAACCGATCTACCTGTGGCATCCTGATAGGCCCCTGGGTCAACAGATCCTCCCGCAGCAGAAGACGCCACGGCCGTCTGTCACGTGCTTCAGATCCACGTACCACAGTCGCCTCTGCCAATCAGGGGCAATCAGTAGCACGAGCCCCAGATGAGACTCTATCCTCTGTACCACTCTCCCGATGAGTGGCCACGGAGGAAAAACATACAGCAGCCCGTGTGTGGGCTATGGCTGCACTAGAGCATCAAGCTCCTCCGACATACTCTCTGTCTGCTGTAAAAACATGTTGCCTTTACAGAGTCAAAAGTTGCCATCAGGTCCATGATGGGCTGTCCCCACCAGCTCACCAACTGGGTGAAAACACTCAGAGCTTCCATTTCGCCGGGTCGATCTTCAGTCTGCTGAGATAATCCGCCTGCACATTTTTCCGTCCGGCCACGTGCGCCGCCAATAGAGCTGTGATATTCTGCTCTGCCCATTCCATCAATGCACCAGCTTCCTCCTCCAGTTGTAAACTGCCTGTACCACCCTGCCGGTTGATGTACGGTACACCACTGCCGTGTTGTCCGAAAACACCCTCACTGCTTTCCCATTCAATTGGTGCTGAAACCCCTGCAGAGCCAGAAATACAGCTCATAACTCCAACTGGTTTATGGGCCATTGCGCTTCCTGGCTGTCCACAGATTCTGCAGGAACTGTGCCTCGCAAAGTGCTCCACAGCCTATTAGACTTGAGCCCGTCGTAAGGTGCATCCAGTGAAGAATCTCCAGTGACATACCTTTCTTTAGTGTATCGCTTTACAACCACCATTCTAGTGTGGTTTGCATTTCCTTCGTATAGGGGAGATAGCGGGGAAAGAGGACGAACCTGCACAGACTACATGCGTAACAGTGCTCTCTGCAACGGCCACATGTGCACGCATGTCCACGGCACCATCTCTGTTGACAGTGCCATGGACCCTAGTGCCTACAATTAATGCCACGCTATCGGCCTCTGCATTCGCAGAAACTGCCGGATCTGCTTCTGCAACTTGAGTGCTCCTGCTGCTGGAAGGGACACGCATTCTACCTCTGTCTGAAATCACACTCCTAGATACTCTAGATCCTGTGATGGCGTAATCCGACTCTTGGCAAAGTTTACCATCCAGCCTATAAGCTCCAGAGGAAAGTGATGACCTGGTCCGTCACCCTGACGCTCTCCTCTCGGGATTTCGCCCAAATGAGCCAATCGTTGAAGTAAAGGTGTACCAGAATGCCTTCTTGCTGCAACGCCACCACTACCATGACGTTGGTGAAAGTCCACAGCACGGTTGCAAGCCCGACGGGTAAGGCCCAAATTGGAAATGCCTGGCACCACAAATCTGAGGAATCGCTGATGCTTTTTAACATCTTTGTTAGTGATATAGCGGTACACTGTCGGGTAAGGTTTGCCTCTTTGCGGATGATACCAAAATCTGCAATAGAGTAGACACCCAGGAAGGTGTAGATAATATGAGGAGAGCTCTAGCTAAGCTTGAAGAATGATCTAGAATTTGGCAGCTGAGATTTAATGTTAAAAAAAATGCAAGGTCATGCATTTGGGCTGCAGCAATCCAAGGGAGCAATATAGTATAAGGGGTGAAGTACTTTTGTCCACTAAATAAGAGCAGGACCTAGGCGTGATTGGGTTTGATCTTAAAGTAGCTAAACAGGTAGAAAAGGTGACGGCAAAAGCTAGGAAGGATGCTTGGGTGCATAGGGAGAGGAACAGCCAGCAGAAGAAAGGAGGTGATAGTGCCTCTGTATAAGTCTTTGGTGCGACCTAATTTGGAGTATTGTGTGCAATTATGGAGACCGCACCTTCCAAAGGATATAAACAGACTGGAGTCAGTAGAGAGGGTGGCTACTAAAATGGTTAGTGGTCTTCATTATGAAGCATATGAGGACAGACTTAAGGATCTTAATATGTATACCTTAGAGGAAAGGCGGGATAGAGGTGATATGATTGAGATGTTTAAATACCTCTGTGACATAAATGCACATGGGGAGAGCCTCTTTTGATCGAAATCAAGCTTTGCTATGAGGTGACATGGGATGAGGGTGAAAGGGAATAAATTCAGGAGTGACATGCGGAAATATTTCTTTAAGGAAAGAGTGGTGAATCCATGGAATAGTCTCCCAGTGGACGTAGTAAAGATGAGGACAGTATCTGAATTCAAAGAAGCATGGGACAAACAGAGGATCTCTAAAGGAAAAAAGGGGACTGTTGTAGTGGTTTATATGGAAGGGCAAACTAGATAGGCCATGTGATCTTTTTCTGTCGTTATGTTTCTATGCTCTGCTCGTATCGGAATGTGGAGATATGCTTCCGTAAGGTCGAGGGATGTTAAGAATTTCCCTTCTCGTACCACCATTATAATGGAGTCTCCATTTGAAAATGCAGAACCCACAGAGCTTGATTAAGATACTCGAGATCCAGGATCAGTCGAAAAGTACCCTCCTCCTTTGGCACCACGAAGTAGATGGAGTATCCACAACACCCGCTTTGGCTTTGGGTTACCGCGACTACCATCTGCAGCTCCAGCAGCTGCTGCAGGGTTTCTTCTACTGCCTTCTGTTTCTCTCAAGCTTTGCAGGGTGAGTTGATAAAGGCATTTAGAAGGGGCTGGGCGAATTCCAGGGCATATCCATCCCTGATGACCTCGAGCACCCACCGATCGGTCGTTATCTGTCTAGGTGTTGTAAAACTCCTGTAGCCGACCCCCTATGAGAATCCTGTCCACCTGGCCTGCACTCACATCATTTCTGTTTTTTGGGAGCCACAGAGGCGGAAGAGTAGAAACCTCTTCCTGAGCCCCTGAAGCCTTGAAAGGATGGCCCCCTTGCTGGGAATCACTCCCTCTGGTACGGTGTGAACCTTGGTGACCGGAATCTCTAATTCTCTTGGCTGCCCTTTTCCTGGAGCCGCTGATCGAGCCAACTTGTGCTTATCCTCTGGCAAACGTCCTCATTTGGTTTCTCTGAGGTCCTTGACCAACGTCTCTAGATTCTCTCCAAACAGCTTACCCCTGAATGGAAGTTTACTGAGTCTTGACTTGGAGGACATATCTGCTGACCAGTTATGGAGCCATAAGTAGTGCCTCGCTGCCACCACTGAGGCCATATCCTTGGACATACACCTAATCCAGTCATAGAAGGCATCTGCCAGATACGCCACCCCGACTCAATCTTTGCGACCTCTGGTGGGCATCCCTGTTGCGCTTCCAAGTCCCCATCAGCCCCTTTCGCCAAGTGGAGAAAGGTCCAGGCCACAAAGGCTCCACACACCGAAGCCTGTAAGGACAGGGTGTAAGTTTTTCAAAGGCCTGCTTCAAGAGAATCTCCAACTTCCTGTCCTGGACATCCTTAAGTGCCGTTCTACCCTCTACAGGGATTGTTGTCGTCTTTGTCACTGCCGAGACTGCAGCATCCACCTTAGGAGTGCGAAAGAGTTCCCTGTCACGAACTGGAAGAGGGTACAACCAAGCCATTGTGCGCATACACCTCAGTGGCTCTTCTGGAACATTCCATTCTTCCTGAATCATGCATCGCACGAGCCTATGCAGAGGGAACACATTCTGTATTGACCTAACAGCCTGGAAGAGTGGATTCTTTAGAAGCTCCTCTTCCTCCGGTGCTTCCATGTGATAGTTCAAAACTTTAGCCAATTGTGCTATCAAAGCTGCCAATTCTTCTCTGCGGAAAACGCAAATAATGCGCAAATCCTCCGCCTGTGGGATCTCGCCTTCCTCTAAATCCTCCTCCACGAGGTCTTCTTCTTCCACCTCCTCCGACTCCATGGGGGCTTCTTCCAAAGCTTTCCTTGACCCGTCGCTTACTGGGCCCAGGCTCTTCGTCTGCCCCCTCAGGTGCCAAAGCTGTTTCCACAGGACGCTTAGCTTCACTCCTCATGACTGCCGACTTATCAGTTGTACTCTGCTTCAAACAAAAGGCTTTATGCAGCAGGAGCACAAACTCTGGTGAAAAGGCCCCCTGAGCACTCAACACCACCTGCTCCCCCGAGTTCTTCACTTTTGCCCCCTTTTTGCCTTTGCTCTTCACCTTAATCAGAAGGAGGCTCCTTCTCTACAACAGCACTTGCTGGCCTATGCACCATTGAAGCCTCCACTGCTTCACCCTCAGCACCCGCTGCTTGAGAGTGGTCCGGCCTGTCCTCCTGCAATTCGGCTTCCAATGACTGGGATTCAGTCTCATAGCCCCTGCAAAAACCCGCTGCTGACACTGAGCCCCTGTGGGACCCACAGGTCTCTCTGGTTGGCATTCTGTTTTTTCTTTTTTTTTTATTTGTACCTCAGACTGCTGCCAAGGCTCCCCTACCGTGTTCCTGCCTCTCCAGCCCCCGAACTGCCAAACAGGCCCCTGCACTGCCAAATGCTCAAAACCTGTCCTAAGGCCTATCTGCATGTTTTCGCGACTCCAGACCTTCTGTCACTGAAAAGATGGCCACTCTGCACACTGCCTACCCTGCACCACACAGTCTCGCTACAGCCTTTTCTGTTGGGCCCGATTACAAGGACATCGACTCAGGAGCCGTTTTGCCACCCGCTTTTTCCCCCCCCCCCCCCCCGGAGTTCTGCAGCGGTGGAAGAGCTTTAAAATACCTGGTCTCCTGCCGGCTGACAAACTCCTCAGCCTGTGCACGGGAGTTGCCACATGGTTTCCAATCTCAGATCAGCTGTTTGCTCTCCTTTACTGCCACAGCTCAGCTTTCATACTGCACATGCACACCACAAGCTGCCCCCCCCCCCTCAGGAAGGCAACGCGGATTAGGCCTTTCACAATCCTTTCTTTCTTTTTCTTTTCCATGGCCTCAGGTAAGTGCTGATTTACAGCTAAAAGGGCTAATCCAGTCTGCCCCGCCCTTGCTGTAACAGTGCAGTGCTCTTTGCCATTCACTTAAAAAAAAATACCCTCTAATTTAAAAACCTTTCATTCTTTCAGTAAGTCCAGGTGGTGGGATTCACGTCTCTCCACAGACTGACCAAAAGGAATTTCTGAGTTCACCTGGAAAAGTTGCTTATACATATTACATCTTACGAACTCAGAAGGAGGCTCTCTTTGGCACGATGCAAGCACTATGCCATAAACTGAGATTATATTCCACATATGCTGGATTTAGGAATAAGGGTCATTAATCTCATGATATTCAGAAAACTAACCCATTTGGAGAAATTATCCCCCTCATACTTTGAGTTGGATTAGAAAGAGGCATTTCTGGGTGTGGACTTAGATTGCGGGAGGGGGAGCAGTATAAATATATGTATGCCTCCTATTTTACCACTCATCTACTACCCCCAGAAATAGGGGGTGCAAATATTTACTTGGTAGAATTAGCCCCAGCCCCAGGAACATAGGCTAGCCAAGATTTTCTTCATATTCTGCTTGTGTAAATATTTAGAATTACTTTGGCTTTAAGATCTTGTGTCTTGGCTCTTTGTGCGATATCCCTGTAAATGTATGTTTGTCTTTTCAGGGGGTTAGATATGTCTTTTTTGATCTACTTCAGTTAGAGAATTTTCTGTCTAGTAAGGAGGTCACAGATCTATGAGGTTTAGTGGGTGGATGAAAGGGTTTGTTTTGGCTGTAAATATGGAGTTTAGTCTCCTTGTGATTACTTTAATTTGAATATTTCTTTATTGGGTTTGTTTTTCTCCTTTTTTGTGGACTATATTGTTCTGTTTCTTTTTCCTCATGTGACAGATTTTGTGTTTTAGTTTTTGCTTTGTTTGCCTGTAATTGGAAACATTATGGAAAAATTAATAAAATATTTCACCTAGAACTAACATGATCAGGATTAAGAACTGAATCAGACCAAGGTCCACTGAGTCCAGCATCCTATCTCCGAAAGCGGCCAGTCCAGGTCACTAGTACCCAGCAGATCCCAAAAAGTAAATCTATTAAGGGCCTATGCAATAAGCATTTTCCCATTGCACAAAATGAGAAAAAGCTTACACTACATCAAACCCAAAGCCAGGGCTGATGTTAGATATGCTGGGGCTCAGGAAAGGACCTCAGATACCAAGAGCAGGCAGTGCTTCCTTCACTTTACATAGATTTGAGGACCTCCAGAGCATGGGGGCCCAAGACAGTTGACCTAATTGCTCTCCTCTTCTACAGTGGCAGACTTTCCCAAAGAGTAAATTGTAGTATCATTGGTACTGATGCAGAACAGAGGACAGGGTCTTATGTCACTATATAGAGCCAGCACTGACAGAGTGCCCCAGCATGGTGATAGCATTAGGGAGGAAAAAGGCAACAATCCATCTAACTAGAATTAGACATGCCCCTAAATTCCTATGTTGACAGACCTTAATGTCACCTAATCATAGCACAGCACCACAAAATAACACGTACCAAATCTCCTGAGCCTCAGTCACTCCCAAAGGGGCAATCCACCCCACCGCAAGGGTGACATCGGCAAGAAAGAAAAGGGTCAAGGCTAACAACTGACCAGAACAGACAAAGAAACAGCTCAGTTGAGGCAGGTACACCAAGCTGCAGCTGTGCTGAGTCCTGGGGCTCCTTGCAAGCACTCTGGTGGGACCAACATCTTCTTCCTGCCCCCATTGCTGGGATGGACTTTATGGTTCCCTCAGATGACATCAGCAGCACTATTCCCTCTGACCCGCTATTGACACAGAAACTTGACCTGGCATTAAGGGGCACTCTGCTTTCTGAGCCAGTATTGGCCCAATGGCCTTCGTGGTATTAAAGGGCACTTCCTTTGCTTAAGGTCACACAGTATTAATATTAATACCTGCTTCTCTTGGAGCTGTCTACAATTATGTCTTGTGTCATCTGAAACCACATAAGCCTTGTGCTATCTCCTTGCATCGTTGCCTTTTAGTACCTACTACTGATATAATAGAGTCAAAAGAAAGGAAGAATCTATGCCTTATACCAGCGATGGCGAACCTATGGCACGCGTGCCAGCTGTGGCACGCGAAGGCCTTGCAGCTGGCACGCGGGCCATAGGTCCGCAAAAAAAAGAAAAAGCTGTCTCTGACTGCGGACGCGGCAAGGGCAGAATGCAGCGTCCCGCGGGGCCCCCTCCGCCGCTAAGCCCCTCTGCAAGAGCTTTCAGATTCGCGAGGGAGAGCGTCTCCCTCGCGTCTCTGTTAAGCCCGCAGGGGCTAATGGGAAATTTCCCATCAGCCCCTTTAGACGCGAGGGACTGATGGGAAATTTCCCATTAGCCCCTGCGGGCTTAACAGAGACGCGAGGGAGACGCTCTCCCTCGCGAATCTGAAAGCCCTTGCAGAGGGGCTTAGCGGGCGGAGGGGGCCCGCGGGACATTGCAATCTGCCGCGGCATCAGCCAGAGCCTGCTTTTTTTAAAAAAATTGCCGGGGGGGGGGGGGTTAGGACTGCTAATGGGCAGGAGGGGGGGGGGGGTTAGGACTGCTATGTGCAGGGGGGGTTAGGACTGCTAATGGGCAGGAGGGGGGGTTAGGACTGTAATGGGCAGGAGGAGGGGGGGTTAGGGGACTGCTAATGGGCAGGAGGAGGAGGGGGGGGGGGGTTAGGACTGCTAAGGGCAGGAGGGGGGGGGTTAGGACTGCTAATGGGCAGGAGGGGGGGGGGGGGGGGTTAGGACTGCTATGTGCAGGGGGGGTTAGGACTGCTAATGGGCAGGAGGGGGGGTTAGGACTGCTAATGGGCAGGAGGGGGGGGTAGGACTGCTAATGGGGCAGGAGGAGGGGGGGTTAGGACTGCTAATGGGCAGGAGGAGGAGGGGGGGTTAGGACTGCTAATGGGCAGGAGGGGGGGGGGTTTTAGGACTGCTAATGGGCAGGGGGGGGGGGTTAGGACTGCTAATGGGCAGGAGGAGGGGGGGTTAGGTTAGGACTGCTAATGGGCAGGAGGGGGGGTTAGGACTGCTAATGGGCAGGAGGGGGGGTTAGGACTGCTAATGGCAGGAGGGGGGGGGTTAGGACTGCTAATGGGCAGGAGGGGGGGGGTTAGGACTGCTAATGGGCAGGAGGGGGGGTTAGGACTGCTAATGGGCAGGGGGGGGGTTAGGAATGCTAATGGGCAGGGGGGAGGTTGGACTGACTGCTAATGGGCAGGAGGAGGGGGGGGGGGGGTTTAGGACTGCTAATGGGCAGGAGGAGGGGGGGGGGGGTTAGGAATGCTAATGGGCAGGAGGGGGGGTGGTGTAGGATAGGACTGCTAATGGGCAGGGGGGGTTAGGACTGCTAATGGGCAGGAGGAGGGGGGGGGGTTAGGACTGCTAATGGGCGGGCGGCGGGCGGGCGGGGGTAGGACTGCTAATGGGCTGGGGGGGTAGGACTGCTAATGGGCTGTGGGCTGATGGGGGCTGTCTGGAAAATGGGGGGGTGATGGGGGTTTAGGGCTGGAAGTGAGTTGATGGGGGGGGCTTAGGACTGGTATTGGGTTGGGGGGTTGCTAGGACTGGAAATGGGCTGATGCAGGGACTAGAAGGGAATGGATGCTGGGTGAGGCTGGAACTAGAAGGGAGCTGATGTTGGGGGAGGATTAGAATGGGATGGGGCTGGGAGAGTAAAATGGAGAGGGGAAAAATATTTTGTGTGGGAGGGATAAAAAAATCTACAAATGGCCGGGGTATTGGGAGAGTAAGTGGGGATTGAGGATGGAGGGGTAAAATTTGAGTGGATGAAATAGGAATGAGGAAAGAGCAAAGGAGGAGAAAGATTTGTATGTTAAAGCAGATGTAGAGAGAGAGAGAATGGAAAAAAAAAACTAGAAGAGAGAAGAAAGGACAAATGGACAGCAGATGATGGAGAGTTAGCAGAAAACATGAAGAAGAAACCAGAAGAAAGTGGCTGGAGCAATTGCAACTGTGTAACTGAGCTGAGGTATTTCTGTTTATGTAATTCCTTTTTGACATTGCCACTTGTTCTCTTTCCCCAGTAGGTCATGTATGTTATTGTTCCTGAAAGGTATGGTTTAATATTTGCAGTGTTGCCTTTTGATAGGTATGGTGTGGTGCTTTGTGAGTCCTGGTAGTGCTGTTAGGATACGGCGGGTTTGCTATTGGTTCTAAATGGGCAGTGTTTGTAGTAGTTCCTAATGGCCTGGCGGTTGGCACTGGATTATAGTAATGTAGAAATCTTTAGTCTGTCTTTATCCATACACTCATTAAGAGACATGTTACTAAAAGTTAGTGTATGTTAGCATTATGCAAATATTTATGCAAATTGACGTGCTGGCACTTTGAGGAAATTCTTTGGTTTTGTGCGGCAGTTTGGGCACTCGGGCTCAAAAAGGTTAGCCATCACTGCCTTATACCATCTGTCTCATTTCTTTCCATAGACTTTGAAGCAATCACTGGAGCAAACGTTGAGAGATGCAGAGCTTGAGGAAAGGTGAGAATATGACACATTGATTTTGGGGCCTAAACTCTGTTAAATACTTCGGGAGAAAGTGATACCGTGGGAAAACATTGTAGGAAGAGCAGACGCTGTCCCTTCAGAAATAAACTGTGCAGAAGGTGTAGTTGCACAAAGTCATTCAGATGCTGGCCATGAGGGAATGAAAAGGTTTTTTTCAGCTGAAGATCTTTTCACACTTTGAGCATAACAAGTTGTCTCTTCTTTTAACTTATTTCAGGCCATTGAATGGAGATCTAGTGGAATTGTGTGAGGTGAGGTCTGAGCTGGGGGTGCAGTGCAGACAATAGACAAATGACACTAGGTTAAGGTTAGAAATGGTGTATGTGACGGGCATCATTGTCCTGCTCACTTGGTATTTTTCTTCTCTCCTCCCTGCATGCTGAACCTCACCACCTCAGGCTCTCATCACTTTATAACACTCCCAGTGCCCTGTGACGTTTGGTCCCTGTTCCTCGGTTCTTCAGCTTCCTAATATCCAACCACTCCACCAAAGGACTTGGTATTTTACTGCTTCCTTCTGGTACCTTATTGTTCATCCCTTATGGCATGTGACACTTTTATGCCTCCTTCCATGCACTGGGCATCTTACCACCTTCTCCCCTCCCCGGGTGCTTGTACCTTACTGGAATTTAATGCTTCAGGGCTTCCTCGTTTGCATTCCACT
This sequence comes from Ichthyophis bannanicus, assembly GCA_033557465.1. Classification (NCBI taxonomy): domain Eukaryota; kingdom Metazoa; phylum Chordata; class Amphibia; order Gymnophiona; family Ichthyophiidae; genus Ichthyophis; species Ichthyophis bannanicus. The sequence continues at coordinate 198,931,190 of CM066045.1, forward strand.
GGCCCAGAGTATCGTCAGAGTTCTGAAATCTTTGTTTAATTCTGTTTGTCATATAGGCCCAAAGAATCTCTGAAGATAACCACCTATCGAGAGAGCCACAGTTTGTGGTGTGAGATGGCAGAAGATTACATCTTCCCCAGTCAGAGAGAGATTTAGAAGAGACCGTGCCTATTTCCAGCCCTACATAAGGCAAAACCTGGGGTTCTGCACTAACCACTTACAGAAGTTCACTAACCCTGTGAAAAAGGAAGAGTATTACTGGGAAGACTAAAAATACCTTCAGCAGAATCGTGCTTCAGTGCCACTATATTTTTAACAGGTGAACAGTTAAAGCACAGTCTGCTGCAGCACCAGGGATCAGGTTCTGTTACATACCCAAAGGATTCACTCTACAGAGTTCATTTTCCTTTCTCTCTGCCAGAAAATTGTTATCCAGAAAGGACTGATGCTGAATGAGGTCATGCAGTGCTGTGTGACTTGCTAGTAGTTTTGCCCATTATCAACTAGCATGAGGTACGAGCTGATTTAGCATCTTTAAAGAAACAGTTGAAAGAACATTTTATAGAAATAAGCCCATTAGGAAGAATCGGACTGAAGTCCAAACCCCTAAAAAGAAGATGGGAGGAACCCCCCCCCCCACAAAAGAAATAATGGGCTGGGACCAGTGACGATGGCATTGGGGAACACATCCAACCCAAATTCAATAGACTAGAGGGACTTGGATAGGGGAAGTGGATCACTGTGTTTGGGGAGACTGCGAGATCCCTTCTGAAGAGACGTTCCAAGAGAAGGAGACTGGATTCATAGATATACTGGAATGGAAGATGCCCCTTGAGAGTCCTTCGGGATTTAGGTAATTCCTGAAGGCCTTGTGCAGGTGTTTGACTATTTCTCAAAAGTCCCTTTTGGGTTTGGAAATGTCTTTTGAGGGTCTCTGCTGATGTTTGGGATATCTCTGAAGGGCCCCTGCTGGATTTGGGGTGGCTTCTGAAAGTTCTTGTTAGGTTTTGGTGTATTGCCAAAAATAGATAATGTCTTGAGTGTCTGGCTGAGGGGATAAGGTGTCTACATTTTGCAGTTGTATATTGCTGGGAAGTTCATCACGTTATATATGAGTGTGTGTGTGCGGTAGGTCTCCCAACATATCCCTATGGAAGTGAATTCAGGCAACTTGATTAACTGAGATAATTCAGGCAAACAGGCGTGAGATCTGACCTTCTGGGATGTTAGTCCTTCTCAGTACTGTAAATATAATTCTTTGCCATTGTGCAGTTATTGTACATCAGTCCGTGATATTGGAGGGTAGGCTCCTGGCTTCATTTTGTTGCTGTTTTAGCTTCCTTAAGAAGAAACACACGCCAGAGACTGTTAGATGAGTCATCTGATCGTACTGAAAATGTCTTGTAATGTGAAGTAGAAATCTTCTCATAACCCTCTCCAGATGGAGAGAAAGTGACTGTAAAAACACTTCTCTTCAGCGGCTTCCCTGAGATCCTTATCGCACACATTGTGCTGAGATGGAGTACAGGCTGGACTTGTCTTCTAAAAATGTTTAATGAATGCTGTTTAATATATTGAAGAATTCTTGTTTTCACAAAAAGGAAAGATTTTGCTTTTGATACTTGGAAGATGTAGATTGGTTTTTTACTTATTTTGAAAATAAAATATTTAAGAAATATAGTTTTGTTTTATATTTAATTTAAAAACATTATTGCACTTTTTGCTATGACCACGCCATCCTGAGTGCATCTGATCTCATCTGAGCTTGGAAGCTAAGCAAGGTCAGGCCTGGTTAATTTTTGCATGGGAAACTACCCAGAATTTCAGGTGCGCTAGCCCAGTGCTTTTCAACTGGTGTGCCATGAGATCCCTGGAACTTCCAGTGAATGGCAAGCACAAAACCCACACCGGCATAGTAACAGGTGATTTGAGCAGTCTGTTTGCAGCATTTGTAAAGCCTCTGCGATGCTGTGATTCAAGTCAACCATCTCGTTCACTGCAAACCGACCCCGACTGATACAAATGCAGACACTGCTGCTTTCCCCTACACCACTGCCGCAGCTGAAGCAGCTCACCTACTTTCACAGCAAGAAGCAATCCCCCCTCACTTCTGCCTGCAGTGTCGGCTGAGCAAAGTCAGCGCCCTGTTTTAGTATGGCAGCACCAAGGTAGGAATGACTGGGGAGTGGGGAGAGCTCAGGCCTCTTTGCAGACCATGGACAGAATAAGATATGTCTGGACGAGGGGCCCAGGGGAGTGAGGGGGATAGCAGCAAGCTCAGGACAACATTTGTTTACATTTTGGCAGTGCAGTTTTGAAGTTTTAATACTGTATACTACTACACATTATTACACATCAAATCAACCAAAATAATAAAATTTCAAACAAAAAAGCCCTAAACACCCCTCCTTCACCGTCTACTTTTGAATAAAATTTTAGAATATGGAGCTAACGGAGCTACAGCTCACTGAAGCTTTGAAGCACGTTTCATAATAAATATGTACAGAATTATTTAAACTCCATTTTGTTATTTGGAATCTCCCTGAATCTATCTTGTACCTCAGTCACAGCTCCCCCCCCCCCCACACCTTTCCTGCAACCTATGCCTTCCACAGAAAGCACAGTTACTTACCTGTAACAGGTGATCTCTGGGAACAGCAGGAATTAGTCCTCACTTATGGGTACGTCGGAACCGACGGAGCCTGCGCGGGAAAGCTCCCCAGCTTCCCAGAAAGGAAGCTTTTGGGGCCTCCCACTGCACATGCGCGCTGCCTTCCCGCCTTCCTGACCAGCTCTCCTCAGTTCGAGTTTATAGCTGAGACAATAGAGAGAGGAAAGGAAGATAGATAGAAGATACAACTCCTAGGGGAGGTGGGTGGGTTGTGAGGACTAATTCCTGCTGTTCCCAGAGATCACCTGTTACAGGTAAGTAACTGTGCTATCTCCAGGAACAAGCAGGAATAAGTCCTCACTTATGGGGACTCCCTAGCTAAGATGCCTGGGAGATCCCCTCCCAAGGGTTCACCATCTTCGTATGGATCTCAGGCATCCATCCAGGGAAGGTGGGCAGGAGTTGTTCAAGTATGGAACAGGTGTTTGAGGACAGCCTGACCAAACAAGGCATCCCGGCGGGAGTCCTTGTCCAAACAGTAATGGGCTGTGAAGGTATGAACCGAGGCCCAGGTGGCTGCTCGACAGATCTGATCTATGGATACAGAGTGAAGATGAGCCATAGAAGTGGCCATGGCTCTCACATTGTGAGCTGTGACATGGCCTTCCAGAGAAATGTTTTTACTCTGGTAAGCAGAGGAAATACACTGAGCAATCCAATTGGAAAGTGTACGTTTGGAGACTGGAAGTCCCAAATGAGAAGGATCAAAAGCCACAAAAAGTTGGGAAGACTTTCGATGTGGTTGAGTCCTGTTGAGGTAAAAGGCGAGAGCTCTTTTACAGTCTAGAGTATGAAGGTTCCTCTCTGCACTGGATGCATGAGGAGCCGGGAGAAAGACAGGTAGATATACCTCTTGATTAAGATGAAAAGGCGAGACCACTTTGGGCATAAAGTGGGGATTCGTCCTAAGGACCACCTTATCATGATGAAACCTGGTATAAGGTGGATGAGCCACTAAGGCCTGTAGTCCACTGATGCGGCGAGCCAAAGTGACTGCAATAAGGAAAAGGACCTTCCAGGAAAGAAATTTCAAGGAGGTAGAAACCAACGGTTCAAAAGGTGGCTTCATAAGCTGACCTAGAACTAGGTTCAAATCCCATGCTACCGGAGGAGGCCGGATGGGAGGTTTAGTTAGAGTCAGGCCTCTCATGAATCTTGCAATAAGAGGAAGAGAGGAGACAGGTTGTCCATTTATAGGTTTTAAAGATGCTGCAATAGCACTCAAATGGACTCGTACTGAATTCGTCTTAAGGCCTGCATTGGAAAGATGCAGGAGATAGTCTAATAGAGAATTCAAAGGAAGTGCTAGAGGGTCAAGACCCTGTTGAGCACACCAAATGGAAAAGCGTTTCCATTTGAAAGCATAGGAACGCCTCGTGGAGGGTTTCCTAGAGGCATGAAGGATATCTTTCACTGGTTGAGAAAGATTGAAGTCATGAAGGCTTAGGCCTTCAGTAACCAAGCTCTGAGGTGTAGGGACTTGGGGTTTGGGTGCCACAAAGTCCCCTCCTCCTGAGACAGAAGGTCTGGCGCAGCTCCCAGGTCCAGGGAGGGTCCCTGGGAGAGATGCAGAAGTAGAGGGAACCACACTTGGCGTGGCCAGCGTGGAGCTATGAGGATCATCGATCCGTGATCCCTCTGGAGTTTGAACAGAGTCTTGGGAATCAAAGGAATGGGTGGAAAGGCATATAGGAATTCCTGACCCCAATGTAGGAGAAAGGCGTCGTTGGCCTGAGCTCTCTGACACGGAGTCCTGGAACAGAACCGGGGAAGTTTGGCATTCCACGGACTTGCAAAGAGGTCTATGTCCGGGGTTCCCCATTCCTGAAAGATTCTGCGTATCTGGTCCATATGCAAGGACCATTCGTGTGGAAGCAGAACTCGACTGAGTCTGTCTGCCCGAGAGTTTTGAACCCCTGGAAGATACACTGCCAGAAGATGAATTTGATGCTCTCTGGCGAAGGCCCATAATCTGAGAGCTTCGTTGCAAAGTGACAGAGAGCCTGTCCCTCCTTGTTTATGTAGAACATGGCCACCTGATTGTCTGTATGGACTAGGACGGTCAGGTTGACAAGGAGGGTATGGAAGACTTTGAGGGCAAAGAAGATTGCTCGCAGTTCCAGGAGGTTGATGTGAAGGGTGGTCTCTTGTAGAGACCAAGCACCCTGAGTGGAGAGGTGTTGAAGATGGGCTCCCCACCCTGTTTGGGAGGCATCTGTTGTGAGGGTTGCTTGGGACAACAAAGGTTGGAAGGGGACCCCCAACAACAGATTCTTGGTGGACATCCACCATTGGAGGGACCAAAACAGACGCTTTGAGGTGAGTATTTGGTCGGAGAGCGCTCCTGATGCTTGAGTCCACTGGGAGGCCAAGGTCCATTGAGCTGCTCTTATATGAAGACGAGCGTAGGGCACCAAGTGTACCGTGGAGGCCATGTGGCCCAGAAGTCGAAGCATTTCTCTGGCTGTCAAGTGACTGCTGGACTGAGCTTGGGAGGCCAAGCACACCAGACGTTGGCCCCGGACTTGAGGTAGGTAGGCCCTTGCAGTGGTGGTGTCCAACTGGGCCCCTATGAATTCCAGAGACTGAGTAGGGATAAGTTGAGACTTGGAAAAATTTACCACCAGTCCCAGATACTGCAGAATGTGCCTTGTGCGGTCCAGGGAAGTCTGGGCCTCTGACTGAGATGGAGCTCGGATGAGCCAGTCGTCTAGATATGGGAATACAAAAATTCCCAGACCTCTTAGAAATGCGGCAACAACTGCCATGCATTTGGTGAACACTCTTGGAGCAGAGGCTAGACCAAAGGGAAGTACTCTGTACTGGAAATGTTTTCCCTGAAACAGAAATCTTAGATATTTTCTGTGGGATGGGTGGATGAGTATATGTGTGTACGCATCCATGAGATCTAGAGAACAAAGCCAATCCTGACTCTGAAGGTATGGAAGGAGAATGCCTAGAGAAAGCATTTTGAATTTCTCCTTGTACAGAAATTTGTTCAATTCTCTCAGATCTAGGATAGGTCTGAATCCCCCTGTCTTCTTTGGTATGAGAAAATAAGGGGAGTAGAATCCTGTCCCTTGTTGAAGAAGAGGAACCTCTTCTATTGCCCCTTGGGCAAGGAGAGAAGAAGAGACTTCCTGACCCAACAGGTCCAGGAGAGATGGGGGAGAATTGAAGTGCCTCACCATGGTATATGGAGGAAGGTTGGAAAAATGAAGTTTGTAGCCCTCTCTGATGATAGAGAGGGTCCATTGCTCTGATGTAATCTGCCCCCATCTGGGAGCAAAGTGAGCTAACCTTCCGGGAATGGTGACGAGCTCTGGTTGTTATAGAGCCAGAAAGGTTAAGTTCTCTAGGGGCAAGTCAAAACCCCTGAGGGGGTTGAGCCTGCTGAGGAGTGGCAGACACTGCAGGCTTTGACCTTGCCTGTTTAGGCTGCTGACGTTTAGCAGCAAAGCGAGGCTGAGAAGATTGTTGGCCAGTATTTGTGGAAAATCTGGCCTTCTTGTAGTAAGGCCTCTTGAAAGACTTTTTCTTGGCAGGAGTAGAGGTAGACTTAGAAAGTCTATCTAAGGTAGCATTTTCTGCGTCCATTTGAGTGGCTTTAATTTGCCAGTCTTTACCAAATAAGTTCTCACCTGTACAGGGCAGATTCCGTAAGCCATCTAGGACCCAGGGTTCTAGGTCAGAGGCCTGGAGCCAAGCAAGTCGTCAGGCTGCAATGGCAATGCCCGAAGCTCTACCGGCACCCTCAAAGGAATCAAAGGCTGCTCTGTTGGAGAACTTAGAAACATCTAGAAGCTGTTTCACTAAAGAAATGAACTCCTCCTTTCTATCTTCAGGGATAAAGGGGGCAAAATGCTTTACCTTTAGGGCAAGTTCCCTTAGAAACATGCCCATATACAGACTGTATGAATTAATCCTGGCTATAAGCATACTAGCCTGGAAGATTTTCCTACCAAAAGAGTCTAGGGTCTTACATTCTCGCCCTGGAGGGGTAGAAGAGTGCCTTTTGGTACTCTTAATCTTTTTCAGCGCAGACTTCACCACAATGGAATGGTGAGGCAGCTGAGTTTTTTGAAAACCAGGAGAAGGAGGGACCCGGTACATGGTGTCCAACCTACGAGAATGAGGAGACAATGTTAGAGGAGCCTCCCATAAGTCCATCAAGTGTTCTTGAAGGATTTCATGGATAGGCAGGGTAACTGCCTCTTTAGGAACCTTAGGGTATCCTAAAATATCCAATTTCTTTGATCTAGGTTCTTTCTCAGAGGATGTAGTAATAGAAAGTCCTTTAGCTACTTCTATAATGAAGTCTTGAAAGGACAAATCCTCTGGTGGAGACATTCTCCTCTTTGGGGAAGAGGGCTCTTCAGGAAGAACAAGAGAGAGCTCATCAGAGTCATCAGAGGAGTCAAAATCCTCAGAGGAATCAGAGTATCCTCTATTCGCTTCCAACGCACGATACGCATACCGGTCGGTATCGACATCGGGCGTACCGGGCATGGGATCGATATCGGGTGAAAAACCCGGATCCGGCATGCACCGATCTGCGTTTGGAAGACGATGGCCTCGGTTCCGGTATGGAAGCCAATACCGGAACCGGACCCGGAACCGCTGGATGCGGTACCGAGGGCGTCGCAGCCTTAATGAAAGCCAGGATGGCCTGCTGCATGGTCTGAACAGTATTGTCCATAGACGCCACTGCTGCCTGGATGTCGGTACCGGCATGGGCCGGTACCCCAGAGCAGTCTAACAGGTGATCGGTCGAGGCCGTGCCATCGATGTCAACCTGTAACCCCATAGATGGTGCTTTGGAAGCCAGAGCTTCCCGCCGGGGTTGTTTGGCTGGGGCATGGTCCTCAGATTCAAAATTGAGAGCCTCTCGATGCTTTGAAGGAGATTTGCTCTTTGAGGACCTGCCCGAAGAAGGTTTGGTTACCTGAGATCCATCCGGAGAGGAAGACCTGGATGACTGTGATGCTGGATTATCTGAAGCAAACAGCACATGGAATTTGTTGGCCCGGTTCTGCAAACCACGTTTAGACATCTGGGAGCAGGATGGGCAGTCCGGAATGGAGTGGTCAGGCCCCAAACATTTAAGACACCAGTCATGGGTGTCTGTAACAGAAATAACAGCACTACACTTGGTACACTTCTTGAAACCAGGAGCTGGTTTCTCCATGAGGAGATTTTGTGTAGGCCTGAGGCCTAACAGAAGTCACCAAGTTGTGCTAAAAAATAAAAGCTTTTTTTTTTTTTTTTTTTTTAAGAAAGAAAAGAAAAGAGAGACCGGCGGTACCGGTTTCGGTATGGGGAAGGCAGGTACGCGGTCTAAAAAAAGAAACTAAAATAACAATTTCTTCAGCGGTGACAGGAACACGACCTGCTGGCTCCACGGAAAAAGAGAAACTGAGGAGAGCTGGTCAGGAAGGCGGGAAGGCAGCGCGCATGTGCAGTGGGAGGCCCCAAAAGCTTCCTTTCTGGGAAGCTGGGGAGCTTTCCCGCGCAGGCTCCATCGGTTCCGACGTACCCATAAGTGAGGACTTATTCCTGCTTGTACCTGGAGATCACTTCTTTCTCTCTTATTTATGTCGCATAGAAATGAATTGTTCTCAATCTAAATGCATGAGTACAGTAATGAGGTACTGATCTTTAGTTTAATAAATGCCGAGTGGCTAGAGGCAATAGCTGTAAGAACATTGCGCTTTGCCTATGAGGAGGAAAGAAAGGTAATCATACTGCTTTATTCACTTTCTGGAAATAAAAGCTTATACAAGTGACTGAAATCAACATTGCTTTTTTCTGTGTCTCTATTCCTAAATCAAAGGAGGCTCTTAATATTTTCAACACTATCACAAAATGTAATCCTACATTTATGTTTAAGGTTAGCAGATTTTTTGAACTCCTCCTCCCACAATCTCCACCTGGAACTATCCTTTCTCAGATTCAAATCTTTACTTAATTCACATTTCTTTCAAAAAGCTTTTCTCTCTCCCTCTGCTGTAGACTGACCTGTCCTCTGTTCTTCTCTCTGCTGTAGACTGACCTGTCCTCTGTTCTTTTCTCTCTCTCTGCTGTAGACTGTCCCATCCTCTGTTCTTTTCTCTCTCTGCTGTAGACTGACCTGTCCTCTGTTCTTCTCTCTGCTGTAGACTGACCTGTCCTCTGTTCTTTTCTCTCTCTCTGCTGTAGACTGACCTGTCCTCTGTTCTTTTCTCTCTCTCTGCTGTAGACTGGCCCGTCCTGTTCTCTCTCTGCTGTAGACTGGCCCGTCCTCTGTTCTTTCCTCTCTCTCTCTGCTGTAGACTGTCCCGTCCTCTGTTCTTTTCTCTCTCTCTGCTGTGGACTGTCCCGTCCTCTGTTCTTTTCTCTCTCTCTCTGCTGTAGACTGTCCTGCCCTCTGTTCTTTTCTCTCTCTCTCTCTCTGCTGTAGACTGACCTGTCCTCTGTTCTTTTCTCTCTCTCTGCTGTAGACTGTCCCGTCCTCTGTTCTTTTCTCTCTCTCTCTCTCTGCTGTAGACTGTCCCGTCCTCTGTTCTTTTCTCTCTCTCTCTGCTGTAGACTGTCCCGTCCTCTGTTCTTTTCTCTCTCTCTCTGCTGTAGACTGTCCCGTCCTCTGTTCTTTTCTCTCTCTGCTGTAGACTGACCATCCTCTGTTCTTCCTCTCTCTCTGCTGTAGACTGACCCGTCCTCTGTTCTTTCCTCTCTCTCTGCTGTAGACAGTCACGTCCAATGTTCTTTCCTCTCTCTCTCTGCTGTAGACTGTCCCGTCATCTGTTCTTTTCTCTCTCTCTCTGCTGTAGACTGTCCTGCCCTCTGTTCTTTTCTCTCTCTCTCTCTGCTGTAGACTGACCTGTTCTCTGTCCTTCTCTCTCTCTGCTGTAGATTGTCCCGTCCTCTGTTCTTTTCTCTCTCTCTCTCTGCTGTAGACTGTCCCATCCTCTGTTCTTTTCTCTCTCTCTCTCTGCTGTAGACTGTCCCATCCTCTGTTCTTTTCTCTCTCTGCTGTAGACTGACCTGTCCTCTGTTCTTTTCTCTCTCTCTGCTGTAGACTGACCTGTCCTCTGTTCTTTTCTCTCTCTCTGCTGTAGACTGGCCCGTCCTGTTCTTCTCTCTCTGCTGTAGACTGACCCATCCTCTGTTCTTTCCTCTCTCTCTGCTGTAGACTGACCCGTCCTCTGTTCTTTCCTCTCTCTCTGCTGTAGACTGACCCGTCCTCTGTTCTTTCCTCTCTCTCTGCTGTAGACTGTCCCGTCCTCTGTTCTTTCCTCTCTCTCTGCTGTAGACTGACCCGTCCTCTGTTCTTTCCTCTCTCTCTCTGCTGTAGACTGTCCCGTCCTCTGTTCTTTCCTCTCTCTCTCTGCTGTAGACTGTCCCGTCCTCTGTTCTTTCCTCTCTCTCTCTGCTGTAGACTGTCCTGTCCTTTTCTCTCTCTCTGCTGTGGACTGTCCCGTCCTCTGTTCTTTTCTCTCTCTCTCTCTGCTGTAGACTGTCCCGCCCTCTGTTCTTTTCTCTCTCTCTCTCTGCTGTAGACTGACCTGTTCTCTGTTCTTTTCTCTCTCTCTGCTGTAGACTGACCCGTCCTCTGTTCTTTCCTCTCTCTCTCTCTGCTGTAGACTGACCCGTCCTCTGTTCTTTCCTCTCTCTCTCTCTGCTGTAGACTGACCCGTCCTCTGTTCTTTCCTCTCTTTCGTGATGTAGACCTCTTGTACTAGTTTTAGTTTGAGCTTTTCCCTACCATCAGCATCTTCTAGATCAGAGGTTTTTTGGCTGTGTGGACCTCTTATTAACCTCCAAAACATTTTGGGACACCCCCCCCCCCCACCAATGCCAAGCCTGTCACTGCTCTTCTCCTTTGTTTCCCTTCCCCTCCTGACTCATAAGAACAGCCAAACTGGGTCAGACCAAGATCCATCAAGCCCCAGTATCCTGTTTCCAACAGTGGCCAATCCAGGTCACAAGTACCTAGCAGGTTCCCAAAAAGGCACAAAGGTTCTCCTAGGACAAGCAGGATGAAGTCATCCACAGCAGGTGACGTCATCTGATGGCACCAAGGAGGAAGTAGTCTCTCTCTAGCCCATAAGGTGTTTCCCTTCTGGGCATGTTCCAGCTGGCCCTACCCCTAGGCCCGCCCCTATCCAGCCACTTGTACCTCTACCACCTTTCCAGCAAGACGGATATCTTCTCTCTCCTACATAATTCTGATCTGCAATCAAGATGCCTAGCAAACAGCCCAAACCGGGTTTTAAAAAATGCCCTGGCTGTTCCAGAAAGATGAATTCTACTGACCTTCATGATCGATGTCTGCGATGCCTGGAGTCTCCCACAAGGTGGAGGATTGCATACATTGCGCTCGCATGTCCCCAAGGGCAAGAAAATCTAGAAAGAACGTGCTCCGGGAGCTGTTCCCAAGATCACCGCCTCTTGCCCTCTCCAGAGCCCCCAGCAGCGCCTCCACTTCGGTGCAGCCTTTGACCACGCTTCCTCAGCCACTCCCGACAATGCCAGCAGCCTCAGCAGCTCCGGGTGCGCCATCCCTGGCCTCCTCCCGCAGCCGCTCTGCTCCAGAACCTCTCTCCCCCTCCGGGGTCTTCCTCCTCGCTGGCCGGCAACCCGAGGCAACGCTGACCCCGTCGATCCACGAGGCTCCCATGGCGGCAGCCATCTTGGCTGATGTAATCGCTCCAAACTCTGCCCCCCGCGGCGCCATTGGCCGGCACCGGGACAAGCATCATCGCAGAAGGAGCAGGTCTCGGCGCCAACACTCCCACCACTGACAGACACGCTCGGCGCGAAGGCATTGATCCGGCCCGTGCCGACGCCACGGGGCTGCTCTCACCGGCACAGCAGCAGCACGAGCGACTCAGACAGCTCCCAGATAGGTTGAAAGCAGCACCGCTGGGGAAACTGGAGTCGCCACCAGCACCGCAGTCCTGCCAGCTTTTCTTCCTCCAGTGGCAGCAGCGGACATGCGTAGGCATTGCTCTCACTGGCACAGCAGCAGAAGCGACTCAGACAGCTCCCGGATAGGCTGAAAGCAGCACTGCTGGGGAAACTGGAGTCCTGCCAGCTTTACTCCCTCCAGTGACAGCAGCGGACATGACTTCTATGAGGCTTCAGCCTACACGGCCAGCAGGTATGACTCCCCATGCAGCTACTCCCCCTAAGCAGCCTGGGCTTCCACAGCCCTTAGAGGCAGCTGACTCTCCAGGGCAACCTAGACTCCCACAACACTAAGAGGCCTCCAGCATGGTCCCCAGACCCCCCGAGGCACCCACTCAATTTTTAACTTTCCTCTCTGGCCTGTTTGAGCAGTGGGCTCACTCCTCCACGGACCTTGCAGCAGGAACCCCCCCACCGTGTCTCCAGTGAGCTCCCCCCCACGGCTCCATCCAAGGGTTCCTCCCTTGCCTCCTCGCCGGACTCCAGACCTGCCCGCAGTGACACAGAAAGCAATGCTGCCCCAGAATCTGTGGCTTCAGGGGATAACCCCCCCCACCCGCAAATCAGGAGCCCCCTGCACCTCGAGCAGATCTGCTCAGCAACCCCGAGGACCTGACCTATCCAAAGTTCCTCCATAAGGTCGCAAACGCCCCGAGACTCCCCAGCACCTGTGCTACGTCTGACCAATGACCGGAAACTCAAGCCGCAAGAAAATACTTGGAGGCTCCGCGCCTCTCTGCACATCTTCCAGTGCACCCTCTACTAAAAGAAAACCTCCTCACCCTATGGCAGAACCCTACCTCACGGACACCAGTAGCTCGGAAGCTGGATGTGAAGTACCAAGTTCAGCCCTCTCCAGGCTTTGACAAGATGCAACTCCCTCGCCACTCCATAGCTGTAGAGTCCGCGCTCAAACGCTCCAAGTCCCCGTGGACACAAGCCAACTTTCCGCCTAGCAAAGAACTAAGACTCCTCGACGACATTGGGAAAAAGACTTTCCAGGGATCGATGTTATATGCTAAAGTCTCCACCCACCAGCTTCAACAAGCCCTGTACCAGGACACCCTAGTAGAGAAGCTCAAAGCAACCATTTCCTCCTCCAACCAGGAGGCGTAGGCAGCTGCCTCAGCCACTCTCCTAGACCTGCAGGAGTGTGCGAAACATCAGGTGCGGGCAGCTTTTGACGCCTTTGATGTGGTGGCCCGCACTGCGGCTACCTCTATTTTTGCTCGCCGCCTTGCCTGGCTCAAAGCTTCAGGCCTGCGAGAGGACACACATGATCGCATTGCTGACGCCTCCTGCACTGGGAATACCCTGTTTGGGGAAAAAGTGAACAACACCATCAACGCTCTGCAGGACCACTGCACAATGCTACAGACCCTCGCAGACAAAGGCCTAGAACGGCCTATCCGCAAGAACTCCTATCAGCAAAAGTCCTTCTCTTTTTCCTCATCCAAGCGTCAATACGGATCTTACCGAAAATGGCAGCAGCCCCGCTATAAACAAGTCACAACCCTCTCACGCATCCTACAGGCAAAAGCCCCGACAACGTGAAAGGAAACAGCAGAAAACATCTCAGCCAGCACCAGGGAGGACCAATCAGGCGTTTTGACGGGAAGACTGGGGTCAGCCTCCCTACGGGGGGGTCGCTTGGCCATGTTCTTGCCGGCCTGGAAGTCCATCACTACAGACAAATGGGTCCTAGCAATCATCACCAATGGATACCGGATAAAGTTCCTTTCGCCACCTCTACAACGGGCGATCCCACGCTGCAAACAATCCATCTCCTCCTTAGAGATGGAGATCCTATCTCTCCTGGCCTCCAACGCCATAGAACCTGTCCCGGAGGAAGAAATCAACACTGGCTTCTATTCCAGGTACTTCCTAGTTCCCAAGAAATCTGGTGGGAAGCAGCCCATCCTCAATCTTATTTATTTATTTTTATTTATTTTATTTAATTCACATTTATATACCGCATCTTCCAAAGTTCAGTTGCGGTTTACAGGTAACAATAATTAACAAATCAAGTTTGTTTTACATGGAACAATGGAATATAACAGAACTTATTTACAAGGAACATCATATGAAATATAGAACAAATAATGTGGTATAATACCGAACAGTGTGAAAAACTATATACAAGTTATATATGAATATATATATATGGAATACTTGGGGGGAGGTCAAAGGATCATCATTGGAGAGTGCTAACTGTGTAGGTTAAAGGTTTATTGCATGGAGTAACCGATTGTCTGTTTAAACCTTTGTCTAGTGTAGATGATGAGTTATCTATGTTATAATGCTTGGTGAACAAGTAGGTTTTCAGTTTCTTGCGGAGTTCTGTGATCTCTGTTAGCTTTCGTAGCTCCTCTGGAAGGGAATTCCAGATAGTAGGGGCTATGTGCGAAAATGCTCTATTGTTTGTTGATTTGTGAGCTTTTGTAAAATCTTTCGGGATTTTTAATCTGTTTAGTTGTCCTTTTCTGTGTGTAGGCTTAGATGGTTCTTTGTGTATTAAGTTACATAACATGGATGGGGCCAGATCATATAAGGTTTTGAATGTTGTTATTATTATTTTGTAAATTATTCTACTTTGAATTGGTAACCAATGAAGGGAGGCTAGTATTGGTGATATGTGTTGAAGGGAGTTGATTTTCAATGTGATTCTGGCTGCAGCATTTTGTGCGAATTGCAATCGTTTAATACTTTGGTTTTGTTAAGCCTATTAGGATTAGATTGGCAAAGTCAAAATGTGGGGTTATTGTGGCCTGTATTATGTTGATAAAGTCCTGTGTGAAAACTAGTGGACGAAGTTGTTTGAGAGTTTTAAGCTTGAAATAGATTTTCTTTATGGTATTGCTGATGTGTGTTTCCATTGTAAGGTGTGTATCTAGTATAACACCTAGATATCTTATTTCCTTTTTTATTTTGATTTCTTGGTTTTGAAGTCTTATGTGTGATGGAGGGTTATAGGTTCTGTTCTTGGTTACAATTAGAACTTCGGTTTTAGCATGATTGATGTGAAGGTTTTGTGCTTTTAGCCAAGTTGTGACTTCATTATAGCAGTCCGATAAGAGTTGAAGCGGTAGGTTGGGAATTGTGAATTGAATATACAGCATAATATCATCTGCGTAGAGATGATATCGTACTCCGAAACTTTTGAATATGTTGCAGACTGGTTTTATGTAAATATTGAAAAGTAGAGCTGACAGCGCTGAACCTTGTGGTAATCCAATTTCTTGCTTGTAGGTGGTGGAGTTTTGATTTCCAATTCTTACATTTTGTGTTCTATCAGTTAGGTAGGATGAGAACCATTTGTGTACTGTAGAGTTTAGTCCTATTTGTTTTAAGTTATTAAGCATTATTGTGTGGTGTACGCTATCGAACGTAGCTGATATGTCGATGAACAGTAAAATAAATGCCTGTTTAGGATTGTCAATCTCTCTTAGGAGCGCATCTATTAAAACTGTGAGGAGTGTTTCCACTCCATGGCGGGGCCGAAAGCCATATTGTTGCTCATCGAGAGGGTAGGATGAATCTAGAAAATCTTGTGTTTGTAATTGAACTACTTTTTCAATTATTTTGGCCAAAAATGGTATGCTTGATATGGGTCTATATGACGTAGGGGATGTTTTATCCAGTTTGCTGTTTTTGAGGATTGGTCGAATTTGTGCGTGTTTAAGAGATGGTGGGAGGTAGCCTTGGGTAAGTGAGAGGTTTACTATTGAGAGAATGTAGGGTAATAAAATTGGTAGTGTGTTTTTTATCCATGTTACAGGACATGGATCTAGATAAGACGTTGTGGTGTTGAGGCTGGTGATGATGTTTTTTAGTGTCTCTTTAGTTATGGGATGGAACTCTGACCATTCATCTATATGCTGGTGTGACGAGATGATAGTTTTTATATGCATTGATGGCAATTTTGCTTTGTTTTGATAATGGTGGGCTAAAGTATGAACTGAGATGTCAGTGATTTCACTGTCAGAAGTTTGGGGGTTGGTTAGATTTCTGACAATGGAGAATAACTCTCTTGGTCTGTTATATGATTTTGAGAGTATTTTGGCGTAATATTCTTTTTTTGTGTTGTCTAAGGTTTCTTTGTATTTAGTGAGTAGATTATTGTATATTTCTTTGTGTATCGTCAATTTGGATTTACGCCAGTTATGTTCTAGTTTTCTAAGGTTCCTTTTCATCTGTTTTAAAGTAGTATTGAACCATGGTTTGGCGTTGGTGTTAGAGTGGTTGATCTTATTGTGTATTTGATTAGTTTTGGCAGCGTTGTAGATGGTGTCATGCCAGTTTTTGACAGTGTCATCTAAATTCGTCTCCGTTGTAACAAGGTGGGGTATTGTTAAGTCAATAAATTCTTCATTGTTAAACTTTTTAAATCTTGTGGTTGGGACATTTCTGATGCAATTGTTAGTATTAGTGGATGGATATGTAAGGTTTAGTTTAATAATGTGGTGATCTGACCAGGGTATCTGAGTGCATTCAACTGAATTTGGGTTGATTAGTTTGAAGAGTGAGTCAGGGAGAAAGACAAGATCAAGAGTTCCACCTTTGATGTGTGTAGATGTGTTTATTATTTGATGATATTCCATGTCAGAGATAGTATCTAAGAATAGTTTAGATTCCAATGTTGGTAGCGAGGGAAGGTTGAAATCTCCTAGCATCATTATAGGGTGTTGTTCAGTTGAGGAGCTGAGGAGTTCAATGAGAGAGTCGATGCAGTCCGGTTTTTGGTTTGGGGGCCTATATACCAAGCAGAGTTTCATGAGTCCAATATTTATTAATAGTGTGTCTATATTGTCAGAAATATTGGATTGGATTGCTTTGGCGCATAGTACCTTTTTTGTCATCATTAATACACCTCCGCCTTTTCTATTAGTTCTATGTTTATAGAAGGTGTCATAGTCTTCTGTATTAAGTTGGTTTATGTAGACTGAATCGGTATCTGAGAGCCAGGTTTCTGTAATGCATAATATGTCTGGTTTTAAGTCAGATATTAAATCATTAAATATAGGTAGTTTGTTTTTCATCGACCGTGCGTTGATAAGAATGCATGAGAGGGAAGGTGTATTATTTAAGTGTGTTCCCTTGGGTGTTTGAATTGGATTTATTTGTTTTATGTGAATTAGTCTATGTAAATTTGATCTGGGATGGTTATTTGATAAATGTGTCCAATATGGTAGTTGTTTCGCATGTGTGTGTGAATAATGGGAATTGTTTTGTGGTTTATGCTGTTTAGGCTTAGGGTTAGGTCAATGGTTAGTATTGCTAAGACTAAGCCAATATAGAATATTTTCCTTCTTTTGATGTTTGTGCGTGGCATTTTTGAAGGGTTGGTGTTGGTGGGGCTAAGCAGTAATATACTAGGGTAAGAGGATGTGAGCAAGGTATTCCAATGGGTAGTTGTAGTAAGTAGATGTTGTAAGTATAGCTGCTAGAAACAGTATCAATCCTGATTTGTATAAGCTACTGACAACAGTATATAATTGTGAGTGTAACTGATAGTAAACCTGATAGAAGATAATATACTACTGGTAACAGTAATAAATTGTTTGAGAGTTACTTAGCTAGCTAGTTACTGACAATGTTTTTGATTAATAAGGTACTACTGACAACAGTAATGAGATAATGTACTACTGGGAACAGAAATAAATTGTTTGAGAATTACTAGCTAGTTAGCTGCTGTCCATTGTTTCAATTGATAGAATACTCCTGACAACAGTGATGAGTACTACTGACAATAGTGCTACGAGAAATGACTGTTTATGAGCTAGTTACAGATAACTTACAGCAATACTGGCTGTGGATATATTGCTGACAACGATAATAAGATGGAATAATGCTAACTATTTGCAGGTTGCCTACTGACAACGGTACTGGATTAGAGACACTACTGACAACAGTACTAGAAATGATAAAATGCTAATTATTTACAGTTTGACTACTGACAACAGTCCTGGTGGAAGATATGCTGTTGATGATGGTAATCGTATGTGCTAGATACTGGGTTGATAGCTGCTGACGTTATACTGATTGTGGGTTTATACTTGCTGTGCTTGAAGAATCTTAGAAGGGAATGAGGTGTGCAAGCTCCGCCGTGCACGGCTTAGATGATGATTCCGCGTTGGGTGTTTGTGCCCCGGTTGGGCAGCCGCTTCTGTTGGAGACGGTCTGGTGGCAGCGAGGCTCAATCCCTCCAGGGAGAGTGTGCGACGGAGAAGGCGGCTGCTGGATGCTGGCGCTCGTGCTGGGCTCAACCCCGACCGGGGAGCTTCCCAAGATGGCTGCCGATAAGAGTGACTGATGAAACTGGATAGCGTAGCTTGGTAATAGAGTGGATTGACAAGGTGCTTGAGATATTCTTGGCAGACTGATCTCTAGGAGTACAATGATGTTTGTAGTGCCCCGTCTAAGGGCCACGCCAAAGGGCCCTCTGGCGAGGCCCTCAGGCGTGGGCCTGCCTGTCGGCGGTGGTTTAAATATGCGGCCTTGTTCCTCCCACAGCCCCGATTGGGCCGGAGGACCGAGGTAGGTTGCTGGCTGGCCTGCTCGGCGTTCTATCCCCGATCGGGGCAGCTGCAGATGGTCACTGGGCTGAAAAAATCTTCGCAAGCTCAACTTATTCATCGCCAAGGAAAAATTCAGGATGCACTTCCTCGGAACCATCCTGCCCCTCATCCAACCCAAGGAGTGGCTCACATCCCTGGATCTCCTGGACGCATATACACACACGTCCCCATATACAAGGATCACAGGCAGTACCTGCGCTTCCAAGTCGCCGGGAAACACTTCCAGTACAAAGTCCTCCTGTTTGGCCTATCTCCCACGCCACGGGTATTTACGAAGTGTGTGGCGGTGGCAGCCGCACATCTCCGCAAACAAGGGATCTGCGTTTTCCCCTACCTGGACGACTGGCTTATTTCTGCCCCCTCCTCGAGGGAGGCCAAGCGCGCAACTCAAACAACCATCTCCCTGCTGACATTCCTGGGGTTTCTGGTGAATTACCCAAAATCGCACCTCCACCCCTCACAGTGGCTGGAGTTTATTGGAGCATAAATAGACACTACCTGCTCAAAGGCCTTCCTTCCCCGGCTGAGAGTAAGCACCATCAGAGACCTAGCAAACCTCGTGCGATCAGAACGGTCCCCTACGGCAGGGGTACTCCACCTCCTGGGACACATGGCATCGGCCACCCAGACGGTACCCCTAGCGAAGCTCCACATGCGCTGTCTCCAGTGGCATCTACGGGCATGCTAGTCCCAACACTCATAGTCCCTGGAGACCGCCATTCCTATAGACAGGACAGTGACCTCATCCTTCCTTTGGTGGACCCACGGAAGGAACCTAACATGCAGGAGACCCCTCTCCCAACCGGCACACCAACTGACCATCACCACCGATGCCTCTCCAGTCGGCTGGGGGGCACACTGCCTCCACCTCCAGACGCAGGGAGCCTGGTCGCCGCAGGAGCAACAGTGCCACATAAACTTCCTCGAGCTCAGAGCCATGAGGCACGCGCTGGAAACATTCCAGGGAATGATCATCGGCAAAACAGTCCTACTGCAAACAGACAATCAAGTGGCCATGTTCTACATCAACAAACAAGGTGGGACTGGTTCACCAACCCTTTGCAGAGAAGCCCTTCGGATCTGGGCCTTCACAATTTCACATCGCTGCACCCTCCAGGCCTCCTACCTCCCCGGTCTACAGAACGAGCTGGCCGACAGACTGAGCCGACAGCTCAATCCCCACGAGTGGTCCCTCAAGCCTCAGGTGGCCACTCTCTCTTCCAGAACTGGGGTCCCCCGGCAGTCAACCTCTTCGCCACGGAGAGAAACACAAAATGCAGAATCTTTTGCTCGAAATGCCCCTCTGCTCGGAGCCATGCAGCGGATGCATTCGACGTGTCATGGGGGGAGTGGTCTCTAGTATACACCTTTCCCCCCATCTCTCTAATTTCCAGGACCATCCAGTGAATCATTTCTGACAGAGCGCAGGCCATCCTGGTAGCTCCATACTGGCCACGCCAAGGATGGTTCCCGCTTCTCCACCGGCTAGCAGTGCGCCCCTGATCCGGCTCCCCCTGGTGCTGGACCTGCTCTCACAGGACGACGGGAACACTCTTCACCCCAACCTTTGGACCCTTGCTTTAACAGCCTGGAGGCTGAGCGGATAGCCTTGTCCCCTTTCCACCTCCCACATGAGGTCGAACAGGTGGTCCTCGCAGCACGCCGACCATCGACCAGAAAATCTTACAGCCTCAAGTGGCGGCGCTTCACCTCGTGGTACTCCTCTCAAGGACTGGACCCCTTCTCCTGTCCCATACCGGCCCTCCTGCAGTACCTGACCTCCCTGTCCCAGCAAGGCCTGCAAACACGATCCATCCGGGCCACCTGAGAGCCATGCCCGGGGGACTGCTCCATCGCACAGCTGCCCATCGTTGCCCGCTTTATGAAGGGCCTCACCAACCTTCACCCTCCTGGGATCTCAACGCGGTCCTCAACCAGCTTACCCTGCCTCCCTTTGAACCCATGCAGTCAGCTGACATCAAGCTCATCTCCTGGAAGACACTATTCCTGGTGGCCATCACCTCGGCCCGGTGGATCAGCAAGCTCCAAGTGCTGGTGGCGCACCCACCGTACACACAGCTCTCCAAGGACCGCGCTTCCCTCCGGACGCATCCGAGATTTGTTCCGAAGGTAGCCTCTGCCTTCCACATTAACCAGACTATCGAGCTCCCTACTTTCCACCCGGAGACCCATACTTCCCCCGAGGAAGAACGGTTGCACAAACTTGACTGCATCCGGACCTTGCACCTCTACCTTCTCCGGAATGCCACCCAGAGGCGAGGCACACAACTCTTTGTGTCCTACGACCAGAACAAACTGGGCCGCCCAGTTACCAAATGCACCCTTTCAATCTGGATTTCCGTATGCATCTCCTTCTGCCTAAACCAAGCCGGAACCGGACCCTCACCACCAGCAAATGCACACCAGCTAAGGGCGCTTGCAACTTCAATTGCCATCCTACGAGCCGTACCGGTGGCCGACATATGCAAAGTAGCTACCCAGTCCTCCCTCCAGACTTTCCAAAGACACTATTGCCTTGACTTGCAGGCAGGCTCCTGTGGGCAGGCAGTCCTGGCAGCCGCTAGCACCCCCAACGCCCCCTGAGCCGTACCAAGCCATGAACTTGATACAAAGGTGCACCTTAGCTCAGGCAGATCGCTCAGAAGGGATCGCACAGTTTGCACATGCACTGTCTAATTTGCACATGTTATTGAAGGACATTGGTGATTGGACATGTTACTGTTGGATTTGCACATGTTCTTATGTGATTGGCACGTGTTCATATGTGATTGCGCATATTACTGCCTGAATTGCACATGTTCACTGATTTGCCTGGATTGCACATGTTCAGTGATTTGCACAAGTTGTCTGTTCTGTTGACCGACAGGAATAAAGCCTTGTTTTAATCCACTCAGTGTGATATGTCCTGTACCATCCTGACAGGGTCCCTTCCACCTCAGCCTTCACAGCTAGGGAGGCACCTGGTGTGGATGATTTCATCCTGCTTGTCCTAGGAGAAATCAGGGTTACTTACCTGTAATAGGAGTTCTCCGTGGACAGCAGGATAAGTCATCCACACTTTCCCACCCTCCTCCCCTGTAAGGGACCCTGCTCAGGTCCTGGCCCTATCGCCCCTAGCACCTAGCTCAGCTCGGGACACAGTGGCTGGCTAGGGGCGGGCCTAGGGGTAGGGCCAGCTGGAATATGCCCAGAAGGGAAACGCCTTCTGGGTTAGAGAGAGACTACTTCTGTCCTCCCCTCACTTGGTTTGCAGCTTGTCGTGCTGTGAGGGCTTGTGTGCAGCAGTGATGCTGAAAGCTAAACTATCGGTAGTTTAACTACTGGCAGGGTCTCCCAAGATGGAAAGGTCTCAGCTGAGATGCCAGACCAAGACAAACCACCCATCTGGGCAGCAGCAGAATGGGATAGTGTTGACGGTGGAGGATCACATTTCTGTGACAACGGCAACAACACCAAACTTAAACTGCGTGGAAGAAAGGCCCGGCAATCTACTTCTGTATCTTGCCATGAAAACCCAATGGATAGTTACAACAAAACAAATTGTGCTATAGTGCTGGAAGATGAGACCCCCAGGTCGGAAGGCACTCAACTAGCTACTGGGGAAGAACTGAAGACTTTTCAGAGTAAAGCCAGCATTTATGATGTGGTTGGATCAAAGCCCTCAGGACGTCTGACTGCTGATGTAGCTGCGCATGAAATGAGAGTCAGAAGCTGCAAAGATGTCTTACACATTGGAACATGGAACGTACGAAGCATGAACCAAGGGAATTTGGAGGTGGTCAAGAATGAAATGGAATGTATACAACTTGATCTGTTGGGTATCAGTGAACTGAAATGGACTGGCATCGGGCACTTTGCATCAGATGATCACATGGTCTACTATGCTGGAAATGAAAAACAAAGAAGAAATGGTGTTGCATTTATAATAAAGAAGAAACTTGCAAGAACTGAAATGAAATACAATGCAGTCAGCAAACGCTTAATCTCTATTCGTGTACGAGGAATGCCTATCAACACAACTATAATTCAAGTATATGCCCCAACAACAGCTGCAGAAGAGAATGAAACTGAAGAGTTCTATGTACAAGCTGTAATTGACAGAACATACAAACAGGATATCCTGATAGTCATGGGTGACTGGAACGCAAAAGTTGGCAACAAAGAAGAAGGCAAAGTAGTTGGAAAATATGGAATTGGTAACAGAAATGAAGCTGGAGAAAGACTGATAGAATTCTGCAAGACCAACGATCTAGTCATCTCAAACACCTTCTTCCATCAACAGAAGTGGCGACTGTACACATGGACTTCACCCACTGGATTGTATAAAAATCAAATTGACTACATCTGTGGAAGTCAACGATGGAAAAGTTCTATAACATCAACAAAGACAAAACCTGGAGCTGACTGTGGTACAGATCAACTACTAGTATGCAAACTCAAGCTAAAGTTGAAAAAGAACAAACCACTCATGAATGCAGCAAAATATGACCTTGAGAATATACCACTGGAATTTAAAGACTGCCTGCAAAATCGATTTGCTGCTTTAGATACAAATGACAGAGCTCCAAAAGAGTTATGGAATGAAATCAAGAAGGTTGTGTTGGAAGAAAGCGAGAAGTGTCTACAAAAGGTGAAAAAGCAAAAACGGCCAAAATGGATGACAGAAGAAACTCTGAAAATTTCCCAGAAACGCAGAGAAGCTAAAGCCAGAGGAGAAAGAAAGACAATAACAGAACTCAACAGAGATTTCCAACGTGCAGGAAGACAGGACAAGGAAAAGTACTACGACGACGCATGCAAGGAAATAGAAGCAGAAACTATTAAAGGAAGAACAAGATCGGCTTTCCTAAAGCTACGAGAGTTAAAGAAAAAGTTCCAGCCTCGAATTGGAATGTTACAAGATGCTCAAGGTTCTATGTTGAATGATGCTGAGAAGATCAAGAAAAGGTGGAAGGAATATACAGAGTTTTTATATGATAAAGATCAAGTGGACCAACAGCCGTTTCAACCTGTACCTTATGATCGGGAACCATTGGTGATGAAAGAAGAAATTGAAGCAGCATTGAAAGCCTTATCAAAGAACAAAGCACCAGGCATTGATAGCATTCCCATAGAAGTATTACAGCAATCTGATGCAGCTGTTACCGTACTTACAAGGCTCTGCCAAGAAATATGGAAGACAACATCATGGCCAACTGACTGAAAAAGATCTGTGTTTATACCAATACTAAAGAAAGGTGATCCAACTGTGGAAATTATCGCACAATCGCTCTGATACCACATGCCAGCAAGATTCTACTGAAGATTATTCAAAAGAGACTACAACCATACCTGGAACAAGAACTACCTGACATGCAAGCAGGGTTTGGGAAAGGGCGAGGAACGAGAGACATCATTGCGGATGTGAGATGGATCCTTGAAAAGACTAAAGAATACCAAAAGGATATCTATTTGTGCTTTATCGACTATAGCAAGGCTTTTGACTGTGTAAACCATGAGAAACTCTGGGCCACATTAAGAAGCATGGGTATACCAGAACACCTGATCCTACTCTTGCACAATCTGTACATTGATCGCGAAGCAACAGTTCGAACGGAACAAGGAGAAATAGAATGGTTTAAAATAAGCAAAGGTGTAAGACAAGGCTGCATACTTTCCCCCTACTTGTTTAATTTATATGCAGAACAAATCATCAGAGAAGCAGGATTGTATGAAGACAACAGAGGTGTGAAGATTGGTGGAAGACTCATCAACAACCTTCGCTATGCTGATGATACCACATTACTGGCTGAAAGTGAAGATGATCTGAAACATTTGCTTCTCACAATCAAAGAACATAGTCTCAAAATGGGCCTGCACCTTAATGTAAAGAAGACAAAGATCATGACAACTGGCATAATCAACAGGTTCATCGTTGAAGGAGAACAAATTGAAATTGTGAACAACTTTAACCTACTTGGATCAACTATCAATAAAGAAACAACAAGCAGTCAAGAAATCAGACGACGCATTGCTCTTGGCAGAATGGCTATGAAAGACCTAGATAAGATTCTCAAGAGCAGAGATGTCTCTCTCCATACAAAGATTCAACTTGTTCAAGCCACGGTATTTTCAATATCATCATATGGATGTGAAAGCTGGACAGTGAAAAAGATAGACAGGAAGAAAATTGATGCCTTTGAATTATGGTGCTGGCGGCGAATACTGTATATACCATGGGCTGCCCGAAGAACAAACCAGTCGGTACCAGAGGAGATCAAACCTAAGCTTTCTTTAAAAGCTCAGATGACAAGACTTCAACTTTCATACTTTGAACACATCATGCGAAGAGAGAGATCATTAGAGAAAGACATTATGCTTGGCAAGATAGAAGGTCAACGCAAAAGAGGAAGGCCAGCAATGAGATGGATCGATACAATAACAGCAGCTACGGGTACCAGTCTGTCAACAATGAGCCGCCTGACTCAAGACCGAACACAGTTTAGGATAGCTATCCTGAGGGTCTCCATGAGTCGACTCCGACTCGACGGCACTTAACAACAACAACAACTTCCGTCCTCGGCGCTGTCAGATGACGTCACCTAGTGTGGATGACTTAACCTGCTGTCCACGGAGAACTCCTGTTACAGGTAAGTAACCCTGATTTCCACAGTGTTTGTCCCGGAGCAAGCAGTGGATTTTCTGGGTCCTCTTTAATAACGGTGTATGGACCTTTCCTCCAGGAACTTATCCAAAACTTTTTTAAACCTAGCTACACTAACAGCTTTTGCTACATCCTCCGGTAACAAATTCCAGAGTTTGATTACACGTTGAGCGAAAAAATATTTTCTCTTATTAGTCTTAAACGGGTTACACTGTAGCTTCATTGCGTGTTCCCTAGTCTTTCTACTTTTGATGGCTTAAACAATCGGTCTCAATTTACCCGTTCCACTCCATTCATTAATAGTCCTCTATCATATCTCCCCTCAGCCGTCTCTTTTCCAAGTTGAATAGCCGTAACCTTTTTAGCCTCTCTTCATAGGGGTATCCTTCCATCCCCTTTACCATTTTGGTGGCTCTTCTCTGTAGCTGTTTTAATTCTGCTATATCCTTTTTAAGATACAGTGACCAGAATTGCACACAATATTCAAGATGCGGTCGCACCATGGAACGATACAGAGGCATTATAATATCCTTTGTTTTATTCTCCATTACTTTCCTTATGATTCCTAGATTCTATTTCCTTTTTGGCCACCGCTGCACACTGGGTGGAGAGTTTCAACGTGTTATCCACGATGACTCCTAAATCTTTTTCCTGAATGATAGTTCCTAATGTGGATAGTGTAACCATAGTTTGGGTTGTTCGTAACTTTGCACTTGTCCACATTAAATTTCATCTGCCATTTTAACTTCCAGTCTTCCAATTTATCAAGGTTCTCTTGCAATTTTTTTACAGTACTCTTGTATTTTAACAATTTTGAATAAATTTGTGTCATCTGCAAATTTAATCACCTCACTCATTATTCCCAGTTCCAGGTCATTTATGAATATGTTAAAAAGCAGCGGACCCAGCACAGAGCCCTGGGGTACTCCATTATTTATCTTTCTCCATTGGGAAAATTGGCCATTTAGCCCTACCCTCTGCTTTTAACCAGTTCCTGATTACAATAGTACACTGTCTCCTATCCCATTACTTTTTAATTTCGCCAACAGGCTCTAATGAGGGACCTTGTCAAAAGGTTTTTGCAAACCCAGATACACCATATCAACTGTCTCACCTTTGTCTACCTGTTTATTCACACCTTCAAAAAAATATAACAGATTAGTAAGACAAGACCTTCCTTGGCTAAATCCATGTTGGCTTTCTCTATTAAACCATGACTATCTACATCTT
Organism: Ichthyophis bannanicus; assembly: GCA_033557465.1. Lineage (NCBI taxonomy): Eukaryota > Metazoa > Chordata > Amphibia > Gymnophiona > Ichthyophiidae > Ichthyophis > Ichthyophis bannanicus. Next base: position 198,957,282 of record CM066045.1, read on the forward strand.
CAGTAATTTTTGTTCTTTATAATGGTTTCTACCATTTTGGCCGGTACTGACGTCAAACTCGCCGGTCTGTAGTTTCCCGGATCACCCCTTGAACCCTTTATAAAAATTGGTGTTACTTTGGCCATTCGCCAATCTTCAGGTACTACAGATGATTTTAATGATAGTTCACAGATTACTAATAGGTCTGCAATCTCATATTTCAGTTCTTTCAACGCCCTCGGATGTATACCATCTGGTCCAGGTGATTTGCTATTCTTCAGTTTATCAAATAGTTGTAATACATCTTCCCGGTTTTATCGACATTTCTTTCAATTCTTCAGATACATCACCTTTAAATACCATTTCAGGAATGTGTAACTTTCCTGCATCTTCCTCAGTAAGATGGAAGCAAAGAATTCATTCAGTCTCTCCGCTATGACCTTGTCCCCTCTTAGTGCCCCCTTTAGCCCTCTTATCATCTAATGATCCAAATGACTCTCTCATGGGTTTTTTGCTATAAATGTACTTGAAAAGGTTTTTACTATGCATTTTTACTTCCGCAGCGAACCTTTTTTTCAAATTCTCTCTTTGCCTGACTTACTCTCTTCCTCTCACTTCAGCCAATCCACAGCAATCTCACTCTCTTCCTCTCTCCTTCCAGCCAATCCCCACCAGTCTCACTCTCTTCCTCTCTCTCCTTCCAGCCAGTCAGCAATAGTCTCACTCTCTTCCTCTCGCTCTCTCCAGTCAATCCCCACCAGTTTCACATTTTCCCTCTCTCTCCCTCCAGCCTATCCTAACCAGTCTCACTCTCTTCCTCCCTTCCTCCAGCCAATCTGCAACAGTCTCACTCTCTTCCTCTCTCTCTCTCCCTCCAGCCAATCCCCACCAGTCTTATGCTTTTTCCTCTTTCTCCCTCCAGCCAAATCCAACCAGTCTCACCCCCTTTGTTATTTTGCTCTCCCAGCCAATCCCCACCAGTCTCACTCCCTTCCTCCTTCTCTCTCCAGCCTATCCCCATCAGTCTCACTCTCTTCCTAGTTCCCTCTCCCAGCCTATCCCCATCAGTCTTACTCTCTTCCTAGTTCCCTCTCCCAACCAATTTCTCACAGTCTCACTCTCTTCTTCTCCCTCCCCCTCCAGCCAATCCCCACAAGTCTCTCTTTTTTGCTCCCTCTCTCAGTCAATCCCCACCAGTCTTACTCTCTTCCTCACTCCCTCTAGCCCAGCGGTTCTCAACCTGTGGGTCGTGACCCCCACGGGGGTCGTCACAGGATTTAGCGGGGGTCGCCTCGCCTCTCTCACTCCGCCGATAAAAAAAAAGCACCCAAGTTGCTGCCGCGTCCGCTTCTCGGCAGCGGCAAACTCACTGCCTCCCAGTCCCTTCTAATGCAGCCACGGCTCCTTGCCTCTTAGGGAACTGCAGCTGTGCCAGTAAAACCATTGCAGAGCCTTTCTGTCTCTTGACGGGCTCCGTGCAGCATTGGCCCGCCTCTAAAGGAAGTTGTTTACCACTTCCTTTGGAGGTGGGACAATGCTGCACGGAGCCCGTCGAGAGACAGGAAGGCTCCGCAATGGTTTTACAGGTATAGCCGCAGTTCCCTAAGAGACAGGGAGCCGCGGCTGTAGAAGAACAGCAGGGAGAGGGGAGGAGGGGGCAGGGAACCTGCAACAGGGCTGACATGGAGGGAGGGAGGGAGGGGTCTGACATGGACAGGGGGGCTGACATGAATGGAGGGAGGGAGGGAGGAGGGAGGGGGGACTGACATTGATGGATGGATGGAGGGAGGGAGGACTGACATGGACAGGGGGGCTGACCTATGGATGGAGGGGAGGGGAGGGCTGACATGGAGAGAGGGAGGGAGGGAGGGAGGGAGGGGAGGGGAGGGCTGACATGGAGAGAGGGAGGGAGGGGTGGCTGACATTGATGGAGGGATGGATGGAGGGAGGGGGGCTGACACGGAGAGAGGGGGGCTGACGGATGAATGGAGGGAGGGAGGCTGACATGGACAAAGGGAAGAGACAGGGGGACATACTGTACAGACGGGCAATAAATGCTGGACAGAGGGGAGAGACAGTGTGGGTTAGGATTATAATGGGCAGATGGGGTGGGGGGGGGCTAGGACTGGTAATGGGTTGATTAGGGAAGGCTAGGACTGGGAATGGACTGATCAAGGGGAGGTTGGGACTGGTAATGTGCTGATAGGGGGGTAGGACTGGTAATGGACAGATGGGGGGCTAGCACTGGAAATGAGCTGATCGGGGAGGTTAGGATGTGAAATGGGCTGATTAGGGGAGCCTAGCACTGGTAATGGGGTTGAGGAGGGACTAGCACTGGAAATGAGCTGATTAGGGGAGGCTAGGACTGGTAATGAGCTGATGGGGGGTAGGACTGGTATTGGGCTGATTAGGGGAGGCTAGCACTGGTAATGGGGTTGAGTGGGGACTAGCACTGGAAGTGAGCTGATTGGGGGGCTTCGACTGGGAATGGGCTGATTGTGGGGAGGGGAGGATAGAGCTGCTGGCCCTGGAAAAAAACTGGGGGCTAAGGCTACAAATGGGCTGATACGAGGGGATGGGAGAATGGAACTGGAAGAGAGTGGATCTGAGAGGGGCTGTCATGGTATTTGTACTAGAAGGGACTGGTCAGTGGGGAAGGAGGGGGACTGGAAGGGTATGGACACCAGTGGCAGTCATGGGAATGCAAGTTGACATTGGAAGGTTCTGAGAGTGAGGACTGGAAAGGGGCTGATACTGGGGAGGGTTACTGGGACTGGAAATAGGCTGATGGAAAGAAGTGAACAAAACAAAAGAAGAAATAAGAAATGGCAGATAGACCATAGACCACAGAAAGAGACTAAAGAGAAGACAGGAAAGCAGAAGCCTCAGATCGGGACCAGCATGATCAGAGAATAAATTGGTCAGTCAACAAAGGTAGAAAAAATAATTTTATTTCATATTAGTGATTTGACTACAAAATCATCATAATTTTGAAATCAAATATTGTTACTTGTTGTTGTGATTAATTGTGGTTTAAATAAGTAAATTTTATAAATAAAAACATATTGCAAAGGCCTATAATATATTAATAATTCAACAAATGATTACAGCGACAATGTGTTAACGGTAAAGGAAGAGAGACACATTTGATTTTATCATTGGGGGTCACCACAAGTTGACCAATGGTAAAAGGGGTCACGGTACAAAAACGGTTGAGAACCACTGATCCCCACCAGTCTCACTCTCATTGTTCTCTTTTCAGTGTTTACACCAAGGGGAATTATGTGCAAAATATTTAAAATTCTGCATGCTTTATTAGTAAAATTTTGCACAGAATTCCTCTAGCTTAAAACTTAACTCCTCCTTTAGATTTGAAATTTCCCCTGCCTTTTTTCTCCTTAGCTCTCTTGCTCCAATCACAGTTCTGGCTGCAGCCCTCAAGCATTCCTTGTCTCTGCTGTTCTCTCTCTCGAACTTCTAGCAAGATCCCCACTGCTGTCTGTCCCTAAGGTCTACCCTCATGCACATACTCCTGCCTCCCTTCTCTCTCCCTTCCCCATGCATCAAACCTTCTCTCTCCCTCACCTCTCCTTCTTTTATTCCCATGTACATACTGTACCTGCACCTTTCTTTCTCACCAACCCCCAGACATACCCCTATCTCCAGCCCCCATCTACCCCGACTCACCAGCAGCAGCAGCCGCCGCCAGCCATCCCCGACTCCATTTATTTATTTAAAGGTTCTTTTATACCGCTTTTACAAGGATCAAAGCGGTTTACAATGTAACAACATTTTACATAGAACACGAGACAGGTGCAGTATACAATGTAACAACAAAGTAACAATATATTACAAAACACAAGAGGAAGGATATAATTAATGCAACGGGTTAGTGCAATCAAGGCTAATGAGAAGAGAAAAGGGGCTAGAGGTTAGCATGTAGCCAAATGTTCAGGCTGTTTAACTTATATACAAACTATGTACAGTATGTTTGGCGAGGTATATGAATAAGGGATGTGTGGGTATGAGTGTATATTTCAGCATGATGAAGGTGGACTTAAGTTGGGAGTATTTGATGTGTGTCAGAGTTTCCGAAGTGGTCTGAGAAAGGTTTTCAGGCCTTTCCTGAAAGTGGATAGGTCGGAAGCTGCTCTAAGTTTATCTGGGAGCTTATTCCATAAGATTGGGGGCTGCAAATGTAAATGCTCTATTGCTGGTGAAGACGTTAGTCTTGCGGAACTCAGAAGGAACTATTAGGGTGACTCCATGTTGGCTTTCTTCTATTAAACCATGATTATCTACATGTTCAGTAATTTTATTCTTTGTTATGGTTTCTACCATTTTACCTGGTACTGACGTCAAGCTCAGCGGTCTGTAGTTTCCAGTTTTTAAAAAAGGTTCCAGGAGTGGGAAACTACAGACCAGTGAGTCTGACGTCAGTACCAGGCAAAATGGTAGAAATCATTATAAAGAATAAAATTGCTGAAAATGTAGATAGTCATGGTTTAATAGGAGAAAGCCAAATATGGCTTTAGCCAAAGAAGATCTTGTCTTACTAATCTGTTATATTTTTTTGAAGGTGTGAACAAACAGGTAGATAAAGGTGATTCGGTTGATATAGTGTATCTGGATTTTCAGAAAGCCTTTGACAAGGTCCCTCATGAGAGGCTCTTGGATAAATTAAAAAGTCATGGAATAGGAGGCAGTGTACTATTGTGGATCAGGAACTGACTAAAAGATAGAAAGCAGAGGGTACGGCTAAATGGCCAATTTTCTCAATGGAGAAAGGTGAATAGTGGAGAACCCCGGGGATCTGTGCTGGGTCAGCTGCTTTTTAACATATTCATAAATGACCTGGAAATGGGAATAAAGAGTGAGGTGATCAAATTTGCAGATAACAAAAAGTTATTCAAATTTATTAAAACACATGAGGATTGTGAAAAATTGCAAGAGGACCTTGAAAAATTGAAAGACTGGACGTTCCAATGGCAGATGAAATTTAATGTGGACAAGTGCAAAGTTATGCACCTAGGAAAGAACAATCCAAACTATGGTTAAGGTTCCACATTAGGTACCACCACCCAGAAAAAAAAATTAGCTGTCATCGTGGATATTACATTGAAATCTTCCGGCCAGTGAGCCTCTGTATTGCTCCATGGTGCGACCACACCTTGGGAATTGTGTGCACTTCTGGTTGCCATATTTTAAGAAAGGATACAGTGGAATCACAAAAGCTATAGAGAACGGCCACCAAAATGGTAAAAGGGATGGAAGGATAAACCTATGAGGAACGGCTTAAAAGGTTAGGGCTCTTCAGCTTGGAAAAGAGACGGCTGAGGGGAGATATGATAGGGGTCTATAAATTAATGAATGGAGTAGAGCGGGTAAATGTAGATTGGTTGTTTACTCCATCAAAAATTAGAAAGACTAGGGGGACATGCAATGAAGCTACTATGTAACCCATTTAAGAATAAGAGAAAATATTTTTTTATTCCATGAATAATTAAACTCTGGAAATCGGTACCGAAGGATTTAGCAAAAGCTGTCAGTGTAACTGGATTTAAAAAAAGATTTGGGCAAATCCATGAAAGAAAGGTCCATAAACCTTAAATCCACTGCTTACCCCAGGTCGAGCATTGTGGAACCTGTGTGCCTTTTTGGGAACCTGCCAGGTATTGGTGACCTGGATTGGCCACTGTTGGAAACAGGATACTGGGCTTGATGGACCTTGGTCTGACCCAGTATGGCATATCTTATGTTCTTATGACACACTAGCAGCCCATCTCCAGCCCCCAGCAACCCCTGGACTCATTAACAGCACATCTCCACCCCCGACTCACCAGCAGCCCTTCTTTTGCCCCCACTAGCCCCCCGACACCAGCAGCCCTTCTCCTGCCCCCAGCTAGTCCCCCCTGACTCACCAGCAACCCTTCTCCTGCCCCCAGCTAGTCCCCTGACTCACCAGCAGCCCTTCTCTTGCCCCCAGCTAGTCCCCCGACTCACCAGCAGCCCTTCTCCTGCCCCCAGCTAATCCCCCCGTTGCACCCCCTGCCGTTGTCCGGTTCCCCGCTCGTTCCCCTGACTCACCAGCAGCCCTTCTCTTGCCCCCAGCTAGTCCCGACTCACCAGCAGCCCTTCTCCTGCCCCCAGCTAGTCCCCTGACTCACCAGCAGCCCTTCTCTTGCCCCCAGCTAGTCCCCCGACTCACCAGCAGCCCTTCTCCTGAGCCCAGCTAGTACCCCAGACTCACCAGCAGCCCTTCTCCTGCCCCCAGCTAATGCCCCCAACTCACCAGCAGCCCTTCTCCTGTTCCCAGCTAGTTCCCCTGACTCACCAGCAGCCCTTCTCCTGTACCCAGCTAGTTCCCCCAACTCACCAGCAGCCCTTCTCCTGTCCCCAGCTAGTTCCCCCGACTCACCAGCAGCCCTTCTCTTGCCCCCAGCTAGTCCCCCTGACTCACCAGCAGCCCTTCTCCTGCCCCCAGCTAGTCCCCCTGACTCACCAGCAGCCCTTCTCCTGTCCCCAGTTAGTTCCCCCAACTCACCAGCAGCCCTTCTCCAGCCTGATCTGCAGCAGCTTGTTAGCACAGCTACGGGAGCTCTTCCCTTTGCCTCTACAGCTGTGCTACACTTCCAACACCGGAACTGAATGTTTTAAAATGGTAAACAGTAGTGCTTTCTGTCCCTATCAAACAACAGGAAGCGCTTCAATTTACCTTCTTAAAATGTGGTGTTCTGGCATCAGACGTCTATCACACCCACAGGAGCAAACAGAAATGCTTCTGCAGCTATGAAAAGGCAAACAGTGAGGCAGGATTGGGCACCCTTAAAGCTTGTGTGGAGGAATAGCCTAGTGGTTAGAGCAATAGCCTAACAGCGAGGAGATTGCAGTTCGATTCCCACTTTGTGATCCTTGTGATCTTGGGGAAGTCACTTTACTCTCCCTTGCCTCAGAAGAAAAGACTGGCAATCTACTTCCAGTCATAGCGGAGAGACTGAATGAATTCTTTGCTTCAGTCTTTACTGAAGAAGATGTAGGGATGTTACCCATGACTGAAGTGGTATTTAAAGGTGCGGAAGAATTGAAGGAAATATCGATACATCGGGAAGATGTCTTACAACTATTAGATAAACTGAAGAGTAGCAAATCACCTGGGCCGGATGGTATACATCCAAGGATATTGAAAAAACTGAAATATGAGATTGCAGACCTGCTATCAGTAATCTGTGAACTATCATTAAAATCATCTCTAATACCTGAAGATTGGAGGATTGCCAATGTAACACCAATTTTTAAAAAGGGTTCCAGGGGTGATCCGGGAAACTACAGACCGGTGAGCCTGACGTCAGTACCAGGAAAAATGGTAGAAACCATCATAAAGAATAAAATTACTCAGCATGTAGATAGTCACAACCTAATGGGAGACAGTCAACATGGCTTTAGACAAGGAAGATCTTGTCTTACTAATCTGTTATGTTTTTTTGAAGGAGTGAATAAACAGGTGGACAAAGGTGAGTCGGTTGATATTGTGTATCTGGACTTTCAGAAAGCCTTTGACAAGGTCCCTCATCAGAGACTTTTGGCAAAACTAAAGAGTCATGGGATATGAGGCAGTGTACTATTGTGGATCAGGAACTGGTTAAAAGATAGAAAGCAGAGGGTAGGACTAAATGGCCAATTTTCCCAATGGAGAAAGGTGTACCCCAGGGATCTGTGCTGGGTCCGCTGCTTTTTGACATATTCATAAATGACCTGGAAAGTGGAATAACGAGTGAGGTTATCAAATTTGCAGATGACACAAACTATTTAAAGTTGTTAAAACCCAAGAGGATTGTGGAAAATTGCAAGAGGATCTTGATAAATTGGAAGACTGGGCATCAAAATGGCAGATGAAATTTAATGTGGACAAGTGCAAGGTTATGCACCCAGGGAAGAACAACCCAAACTATGGTTACACGATGCAAGGTTCCACATTAGGAACCACCACCCAGGAAAAAGATTTAGGCGTCATTGTGGATACCATGTTAAAACCCTCGCCCAGTGTGCAGCGGCGGCCAAGAGAGCAAATAGAATGCTAGGTATGATAAGGAAAGGAATGGAAAATAAAACAAAAGATATTATAATGCCTCTATATCGTTTCATGGTGAGACCGCACCTTGAATATTGTGTGCAATTCTGGTCGCCGTATCTTAAAAAGGATATAGCAATTTTAGAAAAGGTTCAGAGAAGAGCCACCAAAATGGTAAAGGGGATGGAAGGCTACTCCTATGAAGAAAGGCTAAAAAGGGTGGGCTCTTTAACCTGGAAAAAGAGACGGCTGAGGGAGATATGATAGAAGTCTATAAATTAATGAACGGAGTGGAACGGGTAAACGTAGATCGATTGTTTACCTTATCAGAATATAGAAAGACTAGGGGACATGCAATGAAGCTACAGGGTAAACTATTTAAGACTAATAAAAGAAAATATTTTTTCACTCAACGTGTAATCAAACTCTGGAATTTGTTACCGAGGATGTAGTAAAGGCTGTTAGTGTAGCTGGGTTTAAAAAAGGTTTGGACAAGTTCCTGGAGGAAAGGTCCATAAACCATTATTAAGAAGGGACCCAGGATATCAATGCTTGAACCAATACAAGCATTGTGGAACCTGTGTCCCTTGGGGAAACTGCTAGGTACGTATGACCTAGATTGGCCACTGTTGGAAACAGAATACTGGGCTTGATGGACCTTGGTCTGACCCAGTATGGCATATCTTATGTTCTTATGTTCTTATGTAATGGTAAAGGGGATGGAAGGATACTCCTATGAAGAAAGGTTAAAAAGGTTAGGGCTCTTTAACCTGGAAAAGGTGAAATTAGTCTTACCTGATAATTGTAGTTCCTGGAGTGGAACCAGCCTAGTCCCGGAACCTCTGGGTTGCCTATCTTATCCAGCAGCTTGAAGACTGAGAAACTCCTCTTTTTCTGTGACATCACCAGTATATCTCCTCAGTGTCAGCCCCCTGTCACCAGTGACCTATTGACAAAGCAAACTCCCCGGAGAAACAATTAAGCATATCAAAACACAAAGACACTTATCTATGCCTAAATAAGAAGAACCCCGGAGAAAACCCCCCAGGCAACTCCGAGACTGTAAGATCTGTAGAGGCCATTCCTCATCCCCCCGAAAACACAGAAAGGGAGAAAAGGAAAAGACCCCCAAAACAACCAACAAACGTAGCGCGGCACTAGACCGCTTCCCTTGTCGAAAGGACATGCACAGCTCAATACGGAAACATGACTCACCTGTAAGGATATGGATACTTCAGGCTATCGCCAGCCCCACACCGGGAGGGATACGGGACTAGGCTGGTTCCACTCCAGGAACTACAATTAGCAGGTAAGACTAATTTCACCTTCCTGTTCGTGTCCCCAGCCTAGTCCCGGAACCTCTGGGTTAGTACCAGAGCAGTGAAAAAACACCTATATACGGGCGGGACCTGGCAGAACAGCCTGAAGTACTGCAGATCCAAAAGAGGACTCCTCTGTCCTCTGCACATCCAGTCGATAGTGCCTCGCAAAAGAGTGCAACGTTGACCACGTCGCTGCCTTACATATCTCTTCCGGCGAAATCGACCGGAATTCCGCCCAGGAAGCAGCCTGAGCCCTGGTAGAATGGGCCCGCAACCTCTCCGGGACCATCTTACCGGACAGCACATAGGCCGACGAGATAGCTTCCTTGATCCAGCACGCAACGGACGCCTTTGACGCCGCTTCCCCGCGGCGCGGCCCCGCAAAGAGAACAAAGAGCCGATCCGATTTCCGAAACGACTCCGTCCAGCGTAAGTACTTTTTCAAAGCCCGATGGACATCCAACAGATATAAACCCCGGGACGCCGCCCCTCTATCCTCGGAGAACACCGGAAGAGAGATTTCCTGATTCACGTGGAAAGCCGAGACCACCTTAGGCAGGAAGGCCGGAACAGTCCGCAAAACCACCTTAGTCGGAAAGAAGGAAAGATAAGGCTCCCGGCAGGAAAGGGCCTGCAGCTCAGACACTCGCCTTGCCGAACAAATCGCTACTAAAAAGACCACCTTCAGGGTAAGGTCCTTGAGCGTCGCATGAGCCAGCGGCTCAAAGGGAGACAGCCGCAAGGCATCGAAGACTAAAGGAAGATGCCACTTGGGGACAATCTGTCGAGAGGGCGGCCGGAGAAGAGACACCGCTCTGAGAAAACGCTTGACATCCCGCTGAGACCCCAATGACTGACCTGAAATCCGGCCCCTATAACAGGCCAATGCCGCCACTTGAACTCGTAACGACGCCGCAGCGAGACCTTTGTCGAAGCCATCCTGAAGGAAATCCAAGATCTGGGAAATAGAAGCAGACAAAGCTGCGCACTTCCGGGCCCCACACCATGCTTCGAAAATGCGCCACACACGCACGTACGCCAAGGACGTGGACCGCTTCCAGGACTTCAACAGCGTTGTAATCACCGTCGACGAGTAACCCCTAGCTCTTAATCGAGCCCGCTCAAGAGCCAGGCCGTAAGCGAGAATCTGTCCACGTGCGGCATCACGAGGGGACCCTGTGTCAGAAGATCCGGCCGGCATGGGAGACGCCAGGGCTTTGCTACCAGCAAGCGTACCAGGTCCCCGTACCAGGGACGCCGCGGCCAGTCCGGCGCTATGAGAATTACGCGTCCGGGGAACCGCGCTATGCGCTGCAGTACCCTCCCGATTAGGACCCAGGGAGGAAAGACATACAACAGCTGACCCGCTGGCCAGGCTTGTATCAGGGCATCGAGACCTTCCGACATTCGTTCCCGCCGCCTGCTGAAAAAGCAGCTGGCTTTTGCGGAGGCAAAGGTCGCCATAAGGTCCATGACCGGACAGCCCCACCTGCGAGTCACCATGTCGAACACCTTGGGATGCAGGACCCATTCGCCCGGGTCCACCAGTACCCTGCTGAGGAAGTCGGCCCGAGTATTGTCTACCCCAGCCACATGCGCTGCTGACAGATCCGAGAGATGCGCTTCCGCCCAAGCGCACAGGGATTCGGCTTCGGCCTCGAGCGCCATACTGCTCGTGCCCCCCTGCTTGTTGATGTAGGCGACCGCTGTCGCATTGTCGGACAACACCGGATCGCCTTCCCCTCGAGGAGCGACCCCAGCTCCTGTAAGGCCAGGGTCACCGCCCGGAGCTCCAACCTGTTGATGGGCCAAGACTGCTCCAGCAGGCTCCAGCGCCCCTGCACAAACGTGCCCTGGCAGTGAGCTCCCCAGCACAGCAGGCTGGCATCCGTCATCACTGCCAGCCACTCCGGAGCTTCCAGCGACCTCCCCCGCTCCAGCGAGTCGGGGATTAGCCACCAACGCAGAGCATTTCTGGCTTCTTCCGGGCAAACAAGCCGGCGGGACAAAGGATCCCGCTGATGCGACCAGCGCCGGAGTAACGCTCTTTGCAGCGGACGCATGTGCGCTCTTGCCCACGGCACTGTCTCGATCGCAGCCGCCATGGTTCCCAGTAACTGAAGGTACCGCCATGCAGAGGGGGCCTTGAGTTCCAAAAAACTCCGCACGAGCCTGCGAAGGGTCTGCGCCCTTTGGTTTGTCAGAAACACCCTTCCCGCCTGAGTGTCGAAGCGCGCTCCCAGGTACTCGAGACTTTGGGAAGGGGCCAGGTGGCTCTTTTTCAAGTTGACGATCCACCCGAGGCTTTCCAAGAACGCTATCACCCTGGCCGTAACCCTCTCGCTCTCGACCCTGGATTTCGCTCGAATCAGCCAATCGTCCAAATAAGGATGTACCAATATCCCTTCCTTGCGCAGGGCCGCCGCGACCACCACCATCACCTTGGTGAAGACTCTCGGCGCTGTCGCTAAACCGAACGGAAGAGCCTGAAACTGAAAATGCCCGCACGGGACCGCGAATCTCAGGAACCTGTGGTGCTCCGCCCTGACCGGGATATGCAGATATGCCTCTGACAGGTCTAGGGACGAGAGAAACTCGCCCTTCTGCACCGCCACGATAACAGACCGAAGGATTTCCATGTGAAAATGCGATACCTTCAGACAACGGTTGACGCCCTTGAGATCGAGAATCGGTCGGACCCCGCCGCCCTTTTTCGGGACGACGAAGTAAATAGAGTACCGACCGCAACCGAGTTGGTCTCTGGGAACTGGAACGATTGCTCGGAGGTCCAGGAGCCATTGAACCATCTTCCGCAGGGCCGCACACTTCGCGACGGACTTGCCGGGAGACAGCACAAACGAGTCCCGCACTGGCCTCGCGAACTCCACAGCGTAGCCCTCTCGAATTATTTCCAGAACCCATTGATCGGTTGTGATGTGGGCCCAGGCAGGAAAGAACTCCTGGAGCCGCCCCCCTACAGGTAGCGGGGGCGCCTGGGCCCCCCTTATCTCATTGTTGCTTCTTGAAACTAGAGGAGCCGGCGGAGGAGGGACCAAAACCCCTGCCTGCTCCCCGGAATCCTCGAAACGCCGATGCGCGATACGAAAGGCGCCCCCGCGCACTGGACCCGAAGCGCTGTGAGAGAAACCGCCGAAACTCCCGGGGCTGCCCGCGCCCCCCAGGCGCACCCCGGGACGGCTTAGGCTTATCCTCGGGCAGGCAGCCACCCTTGGTCTCCCCGAGGTCCTTCACAAGCTTCTCCAGGTCCTCTCCAAAGAGTAAACGCCCCTTAAAGGGGAGCTTACTCAGCCTAGCCTTGGAGGAACTATCCGCCGCCTAATTGCGAAGCCACAGATATCGCCGTGCAGCGACTGCCGAAGCCATACTCTTGGAAAGGCCCCGCATAAGATCATAGTGAATATCCGCCAGGTAAGCCGCCCCTGACTCCAAACGGGCAGCTTCCCCTGCCAGCGGACTCGGCTGATCCTGCTGCACCTGCTGTGCCCAGCGAAGACAGGCCCTAGCGACCCACGCTCCACAAACGGCAGCTTGAAGCGAAATAGCATTGATGTCGAAGACTTGCCGTAGTAAAACATCCAGCTTCCGGTCCTGAACATCCTTAAGGGCCGCACTGCCCTCAACGGGAATAGTCATCTTCTTAGTCACTGCCGAAACAGCAGCGTCCACCTTTGGCGACTTAAAGACCTCCTTATCCTTATCCAACAACGGGTACAGTCGACCCATTATCCGTGCCCCTTTCAAGGGCGCTTCCGGGAGGTTCCATTCCTCCTGAATCATCTCTTGGAAAACCCTGTGCACAGGGAACGCCGTATGGGTCTTACGGAACACCTGTAAGAGAGGATCTTCCAGAGGCTCATCCACGGCCGCCCCCGGCACAGGCATGTTGAGCGCCTTTAGCGTCTCGGCAATAAGAGCAGGAAGTTCTTCCCTCCGGAATACTCGAACCACCCTAGCCTGTTCCTCCCGCTCTGATATCTCCCCCTCCTCCAGCTCTTCTTCCAGGAGCATACTGCGCTCCTCCTCATCTGAAAGAGGCGCTTCCGAAACCTCCGAAGGGTCCTGCAAGGCACCCTCCAGGCGAGGCCGCTTATCTGCACCGAACGCAGCCACCGATAGGGAGGAGGCTGGGCGTTTCCTAGCGCCACTGCTCTCTGGAGATGTACCCGGCTGTGCAGGGCCACCCAACACAGCCTGCTGCAGAAGGGCCACAAACTGTGGAGAAAAAATGGCGGAAAGGTCCGCAGGGAGCGCCGCAGGCGCAGATGGTGAGAGTCCCACTGAGGAAGGCCCCGGCACAGGGTCCTCCTGGGACAACTCCGGAGCCGTCGAAAGCGCAGGATCGGGCACGCACTCTGCAGCGCCCGGCAGAAACCTGCCTCTAGACGTGAGCCTTCTGCTTCCCCCGCGCAGGCTTTGCAAACCCCCGCGCTGGAGAACTTTTTGGAACCGCAAACCACACATTGCGGTTTGGAGGGCATTGCAAACCCTTAGCCAAGCGGATGCCTGCCTTCAGAAATTTAGAGAACGCAGACCAGGCACCCTAGCTCCTGCTTGACAGAATAACAAACCAGGCAGAGCCACCTGCCCCCCCCCCTGCAAAAACCGGGAGGTGATAGGCAGCCTAGGCCTTCCCGAACCTCTGCTGCCTTTTTATTTTGATTCTGGATTGAAAAACGCAGCGGGAAGGTGTAGCCACAAGCAAGGTATAACGGGAAAACGAGGGAAAAAGTAAACGGAGGCGCACGCGGCCGCCACGCAGCAAGGCCACCACGTGGCCGGGCTGCCGGTCAAAAGCGCGCCAAAATGCCTCGCGACTAAAAAAAAAAAAAAAAAATAGGCCGCGCGTCTGCAACGCTTACCTCCGGCGTTGAAAAGCGCTGCCCGTTAGTCCCCAGTGTCCGGTCTTGCCGAAGGCCAGGAGAGCAGAAGCGGCTCCGTTAAGGCCTCCCTACCAGCTCAAATGGTAGAAATAGAGCCGTCGTGGCGAAGGCATGCCCAGGCGCGCGAGCAGGCAAAGCATCTGCGTGGCACCGTCAGCCTTGTAGGAGTAAAGGGACGCCAAAACCTGCCCCCACAGTCTCACAAATGCTACTGCCTGTCAGGAGAACCACAAAGGAAGGTAAGAGCAGTAGGGGAGGGAGAAAGGGAGAGGACTAAAGCAAAAAGAAAGTAAGAGAGGAAAAGAAAACCGGCCTATCGAAATCTGACAGTCTGCAGAGGCTTAAGGGCACAGGACACTGACCAGCCGACAGTATCCCAAAATTAAAAGTACACTAATCCTGGTGATCCTTAATGGTTTCTCACACGAGCCCAGACCCCCTGGGCTCCCATCTATCCAGCTGCTTGAAGACTGAGGTAACTGGTGACAGGGGGCGGACACCGAGGAGATATACTGGTGATGTCACAGAAAAAGAGGAGTTTCTCAGTCTTCAAGCTGCTGGATAAGATAGGCAACCCAGAGGTTCCGGGACTAGGCTGGGGACACGAACAGGAAGAGACGGCTGAGGGGAGATATGATAGAAGTCTATAAATTAATGAACGGAGTGGAAAGGGTAAACGTAGATCGATTGTTTACCTTATCAGAATATAGAAAGACTAGGGGACATGCAATGAAGCTACAGGGTAAACTATTTAAGACTAATAAAAGAAAATATTTTTTCACTCAACGTGTAATCAAACTCTGGAATTTGTTACTGGAGGATGTAGTAAAGGCTGTTAGTGTAGCTGGGTTTAAAAAAGGTTTGGACAAGTTCCTGGAGGAAAGGTCCATAAACCATTATTAAGAAGTGACCGAAGATATCAATGCTTGACCCAGTACAAGCATTGTGGAACTTGTGTCTCTTGGGGAAACTGCTAGGTACATATGACCTAGATTGGCCACTGTTGGAAACAGAATATTGGGCTTGATGGACCTTGGTCTGACCCAGTATGGCATATCTTATGTTCTTACCTTGCCAAGAAAACCCAGGATCTGCTGGGTCGCGAGAAGTCAGCATTGACTTGATGGCACAAAAATAAAAAGAAAAGTTTGTGTGCCTGATCTTGTCTCACTGGTGTGGCACAGAATCCCTCCAGGAGTCTATGGACAGCCACGAGTTCTGAACCACTACATCAGATACAAAGATCCTTCTTACAGCCATTTCAGGCACATCATTTTATTCTGGCTGGTCTTTTGAAAGGTACTGTCATGGGCATCAGCCATTCAGTCATGCAAAGGAATGGAGGCAGTTTACTAAAACAGGAACTTTTACTGTTAAGCTAATAAACCCAACAAAGATTTTTGACAACTGTTCTCAGCCATACTCTTCTTTACTGCCTGATTTGTTTGCCATAGCACCACCTAGAGGTAATCCTCTGTACAACACAAACATTTTTCCAAACCTGGAGTGGAGTAGCCTAATGGTTAGAGCACTGACGTCTCAAAAAAGCAGCGTTCAATTCCCATTAGCATTCCTTGTGGCCTTGGGCAAGTCACTTAACTCTCCATCGCCTTGGAAGAAAGACTGGCAATATACTTCCAGTGACGCTGCCAAGAAAACCCAGGAGCTGCTGGGTCGCCAGGAGTCAGCATTGACTTGAAGACACACACACATTCTATACTACCAGAATATATTTCACCATATCTACTTTAAAAACATCTTGTGTAAACTTCATAAACTAGCATGTGAATATGCCCTGCTGAGGTGTTGGAAGCAAAACTGGTGCTAGAATTCAAAAAGGAATGGGATTAGCAAAGTGAATTCCTAAAGAATAAAAGGACAGTAACCAAGAAAGGAGCAGCTCATCGCTAAACAGGTGTGAAATGACTGTAGTCTGCACTGAGCAGCAGACACTACCCCCCCCCCCCCCCCAAACAAAACAAAACGCCGGGCATGGGGAAAGTACCTCTCCTCTGTCAGATCCCTTTCATCTGTGCCCCTCTCTGCCACTGCCAACTCCAGACTTCACTCATTCCACCTCCCTGCTCCATATGCTTGGAACATACTAGCTGAGTTTGTGTGCCCGGCTCCACCTCTTCAAGGCTGCGTTTGGATCCTGGTGCCCTTATCCTCCTGCTTATCACCTATCTGTAACTTGCCATCCCCTTGAATTACCCTAATCTCCAGTCCTTGTGTGGTCTGTCTTGCCATCCCCTTGAATTACCGTAGTCTCCAGTCCTTGTGTGGTCTTCCCCTTGAATTACCCTAGTCTCCAGTCCTTGTGTGGTCTGTCTTGCCATCCCCTTGAATTACCCTAGTCTCCAGTCCTTGTGTGGTCTTCCCCTTGAATTACCGTAGTCTCCAGTCCTTGTGTGGTCTTCCCCTTGAATTACCCTAGTCTCCAGTCCTTGTGTGGTCTGTCTTGCCATCCCCTTGAATTACCCTAGTCGCCAGTCCTTGTGTGGTCTTCCCCTTGAATTACCCTAGTCTCCAGTCCTTGTGTGGTCTTCCCCTTGAATTACCCTAGTCTCCAGTCCTTGTGTGGTCTGTCTTGATTAGATTATAAGCTCTGATGAGCAGGGATCGTCTTGTACATCTGCAGCACTGTGTATGCCTTTGAGCACCACCTTCTCCTTGACACATTGTCCTCGCTTGATTTTAGAGACTCTGTGTTCTCCTGGATCTCGTCTTATCTCTCACATTACTCCTTCAGTGTTTGTTCCGGTGGTTCCTCCTCCTGCTATCCCTCTCTCAGTTGGTGTACGCCAAGGGTCAGTTCTGGGCCTTCTCCTTTTCTCTTTCTATACCCAGTCCCTTGGTGCTCTCCTCTCCTCCCATGGCTTTCAATATCATTTTTGTGTCAATAACTCCCAGATTTATCTGACATTCTAGTCCTGCATCGTTGCCTGCCTGCCTATGTGACATCGCTGCCTGGATATCTCACCGCCATTTGAAATTGAGCATGGCCAAAACCAAACTTCTTATTCTTCCCCCTAAATCCTGCTCCCCCCTTCCTCCTTTCTCTATCTTTGTAGATAACACTCTTCTACTCCCTGTTTTCTCTGACTACAACATTGGTGTCATCTTTGACTCCTTCCTCTCCTTCTCCACACATATCCAACAAATCGCTAAAACCTGTCACTTCTTTCTCTACATCAACAAAATTTGCCCCTTCCTTTCTGAACTCACTACTAAAACATTTCTCTACTCTTTAGTCACCTCCCGTCTCAACTATTGCAACCTCCTGCTTGTTTGTCTCTCTTTGAGTCATCTTTCTCTCTCTATGACCTAGATTGGCCACTGTTGGAAACAGGATACTGGACTTGATGGACCTTGGTCTGACCCAGTATGGCATATCTTATGTTCTTATGTCCCTTCAATCTGTTCAAAACTCTGCTGCGAGACTAATCTTCCACCAGCCCCAATATATTCATATAACCCCTCTTCTCAACTCACTTCATTGGCTTCTCTTCTGTTTCCCTATCCAATACAAACTTCTCCTTCTGACCTATAAGCACATTCATTCTACTGCCCCTCACTACCTTTCCTCTCTCCCTACACCCCTCCTCGTGAACTCTGCTCTTCCACTGGTCTGCTTCTTTCTCTGCCCTTTTCTTCTACTGCTAACTCCAGACTTCACTCCTTTCACCTTGTTGCTCCTCATGCCTAGAACAAACTACCTGACTCTGTACGTCAGGCTTCATCTCTCCACCTTTTCAAATCCATGCTAAAAGCTCACCTCTTTGAAGTTGCTTTTGGATCCTGATCCCTTGCTTTTCCTTGTGCCTCCTTACCTTTCCCTATTTGTATCCTTATTCTCATCTATTGTATTGTCTGTCTTGATTAGACTGTAAGCTCTGATCAGCAGGGACCGTCTTTTATATGTGTCTGTACAGCACTGCATTTGCCTTGTAGCGCTATATAAATGATTAATAGTAGTAGTAGTAGTAGTAATAGTAGGAGCCGCAGAATGAATGCAATTGTACGTCAGTAAGAGAAGTTTGAACTGAATGCGGAAACTGATAGGGAGCCAGTGAAGTGACTTGAGAAGAGGGGTTACATGAGCATAGTGACACTGGTGGAAGATAAGCCGTGCAGCTGAGTTTTGAACAGATTGAAGGGGCGAGAGATGATTCAGAGGGAAAACAGTGAGGAGCAGGTTACAACTGTCAAGAGGGGAAGTGACTAGTGAGTGGATGAGTGTGTGCAGAGAAAGAGAGAGCAGAGTCACAGATGACCCCAAGGTTGTGAGCTGAGGAAACGGGGAGGACTGTAGTGTTATCCATAGAAATAGAGAAGGGAGGAAGGGTTTAGGGGGAAAAATAAGGAGCTCTGTCCTCCCTGATGGGAAGGACAGAGGATTGCTGCCCCTCCGAAGTTTCTTCTTGCCTAACGTTGAGCCAGCTCGATGCAGGTACATTCAAAACAAATTTATTATTGAAAAGTATAACATCCATCTATCTTCTGGGATGAATGATGGGGTAATCAGCAAAATCTCAAGGGGCGAGTACCTAGTGGCATGGAAAATAATGAGGAGGGTCACAAAGCTGAAGGCCTAACGTGTGCCTAAGACCCTTGCAAGAGCCCTGCCGACAGCCCATCAAGACCATATCTTGCAAAAGATGTAAAAAGACTGGAAACTGTTCAGAGGAAGGCGACCAAAATGATTTGGAGCCTGCGTAAGAAACCCTATGAGAAGAGACTTGAAGACCTGAATATGTACACTCTGTAGGAGAGGAGGGATAGGGGAGATATGATTCAGACCTTTAAATACTTAAAGAAGAACGATGAACCAACAAACCTCTTCCAAAGACGGGGAAGCTGCGAGGGAGACTTGGGGGGTGGAGCTCTTTCAAGATGGCTGTTGAGCGTTTTCTCTGAATTTATGCCGAAACGAAAGGGTAAGCTGAGGGCTCTTCCCTCAGAGCCTCAGCTACCTTCTGTCGGTCCTATGGACCGTTTCATTACCTTAACTCCGGACCAGAGAGCGGAGGTGCGAGCCGGCTTGGCGGTGGGCGGGATAGAGACCGCTTCGCCACCGTCGGATGTGGAAACATCTCTCTCCCCCGCGCAGAGAACCCCGCCGATTCACCCTGTTTCTGTTAGCCCTGCTCCGGCAGCTGCGACATCTGCTCCTCCCATGGAGGGGGGTGAGCCTGCCGCTCGAGGGAAGCTGCGTGAGGTGGAGGCTTTACAGTCCCCTGCGGACCGCAGGGAGGCAGTGGATGATTTACTTTCGGCGGAACTCCCTGAGCTATCATACGGGGAACGGAACTCCCAGGTAGCGTCTACTCCGCTTTCTACTTCACCTTTTCTCTTATCCAGACCGAAGACTTTTACACTCGAATCCATCTGGGACGCTATAGCTGCCTTGTCTGGAGCAGTCCAATCTCAAATCGCAGCCTTAGCCCTGAATATCCAGGATAATACTTCGCGTATAATTGAGAACGCTGGCAAAATTGAGACAGTTGCAATTACCTGTGCTTCTTTGGCGAATTTGATATCCGATCATGGAACCCGGCTGGATTCTCTTTGTAATCAGTCTTCTGCTTTCGCTAAGGATAATGGGATTCTTCATTATAAGATGGAAATATTGGAAAATGCTGCTAGAGCCGCTAATTTGCGGGTCTTAAATTTCCCACAATCTCAGAGTGTAACAGCAATTGATATGTTTAAGAAATATCTTCACGAAGTTCTCAAAGTTCCTGCTGAACTGTTTCCACCTTTGACAAAAGCTTATTATCCTCCTCGAGGCAAAAAAGATGCTGTGGTTCCTTCTGATGTTTCTAATGTTAATTTTGAAGTTCTCAATGTCTCTAGTTTGTTGGAGGATACCGGGGGTGGGGGCTGTGTACCGGCTACTTTGATTGTTCAATGTGCCTTGATCTCTGATAAGGACTGGCTTCTTAAGATGTTCTTTAAAAAGAGGTTGGAGTCCTTCATGGGTTTGACTATTTCTATGTTTCCTGACTTAACTCGGGAAACTCAGAAACGGCGTAAACAGTTTTTACTTTTGAAATCGGGTGTGTTGCAAATGGGAGGTTCCTTTTTCCTCCGATATCCATGTAGATGCCTAGTCGTTTATAAATCTATCCGGTATTATTTTTCTAATCCTACGGATCTTCTAACATTTATAAACGCTAGGATCTCTACTGTTGATGCTACGGGATAGCTGTTTTCTGCTTAATGGAGATGTCTGGAGTACCTCACAGCCATATTGTGTATCTTTGTTTATTTATTCTTATTAATCTAGACCATTCTATTCGTTTGGTCTTAGAATTTTTCCCTTCCCCTCACAATGTTGGCCTGCATGGGAATCATAGGTTTATTTTCTTTCTGTTATGCGTTCTTGTTGATATTTATGCTCCTATGTGTAATCTCATTTTCTGAGCAAGATGTGCTTGATTGTTTTTCTTGCTGTTTATTTTGAAATCTATAAATAAATAATAATAAAAAAAAAAGACGGGGAAGCTGCAAAACTAGAGGGCATAACATGAAGCTACAAGGTGGAAAATTGAAAGGCAATGTCAGGAAATATTTTTCATTGAAAGGGTGGTGGATGCTTGAAATGCCCTCCCGATGGAAGTGGTGGGGGCAAACACGGTGATGGAATTCAAAACAGCATGGGACAAGCACAGCGGATCCCTTTACAGCAACAGGATAAAAACAAAATAAACGGTACCATCTAACTTCTGAACCATATAACGTCTCAACAAATAGGGGTGTCCTACATGGAGTAGTGGGTCCACCCCTAAACAAAGACATGGGGAGGGGTGGCCTGCACGGAGCGACGGGTGCACCTACTCTTGCCGTATATTTGCTGGGCAGACTGGATGGACCATGCTGGTCTTTATCTGCCGTCATTTACTATGTTAGTTTTCAGAATATCCACAATGAATATGCATGAGACAAATTTGCATACTGAAAACCTAACTGGCTGTGGCATCTCCAAGGCAGATTTAGGAGCTGTTGCTAATCTATATTGAGCTCGTATGAGGGATGACTGGTGGAAAATACGAAGGGACACAGGCTCATGTGCAGAGACTCACTGCAGGGCTTATTTGCTTAAGACAGTAAGGGCTAAAAAGCAGGAAAAATGTGGGTCCAAGTGCGAAAAACAGTTGTTCTATGGTAGGGTCAGATAGATCCAATGCAACCATTAGGCAAACTAAGTAGTTACCAAGGCCAGCAAAGAGCAGCTACATGCAAAGCAAAACAGTGGGTCCTGGCAGCCCCCCAAACTCAGAGTAAATGGTGCTTTTACTCACAAGAAGAACAGTCCTGAGGATCTGTAAATAATGTACATAAGAACATAAGAAATGCCAAACTGGGTCAGACCAAGGTCCATCAAGCCCAGTATCCTGTTTCCAACAGGGGTCAATCCAGGTCACAAGTACCTGGCAGGTTCCCAAAAAGGCACACAGGTTCCACAATGCTTGTATTGGGGCAAGCAGTGGATATCCCGATCCTCTTTAATAATGGTGTATGGACCTTTCCTCCAGGAACTTCTCCAAACCTTTTTTTAAACCAGCTACACTAACAGCTTTTACTACAGCCTCCGGTAACGAATGCCAAAGTTTGATTACATGTTGAATCAAAAAATATTTTCTCTTATTAATCATAAATGGGTTAACATTGTAGCTTCATTACGTCTCCTCCAGTATTTCTACTTTTTGATGGTGTAAAAAAACAGATTTAGGTTAATCCGTTCCACTCCATTCATTATTTTATAGATCTCTATCATATCTCCCCTCAGCCGTCTCTTTTCCAAGTTGAAAAGCGCTAACCTTTTAAGCCTTTCCTCATAGGGGTTTCATTCCATCCGCTTTACCATTCTGGTGGCTCTTCTCTGTACCTTTTCTAGTTCTGCTATATCCTTTTTAAGATACGGCGACCAGAATTGACCAAAATATTCAAGGTGCGTGGGAACCATGGAACGATACAGAGGCATTATAATATCATTTGTTTTATTGTCCATTCCTTTCTTATGATGCCTAGCATTCTATTTGCTTTCTTGGCCACTGCTGCACACTGGGTGGAGGGTTTCAATATTATACACGATGACGCCTAAATCTTTTTCCTGGGTGGTGGTTTCTAAGGTGGAACCTTGCATTGTGTAACCAAAGCTTGTGTTGTTCTTTCCTAGGTGCATAACTTTGCATTTCTCCACATTAAATTTCATCTGCCATTTGGATGCCCAGTCTTCCAATTTATCAATGTCCTCTTGGGTTTTAACAACTTTGAATAATTTTTTGTCATCTGCAATTATGATCACCTCACTCATTATTCCCATTTCCAGGTCATTTATGAATATATTAAAAAGCAGTGGGCCCAGCACAGATCCCTGCTTCCAGAGCTCTCCCAAAGGTGATTTTTTACTGAGTTGCTGCATAACTGTGAGTCTTGTTTCCAAATAACTGTGCATCTGTTTGTCTCCACATAGCTCTCTATCTGTCCATAGTTGGGTTCCTTACCCACTCCATTGCTGTAGAGGTTTACCTTTTAAACTTTCTCTTACCCTTCTCAGCTGTAACTTACCTTGCCTCTCTCAACTAACTGGGCTTTATGTGGTACCCCCCTCCTTCCTGCTGAGGGTTCAGGACAGGGTACCTTGTAACTGCCCTCTTTAGTAGGTCTTTTCTCCCTCCCTCCCTACCTCCCCAGCACCCACCCACCCCTTGGCTAATTGTACCTTTATAGGTACTTGCACATCTTAGAAGAAAGGGGCTGCTCTCAGGTGCAGCTCGTTATCCAAATCAGTCATACACGGAGGATCTGAGCTTAATTAATTAAGCTTCAGGTATACAAGGTGTATTAGGGGTATTAGATACACTTTTATTGGTATAAGCATCTACACCAATCCTTAGTATATACAGAATTTAAAAGACCTAAACACAAGCTTTAAACTAAGATGCAGACAGAAGTCCAGCAACGAGATGGGGGTTCTCCGGTCTTTTGCATTGAGTGTCGCATGTATGATTTTCTCCCAGTTGGTGAGAGGTCTTACGTATGCACTAAGTGCAAAGAACTCTTTGCTCTCAGGGAGCGAGTCCGTTCTCTAGAGGCTAGAGTAGCAGACCTGGAAGACATAAGAAAGACAGAGATGTACATGGACGTGACCTACAGGGATATAGTCCTGAAGTCCCACCTCCAGTCTGGCAGCATCCCTGCTGCCATGGAGGAGAGAGGTCACATGACAGGAGAGCATCACCCTGGTGTGGCAGGAAGTGATCCTGTAACTAGGACCTGTCCTCCAGGTGATGTAAAACCCTCTTGCACCGAGGACGTTTCTCCAGGGCCACGTGCCCATGAGGGGAGGGTCAGGACAGCTGTTATAGTTGGTGATTCAATCATTAGGAATGTAGATAGCTGGGTGGCTGGTGGACGTGAGGATCGCCTGGTAACATGCCTGCCTGGTGCGAAGGTAGCGGACCTCACGCACCGCCTAGATAGGATCGTAGATAGTGCTGGGGAGGAGTCTGCTGTCTTGGTACATGTTGGTACCAATGACATAGGAAAATGTGGTAGGGAAGTTCTGGAGGCTAAATTTAAGCTTTTAGGTAGGAAGTTGAAATCCAGAACTTCCAGGATAGCATTCTCCGAAATGCTTCCTGTTCCACGTGCAGGACCCAAAAGACAGGCAGAGCTCCGGAGTCTCAATGCGTGGATGAGACAATGGTGCAAGGATGAGGGTTTTGGATTTGTTAGGAACTGGGGAACATTCTGGGGAAAGGGGGGGCTCTTCCGAAGGGATGGGCTTCACCTTAATCAGGATGGGACCAGACTGCTGGCATTAACCTTTAAAAAGGAGATAGAGAAGCTTTTAAACTAGAAATTAGGGGAAAGCCGACAGTCACCCAGGAGCGCATGGTTCGGACGAAGGTATCCTTGAAGGATACTACCAAAAGCAATGAGGTTCCAAAAGGGAGTATAGTAGCCGAAATGCCCTTGAGTAAGGAGCAGACAGAGAATAAAGATTCCAAATTACCCATGCCTACCAATAACCAGATTAATATGAATAAAATACAGTCTCTAAAATGCTTGTATGCCAATGCTAGAAGTCTAAACAATAAGATGGGAGAGTTAGAATATATGGCACTAAATGAGAGGTTAGATATGATTGCACTCTCAGAGACATGGTGGAAGGAGGATAACCAGTGGGACACTGTGATACCTGGATACAAACTATATCGTAATGATAGAGCTGATCAAATTGGTGGAGGGGTTGCGCTCTATGTTAGAGAGGGCATTGAGTCAGAAAGGATTAAAGTTTTGCAGGGAACAAAATTTGCTGTAGAATCTCTATGGATTGAAATTCCACTTATGAAGGGGAAGGTGATGGCAGTGGGGGTGTACTATCGACCGCCTGGCCAGAATGAACAAATGGATGATGAAATGCTCAAAGAAATCACAGAAGCTAACAAAAGTCACAACAGAGTAGTAATAATGGGTGATTTCAATTACCCCGGTATCGACTGGGTCAGTGTCACGGCAGGACAAACTAAAGAGATAAAGTTTCTAGATGGAATAAATGACTGCTTCTTGGAGCAGCTGGTTCATGAACCGACCAGAGGGGAAGCCATACTGGACCTAGTCCTTAGTGGAACGCCAGATCTGGTGCAAGAAATAAGGGTGTTGGGACCACTTGGCAATAGTGACCATAATATGATCATGTTTGATTTAATTATTGGAGAACAAATAGTAAAGAAATCCACAGTACTACCTTTTAACTTTCAAAAGGGAGACTATGATAGAATGAGGAATATAGTTAGGAAAAAACTAAAAGGAGCGGTTCCAAAGGTTAAAGACTTACAGCAAGCTTGGGCGTTATTTAAAACTACTATCCTCGAAGCCCAGACCAGCTGTATTCCACGCATTAAGAAGAGTGGGAGAAAGTCCAAAAAACTGCCAGCATGGTTTAAAGGTGAGGTCAGAGAGGCTGTTGCTGCCAAAAAAGCAACCTTCAGGAAATGGAAAAAAGAGCCAAATGATGAAAACTGGAAACAGCACAAGCACTGGCAAGTTAAATGCAAAGCATTGATAAGGCAGGCAAAGCGGGAATTTGAAAAGAAACTTGCTGCGGAAGCAAAAACACGAAATAAAGACTTTTTCAAGTACATTCGTAGCAAAAGGCCTGTGAGAGAGTCAATTGGACCGTTAGATGATAGAGGGGTAAAAGGGGCAGTAAGAGGAGACAAGGCTATAGCGGAGAGACTGAATGAATTCTTTGCTTCGGTCTTTACTGAGGAAGATGTAGGGATGTTACCCAAGACTGAAGTGGTATTTAAAGGTGATACTGCAGAGGAATTGAGAGAAATATCGCTACACCGGGAAGATATATTACAACTATTTGATAAACTGAATAGTAGCAAATCACCTGGACCGGATGGTATACATCCCAGAGTGTTGAAAGAACTGAAATATAAGATTGCAGACCTGCTATTGGTAATCTGTGAACTTTCATTAAAATCATCTGTAATACCTGAAGATTGGAGGGTCGCCAAAGTAACACCAATTTTTAAAAAGGGTTCCAGGGGTGACCCGGGAAATTACAGACCGGTGAGCCTGACGTCAGTACCAGGGAAAATGGTAGAAACCATCATAAAGAACAAAATTACGCAGCATGTAGATAGTCATGGCCTAATGGGAGACAGCCAACATGGCTTTAGACAAGGAAGATCTTGTCTTACTAATCTGATATGTTTTTTTGAAGGTGTGCATAAACAGGTAGACCAAGGTGAGTCGGTTGATATAGTGTATCTGGATTTTCAGAAAGCTTTTGACAAGGTCCCCCATCAGAGACTTTTGGCAAAGCTAAAAAGTCATGGGATAGGAGGCAGTGTACTATTGTGGATCGGGAACTGGTTAAAAGATAGAAAGCAGAGAGTAGGGCTAAATGGCCAATATTCCCAATGGAAAAAGGTGAATAGTGGAGTACCCCAGGGATCTGTACTGGGTCCGCTGCTTTTTGACATATTCATAAATGACCTGGAAAAGGGAATAACGAGTGAGGTTATCAAATTTGCAGATGACACAAAACTGTTTAAAGCTGTTAAAACCCAAGAGGAAAGTGGAAAACTGCAGGAGGACCTGGATAAATTGGAAGACTGGGCATCCAAATGGCAAATGAAATTTAATGTGGACAAGTGCAAAGTCATGCACCTAGGAAAGAACAACCCACACTATAGTTACTCGATGCAAGGCTCCACATTAGAAGCCACCACCCAGGAAAAAGATTTAGGAGTCATCGTGGATAACATGTTAAAACCCTCCACCCAGTGTGCAGCGGCGGCCAAGAAAGCAAACAGAATGCTAGGTATCATAAGGAAAGGGATGGAGAATAAAACAAAGGATATTATAATGCCTCTGTATCGCTCCATGGTACGACCGCACCTTGAATATTGTGTGCAATTCTGGTCACCGTATCTTAAAAAGGACATAGCGTTATTAGAAAAAGTACAGAGAAGAGCCACCAAATTGGTGAAGGGGATGGAAGGCTACTCCTATGAAGAGAGGCTAAAAAGGTTAGGGCTCTTTAGCCTGGAAAAGAGACGGCTGAGGGGAGATATGATAGAGGTCTATAAATTAATGAATGGAGTGGAACAGATAAACGTGGATCAATTGTTTACGCTATCAGAATATAGAAAGACTAGGGGACATGTAATGAAGCTACAGGGTAAACTATTTAAGACAAATAAGAGAAAATATTTTTTCACTCAACGTGTAATCAAACTCTGGAATCTGTTACCGGAGGATGTGGTAAGGGCTGTTAGTATAGCTGGGTTTAAAAAAGGTTTGGACAAGTTCCTGGAGGAAAGGTCCATAAACCACTATTAAAAAGGGACCCAGGATATCAATGCTTGACCCAGTACAAGCCTTGTGGAACTTGTGTCTTTTGGGGAAACTGCTAGGTACGTATGACCTAGATTGGCCACTGTTGGAAACAGGATACTGGGCTTGATGGACCTCGGTCTGACCCAGTATGGCATGTCTTATGTTCTTATGTCCACCACTTTACTTTTCTCTATTGAGAAAACTGGATATTTAGCCCTAATCTCTGCTTTCTATCTTTTAACCAGTTCTGGACCCAGAATACTTTACTGTCTCCAATCCCATGACTTTTTAATTTCACCAAGAGTATCTCATGAGGGACATTGTCAAAGGCTTTCTGAAAATCCAGATACACTATATCAACTGACTCACCTTTGTTTACCTGTTTCTTCACACCTTAGTAAGAAAAGGCTTTCCTTGGCTAAATCCATGTTGGCTTTCTCCCATTAAACCTTGACTATATACATGATCAGTAATTTTATTCTTTATAATGCTTTCTAGCATTTTGCATAGTATGAACATCTGACTCATTGGTCTGTAGTTTCCCAGATCACCCCTGGAATCCTTTTTAAAGGTTGGCATTACATTGGCCATTTTCCACTCTTCAGTTACTATAGATGATTTTAATGATAGTTCACAGATTACTAATAGTAGGTCTGCAATCTCATATTTCAGTTCTTTCAGTACTCTTGGATGTATACCATCAGGTCCAGGTAATTTTCTACTCTTCAATTTATCAAATAATTGTAATACATCTTCCCAGTTTATCAATATTTCTTTCAGTTCTTCGAATACATCACCTTTATATACCATTTCAGGCATGAGTAAATTCCCTACATCTTCTTCAGTAAAGACCGAAGCAAAGAATTTATTCAGTCACCAGTCTCTCCACTATGACCTTGTCCTCACTTAGTGTCCCTTTTACCCCTCTATCATCCAGCAGTCCAACTGACTCTCCCACAGGTTTCTTGCTATGAAAGTACTTGAAAAAGGTTTTATTATACATTTTTTGCTTCAATGTCTAGTTTTTTTTAATTCTCTCTTTGCCTGGCTTATCAATGTCTTGCATCTAACCTGCCACTGCTTATGTTGTTTCCTGTTTTCATCATTTGGCTCCTTTTTCCATTTCTTGAAAGATGCTTTTTTGGCAACAACAGCCTCTCTGACTTCACCTTTAAACCATGCTGGCAGTTTTTTGGCTTTCCTTCCACCTTTCTTAAAGCGTGGAATACATCTGTTCTGGACTTCCAAGATAGTACTTTTAAACAATGCCCATGCTTTAGGTAAATCTTTAACCTTTGCAGCTGCTCCTTTTAGTCTTTTCTTAACTCTTTTCCTCATTGTATCATAGTCTCCCTTTTGAAAGTTAAATGGTAGTACTGTGGATTTCCTTGCCATCCTTCTTTCATTTACTAAATCAAATGCGATCATGCTATGATCACTATTGCCAAGTGGACCCAACACCCTTATCCCTTCCACCAGATCATGTGTGTCACAAAGGACAAGGTCCAAAATAGCTTTCCCTCTTGTCAGTTCATGAACCAGCTGTTTCAAGAAGCAGTCATTTATTTCATCTTGAAACTTTATCTCCCTAGCATGTCCTGCTGTGACACTGACCCATTCGATACCTGGGTAATTGAAATCACCCATGATTACAGTGCTGTAGCTTTTGTTAGCTTCCTTGATTTCTTTCAGCATTTCATCATCCATCTGTTCACTCTGGCCAGGCGGTCGGTATTACACCCCCACTGCCTTCCCCTCTTTATGTGGAATTTCTATCCATAGAAATTCTACAGCGTATTTTGTTTCCTGCAAAACTTTAATCCTATGTGACTCAATGCCCTCTCTAACATAGAGCGCAATCCCTCCACCAATTTGATCTACTCTAACATTGTGAGAAAGTTTGTATCTAGCTATCACAGTGTCTCATTGATTGTCCTCCTTCCCCCAGATATCTGAGATATCAATCACATTTAACCTGTATATATTCTTCCATCTTATTCTGTTAGACTCCTAGCACTCTGCGTTCATGGTCCTGTTATGAACGATTAACTACAATATATGGTAATGATAAGCCGTTCAATAGCAACACAATGAAGAGTGAAAATAATCTTAATAATTTCCTTTTGATCAGGAGCACTTGCTACTAATAAGAAGGTCTCAGACTTATTGCGGCTATACCATTCAGACTCACATCTTAAACCGGTATCTTGCCTTATAGCATCAACGACCTTCAAAAGATTTCCCCAGTGGAGCTACTCATTTGGAAAGCCAGTGCAGTAATTCATAAAATAGCTTTAACAGCTTCAACAATATCCAAAATATGAAATAAACACTTAGCTTTCAGCTAGTGAACTCTTAGCTCCTCTGGCACACAGACTTATGCTGATCCCCTTATGGGATATGTTTATTTCGTATTTTGGATATTGTTGAAGCTGTTAAAGCCATTTTATGAATTGCTGCACTGGCTTTCCAAATGAGTAGCTCCACTGGGGAAATCTTTTGAAGGTCGTTGATGCTATAAGGCAAGATACCGGTTTAAGACGTGAGTCTGAATGGTATAGCCGCAATAAGTCTGAGACCTTCTTATTAGTAGCAAGTGCTCCTGATCAAAAGGAAATTATTACGATTATTTTCACTCTTCATTGTGTTGCTATTGAACGGCTTATCATTACCATATATTGTAGATTCCTAGCATTTGCATACAGACATTTTAGAGGTTGTATTTCATTCATATTAATCTGGTTATTAGTTGATAGGGATTTGGAATCTTTCAGCTTTGTACTCAAGGGCATCTGGGTTACTTTTATCTTTATTGGAACTTCTGTTAGGATGTCCTAACTTCTGTTGTTTGCTAGTATCCTTCAAAGATACCTTATTCCGAACCTTTCACTCTTGGGCTACTGTTCGCTTTCCCCAATTATCTAGTTTAAAAGTTGCTCTATCTCCTTTTTAAATGTTAATACCAGCAGCCTGGCTTTATCCCGGCTAATGTTTTCCTGATCTGTCTATTGTTCTGTGTTGTCTTGACTAGATTGTAAGCTCCGACGAGCAGGCACTGTCTTTTTTGCTTATATTTCTGTACAGCGCTGCGTGCGTAGCGCTATATAAATGCTAAATAGTAGTAGTAGTAATGTGGAGCCCACCATTTGGAAGTGCCCCTCCCTTCTCCAGAATGTTGCTGAGTTCCTAACAAATCCAAAACTCTCTTATGTGCACCATCGTCTTATCCACACATTGAGACTTCAGAGTCCTGCCTGCCTTTTGGGTTCTGCACTTGACAAGGTAAGAATTTCAAAGAATGCTACCCTGGAAGTTCTAGATTTCAACTTCCTACTTAAAAGCCCGAATTTGGCCTCCAGAACCTGCTTCCCATACTTTCCTATGTCATCAGTACCAACATGTAGCAAGACAGCAGACTCTCCCCAGCACTATCTAAGACCCTGTCTAGGTGGCGCGTGAGGTCCACTACCTTCGCACCAGGCAGGCATGTTACCAGGTGATCCTCACATCCACCAGCCACCCAGCTATCTACATGCCTAATGATTGAATCACCAACTATAACAGCTGTCCTAACTCTTCCCTCATGGGCACATGGCCCTGGAGAAACTTCCTCGGTGCGAGAGGGTTTTACATCACCTGAAGGACAGGTCCTAGCTACAGGATCACTTCCTGCCACACCAGGGTGATGCTCTCTGTCACGTGACCTCTCTCCTCCATGACAACAGGGATGTTGCCAGACTGGAGGTGGGACTTCAGGACTATATCCCTGTAGGTCTCGTCTATGCACCTCTCTGTCTTCCTTATGTCCTCCAAGTCTTCTACGCTAGCCTCTAGAGATCGCACTTGTTCCCTGGGGGCAAAGAGCTCCTTGCACCTTGTGCACATGTATGACCCCTCACCAACTGGGAGAAAATCTTTCATGTGACACTCAATGCAAAAGGCTGGATGACCCCCATCTCGTTGCTGGACTGCTGTCTGCATCTTAATTTGAAAGTTCTGTTTAGCTATTTAAGTTCTTTGAGGTTACTAGGGATACCTGTACTAATATAATTATACCAAATAAGTTTGAGGCTAAATAAGTATAAGGGACTTTGTTCACTTCAAGCTTAATTACTTTCAGGGCCTTAACTCATCTATTCCTAGTGAGGATAACCAGCTGAACCTGAAAGTGAATTTGAATACCGCTCCCTCTCTAATAGTCTAAGACCCTATAAAGCTAAACTATGCCTGGGGTGGGTGGGAGAGAATTCTTATTAAGGCAGGAGCATCTTTATTCATATACCAGTATGGAAAATCATAGGGCATGTTTACTAAACTACATTAGTTGTCAATGTGGCAGACAGCCTGTGCTAGAGTGCTATGTTGACAGCTAATGAGGGTGAAATGCAGACTGCATGGCAATTTTCCAGACTATCTGCATTTTATGTATTAGATAAGACCCTCTAATCTCTCGAGCTATCCAGCTTCAGCGCTTGCAGTCTATTCAAAACACTGCAGCTCACCTTATCACTTCTTCTCATTGTTTTGATCATATTACTCCCGTTCTCCTTCGTTTGCATTGGCTGCCCCTCCGTTTTCGTTTCCATTATAAGTTTCTCATCTTAACACACCGTACTATTTATACTGACAATCCTTTGTATCTTGCTGACCTTATTTCCCTCCATACCCCTTATCGTCAACTTCGGTCCCTCCATGCTAATCGTTTGTCCTTACCCTCTCCGTCTCAAGCACGTCTGGAACAAACTCGGCATTCGGCTTTCTTTTTCCTTGGCCCGCTACTATGGAATGCATTACCACCTTCTCTCCGGCTAGAACCCTCTTATCCCCAGTTCAAAACACTACTCAAAACCCATCTGTTCCAACAAGTCTTTGATATCCCTCCTGGTACTCCTCCCTGAAGTTGTTGATGGTTTGTTTGTTCATTGTCCATTGTATGTCTTGTCTCCCCTTGATTGTTTTCCCTGTTTTGGTCTTTTGGAAGTCCTTGGTCTAAATGTGTGGCCATTAATTGCTTGCCCTGTCCTTTTTTTTTGCTTTCCTGTTATTTTATGGTGTTCTTTTTTCTATAGTTTGCAGTGTTGACCTTGATTTTTATTGTACACCGCTTTAATGTCTCGGCCAAAGCGGTCTATCAAATGTTGAAATAAAGATAAAGGGAGGAAGTGGGATCAGAGCAGGGAAAAGGCGTGGTTACAGGAGGCAGCCGCATTCCCTGCATCAAGCAGGGAGTGCCCATGCTACCTGCCAATGCAGGGAATGCGGCCCAGCGCAATAATGGCTTTCCCTGTGCGGTATCTAAGGGCAGATGCTTGCCACTGCACCTGTATATACTGCACAAGTTTTAAATATGCTGCACAGTAGGAGCAAAAACCATTATCACACTTTGGCATACAGACCCCATAGGGATTTTTAGTGAATCCAGCTATCTCTGTCTACTGAAAGTACATGTTGTAAATTTGTATGGGAACATCATAGCGAGTCCTTTATGTAAGGCGTGTAGCATGCTCACATACTTACCAGGGTCCTACTACCCAAAGCCGTTTCTGCCCCCATACAACTAGGAAGGTGGCATTGTGGGGTGGAAGGTAAGCGCCATGGGGCTGTTTGGAGCCCCCGCCGCTGCTCTAGGTGCTGCTGAGGGTGACAGCTGGTGCCCTGGAGGACGGCTCTAAGCAATTGCTTATTTGGTCTAATGGCAGCTCCGTGTGAGGGAAATCCTTACTCCGAGGACAGGAGGATTCAAATCACAATACAATAAACAAACGAAGGGACTCACGCCCCAAGAAGCTACATCACGGTCATAAGCGCCGCAGGGCTCAGCAACACCATCTGTGCGGCCCTTTAGCGGCGGCGCCTGGGAAACACGCAGCGCAACAACGCCACCTAACGGGACGCGTCACCCGCTCCACGACGTACCCGATGACGTACGAAAGCGTTAGACGTTACTACCAGGACTTTACGTACGGCTTCAAGTTCCCAAAACTAGCTCATTTCCTTTCTTTACCGAGCACGGCTTACGCTTCATTTGCCAGGAGTTGACGTGACGTCGATGGTGCAGCGGTGTGACGGCGGACTGCAGCAGGAGCTGTCTGCGGCCGTGCCTGGTGCTTCTCTCACGGTATCACCCTGACGTCTGGACCGCGGCAGGATGTCGGTCCCGGACCCAGCCTCGGCTGTGGAGGTGAAGGAGAAAGAGGACGCGGAGAAATTTTCCTTTATGGCGCCCGTCACCAAAGCGCCCAAGAAGGTAAAAGGAGCGAAAAGAAAATGCGGAAAGCGGCGGCGCAAAGTCCTGGAGGCAAAGGGCAGAGAGGGCGCAGGGGTAAAACGCAGATGCCAGGCCCGGTGACACCCACACTGGGTCGAGCCGGAGGTGGACGATGCTTATCCCAGGGCCAGTCCCCTAGAATAGTCCTTTATACGCTTTTCCTCCAGGAACTTGTTCAAAACTCTTTTTAAATGCAGCTGCGGTAATGAATTCCAGAGTTTGATTATACGTTGAGCGAACAAGTTTTTTCTCCACTTACTCTTAAACATGCTACATTGTAACTTCATTGCGAGCCCCCTAATTTCTTTAATTTTTGATAGCGTAAACAACTGATCTACTCCTCTGATTATTTTATATACCTCTATCATATCTCCTTCAGCCGTCTCTTTTCCAAGCTACAGAGCCCTACCTCTTTAAGCCTTAACTCATGTTCTTGTTGTTAAGTGCCGTCGAGTCGCAGTCGACTCATGGCGACCCTCTGGATAGCTATCCTAAATTGTGTTCGGTCTTCAGTCAGGCGGCTCATTGTTGACAGACTGGTACCCATAGCTGCTGTTGTTGTATCGATCCATCTCATTGCTGGCCTTCCTCTTTTGCGTTGACCTTCTATCTTGCCAAGCATAATGTCTTTCTCCAATGATCTCTCTCTTCGCATGATGTGTCCAAAGTATGAAAGTCGAAGTCTTGTCATATGACCTTCTAAAGAAAGCTTAGGTTTGATCTCCTCTAGTACCGACTGGTTGTTCTTCGGGCAGTCCATGGTATACACAGTATTCGCCGCCAGCACCATAATTCAAAGGCATCAATTTTCTTCCTGTCTATCTTTTTCACTGTCCAGCTTTCACATCCATATGATGTTATTGAAAATACCATGGCTTGAACAAGTCGAATCTTTGTATGGAGAGAGACATCTCTGCTCTTGAGAATCTTATCTAGGTCTTTCATAGCCATTCTGCCAAGAACAATGTGTCGTCTTATTTCTTGACTGCTTGTTGCTTCTTTATTGGTAGTTCATCCAAGTAGGTTGATTTCTTCTCCTTCAACGATGAACCTGTTGATTATGCCAGTTGTCATGATCTTTGTCTTCTTTACATTAAGGTGCAGGCCCATTTTGAGACTATGTTCTTTGATTGTGAGAAGCAGATGTTTCAGATCATATTCACTTTCAGCTAGTAATGTGGTATCATCAGCATAGCGAAGGTTGTTGATGAGTCTTCCACCAATCTTCACACCTCTGTTGTCTTCATACAATCCTGCTTCTCTGATGATCTGTTCAGCATATAAATTAAACAGGTAGAGTGAAAGTATGCAGCCTTGTCTTACACCTTTTGCTTATTTTAAACCATTCTGTTTCTCCATGTTCCATTTGAACTGTTGCTTCTTGATCAATGTACAGATTGTGCAAGAGTACGATCAGGTGTTCTGGTACACCCATGCTTCTTAATGTAGCCCAGAGTTTCTCATGGTTTACACAGTCAAAAGCTTTGCTATAGTCGATTAAGCACAAATAGATATCCTTTTGGTATTCTTTAGTCTTTTCAAGGATCCATCTCACATCCGCAATGATGTCTCTCGTTCCTCACCCTTTCCTGAACCCTGCTTGCACTTCAGGTAGTTCTTGTTCCAGGTATGGTTGTAGTCTCACTTGAATAATCTTCAGTAGAATCTTGCTGGCATGTGGGATCAGAGCGATTGTGGATAATTTCCACATTCAGTTGGATCACCTTTCTTTAGTATTGGTATAAACACAGATCTTTTCCAGTCAGTTGGCCATGATGTTGTCTTCCATTTTTCTTGGCAGAGCCTTGTAAGTACGGTAACAGCTGCATCAGATTGCTGTAATACTTCTATGGGAATGCTATCGATGCCTGGTGCTTTGTTCTTTGATAAGGCTTTCAATGCTGCTTTAACTTCTTCTTTCATCACCAATGCTTCCCGATCATAAGGTACAGATTGAAACGGCTGTTGGTCCACTTGATCTTTATCATATAAAAACTCTGTATATTCCTTCCACCTTTTCTTGATCTTCTCAGTATCATTCAACATAGAATCTTGAGCATCTTGTAACGTTCCAATTTGAGGCTGGAACTTTTTCTTTAACTCGTAGCTTTAGGAAAGCCGATCTTGTTCTTCCTCTAATAGTTTCTGCTTCTATTTCGTTGCATGCGTTGCATGGTGTTACATTTATAATAAAGAAGAAACTTGCAATGCAGTCAGCAAACGCTTAATATTGAAGAAAACCCCGTTGGTGCGTTGGTTTGAATTCAGAGGGAAAAACCACAGACGGTCTATATTATCTGAGCTCAAAGAAAGTAGCACTTTGTGTGTAATTGTGTTCTGTATTACTCTCTGCCTGTTTCTCACTGCTTGAGGGACCAGAGACCCAAAAAGCTGTGGTATTGTGGCCAGATCACAGGGTTTTCTTCATATATCTCTTCATCTACGAGGAATGCCTATCAACACAGCTATAATTCAAGTATATGCTCCAACAGCTGCAGAAGAGAATGAAATTGAAGAGTTCTATGAACAACTACAAGCTGAAATTGACAGAACCTGCAAACAGGATATCCTGATAGTCATGGGTGACTGGAACGCAAAAGTTGGCAACAGAAGAAGGCAAAGTAGTTGGAAAATATGGACTTGGCAACAGAAATGAAGCTGGAGAAAGACTGATAGAATTCTGCAAGACCAACGATCTATTCATCTCAAACACCACCTTCCATTAACACAAGCGGCGACTGTACACATGGACGTCACCCAATGGATTGTATAAAAATCAAATTGACTACATCTGTGGAAGTCAACGATGGAAAAGTTCTATAACATCAACAAAGACAAAACCTGGAGCTGACTGTGATACAGATCATCAACTACTAGTATGCAAACTCAAGCTAAAGTTGAAAAAGAGCAAACCACTCATGAATGCAGCAAAATATGACCTTGAGAATATACCACTGGAATTTAAAGACTGCCTGCAAAATCGATTTGCTGCTTTAGATACAAATGACAGCTCCAGAAGAGTTATGGAATGACATCAAGAAGGTTGTGTTGGAAGAAAGCGAGAAGTCTCTACAAAAAGTGAAAAAGCAAAAACGGCCAAAATGGATGACGGAAGAAACTGAAAATTGCCCAGAAACGCAGAGGAGAAAGAAAGACAATAACAGAACTCAACAGAGATTTCCAACCTGCAGCAAGACAGGACAAGGAAAAGTACTACAATGACGCACGCAAGGAAATAGAAGCAGAAACTATTAGAGGAAGAACAAGATCGGCTTTCCTAAAGCTACGAGAGTTAAAGAAAAAGTTCCAGCCTCGAATTGGAATGTTACAAGATGCTCAAGGTTCTATGTTGAATGATGCTGAGAAGATCAAGAAAAGGTGGAAGGAATATACAGAGTTTTTATATGATAAAGATCAAGTGGACCAACAGCCGTTTCAACCTTAACTCATAGGGGTATCCTTTTACCATTTTTATGGCTTTTCTATATATCTTTTCTAATTCCACTTTTTTTTAGATATAGCCACCAGAACTGCACCCAATATTCAAGGTGCAATCGCATCATGGTTCAAAGTGATACAAAGGCATTGCGCTATACTTGGTTTTATTCTCCATTCCTTTCCTTATGATCCTAGCATTCTGTTAGCTTTCTTGGCCACTGCTGCACACTGAGCAGACGATTTCAATGTTTTATCTATGATGACACTTAAATTATTTTCCTGGGTGGTGATTCCTAATGTGGAACCTTGCATCATGTAGCTATAGTTTGGGTGGTTCTTCCCTAAATGCTTCATTTTGAACTTATTTGCATTAATTTTAATCTATGATTTGGATACTCAATCTCCCAGATTTCTCATGGTCCTTTTCCGATTTCTTTCAATCCTTCTGTGATTTAACAACTTATTTTGTGATGACTACAAATTTCATCACCTCACCTGTTCCCTTTTTAAGTCACTTATAAATAAGATAAAAGGATTTCCAGTATGCCCAGTTATTCTGTCCCCAGCACTATGGATAGATCCCAGCTGCCAGGCAGAATGGGACAACTGCAATATTTTTTTCCATCCAGCATATCCTTCTTTTTCTCTTCTGCAGTTATCCTGGCTGGGTGGCCACACAAGCCCCTGCCCCCTCCTCCCCACCTTAGTTCCCTCCAATAACCTACATTTCCTATTTCTAAACATGACACTGTATAATCTCAAAATATAGCCAGCAACGTCTGGCCTCCTAGGTTCCCTGTGTAACCTGCTAGACAGACCCATTGATTGTTTGCATTTCTGCGAGGATTTGTTACTACAGGGCATGCAGCCTGCTGGATAGCTACTGGTTTGACGCTAACATTCAAATACAGTTTAACTAGTAGGGACTAAATGGTCAGAGTTGCAGTTGATGAGATGATGTATGGATAGGGTGAGCGGTATAGTTTTATATTTTTTTTTGGGGGGGGGGAGGGTGCGTTGGGCTGGCAGAGGTTTAGGCAGCTAAGATTTAAGTGCAACTGGGGAACCCTCAAACCTGTCCCCAGGTTTCCCCAGCCATTCAGGTCTTCAGAATATCCGCAATGAATATGCAGGAGGTAGATGCATGCAGTAGAGGCAATGTATGCAAATCTTTCCGTCCTACTGGTTGTCTGAACCTTCCTTGCAGCTCATACCTTTTATTACCTCCATCATTAATACTAGTCTTTCTACCGGTCACTTTCCTTCATCCTGGAAGTCGGCTATTGTTCGGCCCATTCTGAAACAACCCTCTCTTGATCCCTCTGTTCTATCTCACTGGTGTCCTGTTTCAAATCTCCCTTTTCTGGCTAAACTTTTGGAATGTTTTGTCTTTGATCAACTTAACTCTCATGTCGAATCTACTAACACTCTCCACCCTCGTCAAGCCGGCTTTCGTCACGGACATAGTACAGAAACGGTTCTTCTTGCACTCCTAAATGATTTGCATGTTGCTCACGACCACGGTAATATCACTCTTTTGGTTTCCCTCGACCTCTCTGCGGCTTTTGATTTGATTGACCACCGTACTCTTCTTTCTCGTTTATCTGATGTGGGGCTTCATGGTACGGTTTGGCAGTGGTTCTGTTCTTTCCTCACAGCTCGTTCTTTTTCTGTTCACTCTGATGGTCAGTCTTCTGCTTCTTTCCCTCTCACTTGCGGGGTACCGCAAGGTTCTGTTCTCTCCCCACTCCTGTTTAACATTTTTCTGGCTCCCCTGTCACTGGTGATTCAACAGTTCCCTGTGTCATTTTACATGTATGCTGACGATATCATCTTACTTTTTCATACTTCGCCTCTGACTCTGGGTATTACTCAGCTGAATCTTTGTCTCTCCCAGATCTCCTCCTGGTTATCCCATAATTTCTTGCACCTAAATCCATCTAAGTCCACAGCTATGTGGGTCTCACTGAGTGGTTCCTGCCCTTCTTTAGCTCCCTCGATTGACTCTATTCCTCTCCCTCTTGTGTCATCCTTCCGCTATCTTGGGGTAATTCTTGATTCCACGCTCTCCTTTCACCAGCACCTTACCTCCCTTATTCGCCGTTCCTTTGCTGCCTTGCGTCAGATCAGGGAAGTTCGTTCCCTTCTCCCCTCCTCTTCCTTAGTCACTCTTGTCCTAGCCTTAGTTATAAGTCGCTTAGACTATTGTAATGTTTTTCTTGCCAACCTCTCTAAATTTCAGCTGCTACGTCTCCAGCGCATCCAAAATGCCGCCGCTTGTCTTATCACATTCTCACACCGCTACGATCATATCACCCCTATTCTTTTCCACCTGCATTGGTTACCCCTCCGTTTTCGTTTTCAGTATAAGTTCATTATTCTGATTCATCGCGCCCTTCATACCAACACTCCCCTATATCTTGCAGACCGGATCTCGCTTCACACCCCCTACCGTCAGCTTCGTTCTCTCCACGCCAATTGCCTGTCCCTCCCTTCCCCGTCACAAGCACACCTCGAACAAACCCGTCATGCAGCTTTTTTCTTCTTAGGCCCAGTACTATGGAATGCATTACCACCGTTTCTCCGATTGGAACCTTCCTATTCTCAATTTAAAACACTACTCAAGACCCATCTTTTTCAGCAAGCCTTTCAACTTTCACCCGATAGTCCTCCCTGATGTTTTTTCAGTTGATATGAGTTGCTGTTTGTTTGTATATTTGTCCTGTCATGCATTTTGTTTACCCATAGTCTGTTTTGTCTTCCCCAATATGGGCCTATTATTCTTGCTGTAATTTTTATGTTTTTAGTAACCTTATGCTTTTAAAATATTGGCCCTTTTGTTTTGTTTTGTTATGTTCTGTCCATTTTATCTGTTATGCTTTTATACTTTTACTTTCCTATTTTGCTCTGGCGTTCTTTTTCCTTATTTGTGCATTGCCAACCTTTTATTGTACACCGCTTTATGTTTCGACGGAAAGCGGTTTATCAAATTTTAAATAAAGATAAAGATCTTTCATGAATATTCATAGTGGATATCCTGAAAACCTGACTGTGGAGCCCCCAGGCAGTTTTGGGAACCACCGATTTAATGCTAAAAAATGCAAGGTCACCATTTTTACTGCAAAAACCCAAGGGGGCATTACAGTATAGCGGGTGAAGTACTTCATTGCGCGAAAGAGAGGGACTTGGGGATGGTCATATCAAATAATCTTAAGGTAGCCAAACAGGTAGAAAAGGCAGCAACAAAAGCCAGAAAGATGCTTGGGTGCAAAGGAAGAGCAATGGCCAGCAGAAAAAGGAGGTGATCGTGCCTTTGTATAAGTCTCTAGTGAGACCTCATTTGGAATACTATGTATGATTCTGGAGACTGCACCCTCAAAAGGATACAAACTGAATGGAGTTGACACGGAGGGTAGTTACTAAAATGGTCAGTGGCCTTCATCATAATGCATATGGGAGAGACTTAAAATCTCTATATGGGTATTTGCATAGTGCTACAAGGCATACACGGCTCTGTATATTTATAGATGTAAGACGGTCCCTGCTCATCAGAGCTTACAAGCTAATCAAGACAAAGAACACCTCCCATCTAGACTATTGCAACCTCCCCCTTGCTGGTCTCCCTCTGAATCATCTCTCTCCCCTTCAATCTGTTCAAAACTCAGCTACGCGGCTAATCTTCCGCCAGCCAAGATATGCTCGTATAAGCCCTCTTCTCAGGTCACTTCATTGGCTCCCCTTCCATATCCAGTTCAAACTTCTCCTGACATGTAAATACATCCATTCTGCTACTCCTCACCTGGTGAACTCCGCTCTTCTGGTGGATTGCTTCTCTCTGTACCCTTTTTTTCTCACTGCTAATTCAGGACTTAAATCCTTTTGCCTTGCTGCTCCTTGTGCCTGAAACAAACTACCTGAGTTTGTACGTCAGGCCTCATCTCTGCCCCTTTTCAAATTCATGCTAAAAGCTCACCTCTTTGAGGCTGCTTCTGGATTCTGATCCGCTTAGTGTTCTGTGTCTCCTTGCTTTTCCGTTGTTGTATCCTTGTTCTCAGCTGTTGTATTGTCTGCCTTGACTAGATTGTAAGCTCTGATTAGCAGCGACTGTCTTTTATATGAATCTGCAGCTCTGCATATGCCTTGTGCTATATAAATGATCAGTAGTAGCGAGGGGCATTGGGATCCAAAAGCAGCCTTGAAGAGGTGTGTTTAGCCTGGTTTTGAATAGCATGAGAAGGAGCCTGATGTATTGACTCAGGTAGTTTGTTCCAAGCATATGGAGCAGTAAGGTAGAAAGAATGAAGCTCGCTCTGAGGAGAAGGTTACCAGTGGTGTGCCACAGGGATCTGTCCTTGATCTGATTCTTTTTAACATCTTTGGTGATATTACGGAAGGGCTGTTGGGTAAGGTTTGCCTTTTTGCGGATGATACCAATACCTGCAATAGAGTAGACACCCAGGAAGGTGTAGATAACATGAGGAGGGATCTCGCTAAGCTTGAAGAATGGTCTAGAACAGCGATGGCGAACCTATGGCACGCGTGCCAGCTGTGGCACGCGAAGGCCTTGCAGCTGGCACGCGGGAAGGTCCGCAATCGAAAAAAAAAAAAAAACAACCCTGTCTGCTGCCGTTGTCGGGGCCGCCGCGGCAGAATCGAGCGTGCCGCGGGGCCCCCCTGTACCCGGCAGATCCTGCCCTCCCCGTAGCAGCTCTCTCTTTGGAGCTGCAGTCAGACGCGCCGGCTTGCAGAGCGCGAAGGGGAGAGTTTCCCTTTCGCGACTCTGTTAAGCCCGCGGGGGCTGATGGGAACTTCCCATCAGCCCCCGCGGGCTTAACAGAGCAGCGAGGGAACTCTTCCCTCGCGCTCTGCAAGCCGGCGCGTCTGACTGCAGCTCCAAAGAGAGAGCTGCTACGGGGAGGGCAGGATCTGCCGGGTACAGGGGGGCCCCGCGGCACGCTCGATTCTGCCGCGGCGGCCCCGACAACGGCAGCAGACAGGTTTTTTTTTTTTTTTTTAATTTTCCCGGGGGGGGGGGGGGGGGGGGGTTAGGAGTGGTGATGGGCTGGGCTGGGCTGGGGGGGGGTTAGGAGTGGTGATGGGCTGGAGGGGGGGTTAGGAGTGGTGATGGGGTGGGGTGGGGGGGTTAGGAGTGGTGATGGGCACTGGGCTGGGGGGGGGTTAGGAGTGGTGATGGGCTGGAGGGGGGGTTAGGAGGGGTGATGGGTGGGGGTGGGGGGGGTGAGGAGGGGTGATGGGCGCTGGGCTGGGGGGGGGAGGAGTGGGGATGGGCGAAGGGCTGGGGGGGGGTAGGAGTAGTGATGGGCTGGGCTGGGCTGGGGGGGGTTAGGAGTAGTGATGGGCTGGGCTGGGGGGTGTTAGGAGTGGTGATGGACACTGGGCTGGCTGGGGGGGTTAGGAGTGGTGATGGGCACTGGGCTGGCTGGGGGGGTTAGGAGTGGTGATGGGCACTGGGCTGGGGGGGTTAGGAGTGGTGATGGGCACTGGGCTGGGGGGGTTAGGAGTGGTGATGGACACTGGGCTGGCTGGGGGGGGTTAGGAGTGGTGATTGGCACTGGGCTGGCTGGGGGGGATAGGAGTGGTGATGGGGGCTGGGGTGGATAGGAGTGGTGCTGGGCGCTGGGGGGGCTTAAACTAAAAATTGAGTGATGGGGGCTTAGGACTGGGAGTGGGCTGATGGGGAGGTTAGGACTGGAAATGGGCTGGTGGGATTAGGACTGGGAGTGGGCTATGGGGGGCTAGGACTGGTAATGGGTTGGGGGGTTGCTAGGACTGGAAATGGGCTGAGTGGGAAGGGGGCTTGAACTGCAAATAGCTGTTGGGGATGGGGCTTGGAATGGAAATGGGCTGAGGGGAAGTGGGGGGCTTGAACTGCAAATAGCTGATGGGGATGGGGCTTGGAATGGAAATGGGCTGAGGGGAAGTGGGGGGCTTGAAGAAGGGAATGGATGCTGGGTGAGACTGGAACTAGAAGGGAGCTGATGTTGGGGGAGGATTAGAATGGGATGGGGCTGGGAGAGTAAAATGGAGAGGGGAAAAATATTTTGTGTAGGAGGGATGAAAAATCTACAATTGGCCAGGTATTGGGAGAGTAATTGGGGATTGAGGATGGAGGGGTTAAAATTTGTGTGGATGAAATAGGAATGAGGAAAGAGCAAAAGGAGAAAGATTAGTATGTTAAAGCAGATGTAGAGAGAGAGAGAATGGAAAAAAAACTAGAAGAGAGAAGAAAGGACAAATGGACAGCAGACGATGGAGAGTTAGCAGAAAACATGAAGAAACCAGAAGAAAATGGCTGGACCAATTGCAACTGAAAAAAAATGCACAAAAGGTAGAAAGATATCTCTTTATTTTGAATTTATTAACTGGAATATGTCAGCTCTGGGAAATGTGCATCATTAACATCTGCGCTTTGTTTGGTACAAGAGGAAATTCCTATTTGACGTTGCCAGTATTCACTGAAATGTATTGGTTTAATATTTGCAGTGTTGCCTTTTGATAGGTAGGGTATGGTGCTTTGTGAGTCCTGGTAATGCTGTCAGGATACGGCGGGTTTGCTATGGGTTCTAAATGGGCAGCGTTTGTAGTAGTTCCTAATGTGCCTGGCGGTTGGCACTGGATTATAGTAATGTAGAAATCTTTTAGTCTTTCTTTATCCATACACTCATTAAGAGACATGTTTACTAAAAGTTAGTGTATGGTAACATTATGCAAATATTTATGCAAATAAGACCACTTA
The DNA here is from genome assembly GCA_033557465.1 of Ichthyophis bannanicus. Lineage (NCBI taxonomy): Eukaryota > Metazoa > Chordata > Amphibia > Gymnophiona > Ichthyophiidae > Ichthyophis > Ichthyophis bannanicus. The sequence goes on from CM066045.1 coordinate 199,000,888, forward strand.
TGCAAATGACGTGCTGGCACTTTGAGGAAATTCTTTGGTTTTGTGCGGCAGTTTGGGCACTCGGGCTCAAAAAGGTTAGCCATCACTGGTCTAGAATTTGGCAGCTGAAATTTAATGTTAAAAAAAATGCAAGGACATGCATTTGGGCTGCAGTAATCCAAGGGAGCAATATAGTATAGGGGGTGAAGTACAATTTATTTATTTAACAAACTTTTATATACCGCGACCTTTTATATACTGCGACATCTGTCCACAAAAGAAGAGGCATGATTGTGTCTGATCTTAAAGTAGCTAAACAGGTAGAGAAGGCAACTGTGAAAGCTAGAAGAATGCTTGGGTGCATAGGAAGAGGAATGGATAGCAGAAGAAAGGAGGTAATAGTGCCTCTGCATAAGTCTTTGGTGCGACCTCATTTGGAGTATAGTGTGCAATTAAGGAGACCGCACCTCCAAAAGGATATAAACAGGATGCAGTCAGTACAGAGGGTAGCTACTAAAATGGTTAGTGGTCTAGATTATAAAGCATATGAGGACAGACTTAAGGATCTTAATATGTACCCCTTAGAGGAAAGGCAGGATAGAGGTGATATGATTGAAATGTTTAAATACTTTTGTGGCATAAATGCACAGGGGGAGAGCCTCTTTCGATTGAAGGCAAGCTCTGCTACGAGAGGACATAGAATGAGAGTGAAAGGGGATAGACTTAGGAGTGATATGCGGAAATATTTCTTTATGGAAAGTGGTGGATCCGTGGAATAGTCTCCCAGTGGAGGTGGTAGAGATGAGGACAGTATCTGAATTCAATAAAGCATGGGACAAACACAGAGGATCTCTAAAGGAAAAAAGGGGACTATTGTAGTGGTTGATACAAAAGGGCAGACTAGATAGGCCATGTGGTCTTTTTCTGCCATCATGCTTCTATGAATTGGCAGTGGCAGAGAAGGGCACAGATAAAAGGGATCTGCCGGAGGGGGTGTAGGGTATAAAAAGAGGAAAAGTAGTGAGGTGCCCTGGAATGAATGCACTTTGTAGGTCAGAAGTTGAACTGGAAATGGAGCCAGTGAAGTGATTTGAGAAGAAGGGTTACATGAGTATGATAACACTGGTGGAAGATAAGCTGTGCAGTTGAGTTTTGAACAAATTGAAGGGGAGAAAGATGATTGAGGGAAACCAGCACGGAACCGGTTACAGTAGTCAAGACAGGAGGTGACTGGAGTGGATAAGGGTCTTCAGTAGTATGTTCGGAAAGGAAGGGTTGAATTTTACTGATGTTAGAGAGAAATGACGATAAGTTTTTTAATTATCTGTTGGATGAGTGCAGAGGAAGAGAGTCAAAGATGACCCCAAGGTTGAGTCTGTATGTCAGGCTTCACCTCTGCCCCTTTTCAAATCCATGTTAAAAACTCACCTCTTTGAGGCTGCTTTTGGATCTTGTTCCCAATTCTCCTGGGTGTCTCCTTACCTTTCCCTTGTTGTAACCCTTGTTTTCAGCTATTGTCTGTCTTGATTTAGATTATAAATTCTGATGAGCAGGGATTGTCTCTTTAATATGTATCTGTGCAGCACTGCATATACCTTGTAGCGCTATATAAATGATTAGTAGTAGTAGTGAGCTGATGAAACAGGGAAGAGTATTGTTAGCCACTATCAATGGCGTACCAAGGGTGGTGCGGTGAGTACAACCTACCTCAGATGCCAGTCGAGAGATGTGTGCACTCCTGATGGTCCCATGGAGGCAGCGTGGCAAAGTTACGCTTAAGCTGGTTTGTCTTGGTGCTTCACGTTCCAGGGGCTGGTTGATTTTCTCTTGGCCAATGTTATGTGAATCGCAAGATTTTGGCTGGGAGAGAAGAGCAACCAGTCCCTGGAGCGTGAGGTACTGCAGCAAATCAGCTGGTCAAGGTTTGAGGGGAGTGCATTGTGGCAGCAGCAGTGCTGCAGTGCACCCTTCTCAGTCCCTTCTGGATCCACTGCCATCTACACTCTACCGAGACAGCTCTTGCCAAAATAGCCATTGACTTGTTCCTCGCCAAATCCAAGGGCTTTTACTCGATCCTCATCCTCCTTGACATTTCTGCTGCTTTTGACACTTGATCACCAGCTTCTCCTGAGATTCTGCCTTCACTTGGATTTAGGGGGTCTATCCTGGTTTTCTTCCTATCTCTCCCATTGCACTTTTAGTGTATGTTCTGGTGGATACTTCTCTACTTCTATCCCGCTTTCAGTTGGTATACCCCAGGGCTGCCTTGGGATCTCTCCTTTTCTCTCTCTTCACAGTCCCTTGATGCACTCATCTCCTGCCATGGTTGCTGGTACTATCTCTACACTGACAAATCTCAGATCTACCTCTCTGCTCCTGAAATCTCTAGGTATCCAGGCCCAAATCTCTGCCTGCTTATTTGACATTAGTGCCTGGATGTTTCACCACCATCTGAAATTGAACATGGCCAAAACTGAGCTTGCTTTTTCCTCCCCTAAGCCCACCTCCCCCCTTCTCCTTTATTTCTGTGGATAATGCTCCTCCCTGTTTCTTCAGCTTGCAACCATAGTGTCAACTTTGACTCCTCCCTCTCCTTCCCCACATACATCCAACAGATAGCTAAAACCTGTCGCTTTTTTCTATCTAACATTGGCAAAATTTGTCCCTTCCTCTCTCAACTATTAAAACTGTTCAAAACTCAGCTGCACAGAGCTTCCGGTGACGTCGGCAAGCTCGATGGACGCTGCTTGAAGGAGCTCCATCCTGAGCCCACCAAATATGCAATTTAAAGTGAGCCCACAGTGCTGATTAGGTCTGAGACCTGCCTGCTGGGAACAATAAATGTCTGTGTGCAAAAACTTGGAGGCTTTCAAGTTGGCTTATGACTGGCAGGAGCCGAAAAGAGGAGGGGGTGCAGAAAGCACAAATTGCCAGGCCCTCGCAAGTGAGTTGGAGGGAGAGGGGCCTGCCTAGAAATGGAGCATGATGACCTGAAGGGTTGGTTATAGGACTTCTGCTGGGAAATGTGCACCAGTTTCAAGATGCTCAAGGTGGATTTGACTGCAACACTGGCCACCTTGCAACAAAATATTGGAGCTCTGGGCAGTCGCATGGTTGAGGTTGAAGACCACGTGGAGTGTCATGCAAGTGGTCTGCCAGAACTGGAAGGTGGCTGGAGACCTTCAAGCAGGATCAGATGCAACGTAAAACAGAGGACTGTGCTTGGTGCTGCAGTCTGTGGGTACAGGTCCTTAAGGAAAGCGTGGAATACAAAAATTGCACTAGTGGTCCTTCATCAGAGACTTTTGGCAAAACTAGAGTCATGGGATAGGAGGCAGTGTACTATTGTGGATCAAGAACTGGTTAAAAGATAGAAAGCAGAGGGTGGGCATAAATGGCCAATTTTCTCAAAGGAGAAAGGTGAATAGTGGTGTACCCCAGGGATCTGTGCTGGGTCCGCTGCTTTTTAACATATTCATAAATGACCTGGAAAAGGGAATAACGAATGAGGTTATCAAATTTGCAGATGACACAAAACTATTTAAAGTTGTTAAAACCCAAGAGGATTGTGGAAAATTGCAAGAGGCTCTTGATAAATTGGAAGACTGGGCATCCAAATGGCAGATGAAATTTAATATGGACAAGTGCAAAGTTATGCACCTAGGGAAGAACAACCCAAACTATGGTTACACGATGCAAGGACCCACATTAGGAACCACCACCAAGGAAAAAGATTTAGGCGTCATCGTAGATAACATGTTAAAACCCTCTGCCCAGTGTGCAGTGGCGGCCAAGAGAGCAAATAGAATGCTAGGTATCATAAGGAAAGGGATGGAGAATAAAACAAAGGATATTATAATGTCTCTGTATCATTCCATGGTGTGACCACACCTTGAATATTGTGTGTAATTCTGGTCGCCATATCTTAAAAAGGTTGTAGCGTTATTAGAAAAGGTACAGAGAAGAGCCACCAAAATGGTAAAGGGGATGGAAGGACACCCCTATGAAAGGCTAAAAAGGTTAGGGCTCTTTAACTTAGAAAAGAGACGGCTGAGGTCGAGATATGATAGAAGTCTATAAATTAATGAACGGAGTGGAACGGGTAAACGTAGATCGATTGTTTTACGTTATCAGAATATAGAAAGACTAGGTGACATGCAATGAAGCCAAATCAAGACAAATAGGAGAAAATATTTTTTCACTCAATGTGTAATCAGACTCTGGAATTTGTTACCGGAGGATGTTGTAAAAGCTGTTAGTGTAGCTGGGTTTAAAAAAGGTTTGGACAAGTTCCTGGAGGAAAGGTCCATAAACCATTATTAAAAAGGGACCCAGGATATCACTGCTTGACCCAATACAATCATTGTGGAACCTGTGTCTTTCGGGGAAACTGCTAGGTACTTATGACCTAGATTGGCCACTGTTGGAAACAGGATACTGGGCTCGATAGGGATTGAGAGAGCACATTGGAATCTGGGCCCCCCCCACCACCAGGCCAATTGCCCCGTGATATTGTTGTCTGCCTGAGCTGCTATCCGCACAAGGAAAGGATGCTGAACATCATGAGGAAGTTCGGGCAAATTGCATGGGAGAACAGCAAGCTTAAGCTCTTCAATGATTTATCTAAGGGGACCCTGGCACAGCGCAGAACCCTGTGGACTGTGACTGAGTACATGAGAAAAGAGGGCCTGTGTTATAGGTGGGGGGGGGGGGGTTCCTTTGGTACCCTTATTACAGTGAAGGGGGGGTCTCCAGGAGAGCACGAGGTGAGAAAGAGGCATGGCAGATACTGGGAGAGATGGGCTGTACTGGGCTCCCACCAATCTAGAGAATGCAAAGAGGAACTCTCAGTTCTAGCCGCAACACGGACACAATGGCAGTGAGTGGCTGCGAAAGGGAAGAGACTTAAGTGGCTATTAGCTGAGCAGTTCGGGGGGGGGGGGGGGAGGAAACAGCTGCAATTTGGGACATGAGGGAAATGCTATGACATTGAAAGAGGTGGAGTTCCAGTGCTTAATCTGGATTGATCATTGCATGGCACAGAGGTGACATAAGTTTCAGGGGGGAAAGTGGGGGCATGGTGATGCTATGAATGGGGGAAGTGGAGGGAAGGGGTGAGTGGAATGGCTGGGGGTGGGGGGGGGGGCAGAGCGTGTGATGGGTACAGTAGGGTAGGGGGCAGTGTACCTTGGGAGGGATAGGGGGGCACTGTGGAGTACGGGTAATGGTGGGGCAGAGATTGCTGAGTTTGACTGGAAGGGTGGCCCAGAGATGTTGGGTGGAAAAGGGTGGGATATGGGGGGGGGGAGGATATGACCTAAAGCTGTGTGTTTGTACATTGAATGTTAAAGGGTTGAAGTCTCCCACAAAATGCCACTTGCTGTATAATGAAGTGAAGAAGGGTCGATGGGATGTTGTCCTGGTCCACGAAATTTACTTTTAGAGCTAAAGATGAATGGCGGCTGAAGAGCCGGCTCTATCCTGACAATTCTTTTCTGCAGTTAAGGGAGGGAGGAAAAAGGGGGGAGGGTTGGTATTAATTAGACAAGAGTGTGGGTTGCAGATACAAAATTCTTTTAAGGATCAGGAGGGGAGAAGGATAGGGGTGAGGGGGTAGCTTGGAGGGGAGGAGGTGACAATTGTGTTGGTGTATGGCCCTAATGGGGGGCAGGTGGAATCTTAGAAAGATTTGGCAATAAAGCACCATCTCTTTCTGCTACATTTTGCTCAATCAGCTACCCCGCCCCAGAGAAATCTCCCCCCATCCCCCACAAACACCTCACTCATAACATAACACTCATGCTTTACGCAATCACACTCATGCCCGTAAACACTTCACGTCTATTCACACCATGTAATATTTATTACTCCATGTCAACCTGTATATACTTACCATGTATTCTCTATCTATTCTGACCAAACTCAGCGTGTATATAGTTACTCTGTATTTGTATCGTTTAAAGATATCGCAACATGTAAATAGTTACCCTGTATGGTCCAAGTTCTAACTCTTGTTATAATGTAAACTCAAACAGTCTTGACTGCACTGAGCTCTCGTTGTTGAATGTAAACCGCACTGATAACAAATAGCGCGGTATATAAGAATTGTTAAATAAATAAAATAGAGTTCAGAGGATTGTTAGAAGAAAGGGCACAGGGGTACTTAGTTGTAGGGGTTGAATTTTAACATAGTAATGCAGCAAGACCTTGACTGAAAATTCCAGGGTAGGGAGGGGAGGGGGAGTGATCAGATGATGCTGAAACAAGTTTTGAAGTGTTTTCAACTCGTAGATGCTTGGAGAGAAATACACCCAGGAGAATGGACATATTCTTTTTACTCTGCCCCACATTATAACTTTAGTCATGATGATATGATTATGGTGGATAAGCTGTGGTTGATGTGATTGCAGAAGGCGGAGATAGGCCCCATAACGTGGTTAGACCATGGCCCAGTATGGCTAGAGCTTGGTGGGAGGGAAGCGGTTGGGGGGGGGGGGGAGGGTGGAATTAAATTTTGGAGACCGAATGAAAGCTTGCTGAAGAAGTGGAAGGTAGTGGAGGATGTGTGGCACACCATAAGGGAATGATATGGGCGAGGTATACACATTCACTTTATGGGAAGGACTTAAAGCTGTATTAAGGTTGCGCTTTATCATGTGGGGGGGGGGGGGGTCACGGCTTAAAAAGCTGCGAATGCAGCAGGAGGAAGAGCTTACTAAAGCAATAGTGGAATATCACTGCATGGGGGGCCAAGTGGGTGTGGAAACAGGTGGGGCAGTTGAGGTGTGTTACAAGGATTAAAGTTGGCATGGATAGCGTTTGCGCTGCAGAGGGTTAAGCAAATCTACTATGAATTTGGGGATAGGGCAGGACGGCTACTGGCCAGAAAGCTGAAGAAACAGCAGACTCTGGTGGCTCAGATTAGGGGTCCTTAAGAGCAGACTAGATTGGCCATGTGGTCTTTTTCTGCCGTCATGTTTCTTTATGGGAAGTTGAGATAGAGGAAGGGGAGATCCGAAATCCTTTTGGGGAATTTTACAAAGAACTCCTCTATTAGGGTCAAGCCCACTCTTGACCCTGCCATTCCTGCCAACTGGCGGCCAGTCACCAACCTCCCATTTCTTTCGAAAATCCTCGAAGCTTGTTTTCTCACAATTTGCCACCCACCTTGACTCTACCTTTTCACTCCACCCACGCCAATCAGGTTTTCGAGCCGGCCACAGCACTGAGACTGCTCTCGGAACTTCACCGTGCTCATGACCGTGGTGATCTTTCTCTTGCTGTTTCTCTGGATCTTTCCTCTGCTTTCGATGTTGTTGATCACGCACCCTCCTCGCCCATCTGTCTGATTTTGGCATTCGTGGCACAGTTCTACAGTGGTTTCAGCAAGGTTACTTACCTGTAACGGGGGTTCTTCGTGGACAGCAGGATGAGTCAGCCACACATGGTGACGTCCTCCAGGCGGTACCAGGTTCGGAAGTGTTTCTCAAATTTCTCTGCTAGCCCACCTCCCGTTTCCGCCCCCTAGCCTGGCCAGTTCTTTTTCCAAGCTTGACAACAAGGCAGGGAGCGGACGATCAGGCGGACCTCCTCCAGGGGAGGTGGGAGGGAGCGTGTGGCTGACTCATCCTGCTGTCCACGGAGAACCCCCGTTACAGGTAAGTAACCTTGCTTTCTCCATGGACCGCAGGATTTCGTCATCCACACATGGTGACTCCCTAGCTGCGCGCAGCGCGCTGAGGTGGAGGGAGGCATGAATCAAGACTACGACAGGGAGGTAGCTGTTTTCTGAAAACCGTGTCAAGAACATTACATGACAATGTGCGGAACTGTGCATAAGTGGCATCAACACAACAGTGCAATCGGCAACAAGAACTGTGTAATCAACACAATAGTGCAAATCAACAACAACAGTGCAAACAACACAAGAACAGTGCAATAGGTGCAACAAGTGCAATTAGTGAGGGATCAGAACAGAGCAAGAGTTCATCATAACGTGCAATGCAGTGAAGGGCAGTGTCACATGGTTTAGCGTGCGCATAAGCTGTCTCAGTCCAGGGATGTGCCCTTGGGTCAGCCATCACGGTGCAGCCGACGGGGTCCGTAAGGCGGTGGCCAGGACCGCGCTGCCAAACGCCGAGTCCTCCTTGGAGCGGAGGTCAAGGCAGTAGTGTTTCTGGAACGTGTGTGGAGATGACCACGTGGCGGCTTTACAAATGTCGGGCAGGGGAACAGCCCGCAGGTTGGCCAGAGATGTGGCCATTGCCCGTAGGCGATGAGGACCTATTCTGCTCTGAGGCTGACTCCCTTGCTGGTCGAGGCAGAAGGCTACGCAGGAGGCCACCCAATGGGAAAGAGTCCGTTTCGTGACCGGAAAACCGGGTCTGAGAGGGTCGTAGGACACAAACAGTTGATCGCCTTTGCGGGCGGATAGAGTCCTGTCCAGGTAGATCCGGAGTGCCCGCAGACAGTCCAGAGTGTGTAGACGTCGCTCCTCCTCCAAATGGTGAGGTTCCGGGAGGAAGGAGGGAAGCTCAATAGATTGGTTGACATGGAAGGCCGAAGGCACCTTGGGTACAAATCTGGGGTTCGTATGTAGGGAAGCTCTGTCTTGGTGCAGCTGCGTGTAGGGCGGATGCGCAACTAGGGCCTGGAGCTCGCTGATTCTCCTGGCAGAAGTGATGGCCACCAGGAATATGGTCTTCCAGGAGACGTATTTCATATCCGCGGTGAGCAGGGGTTCAAATGGGGCCAGGGTGAGGCTGTGTAGGACTACCCCTAGGTCCCAGGGGGGAACCGGAGCCCTAACCGGGGGCCGTAGGTTCGTTAGGCCTTTCATGAATCGAGTTGTCAGGGGTAGCGCTGCTATGGAGTCGGCGCCCTCGATAGGGGCGTGTAGAGCCGCAATAGCAGAGAGATTTACTCGGCTGGATTGGGTCTTGAGGCCAAGGTCCGAGAGGGAGCTGAGGTATTGCAAGATTTGTGCGACCGGACAGGAAACGGGATCAAGCCCTCTAGTGGCGCACCAGAGGCTGAATCTCTTCCATTTGAGGCCGTACGATTTTCGGGTTGAAGGTCTCCTGGCTGCGAGGACCACGTCTTGCACATCTGCGGGAAGTTCAAGGGGGGCCAGGTTCACCCGCTCAATATCCAGGCAGTTAGCGACAGGGTCTTGAGATCGGGGTGTCTCGTTAACCCTGAGTTCTGTGTTAGGAGGTCCGGGCGCAGGGGCAGGTGCCACGGGGCATCTTGCGCTAGGCGTTTCAGGAGAGCGAACCACATTTGTCGTGGCCAGTGGGGGACTACCAGAATGGCTCGTGCTTTGTCCCGAACGATGCGTTGCAAGACCGCTGGAATGAGGGGGGTCGGGGGGAGGCGTACACCAGAGACCACTCCCCCCAGCACGTGTCGAATGCATCCCCCGCCAGCCTCTTGCTCGACGGGTGTCTGGAGCAGAATTGGGGGCATTTGGAGTTCTCCTCGGTGGCAAAGAGGTCGACTTCTGGGGCTCCCCACCTCTGGAAGAGGTCTGAGGCAACCCTTGGGAGGAGAGACCATTTGTGGGGTTGCAATTGCCTGCTCAGCTTGTCCGCTAGGCTGTTCATGTTCCCGGGAATGTATGATGCGCGAATCCAGCACTCGTTCTCCAGGGCTATTGACCAGATTGCCAGCGCCTCCTTGCAAAGGGATCGGGAGGCCGTACCCCCTTGTTTGTTGAGGTAGAACATGGCAACTTGGTTGTCTGTTTGAATTAGGATGGAAGTCGCCCGAAGATGTGGCAGGAACGCTTTGAGAGCGTATTTGACGGCTCTCAGCTCCAGGAGGTTGATGTGAAGCTGCCGTTCGTTCTGAGACCATGCTGCTTGAGTGCTGAATTCCTGGAAGTGGGCGCCCCAGCCGGCGCAGGAGGCGTCCGTGGTGAGGGTAGTCTGGTGCTGTGGCGGGTGTAGGGGTTTCCCCGCGGAGAGATTCGCTGGCATGGTCCACCAGCGGAGCTGAGCCCTGATGGAGCTGGTCATCGGGATTCTGGAGGTCAGCGGCTGGGAGTGCTGATTCCAGTGTGTCCGGAGGTGCCATTGGAGTGGACGCATACGCATTTGCGCTACTGAGATGACTGCCGTCGTGGCTGCCATGTGTCCCAGCAGGCGTAAAAGTGACCGAGCCGAGAGACTCTGCTGTTGCTGCCCTGGAGGCAAGCGTGATGATGGCTAGTAGTCTGGGCTTGCGGTAGGTAGGCTCTCAGGGACTGCGTGTCTATGAGGGCTCCGATAAACTCCAAACGCTGAGATGGGAGGAGTTGTGATTTCTTGTAGTTGATGACGAAGCCCAAGGTGGAGATCAGGGTGGTGGTGACGTGCAGGGACGTTAGTAACTCGGGGGCTGAGGGTGCCGAGACTAGCCAGTCGTCGAGGTACGGAAGCACAGCAATGTTCTGCCTGCGTAGGTGAGCCGCTGCGACCGCCACACACTTCGTGAAGACCCGAGGGGCCGGTGAAAGGCCAAAGGGAAGCACCCGGTACTGGTAGTGTTGTCCCAGCACGTGAAATCTGCGCACAGAAAATACCTCAATGTGAATGCTGACATGCATGTACGCCTCCTGTAGATCCAAGGTTGCGAGCCAGTCTTCCGCCTGGATCAGGGGAAGGATGGAGTTGAGGGAGTACATCCTGAACTTCTCCTTCACAATGAACCTGTTCAACTTGCGTATGTCCAAGATGGGGCGAACCCCCCCCCCCCGACTTCTTCGGGATGAGGAAATAAAACCCCGAATTGATCTGTGACTGAGGAACCAGTTCGATTGCTTTGGAGGACAGGAGGTGTATCAGCTCCAGAGCCATGGTACGCTGCAGGTGGGGGGTGTGTTGCTGGTGGGCCTGTGGCGCTGGAAGGGAGGCGTAGAGAATCTGATGCGGTATCCCTTGCGAATGATTCGTAGTACCCAGGAGTCGTAGGTGACCTTCTCCCATTCCGGGAGGAAGGAGGACAGACGCCCCCCAATCTGGGAGGGGGGTGGTCCACGGCCGTCAAAAGGACGGGCCACTCTTGGTGGGTTGAGAGTTGGTGTTTTTCTTCTGTTTGCGGTCCCTCTGGAAGTGGCGCTGCTGTGAGGGTCCTTGGTAGGAGTTGGACTTGTACCTGGGGCCTTGCCACTTCTTGCTGGATGAGTACCTCCTGTCGAAGTTGTAGAGGGATTTCTGCTGATAGTTTGATTTTTGGGGGTTGCCGTAGTGGTCAAACCCTTCTTCCGCTAGGGTCTGCAGGGTGTTACAGTAAACACCATGAAAGAAGACTGTATCGGCCACCTTGTCCCCGAAGAGGGATTCGCCTGAGCAGGGGGCGTCCGCGATCTTGTCAGGCCGGAGGCTCGCAGCCATGCCCATCTCTTGGCCGATAGCTGTGCCTGCTGTACGTGTGGCCGTGTCGAAGGCGTCGAATGCCGTGCTAGCCAGGTGCTTGTTACACTCGATTAGGTCATTCAGCGCGGTAGAAAAAGAGGCGAGAGACTCCTTAGGGAGGGAGGAAGCTGCATTCTTGATGTTGGAGACAGGAGTTCTGAAACAGGATTTGTTGAAACTGATGGGCAGCAATCCGTACCCCGAGCATGGCTCCTTGAAATACCTTCTTGCCAATGTCGTCGAGCAACTTGTTGTCCCGCCCGGTGTGAATCCTTTTTGAGAGCGGAAGAGACCACTATGGAGTGGTGAGGTAGTTGTGCTTTATCAAACCCCGGCGTAGGTTGAAGAAGGTATTTGGAGTCTAGTCTCCTTGAGGTGGTGCGCCCTGAAGCCGGCATCTGCCAAAGTCTGGAGTGACTCTCCTTCAGCTTGCGGTGTAGAGGTAGGGCCAGAGGGGTTTTAGGGGCTGCGAGAAACTTAAGTACCTCTGGCTCAGCCTCCTCTGTAGTGCTGTTTGGGATTAGGCCCAGGGAGGAGGACAATTTGTTGATAAATTTGGGGTAAGTAAGGTCCTCCGGGGGGGGGGGGGTGGCGGTCCTTCCTTCTCCGGGGAGAGCCTCGTCTCTGAGGCAGAGCGGTCCATGTTGGCAGATCCCACCACCCCTGCCTCTGGCTCCTGGTCCTCAGCGGAGCTGTCCGGGGAGGAGATGGCAGCGGGCAGTTCAGGCAGCAGCTGGTTACACACAGCAGGTGTGGGAAGAGGAGGAGGGGCTGCCGGGCATGAAGAAGCTGATGCAGCCGTAGGATGGGGGGCTGTCTGCTGGACGAGCTGAGTTAGCAGGTTAAGAATAGCTGCATTGGAGGAAGAGGAGGATGAGCTTCAGTGGGAGCGGGACCGGTGCCTGGAGGAACGTCTCCTAGAAGCTTTGTGCCTCCTCCGGGGCTGAGAGCAGTCACTGGAGTCAGAGCTACAGGAGCGGTCTCTGCCATGTTTATTCCCTTTACGGGGACGTGAGCCGGCATCGGAGGAGCGCTTCTTATCCTGCCCTCTTTGGCTGGCTTGGAAGTGCTGCGGTTCCCCCCCCCCCCCCCCGTGATTCCGGGGCTGCTCCGATCCTCATGAGTCAAAGGGTGAAGAATAGCCGGGTCCAGCGTCGCGCTGAGATGACGTTGCAGAGAAGGAAGAGCAGGGATAGGCAGCGAGGAGACTGACGTCACACAGGGGGAGGAGCCAGCGGCGACGGCAGGAACTTCGGAGAGGAAGAAGGAAGGCGTGCACTCACCCACGGCGCCATGATCATTCCTTGTAGTCACCACATGGCCGGGGGCCGCAGGGAATCCTCCGAATTGCAGGATGCAGCTGGGGCCAGGGACAGGCAGCGCTGCGGATCCTGTCGTGGGGCCGGGGATGGAGGCCCGGAGGGGCACATCCTGGGCCTTAGAGGTTGCAGCGTTTTGAAGCAGGAGTTTGCTGCAGGCCAGAAGGTTCGCCGAGCTGGCAGAGGGCACACAAGTCCGAGTTAGAGGAGCGCAGTTTTTTACCGCATGGGCATCTCTTCGATCCCGATTTGGGCATCGCTCGGTGAGTATCCGAATGTTGATAAGTTGATAAGTTACAGAGAAGAGGCAGATACGACTTGCGGGCAAGGCGGAAGAACAGGAACTGGCCAGGCTAGGGGGCGGAAACGGGAGGTGGGCTAGCAGAGAAATTTGAGAAGCACTTCCGAACCTGGTACCGCCCGGAGGACGTCACCATGTGTGGCTGACGAAATCCTGCGGTCCATGGAGAAGATCCTTTCTCTCCTCTCGTTCCTTCGCTGTCCACTCAGGTCCCTCTGTTTCACCCTCGTTCCCTTTACTCTGTGGTGTCCCTCAGGGCTCTATTCTTACCCCCCTACTCTTTAATGTCTTTCTCGTCCCCCTTGCCCTGCTTATTCAACAAGCTGGAATTTCTGCCTACATCTATGCTGACGACATTCTCTTGGTTCATCACACCTCTTCCTCCTCCCCTGACCTCACCCCACTTAATTCCTGTCTTACCTCAGTTGCCTCCTGGTTTGACCAAAATTTTCTCCACGTTAACCCCACTAAATCCTCTATCCGGTTCTCCTTTGGGGTCCCCTCTCCTGATCTATCACCTGTTATGTCCTCTCATCCCATCCCCCTGGTATCAACTCTACGGTATTTGGGTGTCACCTTGGACTCCTCTCTCTCTTTCCACCAACATATTTCCTCTGTGGTACGCACTTCCTTTTTTCACCTTCGTCTGATCAGGGCTATCTAGTCATTTCTCCCTACTTCGTCTGTTACCACCCTCATTCTATCGCTTATGATTACTCGTTTAGATTACTGCAACGCCGTCTTCGCAGGCCTCCCCTGCTATCAGCTTCGCCATCTCCAGTTAGTTCAAAACACAGCCGCCCATCTTATCACTCATTCTCGTGTCACTTCCTGCCTTTTCACTCTCCACTGGCTTCCAGTTAAGGTTAGATTCATCTACAAACTTCTCATTACACATAGGGCTCTTCATACTAGCACCCTGCAGTATCTGGCTGACACTATTCACCTCCAACCGGCCCCGTGTCGTCTTCATTTGGCTCACGGCAATCGTCTTTTCCTCCCCTCCCCGTCTCAGGCCCACCTTGAACTCACCTGTCACTCCGCGTTCTTCTTTCTAGGCCCCACTTTATGGAATTCGCTCCCACAACCTCTTCGAACTGAACTATCCTTCCCCCGTTTCAAAGCTCTCCTCAAAACTCACCTTTTCTGCCAGGCTTACGATTTCCCCGCATCCCCCAGCCGTGCCCTCCACCCTTCATAATGTGGTACCCTCATAATTTCAGTTACTGCGCTGTTCTCCCCCTTCCTTGTCCTTTGTCACCACGGTCCCCCTCTAGCTCTGTCTCTGTCCTGCTTTATCTATCCCTGTCCTATCCACTGATGTCATTCCTTTCTGACTATTTTTCAGTAGCCAATATATATTTGTATTGTACACCGCTCTGACGCTCCAGCATGGGCGGTATATCAAACTCTACTAATAAAGATAACTGATAGGCAGGTATAGCCGTATTTACAGGGGGTGAACCTGACATGGCTCTTGAAGGGGACGGTGGAAGCGTTGCATAGGGACATTGGGGAAGAGGAGATCTGTGGAGCAGTCAAGGTGCCTGGATTGGATGGGCTACTGGGGGTATTTTATCTCACCTTTATAGGAGATATTTGGGGACTGATGAGCCGAATTTTCAATGGTATGATAATGGAGGGGGAGGCATTGTCAGAAGACATGCTCACGGCAGGTATCATGGTATTTCCTAAAGAAGGGAAAGACCCCACTAAGTGCAGATCATACAGACCTATCTCACTGATAAATGTTAAGATTCTTGCTAAGGTGTTGGCGCTGTGCCTTGCACCATGGATGAGAGGCCTGGTGCAGCAAGATCAGACAGGGTATATACCGGGGAGGCAGGCCACGGATAATATCAAGAGTGGTAGAAGTAGTGTGGGTGGCAACCCAAGCCCCAATAGAAGTGATGCTGCTTTCTATTGATGTGGAGAAGGCATTTGTTAGGGTGCATTGGGCCACCTTATTTGCAGTAATGGACAGAATAGGCTTTGGGCCCAAGTTTGGATACTGGGCCAGGGGGCTTTATGCAGGGCCGCGAGCAAGAGTGAAGGTGAATGGGAGTTACTCCGATGTGTATGCCTTGGGGAGGGGAATGAGGCAGGAGTGTCCACTGTCACCACTAATGCACACTAGCAACGTCTAACAGGGCTTTCAGCTTCTATGCCCCTAAATGCTGGAACACCTTGCCACCGGAGATTCGTGATGTTACCGATCTAACTCTATTCAGAAAGGCACTCAAATCTCACCTTTTCCCCCACTACTACCAGACCAGCCAGACACCGGCCTGACCACCCATCCCCACTTTGACCACCTGTTCTACAGGACCCAACTCAAACTAAGAACATAAAACCTACTGTATATACATGTAAATACTTATGTAAATAGTTCAGCTAACAATTCCCCTATGTTTATCCAAGTTGTCATACCTGTTCTCTGTAAAACCAAACAGTTTGTTGTTCTGGTCTATTGTTATAATGTAAACCGCGCTGATGCTAAATAGTGCGGTATATAAGAGCCTGTAATAAATAAATAAGTAATGTTTGCACTGGCAGCTGAACCACTGGCTCAGATGATTAGGCAAAATGGGGACATTAGGGGGGTCAAGATGGGGAGACAGGAGCATTTTATATCTGTTTGCAGATGATATATTGCTATACATACAAGATCCTGGGCAATCGCTCCCGGTGGTGGTAGCAGAACTTTGGTGATACTGGGGGGGGGGTCTGATTTTAAAACGAATATGGAAATGTTATGGTCTCGCAGGAAGCAGTGATGCAGTTGAAAAGGCAGTTCTCGTTATCCTAGATTACTCAACCTTTAAGATAGCAGGAATCCACACCTCCAGATGCCTATAGAGATATTTACCAGGCTAATTATAGCAGCAGTGAGCAGGGATCTGGATGGATGCATCTGGAGATGTTGTGGCTAGGCTGTATAACAGCAGTAAAAATGAATATAGTGCCCTGAGATTTTTGTATTTTTTTTTTCAGGCACTAGCAGTACCCATCTCGGTGGACATCCTTAGGAGTCTACAATGCCAGATCTTTCAGTATATTTGGAAGTGTAAACCATCCCAGCTATCAAGGGAAGTGAGGAAGTGGGGAGGCCTTGGGGTACTAGATCTTTCAGCTTATTATAGGACCACGCAGATCAGGCACCTGATGGACTGGCGTGCACATAGGGAAGGGAAGAGATTCGTGGAATTAAAGGGAACCCAACTGTGGCAGGGTGGACTGGAGGTGTTACTGTGGATAGCCCCAGCAGACTGGGGGAGCTGGGGAGTGTGTAGCCCAAGTATGCTGCAGGTGTGGGACCAAGTGCAGAAAACAGGGCCACAATACCAAGGATGGATTTTTGGTTATGGGGCCCCCTGGGGGGACGAAGGGAGTTTATCATCAATGGGCTAAATAGGGCTTAAAGTTTTTCCATCAGTCTTTGGATGAGGGGACATTTTGTGCCTTTTCAGGATCTAAGGGAGGAGTTCGGATTACAGGAGCAGGATAATTTTTATTATGAACAGGTGTGCCATTTCTTGATGGGGAATTTGGGGAAATAAGAGTTGCAGAGAGTACACTGAGTTGGAGATGGTGTGGTATGGGAATTTAAAGTCAATGGAGTTGGTCTCTGCACTACACAAGGTAGTAAAGGGGACCACCTTTAGTCCATTACCCTATATATGGGAATGGGAAAGAGATTTGGGGGGGGTGAAATAGCACACAAGGATTGGAAGCAAAGTCTGGACCAGGTCGGACACCCTTATCTATAGCCATTCGGGAAAACAGTTATAAAATTTTAATGCACTGGTATTATCCCCAGATAGGTAACAGCAGACGTTTCCCAATGTTTCTGCCAACTGTTAGAGGGGATGTGGTGAAAGGGGGACTTTCTGGCATATCTGGTGGACCTGCGCTAAGATACAGGGATTCTGGAGTGGGGTATGGGTATGGGCTTGGATTGAGAATCTACTTGGCATCAAACTAGATGTGGATCCGGGCCCGGGGCGGTTGTGAAAAAAACATTGTGTCACACTGGATCAACATTTGGAGCACTTGACACAGGGGTTGGGACTGCCCCAAAACATGCACGTCGTGCGTGATATCAGATAAGTGTTAATTTTGCATGGATGATTTAAAAGTTCATATCTTAGATAATTTTGGATGAATAAAAGGGACATGTACTGCCTGGTGGGGAAGTTTTGAAGTATCTTCCTCCCACAGTTTATGCCCAACAAAAATTGACTAAAGTGGGGTTGTCACGGTATCTTTTATGGTGATTTTCATTGATTACCGTTGTGGTTTTTTTTTTTTTTTGATAGGTTCAGGGAGGACAGTCAGGGAGAGGGGAGGGAGGAGGAGTGGTTGACTAGTGGTTCATGTTCAAACAGGAGGGGGGGGGGTGGAGTGAGGAAGGGGATGTTGATGGTTGTACTTTTATAAAATTGAATAAAAAAGTAAAATACAAAAAAAACCCCTCTCAGCTGCACGGCTAATCTTCCACCAGTGTTGCTATACTCACGTCACCCCCTCAAGTCACTTAATTGGTTCCCTATGCATTTCTGCATCCAGTTCAAAACTCCTACTACTGACCTATAAGTGCCTTCATTTGGCTTTCTCACTACCTTTCCTCTTATCTCTCCCTACACCCTTCCTCAGGAAATCTGCTCTTTTCCACGGCCTTTTCTGTGCCCTTCTCTTCCACGGCTAACTTCAGTCTTTCTACCTTGCTGTTCCTTATTCCTGGAACAAACTAGCTGAGTCAGTACATCAAGTTCCATCTGTGGCCCTATTCAAATCCAAGCTGAAAACTCACTACTTTGAGACTGCTTTTGGATCCTGATCCCCCTAGTCTCCTGTTCATCTATGTGTTTCCTTATCCTAGATATATCCTAGTCCCCAGTTGTGATGTATGTCTTGACTAGACTGTAAGCTCTTATGAGCAGGGAATGACTCTTACATGTCTCTGTACAGTGCTGTGTATGCCTTGAAGCGCTATACAAATAAGTAGTAGAACGAGATATGATAGAGATTTAAATACTTCAAGGTATAAATACACAGGAAGTGGCCCTCTTCCAGTAGGAAGGAAGCTTTGGAATGAGGAGTTGGAGACTAATAACAATCATTCTTGTTGAGAAATTGCCTTCCAGGGGACGCCAAGATGGCTGACGCTCTAACACTATTCAGTCTTTTTTTTTTTTTTCCCTCCCTGCTTCGTCGATTCATTCCATATGGGCAAGAGGAGAAAACGCGATTCTTACCTTCCCAAGAAGCCCAAAACCCTCTTTTGCCCAGTTGATGCCTTTCTTAACCATCCAGGATATGCATCTGTGAACTCCGGTCAGGGCCTGCGTTTGTTGCTGCAGTGTGTTAGGTTATGTTTTGGTTGTTTTGTTTTTTTAAATTTACATTTGATATACCGCCCTTTATGACATCAGGGCGGTTTACAATCATTAGAACATTTACAGGATGACTTGAAGCCAAAGGAAAAGAACTACAATTGTGACAGGAAAGAAGAAATGACAAGAAACAGAGACAAGACAAAAAGAGGAGGTCAGACAGACGGAGATAAACCAGGTCAACTGTGTGTTTCTGAGAGGTTATAGGCAGTGGTGAACAGATGAGTTTTCAATAGGTATTTGAAGGTGAGAAAGTTCTGTTCCAGATGGAAGGGAGTGGGCAGGGAATTCCAGAGACCAGGACCGTGGAAGAAAAAGGCAGAGTGACACGTAGACTGGATATGTGCATGTGAGGGGGGAGGAAGATGGAGGCGGTTGACATGAAGGGAGCGGAGGTTGCACGTGAGGTTGTGAAACTGGAGAAGATCAGTGAGGTACTGTGGCGTGAGGGCGTAGATAACTCGATGTACCAGGGTGAGTATTTTAAAGTAGCCACAAAATTCTACTGGAAGCCAATGTAAATGAAATAATAGGGGAGTGATGTGGTCTCTACGGGAGGCGCGAGTGATAAGTCTGGCTGCAGTGTTCTGTATGAGCTGTAGGCGACGCAACAGGGTGTGAGTACTACCTGAGAAGACAATTACAGAAGTCAAGCCGAGATATAACCGTGGATAAGATGAGGGTGGTCAAAGCAGAGGGAGAGAGAAAAGGGCGAAGAAAGAAGTAAGAGGTCTTGGCAAGTTGAGAGAGATGATCCTTAAGCGGGAGGTGAGAAGTGAGAAAAACGCCCAGATATCAGAAGGGGACAATGGGGATTGTGGAGTTTCCAATGGAGGGAGCAAGTGAAGGACAGGGACTTCCAAAGGTAAACCATGTAGAGGAGGTTTTAGTCAGATTAAGGTGAAGGCAGTTCAAAGACAACCAGTCTGCTACGAGAGCAAGACAGGAGTTAAGAGGACCAAGATCCAGGTGAAGGGGGCTGGTGTGATGTAAAATGTCATCTGCATAGTAGAAAGCTGACAGACCAGATTGTTGAATACAAAGAGCAAGTGGTGCAAGAAAGAGATTGAATGAATAAGAGGGGCCAGGACTGAGCCTTGGGGAACACCGCAGGGGAGGGGGGTGGCATCAGAAGGGGATAATGATGGAGATCCGGTGGAAGGGGCCTACGGAGAAAGAACAAGAGGAGAGAAAAGAATGAAACCAACGATAAACGGTGCCCCGAAGGCCAGCATCCCGAAGGCATGAAGGTTTCCTGGAGGCAATGGAGAGTGTCTCTAAAAGTTGTAATTTATGTATTTTGCATTTCCTGCATTTGAATTTAGTCTCTCCGAAGGATACTTTTTAATAAATATTTGATTGAGACTTTGGGACTGTCTGCTGATAAGCCACTTTTGTGACAGGAATCTTATTTGCCCTCTCCTACATGGTGCGCCACCTTGTTAAAGGAAGGTTCGCCTGTGGTGAGGGATTCTTCTCTATTGGATGTATTTGAGCCTTTTAAAGAGGGGCAGGTTCAGGGATGGTTTGTGAAGCACCTATAACAGTTGAAACTATGCTCGTGACGTGTTTGATTATAGTGGACAGAAATAGGATATTGAAACTGTTTTAGGAAATGTATGGACTCTTAAGTTAGATTTTATCCTGATGTGGCTAGGGAGACACAGAAAAGGAGAAAGCAGTTTTTATTACTGCTTCCGGCCATTTTACAGCTGGGTGTACTGGGCGTTGTGTGTGTGTGTGTGGTTTGTTGTTTTTTTTTTCTTTTAATTTCCATGCAGATGTTTGTTAAATATCAGTCTGAAAGGGGTGTGGGTTTTTGTTTTGTTTTTTACACCCCTCTCATCTAGTGAGGTTTATTTTTGCTAAGCAAATCCTTGCCTCACTACTCTCTCCACCTTAGCTGCCTTTAGTAACTTCTGTTCAGATAGTTATTGCCCCTGAGTTATGTATGCTTCTTGTCCTATTTCCTAAGAACCCAAATAGGATTTGTTTTTCTTTTTCTCCTTGCTATTTGACTTGGATCCTAAATTGTGGACTTGAGCTGGATTGAATGTGGGTTTTTTTTAATTTTTTTCTTATGTCTTTGAATATTACACTGATTGGGTTTTATTCTCTTTCTATAACAGCTTTACTGTATAAGTGCATAATTGGGTGAAAGGGGATAGACTCAGGAGTAATATGCAGAAATATTTCTTTAGGGAAAGAGTGGTAGATGCATGGAATAGTCTCCCAGTGGAAGTAATAGAGACGAGGACAGTATCTGAATTCAAAAAAGCAAGGGGCAAACAGAAGAGATTTTTTTTGAAAGTGACTTTAGTATTTGATATGGAAGGGCAGACTAGATAGACCATGTGGTCTTTTCCTGCTGACATGTTTGTGTTTCTTAATGGTATTGGGTCTAACCAAAAATTCATCTAATAAAACTGTTTAGGTTAAAGTCCTAGTAAAGAACCAGATTTTTAGGCCTTTTTGAACTTTTTATATGAACTTTCCTATTGTAGTTCTTGGGGGAGGTCATTCCAGAGTTGTGGAGTGTGATAGATGAAGGAACTATATTGGGGAAAAAAGGCCAGCTGAAGCCTTGTCTTTGAGGGTAATGATAAAAGGTTTGCCTGGGAAGATCTTAGTGGTGTTCTTGGGATGTAGGGAATCAAGTATGTACTAAGATAGATTTGGAACACCATGTACTAGGCTCAATGAGCCAAAAGGAAGATTTTGAACTTAACACGACTAGCCAGTGTTGCTTCTTGAGAAGGGGAGAATCATAATCATTTTTCTTGGTACTATATAGGAGCTTTACGGCCATGTTCTGAACTAGCTTTGATCTTTTCAGCTGATATGGAGGATGGCCATTAAATAATGAACTGCAGTAGTCAGGGAGGCTCAGGACTAAAGTGTTTGGAAGACGTTTTTAGGACTTAGGGTCCAAAGCCCTAACTTGGTTTGCAGCTTGTTGTTCTGTGAGGGCTTGTATGCATCATTGATGCTGAGGGCTAAGCTATCGGTAGCTTAATTGCTGGCAGGATCTCCCAAGGTGGACACGTCAAAGCTGAGGTGCCAGACTAAGACTAACCACCCATCTGAGCAGCAGCAGCAGAATGGGAAGGTTTTGGCTGCGGAGCATCACATTTCTGTGACAATAGCAACAACACTAGAATTATCTGTGTGGAAGAAAGGTCTGGCAATCTACTTCCATATCATGGCATAAAAACCCAGTGGATAGTCACAACAAAAAAAAAAAATGACTATAGTGATGAAAGATGAAACCCCAGGTCGGAAGGCACTCAACTGGCTACTGGGGTTAAGCTGAAGACTTCTCAGAGTTAAGCCAGCATTTATGATGTAGTTGGATCAAAGCCCTCAGGACGTTTGACTGATGTAGCTGCAGATGAAGTAAGTCAGAAGCTGCAAAGATGTCTTACATATTGGGACACAGAATGTATGAAGCATGAACCAAGGGAAGTTGGAGGGGGCCAGGAATGAAATGGAATGTGTACAGCTTGTTCTGTTGGGTGTCAGTGAACTAAAATGGACAAGCATAGGGCACTTTGCATCTGATGATCACATGGTCTACTGTGCTGGACCTGAAAGACAAAGAAGAAATGGTGTTGCATGTATAATCAAGGAGAAACTTGCAAGAACTGTAATGAGATATAATGCAGTCAGTGAATGCTTAATTTCTATTTGTCTACGAGGAATGCCCATCAACACAACTATAATTCAGGTATATGCCCTAACAGCAGCAGAAGAGGAAGAAGTTGAGTTCTATTAACTGCAAGCTGAAATTGACTGGACATGCAAACAGGATATCCTGATAGTCGTGGGTGACCGGCATGCAAAAGTTGACAACATAGACGACAGAGTGGTTGGAAAATATGGACTTGGCAGCAGAAATGAAGCTGGAAAAAGACAGAGTGACAGAATTCTGCAAGACCAACGATCTATTCAACTCAAACGCCTTCTTCCAGCAACACAAGTGGTGGATGTCACCCAATGGATTGTACAAAAATCAAATTGACCACATCTGTGGAAATCAACGATGGAAAAATTCTATAACATCAACAAAGACAAAACCTGGAGCTGATTGTGGTACAGATCACCAACTACTAGTATGCAAACTCAAGCTAAAGCAGTGTTTTTCAACCTTTTTTGTGCAAAGGCACACTTTTTTCATGAAAAAAATCACGAGGCACACCACCATTAGAAAATGTTAAAAAAATTTACCTCTGTGCCTATATTGACTATATATAAAGTAATTCTCTTGAATAGGAATCAAACACTCACACCAACCCCCTCCCCTGCTGGTTCACACCAACCCCCCTCCCCTTCTGGTTCACACCAACCCCCCTCCCCTGCTGGTTCACTCACACCACCCCCCCCCCCTCCACTGCTGGTTCACTCACCCACCCCCCTGTCACTTACTCACCCCTCCTGCTGGGTCACTCACTCACTTACCCCCCCCCTCCCCTGCTGGTTCACTCACACCCCCCCCCTCCACTGCTGGTTCACTCACACTCCCCCCCCCCCTTGCTGGTTCACTCACACACAGCCCCCCCCCCCTCTGCCCAAGCCGCTGCTTCTGCTTTGTACAGAGCAGCGGCTGCACTACACTTACATTGAAAAGTAAAGAGAAACTGTGTCAGGAGCCCTCCGGTCATCGCAGAGCCCGAGGAAGTGATGTCATGGGGGCGGGCTCCTCACAGGCTGTCTTTTCTTTTCAAATTAACTTTATTGCAGCTAAAGTTAATTTGAAAAGGAAAGACAGCCTGTGAGGAGCCCGCCCCCATGACATCACTTCCTCGGGCTCTGCATGATCGGAGGGCTCCTGACACAGTTTCTCTTTACTTTTCAATGTAAGTGTAGTGCAGCCGCTGCTCTGTACAAAGCAGAACCAGCGGCTGCACTGCTATAGGGAAACGCGTTAGCGCCGCGGACTTCGGCACAAAAGCCGTTTTTTTGCTCTGGCTGCTCCCGATCTTGCAGCCAGAGCAAAAAACCGGCTTTTCAATGGCCGGTTTTACAACTGTGCTGGCATCCGGCCTGGCCATGGGAAAACCGGCCGGTTGGCAACCCTAATTTGTGAGCCGAGGCCACATGTTACGGATGAAATTGGAATTTTTCCCACGGCACACCAGACAATATCTCACGGCACACTAGTGTGCCGCGGCACAGTGGTTGAAAAACGCTGAGCTAAAGTTGTAAAAGAGCAAGCCACTCATAAATGTAGCAAAATATGACTGAGAATATACCACTAGAATTTAAAGACTACCTGCAAAATTGATTTTCTGCTTTAGGTGCAAATGACAGAGCTCCAGAAGAATTATGGGATGACATCAAGAAGGTTGTGTTGGAAGAAAGTGAGAAGTCTCTACCAAATGTGAAAAAGCTAAAACTGTCAAAATGGACTACTGAAGAAGCTCTGAAAATTGCCCAGAAACACAGAGAAGCTAAAGCCTGAGAGGGGGGGGGGGGGAGCTAAAGCCTGAGGGGGGGAGGGGTGGAGAGAGGCAATCACAAAACTCAACAGAGACTTCCAACGTGCAGCAAGACAAGACTAGAAGTACTACAATGACGCATGCAAGGAAATAGAATCAGAAGCTATTAGAGGAAGAACAAGATTGGCTTTCCTAAAGCTACGAGAGTTAAAGAAAAGATTCCAACCTCAAATTGGAATGCTACAAGATGCTCAAGGATCCATGTTGAATGATGCTGAGAAGATCAAGAAAAGGTGGAAAGAATATACAGAAGAATTATAGCATAAGGATCAAGGGGACCAGCAGCCATTTCGACCTGTATCTTATGATCAGGAGCCATTGGTGATGAAAGAAGTCGAAGCAGCATTGAAAGCCTTATCAAAGAACAAAGCACCAGGTATTGATGGCATTTCCATTGAAGTCTTTTAGCAATCAGATGCAGCTGTTACCATACTTACAAGACTCTGCCAGGAAATTTTGGAAGACGACATCATGGCCAACTGATTGCAAAAGATCTGTGTTTATGCCAATACTGAAGAAAGGTGATCTGACTGTGGGGGAGAAAAATCGCACAATCTCTCTCATCCCACATGCCAGCAAGATTCTACTCCAGATCATTCAACAGACTAGAACCATTTCTGGAACGAGAACATCCTGAAGTGCAAGCAGGGTTCAGGAAAGGGCTAAGGACAAGAGATGACATCATGGATGTGAGATGGATCCTTGAAAAGACAAAAGAATGCCAAAAGGATAGCTATATATGTTTTATTGACTGCAGCAAGGCTTAGCTGTGTAAACTGTGAGAAACTCTGGGCCACATTAAGAAGCATGGGTTTACCAGAACACAGCAAGAAGCAACAGTTTGAATGGAACAAGGAGAAACAATGTTTTAAAATCAGCAAAGGTGTATGACGAGGCTGCATGCTTTCCCCCTACCTGTTCAATTTATATGCAGAACAAATCGTCAGGGCAGCTGGACTGTATGAAGACAACTGAGGTGTGAAGATCGGTGGATGACTCAACAACCTTAGCTATGCTGATGATACCACATTACTAACTGAAAGTGAAGACTCTCTGTATCATTTGATTTTCAAGATCAAGGAAGATAGTCTTAAAATGGGCCTGCACTTTAATGTAAAAAAGACAAAGATCCTGATAACTGGCAAAATCAATAAGTTCATCATTGATGTAGAAGAAATTGAAATAATTGACAACTTTAACCTACTTGATCAACAATCAAAGAAACATCAAGCAGTCAAGAAATCAGATGACACACTGCTCTTGGCAGAATGGCTATGAAGGATCTAGACAAGATTCTCAAGAGCAGAGATGTCTCTCTCCATACGGAGATTTGACTTGTCCAAGCCATGGTATTTTCAATAACATCTTATGGATTTAAAATTTGGACAGTGAAAAAGATCGAGAGGAAGAAAATCAATGCCTTTGAATTATGGTGCTGATGAAGAATATTGCATATATCATGGACTACCCAAAGAACAAACCAGTAAGTACTAGAGGAGATGAAACCTAAGGTTTCTTTAGAAGCTCAGAGGACAAGACTTTGACTTACATACTTTTGACACATCATGTGAAGAGAGAGATCATTAGAGACATTGTGCTCGGCAAGGTAGAAGGTCAATACAAAAGGAAGACCAGCAATGGATGTTAGGCACATTTTATGGTGGTATATGAAGCAGATGGTGCCGTTTCGCAAGTCTGATGGTCTTTTCGTGCTGTTCCAAGACCAGGGCAAAGAAGAGGCAGCCTCAAAAGCATCAATTTGGGTTGGGTGAAGGAAACCATTGCCTAGGCCTTACCTGTTGCGTCACAAGGAGCTGCCCAGATGGCTGAAAGCGCACTTGACCAACACGCAAGCTGCGTCATTTATTTAACTAGGCTTTTATACCGCTTTTTCTACCAGTCAAAGCAGCGTAGATTCAGGTACTATAAAATATATATTTATTTCCCTTGTCCCCAAAGGGCTCAGTCTGTTTTTGTACCTGAGGCAACATAGGGTTAAGTGGCTTGCCCAAGGCCACACGGAGCACCTCTGGGACTACAAACCTCAGTCCTTCCGGCCCAAGGTTGCTGTCCTCTAGTAGGATTCAAACCCCGCGCTCTCTGACCAAAAATAACTTGCCCAACCACTAGGCCACTCCTCCCTCATGGGTGGAATCCAGCATGGTACAACCAGCAGACATCTGTAGGGCGGCAACCTGATCGTCCTTACATACTTCTGTAAAGTATTATCATTTGGATGCGCAAGCAGCGAGGCATGCACAGTTTTTGTCAACAGTGCTTCAGGCTGGGCACGTGGGTTCCCCTCCCAAGGTTAGTATGCTATGGTACGTCCCACAGATCAGGACTGGACTGGAGGAACAATAAAGAAGGTGAAATTAGGTCTTGCCTGCTAATTGTCTTTCCTTGAGTTCCTTCAGTCCTGAACCCCTCCCAGTTTACTAGTTCTTTATTGACACGGTGGTGTTCCCGGGCCTGAAGAAGGTCTTCTGTTTTTGGTCCAGCAGTTGGATAGTTGGCCATCGGCATGTGCGGCCCCGGTGCGAGTTGTCCATTTCCTTTCCAGAGGAGGTCGTCTGGAGAACTCAGATTGACGAGGTTATCATGTAAGTGTGAACTACTACTGAGCGTTTGTATAGCGTTACAAGATGTACGCAGCGCTGTGTATGTCTTGTAGCGCTGTACAAATGCTCAGTAGTAGTGTGTGTGGTGTGGTTGGTTTCTCCCCCCCCCCCCCACTATTGTTTCGTATTTGGGGGAGGGAGGTTTTCTGTCTGTCTGGGGATACATGAGTTTTATGAAGTAACTTTTTCTTATTATTTGCTCTTGTGAGTCTTTGTTAAAAGGATACTGGAGGTTGGGTGGTGCCAGCTATCTAGGTTGATATCAGAAACTGACATGCTCGGTCTCCAAGCTGCTGGTGAGAGGCGACTACCCACAGTTCGGGATTGGACTGAAGGAACTCGAGGAAAGACAATTAACAGGTAAGACCTAATTTTACCATTTTCACTCAAACATAGTAGCCTAACTTCTTTTTTCTGCTGAATAATTTACCTAAAGGGTAAGAGCTTGTGTTATGCTTCTACATTTACGCTTGCCATTTGTTTGCCTGGATTAATGTGCCTAGTGCTGAAAATAAGCACTAAGCCCTTATCTTTTTTCCCTTCCCTAAATTCACCTCTTACTACCCACTTTTCAGGCTCTTAAATTTTCGAGTGTTGTGAGATTTCAGCATAAATATGGTCACTTAGCCTTAGTAAATTTTTCAGAGAGAATGATTTAGGAGCTTAACTCTCAAGTTAGGAGCATAAACCTTTTGAATATTGTTTTCTTAGAAAACAAATACAATTTCTACCTAAACTTAAATTGCCCAAGTAAATAGCCAAGCTTTTACGTTCTTTCAAATAAGATTTACCTTTAAAAAAAATTCCAGTGGGGTCTGATTCCAAATGGCAGAAACAACATAGAGCTGTGGTCAACATTATTGACTGCCTTGCAGTTCAACCCCTTAATGTCCAGTATCACCTCAAAAAATAAATAAATAAATACATACATATTTGACACACAAAATTATTCAAATAAAACAAGACCAATTAAAAAATGAAATTTGCCCAAACTGACCTTGTCACTTCACTGGCTCCCTATTTGTTTCCGTATCCAGTTCAAACTTCTCCTGCTGGCCTGTAAGTGCACTCATTCTGTTGCTCCTCACTACCTTTCCTCTCTTCTCTCCCTTTGCCTCTTTAGGAACTCCGCTTTTTTGTGCCCTTCTCTTCTACTGCCATCTCCAGACTTTCATCCTTCCACCTTGCTGCTCCTTATGCCCGGAACAAATTATCTGAGTCAGTATGTCAAGCTCTATCTGTGGCCCTTTTCAAATTGAAGCTGAAAATTACTTCAAGGCTGCTTTTGAATCCTGATCCGCTTAGTCTCCTATGTGTTTCCTTTCCATTCCCCTAGATATATGCTTGTCCTCAGCTGTTGTGTTGTCTGTCTTGACTTGACTGTAAGTTCTGATGAGCAGGGACCGCCTTTTACACATGTCTGTACAGCATTGCGTACGCCTTGTAATGCTATACAAATACGTAGTAGTATGTATTGGCATCCTTATAGACAAGGAACATAAGAAGGCCTTCCGCAAATTACCAACAACAAAAATACAGTGGAGGGCAATTAACCACGGCCTACCAAGGATAATTGGTAAAAACAACGTTATTGAAGACCCAACTTACTTTCTATGTGGTTATCTGACCCCTGATGAAGGCCTTTGGCCAAAACTTGTAAAGTTGGGTCTTCAATAAAGTTGTTTTTACCAATTATCCTTGGTAGGCTGTGGTTAATTGCCCTCTGCTGTATTTTTGTTATCCTTTATAAGACAATTCAAATCAGTTTGAACAGAAGAACCACATTCCCATTGCAGTTCAATTAGACGAACCTGTGATCAATTGTCAGTACTCGCATGACTTGAATCAGCCAATGAATGATGGCTTTGATATTTTAAAATGACCACATTCACTTCCTGTTCCATTTTCACCATGGTGAAGACGAGAGCTGCCTGAGACCATCGGAAAAGCCATTTTTGCCAAACAAACCTCAAAGGGGTACAAGGCCATCTCCAGAGAGCTTGGGATTCCTGTGTCTACAGTTCACAATGTTAAATTTTCTGCTCGTGGAGCTGTTAAGAACCTCCCAGGATGTGGTGGGAGAGGAAAATTTAATCCAAGAAGTCTTCGAAGATTAGTGCGAACTGTTGGAAAAACACCACGTACAACATCCCAAAGAGCTTAAGGCTAACCTGAAGCAATCTGCAGTGGTGGTTCCTTTTCGTCCCTCTAGTCCAGTCCCGGCACCATTGAGTTTAGAATCTCCTCCAGCAGCTTTGGAGACTGAAACACATCATCGCTTTGACACCTGCATATATAGGCAAGGACTGCCCCTCTCCTTCAGTAGTTTGTCTCCAAGCAGCTGGAGAAGGTTCTGAGCCTGACTCGTGGCGCTCTCAGCACAAATAAGCAGAGCTCCTTTAAAATTCTTTTAAAAACTCTTAAATTTACCGTAGCTTTTAGATTTGTTGTTTTAAGGGTTGAGTCAGTTTTCCTTTTTTTCTTATTGCAGGGCAGGAATGGTGCTGCTGCTGGAGGTGTCCTTGCCTTGCTGACAGCGTCTGTCTCCTTTTTCTTTTATTTCCCTCCTCCCCCCCGGCCTCCGATTTCCTTCCCAGACACTGTAACAAGCATCGGGGGACGGATCCGGTAACTGTACCTCCCTGCTCCCGAACCCGCTTGAACGGGTGAGGAGCAGGTCACAGGCTTGAGCTGCAGCACTGGGCTGCAGAGGGGAAGCAGGTGCTTTCAGGCTGCATTCGCAGCGCCGGGGCCGAAGCTGCTGTTCAGCTGAGCTCCGAGGCGGTTTAACATCCCTGCCCTCCCCACCGAGGAAGTGATCGGGCTGTAGGCGATAGCGCAGGTGAGTGGGGAAGCCTAGAGGCTGTGCTCGTAAAGGGCTCGAGAGTTGGGCGTTTTTTGACGGGCCGCATGAGTTTGCGTGGGAAGTGTGGCGGTGGCCATTTTAGCGCGGCAAACTAAGCACGTGTTGGTGTGAGAGTCGGGGTGGGCTCCGGAGCTCTCAATTTATTTGGAGTATATTTTATTTATTTATTTATTTACATTCTCTTATATACCGCGCTATTCTGCATCAGTGCGGTTTACATTGAACAAACTGAAATTACATTGAACAGGGCATTATAACTTGGAGATAACCATTTTACAGGGAACATGGGCTATGGAAGGTTAAGTGGCTTGCCCAAGACCACAAGGAGCACCTGTGGGACTAGAAACCCCAGTCCTTCCGGCCCAAGGTTGCTGTCCTCTAGTGGGATTTGAACCCCCGACCTTCCGGCCTGAAGTACCTTGCCCCAACCACTAGGCTACTCCTCCACTCGTATAGCGGAGCAGAGCATATTTTGGGGGGGGGGGGGGGAGACAGGTGCGGAAAGACTTCAGGTTTAGGCTGCAAGTTAGTATGCCAGCTAGGCCTCGCTGTTTAGTTTGTGGCATGAGGCGCGGGGCAGTGTTGGAGTCCGGGGTGTGCAAGGGCTGCACACACGAGGCGGCCATCATGGAAAATGCTGGATTTGTGGACCGGGGAACAATTGGTGGGGTCTCAGGAGGAAGGGGAATCCCTGCCATCACTGTTGGTCCCCCTCGGAGCCGGTAGCGGGGCCGTCTTCAGGAGTAGGGCCATCTCCTCCGCTGGGCGGGGACCCGGCCGGGGGATCTACCGTAGTCCAGCTGGATTTCTTCAAACTTATGCAGCAGTCTTTTGCCTTGTTGCAGCCCAGAGTTACGTCTCCTCCTCCAGTAGCACGAGGGGAGAAGCGGATTGGTTCCTCATTGTGCTCGGAAGGGGGGTCGACCCCTGCCAAGAAGAGTAAGGGGGTGGGGGTTGAGGGCCCAGAGTCTCCGCCCTGGGGGTATCTAGAAGCGGGGTGACAGAGATGTGGAGGGGGTCTCGGGTGATGAGTTAGAAGAGGGTGAGTTGCCTGACTCAGACTAGCAGGCTAGAGTAGTTAGGGTGTTCAGACGAGAGGAACTGCCTGCTCTGATTACCGAGACTCTCACAGTGTTGAATATGCCCTCAGCGGTGCCGTCTTCGGAAGAAGTTTTGGAGGATCCGCTACTGCAGGCAGTGTGGACGCCTCAGCGAGTTTCCCATTCATAGGGTATTTAGGAGCATGACTCAGGAGAAGTGGGATTTGCCGGAGTCTTCTCTGAGAGATTCTAGGGCTTTGGCTCAGCTGTATCCACTATCCGACCAAGATAGGCAGCTTTTTCGCTCTCCTAAGGTAGATGCGGCTGTATCGGCCGTTACTAAAAAGACTACAATTCCGGTAGAGGGTGCTGCGGCATTGAAAGATGTTCAAGACAGGAAGTTAGATACCCTATTGAAGCAAGTTTTGATATTTGTGCCCTTTCCATGCAGGCCTCAATAGCAGGAGAATGGGTGGCGAGAGGCTGCCTGAGATGGTCCCAGACGCTACAGGTGGATCAATTGGGAGAGCAGGTGGATGAGAGAGCGTGCCTGGAGTTGGGGACCGCCAATCTGGCGGATATACATTATGACCTCATCAGGGGCCTAGCTAAGAGTATGGCTTCAGTAATTGCGGCGTGCCAGTATCTGTGGTTGAGAAACTGGTCGGCCGACAGCTCTTCTAAAGCTCATCTGAGCAAGCTTCCTTTTAGGGGGAAGCTTTTGTTTGGAGAGGATTTGGATAAGTTGGTTAAGGATCTCGGGGAGTCTAAGGAAGGATGATTGCCTGAGGATAAGCCTAAGCAGGGTCGGATGGCTATGGGACCCAAGGGGGCTCAGAGAATTTCGTAGGTTTCGATCCTCTCACTTTGGCCAGGGGCAGCGCGGAAGGTTTCCGGTGCGAGGCCAGGGGTTTCGGGGGGCGGGCAGAGGTTTTACGCCCTTCCAGTCCTCAAGCCTTAAAAAGCCACAATGAGATAAGGCGGGTTCAGGTGGGGTTCGTGCCCATGGGGGTTGTTTATGGGAGTTTTACCCTGCCTGGGTCCATATTACGTCAGACCAGTGGGTGCTGGAGATCATTCGAGAGGGCTATGCGCTAGAGCTTCATCGACCAGTGCTAGATTCCTTTGTCCAGTCTCCTTGCAGAGCCCCGCAAAAGGTTCATGCAGTTCAGGAGACGCTACAGCGGCTGCTGCAGCTCAGACAAGTGGTGCCTGTGCCCTCAGACCAGTGCGGGTGCAGTCGGTACTCCATCTATTTCGTGGTTCCAAAGAAGGGAGGCGAGTTTCGACCGATTTTTGGATTTGAAAAGAGTGAATCGATGTCTCCGGGTGTCCCATTTCCGTATGGAGACGTTGCGCTCCGTGATTGCGGCAGTCAGAAAGGGAGAGTTCTTGACATCGTTAGACCTCACGGAGGCTTATCTGCATATTCCCGTTCAGCAGGAGCATCAGCAGTTTCTGCGGTTTGCGGTTCCCATGGGGCATTTTCAATTCCAGGCGTGCCATTTGGTCTAGCAACGGCGCCTCAAATTTTCACCAAGATCATGGTGGTGGTGGCAGCAGCGCTCTGCAAAGAAGGGGTACTGGTGCACCCGTATTTGGACGATTGGTTGATTCGAGCAAAGTCGAGGGAAGAGAGTGCCACGGCCACCGCCCGGGTAGTGCGGGTGTTAGAGAGCCTGGGCTGGTTGGTCAACTTTGCGAAGAGCAGGTTGGTTCCCTCGCAGTCTCTGGAGTATTTGGGGGGCGCGGTTCGAGACAGAGCAGGGAGAGGTGTTTCTCCCGGATCAGCGGGCACGCGGTTTGTGAGATCTTGTGAGGAATTTTCTGTCTCAACAGGCGCCGACTGCGTGGCAGTATCTGCAGTTGCTCGGGACGATGGCGGCCACGATCGAGGTGGTGCCCTGAGCCAGAGCTCACATGCAACCGTTGAGAGGGCTCTACTCCGGCGATGGTCTCATCAGTCTGATGTGTTATCCCGTCAGCTGGTCTGTCCGCCGGAGGTGCGACAGGAGCTTCGTTGGTGGTTATGGATGGAAAGTTTGGAGACGGGAGTGCCTCTGGAGCCTCCATCCTGGAGACTTTTGATGACGGATGCCAGTCTGTTGGGATGGGGAGCGCATTGCAAAGGCAGACTAGTCCAGGGGCAGTGGTCTCTTGCGGAGAAGGAATGGTCAATCAACAGGTTGGAGATGAGGGCGGTGTATTTGGACCTTCTGGAGTTTCAGACGTGGTTGCGGGGGACAGCGGTGCGGGTGCTGTCCGACAATGCAATGATGGTAGCCTATATCAATCGGCAGGGCGGCACAGGGAGTGCGACGTTAGAGACAGAGGCGAGTTGGCTGTTAAACTGGGCAGAGCTCAATCTGGGGAGTCTGTCCACTCCAGCCATGTGCTGCACCGACAATGTCGAGGCGGACCTTTTAAGTCGCCGCAGGGTGGATCCTGGAGAGTGGGTGCTTCACCCGGAGGTGTTTTCTCTGGTAGTACGCTAGGGACCTCCGATCATGGATCTAATGGTGACATTCGACTTGGCAAAGGCAGCGCGATTTTACAGCAGGAGGCGAGAACGGATGTTGGAGGGTCTCGATGCATTGGCGCAGAGGTGGCCGGCAGAGGGCCTCCTCTGTCTTTTTCCGCCTTGCACTCTCATAGGTCGGGTCATTCAGCGCATAGAGAGGCACGGAGGCCACGTGGTTCTAGTAGTGCCCGATTGGCCCAGAAGGCCTTGGTATGAGGATATGGTGCAGCTGCTAGTGGACAGGCCGTGGCGTCTGCCGCAGCGGGGAGGACCTGTTGCTTCAGGGGCCATTGCGTATGCCCCAGGTGAAAGGGCTAGGATGAAGGCCAAGGGCTATTCCGCGGCGATTATTTCTACATTGTTGAAGGCGCGGAGACGATCTATGTCGTTGGCGTATATTCGAGTCTGGCGCTTTTTTGAGGCCTGGTGTGCAGAGCGGAAGCTACGGCCCTTAGGAGCATCGGTGGCACAGATTCTTTCTTGCAGGATGGCGTGGAGAAGGGTCTCGCGGCTAGTTCTTTGCGAGTGCAGTTGGCAGCGATTATCTTGTTACCGGGGTAAGATACAGGGTCAGCTGTTAGGAACGCACGGGGACATTAGGAGGTTCTTGCGAGCGGTGTTACTCATGCGTCTGCCGCGTCGATGTTCAGTGCCAGCATGGGATCTGAACTTGGTGTTGAACGCTTTGGTCAGGGCGCTGTTTGAACCTTTGGGCAAGGCCTCGCTTAAGGATCTGACTTTGAAGACGATTTTTCTGGTAGCGATTTCCTCCGCTCACAGGCCTTGTCTTGTAAGGAACCGTATCTTTCCTTCTTCAGTCACAAGGTGGTATTGCATACGGTGCCAGCATTCTTACCTAAGGTGGTTTCGACGTTTCATGTTAACCAGGTGGTGTCTCTTCCGGTGTTCTCGGGGGAGCGGAAGGAAACGTCTGATGGTAGGTTGCATTTGCTGGATGTTCGGCGCGCGCTCAAGAGATACCGCCGCAGGACGGCGGCCTTCTGAAAGTCGGACAGGTTGGTTGTATCATTTGGAGGTCCGCAGAAAGGGGAGGCGACTGCTAAGTCCTCCATTTCCAGGTGGTTGAAGGAAACGATTGCGGCTGCATATATTTTGAAAGGTAAGGTGGTGCCGGACGGTTTGCGAGCTCATTCGACTAGGGCGCAGGCGGCGTCTTGGGCGGAGTTCAGTTTGGTGCCGGCCGATGACATTTGTAGGGCGGCGACTTGGTCATCGTTGCATTCCTTTACTAAGCATTATAGGCTTGATGTGCAGGTGGCGGCAGATGTGCGTTTTGGATCAGCGGTACTTCAGGCTGGGCTTGCAGGGACCTCCCGTTGATATTCACTGCTCTGTTATATCCTCAATGGTTCTGGGACTGGACTAGAGGGACGAAAAGGAAGATGAAATTAGACTTACCTGCTAATTGTTGTTCCTTAAGGAATTCTAGTCCAGTCCCGGATCCCACCCGGGGCATTGGGGTGATCAGCCTGAAGTTCGTGGTGTGCAGTTGAGATTTTTGGGGAAGGTTTCTCAGTAGAGCTTGGTGAAGGAGCAGATGGGATCTTTTCACAGCAGTGCTTTAGTAGCTCTGGGGGTACTTTCTGCGTCCGGAGGGGCATATCTTTACCTTTTTATACATGTATCTTAACGGCACGGGTTCACACAGTTGGGGGAGGAAAAAAAAAAGATAAAAACTGCAGGTTTTGTTTCATTAGCCTAGTTAGTTTCTTTAGTTACTCATTGTTTTACTCCTTTAACTACTTATTTGTTGCTCTGCTCAGTCTGCTTTGTCAATAGGTGCTGAAGGAGAGGGGCAGTCCTTGCCTATTTAAGCAGGTGTCATCAAAGCGATGACGTGTTTCAGTCTCCAAAGCTGCTGGAGGAGATTCTAAACTCAATGGTTCCGGGACTGGACTAGAGTTCCTTAAGGAACAACAATTAGCAGGTAAGTCTAATTTCGTCTTTCAACCCACACCATATGCCATGCACTAAACAAAAAAGGACTTTGTGGGCGAAGGCCAAGGAGAGCTCCACTGCTCAAAGACAAAAAGGCATGCCTGATTTTTGGCCAAACCCACCTTGAGAAACTACAATCCTTCTGGGAAAATGTCTGTGGACAGATGAAACCAAACTTGAGCTCTTTAGTAATGCAGACCACTGTTTCATTTCCAGGTGAAGAAATGAGGCTTATAAGGAAAAACACCCTTCCTACAGTTAAATATGGTGGAGGTTCCATAATGTTATGGGGCTGTTTTGCTGCTTCAGGAACTGGAGGCCTGGAACATATTAAAGGTATCATGAAGTCAAAGGACTACCAAGGTATTTTGGAGCGAAATGTGCTACCTAGTGTCAGAAAGCTTGGTCTGGGTTGAAGGTCATGAGTGAGTCCTCCAGCAAGACAATGACCCAAAACATACATCCAAAAGTACAAAAGATTGGTTTAAAATGGACTGTTTTTAAAACTGGCCAGCAATGAGCACTGATCTCAATGCAATCCAGAACCTTTGGGAAGAGCTGAAATCTGCCATTGGTAAAAGGAATCCTGGAAACATTCATGAACTGGAACAAATCACAGTTGAGAATGGGAGAAACTACCAGCAGACAGGTGTGCGAAACTTATAGATGGCTACAAGAAATATTTGGAGGCTGTCATCGCTGCCAAGGGTTGTGCAACTAAATATTAGTGAAGGGTGCCACTAATCCGTATTTTGTTTTCCAGAAATTACTATGTCTAAGTTACACAGGCATATTTTTTTTTTTTTTTTTTTTTTTTTTTTTGTGTACCTTTGAACATACTATTAAAATATTATGACACATAGTTGGAATATTTCCAATTATTTCTCAAGATATTGTACACAACATACCTAAAATGCAAGGGTGCTAATAATGTTGACCACAACTGTAACTGAAAGCAAAATTTCTAGTGAAGGATAATCTAACCTCAGTTGTCTTGCAATAATGCTTGCTGATATGGAGGCATGCAAATAATGCTGTGTCTCAGGCCAAGTGAATAATGATTTTCTGCTTTTCTGTATGTTTAAAGCAGATTCAATTTGCGGAGGATATGCAGGAGTTCAGCAAGTTCCCTACAAAGACTGGACGTCGATCTCTCTCTCGTTCTATCTCGCAGTCTTCTACTGACAGCTATGGCTCTGGTAAGTATAAAGAATTATTTCTCATTCTGCTAGACCAGTCCAGATGAGTGGGTTATGTTTCCTTGCCAGCAGGTGGAGGCAGACTTGAGCAACTTTCAGTGATGTCATCACTAGCTATATCTACTGGTGCAGCACTGCGCAAAGCCAGTATTTCTCTGCCTCCAGCAGGTGGAAAGGTTTCTGAACTGGTGCAGATAGACCTGTCTCCCTGGCCCAGACTTATGATCTTGTGGTTTTAGACCTGTAGGCCCAATGTTGGAGCTCAGGTACACT
This sequence comes from Ichthyophis bannanicus, assembly GCA_033557465.1. Taxonomy (NCBI): domain Eukaryota; kingdom Metazoa; phylum Chordata; class Amphibia; order Gymnophiona; family Ichthyophiidae; genus Ichthyophis; species Ichthyophis bannanicus. The sequence goes on from CM066045.1 coordinate 199,037,256, forward strand.
CTTTTCTCCTAGAGCCAACAGCTTGCCCTGTGTTCAGTGTTGCCACCCACAGGTTCCTAGCGCTTGGTGGACCAGAGAGTGTACAGGAAGACCCGATGGGGCTCTTGGTGTGGGGGAGGAGGGTAAAGTGGGCCCCCTTCCCTCTTGCTGTCTTCTCCATACATACTTTTATGCGCTTTTGGTCTTGTGGGGGGGGGGGTTCTGACTTTTTTTTCCTCCCATTGAATTCAGTGGGTTATATTTGGCTGTCTTGCTGCTTGCAATAGGAGATATAAATAAAAAAAGAAAAATTAAAAAAAAATGTATTTTTGTTTTTCTGGTAGCTGGTCCTCCCAGTCCTGCTTAGATGTCTTGGGTTTTCACAGTAAGCCTGTCAGATGTTGAGCTTCCCTTTTCACTATGGTCCTTTTTTTTTTTTCCAGTGGTTTTTTTTTTGTGGACTTCTTTCCTTCGCCACCGCAGTGCTTGACCACATGGCCAAGTGCAGCCAGCGACTACCAGTGGCTTTTACTCAGGGTTACTATTTTTTGGCCCTGATTGTGGAGGGAATGCCTGGGGCATTTTTTTTCCCCACAACATGTAGGGACCCAATGCCATTTCTGTGGCCCCTGCTGCTCCTTCTCTTTTTTCAGATGACTGGTGCCTGTGGAGGGGTAGCTTCACAGGATAGCCATAGTTTAAAGTCCATTGGTCCTTGAAGGCCCTCAGGGGCCCCATTTTTCTTTTTTTTTCTTTTTTTTTGAATTTAAATCTTTTATTAAGTTTCAACCAAAACAATCAACATAACCATTAGATACAAACATAGCCACACCATATACATCAGGAACATCAAAAGCCCCCCAAGGTAAAGCAAATGTGGTTCTCATCCCCCCCTCCCCCATCCCCCCCCGTTACCCCGAGTTCCCCCCAACCTCCCCTCCCTCTGGATATAGCCCCCGCCATAACTCCCCCCATCTTAAGTCAAATTTACCCCTCTGTCCTTTCCGCGCTGCAGTTAATCTCTCCATTAACAAAATATGATGCAGGCGCCCCTCAAACTCACCCATCCCCGGCGCATCGGTGCGCTTCCATGCTGCTGCAACAGTGCCACGCGCCGCACAAAGGCAGGCTACCACCCCTCGCCCTATCCCCCTACCCGAAGCTCCCCCCCAGGACAGCAGGAACAGACCCGGGGACAGTGCAATCACCTCCCCTAATCGGGCCCGGATCCACTCCCGTATCTGAGTCCAGAATAACTGAATTTTCGGGCAGTCCCACCAAATATGCCAAAAGGAGCCCATCCCTCCACAGTCCCGCCAACATGCAGCAGAGACGCCTGGGTACATCTTATGCAATCGCTCAGGGGTATAATACCACCTCATCAGAATTTTATAACTATTTTCCCGTATACGGGTTGAAATAGGGGCCTTCTTAAACTGATCCCATATCCCCCGCCAATCCACCTCTTCAAATGGCACCCCCAAATCCCTCTCCCAATCCCGCATGTATTTAAACTTAGTGCCCTTAACCTTACCCACCCCCTTATACAGCGCAGATATCATCCCCCTAGTAGTCCTCATCCCGGCCCACACAGCCTCCACTTCTGTCAAAGCTACCACCAGGTCCCCCTTATCCTTCCGCGCCCGAAGGAAGGACTGGACCTGAGTAAACGCATATCTATCCACCTCTTGTAGCCCATAGCTCTCCTGCGCCTCCCCAAACTTCATCAGCTCATCCCCATCCATCAGCTGAAAAAAGCACTCCAGCCCCCGGCGGGACCAATCATCAAAAAACGCCGCCCTCCCACCCCGGGCGAAACCCCTTAACCCCCCGCCATGGAGCTGCCAGGGAAAACCGCCGCCCACCGCCAATACTACCTTGCGCCCTGACCTCATCCCACACCGCTGCCACCTGCCGCATAGCCAGGGACCCCACCCCTAATTCCCGCCGGTCCTTCCCATGCACCCACAGCCACGCCGCCAACCTGCCCCCTTTCACATATTCCTTCTCAACCCGTACTCCCATCTTAACCCCACCCCCCTCCCTCCAATCCATAACATGCCGCAGCTGTGCCGCTCGGTAATAATCCCTGAAGTTGGGAACCCCCAAACCCCCCTCCTTCTTATCTGCATATAACACATCCTTCGCTATTCGCAGGGGCTTACGCTTCCATATATATTGGAACACTTTCCGTTGCAGTACTCGCAACACCTTATCTGGAACCCGAACGGGGAGTACCTGGAAGAAGTACAATATGCGGGGCAAAATATTCATTTTTACTCCCGCGATCCTACCAAGCCAAGAGACTTCTGCATTCATCCAGCAATCTAAATCTCTATACAATGCCACCAGTACCTTGGGATAATTCTCCCGATATAACTCGTCATACCGCCCGGGGATCTGCACCCCCAAATACCCTAGCGACTTCGGGACCCAACGGAACGGGTACTCGTTCTTCAAGCGGTGTTCCACCCCTTTGGGGACCGAGACATTCAATACCTCCGTCTTGTCGACGTTCATCTTAAACCCCGCCACCTCGCCATATCCCCACACCTCCTCCATAATGCCCACCAGGCTTCCCTCCGGCTGACGGATATACAACAAAATATCATCCGCATATAGGGAAATCTTGTGTTCTACCCCTCCCGCCCATATCCCCCCTATCCGCTTATTATCCTGGATCCGTTGCGCTAGGGGCTCAACCGCGAGGGCAAACAGCAACGGGGACAGGGGGCAACCCTGCCGGGTGCCCCTCTCTAGTTCAAAGTCCGCGGAATAACTACCGTTAACCTTCACCCGGGCCCTCGGTCCATTATACAATCCCTCTACCCACCGTAGAAAATTCGGCCCACACCCTATCTTCCGTAACACCTGCCAGACAAAGTCCCAGTGCACCCGATCGAATGCCTTTTCGGCATCAATGGACATTAGGATACACTCCTCACCCTTCGTTCTCGCAATTTCAATTACCTCAATGGCCCTCTTAACATTATCCCCCGTTTGCCGCCCCAGAATAAACCCCGTCTGATCTTCCCGCACCACCCCAGGGAGCCATGGAGCGAGTCTATCTGCCAAAGCCTTTGCTAAGATCTTGACATCCACATTAAGCAGAGAAATTGGTCTGTAAGATCCACATTCCAGAGGATCCTTCCCGGGTTTCAATAAGATCGAGATCCCTGCTGTTAACATTTCAGAAGTAAGCTCCCCATCTGCGAGCATCCCATTAAAGACTCGCAGCATAAGCCCCCGCACCTCTCCCCAGAACTGCTTATAAAAAAACCCTGGCAGCCCATCAAGTCCTGGCGCTTTACCCCCCTGTAACCCCCTCACTACTTTACCTACCTCCTCCTCGGTCAAAGCCCCCTCCATTCCTGCCCGTGCTGCCTCTCCCAGGTGAGGCATCTCCAATCCCGCCAAATACGAGTGTATATACTCGGCCTCCACCCCTTCTTGCCACCGATACAACTCCTGGTAGAATTGCTCAAAACGTCGCCTGACCGCCTGCTCTTCCCATAACACCCCCCCCATCCCGCCCCCTGATTTGGAAGATCATGGAGGCCCCTGCCTTTTCTTCAGCTTACGGGCTAGCAAACGCCCTGCCTTATCCCCAAATTCATAATATAACTGGCGGGCACACTGCAAGTCAAATGCGATCTTATCTACCTGTAAAGCCTGTAGTTCCCCACGCACCCGCTCCAAAGATCTCTGGGCTCTCCGTGATCCCACTGCACGGAACACTCTTTCGGCTTCCTTCACTGCAACCTTCAACTCTTCCGCCCGTCTCCCCCATTCCTTTTTCAGCCGCGCCCCCCAATAGAGGAACCGTCCACGTATATAGGCCTTCAGCCCCCCCCACACCATAACATCCCGTACTTGTCCGGTGTCATTCAGCGCAAGATATTCCCTTATCACCCCCTTAATATCCGCTACCACCATCTCATGCTTCAAAAGGCTCTCATTCAGACGCCAGAACCGGGTGCCCAGTTGCCGCTTATTACCCACCCCCACTACCACCGCACTGTGGTCAGACCAGACAACCGGGACAATCTCCGCTTCAAGCACCACCACCATCCATTCCTCACTCATCATGATCATATCAATCCTACTCCAACAAGTATGGGGTGCGGAAAAGAAAGTATATTCCCGGCCCATAGGATGCCGTTTACGCCACACATCCACTAGATTATGCTGTGCCATCAACCGTTTAAGCCCTTTCCGGTTGGCCCCCCGCCCCTCCCATCCCCTGGGGTTCCTATCCCATCCATCCTGCAGCGTACAATTAAAGTCCCCCCCCACCACCACCTTTCCCAGGGATTCCCGATCTAACAGCTTCCCGGTGGATGCCCAAAACCTCCCCTGGTCTCCGTTTGGCGCGTACACCGAAACTATAGTAATCTCCTCCAGTCCCCACCTCCCAGATATTCCCACCACTCTCCCCTCCGCATCCTTAAACCAATTCCCCACTTGTATCCCTACCCCCCGTTTTAATAAAATTGCAACCCCCCGCTTCCGCCCTCCCCCTGGAACACAAGAAAAAAATTGCTCCGGATACCCGGAGTGCTTCAATCGGTGTATCTCGCTCCCCCGGAGATGTGTTTCTTGTACCAAAATCACATCCCACCGATTATCCTTAATTTCTCTGAAGAGTTGCTGCCTCTTCTGTGGAGAGTTCAGCCCCCTTACATTGAGAGATCCAATGCGGAGCATCTCCCTACGTCACCCCAAACTCCTCCCCGCCCTTCCCTACCAACAGGGGCTCCATCCCAACCCCCCCCTCCCTCCCCCTTCCGCCCCCCTCCCTAAACCTTCCCCTAGCCCAGCCAAACTTCCGTGTGAGTCATGTCTTATCCCGACTCCCTCCCTTAGTGCCATCCCTGGCCCTGGATACCACCACCTCCCCCTTCTCCACCACAGTCACCCTCCCAGATCACAAGCCTCCCACCTCCCCCAATTTACCACCCCCCACAAACATAGAGTCTCACATGAGTATCCCTTCTCAGCCAGTTCGCCCTCCACTCTCTTGTACTGTTCAAGTGGGGGCTGCAGGGCTCCCCTCAGACCTCCCTTGGGAAAGTCGTTTAAGCCGCTTTCCTTTTTCACCGGCTCTCTGCCATTGCGATGTTCTCCGCTCCTTTCCACGGTCCACCCTGGGTTCCCCTCCAGCCGCAGGCTTGGGAAGATGTTCACATCCAAGCTCAGACAATACATTCCAGGCCTCCTCCGCTCCTTTGACTCTCCGGGAGACGCCGTTGACAGTGAGCAGTAGGCCAAAGGGGAACAACCAACGATAGCGTAGTCCTTTCCCCCGCAAGAACGCGGTAACTTCTTTCAGTCCCTGCCGCCTCTCCAGCGTCCCCGAGGACAAGTCATTATAAATCTCCACCTCGGAGGAGTCCCAGGCAATGCGACCGTACTTCCTGGCCAGGTTTAGGATCAGTTCTTTTTGGGGAAAGCTGCTCATGCAAGCAATCACATCTCGAGCCTGCGTTCCTCGCCTAGGGCCAAGGCTGCGGTGCGCTCTCTCCACTCCAACCGTTACCCCAGGCTCATCGTCCTTGCCCGCTAAGCGCAAGACATGTTGGCAGAGCAATTGAACCGTTTTGACACAGTCTCTATAACTGTCCGTTTCAGGAATTCCTTTAAAGCGCAAATTGTTCCGGCGTGCCCTGTCCTCCATTTCCTCCAACTTTTCCTGCATCTCGTCTTGCCTCTCCCGCTGGCGGCGTTGTTCCTCTTCCACCTCTCGCATGGCTCCCGCCAGGGTCTCCACCCGGTGCCCCATGCCATTCAGCTCTTGGCGGAGTAGATGCAGATCTTCTTTCAAATCTTTGCATATCTCTTTGATATCGCCTCGGAGGTCTCTCCTGAGCGCCGCCAGCCACCCTTTCAGTTCCGCTCCATCGGAGTGTAGATCGGGCCCGCTTCTCTCATCGCCGGAGCTCCCGCCTCCGCCACTCTCTTCCCCCGCCTCAGGTTTCTGCAGGCTGAGGTCCTCTCACCGCACATACTTGGACTTAAACCCCTCCAATTTCTGGCGGGCTGCTAGCACACACCCGGGGGTATCGTTTCCCACAGTTTTCTCGTCTGGGATAGCGCTCATGATCACCTTTAGTCAGGAATCAGACGGAGCTCGGTTACCTCGCGGCCATCTGCTCCGTGACGTCACCGGAAGTCTTTCGGGGGCCCCATTTTTCAACCAGTTTGAGCTGCTGCTCCTCAAACAGCTCATGGGCTGTTTTCATTCTTTTCTAGCTGCTTGACAACCCATTTGTTGGGGTTCGAGGCTCAGGTCGGTCTTATGGGGGGGGGGGTCCTAAAGTCCTCGAGTGCCTCTATCACCTCTGCTTTAGCCTTTCAGTCGTCTGGGCCTCCAGGAGTCCTGCTTTATCCACCAAAGGGGTTGGTTGGGATATGTAGAGAAATCTCTTTCTTCAGAAGGTAAGTTTGAGGAGGACAGGATGATTTCTCTAGTGAAAGGCTAGGATCTCCATGATCCACCAGTTTTGCAGAAGGGACCCTCCTATAACCTTTGAGGATCCTGTGGTAGCTCTGCATAATGTAGAATCTGCTTTCAGGTGACGGTTTGCGGGCCTTCTCCTGGAAAGTATCTGTTGTCCTGTTGCATTCACACCTCTACCTAATCCTATGCAGCCGCTTGTAGTCTCTGGGGGAGAAAACCCCAAACTTGGCCCAAGGGGCCCTAAGGTCCTGTCTCAGCTGTATCCTTGGCTTCAGGGTGAACTGCATCAGCCTTTTGGACTCCTGAGGGGGGATTCCCTGAAGCACACAACCATCCTGGTGGAAGGAGGTGCTGCACTTGAGTCTCATAAGAGGTGGGTAGAGGCGCTTATTAAGAAATGTCGTTATGATTTCTGCTTTAGGCTGTCAGGCAACTTTATGTGCAGGCCTAGTGGCCTGAGCCCTCTTGTGCTGGGTCAGCCAACTCCCAGATAGCTCAGAGATAGCTCCATTGCCTCAGGTACACTTAGATTGTGAGCCCTTTGGGGACAAGGGAATAAAAAGTACCTGTTAGTATACATGTAAACCACACTGATTCTAAAGAGCGCGGTATAAAAATAAATAAATAAAAGATTGGAGCCACGTATGTGGTTGATGTCCTGTATGTTTGCTAGTAAATTAGGGAGCTGATTTTCTGCTTGGAGAGGTCATTGATGTGAATTGGCTAATGGTTGAACGTAGAAGTGATTTTACAAAACCTAGCCATATTTTATACTGAGACCTCTAGGAAATTCAGTTGTTTGATTGGGTTTCTCCAGTCTGAGACTACAGTTGACAGTGAACGACGTTTTCTTCATTTTTTGACTGTATGTTTTGTTAGCATCTCCTTGAAGTCCATGTTAAGTGCTGTTGAGTCAGTGTCCACTCATGGCAACCCTCTGGATAGTTGTCCGAAACTATGTTCAGTCTCTAGTCAGGTGGCTCATTGTTGGCAGAGCGGCACCCATAGTTACTGTTATTGTATCGATCCATCTCATTTCTGACTTTCCTCTTTTCATTGACATTCTACCTTGCCAAGCATGTCTTTCTCTAACTGTCTGTCTCTTCGCATGATGTGTTCAAAGAATGAAAGTCGAAGACTTGTCATCTGAGCTTCTAAAGAAAGCTTAGGTATCATCTCCTCTAGTACTGGCTGATTTGTTCTTCGGGCAGTCCATGGTACTGTATAATGCAGTATTCTTTGCCAGCACCATAATTCAAAGGAAATAGATTTTCTTCCTCTCTATCTTTTTCACTGTCCAACCTTTACAGCCATATGACGTGTTTGAAAATACCATGGCTGGGACAAGTCAAATCTCTTTCAAGAGCAGAGATGTCTCTCTCTCCATACAATCTTGTCTGGGTCCTTCATAACTATTCTGCCAAGAGCAATGCGTCTGATTTCTTGACTGCTTGTTTCTTTATTGATTGATTGTTGATCCAAGTAGGTTAAAGTTGTCAACTATTTCAATTTCTTCTCCATCAATGATGAACTTAATTGATTTTTTCCATTTGTCAGGGTCTTTGTGTTCTTTATGTTAAGGTGCAGGTCCATTTTAAGACTGTTCCTTGATCTTGAGAAGCAAATGTTTCAGATAGTCTTCACATTCAGCCAGTAATGTGGTATCATCAGCATAGCAAAGGTTGTTGAGTCATCCACCGATCTTCACACCTCAGTTGCCTTCATGAAGTCCTGCATCTCTGATTTGTTCTGCATATAAATTAAGCAGGTAGGGGAAAGTATGCAGCCTTGTCATACACCTTTGCTGATTTTAAATGTTATGTTTCTTCTTGTTCCATTCAAACTGTTGCTTCTTGATCAGTGTAAAGATTGTGCAAGAGAAGTATCGGGTGTTCTGGTATACCCATGCTTCTTAATATGGCCCAGTGTTTCTCATGATTTATACAGTTAAGACTTGCTGTAGTCAATAAAGCACACAGATATTCTTTTGGTATTCTTTTGTCTTTTCAAGGATCCACCTCACATCTGCAGTGATGTCTCTGGTTCCTTGCCCTTTTTTGGTCCCTGCTTGCACTTCAGGCAGTTCTCGTTCCGGGTATGGTTGTAGTCTCTGCTGAATGATCTTTAGTAGAATCTTGCTGGCATGTGGGATCAGTGATTGTGTGATAACTTCCACAGTCAGTCAGATCACCTTTCTTCAGTATTGGCATAAACATCGATCTTTTCCAGTCAGTTGACCATGATGTCTTCCAAACTTCCTGGCAGAGCTTTGTAAGTATGGTAACTGCTGCATCTGATTTGCTGTAATAATTCAGTTTATATATATATTTGAATTTAAAAACTTTACAAAAATAAAAATAACAAACCACAATCGATGGACACCATTTATTTATTTCAACTGTTTTCTATACCGCCTTATCCTGTAATCACAGCCATTTACAAGAAACTTTGAATTCAACATGGGTACATTAAATAGCTTGGGGTAATAAAAGGGTAGTAACTATTTACACATTATTTAACATATTTACAGTAGTTCTGCTGTCTACGTCAGTGTGTTATCATGCCTTTGGAATGTTCCAAGAGTCCTTTGTTGGATTCGATGTGGTGGTTGTGCTATGTGATGTGTCCATAGTGTTCTGTGAACAGAAAGATCTTGAGTCTTTTCTGGAAGTCTTTGATGTCTTTGGAACAGATATCTTGAGGCAGGGTATTCCATAGTTGTGGTGCAGTTAGTGATAGTGCTCTTTTGGATGTTGATTGCTTGCTTTTCCGGAAGTCCAATGGCACATTAATCGTGTGATTGTTATTGGTTCTTCTGGGGCGGGTGCTTTCTTTTCTTGTAATTAGGATTTCTAGGGTGTCTGCAGAGGAGTGGTGGATGATTTTGAAGATATTTAATATTGTTTTAAACTTGGCATGTGCTTGGATTGGTAGCCAGTGTAGTTGATGTGAAATTGGTGTGATGATATAATCTATTTTATTAGTTCCACTGATTCGCGCTGTTGTGTTCTGCACCATTTGTAGTGGGTGAATGGCTTGCTTTGGTAGGCCTTGGTAGAGTGAGTTTCCATAGTCCCAGTACTGGTGTAATGATGGCTTGGCAAACAGTCTGGAAATGGTCCTGGTGTAGGAATGGTTTAATCCTTCTTATGATTAATTTGTGGTATGCCTTTGCTGCTGTCTTGTTTATGTGAGATGGAAGGTTGATGTTTTTGTCTAGTGTGATGCCTAAGTAGCGCACTTCCTCTTTCACAGGTATGGTTTGGTTGAGCAGTTGTATTTGTTGAGGGTTGAAGGTGGTACTGCTGCTGATGTAAAGTGCTTCTGTTTTCTTATAGCTCAGTGTGAGGTTGTTGCTGCTGAGCCAGGTGGCTACATCTTCCAGGCATTGAGTTATGGTCGTGATGTTTGGTGCTTCCAGGTCAATCGGAGTATTGACCATGAGGTCATCAGCATACAGACGGAATAGCATGTTATATTGATGTCTCAGGCGGAGCATGTATATAAGTTGAATAGTATTGATGAGTGCTGACCCTTGTGGGATGCCCTGTGTTGAAGGGAAGGGTGTGGAGTGTTTTGTTCCACATTTTACCTGTTGTAGTCTGTCCTTTAGGTAAGAGGTGAACCATTTAGAGTGGTGTTGCCGATGCCAGTTTCCTGGAGGTGTTGGATTAGGAGGATGTTAGAGTGACAATAACATAAGGCTCACTGTATATCATGCTAAACTCTATATACTACATCCAAATATGAGAAAAAAATACTAGAATCCTATACACTTTCCCCTGTAGAAAGTCCTCCAACTACTTAACCTCAACAAAAACAAATCTACTGCCCTGATGAGAAACACTTGCATGGAGAATGAAGTGAGAAGGTGGCACCTAGGACTAAAACCCTAGGTCACACTCCAAGAAAACTTCCCTTCATTTCTGCATATTCCTAGTGACATCAGGAAAATCCTGAATCACTTACCCACAGAATTTTTTAATGTTTGGCAAAGTACAACCTAAAAATAAGGTGTGTGTGTGTATATGTATGTATATATGTATGTGTGTGTGTGTGTATGTATGTATGTTTTCTTTTGTTTCTAAATTAGATCAAGTAGCTCGTGATGGAATATCATCTATAGACTATTCCAAAAAAGCAGATAAGTCCACAATATCGAAATCTAATGCAGTATCCCCAGTCACTTTCATCAAACTGTCTTTCGCCATAGGAATATAATAGATTTTTGAATCCGTACAGCATCTGGATGATTAAGAATTTCCTTAAGATATTTAATAATATTTGAGGTGAAAGAAAGTGAGTTCTAAGGAATTTTAAAAAATGTAAATTTTTTTGATCTGGAAAGATTATCAAACACTTCCAACTGATGAGACATAGCATTAGAGTAGAAAGGAAGTGTCGATACAGAAGAGTGAAATTCACCCAACTGAGAATTGGCCTCCTGTGAGAAATGTGCCACATCCATAAACCTCTGATCATGTTCAGCAAGTTTCACCACTGTTTCTTTAGAAAATTCTGAAAGCTGTTTCAAAGAAGACTAAAGCAGTGTTTTTCAACCTTTTTTGTGCAAAGGCACACTTTTTTCATGAAAAAAATCACGAGGCACACCACCATTAGAAAATGTTTAAAAAATTTACCTCTGTGCCTATATTGACTATATATAAAGTAATTCTCTTGAATAGGAATCAAACACTCACACCAACCCCCCCTCCCCTGCTGGTTCACACCAACCCCCCCTCCCCTGCTGGTTCACACCAACCCCCCTCCCCTGCTGGTTCACTCACACACACACACCCCCCCTCTGCCCAAGCCGCTGCTTCTGCTTTGTACAGAGCAGCGGCTGCACTACACTTACATTGAAAAGTAAAGAGAAACTGTGTCAGGAGCCCTCCGGTCATCGCAGAGCCCGAGGAAGTGATGTCATGGGGGCGGGCTCCTCAGAGGCTGTCTTTCCTTTTCAAATTAACTTTAGCTGCAATAAAGTTAATTTGAAAAGGAAAGACAGCCTGTGAGGAGCCCGCCCCCATGACATCACTTCCTCGGGCTCTGCATGATCGGAGGGCTCCTGACACAGTTTCTCTTTACTTTTCAGTGTAAGTGTAGTGCAGCCGCTGCTCTGTACAAAGCAGAACCAGCGGCTGCACTGCTATAGGGAATCGCGATCGCGTTCGCGCCGTGGACTTCGGCACAAAAGCCGGTTTTTTGCTCTGGCCGCTCCCGATCTTGCGGCCAGAGCAAAAAGCCTGCTTTTCAATGGCCGGTTTTACAACTGTGCTGGCAGCCGGCCTGGCCATGGAAAAACCGGCCAGGCCGGCTGAAAACCGGCCGGTTGGCAACCCTAATTTGTGAGCTGAGGCCACATGTTACGGATGAAATTGGAATTTTTCCCACGGCACACCAGACAATATCTCATGGCACACTAGTGTGCCGCGGCACAGTGTTTGAAAAACGCTGGACTAAAGAGAGTGATCCATATGAACAATAGCATCCTGGATATTTTGAAGAGAGAGAGCAGATGACGAAACAACATTTTGAGGAACAGAGGCAAACTCTACCGGATTGGACAGTGGACCAGTATGTGTCCCAGATATTAAGCCACAGGGAGAAGCTGGAGGCTTCTGCAGAGAAAGCAACGTAGGAGACTGCTGCCCCTCTTCTGGAGTAGCAGCGTCCCCCATAACTGCCATTACTCAATCGGGTGGGGTTTGAAGACCTTCAGCTTTAAAAGGAGTATCAAGGGAGGGAGTACTGAGTTGAGTCCATAGAACCCAATAAGTTAGGCTCAGATGACAGATAAAGCTTTCATATGTAAGTCCATTGGACCCAAAACTTTAACAGACTTCGCAGCCACGCTCTGCACTACTCTCTTCTGCTTTTCCATCACCAAACGGTGCTTCTCACTCAGCTTCTCTGTTGCTCCAAAGGGGCAAGACCTTCCCCTTTGGACACGCCCCTTCAGGCACACAGCCGTGTACTGCAATGGGGCTGCTGTTTTAAAGTTCTTCTCCTCTGTGCCGCCGGTTCAGTGTGCAGGTCACACTGGTGCAGGAGCCAATCAGGAGGAGACAAGATACCAGGAAACATATATCTGAATTATAGTTGTTGATGGGCATTCCTCATAGATGAATAAAATTAAGCTTTCAATGATTAAATTGTATTGTATTACAATTCTTGCAGATTTCTTCTTGATTATAAATGCAACACCATTTTTTCTTTGTCTTTCATTTTCCAGCATTTCATACCATATGATCATCTGATGCAAAGTGTCCGATGCCTGTCCATTTTAGTTCTGACACCCAAAAGATCGAGTTGTACACGTTCCATTTCGTTCTTGACCATCTCCAACTTCCCTTGGTTCATGCTTTGTACGTTCCATGTCCCAGTATGTAAGACATCTTTTCAGCTTCTGACTCTCATTTCATACACAGCTCATCAGCAATCAGACATCCTGAGGGCTTTGATCCAACCACATCATAAATAATGGCTTTACTCTGAAAAGTCTTCAGCTCATCCCCAGTAGCCAGTTGAGTGCCTTCCAACCCGAGGGTCTACTCTTTCAGCACTATAGTGCAATTTGTTTGTTGCAACTATCCATTGGGCTTCTGTGTAAGTAATTCTGATGTTGCTGTTGTCACAGAAACTTGATCCTCTGCCACCAGCACCTTCCCATTCTGCTGCTGCCCAGATGGGTGGTTTGTCTTAGTCTGGCACCTCAGCTGAGACCTGCCAGTAGCTAAGCCACCAGTAACTTAGCTCTCAGCATCACTGATGTACACAAGCCCTCACAGCAAGCTGCAAACCAAGTAAAGGGGGCCGTCCATGAAGAAGGGCTTAAAGGTAGGTCTTTTTAACTTTGAAAAGAGACTGCTGAGGGGATATATAATAGAGGTCTGTAAATTAATGAATGGACGGGCACGGGTAAACGTAGATCGGGTGTTTGTTCCATCAAAAAGTAGAAAGACTAGGGGACACGCAATGAAGCTACAATGTAACCCATTCAAGACTAATAAGAGAATATTTTTTTCACTCTGTGCATAATCAAACTCTGGAATTCGTTACCAGAGGATGTAGTAAAAGCTGTTAACGTAGCCTTGCTTTAAAAAAGGCTTGGACAAGTTTCTGGAAAAAAGATCTGTAAGACAGAGGACCCAGGAATTTCATTGCTTGTCCTGGGACAAGTATTGTGGAACTTGTGTGCCTTTTTAGGAACCTGCCAGGTACTTGTGACCTCGATTTGCAACTGTTGGAAACGGGATACTGGGCTTGATGGACCTTAGTCTGATCCAGTATGGCATTTCTTACGTTCTCATGTAGTAGTCGGTTCTTTCATAACAAAATACATGAGATCTCTCTTCAGTTTCCTGCTTTATCTTCTTTGCTTCCTCTTCACCCTCATTGCCAACTTTTCCCTTCATCTTCGTCTATCCTTTTCTTCATTTCCTTTTCTTTCTCCAAACTTACTATCTGTTCTTCTGGCTCCCTCCCTTTCCACCTTCTTGTCTCCATTTCCCCCTCTGTCATCCCTTCCATTTCTTATATTCTTAACTTCTCTTTCCACTGCTACTGTTCCTGTTGTGGTCACCCCTCTACTCAAGAAATCTTCCCTCAATCCTAGCTCTAAACTGTTGTCTAATTTCCCTTCTTTCCTTTGTTTCTAAGCTGCTTGAGCACGCTGTCCTTCACTGTTGCCTTGACTTTCTATCCTCTCATACTCTTCTCAAACTCCTTTACTTTGGCTTTCATTCTACTGAAACAGCTCTCGCCAAGGTCTCCAGTGACTGGTTTCTGGCCATATCTAAAGGTCCTTATTCAATCCTTATCCTTGACCTTTCTGCTGTATTTGACACTGACCACCACCTTCTCGATACGCTGTCTTAACTTGGTTTTAGAGGTTCTGTTTTGCCCTGGTTCTCTTCTTACCTTTCCCACCGCTCTTTTAGTGTGTGTGGTGTGTGGGTTTTTTTTTTTTTTTAATGGTTCTTACTCTTTCCCCGATTCCACTCTTTGTGTTCCCCAGGGGTCTGTTTTGGGTCTGCTACTCTTCTCTTTACACCCAGTCCCTTGGCTCTCTCATTTCTGCACATGGTTTTCAATACCATTTCTAGACCTAAATATATTGTACTAAGAATGTAAATAGTTTCCCCCGAGTTACCTCCATGTTAAATCCCTGTTCTATGTAGACGATGGTCTAATGTAATTGACTAAGTGTGATTTGGTTCAATGTAAACCGCACTGATGACAAAGAGCGCAGTATATAAGAAATGTTAATAAATAAATAATAATACACCAATGATTCTCAAATCTGTCTGTCCGCACCGGTTATCTTACATGCATTGCAGGCCCGTATTTCTACCTGTCTCTCATATTCCATCTGGATGCCTCACTGCCATTTAAAACTTAACATGAATAAAACTGAATTGCTTATTTTTCCTCCCAAACCCTCTTCTCCCTTTCCTTCATTCTCCATCTCTGTTGATAACACATTTCTCCTTTCCTTCCTGTTACCTCAGCCCACAACCTTGGTGTTTGATTTCTCTCTTTTTTCTTTTCTGCACATATACAACAGACTGCTAAAACCTGCCGTTTTCTTTATAATATTTATAAAATTCGTCCTTTCCTCTCTGTTTAACACTAAAGATTGGACAAGCATTTGTGTAATTACTTCTCACCTTGACTATTGCAACCTTCTTCTTACTGGCCTCCCTCAGTCATCTCTCCCAACTTCAGTCAGTTCAAAACTCTGCTGCGCGTCTCATCTTTCGGCAGTCTTATTTTGTTCGTATCACCCCTCTTCTCAGATCACTTCTTTGGCTCTCCTCCGTTACCATATTCAATTCAAACGCCTCCTTTTGACTTTTAAATACATTCATTCTGCTGCTCTGCTCTGTTTCTCGTCTCTTCTCTCCCTCTATTCTCTTCCTCATGAGCTTCATTCTTCTTCAATCCTGCTCCTATGTTTGTCCTTTTCTGCTAACTCCAGACTTTGGTCCTTTTCACCTTGCTGCTCCTTATGCTTGGAACTCTCTTCCTGAAGCTGTTCGTCAGGCTTCATCACTCCCCCTCTTCAAATCTACTAAAGGCTCAACTCTTTAAGGCTGCCTTTGGTGTTGTCTTGATTAGATTGTAAGCTCCAACGAGCAGGGCCTGTCTTCATCTGTGTTTGTATAGCACTGTGTATGGCAAGTAACACTCTATAAATATATAATAACAATAAAAGTAGTGGCTAGGTAGTTTCTTTGGCTCTGCAATTGGCTGACTGATACTGCCTCTAAGCTATGGTTGAGAAGCTCCCCTCCAGCAGCAAGTTGCTGGAGGACTTCGAGGTTTGTGAAAGTTATGGGTGAGGCTTGCCCTCAGGCTCCCAGAAGATAATTCCAGTGGAGTTAGAAGTGCTACATGTGGGGCCTTGCATGGAGCATTATGCTGCTTTCGGACTACTAAGAGTCCAGGTAGGGCCAATTCATCCTGTGGTCCTAAGCCTAAGAAAGATCAGTCCTTTTAGGGCTCTCAACATCCTTGTGGCAGCCCCATCAGGAGTCAGCAAGCCAGCCCCTGCAGTGAGGTCCAGCAGATCCCTTTTGAGGTTCAGCTGGTTGGCAGTATCTGTTTGCTGCTCTCAGAATGGCCTTACAGCACATCAGTACCTCAAAAGAAAAAACAATTCACTCCACTTATTTAACACATTTATAGTATATCTCTTCAAGGAAAACAGCAAAGGAGAAAAACAGGTCTGAGTCAACTGGGTTAAATAGTGGATCATGGTCAAGATCATATATGCCACTCAACCCTACACATCCATGACCTGTAAAAAAAAAACAAAACCAAAAAACAAAAACTTAAACCCCCTCCTTTGTTATATAAAAAAAAAATGAAAAAAATGTATATTACTATCGCTCATGTAGGCACAAGCTATTGAAATACTACCTTAGGTGTATAGCTAGCAGCAGTAGTATACACTTAACTTAAATCCAGTTCATAAGATCATAATATCTCAAACAGCCACATGGCTAGCCATTGCCCAGTCAAAACTTCATGCCCCGATGCCCCTCAGGATGCCCATTCAGCGTTTTGCTTCAGTGCTGCTTCAGGGGATATAAATTATAAAGATAGCACTGGAAAACAAACACAAAATCAAAACCCCCTATCCCACAGTTGTATACTATAACCATGGCAAGTGTCATATGAATAACCACTAAACCCCATCAAATAGCAATTACCACTTACCCTAAAAACAACATGCATTAACCAGCCAACCCAAAACTAAACTCACTAGCTCTTAACTGTCTGCAGTGTCACAGAAATGGCGATTATCTCCATCAAACTTTCAAGAGCTTACAAAAACGCCATACTTTCGCACAGATAGACCCAACTCAGTACCACCCACGAAGACGCAACCAACCTCAGACAAAGCAGACTTTCATCTGACTACAACCCTGACATTTAAAGGAAAAGAGTGCAAACAAATCCAAAAGAACCTATCACCTCCTAACAGGCTTCCCAATCCACTTGTAGATTCAACCCCCCAAGACTAATTGTAGTTGAAAAATCCATCGTTGCTCACAAATTAGAAACACAGAAACATGACTACAGAAAAAGACCACATGGCCTATCTAGTTTGTCCTTCCATATCAACCACTACAACAGTCTCCTTTTTTCCTTTAGAGATTCTGTTTGCTTCTTTGAATTCAGATACTGTCCTCATCTCTATCACCTCCACTGGGAGACTATATTCCACGGATCCACCACTTTCCTTAAAGAACTATTTCCGCTTATCACTCTGAATCTATCCCCCTTCACCCTCATCCCATGTCCCCTCGTAGCAGAGCTTGCTTTCAATTGAAAGAGGCTCTCCTCCTGTGCATTTATGTCACGGAGGTATTTAAACATCTCAATCATATCACCTCTATCCTGCCTTTCCTCTAAAGTGTACATACAGTATTAAGATCCTTAAGTCTGTCCTCATGCTTTATAATGAAGACCACTAACCGTTTTAGTAGCCACCCTCTGTATGGAATCCAGCCTGTTTATATCCTTTTGAAGGTGCGGTCTCCAGAATTGCACACAATACTCCAAATGAGGTCACACCTAAGATTTATACAGAGGCACTATCACCTCCTTCTGCTCGCCATTCTTCTTCCTATGCACCCAAGCATACTTCTAGCTTTTGCCATCGTCTTTTCTACCTGTTTAGTTACTTTAAGATCATCAGACACAATCACGCCTAGGTCCTGCTCTTCTTTAGTGGACAAAAGTACTTCACCTCCTATATTATATTGCTCCCTTGGATTGCCACAGCCCAAATGAATGACCTTACATTTTTTAACATTAAAATTTCAGCTGCCAAATTCTAGACCATCCATAGAACTTAGCTAGGTCCCTCCTCTTGTTATCTATACCTTCCTGGTGTCTACTCTATTGCAGATTTTGGTATCATCCTACAAAGAGGCAAACCTTACCAGACAGCCCTTCTGCTATATCACTAACAAAGATGTTAAAAAGAATAGGACCAAGGACAGATCCCTGGGGCATGCCACTGGTACCCTCTTTTTCCTCAGAGTGAACTCCATTTACCTGTACCCTTTGTCGCCGCCCACTCAATCAGTTTCTAACCCAAGCAGTAACTGTAGGGTCCATCCCTAGGATGCTCAGTTTGTTTATAAGTTGCCTGTGAGGAGCCGTTTCAAAGGCTTTAATGAGTACACCACATCTAGGGCTCTCCCTCGATCCAACTCCCTGGTCACCCAGTCAACGAAATCAATCGGATTTGTCTGACAAGACCTTCCTCTGGTGAATCCATTCTGCCTCAGATTCTGTAATCCTCTGGACTCCAGAAAACTCACTATTTTCTTTCAGCAGTGCTTCCAATAATTTACTCACCACTGAAGTTAAACTAACCGGCCTGTAGTTTTCAACCACATCCTTACTTCTGCATTTGTGTAAAGGGACCACATGTGCCTCTCTCTAGTCCTTTGGCACTACTCCTGACTCTGAGGCATTGACAAGGTCAGTCGGTGGAGCTGCTAGAATGTCCCCAAGTTCTCTCAGTATTCTAGGGTGTATCCCATCCGTTCCCATCGCTTTGTCTACTTTGTTTAGCTAGTTTCTCACAAACACAATCTTCTGAAAATTGTTCAAGATGCACATCGCTTCTGTTCCTGTTTGTGGGTGTTTTCCGAGGCCCTGCTCCTGGTTCTTCATCTGAACACACAATAGAAATATTTGTTAAGCATTTCTGCTTTATCCTCACCAGCTTCTACATATTCCTTCCCTTCACCCGTGAGTCTGACAATACCACTTTTGCCCTTCCTCATCTCGCTAACATATTTGAAAAATGTCCTATCCCCTCATTTTACTGCATTGGCTATTTCCTCCTCTTTTTGAATCTTTGCTTTCTTGACTACTTTGCTAGCTTCTCTGTTTTTCCAAATATAGATGCCTGTCTTCCTTTCTCTGTGATCTTTTGTATTTTATGAAGGCCTCCCTCTTTTTTTCTTCACTTTTTCAGCTACTTCTTTCACAAATCATAGCGGTCTCCTTTTCCTTTTATTTACCATTTTAACAAAAAGGTTGGTTGCCCTTAAAATATCCCCTTTCAGTTTTGCCCACTGTTTTTCTACATCCCCCAGCTGTTCCCATCCCGCTAATGACTCCCTGAGGTATTGGCCCATCTTGGCAAAGTTAGTTTTTTTCCTAAAGTCTAAGACCCTTGCTTTTGAATGTATTTTAACAGCTCTAGTCCTAATACTGAACCACACCATTTGGTGATGACTGGATGCAAAATGATCTCCCATCATAACATCAGAAACACTTTTACCATTGGTAAGCACCAAGTCCAGTATGGCCCCTTCACGTGTGGGTTCTGTTACCAGTTGCCTGAATAGTTCTCCCTCTAGGGAGTCCAGGATCTCCTTACTTCTAGATGATACTGCAGCAGGAATGTGCCAGTCAACATCTGGCATATTAAATTCCCCTATCAGTAGCACTTCCCCTTTCCTAGAAATGCTGCTTATGTCTTCAATTAACTGTCCATCTACCTCTTCCTCCTGTGAGGGAGGTCTGTATATCACACCAATGCAAATAGATTTCTCTTTCTAGTTTAACCCACAGTGCCTCCTCTCTCCCTTTTTAAGCTCTGTAGTTCCAAAGCTTTAATATTTTTTACATATAGTACCACTCCATCTCCCCTTCTTCCTACCCTATCCTTTCTGAATAAAGTATAGCCTGGTATAGTTACATCCTAGTCATGGTTTTCTGTGAACCATGTGTGCAAATGCCACTAAATCCAAGTCAGCCTCTTCCACCAAAGCTTCAACATCTGGGATCTTATTTCCCATGCTATGGGCATTTATACACACCGCTTTCCATATGTTCCTTTTACCCATTTCCATAAAGGTATTTAATGTTTCACTTACCTGGGGACTTTCTTCACCCATCCCCAACGAATCTAGTTTAAAGCTCTCTTCAGTAGATTAGCCAGTCTGCTACTGAAGACATGTCAACCTTTCTTGGACGGATGGATGCCATCTCTACTCTGAAACCCTTGGAACAGCATCCCATGGTCCCAGGAAACCAAAATGCTCTTGATGACACTATCCACGCAGCCATGCATTCATCTCCAGGATGCGAGCTTCTATGCCTTAGCCTTTACTCTCAACAGGGAGGATTGTAGAGAACATCACCTGCACCCCTATCTGCTTCACCTTCTGTCCTAGAGCCATGAAGTCACTTTGACAAGCTCAAAGGGATACCTGTCGGTATCATTTGTGCTGACATGGATTAGCAACATTGGGTAATAGTCAGTGGGCTTGATGAGTCTCTGCAAACTCTGTAACATCTCAAATTTTGGCACCTGGCAGACAGCATACCTCTCTGGACATCAAGTCTGGTCGGCAGATGGTCGCCTCTATACTCCTCAGAGTCAACAACTACCACTACCTTTTGCTTCCTTGTGGTCACTGGTTGTGCAACTTTGGGGTGCTCGAGCTCTGGTTCTTCCCTTTCCAGGTATGCTTTCACCTCCTTCGCTTCCAGGTCTGCATAATGGTTCTTCAGTTCAAGGGCTGGAGAAGTTGGATTGGTGATTCTGCAGGCCCTGGTGACTTGTGTCCAACCTCCATCATTCTGTAGGCTTCCATCTTCTTGTTTGCTGGAGATCTTTGATGTTGTTGCTGGAAGCATCTCAATGTGTTTCTCACTCTTGAATGTTCCTCAGCCTCGCCACCTCCTCTGAGTTCCTCAACTTGTTTCCTGAGAGCTTTTGTCTGCACGTATCCTGCACATGGAACTGGCCCTTCAACTGGCATTGGGACCTCTGGAGAGATGCAGAAGCTGTAACGGGGCAACAGCTTTGGCGATACGTTTCCCAGCCATTGTTGAGTCTGTTGAGCTTGGGTATCTGTTTAAAGCAAAAGAGAGAGACCTACCAAAGTATCAGCTGGTTTCCCAGCTGTCTTTTCAGAGAAAAAGCATGGCTCTCGGACAGAAGGTGAAGCAGAGAGGGGTGCAGGTGGTGTTCTCTTCAATCCTCCCTGTTGAGAGTAAAGGCTAAGGCATAGAAGCTCGCATCCTGGAGATGAATGCATGGCTGCGTGGATGGTGTGATCAAAATGTGCTGTTCCAAGTCTGTGTGTAGTTAATTGTGGAGGAGTTGGGGGAGGGGTAGGGAGGGAACTAACACCTGATAACATTTTCCACTCTAGTTTGACCTCCCCTCCCAGTCATAACTATCAATGCAGAAACTGCGTAAATCACTAAACTTATACCTTTTCTCCAAACAGTGTGACACAATCGAGGCTTCCTGTCTTTTACAACGTAGCCTACTTTTATGCTCACCAAACCGTACTTTAAAAGAATGAATGGTTTTACCCGCATGTAGTATTTCCATAGATCCGTGGCAGTTTACAATGAAACACAACCAAGTTACATTATAACATTCATGAACTTATGTACAAATAAGATACAGTAACCCACAAGAGCAAAGTATTCCATATACCACAAAATCCGATTCACATGAAGTGTGTGATTTTTAAACTATATGTCTGTATTCTGGGAAACTACAAGTTTTACATATGATGGTAAGAACATAAAGAACACCCACCACATCTCCAGTGACCTGACTGTATGTCACCCAAGGGAACCAATGATCGTAAACGTAGGACTTAGCATCTGTTTTTAAGTTTTGATTCCTCTGCCAGACACAACGAGGCTGCCTTCCGACTAACCCCAAAAACATTTGAAAAACATTAGCATGCTTTGAGAGAATATGCAGGATCTTAAAACTCAAAGGGGAGAAAAGAGAAATAAAATTAACACTTTCAGAATCATTTTTCTGCTTCTGCCTACCACGTGGGTGAAAGAGCCAATCCTGAGCATTAAAAAGCACCTGGCAATAAGCCCGATCTATTACCCTACTTGGATATCCTCTGGCAGTAAATTCTGCCCTTAAACACCTAGACTTAACCTTAAAATTGTCTATTGTAGAACAATTTTTACAAAATCTTATAAACTGAGAAAAAGGTAGTCCCTCTAACAAATTCAACAGGTGGGTGCTAGAATAATGTAGAAATGTGTTTCTATCAATGTTGTTCTTATGAACCGATGTGCCCCAACCATCTGTTTGTTGGAACATCCTCGCATCTAAAGAGACAATCTTGTCTATATGATGATTCAGGGTAAACCGTGTATGAGGATCCAGACCATTCAGCCATATATGAAGTTGAATAAGAGAATCAACATAACCTTCCCAGATTAAGAAGACGACGTCAATATAACAACGCCATAACTTAATCTGGGAAGTAAAAGGAGAATCTGAAAATCATTTTTGTTCATATTGTCCCATAGACAGATTATTGATAGACAGGGCAAAAGTAGCCCCCATGGCTACACAGGAGAGTTGCTGGTATATCTGTCCTTCAAATAGAAAATTATTATATAATGCTAATTTATGCATAATGTGAGAAACTGTATTTGACTCTTTAATAAATCCCCACGTTGTCAGCCCCATTTTCGCTATAGTTAACGCTGCTAACCGAGGAATACTAGTATATGGGATATAGTGGAATTAGAAAAGGTACAAAGAAGAACCACCAAAATGCTAAAGGGGATGGAAAGATATCCCTATGAGGAGAGGCTAAAAGGGTTAGGGCTCTTCAACCTGGAAAAGAGACGGCTGAGGGGAGATATGATAGAGGTCTATAAATTAATGAATTGAGTGGAACGGGTAAACATAAATTGTTTACGCCTTCAAAATATAGAAAGACTAGGGGACATGCAATGAACCTACGGTGTAACCCATATAAGACTTTTAAGAGAATATTTTTTTGCTCAGCGCATAGTCAAACTCTGTAATTCATTACAGGAGGATGTAGTAAAAGCTGTTAATGTAGCTGGGTTTAAAAAGGTTTGGACAAGTTCCTGGAGAAAAGATTCAGAAACCATTATTAAAGATGACCTGGGAAATCCATTGCTTGCCCCAGTACAAGCATTGTGGAACCTATGGTCTTTTGGGGAAACTGCTAGGTACTTGTGACCTAGATTGGCCACTGTTGGAAACAGGATACTGGGCTTGATGGACCTTGGTCTAACCTAGTGTGGCATATCTTATGTTCTTATTAGAGCTTTGTGTGTGTGTCGGTCATGAGGCGTGTCAAGGGCTGTGTGTGTGTTTGTATTGGTCCTGAAAGTGTCAAGGGCTGGGTGCATAGGGAGAGGAATGACCAGCAGAAGAAAGGAGGTGATAGTGCCTCTGTTTAAGTCTTTGGTGCGACCTCATTTGGAGTATTGTGTGCAATTCTGGAGACCGCACCTTCAAAAGGATGTGAACAGGATGGAGTCGGTGTAGAGGGTGGCTACTAAAATGGTTAGTGGTCTTTGTTAGAAAGCATATGGGGACAGACTTAAGGATCTTAATATGTACACCTTAGAGGAAAGGTGGGATAGAAGTGATATGACTGAGACGTTTAAATACCTCCATGGCATAAATGCACAGGGAGAGAGCCTCTTTCAATTGAAAGCAAGTAATGCTATGAGGGGACATGGGATGAGGGTGAAAGGGGATAGATTCAGGAGTGAGATGCGGAAATAGTTCTTTATGGAAAGAGTGGTGGATCCATGGAATAGTCTCCCAGTGGAGATGGTAGAGATGAGGACAGTATCTGAACTCAAAGCATGGGACAAACACGGAGGATCCCTAAAGGAAAAAAGGGGACTGTTGTAGTGGTTGATAGGAAAGGACAGACTAGATAGGCCATGTAGTCTTTTTCTGCCATCATGTTTTTATGTTTCTATGTTTCTATGTGTGTGTGTGTGTCATGGTGAGTGTCGATCTTTGTGTGTCTGGGGAGCGTTCAGGGCTGTGTGTCTGGGGAGCGTTCAGGGCTGTGTGTCTGTCATGGGGAGTGTCGGGTTTTGTGTGTGTGTCATGGGGAGTGTCAAGAGCTCTGTATGTGTCTGTGGTGGATAGTGTTGAGGGCTATATGTGTGTGTCTGCAATAGGGAGTGTTGAGAGCTTTGTGCGGGGGTGTGTCTGTCATGGGGTGCGTCGAGGACTGTCTGTGTTTGTATCTGATGGGGAGCATTGAGGGCTCTGTGTGTGTGTGTGTGTGTTTGTGTGTCATGTGGTGTTTCCAGCGCCTTGAGCTTGTGTCTGTCATGGAGTGTTGAGGGCTATGTGTATGTATGTGTATATGTGTCTGTGATGGGGAAGTACTGAGGGCTCTGTGCCGGCGTGTCTGTCATGGAGTGTTGAGGGCTATGTGTATGTATGTGTATATGTGTCTGTGATGGGGAAGTACTGAGGGCTCTGTGCCGGCCTGTCTGTCATGGAGTGTTGAGGGCTATGTGTATGTATGTGTATATGTGTCTGTGATGGGGAAGTACTGAGGGCTCTGTGCCGGCGTGTCTGTCATGGAGTGTTGAGGGCTATGTGTGTGTATGTGTATATGTGTCTGTGATGGGGAAGTACTGAGGGCTCTGTGCCGGCGTGTCTGTCATGGAGTGTTGAGGGCTATGTGTATGTATGTGTATATGTGTCTGTGATGGGGAAGTACTGAGGGCTCTGTGCCGGCGTGTCTGTCATGGAGTGTTGAGGGCTATGTGTGTGTATGTGTATATGTGTCTGTGATGGGGAAGTACTGAGGGCTCTGTGCCGGCGTGTCTGTCATGGAGTGTTGAGGGCTATGTGTGTGTATGTGTATATGTGTCTGTCATGGAGTGTTGAGGGCTATGTGTATGTATGTGTATATGTCTGTGATGGGGAAGTACTGAGGGCTCTGTGCCGGCGTGTCTGTCATGGAGTGTTGAGGGCTATGTGTATGTATGTGTATATGTGTCTGTGATGGGGAAGTACTGAGGGCTCTGTGCCGGCGTGTCTGTCATGGAGTGTTGAGGGCTATGTGTGTGTATGTGTATATGTGTCTGTCATGGAGTGTTGAGGGCTATGTGTATGTATGTGTATATGTGTCTGTGATGGGGAAGTACTGAGGGCTCTGTGCCGGCGTGTCTGTCATGGAGTGTTGAGGGCTATGTGTATGTATGTGTATATGTGTCTGTGATGGGGAAGTACTGAGGGCTCTGTGCCGGCGTGTCTGTCATGGAGTGTTGAGGGCTATGTGTATGTATGGTATATGTGTCTGTGATGGGGAAGTACTGAGGGCTCTGTGCCGGCCTGTCTGTCATGGAGTGTTGAGGGCTATGTGTGTGTTATGTGTATATGTGTCTGTGATGGGGAAGTACTGAGGGCTCTGTGCCGGCGTGTCTGTCATGGAGTGTTGAGGGCTATGTGTATGTATGTGTATATGTGTCTGTGATGGGGAAGTACTGAGGGCTCTGTGCCGGCGTGTCTGTCATGGAGTGTTGAGGGCTATGTGTATGTATGTGTATATGTGTCTGTGATGGGGAAGTACTCAGGGCTCTGTGCCGGCGTGTCTGTCGTGGGGAGTGCCGAGCGCTGTGTGTCAAGGGCAGTGTCGAGGGCGGGCTGTGGGTGTGCCATTTGGAGTTTTGAAGGCTTGCTGTGTTTGTAATGGGGAGCATTGAGTGCTTTGTGTGTGTGTGTTTTTGATGAGGAGCGTCGAGGGCGGTGTGTGT
Organism: Ichthyophis bannanicus; assembly: GCA_033557465.1. Classification (NCBI taxonomy): domain Eukaryota; kingdom Metazoa; phylum Chordata; class Amphibia; order Gymnophiona; family Ichthyophiidae; genus Ichthyophis; species Ichthyophis bannanicus. Next base: position 199,062,784 of record CM066045.1, read on the forward strand.
GCCAACTAACCACTGTAAGATCATTTGGTTTGTTTGTTTTTGTGGTGTTCTGGCCTCCCTGGTAATAGTTGTATCTGCTCGTCTGCTCTTTATACAGCAGCTTACACAATGACTGATTTGTGTAGCACAATATGACTACCATATTTCTCTGTGATTATCTTTCTTACAAAATTGCATCCTATGTTTCGTACATATATCATTGGATGTTTATTGCAGTACAATAATTTAAATTAAATTTTGGATTTTCTTATTTAGAGATGATTTCATTATGGAATATGGTTAATTGTTATCCTGTGGCAATTTGATTAGCATTTGGTTGTACCTTTTTTATATTGTGCAGCATGTAAGAATTTGTACTCTCCTTTGTAGTGGTTATATAAGTCATGATTCTGCACATTAAGAGATCTGTGCATCAGTTGCCTACTTGGAGTGTGTTTTGAAGTGTAAATGTAATTTTCCATATCTGAGAGTCATTATTATATTGCGATGACAAATAAGTGTGGGATTTTCTTTCCTTTCTTCCTTCCCCCTCCCCACTTTCTTCCATCCTTCTCCCCCCCCCCCCCCCACATTTCCATCCTCCTTCCTTTCCATTTTCCTTTTCCTTTGTCTTTAATGATTTCTGTTCATTTCATAGTTATCTTGTGGTCTCGTAACCTTTATAATTATCAAACACTCCTTATACTATTCCGTTATGTCTCTGTTTCTATTTTCTGGGAACATCTTTTTTAACCATTAGTGATTTGGTGGTATTGTTTGTATATGTATATTAAATTATTTTTTATAACATTCTGTTTATGTATGATGTAAAATACATGAACATTAATACATCAGACACCCTTGAGGAAGTCATTTTATGGTGAAACGCAATTGTGTAAGATGGATTGGCATTCATTTTGGAAGAAATAAATTATATCTTCTGGCATCTACAACTATGTGGCTTCGTAGTTCTGTTTTACCTCACTTCTGGGTTTCTGTGTGTGTATGTCTGTCATGGGGTGTGCGGGGGGCAGCATGTGTGTGTGCATCTGTGTGTGTTTCTCTCCCATGGCTCCACCAATCACAGAGCTGATTGTGGTGCAGGAAGTGCCACGACCTGACCCTTTGCAAACACTCCTCAAAATCAACGTGGGGCTTTGGCGCTCATGCACACACTGCATATCAGACATGCAGTATGTGTATGGGCTTCAAAATGGCAAACCCCCATGATTTTTCCATCCGCTGCCAGGCCTGGCTGGCTGTACTTTCTGCTACTCACCTACTTCAGAGATGGGCTTAGTCGGCTCATTGTGCTGAATGTGCTGCCCACCCAAGACTGCCGCCCTGTGCAAGTGCATGGTTTGCACAGTGGACCACGCTGGCCCTTTGAGAGTTTAGAGGGTTTTTGAGAGATGGTGTTCCTCTGGAGGCCAGTAAGACAGGCATGGGACTATTTTGTCCTCCTTGCAGCCTGGTCTTCACTGGGGATTATCTCTCAACTCTCGAGGTTCAGGTAGTGGCCCTGATGTGCTACTGTGCGTCCATTCAAGGAATGTCCTTGGTTGTGCACCCTGACGTCTCCTGTTTTTTCTTGAGTGAAGTAAATTGTCCACCAGTGTATCCACTGGCCCCTTAGTTGAGTCTTTCTCCCTGGTGTTGAAGGTGCTGAAAGGGTCCCCTTTTGAGCCTTTGTGCTGCCTCTCTCAAAGCTTTGACCCTCCAAGTGGTTTCCTGGTTAGTATTGCGTCTGCCAGGCAGGTGCCAGAGTTGCAGGTCTTGTCTTGCAGGGCATCTTTTTTTTTTAGGCATTTCAGCAGCTTCTCTCTCTTTACATATTGTGTCATTTTCCTCCTTAAGCTGCTGTCATCTTTTCATATTAACCAAACAGTTATCGTCTGTCTTCTCTGAGGAAGATCTTCCGGCAAACCCCTCTATATCTGGTAGGTGTTAGGAGGGTGTTGGTCAAATATCCGGAGGTTACTAATACCTTCAATCACTCAGATCATCTCTTTATCCTCTTCAGAAGTCTGAGGGAAGGCTAGGCAGTAGCCATGTCCTCTATTGCCCACTGGAGGGAGTTGGAGATTATTCCACTAGGGCACTGGGCTGCCTCTTAGGTGGAATCCACCTCTGGAGTGTCTGTAAGGTGGCTGCCTGGTTGTCTGAGCACGTTTATGAAGCACTGCAGTGTGGGTGCTGGTGCAAATGGTGCCTTTGACAGAGCAGTTCTGTCCGGAGCATCTTCTTCACCCTATACTGGGTCCTGACTACTTGGGTACATCCCACTTGTCTGGACTGGTCTACGAGGGTGATAAGGAAGGAAAAATTTACATACCTGACTATTTTGAATCCTGCTAAAACAGTCCAGGGCCCTCCCTGGAAGACATCTCCTATAGGTTTGGGAGCCCTTCACCTCTTGATTGCCTTGTCAATCTCGGTGTCTGCAAAGCTATTCACCATAAGAAACAAATACTTGTTCCAAATGTTTGTTACAATGTATGGTTGGTTATTAACACTAATAGTTTGTTCTGAATTTTTAAATGCTGCATCAGTAGATATACAGTGATGACATCACTGAAAGTTGCTCAACTCTGCTTCCACCAGCTGGCAAGGGGGCATAATCCACTCATCTGGATTGGTCTAGCAGGAGTCAAGGAAAGAAAATTGTCAGGTATGTAAATATTTCCTTAATACATTGCCATGTGCTCCGTAGGAAGACCTTTGCACTCCCTCTCTGATTTTTCTTTGTGTTTCAGCTGCATCCTACACAGACAGCTCAGATGATGAGGTTTCTCCCAGAGAGAAACAACAGACCAATTCCAAGGGAGTCAATGACTTCTGTGTCAAGAATATTAAACAGGCAGAATTTGGACGCAGGGAAATTGAAATTGCTGAGCAAGGTAATGTTTTCTCCTGCTGTGCTACTACACTGAGCTGATAGCCTTCCCTTCCTTCCTCCTCTCCCTGCAGTAGCACTGTCTTATGTATTTAAAAAGCTTTTTCCTTAGCGTCCCTCTAGTCCAGTCCCGGAACCATAGAGTTGTGAACCTCCACCAGCAGCTTTGGAGACTGAACATCTTCATCTCTTTAATCATCCAGCTATATGCAGCCCCAAGGACCGCCCACACATCAGTATCTCAGTCTCCAAGCAGCTTGGAAGTCAGAGCCTAGAACTGGGCTCCTTAGGAACAAATAAGCAGAGCTTTAGTGTTTTATTATTTTCTAGATTTAGGTGCTGGGCTGCTGCTCTGGAGGAAATCTTTGACTGTGTCCCTTCTGTCTTTCTCTAATCTGTTTTTTTCTCTCTGTCTGTCTCTGTCTGTCTCCCCATAGGTCAAACAAGCAGGGGAGCTGCACAGGACACAGGTCTCCTTTCTACCGAACCCCCTTGGTGGGTGAGGAGAAGGTTGAAGACAATTACAGGCAGCAATTAAATACAGCAGTAGGCTCTGAGGGTCCCCTGACTGATTTAGGGGTTCCCCGAGCTGCCCTGAGCGGTTATTACTCTGTTATTGACTCTGATAACTGCTACTCAGAGCTTGTGACAGGCACACTGGACAGCACTCTGTGTTTTGACTCCCCCTCCACTCCTGTGAGTAGAGTTTGAAGCTTTTTCTTTCTAAAGGCAGTGGTGGAGGCCTTGGGGTGGCCTGGAATCAGCTCTGGGGAGTGTTTTAGACCTTTTGGGTATTTTTTCTGGTCCTTTTTTTGGCGGGATTGGGTCCGGCGGCCATTTTGGATTTTTTTTTTCAAAGTTGTTTTTCTTCGTGTTTTTTTTTTTTTTTAGGGATAGGAGCTTCGTTTTTGCATTTCTTGGTCAGATATCAGCTAATTGACTCCAGCTCTATCTAATCCTGCAATTTGGAGCATTTTTGAGCACTTTTAAAATCGCGATTTTTTTTTTTTTCTGCTCTGTTTGCTTCAGCAAGGTGTTCCTGCTTTGCTGGCAAAGGGCTGTGTGCATAGCCATGCCTCCTAGTCCTCAGTGTCTGGTCTGTGGCATTCGTAGAAGTAGTAATTTGGCAGCCCGAGTCTGTGCCACTTGTTCTGCTGTGGGTGCTGGCATGGGGGATCCTCTGGAGGGCTCCAGTGCAGATCTCCCACCTGTATCTACAGAAGGGACATCAGAGCAGGCAGAGACGGTCCTTGGTCCGGGGATTTCTGCGGTGCCGGAGCGCCTTTTTCTCTCTCATGCAGGAGGCTCTGGCTCTCTTGCAGCCGGCGGGGGGAGGCTCGGTCCTGCCCCGCCGTGGGCTAAAGCGTCCACTTTCAGTGGAGGGAGACACTGGTCCACAAAAGAAGAGCCGGCCCCCGAGTGTTGCGGATTCTGCGCCTCCTGGGGACGAGTCACTGGATATAGCCTGCTGGTATCTCCCATCAGCCTCCAGTGTGTCCAGTCTCCTTGCAGCAGGAGGACATAGTGAGCCTAGCTTCTGGGCTCACTTGGGGGGAACAGATAGGAGCATTTAGTGTGACAAATTCTGATTTTACCTTTGATTTTTACCTTTAATTTACTTTTAATTTTGCTTTTAATTCAGTTACCTTTGGTTAATTGACAATCGGGGATTGGTTCCCTTGAGTTAGGAGCAAATTTCTTTATTTACAGTAATTTTAAATTTGAGCCTGGTTCTTTAAATTAGTAGCAGTTCTTGCCTTCCCTCCTTGTCAGTGATTTTTCACTTGCTGCAGGCATTTGCCGGTGCGGATCTCTTTCCCTGGACTGTACGGGAGAAAGCTCTGGGACCCGTACAGCCACACTGAAGCTGTGTGGGACGGAGCCTCTCCGTTGCTGCGGGATTTAATTTTAGTCTGTGGAACCGGCTGAGCTATCCTCGCTGCGGCTGCCAGGCGCATCAGCGCAGTTTGAGGATCGGAGGAATTCAAGGAGGTAGGAGCAGGCTGTGTGGCTTTCGGCCCTGCAGGTAAGGCCTTCGGGCTCTGTCGGTCTGCTGAGGCCTCATTTTTACAGCGGCGGCTGTTCTTGGCGCCAAAATTTATTGGCGAAGGGGCGGCCATTTCCTCGCTAGGTATTTGGACCGCATGGCGAGCGTTGCAGTGAACTGCCTGTGTGAGGACAACAGGCAGAATAGCTAAATTTTTGGGCCTAGTGATTGTTTCTTTCTTTTGTTTGTAGTTTTTTTTTGTTTTTTTTTGTTTTTTTTTTTTTTTTTTGAGGCCAGGGGGGTTCCTCAGCATTAAGGGGGACTTGTCAATCCTCTTTATAGAATAAATAAGAATGAACTTAAAAACAGGACAGCAGTTTTGGCATTGATCCCTGATACCACATGTTCTTTCCCTCCTAATCATGTCTCTGAGGAGCATCTGTTCAGGCCCAGGATATTAGGCAAATTGCCAGCTTTTAGGTTCAAGGGCAGAGCCCTAACTTGTAGTTTGCAGGAGGGAAAGCCTAGAAGTGTGCCTTTATGTATTCTATAGTGACAGTTGCCCAAAATTCACAGGGACAAGTTTAGGAAACCTTAGGATGTACAAGAATAGACTGGCAGTTAAACTGTCAGCCGGGAAGTGCCTGTGCTACGGTCTATGGCCACCGGAGGGCAGCTGGTACACTCAATAGTGCCTTTCTATGACTGTGCAGGCAGCCATTATCTGCAGGTCAGGATAGAAATCACCACAGAGCCTCGGTGCTGTGATGTAAGGTCTGAGAATCCAGTTTATATGACCAAGATTTAAAGCTCTTAATTTCTGTATCATTGGTCGGGCTCTGCTGCCCTAAAGGTCACCGAATGACAGCGCTGCTCATGAATCACATAAAGTATTTAGTGCCCCCATCCCTGGGGGGTGAGTGGTACAATACAAAATCATATTACTCATCAGGTTCACACAGGCAACAACCTCTCAGACTTCCATTTTCAAGGTGGTCAGTGTATTCCACTGCTATTTCTCTGACTTCAGGAAGGCCTGGTGAGGTGCTTGTGGGTTTCATAGCAACACTTAGCAGGCCCTTCCCAGGAAATTCTCATCTATTACTAGAGCAGGGTTTCGTTTCATTTCATTTCATTTCTCTGGTTGTGGTTAATGCACAGCGCTAGGGGCTGTGTTCGAAAGCTTGCGTCCCACGGACTTCGGTAGGATTTCAAAAAGATATAGAAACTCGCTTTAGTGAGAGATAACCTTGTTCATTTTTAGCTAACACTGTTGCTTTTACTTTTGATTTTTACCTTTTGCGCCTGAATCCCAGGGACACGACACTGTTTGCTTCCAGGGGTTCTACTTTCTATTTTGCTCTTCAGCTCCCTGGCAGCTGCAGTAGGCTGGCAGGGGGTGGGCAATGCCTCCTGCAATGCAGCATCCCCCTGGATAAGGGGGGGAAGGACAACTGGGTGCAGCGGGGGCTGGTAGCTTCTTGCAAAGCTATAGTAGCAGTTCAGGTAATTTTAGCTGATCTGCTTTGATTTCATTGGAGTTGGCGGAAACTTGGTTTTGGAGTCCTCTACTTTAAAAAAAAAAAAAAAAAAAAAATTCTCCTTCCGCTATCCATAGAGGGTCCTATAAAGCGTTAAAGTCGGTTTATATGGCAGGATAATATTTTGGCTTAGCTGCTGTGCTATAGCGCTATGTTCTGCTGTAAACATATTCAGGTCAAAAGGAATTATGGTGATAACTCTCTTGGACAGTTGTAACAGATGCTTGGGTGAGCGCCATGGCCAGTCCACAGATGTGGAATGCTCTGCCATAAGCTTTATGTCATGGGAAGGATTTTATAGTTGTGTGGTTTCTTAATGGACAATGTTCCCGTTTAGTTTGGCTTTGCCCAGATTATAAGATTTTACGGTAGATTTGTAATGTCTTCATTTTGGATATATGTGGTTTAATTTTACATATGGAAGAGGCAGCTCAGCGGAGAGGGGTTGCAAGATAGAACTCTGGCCTTTGAAGCTATCTATGCTCCCATTCCATTTATCAGCGGTTCTCCAGTACGGAGAGTCTCTGCTAGTGTTCAGCAGGCGTCGGGAACACATGTCGGAAGGCCTCGATGCATTGGCACAAAGGTGGCCAAGGTACGGGCTGCTCTGTCTTTCCTCCGTGGGCCCTGCTGGGCCGCCTGGTACAGCGGATCGAGCGGCATCCGGGTCCCGTGGTTCTGATTGCCCCGGACTGGCCTCGTCGGCCTTGGTATGCGGATCTGGTGCGGTTGAGTGTGGCCGATCCGTGGCTCCTTCCTCCTCGGCCGGATCTCCTTCGGCAGGGGCTGCTGCAGATGCCTCAGGTGGCTCGATTCTCTCTTACGGCATGGCTATTGAGAGGGCGCGAATGAGAGCCAAAGGTTATTCTCCGGAGGTCATTGCTACCTTGTTGCGGGCGCGGCGTCGGTCTACGTCGCTAGCGTATGTCCGGGTCTGGCGTATTTTTGAGGGCTGGTGTGCGGTTCGCGAGTTGCGGCCTTTGCGGACCTCCGTTCCTCAGCTCCTCTCCTTCTTGCAAGCAGGGGTGGACAAGGGCCTGGCGGCCAGTTCATTGAGGGTACAACTTGCAGCTCTTGCGTGTTTTCGAGGCAAGTTTCAGGGCCAGTTATTGGGGTCCCATGCAGACGTGAAGCGCTCCTTGCGAGCGGTGTTGCTTATGCGTCCTCCGTACAGGGCTTTAGTGCCCTCGGACTTGAATTTGGTGTTGAGGTCTCTGGTGGCTCCGCCGTTTGAACCCTTGGCGTCAGCTCGCAGGATCTCGGAGTTGCAGGCTCTTTCGTGTAGGGAACCCTATCTGTCTTTCTCTGCCGACATGGTGGTATTGCGACCGGTTCCCGCGTTTTTGCCTAAGGTAGTTTCGGCGTTTCACATGAATCAGGGGGTGTCTCTCCCGGTGTTTGCCAAGGAACGGGGCCAGCACGCGGATAACTCCTTGCACGCGTTGGATGTCTGTCGAGCTCTTCGTCGGTATTTGAGGGAAACGGCGGCCTTCTGTAAGTCCGATCGCCTATTTGTCGCATTTGGCGGTCCGCGCAAGGGGGAAGCAGCGTCTAAGTCTTCCATTTCCCGCTGGTTGAAAGAGGCGATTTCGTCGGCATACCTTTTACACGGCAGGATGGTTCCTGCTGGGCTTCGGGCTCACTCGACTAGGGCGCAGGCGGCGTCTTGGGCGGAAGTTAGCTTGGTGCCGGCGGTGGATATTTGTCGGGCGGCGACGTGGTCATCCTTGCACACCTTTGCTAAGCACTATCGTCTGGATGTGCAGGCAGCGTCGGATGCGCGGTTTGGGTCTCGGGTGCTTCAGGCTGGACTAACGAGGCCCTCCCGTTGAGATTTACTGCTCTGTTACATCCTCTATGGTTCCGGGACTGGACTAGAGGGACGCTAAGGAAGAGTAAATTAGACTTACCTGCTAATTGTTCCTTGCGGAACTCTAGTCCAGTCCCGGATCCCTCCCTGTCTATCTGTTCTCGCTGCCAGCCAAGAAGGTACATTCATTATAGGAGTCTGCCAGGGTTTTTGTTCTCTATGCTTTCGGTCAGAGCTCCTCTGCTTGCAGCACGCCTTAGTTCCCTTTCGGGGTCAAATCTTGGGGGTGAGCGGTGGCGTCTCTTGTTGCATGCGTTTTGCACAAGGGTCGTCACGGCCGTTCTGGTCCGCCTTCCCGTAGGCGGGAGGTTGTTCTTACGCAATTGGAAAAAGAAGAAAAAAAATAAATTTTTGCTAGTGGTGGGAACTTTAGGGTCAGGATCCTTTTTTCCACTGTGTTATATCTACTTATTTGTTGCTCTGCTTAGTATGCTTTGTCAATAGGTACTGATGTGTGGGCGGTCCTTGGGGCTGCATATAGCTGGATGATCAAAGAGATGAAGATGTTCAGTCTCCAAAGCTGCTGGTGGAGGTTCACAACTCTATGGTTCCGGGACTGGACTAGAGTTCCGCAAGGAACAACAATTAGCAGGTAAGTCTAATTTACTCATACTCTTCCAATCTCGGAATTCTTAGCAGATCACAATAATACATAGACATCTAAAATCAAATAAGACAAACATTAAAACAATGCAATTAAAATAAAAACAAAATCTCTGATTAAACACATAAGCTGAGTTTAATTTTGTCTTTACTAACTAGTAAAACAATACCATTATTCTTTTATATCATCCTGTAAGTCTAGCATCAGTAATATTAGGTCTTAAAAGAATGAGGAGAAAACATTTAGTTTTTATGAAAATTCAAATCTTTCTCTAATCTGAATTCTAGTAGCAAGTAAATCCACAGCTGATGGAACAAGTCCAAAAACTGGCCATCATGAATTAGTCTTTTTTGCTTATTTTGATATTGGGAATAAAGACCCTGCTTTTGAGTGCACAAAGTTCTAGTCTGCCAATACTTCATAAGCAGACAAACTAAACACCCTCTACCAAGTTAGAATAATCAAATATAGAAAACGAAACCTGGTGTTAAATGAGCCTGTTTTTCAAAAACATTTCCAGTAACCAATATTTTTATGTCTAATTTTTTTGTTGGAAAGGCCAACCAAGCTAAAGGAAACGTACCTTACGCCGTTGTGGCCCTTCCATTTTATTAAGTAAGAATACAATCTTAATCCCTTTAAAAACTGCGTCTTAATATGTTACTTAGCTAAATCTTGAATGGCTGAAAGCGTACTGCACAGCGGCTTAGACCTGAAGCAGGGGATTATTTTTAAATACCCCGAAACGTGTCACGTCGTCCTCCCGCTGCCTTTCATACAGCCTTCTTCAAGATTTAGCTAAGTAACATATTAAGACACAGTTTTTAAAGGGATTAAGATTGTATTCTTAATAAAATGGAAGGGCCACAACGGCGTAAGGCATGTTTCCTTTAGCTTGGTTGGCCTTTCCGACAAAAAATTTAGACACAATAATATTGGTTACTGGAAATGTTTTTGAAAAACGGGCTCATTTAACACCAGGTTTTGTTTTCTATATTCAATACTTCATAAGCAGCATTAGTAATACTGAAGGTTTTGCTAGCCTCGGTGCCTTAAACATAATTACCAACAAATTAAATTTTATTCTGGCAGCTATGGATAGAAAATGTAAATCAAACAGGACAGGAGTAATGTTATGTAGCTTTGCTCCTGTTTTTTTAAATTAAAAAAAAAAGTGGTTACTCTTAGCAAGATCTTTTATAGTAACACCTGGAAGTCCCAAAAGTAATATATCACAATCAAGCGGCAACATAACCAGCTGATGTAAACAGTATGGAAGTAGAGAAAGCATGGGACAAATATAAAGGATTTCCCAAGGATTGTAGAACTTAATAGTTCTCATGAATGGGCAGACTGAAGAGGATGAATGGTCTTCATCTGCCATTGCTTTCTAAGGTTGTAAGGAATGCTTTCATCTACATAACATTCTTAACTTGTAAAAAACTTCAATTGTCTAATGGGTCATTTCAAAGATAACTGAGAAACTAGTGTCATACCTAAATAACACACTTCCTGTTGCACTACAATTACATTATCACCCGCAACCTGCATTTATGTAGCTTACCATAGAAGGAAGAATAGGGTAAAATATTCTTTTTGAGTTGAAAGAAATTGTTTCTAGATACCTTTTTACAAAGAGGCCTTCCATTTAAGAGGCAAAAGATCTGGGAATTTGTTTTAAATAGGTGTTAAAGCAAAGTGAAATGTCAAAGGGGCAATTTAGAAGGCTCCCTCTATCAAACCAAGGCCTGTGTGAATCACCCAGGAAATTATCAGATTACCTTAGAAGCACAGGTCTGGGACGTGTGTAGCAACTCAGCTTTTACTGTTAGTTCCCTCTCGCCCACCCCAGGCATAATCTTAGCTTTGTTGTTAAGTGCCGTTGAGTCTGTCGACTCATGGCAACCCTCTGGATAGTTGTCCTAAACTGTGTTCAGTCCTCAGTCAGGCGGCTCATTGTTGACACAGTGGCACTCATAGCTGCTGCTGTTTCGATCCATCTCATCGCTGGTCTCTCTCTTTTGTGTTGACCATCTACCTTGCCAAGTATGATGTCTTTCTCTAATGATCTCTCTTTGCACGATGTGTCCGAAGTATGAAAGTTGAAATCTTGTCATCTGAGCTTCTAAGGAAAACTTAGGTTTGATCTCCTCTAGTACTGACTGATTTGTTTTTCGGGCAGTCCATGCAATACATAGTATTCATCCATAATTCAAAGACATCAATTTTCTTCCTGTTTATCTTTTTCACTGTCCAACTTTTGCACCCATATGACCTTATTGAAAATACCATGGCTTGAACAAATCCAATCTTTATATGGAGAAAGACATCTCTGCTCGTGAGAATCTTGTCTAGGTCGTTCATAGCCTTTCTGCCAAGAGCAATGCGTCGTCTGATTTCTTGACTGCTTGTTTCTTTATTGATAGTTGATCCAAGTAGGTTTTTTTTATTTCTTTTTTCACATATTTTAATATACCACTAGGACTGGAGCATAAAAACTGTTTACAATATGGCTGTTACAGAATGGAAAGAAGACAGGAACGCCAATAAATTGACAGGACAGTAGAGAAAAGTCAGACATTTCCACCTTTTCTTGATCTTTTCTCTGTAAATAGTTTGTTCATTGTTCTATGTACATAGTTTTGTTAATTCTGTTCTATTAATAACGTTGTTCTTTGTAAACTGCCCCTGATCACAGGAAGGGGCGGTTATAGAAGAAATGCCAAATAGTAAATAAATCCAGCATCATTCAACATGGATCCTTGAGCATCTTGTAACATTTCCAATTCGAGGCTGGAATTTTCTCTTTAACTCTCGCCTCTGGCTTTAGGTTCTCTACGTTTCTGGGCAATTTTCATTCATTTTGGCTGTTTTTGCTTTTTCACCTTTTGTAGAGACTTCTCACTTTCTTCCAACACAACCTTCTTAATGTCATCCCATAACTTTTCTGGAGCTCTGTCATTAGTATCTAAAGCAGCAAATTGATTTTGCAGGCAGTCTTTAAATTCCGGTGGTATATTCTCAGTCATATTTTGCCACATTCATGAGTAGCTTGCTCTTTTTCAATTTTAGCTTGAGTTTGCATACTAGTAGTTGGTGATCTGTACCACAGTGAGCTCTAGATTTTGTCTTTGTTTATAGAGCTTTTCCATCGTTTGACTTCCACAGATGTAGTCAATTTGATTTTTGTACAGTCCATTGGGTGAAGTTCATGCCTATAGTCATTGCTTCTGTTGCTGGAAGAAGGTATTTGAGATGAATAGATCGTTAGACTGACAGAATTCTGCAAGACATTCTCCAGCTTCATTTCTGTTGCCAAGTCCATTTTTTTCCCAACCACTTTGCCGCCGCCTTTGTTGCCAGCTTTTGTGTTCCATTCACCGATGACTATCAGGATATCCTGTTTGCATGTTCTGTCAGTTTCAGCTTGTACTTGTTCATAGAACTTAACTTGATCCTCTTCTGAAGCTGTTGTTGGGGCATATACTTGAATTCAAGTTGTTGATGGGCGTTCCTTGTAGACAAATAGGAATTAAGCATTCACTGATTGCACTGTATTTCATTACAGTTCTTGCAAGTTTCTTCTTTATTATAAATGCAACACCATTTCTTCTTTCTTTCATTTCCAGCATAGTAGATCATGTGATCATCAGATGCAAAGTGCCCGATGCTAGTCCATTTCAGTTCACTGACATGCAACAGATCAAGTTGTACACATTTCATTTCATTCTTGACCATCTCCAACTTCCCTTGATTCATGCTTCATACATTCCATGTCCTAGTTTTGTAAGACATCTTTGCAGCTTCTGACTCTCATTTGCTGCATAGCTACATCAGCAGTCAGACGTCCCAAGGGCTCTGATCCAACCCCATCATAAATGCTGCCTTTATGCTGAAAGGTCTTTAGCTCCTCCCCAGTAGCCAGTTGAGTGCCTTCTGACCTGGGAGTCTCATCTTCTAGCACTATAGTGCAATTTGTTTTGTTGTGACTATCCACTGGATTTTCATGGCAAGATAAGGAAGTATATTGCCAGATCTTTCTTCCACGCAGGTAATTCTAGTGTTTGCCGTTGTCACAGAAATGTGATCCTCCACTGCCAACACTGTTCCATTCTGCTGCTGCCCATATGGGTGGTTTGTCTTAGTCTGGCACCTCAGCTGAGACCTGTCTGACTTGGGAGACCATGCCAATAGTTAAGCTAGTGATAGCATAGCCCTCAGCATCACTGATGCACACAAGCCCTCGCAACATGGCAAGCTGCAAACTAAGAGATTTATAGGCTCTTAAACCTATTAAAGGGGGAAGGGTGGTGAAAGTCACTTTCAGGTTCAGCTGGTTATCACCAGGAATAAACTAAGGCCCTGAAGTTAATTAATCTTGAGGCAAACAAAGTCCCTGAAAGGTAATTGGTATAATTGTATCAGTACAAGTAACCCTAGGAACTTTGAGTAAACAAATTAAATAGCTAAACAAAACCTTAAAACTAAGATGCAGACAGCAGTCCAACAGCAAGATGGGTGCTATTCAGTCTTCTGCATTTTCATAAGTACTATTTTCTCCCAGTTGGTGAGGCTAGAGTAGCAGACTTGGAAGACATAAGGAAGACAGAGAGGGTCATAGATGAGACCTTCAGGGATGTAGTACTGAAGTCCCACCTCCAGTCTGGCAGTTGACATGGAGGAGATAGGTCACGTGAAAGGAGAGCATCACCTTGCTATTGCAGGAAGTGATCCTGTAGCTAGGACCAGTCTGCCAGGAGATGTAAAACCTTCTTGTACCGAGGAGGTTTCTCCAGGGTTATGTGCCCATGGAGGGAAGAGTTAGGACAGCTGTTACAGTTGGCACTTCTATCATTAGGCATGTAGATAGCTGGGTGGCTGGGGGACATGAGGATCACCTGGTAACATGCCTGCCTGGTGCAAAGGTAGCATACCTCACACGCCACCTAGACAAGATTTTAGATAGTGCTGGGGAGGAGTCTGCTGTTTTGGTACATGTTGGCACCAATAACATAGGAAAGTGTGGGAGTGAGGTTCTGGAGGCCAAATTTAGGCTTTTACGGAGGAAGTCAAAATCCAGGATGTTAAGGGCAGCATTCTCTGAAATGCTTCCCGTTCCATGCGCAGGACCCAAAAGGCTGGCAGAGCTCAGGAGTCTCAATGTGTGGACGAGACAATGATGCAGAGACTGTGTTGGATTTGTTAGGAACTGAGCAACATTCTGGGGAAGGGAGGGGCTTCACCTTAACTGGGATAGAACCAGGCTGCTGGCATTAACCTTTAAAAAGGAGATATAACATCTTTTAAACTAGATATTAGGGGAAAGCTGACAGTTGCCCAGGAGCGCATGGTTCAAAAAAATGTGTTCTTGATGGATACTAGCAAAACAGGGAAGTTGGGACATCCTAAAAGAGAGGTTCTACAAAGATAATAGTGACCTAGATGTCCTTCAGTACAGACATGTCACCCCTCTCCTGTGTCACCTTCACTGGCTTCCTCTGCGTTTCAGGTTCAGATATAAGTTCCTCATATTAACACATAGTCATTCATTCCTCCAACCCTCATTATTTAGCAAACTTGATCTCTCTCCATACTCCCTACCGACAGCTTCGCACCTTACATGCTAATCGTCTATCTCTTCCTTCCCCTGCACAAGCTCATCTAGAACAGACACGTCACGCTGCTTTCTTTTTTCTGGGTCCCTCACTTTGGAATTCATTGCCATCCTCCCTCCGATTAGAACCTTCCTATCAGAATTTTAAAACACTACTAAAAACTCATTTATTCCAACAGGCATTTGACCTCCCTCCTTGACATCCTGTATAGTCTGTTGTTTGTTTGTCTTCTGTTGACTTACTGGTTTGTTTGATTATTGTCCTTGATTTACTGTTTGTCTTTGGTGGCCCCTTCAGCCCTTCCTTTTCTTTATTTTAATGGAGTTCCTTTCTTCTTTGACACTAGCATCTATATTTTATTGTAAACCACTCTCATGTCTCGACAAGGGCGGTATATAAAGTGTTAAATAAAGATAAAGAGCTAAAAGATTCCAAATTACACCTATCAGCTGATAACCTGATTAATATGAATAAAATACAGCCTCTATGCAAATACTGGAAATCCAAGAAATAGGATAGGAGAGCTAGAATATATAGCACTAAATGAAAGTTAGATATAATTGGCATCTCAGAGACCTGATGGAAGGAGGTCAACCAGTGGGACACTGATACTGGGGTACTAACTATATCGCAGTGACAGAAGATCAAATTGTGGAGGGGTTGCGATCTGTTAGAGAGGGCATTGAGTCATATAGGATTAAAAATTTGCAGGAAACAAAATATGCTGTAGAATCTCTATGAATAGAAGTTCCATGTAAAAAGCGGAAGGCAACAGCAGTTGGGGGGAGGGGGAGTGTACTAGTGACCGCCTGGCCAGAATGAACAGATGGATGATGAAATGTTAGATGAAATCAGGGAAGCTGACAAAGTTACAACACAGTAATACTGGGTGATTTCAATTATCCTGGTATCGAATGGGTCAGTGTCGCAGCAGGACATACTAGAGAGAGTTTCTAAATGAAATAAATGATTGCTTCTTGGAGCAGCTGGATCATGAACTGACAAGAGTGGGGGATGCTATTTTGGACCTAGTCCTTAGTGGAACACAGGATCTGTGCAAGAGAAGGGTTTTGGGGCCACTTGGCAATAGTGATCATACCAATGATCGTATTTGATTTAATAAATGGAAGAAAGATGGCAAGGAAATCCAAAGTACTACCTTTTAATTTTCAAAAGGGGAGACTGATAAAATGATAAATTTAGAAATAAGTAAAAGGACCCTCCTGCAGTAGTTTAAAAGTACTATCTTGGAAGCCCAGACCAGATGTGTTCCATACTTTAATAAAAGTGGAAGGAATTCCAAAAAACTGCCAGCATGATTTAAAAATGAGGTCAGAGACTGTTGCCAAAAAAAGGAAATGGGAAAAGAAAGGAAATGGGGAAAAGAAGCCTAATGACGAACATCAGAAACAATCTAAGCCTTGGCAAGTTAGATGCAAGGCATTGATAAGGCAGGCAAAGAGAATTTGAAAAGGAGCTTGCCGTGGAAGCGAAAATGCATAATTTTTTCAAGTACATTCGTAGCAAAAAACCCGTAAGTCATTTGAACCATTGGATGATAGAGGAGTAAAAGGGGCGCTAAGGGGAGGACAAGGTCATAGTGGAGAGACTGAATGAATGAATTTTTGCTTCAGTCCTTACTGAAGATGATATAGGAAAATTAGCTGTGCCTGAAATGCCACCTGTTCCAAATTCTTGTATATTTCCCATTCCATTGTTCTCATTTCGATGTAAACTGTTCTTTGAAAACTGGTTTACTGTTCACATTATATGTAAACCACACTGATTTCAAAGAGCGTGGTATATAAAAGCAAATACTAAGCTCTCTTTACTGTGATTTATGTTGTGTTCTTTTCTCCTCCCTCTTTCCTATCCAGAGATTGTCACTTCCTTTTCCTCTCTTCTAGCTTAATATTTTTATGATTGTTTTTATATTGTAAACCGCTCTGGTCCCCCTAAAGGGCGGTATATCAAGCTGAATAAAACATAAATAAATGATATATAAAGGTGATGTAGCAGAAGACTTGAGAGAAATAGATAAACCAGGAAGATGTATTTACAGTATTTGATAAACTGAAGAGTGGCAAATCACCTGGACCGGATGGTATATGTTCGAGGATGTTGAAAGAACTGAAATATGAGATTGCAGACCTACTATTAGTAATCTGTGAACTGTCATTAAAATTATCTGTGGTATGTAAGGATTGGAGAATGGCCAGTGTAACTCCAATTTTTAAAAAGGTTCCATGGGTGTTCCAGGAAACTACAGACTGGTGAGCCTAATGTCAGTACTGGGCAAAATGGTAGAAATCATTGTAAAGAATAAAATTACTGAACATGTAGATAGCCAACATGGATTTAACCATGGTTTAATGGGAGAGAGCCAACATGGATTTGGCTATGGTTTAATGGGAGAAAGCCAACATGGATTTGGCCAAAGAAAGTCTTGTCTTACTAATCTGTTATATATTTTTTGAAGGTAATGAATAAACGGGTAGACAAAGGTGAGCCAGTTGGTATAGAAATAGTTGATCATTGTAAATAGTTTCATATTTTTCACCTATGTATCCCTGCTAGCTTGTTCATTGTAAACAGTTGAAACATACTGCCATGAAAAGTTATGTAATCTGTCTTGATTTGCAGAAAGACTGTATATAAAAATTATTAAATAGTGTATTTGGATGTTCAGAAAGCCTTTGACAAGGTCCCTCATCAGACACTCTTGGTGAAATTAAAAAGTCATGGGGTAGGAGGCAGTGTAGTATTATGGATCAGAGCTAAATGGCCTATTTTATCAATGGAGAAAGATGAATAGTGGAGTACCCCAGGAATGTGTGCTGGGCCCACTGCTTTTTAACATCTTCAGCAGCCAGCAGCCCTCTGATCCAGCCCTCTGGCTCAGCTCTCCCGGGGGATCGAGCCCGCAGGAGCCAGAGGCTACCGGCAGTCGCCCACAACGTGCTCTGTCTAGTCGGGGCAGAACACCAACTTTAAAAGGAAAGGTGCCATCGGGTGCGCCTGCATCTGAGGGCCTTGCCAGAGGGCCCTTTGGCGGGGTCCTCCAGATGGTATCGGAGTCCAGCAGCCAGCAGTGATCAATCCTGCGATGCCATACCCTATGGCAATTTCAGCAAACTGGACAACAATACAGACATCCACCAGCCCTAGAAGACTGCACTCAATGTGAGAACTCTAATATAATTTCCTAGGAATTAATGATTTATAGCTAAAATGTCAAATCTGAACCTGCCTTAGAATTGCCATAACACTGCCACTTTGTGTGTTCCCTACTATATTTGAATATTTGCTCTCTTTACCACTCTTAGTGAGGTTGCTCCTGAGTCTCATAGCAGAGCTCTAGCCTAGATCCGAGATTCATACATCTGTACCGCAAGCGACACACTTAGCAAATCACCAGCTACTCGAGCTACACCTGCCCACAGCACACATCTGCGACAGAGTCAATCTTCAGAGCCCCACAGAGCACTCTCCTCAGAATGGCTCCCTTCATTATCGCAACAACTAGCTTTTACCTCATCGCCAGCCTATTCCATAGCGCCCTCGCCTTCTCCACCACTGGCAACCCCATACCAACCCTACGGGGCACAGGGAGGAGATGGGCTGACACATCCTGACACCTGGAGATGGAACCCAGACACAACCTTAGCCCACACTTACTCTACATCTCACTACAGCACTCCAAGAAACCCCCACCAGAAAACCACTCGCAACCCAGCTACCTGAACTGCACCCTCATCAATGCCCGCTCAGTCCGGAAGAAAGGGCCAATCATCTCTGACTTGATATCACACCACAAGTTAGACATCCTGTTGGTCACTGAGACATGGCTCACAGACACCAATACAGTCATCCTTAACCAACTCACCCCACCCAACTTCTCAGCACACACCTGCCACAGGGCCAACGCAGAGGAACCCTCGCTCTCACGAGAACCGAGCTCCAATTCCAGCAGACCAACGCTAATAGTTCCACACTGATGGATTTTATCACTCTAGCAAATAAGCACACCTCCATCAACCTAATCTATCGCCCGCCCCCCCCCCCCATCATCTCCAGAAGACCTCTCCACGATAATCGACCTGGCCTGCAACACTGAAAACCTACACATACCAAACTGGCTTATGGGGGACTTCAATCTCCCAGCCCTACCGGAAGAACACTCCAGCTCCCTCCTGAATGCCCTCAGCCAGCTGGGATATGACCACGTGATCAACGAGCCCACCCATACAAAGGGAAACAAACTTGACCTGATTTTCGCTCTACAGTCAACCACAAGCCGTAACCCCCCACTTGCCATCTCCCTCACATCAGTCCCATGGTCTGACCATAAGCTAATAAGGTTCCAGCTGCCCTGCCAACAGGCTCAAACAAGGTGCCAGCCTGCCTCCGATTCCTGCCCAAAAGCAAAATTCTGACAGTTCAACAAGGAAGAGATACTCAGCAAATCCCTACCTCTGTTCAACATCGCAGAAGCCAATCTAGAAGAACTGATCTCCGTTTGGAACAACAGTCTCGGCTCCATTGCTAGCCAACCACCAAGAAACGCAACACCAAGAAAGAGAGACCACCCCTTGGTACTCTCCGGAGCTAAGGACATCACTCTGCCACCTGAGAACTTGAAAGAAGATGGCGACGCTCTCGCACTGCCAGTAATCTGGACATATACACCTCAAACCTAAGGAAACACCGTGAGAAAGTGGCCGAATCAATGACACTATCACGCAGAATTACTGCAGCGCTCCATAAATAAACCGAAGGATCTATTTAACCTAGTAAGGACCCTCACAAAGGAAACTTCCCTCACACAACGCAGCATGCCGGTACCACAAGAATACGCAGACTACCTACAGTCCAAACTAATCCAGACTGTGAAAACGGCATCATCCACCTCTATGAACAAACCACACTATCCAACACCACTATCCACCTTCTCTTCACCATCAGCGAAGAACGTCAAAGACACCAACTCGATTAACACCACCACAGCTCCAAATAATCCCTACCCTGCGTTCTGGATTAAGTCACTGCGCAAGGAATTCAGTCCTTTCCTAACCAAACTCATCAACCTTTCCTTCGCTACAGGTGTTTTCCCACAAAGCCTAAAGCAAATGTCCATTAGACCACTCCTAAAAAACGGCAAACTGGACCCCCAGAAAGTGCACTCATATCGGCCAATATCAAGTGTCCCACTAATGGTCAAAATAATCGAAAAGATCGTCCTGCAGCAAATCCAGAACCACATAGACACCACCGTGCCCTTAGATTCATGCCAACACGGATTCAGAGAGGCACATGGTGTCGAGACGCTCCTAACCATTCTCTTCAACACACTAACGTATGCCCTGGATAAACCCAGAAGCGGCTATGCCCTAATCTTCCTGGACATCTCTGCAGCTTTCGACTCTGTCGACCATGTGCTGCTCATAGAGCGTCTGGTAGCGAAGGGGATACAGGATTCGGCCTTGAGATGGTGTGAATCTTACCTCTCAGATGGCAGTATGTAAGGACAGGGCACACGTCCTCCAAACCATTCCAGCAAAAACAGGGTGTCCCACAGGGATCCTCCCTCTCGGTGCTGATATTGAGATATATATATATATATATATATATATAGCCCATCTGCGTAATTGCCCGTTCCTTCGGCATCTCATGCCTTATCTATGCTGACCGTGTTACTCTATATGCCATTTCCCACTGACCAGCCGGACCTCTCACCACTAACTGCCTGCTTTGACGCTGCAACTGACTGGCTCCACTCCCAAAACCTCAGAATAAACCACAAGAAATCTGAGGCTCTATTCATCACCAGAGACCAGTCATTCACTCCACCAGCTGCTCTAAAAGTAAGAGGTGCTGAGCTTCAAACCAGGCCCACAATATGCTACTTAGGGGTAACACTTGACCAACATCTAGATATGAAAACTCATATAAACAACACTGTTAGTGTAGTATACCTCAAGATTTGGACAATCCGCCACCTATGCCTCCTACTTGAACCAGACGACTTCAGGACAATCAGGCCTTAGTCATCCCCCACTTTGACTATGCCAGTGCCATCCTACAGGGACTACCGAAGAACACGTTGAATCCACTACAGCTAGCTATGAACGTGGCAGCCAGATTACTACTTGGCACCGCTAGGAAGGAACCACATAACACCAATATTGAAGCACCTCCACTGGCTGCCAGTCCACTGTAGACTCTCTTTCAAGATCCTCCTGTTGACCTTCAAAGCCATCAGTCTCACCTCCCCTTCCATTATTGACCTCATTCACCCCATGCCTCCAAACAGAGCCAGAAGATCAGTCACAGCCAATACCCTATGTATTCCCAGCAAAATTACAAAATGCTCACATGCAACAAGGAGGGCTTTCATGTACTATGCCCCCTCGTGTTGGAATGCCCTTCCACCCGACATCCGTTCAATTACAGACCTCACCCAGTTCAGGAAAGCATTGAAGCACCATCTCTTCCTGCAGCATTATGGTACCATTCACCAACCACCCTCCCACAAACACCAAAACAGCAACCCCAACCCAGCTACCATACAACACACTAGCGCTACACAAAAGCACCACCAACTCCCAGCAGGAGTACGTAGATTGCCAGCTAAAATGTTAACTGCCTTAGCTTAGAGCTTGTATTTAGTTTTCCCCAGTTAACCCAAGTTTTTCTACCCTGTTTCTCCAGTACAGGTTCTACCTTTACTCAAGGACAAAGTTACTGTTATCTGTAAACCGAGCTGATTTTAAAGAGCGCGGTATAGAAAAGACTTTAAATAAAATAAATTTAAAAAAAATTCATAAATGCCTGGAAATAGGAATAATGAGTAAGGTGATCATATTTGCAGATGACACAAAGTTATTCAAAGTTGTTAAAATTGAAGAGGATTGTGAAAAATTGCAAGAGGATCTTGAAAAATTGGAAGACTGGACATTGAAATTGCATTTATCCACATTAAATTTCATCTGCCAAGTTATGCACCTAGGAAAGAACAACTCAAACTATGGTTACACGATCCAAGGTACCACCTTAGAAACCACCACCCAGGAAAATGATTTGTGTCATTGTGGATAATGCATTGAATTCTTCTACTCAGTGTGCAGCTGTGGCCAAGAAAGCAAATAGAATGCTAGGAATCATAAGGAAAGGAATGGAGAATAAAACAAAGGCTATTATAATGCCCCTGTATCGTTCCATGGTGTGACTGCAACTTGAATATTGTGTGCAAATCTGGCTGCCATATCTTAAAAAGGATATAGCTTGAAAAGGTACAAAGAGCACCAAAAATGATAAAGGGAATGGAAGGATACCCCTATGAGGAGAGGCTTAAAAAGGTGCGGGCTCTTCAACTTGGAAAAGAGACGGCTGAGGGGGGATATGATAGAGGTCTATAAATTTAATAAGTGGAGTGAAATGGGTTAATGTAGATAGGTTGTTTACGCCATAAAAAGGTAGGTAGACTAGGGAACATACAATGAAGCTACAGTATAACCCATTTAAGCCTAATAAGAGAACATATTTTTCTATTTGTCTCAACAAGTAATCAAACTCTGGAATTCATTTGATGTAGTAAAAGCTGTTAATATAGGTGGCTTTAAAAAAGGGTTTGGACAAGTTCCTGGAGGAAAGGTCCATAAAGCATTATTAAAGATGACCTGGGAAAGCCACTGTTTGCCCCAGTACAGGCATTGTGGAACCTGTCTATCTTTTTGGGAAACTGCCAGATACTTGTGACCTGGAAACAGGATACTGGGCTTGATGGACCTTCATCTGACCCAGTTAGGCATCTCTTTTTTATGTTTAAGTTCCCTTAGGACCATTATCTAATAACTAAGAGGGGGGTTTTCTAGTACTGGAGACAACTTCCTGTTTCCTTGAGGTCCTTAAAACAAGGAAGATACAGCATGATGTCATTTGCATACATTATAAAAATATTTTTTTCTAATTTGATTACAGAGAGGACGCATGTACATATTTAAATAAATTCACAGATGATTACTGATCCTTGAGGTATACACCTTGTGACATTTCTAACCATTCAGAAGAAACATGCCTTTGACATATCTGTTGTTTTTATCCGTTTTAATAGCATTTTTCTCCTCTATCCAGCACCTCTGTCCTCTGAGCATCCTTCATCCAGCACCACTGTCCTTTCAGCATCCTCTTTCATCGTGGTTTGGGAGCCGTTGCGACTGATGCAGGCCCTGGAGAGCAATGTTCCCTCTAATTTTCTGTAGGCTGTGTGCGCATAAAATATCAGCTATGTGCAGATTTTGAAGGAAGGTTAAATTTTTGTGCGCCACATAACGACACTCGGAGTTATATACTTTAAAATTTGACTACACGTCAGAATACAGTATGTACACCACATTGATTTTAATCAAATTAAATGAAAATAGACGAATACTAAATGAAGCGGGAAATTTCTAGTAATTACAATCATAACTTTTAAATTTTAAGACGTCTGTGTTTTCTATCAGAATCGGAGCTGTAATTTTTGTGCGCTCTGTTGTAAAGTATGTGCGCTCGCTCGGCGAGGTGTGTGTACACGTGCACAGCTCAGAGGGAACAGTGCTGGAGAGGCATATCAATGGGGTGGGGGCATGGGTAGGCAGCAGGATGGAGGGCCCATCTATGGTGCCTTCCATCCTTGCACTGGCCCTAATAAGAGCACAGAGAAAAACTGCTAAATGTAGTAACATAATTTTAAAACCTAGTGCAAAGTGTATGTGTTTTTAGATATTGCCACCAAACACCTAGATCCAGAAATCAAGAAAAGGGGGCAAAGTATAAAATTTTATACATTTACCAAGATCAATTGGCCAGATTAATGTTTACAACAATCTATACTGCATGTCTCAAATTCTGAGTGGCTTACAAACTACATATATAATACATAAGAAATTGTAAGACTTATAAACATTGACCAAACATAATAAATAAGAGAACAATAAATCTGACTAATCTTGTACACATTCTAGAAACTAAAAATCTTATTCTGGACACACCTCCTAAAAACAGGGATGTTCAGACTCTGAAATCTTTTTAAAATCGGTAGACGTTCATAATTTCACTGGTAAACTGTTCCATAAATGTGGACCTGCTACTGACCACATTGGGTTTCTAGTTACCGACAGTCTAGCAACACGTATTAAGGGAATTTGAAGAAAAACCCTGTTGTTGGGATTGAAGGGATCTTAGCGGATTAAACTAGTTACAGAAATGTAAAAATCATAAGTAGCACTTTGAATTTAAATTGTGCCGATGCCTGAAGCCAGTGTCGTGATTTTTGTATAGGTGAGATATACGGGGCTCTCATTAAGTCATTCTGCTGCATGTTGGATTAGTTGTAAAACTTTCAACATTGAAGCAGGATGTTCAAGGTACATCGCATTAAAATCAATAGTTCCTGTTCGGTAATCCAGTTTAGTCCTCCAACATCGGGTAGTGCCCCTCCTCCTCCAGCCTGGAGACTGGACCAATCAAGTCTTCTGTAGTATATATGCAGACGGAGCTCCCAGAAGCCCCCAGTGTGTCCAGTCTCCTTGCAGCTTGCAGACTTCTGTGCCCTTTCTGGGCACACTAAGTGACACTTGAAGGAGCAACACTAGTTAGTTAGTTCTTTTGGGGTTTTATTTTGGGTCCTTTATTTACCATTTCTTTGCTAGGTAGCTGTATCTTTAAAAAAAAAAAAAAAAATATAAAGGAGCATTGCCACAGGGGACATCCTGGGGGAAGCCAGACCTGCATTGGGCTCCTGCCTTCCTGCCTGGGAATATCTGAAACCTGGGTTGAGCTCTCCCCAAGACTGTTCGGGGAAGAGCCATACCTGCTACAGCATTGCCTGTCACTTGGAGAAGTTGGCTGAGTTCCTTGCTGTTCCCTGAGCTGGTAGGAATTTTCCTTGCTTTATCTTTTCAGCTCTGTTGTTTTTTGCATTGTCAGAGGCTCTGTCGGCTCCCCTGGCTTCCGAATTGCACTTTTTCCTGATTTTTTTCGCTTGCCCTGTATTAGAGGGTCGTTTTCCTTCTTTTCCATATTATTTGGTTACCTTTGTATTTTCGCGCCCTTTTTTATTGTGGGTGGAAAAGTGGGTGGGCGGCCATTTTGGATTTCTAAAGTGTGCTTTTTAAGGGCACTTTTTAACACTTGTGCACGGGTTCCCCTGGCTTTTTTGGGGTTTCTTTTGCTGGCGATTTTGCTCAGGGCACCCCTAGGATTCTGGGGAGTATTTTTTTTTTTTTTTTTAACAGAAAACAAAGTTTTAAATTTAAAGCTGTACTGATTTGAATACAGTTAGTCCCTTTGCTGTTGGCTTCCCTGTTCCTGTTTCCTTCTTTCCCCCTGGAAGCAGGTTGCCTTAGCATGGCTGCCAAACCTCAATGTGTGATTTGTGGGTCCCGCAGAGGTACTATGACTGACTCTGGCATCTGCAAGAGCTGTGCTGCAGTTTCTTCAGAACTAGAATGTCTTCTCCCACTGCTGTTTGCAGCTC
Organism: Ichthyophis bannanicus; assembly: GCA_033557465.1. NCBI lineage: Eukaryota > Metazoa > Chordata > Amphibia > Gymnophiona > Ichthyophiidae > Ichthyophis > Ichthyophis bannanicus. The sequence goes on from CM066045.1 coordinate 199,087,795, forward strand.
TCTGGTAACTCGATTGATTTTTCTTGATTTTTCAGCGATTTTAGGCATTTCTCTCATGCCTGCAACCCTCCCACCTTCTTCTTTGACTTTTTAAGTTAATTCCTTAGCTTTTGGGGGTTTTAATTCACTCTTTTGGTGTTTTATTTTTGCTGGTGGCCATTTTGAATAGCTAATGAGCCTCGGGTTTTGGCGGGAAGCCAGATTACTTCTCTGCTGGCTTCTAAAAGCTATATTGTTTCAGTTTTTTGTTTGTTTTTTTTTCTTCTTTCCACAACACTTGCTAGATGTCAGTTGTGCAGAGGTTACTTTTTTCTCTGCCTATGTATGAACATAATGGATAAAAAGTACAGAAGGCATGGATAGAGAACAGTATGCAATTCAGAGCCACAGTACAATGCTGAGTCACTGATGAAGGGTGCAGGGCTCATGGCTTCTATTCCCCACTGTGCCCAACAAAGAAGGCTGGCTGAGGCATTACCTATTATGGGAAATATTGTTAAATGCCTGTTCCTGCGGGACGCAGTTATTTCTTTTTAGTTCTCCCTGTGCCTTATTCAGGTTTACGCTGCATAGGCTGTCAGAAGAAACACAGGGACCTCAGGCATCAGCTCTGCTCTTCCCCCAGCATCTTGCTTCCCCTGAGGAACTTGGGAACTCCGGAGCTTGGCTTCGGGGGAGCTCTCCATTGGCTTTACGCTGCACTGAGTCTTTACCACGAGAGTTTGGATACCTCCAGGAAGTTCAGGTATCATTTTCTGTAAGAAAACTGTGAGTACTCTGTTTTTGTTTTTTCTTCCTTGCCTCAGCTGCTCTGGGATGCTTTCAGCTGTATCCGGACCGGCTGCCCCTGAGTTTGGAAGTGCCTACTTTGACTTTTTAGTCCACAAACTGCAGCCGGGTTACTTTGTACGTCCTACTGATTATTGTACCTGTCTTATTCAATATACCATTTGGTTGAGGTTTTAAGTCAGTGTTTTGGATCCTGACTGTTTTGGGCTCGGCCTAATTAAGCATGCTCACTGTAATTTTCCTATGGCTGGGTTGAGCTTCTACATCCCTCCCCAGAAACACCTGTCAGCCCCTACCATGGAGGTCTGAAGGGCTGCGGAGGGATCCCACTCTAATTTCCCTACTTTCGGTCACTGTAATTGCCTTACCCTGACCTTGAAAGTTTCTCTATGCCAGCACAGTGAATGACTGACAGTTCCCTTCTCAGTTCTGCGAATACCTGACAGTTTTTCGGTGCCAGCGGCTGTTTTGTTTTCTCTTCAGTGTTTCTTTTTAGAGGAAACAGCTCTAAACAGCAGTTTCCACACACTTAATCATGCTGTTGAGGCACGTGGAGTTTCAAAATCCTTTTCTTCAACAGTCTTGGGTTTCCCTGAGCCTTCCTTGCTTTTTGTTTTAAATGCAAATAAATAAATAAATAAATAAATAAATGAAACCCCACACAAGCAGAGGAAAGGTGGTTTAAGTCTCTACAATGCTTTTTTCTCTGGCTGTATTATATGTGAAATGTAATCAGCCCAAGGGTACATTAATAGCTTGCTTGTGTTACACCTGCACGCTGCATCCCGGAGGCTTTCCCCATACCCACTGCGTTGCTAGCTGGGTCCCTCAGCACCTTATCTCCCCCCTCCTCAGAGCCCCTGCTGCAGGATCTTCCACAGCCGCTGCAGACCACATTACACATTCCCATCCGGCCGTCTCATCAACGGTTCCTCCACTTCGCTCTTCCGTGGGGCCACTTCCAATTTCCGGCCATGCCGTTTGGTCTCGCCACGGCCCCCCGCACCTTCACAAATGTGATGGTAGTGGTCGCGGCGGCCTTGTGCAAAGAGGGCATCCTGGTCCATCCGTATCTCGACGACTGGTGGATTCGGGCAAAGTCCAGTCGGGAGTGTGTGCACGTCACGAGCAGGGTGGTGGCTCTGCTGCGGTCCCTCGGCTGGGTGGTGAAAGAATGCAAGAGTTGTCTGTGCCCGACTCAGGATCTCTAGTATCAGGGAGTGAGCCTCGACACAGCACGGGGCTTGGTGTGCCTGCCGGAGCGCCGCATGCGGTCTCTTGTCCGACTCTTCAGGGGGATGCCCGCTCCGTCTGCATGGTGATAGCTACAGCTCCTCGGTACAATGGCAGCAACCTTGGAGGTGGTGCCCTGGGCGCGCTTCCACGTGCGCCCGCTGCAGAGTGCTCTGCTGCGCCGTTGGTCCAACCAGTTCGACTCGTTGAACAGGAGATTGACTTGCCCAAGGGCGGTTCGCCAATCACTCCGGTGGTGGCTCTCCTCCGAGGACCTGGCGCGGGGGATTCCCTGGAGCCTCCACTTTGGGTTCCGTTCACAACGGATGCCAGCTTAACCGGCTGGGGGGCTCACTGCGAGACCCGCTTCGCTCAAGGGGAATGGTCTCCCCTGGAGACTTCTTGGTCGATCAACCGCCTCGAATTGCGGGCGGTGCGGCTAGCCCTCTTGGCCTCAAAGCCCTAGTCTCGACCGGCCGGTGCGAGTCCTCTCGGACATTGCGACCACCGTAGCTTACATCAATCGCCAAGGGGGCACCGGCAGCATGGCCCTGGAATCAGAAGCGATGACCTTGGTCAATTGGGTGCAGTCTCGTCTTCCGGCCATCTCGGCAGCGCCTATTGCAGGCGCAGACAATGTTCAGGCCGATTTTCTCTGCAGAGTGCGGGTGGACCCCGGAGAGTGGGAGCTAAACCCGCAAGTTTACGCGCAAATAGTTTGTCGGGGGGGGGCCGCCCTTCATGGATCTCATGGCGACATTTCAATCGGCCGAGACAGGACGCTTCTTCAGCAGGCAAAGGGAGCGCATGTCCGAGGGGCTCGACGCTCTCATTCAGCCGTGGCCAACGTCCGGCCTTCTTTATGTCTTTCCTCCGTGGGTTCTGAATGGCCGGGTCGTTCAGCGCATCGAGGGCCATCGGGGTCGAGTGTTACTGGTGGCCCCGGACTGGCCTGGGTGGCCCTGGTATGCCGATCTGGTCCGGCTGAGCGACGGCATTCCTTGGCTCCTATCCACACTGCCGAATCTTCTTTTTCAGGGACCCTTGCGGATGCCCCAAGTGGGTCGATTCTCGCTTACGGTTTGGCCATGGAGAGGGTTCGGCTGAAAAAGAAGGGTTACTCCCCCCGCGGTGATTTCTACCCTACTGCGGGCGGGGAAAACGTCCACTTCTCTTACTTACGTTCGGATTTGGGGGATCTTTGAAGACTGGTGCTCCCGGCGTGGAGTCCGGGCGGCGACGGTTTCCGTTTCCGTCGTTTTAAGTTTCTTCAGGTTGCTTTTGATAAGGGCCTTGCGGCTAGTTCCCTGAAAGTCCGGTTGGCGGCTATCTCTTGTTATCGAGGCAAAGTTTTAGGCCGTCTCCACGGTTCTTATCCGGACGTACGTCTTTTTCTTACGACTGTTTTTCATTTGCGGCCCTCCCGCAGGATTTTCGTTCCTCCGGGGGACTTGAATCTGGTGATGCGGGCCCTGGTTCGTGAACCTTTTGAACCCCTGAATAGGGCATTTCTGAAAGATTTTACGCTGAAGACGGTTTTTCTTGTAGCCATCTGTTCGGCACGGTGTATTTCAGATCTACATGCGTTGTCCTGCCGAGAACCTTTTTTGTCTTTTTTGTCTTTTTCCCCGGTCCCTTCCTTTTTGCCGAAGGTGGTTTCCCCTATTCATGTGAATCAGGCAGTGTTTCTTCCAGTTCTTTCTTCCCACTCTGTCGGGTCGGCGGACAAGTCTTCACCGTCTCGATGTGGGTCGTGCACTTCGTCGTTATTTGAAGGCTACCGAATCTTTTCGGAAGACTGACCGGTTATTCGTGCTCCTCGGTGGTGCACGTAAAGGGGAAGCGGCGGCTAAGGCCTCCGTTGCAAGATGGCTCAAGGAAGCGTTCGCGTCTGCGTATCTGTTGCAGCGGCGGTCTGTTCCGGAGGGGCTACTGGATCATTCCACTAGGGCTCAGGCGACCGCTTGGGCGGAGTATAGCCTAGTTCCGCCAGCAGATATCTGTAAGGCGGCCACCTGGTCGTCTCTGCATGCTTTCAGTACGCACTATCGTTTAGATGTGTCAGCGGCTCGGGATTCCTCTTTTGTTCGGCGGTTCTGCGCGCCGGATGGCAAGGTCCCGCCCGGTCTTAACTGCTCTGTTACATCCCGATGTTGGAGGACTAAACTGGATTACCGAACAGGAAATGGAAATTACACTAACCTGGTAATTGTAGTTCCTGGAGGGTCCAGTTTAGTCCTCCTTCCCTCCCGACTATCTGTTATAAAAATGCGGCGCGCTTTCCGAACGGTGGATCATAAGACGGTTCCTCTTGCCGTTCGAACCTTTTTTGCAGCCGCGTTTTTGGCTATGGCTCTTCCTTTCTCAGGTGTTCAGTCAGCTCCTGAGATTTCTGATACGGAGCTGTATTTTGATTTCTGGGGCGTTGGTTCCAGTGCAATACAGTGTTCTGACTTCCTCGTTTGGGGAGAAAGTTGGATATTTTGGTGAGGGGGAAACAAATTGTTCTTTAATTATGTCATTTTCATTATGTCATTTTGTATATTAATCTAATGTGTTGCTTCGTTAAGTATGCTTTGTTACTAGTACACTGGGGGCTTCTGGGAGCTCCGTCTGCATATATACTACAGAAGACTTGATTGGTCCAGTCTCCAGGCTGCAGGAGGAGGGGCACTACCCGATGTTGGAGGACTAAACTGGACCCTCCAGGAACTACAATTACCAGGTTAGTGTAATTTCCATTTATTTATTTATTTTAATTCTCTTATATACCGCGCTATTCTGCATCAGTGCGGTTTACATTGAACAAACTGAAATTATATTGAACAGGGCATTATAACTTGGAGATAACTATTTTACAGGGAATATGGGCTATGGAGGGGTTAAGTGGCTTGCCCAAGACCACAAGGAGCACCTGTGGGACTAGAAACCCCAGTCCTTCTGGCCCAAGGTTGCTGTCCTCTAGTGGGATTTGAACCCCTGACCTTCCGGCCTGAAGTACCTTGCCCCAACCACTAGGCCACTCCTAACTGCTGTGACATCTTACAGAAGTCATCTTGGAAGAACTACACATACTCTACACAAAAGAAAAAAGAGCCAAATACACTGCCTGTGTAGTCGGCGCTGGCCAACATGGGCAAAACTAAAACTGGATATTCAGTGCTGGACCTCAGATATCCACAAATGCTGAATATCCTTTTTTGCTGTCAACTTCCTTTGCTATCTAGTTAACAGCCAACCAGATAGCAAATCAGCATAAAATCTTGAAGGACTACCAAAAGGGACTGCTACTGCTGGAAAGAAATCTGCACTTGTAAGTATTTACTTCTGGGAAGTTGCCTAAATCTTAGGGAAAAAGGGAATTCTTTGGGTTAAAGATGATAAACTGGATTCTAAAGTACACAAATTTAGTTGCTAACTCAGTCAGGGCTCAGTAACAGCAAGGAGCTTTTAATTTAAATTCTAAATCTTATTCTGCAGCAGCAGGGAGCTTTTAATTTAAATCAGATTGGAGTATAGTTTAGCATAGAAGGTAGAATAAGGTAAATATTCTTTGAGTAGAAAGAGAAATTTGTTTCTAGAGACCTTTACAAAGAGGCCTTCCAGATTAGGTGGGGGGGGGGGCAAAAGACCCAAGGGAATGGCTTTAACACCTATTTAAAACAGTGACAGCTCAAAGGGACAATTTGAAAGGCTCCCTCTATCAAACCAAGGGCTGTGTGAATCACCCAGGAAATTCAAGCAGTATGTGGACAGGCATTTAAACTAGGGAAAGGGGGTGACAATAGAGGACAAGTTCAGTACGTCACTCCAGCAAAAGCAAAACATTGGAAATGGCCACACTTTTGAACACCACATCAATGGCAAGCAGGTAGGGGCATGTAGAACAAAATCCATGCAAAAAGCAGGCAAGTCATTCAACAAGTGCTGGAAAGCATTTAGTAGAAATGCTTGAAGCCTAGCCAACAAAGTTCCTGATCTGGAAGCCCTAATGGTGGAAACAGACATTGTGTCCATTACAGAAACATGGTTTAACGAGTCGCATAAATGGGATATAGCCATAGCTGGCTATAATCTATTTAGAAGAGATAGAGAGGGTAGAAAAGGAGGAGGAGGAGTAGCCCTGTATGTCAAAAACAATATTAAAGCTGCTGAAATGCAGGGGATGTGTGGAAAAGAAGAAGCACTGTGGATTGTGTTGCAGAGAGGAGATGGCGCTGTCATCCATACTGGTGTGGTCTACAGGCCTCCACCTCAAACTGAAGGAATGGATAGCAAATTGATATTGCAAAGATAGCCATGAAGGGGGAAGTGATCATATTGAGTGACTAATCTACCTGATGTGGATTGGAGTATTCCTTCTGCAAATCTGGAAAGAAGTAAAAACAAACAATTGTGGATGCCTTCCAAGATGCGTTACTTAAACAAATGGTGATGTAACCGACCAAGGAGAACTCCGTGCTGGATTTAGTGCTCACCAACGGAGATAGTGTGGTGAATATCCAGGTGGGTGCCCATGTGAGCAGCAGCGCTCATAACATGGTGTGGTTTGAGAGAAAAATCAAGGTGGAATCCAATCAGAGCAAACTCAGTCTTAGACTTCGAAAATGTTGACTTCAGTAAAATGGCCACGTACCTGAAGGAAGAGTTGGTAGGGTGGGAGGAGATGAGGGAAGTGGAATTGCAATGGGCTAAACTAAAGGAGGCAATAAAAGGTGCAACAGATACATACGTAACGAAAGTAAATAAAAACAAGAGGAAAAGGAAACCTATTTGGTTCTCCAAAGAAGTGGCTGCACAAATAAAGTAAAAAACACAGCTTTCACAAAATTCAGAAGCTTGCAAACAGGAACACAGAAAAGAATACAAGATCAAACTAAAAAACAAAAATAGAAATATGGATAGCAAAATCAAAGGCAGAAAGAAAAGATGGCTAAATTTGTGAAGTGTGACATTTTTCAGGTATATTCGGGAGAGGAGGAAAATCGGAGGTGGAATTGCAGTACTCAAGTGTTTGGAACAGATTCGTGGAAAGTAACATTGAAAAAACAAAAATGCTAAACAAATACTTCTGATCTGTTTTCACTAGAGAAAAAATCCTGGAGAAGGACCATCTGTGATTGACAAATATACAAATGGGAATGGAATAGATATCGCACCATTCACAAAAGATGATGTGTTAGAACAGTTTGCAAAACTGAAAGGGGACAAGTCAATGGGACCAGATGGGATACATCCCAGGATACTGAAAGTGCTCAGAGAGGGCCTTTTAAAGGATATTTTTAATAGAGCCTTGGAGACAGGAGAGGTTCCACAGGACTGGATACCAAAAGTGGTAATAGGGAAGAAGTGACAAATTACAGGCCAGTAAGCCTTACCTCGGTGGCAGAAAAAGTAATGGAGGTGCTCCTGAAAGTGCGAATAGTGGACTTCCTTGAAATCAACAAGTTGCATGATCCGAGGCAACATGGTTTTACCAAAGGATGATCTTGCCATACAAATCTGATTGAGTTCTTTAACTGGGTAACCAGAGAACTAGATCAAGGGCATGCGATGGATATGATCTACCTAGATTTCAGCAAAGCCTTTGATACTGTTCCTCATAAGAGGCTTATCAATAAACTCAACAGCTTGGGGATGGATCACAAGATGGTGAACTGGATCAGAAATTGGTTGACTGACAAACGACAGAAGGTAACAGTAAACGAAAGTCACTTGGATGAAAGGAAGGTGATTAGTGATGTGCCCCAGGGTTTGGTCCTGGGACCGGTACTGTTAAATATATTCTTGAGTGATATTGCCGAAGGGCTGAATGGAAGTCTGTTTTGCAGATAACACCAAAGTTTTCAACAGAGTGGATGCCCTTGAGGGAGTGGGGAACATGTGGAAAGATCTACAAAAGCTGGAAGAATGGTTTAATTCTTGGCATTTAAGATTTAATTTGAAGAACTGCAGTGTCATGCACTTGGTAAACAGAAATCCAAGGGAATTGTATGCTATAGGGGGCGAGAGATTAGTGTGCATGGACCAGGAGAAGGACCTCGGCATGATTGTTTCTGACGATCTCAAGGTGGCGAAACAGTATGACAAGGCAGTGACCAAAGCCAGAAGGATGCTGGGTTGCATACAGAGAGGAATTACCAGCAGAAAGGAAGAGGTACTAATGCCTCTCTAGAAGTCACTGGTGAGGCATCACTTGGAATATTGTGTTCAGTTTTGGAGACCATATCTCGCAAAGGATATAAAGGCTGGAAGCTGTTCAGAGGAAAGCGACCAAAATGATTTGGAGCCTGCATTAGAATACTTAGGAGAAGAGACTTGAAGACCTAAATATGTACACTCTGGAGGAAAGGAGGTACAGGAGAGAGATGATTCAGACCTTTAAATACTTAGAGTATTAATGGACACACCTCTTCCAAAGACGGGGAAGCTGTAAAACTAGAGAGCATAACATGATGCTGCAAGGGGGTAAACTGAAAGGCAATGTCAGGAAATACCTTTTCACTGAAAGGGTGATGGATGCTTGGAATGCCCTCCCGATGGAAGTGGTGGGGCAAACACAGTGACAGAATTCAAAATGGCATGGGGCAGACACAGTGGATCCCTTTTATAGTAACAGGATAAAATCAAAATAAGCATAACCATCTCTTACAGTATATCTGAACAAATAAGGGTGACCTACATGGAGCGGTGGTTACACCCCTAAACAAAGGCATGGGAAAGGGGTGACCTTCACGGAGCAGCAAGTGCATCTACTCTTGCTGCTTGCTGGGCAGACTAAATGGACCATACTGGTCTTTATCTGCCATCATATACTATGTTACCTTAGAAGCACATGTCAGTAAAATCTTGCTTGCTACACAGTGCCCTAAGTGTTCTTTCCTTCCCACCCACCCAGGGCATAATTATAGCTTTATAGGCTCTTAGTCCCTTTAAAGGGGAAGAGGTGGTCAAATTCACTTTCAGGTTCAGCTGGTTATCCTCACCAGGAATAGATAGATTAATATGAGGTGAAATGAGTCCCTTGAAGTTATTTGGTATAGTTGTTATCAGTACAAGTATCCTTAGACAACTTAATTAGCTAAACAAACCTTAAATCTAAGATGCAGACAGCAGTCCAGAAGCGTGATAGGTGCTATCCAGTCTTTTGCTTTGACTGTCACATGTACGATTTTCTCCCAGTTGGTGAGGGGTCTTGTACATTAGGTGCGAGGAGCTCTCTGCCCTCGGAATGAGTCTGATCTCTGGAGGCTAGAGTGGCAGATTTGGAGGACATAAGGAAGACAGAGAGATGTATAGACAAGACCTACAGGGATGTAATACTAAAGTCCCACCTCCAGTCTGGTAACCTTTCTTGCCATGGAGGAGAGAGGTAACATGGAAGGAAAGCATCACCTTGGTGTGGAAGGAAGGGATCCTGTAGCTAGGACCTGTCCTCCAGGTGATGTAAAAATGTTTCACAGAGGTTTCTCCAGGGCTATGTGCTGATGATCAGGGCTACATGTCCACTAGGCAGGCTAGGTGACTGCCTAGGGTGGCAGACCTCTGTGGGCAACAGGCCATGTGCTTTGGCACACATGGTCTGCTGTCCCTCTGCTGCTCATTCTGGCGTGGGTGATGGTCAGGCTCGGTGGCAGGCCCTGTGCTATGGCACACATGGCCTGCTGATTCTGAATCCCCAAAGTTATGTCAGAGGGAGGTCCTGTAGTAGTAGGCCATGTGTGCCAAAGTGCATGGCCTGCACCTAGCCCACCCCCCCCCCTCCTCCACTAACCCTGCTGCCGGAATTGGCAGTAGCATGGCACAGCACGGGGGGCGTGGTTCAGAGGGGGAGGGTGGTATAGCTTAAGGTGTGGGCAGCACGGCAAGGGCATGTAGATAGCTGGGTGGTTGATGGACATGTGGATTGCCTGGTAACATGCCTGTCTGGTGGGAAGGTTGCGGACCTCACATGCCACCTAGACAACATTTTAGATAGTGCTGGGGAAGAGTCTGCTGTCTTCATACATGTTGGTAACAGTGAGATAGGAAAGTGTGGGAGGGAGGTTCTGAAGGCTAATTGTAGGATTTTAGGTAGGAAGCTGAAATCAAGAATTTCCAGGGTAGCTGAAATGATTCCCGTTCCATGAGCAGGATTCAGAAGGCAGGCAGAGCTCCAGAGTCTCAATGCATGGATGAGACAACTGTGCAAAGAAGATAGTTTTGGATTCGTTACGAACTGGGCAACATTCTGGGGAAGGGAGGGTCTTTTCTTAAAGGATGGGCTCCACCTTAAGGGGGGTGGAACCAGGTTGCTGGCATTAACCTTTAAAAAGGAGAGGGAGCAGCTTTTAAACTAGATAATAGGGAAAAGCTGACAGTCACTCGAGTGCGTGGTTTGAAAGGATGTATCATTGAAGGATGGTAGCAAAAGGAGGAAGTTGGGGTATCCCAACAAAGATTCCAATAAGGATAAAAGTAACCCAGATACCCTTAAGTACAGAGCTAAAAGATTCCAAATTGCCCCATTAACTAATAACAATATTAATATAAATAAAATACCACTTTTAAAATGCCTGTATGCAAATAGTAGAAATCTAAAAGATAAGATGGGAGGTTGAATGAAAGGTTGAATATGATTGGCATCTGAGACCTGATGAAAGGAGGACAACTAATGGGACACTAATACTTGGTTACAAATTATATCACAGTGATATAGAGTAGATGAAATTGGTGAAGGGGTTGCACTCTGTTAGAGAGGGCATTGAGTCATAATGGCAGTGGGGGTATACTACTGACCGCCTGGCCAGAGTGAACAGATGGATGATGAAATGCTGAAAAATCAGGGAAGCTAACAAAGTTACAACACAGTAATAATGAGTGATTTTAATTTACCTCTGTATTGACTGGGCCATGTCACGTCACATCAGGACATGCTAGAGTCTTTTTTTTCTAGATAAAATAAGTGACTGCTTCGTGGAACAGCTGGCTCATGAACCGACAAGAGGAGAAGCTATTTTGGATCTAATCCTTGGTGCAAGACAGGATCAGGTGAAAGATAAGGGTGTTGAGCCCCTTGGAAATAGTGATCATAGCATGGTCGCATTTGATTTAATAAATGGAAACAGGACAGCAAGGAAATCCACAGTACCACCTTTTAACTTTCAAAAGGGAGACTTTGATAAACTGAGGAGAGTAAGGAAGAAGAAACTAAAAGGAGCAGCTGCAGAGGTTAAAGATTTACATTAAGCATGAGCGTTTTTAAACAAATATCTTGGAAGCCCAGACCAGATGTATTCCACACTTTAAGAAAGGTGGAAGGAAGGCCAAAAAACTGCCAGCATGGTTTAAAGAAGAGGTAAGAGAGGCTGGTGTAACCAAAAATGCCATCTTTCAGGAAATAGAAAAAGGAGCCAAATGACAAAAATGGGAAATAACATAAGCACTGGCAAGTTAGATATTGATAAGGCAGGTAAAGAGAGAATCTGAAAAATAGTTTGTGGAAGCAGAAACGTATAATTTAAAGTACATTCGTAGCAAAAGACCTGTGAGAGAGTTAGTCGGACCATTTAGATGATAGAGGGGTAAAGGCCATAATGGAGAGACTGAATGAATTCTTTGCTTTGGTCTTTACTGAAGATGATGTAGGGAAGTTTCCCATGCTTGAAATAGTATTTAAAGGTAATATATCGGAAGAATTGAAAGAAATATCAGTAACATGGGAAGATGTATTACAAGTATTTGATAAACTGAAGAGTAGTAAATCTGTACCGACTGGGTAGTATTCATCCGAGAGTGTTGAAAGAACTGAAATATGAGATTGCAGACCTGCTATTAGTAATCTGAACTGTCATTAAAATCATCTGTAGTACCTGAGGATTGGAGAATGGCCAGCATACTGCCTATTTTTAAAAAGGGTTCCAGGGGTGATCCGGGAAGCTACACACCGGTGAGCCTGATGTCAGTACCAGGCAAAATGGTAGAAACCATTTTAAAGAATAAAATTACTGAACATGTAGATAGTTATGGTTTAATGCAGTGGTTCTCAACCTTTTTTGTACCGTGACCCCTTTTACCCTTGGTCAACTTGTGGTGACCCCCAATGATAAAATCAAATGTGTCTCTCTTCCTTTACTGTTAACGTATTGTCGCTGTAATCATTTGTTGAATTATTAATATAGGTCTTTGCAATATGTTATTATTTATAAAATACTTATTTAAACCACAATAATTAATCACAACAAGAAGTAACAATATTTGATTTCAAAATTATGATGATTTTGTAGTCAAATCACTAATATGAAATTTTATTTTTTCTACCTTTGTTGTCTGACCAATTTATTCTCTGATCATTCTGGTCCCGATCTGAGGCTTCTGCTTTCCTGTCTTCTCTTAACTCTTTCTGTGGTCTATGGTCCATCTGCCATTTCTTATCTCTTTCGTTTTCTTCACTTCTTTCCATCAGCCTATTTCCAGTCCCAGTAACCCTCCCCAGTATCAGCCCCTTTCCAGTCCTCACTCCCAGTACCTTCCAATGTCAGCTTGCATTCCCATGACTGCCACTGGTGTCCATTCCCTTCCAGTCCCTCTCCTTCCCCACTGAGCAGTCCCTTCTAGTACAAATACCATGGCAGCCCCTCTCAGATCCACTCCCTTCCAGTTCCATTCTCCCATCCCCTTGTATCAGCCCATTTGTAGCCTTAGCCCCCAGTTTTCTTCCAGGGCCAGCAGCTCTATCTTCCCCTCCCCACAATCAGCCCATTCCCAGTCAAAGCCCCCCAATCAGCTCACTTCTAGTGCTAATCCCGCCTCAACCCCATTACCAGTGCTAGCCTCCCCTAATCAGCCCAATACCAGTCCTACCCCCCCATCAGCTCATTACCAGTCCTAGCCTCCACTAATCTGCTCAATCTCCAGGAACAAGCAGGAATGAGTCTTCACATATGGGGTACGTTGGTACCGACGGAGCCTGAACGGGAATGCTGCCCAGCTTCCAATCAGAAAGCTTTTGGCAGCATCCCTCGCGCCTGCGCAGTGACTTCCCACCTTCTCCACAGCCTCTCTTCAGTTTTAGTTTTTCCGCGGAGCCGGCAGGACGTCCTGTCACCGCAGAAACATTTCTTTTTAATTGCTTTAATTACTTTAGTTTTTTGTTTTCTTGTGGTCGCGGCTGTATTTCCCGCTACCACCGGTATCGCCGGTGGATTTTTGGCTAAATTCTGAGAAACTTTTCTTCAGTTTTTTTTTTACCTTAACTTTTTGGGCCTACTAGGCCTTTTTCATTATGGAGCCTTCTTTTCCTAAGAAGTGCATTCGATGTCGAAACACTTGTTTCTTTTTAGACACCAATAGTTGGTGTCTCAACTGTGTGGGTCCTGACACCTTTTCCCCTGACTTGTCAGGAGATAATTTTGTGAGGAAACCTTCAGTATTTAGAGTTTCCCTCGATACCGTTTTTCCTCGGCAGTGAGGGTACCCGGTTTCTCTACTTCACAGGATCAGGTAACCCAAAAACAGTCTGTTAAGACTAGCCAATGCTTGGGTGGTATGTCCCATGCCCAGCATGGTGACGGCTCCGGCCTTACCCTCAAGAACCCATTGGCATTACCCCTGCAGGAGTCTTCGGGCTCCAAAGCGTTAAAGGGGTTTCAGGATGTTCCTGGGGCTCACCCCTCACAGAACATACCTGAGCCATGCGCGGGGGTGGTATCAGCTTCGAGCGGTACCGAGCCTCCGGCATCGGCACCGGTGTCGAGTATTCCACTCTTCACCAGGGATCGTCATCGGGCATCCTCGGTACCTTCGGGACCGATTGATACGCACCGTATTGACTTCCCTCAATCTCAGCCATGCTCCGGGACGGTACCAGCGTCGATCGGTTCCGATACCCTGGCATCAGCATCGAGGTGGACCACCTTACCCTTTGCAAGAGGTGCTCATCGGGTATCCTCGGTACCGTCGGTATCGATCGATGTAACCCAGTCTACCTTAGTGGTATCGGCATCGGCACCTTCGCAACATGCATCGATAGTATCGCTTACTTCGATGCCGAGTCTTGAGCCGATATCTAGTCTCGAGGACTGCGTACCGACGCGTCCCGGAACCAACTCCTGTCGTTTCCAGATAGGCAGTTCCGAAGATCATAGCCATAACTCCCTCATGATCTCGGTACCACTGCAGCAGTTCCCGATGGCTACTTCATCTGCTAATCCTGTATCAGTATCGATGCCTATTCTTGCACCGATACCTACTTTGGAACCGATACCTGGCGTTGGTGCAGTACCCTGTACCTCCTCTGGTGCTCAGGCTCTTTCTTTAGCCTTACCAGGGATGGTTCCCATAGGAGATCAGTCTTTTCAGGCTTTTCTCCGGGATATGGCAACCTTTCTTAATATTTCTATCCCTGGTTGTGATCCTACTCATGGCTCACCGGCACAAATAGAAAATATAAAGTTTCCTTTACATCCTGCTCTGCAGGATCTCCTTCTCAGTCTGGAAATCGCCCTTACGACTTCCTCCAGTCTCTACAGACATTGAGGTTCGGTACCGGGTGCCACCCTCTCCAGGGTTCCAAAAGCTTCAACTTTCTCATCGTTCCCTTGTAGTGGAATCGGCACTGAGGAAAGTTAAGAGCAAGAAGAAGCATTTTTCTTATCCGCCGGGTCGTTCTTCAAGAACACTCGATGCTTTTGGTCGTCAAGCCTTCCAAAACTCTATGCTGGCCTCCAGAGTTCTTTCATATATTTTTCATATGAGTCTAACACTCCAGGAAGTCACAGAGAAATTGTCTCGTTTGACCCCTTTTTTACCAGAGCCCAAGGCTACGGATTATTCCTTGCTCATCAATCACAGCCGGAATATATCTTGGTTCCTATCTCGTGCTTCTATAGACCCTTTTGAGTCCATTAGCAGATCCTCTGCTATTGCCATTGCAGCACGTCGCAGAGCCTGGCTTGAAGCTTCAGACTTGAGCAGATGGGCACAAACTATACTGGCTCATTCTCCTTGTACAGGAGAAGGTCTCTTCAATAAGGAGGCTTTACGTCAGGTTGCTCAATGCTCCACTGACTCTCCTTCCACTAAAAACCATTCTAAGCCACCTCCTTCTTCAAAGAGTAGGAAATGTCCTACCAAACCTTCTTTCCCTAAGAAAAGAAAGTTTCATTCATCTCCTGCCCATCATTCGGCTGTACCTAAACAGGGGATGCCTCAGCCTAGTCTGAAGTCCTCCAGTTCTGGCCAGTCTCAGCATTCCCAGCAACCATAGGGGCCGGGAATTGTAACTTACACTTCACTTCTATATATTAGAAGTTTATTCACTGTGCTTTTCTTTTCAGTGTACTAACCTGACGGGGGAAAAAAAATTTTTGTTCAGGGACAACACACTTCTCTTCTTACTCTCTAGAAGAGCAGTTGCAACTATCCCCTGATAGTTTCTATCCCAACTGGACATTTTTTCCTTCAGTTGACTTACCCTATGGGTACGTCACCCTCCAATCACTTGAGGGTTACCATACTGAACAGCTTCTCTGCCAAGCTCGTTCCCCAGACAGGGAGAAGTGATATCTCCTCTCTTTTCTTGTCTGTTTTTCTTTATTCAGCACAGGATAATCTCTCTGCTGTTTCCGTCAGCAGCTCTGCCTGCAGGAGTTACAGTACTTCTATTACTGGAACTTTTTCCAAGTTCCAGTCCCTTGTTCAAAATTTAGTCTAGCCTCAGTAGTGATTCCAAATTATCTTGGATCCTCCTACTCGTTTCGGCTTTCTCATATTATTCTAACCATCTCCTCTCCTAGGATATGGCAACACACCTGACTTCAGTCAATTTATCTCATAACTCTCCTGCACAATGCTCTCTGCAGTCTTCAGAGAAGCTTTCTACTATGAGGGCCTTGCTATAGAGCATTCATCTTGTCTCTGAAGCTTCTCTATTAGTAGGGAAAAACTTATAAACCCTTCCTATGCCTGTGAGGGTTCTCCACACCCCCTCTAGCCTGGGGTGTTAACACGAGATATCAGTTATTCTGTGTGAAAATCCAAGGCTTCTCTTTACGCATGCTACCTCTGGGTCCTTCCATAGGTCCCTCTGGTATCTTCCCTGCATTTCTCCACATCTACCATGTCAGTGTTCTGTGGAACTCCCGCCTTGTTCTTTACAGATTCATATGTTCATCTGTTCTCACGCGAACATCACAGTTATCTGCTTAGATTGCCTTTCTGCATCCCTCAATCCATGAAAATAGATTCTCTATTCATATCCCAAGTGGGTTCACCCTCTTGTAGAGCACACAATCTTTTTCTTTTATATTCCCCATGTACAATTATGGGGCTGTGTGGTAAACGTATATCTTCAACCTGTTGCCTTGTATGTAGCATCTCCATATATGTCTACATACCTATATCATTGCTCTGGGGGTGCTAAATCAAGCCCCACAAATTTACATATCTTCAGGTATATCATATCTATATCTATATATATTATATATTTCACCACCCATATCCTAATATACACATCTGAACATGTGTATATATGTATATGTATATATCTAAATAAATATATACATATATTTTCCAGCCACATGTATATATCCCTATATATATATGTGTTTGATAAGGGACCTCTTAAGGGTTGATCTGTCTTACACACTATCACCCTTACTGTCTAGACTACATGTTTTACCTCCTAGAGGTTTTAGGCAGTCTGTCGCCCTACGTCCCATGCCATCTTACGATGCAGAAACTGTTAGGCACCAATACCCCCTTTGGTGCTAACATCTCCATTTTTTCTTTAAGTCCATGAAGCATCAAGCTTCAATATTTTTCCTATCTCTCGCCAGCTAGGAAAAACAGTGTACCTCTTTATCTTGAGTACACAACTGTTTTCCGTGGGAATAGGGGATTTTTTCCAGTTCCCCTCTTCCCGCCAGGACTGGGCTAGTTGTCCAACTCCGTCAGTCTTCTTCCTTTAGTCCTCAATGTTAATGACCTTATGCCTAAAGGAGTTTTCAGCTTTTCCCATAAAGCTTTCCATTGAAGACCTGACATCAAATCCTACCCAGTTGACACCTGGATCATCTACTACCTCCAGGTCTGGACCTTCATCCTCACTGCTGAGAGGTCACCTTGAAGATTCTGCTACTGCTTATCCAGTAGACTCCATCATGCTTTCTACTTCCTACAATACAGTAGGTAAGCTGCATATTTTAAGTGTACATTAAATGTCTTTTAATGCTACTCGTTATGTCTACCAAGGACTCCTGTAGTTTGTACAACCCTCTAGTCCTTGACTATGCTGTTCTTTCCTCACAGCTCCTTTATTGTCAACTCCTACCCTCCATCCCACATTGGATGCCGGGGATTCCTGGAGTCAAAATGCACCCCTGATCCAGGCACTTGCATTTTTATGGGATCTCCCCCTGGCATCTCCAGCTAGGGAGTCCCCATATGTGAAGACTCATTCCTGCTTGTTCCTGGAGATAGCACAGTTACTTACCTGTAACAGGTGATCTCTGGGAACAGCAGGAATTAGTCTTCACAACCCTCCCACCTCCCCTAGGAGTTGCATCTTTTTTATCTTCTTCCTTTTCTCTCCTCGCCTTTGTCTCAGCTCTGAAACTCAACTGAAGAGAGGCTGTGGAGAAGGCGGGAAGTCACTGCGCAGGTGCGAGGGATGCTGCCAAAAGCTTTCTGATTGGAAGCTGGGCAGCATTCCCGTGCAGGCTCCGTCGGTACTGACGTACCCCATATGTGAAGACTAATTCCTGCTGTTCCCAGAGATCACCTGTTACAGGTAAGTAACTGCTTTTCCAGTCATAGCCCCCCCCCCCCCGATCAGCTCATTTCCAATGCTAGCCTCCCATCAGTCCATTACCAGTCCTAGCCTCCCCTAATCAGCTCATTTCCAGTGCTAGTCCTCCCCTCACCAGTGCTAGGCTCCCCTAATCAGCCCATTTCCAGTCCTAACCTCACCGATCAGCTCATTTCCAATGCTAGACCCCCATCAGTCCATTACTAGTCCTACCCCCCCTTGATAAGTCCATTCCCAGTCCTAGCCTTCCCTAATCAACCCATTACCAGTCCTAGCCCCCCCCATCTGCCCATTACCAGTGCTAGCTCCCCCATCAGCCCATTATAATCCTAACCCGCACTGTGTGTCGCCTCTGTCCAGCATTTATCCTGTCTGTCCAGTATGTCCCCCTGTCTCTCCCCTTTGTCCATGCCAGCCCCCTCCCTCCCTCCATGTCAGCCCCCATCCTTCCATCTGTCCATGTCAGCCCCCTCCCTCCATGTCAGCCCCCTTCCCTCCCTCCATCCATATCAGCTCCCTCCCTCCATGTCAGCCCCCCCATCCCTCCATGTCAGTCGTGTTGCGGGTTCCCTGCCCCCTCATCCCCTCTCCCCATGTCTGCCTCCCTTCTAATGCAGCCACGGCTCCCTGCCTCTTAGGGAACCGTGGCTGTACCTGTAAAATCATTGCGAAGCCCTTCCTGTCTCGACGGGCTCTGTGCAGCATTGTCCTGCCTTCCTGGAGGCGGGACAATGCTGCACGGAGCCCGTCGAGACAGGAAGGGCTCCGCAACGATTTTACAGGTACAGCCGCAGTTCTCTAAGAGGCAGGGAGCCGCGGCTGCAGAAGAAGGCGGTGAGTTTGCCACTGCCGAGAAGCGGACTCCGCAGCGGCAGCAACTTGTGTGCGTCAAAAAAATAAAAATAAAAAAATAACTTGGTGGAGGCTAAGCGACCCCCTCTAAATCCTGTGGCAACCCCCATGGGGGTCGCGACCCACAGGTTGAGAACTGCTGGTTTAATGGGAGAAAGCCAACAGATTAGTAAAACAAGACCTTCCTTGGCTAAATACAGATTAGTGTTATATTTTTTTGAAGGTGTGAATAAACAGGGAGACAAAGGTGAGCCAGTTCATATAGTGTATCTGAATTTTCAGAAAGTCTTTGACAAGGTCCCTTATGAGACTCCTGGTGAAATTAAAAATTCATGGGATCAGAAACAGTGAAGTACTGTGGATCAGGAACTGATTAAAAGATAGAAAGCGGAGAGTAGGACTAAGTGACCAATTTTCTCAGTAGAGAAAGGTGAATAGCGGATTACCTCAGTGATTTGTACTAGGGCTGCTGCTTTTTTTTTTTTATTGAAAGGCAGCAAATAAACACAGCAAAACACAAGAGTCACATAGGATACACGCATAATACAAGAATAAAAAATAACAATGCCAAAAATCGCAAATCTCAAACATCAAGCCAACACAACGCCCCTCTTTTTTTTTTTTTCTCCCCCCCCCCCTCTTCCCCACCACCCCCAACTCACCATCGATCAGTAAGGTACACTCCCAGAACATGCTATCTGCCCCCCCCCTCATGAACCTCCACTTCAGCTAAATAAGGATACAAATTAATAAGGGTGTGGACCAGCCTACCAGCGCACAGAAGGCCAAAGGGGAACTCTGGGACTCCATCTCACAGTAGAGCACGAGACCAGCCCCCCCAGGGAATATTCATACCTCTCAAGCAATCAGGAACCATAGCAGAGGAGAAAGGCTTCCCACACCTGCTCAAAGCGTGGCAATCACAACTTACCAACTGCCACCCCTCGCTCTATGGTATACATATCCCACATCCTGTCCAACCAGGCCGAGAAGGATGGGGCAAGACCTTCCATGCAGTAGCCACAGCTAGCCGAGCCTCATTCAGACCATGTCAAATCAGGGCCAGCTGAGGACTTCATGCCCCAGGCACCTTAACACCAAAAAGAAAAATGCCGGGATCCCAAGGAATGGACAACCCAACTAATTGTTTTAAGCGGTATTGAATCCCCCACCAAAAGGTTTGGACGCGAGGACAGGACCACCAGACATGCGCCAAGGTACCTCTCTATCCACATCTCCGCCAGCACAGGTCCGAAACCCCAGGATACACTCGAGCGATCCGTTCAGGCGTCATATACCATCTGTATAAGAGCTTATAATTAGTTTCACGGGCATTAATCGCCACCAAACTTTTCCACAGCCTGCCCTCTACCTGTTCCCATTGTTGCTCAGAGTAACGAAGACTCAAGTCAGAGTTCCATTGCTCTCTATACTTACCTAACCTCGGTTGCTGCGCTTGAAAATGGGCATACAAGGTAGCTATATAAGACCTTTTGTGGGAGTACATGCCTTGCAGAAACGCTCTAGATCGGACAAATCGCAGGCCACAGAAGCCCGGACCGTTCGGGCCTGGACCCAGTGGGCCGCTTGCGTATATTGAAAGACATGACAGTCAGGAAGGTCAAACTCTTCCTGGAGCATACTAAAAGATCGCAGCCGACCCTCAAACATTTGTCCAGCACGACTAAGTCCCTTGTGCCCCCACATCCGGAAAACTGGGTCACTCATCCCAGGGGGAAACATAGCATTATCCACGAAAGGCGCCAGAGGGGACAGGTCCGCCCCCCCGAGTTCGAAAAGATTGGTCCCAGCAGCGGAGGGTGTGTAGGATATATGGATTATTTAAACGTAAACCACCTCGCAACTTGGGACCAAGCCACAGACGATCTCCCAGCCCCGCTCCCCCCGCGACATGCATTTCCAATTGTACCCAACGTTTAGGGCTATCCGGGTTCATCCATTCCACCCCAACTCGACACTGTGCCGCCGCATAGTACCACTGGAGGTTAGGCGCCCCCATGCCCCCAGAGCGTGTGCGCATATAAAGAATTTGATGTGCAATACGGGGTCGATGAGACTGCCAGATAAACTTCATGAGCATGACTTGCCAGACGGCCAAGGTTCCCCGAGACAGTGGTATAGGGAGCGCCTGAAAAAGGTACAGAAACCGTGGTACAACCACCATCTTAACCACCGCTATACGCCCAAACCAGGAAAACATTAAGCTGGCCCAGGACTCCAGATCACGCCGAGCCTGCTGGAGTAACGGCTCATAATTGGCCTTAAAAAGTGCCGCCCGCTCCACCGTCAGGCTCACACCTAAGTAGCAAAGAGCACCGGTCACCCATCGAAAGGGGTAGGTAGCCCTCAATTCCACACAGAGCGGCTCCGGGACCCCAACATTGAGAATCTCAGACTTGGTGTAGTTGATTTTGAATCCAGACACCTGGGAGAAGACCTCGAAGAGCTGCATAGCAGCGGAAAGGGACGCAGCTGGGTTCACCAACGATAATATGATATCATCCGCAAAGAGTGCAATTCGATAGTCCAGTGGGGCCCACCCGCACGCCCACAATGTCTGGATGTTCGCGGAAGCTTTGGGCCAAAGGTTCCATCACCAACGCAAATAACGGCGACAGAGGACATCCCTGGCGGGTACCCCTTTCCAACGGGAAGCTCCTTGATTGACCCCTGTTAACCCGGACACGTGCTGTAGGATCTTGATATAAGCTATGGACCCAACGAATAAAGTTAGGGCCAAACCCCAGGATATCTAGCACGCACCAAAGATAGCCCCAACTAACACGATCAAAGGCCTTCTCGGCATCGACTCCTACCAGAAGCGCCGGCTGAGAGTCCTGTCGAGCAGCATGAATGACCTGCAACATTCTCTGAATATTATCCGCCGCTTGACGGCCTGGCACAAACCCAACCTGATCTGGGTGTACCAAAGCTGGGAGCACCCGGTTCAATCGGGCAGCCAATGCTGATGCCAGGATTTTAACATCCGTGTTTAGTAGGGAAATAGGGCGGTATGAGGCGGCTTCATGCAAGGGTTTGCCCGGTTTAGGGAGCACTGCTATAAGAGCCTCACGCTGAGAAAGGGGGCAGCGACTCCCCCCGTAGAACCTCATTGAAAAGTACTGCCAGAGTCGGGGCTAATTGAGCATGAAATTTTTTATAGTACTCCGCAGGAAAGCCATCATTACCCGGCGCTCCCCCAGTTTTTAACCAGCGGATTGCAATTTCCACCTCATCCACAGTAAGTTCAGCTTCTAACTGGGCTCTGTCTGAGGCGGTCAGCCGCAGTAAAGTCACAGTCCGCAGGAAGCCCTGCACACGGGTCAAATCGAAAGGCTCAGCTTTATATAACCGCTCCAGAAATGCGGCAAAAACGTTGCGTATCTCCCGGGAGACCACCCTCCTCTGCCCGTCGGAATCACATAGTTCATGAACCACCCTCATGTTTTGCTGTTGCTGAAGTTGTAGGGCTAGGAGACGACCCGGCTTATTCCCTTGCTCATAAAAACTTTGTCGTAACTTCCGACGTTTATTATCTAATTCTCTCTGTAGGCATGCATCTAAGTTGGCCCGTGCCGTCCGCCATTGACGCAAGACCCGTTTAGAGCCAGTCCGGGCATGCTCCAGTTGGAGTCGGGAAGCCTCCCCCGCCAGTTGGGAAGACTCCCGCCTTCAAGCCCTCCGAGTGCGAGCTGCTTCCGTCATTAGGCGACCCCGAGCTGTGGCCTTAAAGGCATCCCAGATCATGGGAAGCAGAACCTCCGCCGAGTCATTTAACTCAAAAAAGTCTGTTTATGAAGCGGCCATGTTCTTGAACAGCGCCCCATCGCCGGAAAAATCGTGTATCTAGGCGCCAAAGCCAGTGCCGCGGACTACACAAATCCACCGGGAGAGTAATCCAACACAGGGCATGGTCGGACCAGGTCAAGGCCCCATGCCCAGCCTCCACTCTCGCATCCATCAGGCGCTGATCCAACAGAAAATAATCTATGTGGGTATGCACCTGATGAACGGGAGAGTAATACGTGTAACCCCTCTCCCCCTCATGAGTATCTCTCCAAACATCACGCAAGCCTAACTCAAGCATAAATTTTCGCAACGCCTTACTGGGCCCACTCGTCACTCTCCCAGCGCCACCCATCGAATCCAAATGTGGTACCATGTGAGCGTTACAATCCCCACCCAAAATAATAGGTCCTTTCGCAAAGTCAGCTAACAAAGCTTTCAGCCGCGTGAAAAAGGTTACTTGGCCTTCATTAGGAGCGTAGATGTTAGCTAGCGTTAATAAGTGGCCCTCCAGTCGCACATTCAGAAAAAGCCATCTTCCCAGAGTATCTTTCTTAACCTCCTCTACCTTAAGGGACAAGGACTGATGGAACAGAAAGGCCACGCCACGCCACATTTCTTCCGGCCATGCATGTCCGATGCTACCCACACCTCAGTGTAAGGGTGACGTTTTAGCCACCCCTGAGTGCTCTTACGAAGATGCGTCTCCTGTAAAAGTACAATATCCCCTTTCAAGGATCTCAATTCCGAAAACAGCAGAGAGCGCTTTCGAGGGGAATTAAGACCCTTTACATTCAGAGAAAATCACTTTCAACATGGTTAATCACCTTACGACCACCGCCCCTCTCCCCTCCCCAACCCACATGATCCAGCCCCCCCCCCCCCGGACATCTATTAGACCACATGCCTTTATCGGCAAGAGCAGCCACCTACCCAGTATCCACCGAGCTGTTTGCAGAGGTTCACACCCCTTCCACCAACACTCCCTGTCCCATGAAATTACCCAGGAACCCCTACCCCCCTCCTGTCCCCCACCTCCCCCCCCCCCACTGTACTCGCCCCCCATCAAATCCCACCCCCCTACCCGTCAGTACCACCTGCCTGCTAAAAAGGAAACAGGACACGGTTAGACTGACCCCAAACCCAACTCCTTCCGGGCCCCCTTGCAGAAAGAAAGACAGCAAAGGAATGCAATATCATGTCCCCTTTTTACCAAGCACCAGTAGATTATTGTTCCCAATATGCCCTTCTCTTTAGCACAACCCCTTTCCTCTCCGCCCCCAGATACTAAAAGCAAGTACCAGAATCCCCTTACAGCCCAAAACATTTGGTACAACAAGAGCATGAGTGAGGGGTAGCAAAGTTATACAGAAGTGATCAGACAAGCTCAGAACCAAGTGGTCCCTAAGCACCTTCCTCAGGTCCGTAAGTCAGGAACGTAGAAGCCAGGAAAATTTAAGCAGGTCTTCCCACCCGAGTCCACTTCGAGTGTTGAGGCTTAGGAGCCGGTGACGCTGGTAACGCATTATCTTCCACAAGGCCCGCCTGGCGCAGTGCTCGCCAAGCCTCGGTGTGGTCTTTTGCTGAGATCTTTTTATTTCCCAAAAGGAAGTTCATCCGGAAGGGAAAGGACCAGGAATAGCGAATCCCTTTATTCAGCACAGCTGTGATTGGTTTCATCTCTCTCCGACGAGCCAACGTAAAAGCCGAGAGATCCTGATAGACTGTTACTGTTGCTTCCTGAAACTGGATCTCTTTCTTCTCCCGGCCCCTGCGTAGGAGAAGCTCCGCATCAGTATATCGTAGGAATCGAGCAATAACATCCCGGGGTTGATTATTGGGAGGCTTTCCCAAGGCACGGTGCACTCGCTCGATCTCCATGCCAGGTCCGCGGGTTGCAAGTTCCTCTGCGGTGAGTAATTCACCCATCAGAGTTTTGAGCACCAGCGGCAGGTCTTCCGTGCCCCCCCCTGGCCTCTGGAATTCCCCGGAAGCGCACATTGTTACGACGGGAGCGGTTTTCAATATCATCAATTTTATAGGTCAGTTCCATCGATTGCGAGCGCTGCCTGTCTAGAGCACATTGTAAATCTACCAGAGCACCATCATGATCTTCAACTTTTGTCTCGACCTCTTCCACTCTCGTACCTAGGTCTTTTATGTCACCTCTGAGTTCCGCAATCGTGCACAACACTTCCTCGCGCATGGAGCGGAATTCGCTTGCAAGATCCTCAAAGCCCCGCCGAAGCTCCCGCTGTAGAAGGGCATGGGAGGACACTGCCTCGGAGCCCAGGTCAAGTTCACTCATGGTCTCATCGCCGGAGCCCTCAGAAGGCTGTTTACTGGGTGGACTGGTCTGGGGACCGCTCTTTCCCAGCAGACGCTGGGAGGCCCGCATTCCCTCCCGGGCTTCGAGCCCCCTGGCTTTGGCCGCCATGGGTAGTCGCAATACCCATTCAGACCTGAAATATGTGAGGATTAGTAGCAATGAGGAGAGGGGCAGCTATCGGCAAAAAAAAAACAGCAAGAAAAGAAAAGAAAAATAAGTAGAAGAAAAGTCCCACTTTTTGGCAGCAGATGGCGATCCAGGCTCACTGAAGATGGCCGGCTCCAACAAACACAGAGGTACTGTTCCCAATGCAAGTATTGCAAATTCAGCCAATCCAACAGTAGGAGACTGAGACCGGTATAGTTAGCACAGGTTCAGCTGCTCGTGGCAAATGACTCACCGAACCGGGCTCAGAGGCTGGGCAGGAGAGAAGAGAAATCCTCAACCAGAGCGGCAAACTCCTGAAACGCTGAAGCAGGGAGAGCCAAAGGCTGATTCGCTGTTTGCAGCCCACGTGAAGCTTTCCTGCCGAAGCTGGCTGGAACGCAGATGGGGTCATGTGTTCCAGGACCGCATGGCAATGGCCGCCGAAGCACCCAACCAAGGCACCGGCATTCAATCAGCCCCCCAGACTGGATCTCGCGGTGCTCTCTCCTCTTCGGGGCGCTCTTGTTGCAGGTGAAGCACAGAAAGTGATATAAAGTTAAATGTCCAAAGCGCCAGTTTCGCCAGGGAGCCGATCCCTCTCACTGCTCCAGCTCCCAGCAATGAGACAGGCAGTCTTGCAGTCGCGTTCCGGCTCCTCACTATCTCCGGGCAGAGGGCTCCGACGTAGCAGCTCTGGGAGAACACTTAAGCGGGAGCGCTGAGAAAGGAGCCCCGCTCTAGGCAATGTTAGACGCCGGCAGTGACAGAGCCGCTCCAGCCGTGGGGCCGTATGTCTCCGGGCTCCAGGGCACACCGCGCACCTCCGCGCACCCCACTAGGGCTCACAAGGAATCGGCAAACTCCCAGCAGCTAGTACCAGGCAATCACGGGGAATTATGCTATTAAGATGCAATTGATAGCGATATATTGGGGGAACTCGGGCAGAGCTGAACTAAAATGCGGCCATTCCTTCTCGGGCTCACTAGCGCCCCCAGGGCAGCTGCTTAACATATTCATAAATGACCTGGACATCGCTGGTCATCTCAAGACTGGACTATTGTAATGGTGTACTTGCAGGCCTTCCTCATTATCAGTTATGTCGCCTAAAGCTTATACAAAATACTGCTGCACATGTTCTCACTCGCAACTCTCGTCGTGACGGTCTCCCCTCTTCTAATTCATCTGCACTGGCTCCCTCTTCAATACCGTATCAACTATAAAATTCTTATTACTGTTCACAAAGCTCTTTACACTGGGACCCCACAGTATTTATTTGATCTGCTCCAGTTTCATACCTCCTCTCAGAGCCATCCACGTCAACCGTCTGGTCCTCCCTGCGGCCACCAAGGCACTTCTGGAACAGACTCTGAAGTCAGCCATCTTTTACCTGGATCCTGCATTATGGAACTCTCTACCTCCTACTTTCCGTTTTGAAACCACTTTTGTCAAATTGAGAAAACTGCTGAAGACTCGCCTTTTTTCAGATTGCCTTTGACCTCTCCCACAGTAGTTCTCCAAGTCACCTGCCACTCTCCCTGTTCCCCTCTGACCTAAGACACCCTCTAGACCACCTCGACCCTCTCTGATTTCTGTCCTGTCAAAACTCTGGCGATCCTTTCATTTTTCTTTTTAATTATATGGATATTGTAAACTGCTCTAAGGCATTGTCCACTAGGGCGGTATATCAAGTATTTAATAAAGATTAAATATAAAGACATGGGAATTAACAAGTGAGGTTATCAAATTTGCAGATGACACAAAATTATTCAAAGTTGTTAAAACGCAAAAGGATTGTGAAAAATTGCAAGAGGACTTTGATAAATTGGAAGACTGGACATCCAAATGGCAGAGGAAATTTAATGTGGACAAGTACAAAGTTATGCGCCTAGGAAAGAACAGCCTAAACTATGGTTACATGATACAAGGTTCCACATTAGGAACCACCACACTGGAAAAAGATTTAGGTGTTATCGTGGCGAATACGTTGAAACCCTCCTCCCAGTGTGCAGCGGTGGCCAAGAAAGCAAATAGAATGCTAGGTATCATAAGGAAAGGAATGGAGAATAAAACCAAGGATATTATAATGCCTCTGTATTGCTCCATGGTGTTGACCGCACGTTGACTAGAGTGTGCATTTCTGATCACCATAGCTTAAAGACTATAGTAGAATTAAAAAACATACAGAGAAGAGCCACTAAAAAGGTAAAGGGGATGGAAGTATACCCCTATTTGGAAAGGCTTAAAAATGTTAGTGCTCTTCATCTTGGAAAAGAGACGGCTGAAGGGAGGTATGATAGAGGTCTATAAAATAATGAATGTAGTGGAACGGGTAAATTTAGATTGGTGGTTTTATGCCATCAAAAAGTAGAAAGACTAGAGGACATACAATGAAGCTACAGTGTAATCCGTTTAAGACTAATAGAATTTTTTCCACTCAACGTGCAATCAAACTCTGGAATGCGTTACTGGAGGATGTAGTAAAAGCTGTTAGTATAGCTGACTTAAAAAATAAAAAAAAAGTTGGACTAGTTACTAGCGGAAAGGTCCATAAACCATCATTAAAAAGGACCCAGGAAATCCACTGCTTGCCCCAATACAAGCATTGTGGAACCTGTGTCTTTGGGGAAACTGCCAGGTACTTGTGACCTGGATTGGCCACTGTTGGAAATGGGATACTAGGCTTGGTGGAACTTGGTCTGATCCAGTATGGCATTTCTTATGTATATCTGTAGAAATGGGTAAAAAGTACAGTGTCTGGAAAGCAGTATGCATTAATGCCAGTAGTATGGAAAATAAGATCCCTGATGTTGAGGCTTTAATGGAAGAGGCTGACTCTGATTTAGTGGCGTTATAGAGATATGGTTCTTGGACAACCATGATTGGGATGTAATTATACCAGGCTGTACTTTATTCAGGAAGGACAGGGTAGGAAGAAGGGGTGGAGGAGTGGCACTATATGTAAAAAATAAAAAAAAATTAAAGCTACAGAATTACAGGACTTACAAGGTAAGGAGGAGGCACTGTGGGTTAAACTAGAAAGAGGGAATGGGTAATCAATACAGTCCTTCACAGGCAGAAGAAAATGGACAGATTTAATTGAAGATGTTTGCAGTATTGCCATGAAAGGAGAAGTGCTACTGATTGGTGATTTCAATATGCTGTATGTTGATTCATGCATCCCTACTGCAGTATGATCTAGAAGTAAGGAGATCCTGGAATCTCCAGGAACAAGCAGGAATGTAGTCTTCACATATGGGTATCGTTTATACCGACAGAGCCTGCGCAGGAACGCTCCCCAGTGTCCAATTAGAAAGCTTTTGGGAGCATCCCACAGTGCCTATATGAGAGAGAGAGAGATCCTTTTTCCACGTGCACGTGCCATTGTGGGCCCTAGGCCCAAAATTCCTCCACAATGGGAACACCCGCTTCGGGTTTCAAAAAGTGCACCAAGTGTGGCGGTACCATCTCTGTCACCGACACCCATGAGTGTTGCTTAAATGTTTAGGTCCTGACCACTCCATCACGGAATGTATGGCCTGTGCCATGATGTCCAAAAGAGGTAGGCAGAACCGAGCTGCTAAGCTCAGTACCCTTTTTCCCTCCGATGCAGCCTCGGTGGCATTGACGTCTTCCAGGGCTCTCTCTTCCTCCCGTGGATCTCAGGTAACTAAACACAAGTCTAGCCGGTCCTCAAAGGGTAGATCTCCTTCTAAGCATCGAGATGCCTCTGGCGTTGCCCTTGAGGATTCTGCACCGGCAAAATTGCCCTGGCGGGAGGCTTCGGCTTCCAAAGCATTATCGGCGCTCCAGGACGTTCGAGGCCTCAACCTCGGCAGAACTACTGGTGCCATATTCAGGGAGAGAGCCTCTTTCAATTGAAAGCAAGTTCTGCTACGAGGGGACATGGGATGAGGGTGAAGGGAGATAGATTCAGGAGTGATATGCGGAAATATTTCTTTACAGAAAGAGTAGTGGATCCATGGAATAGTCTCCCAGTGGAGGTGGTAGAGATGAGGACAGTAACTGAATTCAAAAAAGCATGGGACCAACACAGAGGATCTCTAAAGGTAAAAAGTGGACTGTTGTAGTTGTTGTTATGGAAGGAGAGACTAGATAGGCCATGTGGTCTTTTTCTGTCATCATGTTTCTGTGTTTCTGTTTCTATGCTCTGGGGTACCGGCTCTTTTCTCCGGTACCGACATCCAGGCATCGGCAGCGTTGATAGACCAGAGGTTCCTGGCTATTGAACGCAGTCTGGCGGCTCTCCTTGCGGCTTCGACACCCTCGGAACCGTGTCAGACAGTTCAACCGGTACCGGCACCGACTCCGGCACTGGTACCGACAGCATTGGCATCGACATTGGTGTCGGCATTGCTGGCACCCAGTCATGCGATGCTCTCCGGTACCGATATACCGGTACCGATTCCCCCCGGTACTGACTTCGGTTGGTACGGGTATCAGGCTCTTCAAGAGCATACGGACAGAAGGTACTTGGAGTCCTCAGAGGAATCTGAGGATTCTGACAGTTCTGTCGGTACGGGAATACTTCTCCCAGAGGAAGCCTTCCTCCCCTAAACGCAGGATGTCTCCTCCAGAGGATATTTCCTTTCAGGACTTCATCAGGGAGGTGGCTTGAGGTCTGTCCATTACTGTGGCTCCTGAAACTGAGCCCAGAGCAAAGAAGTTGGAAATTTTACAATATCCCAAAGCTCCTAAGGAGGCAGCTACTCTACCCATCCATGAGATCTTGCATGATCTCATGCTAAGAATGTGGGAGACGCCTCTTACCACCTCTCCTCACTCTCGTGGACTGGATACTATGTATCAAGTCTCTCCTTGTCCTGGTTTCCAGAAGACTCAGCTTCCTCACCACTCTATTGTGGTGGAATCCGCTATGAGAAGGATCAGGAGTGCAAAGAGGCATGCCTCTAATCCTCCAGGACGTGAGTGCAGAACTTTGGATGCTTTTGGATGTCGTACCTTTCAAGCTTCCATGCTTTCTGCCAGGATCATTTCCTATATTCTATATATGGGAATGTTCCTGAAGGAAATCACAGGAGATTTAGAGGTTTTGAGCCCTCTTCTTCCTGAGGATAGGCAGAATTTTCTCACATTGGTCAAACATGCCCAGGATGTTTATAAATTTGTCAACCGTGCAGCTTTTGACTGTTTTGAGTGCATAAGCAGAACCTCTGCCATTGCCATAGGTGCACGTAGAATTGCCTGGCTCCAGGCATCTGATTTGGAGCTCTGGGTACAAGACAAACTGGGCAATATTCCTTGTACTGGTGAGAACCTATTTGGCAAAGATTGGCAAGAAAAAGCCAATGAGTTAGATGCTGTCAACTCCACCTTGGATAGATTATCCAAGGCCACAGCTGATCCTGCAAGAAAAAAATCTTTAAAAAAACCCACTCTTTTCCAACCTGTCCGGAAAAGTCAGCAACCACCCAAACAAAGGAAAGCAAAGCCTGCTAAGCCTCAACCGTCTCAGCCTCCACAAGGCCTTTGACTTTCATCTAGAGAACTTAGCCTTCCTGGCTCTCAATGGACCAGAGCCTTCCACCATTCCAGGAAGGTTGTGTCACTTTGCCCCCAGATGGGGGCAGATAACAGCAGAGCATTGGACACACTCCATCATAAGAGAAGGGTACAAGCTCTATTTTTCGAGCATGCCCCCTCCCACAATGGTAAGACAGTTCAATTCTCAGACCTCTCATCAACCTATTAGATCAAGAGGTCACTATGCTTCTTGCCCAAGGGGCAATAGAAGAAGTACCCATTCCTCAACAGGGTACAGGGTTTTACTCCCCCTATTTCCTTATCCCAAAGAAAACAAGAGGACACAGACCTATTTTAGACCTCCAGAGAATTGAACAAATTCCTGTTCAAGGAGACATTCAAGATGATTTCTCTAGGAACTCTGCTGCCATACCTTCAGTGTCAGGATTGGCTACGTTCTCTAGATCTCAAGGATACGTACACTCATGTTCTCATCCATCCATCTCACAGAAAGTTCCTTCGGTTTCTTTTTCAGGGAAAGCACTACCAATACAGGGTGCTTCCCTTTGGCCTGGCCTCAGCGCCAAGAGTGTTCACGAAATGCATGGCTCTGGAAGCAGCATTTCTCCGCACTCTAGGGATATTTGTCTTCCCCTACTTAGACGACTGGCTCATTCGAGCCCCACCACAGTCAAGACCCAAATACTGAAGGATACGCACTGTGCAAAGTAGGGAGGTCCTGGCCTCTGTCATAAACGTCCCAAAGTCCAGTCTAACTCCCACTCAGTCTCTAGAATTCATAGGAGCTTTGCTGGATACCAAAAAGGCAAGGGCCTATCTTAACATAAGAACATAAGATATGCCATACTGGGTCAGACCAAGGTCCATCAAGCCCAGTATTCTGTTTCCAACAGTGGCCAATCTAGGTCATACGTACCTAGCAGTTTCCCCAAGGGACACAGGTTCCACAATGCTTGTATTGGTTCAAGCATTGATATCCTGGGTCCCTTCTTAATAATGGTTTATGGACCTTTCCTCCAGGAACTTGTCCAAACCTTTTTTAAACCCAGCTACACTAACAGCCTTTACTACATCCTCCGGTAACAAATTCCAGAGTTTGATTACACGTTGAGTGAAAAAATATTTTCTTTTATTAGTCTTAAATAGTTTACCCTGTAGCTTCATTGCATGTCCCCTAGTCTTTCTATATTCTGATAAGGTAAACAATCGATCTACGTTTACCCGTTCCACTCCGTTCATTAATTTATAGACTTCTATCATATCTCCCCTCAGCCGTCTCTTTTCCAGGTTAAAGAGCCCCAACCTTTTTAGCTTTTCTTCATAGGAGTAGCCTTCCATCCCCTTTACCATTTTGGTGGCTCTTCTCTGAACCTTTTCTAAAATTGCTATATCCTTTTTAAGATATGGCGACCAGAATTGCACACAATATTCAAGGTGCGGTCTCACCATGGAACGATATAGAGGCATTATAATATCTTTTGTTTTATTTTCCATTCCTTTCCTTATCATACCTAGCATTCTATTTGCTCTCTTGGCCGCCGCTGCACACTGGGCCGAGGGTTTTTAACATGGTATCCACAAGGACGCCTAAATCTTTTTCTTGGGTGGTGGTTCCTAATGT
Source organism: Ichthyophis bannanicus (assembly GCA_033557465.1). Classification (NCBI taxonomy): domain Eukaryota; kingdom Metazoa; phylum Chordata; class Amphibia; order Gymnophiona; family Ichthyophiidae; genus Ichthyophis; species Ichthyophis bannanicus. The sequence continues at coordinate 199,119,883 of CM066045.1, forward strand.
GGAACCTTGCATCGTGTAACCATAGTTTGGGTTGTTCTTCCCTAGGTGCATAACCTTGCACTTCTCCACATTAAATTTCATCTGCCATTTTGATGCCCAGTCTTCCAATTTATCAAGATCCTCTTGCAATTTTCCACAATCCTCCTGGGTTTTAACAACTTTAAATAGTTTTGTGTCATCAGCAAATTTGATAACCTCACTCGTTATTCCACTTTCCAGGTCATTTATGAATATGTCAAAAAGCAGCGGACCCAGCACAGATCCCTGGGGTACACCACTATTCACCTTTCTCCATTGGGAAAATTGGCCATTTAGCCCTACCCTCTGCTTTCTATCTTTTAACCAGTTCCTGATCCACAGTAGTACACTGCCTCCTATCCCATGACTCTTTAGTTTTGCCAAAAGTCTCTCATGAGGGACCTTGTCAAAGGCTTTCTGAAAGTCCAGATACACAATATCAACCGACTCACCTTTGTCCACCTGTTTATTCACTCCTTCAAAAAAACATAACAGATTAGTAAGACAAGATCTTCCTTGTCTAAAGCCATGTTGGCTGTCTCCCATTAGGTCATGACTATCTATATGCTGAGTAATTTTATTCTTTATGATGGTTTCTACCATTTTTCCCGGTACTGATGTCAGGCTCACCGGTCTGTAGTTTCCCGGATCACCCCTCAAACCCTTTTTAAAAATTGGTGTTACATTGGCGATCCTCCAATCCTCAGGTATTAGAGATGATTTTAATGATAGTTCACAGATTACTGATAGCAGGTCTGCAATCTCAAATTTCAGTTCTTTCAACACCCTTGGATGTATACCATCCGGCCCAGGTGATTTGCTACTCTTCAGTTTATCTAATAGTTGTAGGACATCTTCCCGATGTATCGATATTTCCTTCAATTCTTCCACACCTTTAAATACCACTTCAGTCGTGGGTAACATCCCTACATCTTCCTCAGTAAAGACCGAAGCAAAGAATTCATTCAGTCTCTCCGCTATCGCCTTGTCGCCTCTTAGTGCTCCTTTAACCCCTCTATCATCTAATGGACCAACTGACTCTCTCAGGGGTTTTTTGCTACGAATGTACTTGAAAAGGTCTTTATTTCGCGTTTTTGCTTCCGCAGCAAGCTTCTTCTCAAATTCTCTCTTTGCCTGCCTTATCAATGCCTTGCATTTGACTTGCCAGTGCTTGTGCTGTTTCCAGGTTTCATCATTTGGCTCTTTTTTCCATTTCTTGAAAGATGCTTTTTTGGCAACAACAGCCTCTCTGACCTCAGCTTTAAACCATGCTGGCAATTTTTTGGACTTCCTTCCACTTTTCTTAAAGCGTGGAATACAGCTGGTCTGGGCTTCCAAGATAGTATTTTTCAACAACACCCAAGCTTGATGTACGTCTTTAACCTTTGCAACTGCTCCTTTTAGTTTTTTCTTAACTGTTTTCCTCATTCTATCATAGTCTCCCTTTCGAAAGTTAAAGGGTAGTACTGTGGATTTCCTTACTATCCCTCCTCCACTAATTAAATCAAAGGCGATCATGCTATGATCACTATTGCCAAGTGGCCCCAACACCCTTATCTCTTGCACTACATCTGGTGTTCCACTAAGGACTAGGTCTAATATTGCTTCCCCTCTGGTCGGTTCATGAACCAGCTGCTCCAAGAAGCAGTCATTTATTTCATCTAGGAACTTTATCTCCCTAGCATGTCCTGTTGTGACACTGACCCAGTCGATGCCGGGGTAATTGAAATCACCCATTATTATTACTGCACTGTAACTTTTGCTAGCTTCCTTGATTTCTTTGAGCATTTCATCATCCATTTGTTCATTCTGGCCAGGCGGACGATAGTACACCCCCACTGCCATCGCCTTCCCCTTTTTACATGGAATTTCAATCCATAGAGATTCTACAGCAAATTTTGTTTCTTGCAAAACTTTAATCCTTTCTGACTCAATGCCCTCTCTAACATAGAGCGCAACCCCTCCACCAATTTGATCAGCTCTATCATTTCGATATAGTTTGTACCCAGGTATCACAGTGTCCCACTGGTTGTCCTCCTTCCACCATGTCTCTGATATTCCAACCATATCTAACCTCTCGTTTAGTGCTATATATTCTAACTCTCCCATCTTGTTTTGTAGACTTCTAGCATTTGCATACAAGCATTTTAGAGACTGTATTTTATTCATATTAATTTGGCTATTGGTAGACATGGGTAATTTGGGATCTTTAAGTTCTGTCTGCTCCATACTCGAGGGCATTTGGGCTACTTTACTCTTTTTTGGAACCTCTCTGCTTTTTGTAGTATCCTTCAAGGATACATTCTTCCGAACCATGCGCTCTTGGGCGACTGTCGGCTTTCCCCTATTATCTAGTTTAAAAGCTGCTCTATCTCCTTTTTAAAGGTTAATGCCAGCAGCCTGGTTCCATCCCGGTTAAGGTGAAGCCCATCCCTTCGGAAGAGCCCCTCCTTTCCCCAGAATGTTCCCCAGTTCCTAACAAATCCGAACCCCTCATCTCTGCACCATTGTCTCATCCACGCATTGAGACTCCGGAGCTCTGCCTGCCTATTGGGTCCTGCGCGTGGAACGGGAAGCATTTCGGAGAACGCTACCCTGGAAGTTCTGGATTTCAACTTCCTACCTAAAAGCCTAAATTTATCTTCCAGAACCTCCCTACCACATTTTCCTATGTCATTGGTACCAACATGTACCAAGACAGCAGACTCCTCCCCAGCACTATCTAAGACCTTATCTAGGTGGCGTGTGAGGTCCGCTACCTTCGCACCAGGCAGGCATGTTATCAGGCGATCCTCACGTCCACCAGCCACCCAGCTATCTACATGCCTAATGATCGAATCACCAACTATAACTGCTGTCCTAACCCTTCCCGCATGGGCACTTGGCCCTGGAGAAACCTCCTCGGTGCGAGAGGGGTTTACATCACCTGGAGGACAGGTCCTAGTTACAGGATCACTTCCTGCCACACCAGGGTGATGCTCTCCTGTCACGTGACCTCTCTCCTCCATGGCAACAGGGATGCTGCCAGACTGGAGGTGGGACTTCAGGACTATATCCCTGTAGGTCTCGTCTATGTACCTCTCTGTCTGTCTTATGTTTTCCAAGTCTGCTACTCTAGCCTCTAGAGAACGGACTCGTTCCCTGAGAGCAGAGAGCTCCTTGCACCTAGTGCACACGTAAGACCTCTCACCAGCTGGGAGAAAATCATACATGTGACACTCAATGCAAAAGACTGGAAAGCCCACATCCCGCTGCTGGACTGCTGTCTGCATCTTAGTTTTAAGTTTGTGTTTAGATCTTTAAGTTCTATATGTACTAAAGGGTGCAATGGATATTTATACCACTAAAACTGTACCTAAGAAGTTTAATATACCTTGTTCACCTGAAGCTTAATTAATCTCAGGTCCTTGGTGTATGACTGATTTGGGTAATGAGCTTCACCTGAGAGCACCTCCTGTCTTTTAAGTTGTGCAAGTACCTATAAAGCTGTGATTTTCCCAGGGGAGGGTGGGTGTGGGGAGGGAGGGAGGGATATAACACTTATTAAAAAAGGGCTGCTACACAGTACCTTGTCCTGTGCTGCTGAGGAAAACTATATTCTGATTTGATTTAAATTATAGCTCTTTGCTGCTACTAGGCTCTAACCTATTATGAAATTTAAACTACAAGCTCTCTGCTGGATTCTAAATTTAACCAGAAAGCTCTCTTCTGTGTTTTAATTTGAAACTAAAAGTACTTTGCTGATGCTAGGCCCTGAGTGACTATGAAATTTAAACTACAGCTGTCTACTGGGTATGAAAGGTAACCAGAAAGTTCTCTTCTGTGTTTTTAAATTGAATCTTAAACTGTTGCTACTAGGCCCTGACTGATTTAACAAAAAAAATAGTGGGTTCACAGATTAATTAGCTTTAAAAGAAAAAAAATTCCTTTCAGAAAAATTCCCAGAAGTATATACTCACAATTTCAGATTTCTCTCCAGAAGTAACAGCCCCCCTTTCCAGTCCTTCAAGACAGGGTCACAGAGCTCTGGTTGAGCTATTTATGCTTGTGCATAGTGCAGTTAGCTTCTCAAGCAGTGCTAAAGCCTCATCTCACTACCCGAGAAATGCTACAACTACTAGGCCACATGGCATCTACCGTGCATGTGGTTCCTTATGCTCGCCTCCATATGAGAGCAGCCCAGTGGACTTTATCCATTCAGTGGACCCAGGCATCAGGGTGCCTGTCAGACAAAATAGCAAACACAAATCGCCTTATTTTGTCCCTCCAATGGTGGCAGTCCACTCAGAACCTGTTGCTGGGGTCCCCATTTCAGCAACCCTTACCCCAGGCAACTCTCACAACAGATGCTTCACCAATGGGTTGGGGAGCTCATCTGCAAGACCTCTCCACCCAAGGCACTTGGACTCCACAGGAGACTCATCTACATATCAATCTCTTGGAGCTCAGAGCAATCTTCCTTGCTCTTCGAGTGTTCCACACTCTGCTCAGCTACAAGACAGTCCTTATTCATACGGACAACCAAGTAGCCATGTTCTACGTGAACAAGCAGGGGGGGAACAGGCTCTCTGTCGCTTTGCAACGAAGCTTTGCGACTGTGGGCCCTCGCCAGAGAGCTTCAGATTAATCTCCTGGCAGTGTATCTTCCAGACATACAAAACTCTTGGGCTGACACTCAGTCGAGTTCTGCTTCCACACGAATGGTCTCTACATGTAGACCAGGTGACCAAGATTTTTTAAATTTGGGGAACCCCGGACATAGACCTCTTTGCAAGTCCGTTGAATGCCAAACTTCCCCGGTTCTGTTCCAGAATCCTGGCTCAGGACTCTCAGGCCAAGGATGCTTTCCTCCTTCACTGGGGCCAAGACTTCCTGTATGCCTTTCCACCTATTCCCCTAATTCCCAGGACCCTATTCAAGCTTCAGAGAGACAGAGGCTGTATGATTCTCATAGCTCTACATTGGCCTTGGCAAGTGTGGTACCCTCTGCTTCTACAGAGAAGCTAGCAAAGTAGTCAAGAAGGCAAAGATTCAAAAGGAGAAGGAAATAGCCGATGCAATAAAATGGGGGGATAAGACATTTTTCAGATATATTAGCGAGAAGAGGAAGGGCAAAAGTGGTATTGTCAGACTCAAGGGTGCAGGGAGGAAATATGTAGAAGCTGATAAGGATAAAGCGGAATTGCTTAACAAATATTTTTGTTCTGTGTTCACAGATGAAGAACCAGGAGCAGGACCTCAGAAAACACCCACAAATAAGAACAGAAGCAAGGGACATCTTGAACAATTTTCAGAAGACTGTGTTCGTGAGAAACTAGCTCAACTTAAAGTAGACAAAGCGATGGGACCGGATGGGATACACCCTAGAATACTGAGGGAACTTGGGGACGTTCTAGCAACTCCACTGACTGACCTTTTCAATGCCTCGTTGGAGTCTGGAGTGGTGCCAAAGGACTGGAGAGAGGCTCATGTGGTGCCTTTACACAAAAGCGGAAGTAAGGATGTGGTTGAAAACTACAGGCCGGTTAGTTTAACTTCGGTGGTGAGTAAATTATTGGAAACACTGCTGAAAGAGAAAATAGTGAGGTTTCTGGAGTCCGGTGGATTACAGGATCCGAGGCAGCATGGATTCACCAGAGGCAGGTCTTGTCAGACAAATCTGATTGATTTCTTTGACTGGGTGAACAGGGAGTTGGACCGAGGGAGAGCTCTAGATGTGGTGTATTTAGATTTCAGTAAAGCCTTTGACACTGTTCCTCACAGGCGACTTATAAACAAACTGAGCACCCTAGGGATGGACCCTAAAGTTACTGCTTGGGTTAGAACTTGGTTGGGTGGGAGGCGACAAAGAGTACAAGTAAATGGAGCTCACTCTGAGGAGAAGGATGTTACCAGTGGTGTGCCCCAGGGATCTGTCCTTGGTCCGATTCTTTTTAACATCTTTGTTAGTGATATAGCGGAAGGGCAGTCGGGTAAGGTTTGCCTCTTTGCGGATGATACCAAAATCTGCAATAGAGTAGACACCCAGGAAGGTGTAGATAACATGAGGAGGGATCTAGCTAAGCTTGAAGAATGGTCTAGAATTTGGCAGCTGGGATTTAATGTTAAAAAATGTAAGGTCATGCATTTGGGCTGCAGCAATCCAAGGGAGCAATACAGTATAGGAGGTGAAGTACTTTTGTCCACTAAAGAAGAGCGGGGACCTAGGCGTGGTTGTGTCTGATGATCTTAAAGTAGCTAAACAGGTAGAAAAGGCGACGGCAAAAGCTAGAAGGATGCTTGGGTGCATACGGAGAGGAATGGCTAGCAGAAAAAAGGAGGTGATAATGTCTCTGTATAAGTCTTTGGTGCGACCTCATTTGGAGTATGGTGTGCAATTCTGGAGACCGCACCTTCAAAAGTATGTGAACAGGATGGAGTCTGTGCAGAGGGTTGCTACTAAAATGATTAATGGGCTTCATTGTAAAGCATATGAGGACAGACTTAAGGATCTTAATATGTACACCTTAGAGGAAAGGTGGGATAGAGGTGATATGATTGAGATGTTTAAATACCTCCGTGGCATAAATGTTCAGGGAGAGAGCCTCTTTCAATTGAAAGCAAGTTCTGCTACGAGGGGACATGGGATGAGGGTGAAGGGAGATAGATTCAGGAGTGATATGCGGAAATATTTCTTTACAGAAAGAGTAGTGGATCCATGGAATAGTCTCCAAGTGGAGGTGGTAGAGATGAGGACAGTAACTGAATTCAAAAAAGCATGGGACCAACACAGAGGATCTCTAAAGGTAAAAAGTGGACTGTTGTAGTTGTTGTTATGGAAGGACAGACTAGATAGGCCATGTGGTCTTTTTCTGTCATCCTGTTTCTATGTTACATCTCTCTCAAGCTCCTTCCCTGGAGTTAGGGTCTGTTCCAGATCTCTTATCTCAGGAGAACGGAATGTTATGGCATCCCAATCCCCAGTCTCTGCATCTCAGGGCTTGGTTGCTGAAGGCCTAGATCTCCATGATCTTAACCTCCCTCAGCAAGTAAAGGATATCCTTTATGCTTCCAGGAAGCCTTCCACAAGACGCTCATATGCTTTCAAGTGGAAAAGGTTTACTATATGGTGTTTGCAGAAGGGTCTTAACCCCCTTGCGGTACCTCTGTAATCATTACTGGAGTATCTCCTTCATTTATCCAATGCAGGACTTAAGACTAACTCGTGAGAGTCCATTTGAGTGCTATTGCAGCTTCTTTCAAGCTTCTAAATAGACAACCTATTTCCTCCAATCCTCTTATAGCAAGATTTATGAGAGGCCATCTGCTAACTAAGCCTCCCATTAGGCCGCCACCTGTGGCATGGGACTTAAACTTGGTTCTTGGTCAGCTCATGAAGCCACCTTTCGAACCCTTAGCTACTACCTCATTGAAATTCCTTTCTTGAAGCTTATCTTTCTAATTGCAATCACATCAGCTCATCGCATCAGTGAGTTGCAAGCACTAGTGGCTGATCCACCTTATACAAGGTTCCATCATGGCAAGGTAGTCCTTAGGACTCATCCACACTTTATGCCAAAGGTGGTCTCACCTTTTCGTCTAAACCAAGCGGTCTACCTACCTGTGTTCTTTCCAAGGCCTCATGCATCAAATGCAGAAAGGAATCTTCATACTTTGGACTGTAAAAGAGCTCTAGCCTTTTACTTACAAAGAACACAGCAACATAGAAAGTCCTCTCAACTCTTTGTTGCTTTTGATTCTTCTCATTTGGGACTTCCAGTCTCCAAGAGAACACTGTCAAACTGGATTGCTCAGTATATTTCCTTTGCCTATCAGAGTAAGAATCTTCCTCTGGAGGGCCATGTCTCAGTTCACAATGTGAGAGCCATGGCAGCTTCAATGGCTCATCTACACTCTGTGTCTATCGACGACATCTGTCGAGCAGCCACCTGGGCCTCGGTTCATACCTTCACAGCTCATTACTGCTTGGACAAGGACTCCCGCCGGGATGCCTTGTTTGGTCAGGCTGTTCTCCAACACCTGTTCCATACCTAATCAACTCCTACCCACCATCCCTGGTAGGATGCCAGAGATCCATGGGGGGAAGTGGAGCCTTTTCACAGGGACTTACAACTTCTGGGGTCTCTCCCTGGCATCTAAAGCTAGGGAGTCCCCATATGTGAAGACTACATTCCTGCTTGTTCCTGGAGATAGCATAGTTACTCACCTGTAACAGGTGATCTCCGGGAACAGCAGGAAGTTAGTCTTCACAACCCACCCACCTCCCCTAGGAGTTGTATCTCTCTCTCTCTTTTTTCTTTCCTTTCCCCCCTCTCTCTCTCTCTCTCTCTATCTTTGTCTCAGCTTTAAAACTCAGCTGGAGAGAGGCAGTTGGGAAGGCGGGAAGGCAGCATGCAGGTGCTGTGGGATGCTCCCAAAAGCTTTCTAATTGGACGCTGGGGAGCATTCCCGCGCAGGCTCTGTCTGTACCGACCATACCCATATGTAAAGACTAAATTCCTGCTGTTCCCAGTGATCACCTGTTACAGGTGAGTAACTATGCTTTCTCTTCAGGGAGAGGGTAATGGAACCCACACGTGAAGGAGCCATACTGGACCTGGTGCTTACCAATGGGGAAAATGTTTCTGATGTTATAGTGGGAGATCATCTTGCATCCAGTGATCACTAGATGGTGTGGTTCAGTATTAGGACTAAGGCTGATAAAGTCCATTCAAAAATGAGGGTCCTAAACTTGAGGAAAACTAATTTTGCCAAGATGGAACAATACCTCAAGGAGTCTGTGCGGGATGGGAACAGCTTGGGGATGTAGAAAAGCGATGGGTAAAACTGAAAGGGGATGTTTTAAGGGAAACAAATCTTTTTGTTACTAAAGTAAATAAATGGAAAAAGAGACCACTATGGTTCTCAGAAGTAGCTGACAAGGTGGAGAGAGAGGGTGGCCTTCATAAAATGCAAGCGATCACAGAGTGGAAGACTAGCTTGCTTTCAATTGAAAGAGGCTCTCCCCCCTGAACATTTATGCCACGGAGGTTTTTAGTTAAACCATGTCTGTGTCAGACACCCATGCTTGCTGCCTATGCTGCCTGGGACCAGACAATGATAGTACCTCCTGTGCCAGGTCATGACACCTAAAACCAATAGAAAGAGGTCAGAGTTGCAAGAAAAACTGCTCCCCATGTCCGCTTCAGCACCAGCCTCCCTGATGCTGAGCTCCAAGCCCAGTACTTCCTGAGAGGGCAGAGTATCCTTGGAGTCCTGCGTTGGCGGCTCTTCTGAAAAGACCTCAGACCCCGAGTGGGAAAAACAAAATCCTCAGTCTGTCGAGGTTCTCCTGGAGAAATCCAGTAAGATCACCTGGAGGAACTTTTTTGTGACTCAAAGAAATGTCCCACCAAGGTCCTCAAGAAGGATGCCTTGGCTGGCGGAGATCGTACAAGGGTCCTCAAGGCCGTAGTCCTCGTAGAGGACGCACTTGTGAGAGTACTGGTGCCAAATGCTGTGGAGCCTTTTGGTGCCCACGCCAAATGCTGTGGAGCCTTCTGGCTTGGAATCCAGAATGGCTGCCATAAAGCAGAACATTGCCTGCTGCATGGCCAGGATAGCAGCAATGATGGCAGGTTTGTCCATATCATCTGCCCCGACAACTGGGCCCCGACTGCAGGGGAGTCCCCAGTCTTTGAGCTGAGTGCCACCGCCCTCGGGTAAATCCTTGGTCCTGATCCCATTCCTTGGGATTCCAGTCCACCCCGACCAGTTTCCGAGACTCCGACCCCAGGTCCTCAGGAGGGCCCCGGCCTTTTAGGGAAGGCCTCGAGCCAAGGAGTCGCAGGGTGGACTCATTTTCCTCCCTAGACTCCAAGTGGGAGACCGATGATGAGGACTCCCTGAAAACCAGATGGCGCAGAGACGTCCCCTCTGACCCATCTCCCCTGGCACCATTCTCCTCCAGAGGACGTGGCCTTCCATGACTTTGTCAAGGATATGGACAGGGCCCTTTCGGTGCAAACCGAAGTGGAGGAGGACCCACACACCGAGGAGCTAGAGATCTTCCAGTTCAATTCTCCACCCAAGGAGACTCTCAAGATGCCAGTACAGCCGATCCTCGAGCAGCTACTATTTCGAATGTGGGAGATCCCGGCATCTGTGCCAGTGGTCAAGCGACGTCTCATCGCCATATACCGCAACAGGAAGGGGCCGAGGTTCCACAAACCCCAACTCCCACGTAACTCCATGGTTGTCAGGTCAATTATGTAAAAACTCAAAAGCCAGAAGACTTATTCTTCTGTCCCCCTGGTAGAGATGCTAGAGCCCTTGACACCCTGGAGCGCAAGTGCTACCAGAGCTTGATACTGGGGTATTGAAACTAGGCCTATGAGCTATACGTAGGCATGTATTTGAAGGCTCTGACCCAGGAGTTGTCTAGGTTCTCAGCGGGGCTGGCTGGGGAACCTCTCAATCTGTTCCAGGCTCTGACCTCCAGGATCAAGGACTGCTCAAAGTTCCTCTCCTGGGTGACCTACGATAGACTAGAGTCGGCGCCTCAAGTAGCAGCAGCCGGCATCGGAGCTCAATGCCAAGCCTAGCTGCAGTCCTTGGACCTTGAGCAGTGGGTCCAGGATAAGCTGCTCGACATCCCCTGCACCAGTGAAAACTTGTTCAGCAAACCATGCCCAACAAGGCGGCTGAGATAGAGGCTGAAGTGGTGATCTGCCAGAGGGTCTCTAAGAAGACCTCTTTCCTCTGCAAAAAACCCTCGGAAAGGGTCCCTATTCCCTGGGAAAAAGGGGTACTTCCAGCAGATTCACAGATACCAGCCCTTCTTGGGCCAGCAACAGGATTCTTGCCCCAAAAGGCAGGGCCAAGGAGCTCAGAAGCCTGAGGCTCAAACTCCAAGCCCCAGCTCCAGCCAAACAAAGGGGGGTGTGGCTTTTGACTCTCAGGGCAGGACCTCCCCTCCCCTGGGAGACCCTCACAAGCCCACAGGGGTCAGCCTGGTGCTCTTTGCCTAAAAGTGGGCCAAGGTCACCTCAGACCAGTGGGTGCTGCAGGTGATAAAGGAGGGATACCTCCTCCACTTAAAAGTACCCCCCAGGTTCTTTCCACGAGAGCCAGTGCAACCTCTCCTTCACCAGACCCTTCTGCTCTCAGAGCTCACAGGTCTGCTGAGGGACAATGTTGTGGAGACCGTACCCAGGCATCTGTGGGGGAAGGGCTTCTAATCAAGGTGCTTCCTTGTCCCCAAAAGAACAGGGGGCCTCTGGCCCATACTAGACCTGCAAAACTTGAGCAAGTTCCTGGTGAGGGAGGAAGTTCAGGATGCTCTCCCTTGGAACACTGCTGCCCTACCTCCACCAGGGAGATTGGATGTGGTCCTTGGACCTAAAAGATGCATACACTCGCATCCTGATCCACCCCCTCCCACAGGCAGTATCTATGGTTCATGGTGGGAGGAGAGCACTACCAGTACAGAGTGGTGAACTTCAGCCTGGCTTCATCCCCAAGGGTCTTTACCAAGTGCTTGGCGGTGGTAGCCACTCACTTGAGTCTTCAAGGGGCTTTTGTCTTCCCCTACCTGGATGACTGGCTAATCAGAGGCGGTATGGCCTCAGAGGTCAGGCAGGCCACAGAGCGTACAACCCTCCTACTGCAGCATCTGGGGTTCATCATAAACTACCCCAAGTCCCATCTCGCTCCAACCCAAAGTCTGGCGTTCATAGGGGTGCAGTTGTACACGCTGCAAGTCAAGGCTGCCCTTCCAAGAGAAAGGGCAGACCTCATACAACTGGCAGGAGAGGTACAATGCTGCCAGTCAGTGCTGGCTCGCCACCTCCTCCGCCTATTGGGCCACATGGCCTGAACAGTCCATGTCACACCACTAGCCTGCCTACACATGCAGACACCCCAATGGTGCCTCCACTCACAGTGGACTCGAGTCACAGGGAGGCTGCGAGACAGTCAGTCACCTGCCAGCTGGCGGAATCCCTCACCTAGTGACAAAACTTGCACCACCTCTGGGTGGGAATGCCATTCTAGGCACCCACACCACAGAAGACCCTGACAATGGATGCTCCCTCCTGGGTTGGGGGGCACATTGTGGGAACTGCCGCACGCAAGGCAGCTGGTCCCAGGAGGAGTCACGCTTGCAGATCAATCTCCTTTAGCTCAGGGCAACCTTCCTGGCCCTGCGAGTGTTCCGCCACGGCCTACGGCACCAGCTTGTCCTGATCCAGATGGACAACCAGGGCCATTATTTATTTTTATTTATTTATTTACAGTCTCTTTTATACCGCGCTATTTGACATCAGTGCGGTTTACATGGAACAGAAAACTTACAACAGTGCAGCAAGCCGCTCTGTTTACAAAGAACAGGTACTAAAACTTGGATAACTGTGGGGTAACTATTTACACATAGGCATCACGATTGAGTCATATCGAAGGTAATCGTAGTCATGGATGGCTTGCCAGGTATGTTGGCGTGGCTGTACTAGGAGGAGGGGGGGGGGGAAGGCTGTTAGGGTGCTGTCCTCCGGGTAGTATTTGAGGAAGAGGTGGGTGGTGCTTCAATGCCTTCCAAAACTGGGTTAGGTCAGGGATTGCCCGGATGGTGGGTGGTAGGGCATTCCAGCATCTGGGTGCACAGAACCTGAAAGCCCTGTTTGTTGTTGCCTGGGTGCATTGGGTTATTGCCTTCAGGATTACCAGTGTGTTGACTGCTGCAGATCTTCTAGATCTGTTGGGGGAGATGGTGTAGATAAGCTTCATGAGTGAAGTTTTATATCAACAAGCAGGGGGGCATGGGCTCGCATTCCCTCTGTCCGGAGGATGATTCTGTGAGCGATATACCTGCCAGGCCAGGACAACTGCTTAGCAGACAAGCTGAGCAGTCCTTCGCCCACACAAGTAGCGTTTGAACACCAGGGTAACGAAGCAGCTCTTCCACCACTGGGCAGGCCAGTGCTGGACCTTTTGGCCTCCCCAGACAACACGCAGCTATCCCACTTCTGCTTGTGCCAACTGCACCTGGGGAGAGTGGCGGCAGATGCCTTTCTAATCTCGTGGTCGGAGGGCCTACTATGTGCATTCCCACCGACCACCCCCACCAACCCCCCCCCCTCGATCGCCAAGACCCTCTTCAAAGTTTAGAGTGAGGGAACGCTAGTCATACTGATCACACCCAGGTGGTCCAGGCAACCCTGATTCTTCTACTGTTATCCCTGTCGGTGGCACTCCCAGTCCCACTGGGCTGAACCCTGAACCTCCTGTCCCAGGAGGAGGGCTCCCTTCTGCACCCCAATCTGGGGTCGCTATCACTAATGGCGTGGCTGCTGAAAAAGGTAGCACTGGCCCCCTTTAACCTACCAGGGGAAGTTGAGGAGGGTCCTACTGGCCTCAAAAACCCTCAACCAGGTGGGCCTACGCCTTTGAGATGGTTCTCTGTCTGGTGTACAGAGGAGGAGAATCCCTTCTCCTGCCACATGCAACTGGTTCTTCAGTACCTACTGCACCTGTCAAACACCAGGCTGAAATCCAACTCGATGAGGGTTCATCTAAGTGCCATAGCCATGCACCACCACCCTATCGAGGGGAAAACCCTTCTCCTGCCAGCCCCTGGTCTCTAGGTTCCTCCAGGGCCTCTTTCCAAGCCCCCTCTCTGCCCTCCAACAGTGGAATGGTACCTCAAAGTGGTGCTCTCCCAGCTCACTAAACTGCCATTCAAACCCCTGGCCACTTGCCACCTGAGATGCCGGTCTTGGAACATGGCCTTTCCTGGTGGCTTGAAGGGTGAGTGAACTCCAGGCCCTGGTGGCGGACCCACCATAAACACGGTTCTATAAGAACAGGGTAGTGCTCCGCGCACACACCAAATTCCTCCCAAAGGTGGTATCTCCTTTCCACCTCAACCAAGAGGTGGTCTGTCCCACCTTCTTCCCATGGCCTCATGTCGGCAGGGAGGAAATAATACTTCATGCACTAGATTGCAAGCAGGCTCTGTCCTTCTACTTGCAAGAGGCCCATCAGAAAGCTCCTCAGCTTTTTGTGTCTTATGACCCCAGCAGACTGGGGCTCCCCGTAACTAAGCAAGCTCTCTCCACTTGAGTGGTGGACTGTATTGCCCTTGCCTATGAGCGAGCTGACCTCCCCCTCAAACACTGGATCACAGCACATCACGTGAGGGCGATGGCCATGTTGGTTGCCAACTTCTGCTCAGTACAGGTGATGGAAATCTGCAAAGCCACCACAAGGTCTTCAATTCATATGTTCACAGCTCACTACTGCTTGGAGAGTGAGTCCCGCAGGGACAATGCCTTTGGCCAGGCGGTACTCGGAAATATTCTGGGGGTGTAGGCAACTCCTGCCCTTCGACCCTTCTGTGTTCAGGCTTCCGGAATGATAGTGTAACTGGACACTAGGGTCTTGCAGAAACCTTCAGTGGCAACTCAACTTCAGCAACTCACGGCTACCCGATTGGTTGCCGTTGGTGATGTGGTTTGGCCCTCAGCAGCCTGGAGCTAGGGAGTTCCATATGTGAGGACTGACTTCCTGCTTGTTCCTTGAGAAAGCATAGTTCTTCCCGGAGAACACCTGTTACAGTGAGTAACTACGCTTTCTCCAGGAATAAGCAGGAAGTCAGTCCTCGCAACCTTCTCTCCTCCTCTGGGAGTTACCTCCCTACCTTGTTATATTTTTTACTGCTGTCCTAGCTATGTCATCTGACTGGAACAAGATGGCACCCTTGGGTGGGAAGGGGACCATGCATGTGTGGTAGCATTCCCAAAGGCTTTCTTTGAAATGCTACATGTGGACTCTGTTGTTGCCGACGTCACCCATATGTGAGGACTGATACCTGGTACAGGTGAGTAACTACACTTTCTGGAGACCAGTGGCTTGTAGGACCTGAGGCAGGATGATTTTACTAGGGGCAGGTCTTGTCAGACAAATCTAATTAATTTCTTTGACTGAGTGACCAGAGTGTTGGACCAAAGGAGAGCTCTAGATGTGATGTACTTAGATTTCAGTAACGTTTTTGTCACAGTTCCACACAGATGACTTATAAATACATTGAGCCTCCTACGAATAGACCCTAAAGCGACTGACTGGGCTAGAAACTGGTTGAGTGGGAGGCAACAAGGGGTACAGAGGGAGGAGTGGCCGAGTGGTTAGGACATGGTACCTCAGGCTGGAGGGACTGGGGTTTACATTCCTATAGGCACTCCTGTGGCCTTGGGCAAGCCACTTAACTCTGTTGCCTCAGGTACACATAGATTGTGAGCCCTTTAGGGACAAGGGAATGTATCCAGTACCTGTTTGTAGTGATTCATAATGTAAACCACTTTGATGGATAAGGCGGTATAGAAAAATGGTTAAATAAAAAAATAAATAAATGGAGCTTATTCTGAGCAGAAGGATGTAACCAGGGGTCTGTTCTTGGTCTGATTCTTTTTGATATCTTTAATGTGATTGCAGAAGGGCTGTCTGGTAAGATTTGCCTCTTTGCAGATACCAAAATCTGCATTGGAGTTGACACCCAGGTGGCAGTAGATAACATGAGGGATCTAGCTAAGCTTGAAGAATGTTCAGGAATTTGGCAGCTGAGATTTAACTTTAAAAAATGCAGAGTCATGCATTTGGGCTGCAAAAATCCAAACAAACGGTACAATATAGGGAGTGAGTTACTTCTGTCCACAAAAAAAGAGCAAGGCCAAAGCACTCTGACCTTTTCAATGCCGCTTTGGAGTCTGGAGTGGTGCCAGAGGACTGGAGAGAGGCACCTGTGGTCCCTTTACACAAAAGCGGAAGTAAGGATGTGGTTGAAAATTACAGGCCAGTTAGTTTAACCTCTGTGCTGAGTAAACTATTGGAAACTCTGCTGCAAGAGAAAATAGTGAGGTTTCTGGAGTCCAATGGATTACTGCACTCGAAGCAGCATGGTTCTCCAGAGGCAGGTCTTGTCAGACAAATCTGATTGATTTCTTTGACTGGGTGAACAGGGAGTTGGACTGACTGAGAGCCCTAGATGTAGTGTATTTAGATTTCAGTAAAGCCTTTGACAC
This sequence comes from Ichthyophis bannanicus, assembly GCA_033557465.1. Classification (NCBI taxonomy): domain Eukaryota; kingdom Metazoa; phylum Chordata; class Amphibia; order Gymnophiona; family Ichthyophiidae; genus Ichthyophis; species Ichthyophis bannanicus. The sequence continues at coordinate 199,135,953 of CM066045.1, forward strand.
CGTTCCGCACAGGCGACTTATAAACAAACTGAGCACCCTAGGGATGGACCCTAAAGTTACTGCTTGAGTTAGAAATTTGGTTGAGTGGGAGGCGACAAAGGGCACAGGTAAATGGCGCTCACTCTGAGGAGAAGGAGGTTACCAGTGGAGTGCCGCAGGGATATTTCCTTAGTCCGATTCTTTTTAACATCTTTGTTAGTGATATTGCAGAATGGCTGTTGCATAAGGTTTGCCTCTTTGCGAATGATACCAAAATCTGTAATAGAGTAGACACCCAGGAAGAAGTAGATAACCTGAGGAGGGGGTCTAGCTAAGCTTGAAGAATGGTCTAGAATTTAGCAGCTGAGATTCAGTTTTAAAAAAATGCAGGGTCATGCACTTGGGCTGCAAAAATCCAAGAGAGCGGTACAGTGTAGGGGGTGAGTGAAGTACTTTTGTCCACAAAAGAAGAGCAGGACCTGGGCATGATTGTGTCTGACGGTCTTAAAGTAGTTAAAACAGGTAGAAAAGGTGACTGAAAGCTAGAAGGATGCTTGGGTGCATACGGAGAGGAATGGCCAGCAGAAAAAAGGTGATATAAGTCTTTGGTGTGACCTCATTTGGAGTATTGTGTGCAGTTCTGGAGACCACATCTTCAAAAGGATATAAACGGGTTGGATTTGGTGCAGAGGGTGGCTACTGAAATGGTTTGTGGTCTTTGTTATAAAGCATATGAGCACAGACTTAAGGATCTTAATATGTATACTTTAGAGGAAAGGTGGTATTGTTTAAATACCTCCATGGCATAAATGCACAGGAGAAGAGCCTCTTTTGATTGAAAGCAAGCTCTGCTACGTTGCAATATAGGATGAGGGTGAAGGGGGTAGACTGGAGTAATATGCAGGAACATTTCTTTATGAAAAGAATGATAGATGCATGGAGTAGTCTCCCAGTGGAGGTGGTAGAGATGAGGACAGTATCTGAATTAAAAAAAAACAAAAACAAAAAAAACCGCAAGCATGGAACCAACACGGAAGATCTCTAAAGGGAAAAAAGGGACTATAGTAGTTGGTATGGAAGGGCAGGCTAGATAGGCCACATGATCTTTTTCTGTCATCATGTTTCTGTGTTTAAAGATGACTGAAACTTAAATTGATGGTAGTATTTTTGCTAGGTAAATCATTATATCAGCGTGCACTCAAAAGTAAAGACCCAAGCTGTTATTTATCATTTATTTACATCTAATGTACAATGTAATTAAGGTGACTAACAATATTGATCCTTGGTGAACTCTACATGAGAGCCATAAACTACAGCAAGACGGAGGCTCTCATCATCACACAGAACACCAACTTCAGCCCTCCACCCTTCATCACAGCTAGCAACACAGCAATACCACTGAAGAACGAAGTGAAATACCTCGGAATAACACTCGACAGGGAGCTGAACCTACAGTCCCACATCAGAAAAACCGTCAAGAGCGCATACTACAAAATGAGTGTAATCAGACGCCTCAAACCTCTACTCACACAAAACCACTTCCGCACAGTCTGCCAAGCTCTTATCACTCCCATACTTGACTTCTGCAACCCGATTTAGAACGGCATCCCAAAACAATCTCTCAGGCCACTGCAAATGGCTCAAAACACGGCAGCCAGAATAATCACCGATTCTCCAACACAGGCACACATCACCCCCATCCTAAAAGACCTCCACTGGCTCCCAATCAGCCAGCACATCAAGTATAAAATGATACTAAACATATTCAGAATCAAACGCAAAAGCTCTGCACTCAGCCTCCAAGCTCTCATACTCCCTGACCCCAGCACTAGACCTAGAAGAACCACAGCAGACGCACTCAGCACACCAAGCAACTACACAAAAGCATGCAATTCCACCACTCAAAGAGCCCTTTCACTGGCAGCTCCGACAATTTGGAACAAACTCCCAGACGACCTGCGATCAACTGAAGATCAGAAGGACTTCCGGAAACTCCTAAAGACAGTACTCTTCACTGAGCACTACGGCACAAGCACATAATCAGACTCCACAAACTTGTGCCAACCTCAGACTCCATGAAGACAAATCACAGCATGCTGTGGATCCAGCAAATCTTGTATATAGCTGTAAAGAACCCTCATTGTAAATAGCTCACACTAATTAGCACACCTGCACCCACGCACCCTCACTGTACATAGTCTGATCCAAGATAAACTCCTCTGACTTTAATTGTTTGCTGTGTACACCGCCTTGATTGAAGAATAAGGCGGGATAGAAATACCCTTTAAATAAATAAAATTAAATTAAATAAATAACATTTCTTCATTACTTTCTTTCTGAGATCCTGGGTGAGGGAAATCGTTTGATCTCCAGGAACAAGCAGGAATGAGTCTTCACATATGGGAATCGTCGGTACCGACGGAGCCCATGCGGGAACGCTCCCCAGCGTCCAATCAGAAAGCTTTTGGGAGCATCCCACAGCGCCTGCGTGCTGCCTTCCCGCCTTTCCCAACTGTCTCTCCTCAGTTCTTTTTCTGTGGAGCCAACAGGTCGTGTTCCTGTCACCGCAGAAGAATTTCTTTATTTTTCTTTATTTCTTTTGCGTCGCGTCTGCCTTCTTCGACGCTCTACCAGTACCGCCGGTTTTTTCTTTTCTTCTTGCTAAAAAACAAAAAAAAACCTTTTCCTGTTTCTTTTTCTTCAGGTGCACTTCCCTTTTGGGCCTTAGGCCCAAACCTTTTCCTTAACATGGAAAAGCCTGCCTCAGGATTTAAGAAGTGCACAAAATGTGGCGGTACTATTTCCGTCACTGACACCCATGACTGGTGTCTAAAATGTTTAGAAACATAGAAACATGATTACAGAAAAAGACCACATGGCCTATCTAGTCTGTCCTTCCATAACAACAACTACAACAGTCCACTTTTTACCTTTTAGAGATCCTCTGTGTTGGTCCCATGCTTTTTTGAATTCAGTTACTGTCCTCATCTCTACCACCTCCACTGGGAGACTATTCCACGGATCCACTACTCTTTCCGTAAAGAAATATTTCTGCATATCACTCCTGAATCTATCACCCTTCACCCTCATCCCATGTCCCCTCGTAGCAGAACTTGCTTTCAATTGAAAGAGGCTCTCTCCCTGAACATTTATGCCACGGAGGTATTTAAACATCTCAATCATATCGCCTGTATCCCGCCTTTCCTCTAAGGTGTACATATTAAGATCCTTAAGTCTGTCCTTATATGCTTTATAATGAAGCCCACTAATCATTTTAGTAGCCACCATCTGCACCGACTCCATCCTGTTCACATCCTTTTGAAGGTGCGGTCTCCAGAATTGCACACTATACTCCAAATGAGGTCGCACCAAAGACTTATACAGAGGCACTATCACCTCCTTTTTTTCTGCTAGCCATTCCTCTCCGTATGCACCCAAGCATCCTTCTAGCTTTTGCCGTCGCCTTTTCTACCTGTTTAGCTACTTTAAGATCATCAGACACAACCACGCCTAGGTCCCGCTCTTCTTTAGTGGACAAAAGTACTTCACCTCCTATACTGTACTGCTCCCTTGGATTGCTGCAGCCCAAATGCATGACCTTACATTTTTTAACATTAAATCCCAGCTGCCAAATTCTAGACCATTCTTCAAGCTTAGCGAGATCCCTCCTCATGTTATCTACACCTTCCTGGGTGTCTACTCTATTGCAGATTTTGGTATCATCTGCAAAGAGGCAAACCTTACCCGACAGCCCTTCCGCTATATCACTAACAAAGATGTTAAAAAGAATCGGACCAAGGACAGATCCCTGGGGCACACCACTGGTAACATCCTTCTCCTCAGAGTGAGCTCCATTTACTTGTATTCTTTGTCGCCTCCCACCCAACCAATTTCTAACTCAAGCAGTAACTTTAGGGTCCATCCCTAGGGTGCTCAGTTTGTTTATAAGTCGCCTGTGAGGAACAGTGTCAAAGGCTTTACTGAAATCTAAATACACCACATCTAGAGCTCTCCCTCGGTCCAACTCCCTGTTCACCCAGTCAAAGAAATCAATCAGATTTGTCTGACAAGACCTGCCTCTGGTGAATTCATGCTGCCTCGGATCCTGTAATCCGCTGGACTCCAGAAACCTCACTATTTTCTCTTTCAGCAGCGTTTTGTGGTGAGGAAACCACTGCTGAACCTAGAAATACACAGGAAAATGAGTCCTGTCACTTTAAGGCAGAATGTATCAAGGGTTTCCCTAGTAACCAAGAGTCTGTGACTCAGAGAATAGTCATCCCTAAGCCCCGCCCACAGCAGCACGTCAGGGAGAAGCTTGACCCTAGTCACATGTGCTGGGAGCAAGGTGTGGCTCAGGAGGAAGGAAAGTTTAAAAAGCTGATATGCAGTAACACAGATAGAAGAGGAATGAGAAGTGGTAAGAAGGTGCCACTCTTGAGACGGAGAGAAGCAGCAAGGGAAGAGAAGGACAAGGAGAAAGACAAGGAGCATGGAGAGCAAGTGAGAGAGTGCTTGCAGAGCATGAAAGGCAGAGTGTAAGAAACACTGGAAGCTGAAGAGAGAAGCTTGATGAGAGATTGCCAAGCACAGCTGAGGAAGCAAGGAACGAGAGGCTGGTGCAAGCAAACGAAGGTGCTGCAGCTGAGAGACAGCATGACTGGCTTGCAGAGCAGAGAGAGTTTCTAAATACCTCAGAATCAAGGCAAGTGTGTCCTTCTCAATTCCTAGACAGGAAATACCCACGAGAATTAGCTCTAGAAGGGAAAGCTAATTCTAGTTATAGACAAAGTCCCAGGATAAAGGGAGAAAGTTTATCCAAGCACCACGTAACTCACTTAACAGAAGAGCTACTGCAAAAGCAGGCTCTACTTAAGAAGTTAAATGAACTAATAGAGAAAGAAATAGCCAGCTCTCTGTTCAGTTACCTTTTGATGTAAGTGAGAGAGATAGTGTAGAGGAAATGGACATAACAAGTGTGGAGAACAGTACCATGGATTTACAATGTGCTATATGTCAGGTCTCTGATGTGGAAGAGTCCTAGAGAGCAATTGTATGTATGCCGTGCTTAGGAAGCAGCCTAATTCTGAAGACGTCACAACTGAAAGAAACAGCTGAGTTCAACTGATAAGGTTGAGAGCTGGATGTAAATGTTCAAGGGACATTTAAAAGTTTATTTTGCTGCCAGAAGTTTGTTCCTGCAAAGGAGAAAACATTTAAAAGTTTAAAAGTTTTTGAAAGTGACAATTTTTGATTTACAAGCAAAATTGTGCCTGTTTCTTTGAAGTTGGGAATAGAAAGCAAAGTTCCTGGTTTCTTTTTGAAGCTGTACTGTGGATTAAAAACCTCCTTTATATAATTTACCCCTCGCGTCCTGTGTATGAAGGAACCCCTGAATACATTGAATAAATTTCTCTGTCTTACGCCTGAACCCTTGAGTCACAACTCCTTGCTTTAATATAGGACTACAATTCCCAGCAGCCCTCCTGGCAGCCATTTTGAGGGAATCTTATTTTAAAGCCAAAAGGCGACCTCACCTGCTAGCAGTTACCTACCTGGCCAGGCAGGGGCGACAGTTTCCAATAATTTACTCACCACCGAAGTTAAACAGGCCTGTAGTTTTCAACCACATCCTTACTTCCGTTTTTGTGTAAAGGCACCACATGAGCCTCTCTCCAGTCCTTTGGCACCACTCCCGACTCAGAGGTATTGAAAAGGTCAGTCAGTGGAGTTGCTAGAACGTCCCCAAGTTCCCTCAGTATTCGGGGTGTATCCCATCCGGACCCATCGCTTTGTCTACTTTAAGTTGAGCTAGTTTCTCACGAACACAGTCTTCTGAAAATTGTTCAAGATGTCCCTCGCTTCTGTTCCTATTTGTGGGTGTTTTTTGAGGTCCTGCTTCTGGTTCTTCATCTGTGAACACAGAACAAAAATATTTGTTAAGCAATTCCGCTTTATCCTTATCAGCTTCTATATATTCCCCCCCCCCCCCTACAACCTTGAGTCTGACAATACCACTTTTGCCCTTCCTCTTCTCACTAATATATCTGAAAAATGTCTTATCCCCCCCCCCCCCCCCCGTTTTATTGCATTGGCTATTTCCTCCTCCTTTTGAATCTTTGGTCCTGACCATTCCATCACGGATTGTATGTCCTATTCTATGATGTCTAAAAGAGGTCGGCAGAACCGAGCTGCCGAGCTGCCAAGCTGTTTCCCTCAGATGCGGCTTCGGTGGCATCGACGTCTTCCAGGGCCTCTTCTTCCTCACATGGATCTCAGGTAACTAAACATAAATCCAGCCGGTCCTCGAAGGGTAGATCTCCTTCTAAGCATCGAGATGCCTCTGACCTTGCCCTTGAGGATTCTGCACCGGCAAAATTACCCCGGCGGGAGGCTTCAGCCTCTAAAGTATCATCATCGGGGTTCCAGGATGATCTCGATGGCGTGGCCTCGACAGATCTCCTGGTGCCATGCTCTGGGGTACCAGTGGCCTCCACCGGTACCGATTCCAAGCATTGGCAGCGTCAATGGATCAGAGGATTCTGTCCATAGAACGCAGTCTGGTGGCTTTCCTTGTGGCATCGACGCCCGTGGTACTGCAGCAGACTACCCTGCCGGTACTGGCTCTAGCATCGCCTTCGATACCGATCCCGGTACCGGTGGCATTGACATCGGTGTCCGCTATGCCGGTACCCTGTCCTCGGCAGCCCTCCGGTACCGATAACCCCGGTACTGGTTATACCCGATACCGATCCTGGTTGGTACGGGTATCGGGCTTTGCAGGAGCATCCAGACAGACGATACTTCGATTCCTCTGAAGACTCTGAGGATTCTGAAGAGTCTTTCGATGCAGTGATGCTTCTTCCACAGGAGGAGTCCTCTCCTAAACGAAGGATGTCTCCTCCAGAGGATTTGTCTTTTCAAGACTTCATCAGGGAGGTGGCTCAGGGCCTTTCCATCATGGTGGCCCCTGAGACAAAACCCAGAGCCAAAGAGTTCGATATTTTACAATATCCTAAAACTCCTAAGGAAGCAGCTACCTTGCCTGTTCATGAGATTTGTATGAGCTCATGTTCAGGATGTGGGAGGCACCTCTGACCACCTCCCCCCATTCCCGCAGGTTGGATACTATGTATCGTGTCCCTCCTTATCCTGGTTTCCATAAAACTCAGCTTCCTCACCATTCTATTGTGGTTGAGTCTGCTATGAGAAAGATTAGAAGTGCCAAAAGACATGCCTCTAATCTTCCAGGACGTGAATGTAGAACCCTGGATGCTTTTGGAAGAAGAGTCTTCCAAGTTTCCATGCTTGCTGCGAGAATTAATTCCTATAGTCTTTACATGGGAATGTTCTTGAAGTCACTGATCATTTGCTGACTTTAAGTCCTTTCATTTCTGAAGATAAAAGACAGGACTTTCTCACTGGGCTCAAACATGCCCAAGATATCTCCAAATTCTCCAACCGTGCAGCTTTCGACTCCTTTGAATGCGTAAGCAGAGCCTCAGCTATTGCCATAGGTGCACGTAGAATTGCTTGGCTTCAAGCATCTGATTTGGAGATTTGGGTTCAAGATGAATTGGGGAATATCCCTTGTACAAGTCAAAACCTGTTTGGTAAAGATTGGCAAGCAAAAGCCAATCAGATGGATGCTGAAAATTCTGCCTTGGATAGACTATCCAAGTCCACAGCTGCTCCTGTTAGGAAAAGGTTGTTCAAGAAACCACCTTTTTCTAAAAAGGGAAGATTTTATCCTCCTCATGGTCAGCGAGCATCTTCTGCTACTAGACGTCAGCAATCATCCAAACAGAGATTCCAGGAAGGTTATGTCATTTTGCTCCCAGGTGGGGGCACATTACAGCAGAGCACTGGACACTCCATCATAAGAGAGGGGTACAAGTTCATTTCTCAAGCTTGCCCCCTCACACAAGAGTGCACCAGTTCAATTCTCCAACCTCCCTCCTCAATCTGTTGGATCAGGAGATTGCCACCCTTCTTGCCCAAGGAGCAATAGAGGAAGTGCCTCTTCAACAACAGGGCACAGGGTTCTACTCCCCCTATTTTCTCATTCCAAAGACAACAGGGGGCTACAGACCCATTTTAGATCTCAGAGAATTGAACAGATTCCTAGTCAAGGAAAAGTTGAAAATGATCTCTCTAGGAACTCTGCTGCCATACCTTCAGAGTCAGGATTGGTTTTGTTCTCTAGATCTCAAGGATGCATACACCCATGTTCTCATCCATCCAACTCACAGAAGGTTCCTTTGGTTCCTTTTTCAGGAGAAGCACTATCAATACAAAGTGCTCCTTTTTGTTCTGGCCTCTGCACCAAGGGTGTTCACGAAATGCATGGCAGTTGTAGCTGCATTTCTGCACACTCTGGGAATATTTGTCTTCCCTTATTTGGACGACTGGCTCATTCGAGCTCCCACTCAGTCAGAGGCCAAGACTTGCTCTAGCCTGCACAATGAGTATCCTCCAGTATTTAGGGCTGGTGATAAACATCCCAAAATCCAATTTAACCCCTACTCAGTCCCTGGAGTTTATAGGGGTGTTACTGGATACCACAAAGGCAAGGGCCTATCTCCCCCAGGCCCGTTGCCTTCGCTTGGTGCAGTCGGTTTCTCAAGCAGTTAAAACCCCTCTTAACTGCTTGAAAAATGTTAGTTACTAGGCCACATGGCATCCACTGTGCATGTGGTACCATATGCTCGCCTTCACATGAGGGCAGCTCAGTGGACTTTATCCACCTAATGGACCCAGGCATTACACTGCCTGTCAGAGAAAATAGCAAACACAAGTCGCCTCATTTTGTCCCTCCAGTGGTGGAGGTCTCCTCAAAACCTGTTGCTGGGGTCCCCCTTTCAGCAGTCTCTACCCCAAGCAACTCTCACAACAGATGCTTCTCCAAGGGGGTGGGGAGCTCATCTACAACACCTCTCCACCCAGGGCATCTGGTCCCCACAGGAGAGTTGTCTACATATGAATCTCTTAGAACTCAGAGCAATCTTCCTTGCTCTGCGTGTGTTCCACACCCTGCTCAGCTACAAGACAGTCTTTATCCACACGGACAATCAGGTAACCATGTTCTACGTGAACAAGCAGGGCGGAACTAGCTCTGTCGCTTTGCAAAAAAGCTTTGCGACTGTGGGCCCTCGCCAGAGAGCATCATATTCATCTTCTGGCAGTTTATCTTCCAGGCGTTCAAAACTCTTGGGCAGACAGGCTCAGTCGAGTTCTGCTGCCACATGAGTGGTCCCTACATGTGGACCAGGTGGCCAGGATTTTTCAGATTTGGGGAACCCCGGACATAGATCTCTTTGCAAGTCCATGGAATGCCACACTTCCCCGCTTCTGTTCCAGAACTCCGGCTCAGGGAGCTCAGGCAAGGGATGCTTTCCTCCTTCACTGGGGTCAAGACTTCCTGTATGCCTTTCCACCTATTCCCCTAATTCCCATAACCCTGGTCAAGCTTCAGAGAGACAGAGGCCACATGATTCTCATAGCTCCACGTTGGCCATGGCAAGTGTGGTACCCTCTGCTTCTACATCTCTCCCAAGCTCCCTCCCTGGAGTTAGGGTCTGCTCCAGACCTCCTATCTCAAGAGGACGGAAACTTATGGCATCCCAATCTCCAGTCTCTGCATCTCAGGGCTTGGTTGCTGAAGGCCTAGATTTCCAAGATCTTCATCTTTCTCAACAGGTGAAAGATGTTCTTTTTGCTTCCAGAAGACCTTCCACTAGACATGCTTTCAAGTGGAAAAGGTTTACCATATGGTGCTCTGGAAAGGGTCTTAACCTCCTTGCCATTCCTCTGGAATCTTTGCTGAAGTACCTCCATCTGTCTAATGCTGGCCTTAAGACAAATTCAGTAAGGGTCCATTTGAGTGCTATTGCAGCTTCCCTTAAGCCTCTCAATGGACAACCTATTTCCTCTCATCCTCTTGTAGCAAGGTTCATGGGAGGCCTCCTTTTAACAAAGCCTCCCATTAGACCACCCCCGGTGGCATGGGACTTACACCCGGTTCTTGGTCAGCTTATGAAGCCGCCTTTTGAACCTTTCGCTACCACCTCCTTGAAATACCTTTCTTGGAAGGTTATCTCTCTCACTGCAATCACATCACCACGTCGTATCAATGAATTGCAAGCACTCGTAGCTAATCCACCTTATACAAGGTTCCATCATGACAAGGTAGTCCTTAGTACTCATCCACCCTTTATGCCTAAAGTCGTTTCGCCTTTTCACCTCAACCAGGGGATCTACCTACCTGTCTTTTTTTTCCAGGTCCTCATGCATCAGGTGCAGAGAGGAGTCTTCATACCCTGGACTGTAAAACAGCTCTGGCTTTTTACTTACAAACGACACAGCAACATAGAAAGTCCTCTCAGCTCTTTGTTGCCTTTGATACTTCTCATTTCGGACTACCAGTCTCCAAGAGAACACTGTCTAACTGGATTGCCCAGTGTATTTCTTTCGCCTATCAGAGCAAGAACCTTTCTCTGGAGGGCCATGTCACAGCTCACAATGTGAGAGCCATGGCAGCCTCAATGGCTCATCTGAACTCTCTGTCTATTGACGACATCTGTCGAGCAGCCACTTGGGCCTCAGTTCATACCTTCACAGCCCATTACTGCTTGGACAAGGGCTCCCGCCGGGATGCCTTGTTTGGTCAGGCTGTTCTTAAACATCTGTTCCATACTTAAGCAACTCCTACCCACCATCCCTGATGGGATGACAGAGGTCCATGTGGGGAAGTGGAGCCCTCTCTAGGGACACACAACTTCTGGGGTCTCTCCCTGGTGTCTAAAGCTAGGGAGTCCCCATATGTGAAGACTCATTCCTACTTGTTCCTGGAGATAGCACAGTTACTTACCTGTAACAGGTGATCTCTGGGAACAGCAGGAATAAGTCTTCACAACCCACCCACCTCCCATAGGAGTTGTATCTATCTTTCCTTTCCCTCTCTCTCTCTGTCTCTCTCTCTCTCAGCTTTAAAACTTAACTGAGGAGAGACAGTTGGGAAAGGCGGGAAGGCAGCACGCAGGCGCTGTGGGATGCTCCCAAAGGCTTTCTGATTGGACACTGGGGAGCGTTCCCGCGTGGGCTCCGTCAGTACCGACGATACCCTTATGTGAAGACTTATTCCTGCTGTTCCCAGAGATCACCTGTTACAGGTAAGTAACTGTGCTTTATCTTTATGAACAGGAATTCCATGTGTGATGGGGAAGAGATTTGCAGTGGAGAGATACTATTATCTTACTGGCCAGGATGAGTAAACACAATGAAATAACAGAAATTAAGAAAGCTAACAAAATAGGCAACACAGTAATGGGAGATATCAAAGCCAAGGAAATGTCTTTGGCTGGTTAGTCCCTATCCAAAGCCACCTTGTCTCCCAGAGGTTGCTTTCAAGTGGGTTGACCTTTGTCTGAAGGTGACTTCGGAGGTTGAGGTGACATGGGGTGAGAAGATGCTGGCTCAGCTTGCCAGAGGTCCCAGGTCCCAGGCCTGCCTAAAAAAGGCCGTAAGGGAATTAGCAGAGAGGTAGGGCCGGAGGGAACGGATACGACGGAGATGAAAGAAGCAGCTATGAACGAGGGAGGAGATATGAGGATGAAAGGACAGAGGAATCAAGGGTGACACCAAGGTAGCGGAGAGAGGGAATGAGAGGGATGGGAAGGGAGGACATAGTGGGGGCTAGAGTGGGAGGAGGGGTAGCAAAATAAAACCAAATAGCTGAGGACTTAGAGGGCTTGACACAAAGAAGATTATCACAGAACCAGGAGGCAATAAGGTCAAGGCAGTGCTTGAGAGCAGAGAGATCCGGGGATACAGAGTTGGTGTGATGGCTAAGAAGAATATCATCGGCATAAAAGTAAGAGGAAATACCGGACTGTTGAATGAGGAGGGCAAGCGGAGCAAGGAAAATATTAAAAAGCAAAGGGGTGAGAATGGAGCCTTGCAGAACACCACAGTGCAGAGGGAAAGGGGCTGAGGCAGTGGAGCCGGAGTGAACAGTAAAGGTGCGAAGTGAGAGAAACGACTGGAACCAGTGTAACACAGTGCCTCGGATACCAAAGTCAGACAGACGAGTGAGGAAGGTACGGTGATCTATGACATCAAAGGCGGCGGAGAGGTCTAGAGAAACAGCAATAGATAAGTCACCCCGGTTGTGAGAGCGGTGGAGTTCACTTAAAAGGGCAAGAAGTATAGTTTCGGTGCTGTGCCCGATCCTAAAACCAGATTGACGGGGGTGAAGGGAAAGGGTGGTGTCAAGGTGTGCTGAAAGCTGGGAGAAGATTAGTTTTTCAAGAACTTTGGAAAGAAAGGGAAGGTTTGAGACAGGACGCCAATTGGTGGGGAGACTAGGATCGAGGGTAGGCTTCTTCAGGAGAGGGCGGACCATGGCATGTTTCCACCGAGTGGGGAAGGTGCCAGAGGTGAGACTGGAATTGACTATGGCCAGGATATATGGTGAGAGCTGGAGGGCGGGATCGAGAAGCCAAGTGGAGGGGAGGGGGTCAAGTGGGCAGGTTGTTTTGTGAGATGAGATGAGAGTGCCTTGAGGAGCTCAGCAGAGGAGACCGGGTGGAAGGAGTGCCATGTGTGGGGGAAAGCACTGGAAGGAGGAGGGGAGGGAATGATGGGATGAGCAGAAGGAGAGGGGAGGGAGAGAGGGGGGGCAATGGGGGAAGGAGGAACGGAGAGACTGGATCTTGTTGACAAAAAAGGATGCGAGACTGGTCGGACTGGGAGCAGTGGAAGGGAGTGCCGTTGAAGGGGGATGGACTGAGGGAGAGGATAATGAGTGAAGTACCTGATACAGGCGATGAGAGGAGTTAGAGGAGGAGGTGATGAGGTCGGAGAAATAGGTCCTTTTGGCATCAGTGATCATGGCACGATAGCGGCGGTGCTCGTAGCAAAAGGAAGATAGAGAGGTGTCAGAGGGGTGCTTGCGCCAACGGCGCTCGGCACGACGGAGGTAGGTGCGCTGGAGACGGAGACCCGAATGAAACCAAGGATGATGAGATGTAGAACGGCAGGGAGTGGGACGGAGGGGAGCTAGAGTGTCAAGGGTGCTAGTGAGAGTAGAGGACCAGGAATCGACCTGTTGGTCCACAGGGAGGGAAAAGAAGTCGGGGGGAAAAGGGAGTCAGCTGGAGGAAAGGCTTGTAAGGTGAGAGGCGTAAGACGTCGCTTAAGAATCGCTGGAGCGGTGGCAGCAACAGGTGGGATAGAGGCTTGTACAGGAGGAAGGGAGAAAGAAAACAGACAACGATGATCAGACCAGGGAAGAGGGAGGGACGAGAGAGCGGATGGAACATAAGGGGACGAGGAGAAAGTAAAAATGAGATCAAGGGTATGGCCGGAAGAATGGGTGGGGCAGTCTACGTGCTGGATCAGATTGAGGTTGGTGAAGAGTGACCAGAGGGCTTTATTGCGGGGACGGGTTGAAAAGGATAGATGGGCGTTGAAGTCGCCAAGAATGACCAAATGGGGAGTGAGAAGGGAGGTCTCCGAGAGGGTAAGGAGAAGAGATTCCCAAAGATCAGGACGCATCGAGGGTGGGGCGTAGAGAAGAAGAAAAAACACAGTAGTAGAGGTTCCTGAGCGCAAGAGAAGGGCTTCAGGATACCGGGGCAGAGGGGGAGACAAGTGAGAGAGGGAGAGAGGATCGGTAAATAATTGCTACGCTGCCACAAGTCCGGTGGAGACGAGGAACATGTAATGCAGAATAGCCAGGGGGGAGGCAACGATGAAGAACACCATCCTCACCCTTGCGGAGCCAGGTCTCGGTAAGAAACAGAGCGTCGAGAGAGTATTGGAGCAGTAGATTGTGAACCAAAGGAGTTTTAGCGCGAAGGGACTTGCAGTTCAGGAGAGCAAAAGAGAAAGTCAGCAGAGAGGAGACAGGCTGAGGTGATAGTGTAGAGGGACGTCGACTTGTATAAAAGACAGAAAGGTTGCTCATGTTCTGGGTGCAAACCCCTGACGGGAGCGAGAAAGTATTCAGAGGACGGTGTCCCCAGAAAACGGGGATGGAAGCCATAAAATGAAACCAAGCGAAGGGTAAGGAGGGAAGTAAAAGTACGGGGGCGGGCTCGGTGGAACGTGGTAGACAAGACGCAAAGGAGATAGACAGGAAGAAATATGCAATGAGTCCCAAGCAGGCCCACCTCCAGGGAAGAGACTGACCTGTTGAAAGACGGAAGGCGCCCCAATCGTCGCCCCAAGGAACTCGCCCAAGGAGCAGGACCTGCTCCTTGTGTGCACTCCTTCGGCGCGGAATGGCGCCCCGATGTTCCTTAAATGTGTCAGGGTACCTTGAGTTTGGCGCAGACGTGTTGCACGCGTCTGCGTCACTTCCGGGAGGCGGGAGCAGGTGACTGGCAACCAATGGGAGCAGTCAGCAAAGCAGGAGCTACGGAGAGGGTAGAGGGTCAGCAGGCAGCAAAACAAACAATATAAACAATATGGCAGACAGCAGGAGACAGCACCATATCAATTAGCCTGGTGTGGATTTGGGTGAAAGTTTCATTGGAGTATGCTAGGAAAGTAAGGTTTCTAGATGCTGTAAATGGCTGATACTGAAACCATTGAGAGAGGAGCTACCCCTACATCTAGTCAGAGCAATGCAGGACCAGGAACAAGAAGAGCAATAGTGCCGCGCCCCCTGCTGGCTAGGCGGTTGCCTATAGGCAGTGGGCGTACCTCCTATTGTCCCTTGGTAATGTGGGTTCCCAGAGCCAAGGCTTCTGGAGATTGTAGTTGTGAAAAAATGAGTAGCCGAGGGTGGAAGGCAAATACTGTACAGGAAAAAATTTATTCTTTTCTTCTTTTGACCTTTCAAACATACAGCAACAAAAGTAGGATACTTCTCCAAATAAAGAAAAAGGAACTTTCGCAGTAACACCGGTAGCAACTGCTTCACTCAGCCTGTTATACCAGTAGTATATCTTTTCCAGAGTTCAAGAATACAGCTTAAGGGTTCCTTGCTCAGTTCAGCCCAAATAACTGCTCCTCCAAACCGAGCACTATGCAAAGCACAACCCACTT
The DNA here is from genome assembly GCA_033557465.1 of Ichthyophis bannanicus. Taxonomy (NCBI): domain Eukaryota; kingdom Metazoa; phylum Chordata; class Amphibia; order Gymnophiona; family Ichthyophiidae; genus Ichthyophis; species Ichthyophis bannanicus. The sequence goes on from CM066045.1 coordinate 199,150,986, forward strand.
TACTTCTGGCTGTTTATACGTTTAGGTAGTGACTTCTTAAGCATTCAGATCAGCACTTCTGAACCTTCTCTGCCAGCTTTAAAATGTTAGCAACTTCATTCCAAACATTTCTAGCAGAACAGGCAAGTACAAAGCTTCTGGGTTTTCTCAGTTTTAAACCTTACAGCTTCTTCACCTTTGCTTTACACACAAAGAACAGTCCACTTGAGAGTCGGCAGAACTATTATCAGAATCATAGTTATCTACCTTCATGCTCTCATACTCGGGGTCAGTTAGCATCTGGCTGGAATCAGCTTGTGGGATTTCAGGTTGTATTTCTTCTAATAACTTTAAAACCTTCTCCCAAAGAGACCTCTTTCTATGCTGAGGAATGCTGGAAGGGCTGAGGGGATTCTTATCCTTCAATAAACTATGCAAGGTTTCAAATGGGCTCACCTTACTTCTAGTAACAGAGCTCTTTACAGACCTTCCTCGAGGTGAAGCTCTTCCCCCAGGTTCTGGCAGGACCATGCCCATGCCCTGCTCAAAGACAGCACTTTCCTCAGGATAAACCCTCCTGTCTTCAGGGCCTGCTGTAATGCTCCTACAACATGGGCTTCCTTCAGAGCTGTAGTTTCCTGTGTGCTGGCTGCAACGAGAACCTTTCCTGAGGCTGCTTCTAGATTACCTCCCTCTCTCAGCTTCCTTGCAAGAACCTTCCCCTTCTCTTCCTGGTTCCTCGGTTGTCTCCTCTCTTTCTGTTTCCTCAGGCTTAAATGACTGGGGCTGCCCTATGGCTTCAAACTCCGCCCCCGGGTGTTGCCCATTACCTACCCTGGTTGCCTTGGAGCTAGGGCGTGGCTTGCACTCAGCAACTCTGTGTGTGTTTTTTTTTCCTTGGCTGGAGTTTCAAAGTCAAAACTCCCTGAACTATTCTTCTGCTTAGGGGTAAATGTCTGTTTTCTATCCATTTTCCTGGGCTCCACTACAGTCTCGCCACCACAATAGATATCAAATTTGGCATAACACTGGATAGGGAACATAATGAAGGTTACCACAGTTTCGTTTAACTTTAGAAAGGGGATCTATGAGGTTAATGTAGATTCTTTGGCTGTTTCAAAATTGTACTATTTACTTAGAGGGAAATAAACTGATGTGGGAGAGGAGGAGGGCTTTGATCATATTTTTTCTTCAGTTTGGAGCTGACGGAATTTCTTGACGCTTCACAAGCTAGTGTTTGAGAGAGCAACTTTTATTGGTCACTTTGGGCTCAGAGATGGAAAGTTTCCATCTTGAAGTTATGTTTCTCTAAAACGACCATTCCCTTCTGTGGCCAGCTTATCTATTTTTTTTTATGTGGCTAGATCTACGCAGCTGCGTAAGAAGGCTTTTTTACAACTTAAACCAAAAGTATTAGTGATGGGGGGGCCACCTTCTCCCTCTGTTTCCTATAAATGCATTGCCTCCTATGATAGTAGGTATGTTTTTTTGTTGATCAATCACAATTGCAAAAATTTCTTTCTGAGAAATCTGAGTAAATGATGTGTGGTTTTTTTTTTCCTTTTGCTTTCGTCTAAGGTGGTGGGAAAAATTTTAGGATTTATATTTTGATTTTCCTGTTATCCTTTCTTCGATGATGTGGACTATAGCTATTCAGCTATAATGCTGTTTTGTCCGTTTTACTTTTTTTTTGGTTGCATTATATAACATATATAATAAACTTCAATAAGAAAAAAAAAAAGGGAACTATGAGAAAATAATGACATTTAGAAAGAACTTAAACGGAGGGGTTGCAAAGGTTAAAAGCTTGTTTGTGGCATGGGCAGTGTTTAAAAAAACATTTATTTGCTTAAATCAAATGTATTTGCAAGAGGTTGAATGAAGACCAAAACGCTGCCCTCATTGTTGAATGACAAGGTGAAAGAGGTTATTAAAACCAAAAGGATGTCTTTCAAAAAACAAAGTGGATTCAAAGGAAGATAATAAGATTCCATAAATGCTGACTATTTATAATTAAAGCTTTAAGTTAGGCCAAAAGTAAATTTGAATAGAAACTCACCATGGAGCCAAAAACTACTAATAACTTTTTAAAGTACATTTGAAACCAAAGGTTGTGAGTTAGTTGGACCACGATAACTGACTCAGGAAGGATAATCTGTGATAATCTGCCTGTTCTCCTTGTTATCCAACCTGTTTAATATAAGTGCAATGCGGTACTCCCCATCGCACAATCGTTGTTGCCTGTGAACCGTGCTGATGGTAAATAGTGCGGTATAGAAAAACCATAAATAAATAAATAAAAATAAAATAAGGCCATAAAAGAAAAACTAAATTCCCCTCTTCCTCCTTCCAGCGTCATTATCGTCCCTGCACCCCGTCCTCTATCGTCCTAACATCTCCCCCTCCCCTTCATCCAGTGTTGCTGTCCTCGCAATCGCCTCCTGTCATGTCTGGCACTGACTTCCTACTGCTGGCCTTACTGAGGAGGAATTTGATTCTATGAATATGAAAACAAAGGTCAATAATTCAAAACTTTCTCTTTTTTACAGACATGCTAGCCTTGATTTCTCTTAGGAAACGAGCCCAGGGAGAGAAACCACTGGCTGGTGCAAAGATAGTGGGCTGTACACACATCACAGCTCAGACTGCGGTAAGTGCAGAGCAAACTGAGACTTCTAACACTGTCCTCACTGACCCTACTATAACTGATCTTGAAGTAGACAGGTGAGTCTTTCCCAATTTCCCCATCACAGATAAGTTCTGTCCTTGCTGGAGGACCTACGGTGAAGGAGATAGGTAGGTAGGGGCAGTGGGTCTTTCTGGTGCTACCTGTGATGAGGGGGATTGCTTTTGCTGATGATTTTGAGGGGCTGCTCTAGCTGATATTATGTTGTCACCTGGCAGCACTTGTTTTGAGTAAGCTGATTGCTCTGTTAACATTCTCAGGTTTTGATTGAGACGTTGTGCGCCCTGGGAGCTCAGTGCCGATGGTCTGCTTGCAACATTTATTCTACTCAGAATGAGGTGGCGGCTGCTCTGGCTGAAGCTGGTATGTAGAAGGCAAGCAAAGTTCTGTTTGGACCAATAAATGGTGTGCAAATGCTGAGCTCGTATTAGAGAAGGCAGGGTTAATTTGCTTTCTTTGTTTGAAAAAAGCAGTATTCTCTGTGGACAAGTGCTCGCATATAAGTGACATTGACTGAACCTGTGCATGGGAACCTTGCCCAGTTCCTTCTTGATTGGTTCCAGTGCACCTTATCTCCTTGGTGTCTGCTTTTCTGTGGATACCTATAGATATTTTCCGTGTCGGTCTGCAAATAACATATTGCTTCTCAACTTGCAGTTTTCTGCTATTTTTTCTCTACTCCTTGAGTTCTCCTGCCCTGCCATCATTGCTGCACTCACGGCACCTTTTAATTCCTTTTAGTTGCTTTCATTCATTTAAAGCAGTGGTTTCCAAACTAGGAGTCAGGACATCAAATGGAGTCCCAGAAACAGGACCACTTCCCCTTCTCTCTGGACTTAATATGGTGAACTATGTCAAGTTGTGGCAGTCACCAGTCAGCATGTGGCCTGTGAGCCAGTGAACATTCATAGGCCCTTTCCTTCTCTTAGGTAAGCTTCCTGTTAGCCTGGAAACCCGTGCTGGGGTCTAAGCACACTGCACACTGACACATGGGACCCTGTGCTGGCTGCTATTGCTGCTGCCTTCCTGCTTTAGGTAAGTGGAGGGATGGGAAAGAGGCTTGGAGACCTGCTACTTTGATTTCATCATCCAGGGTCACGTGAATTTTCACTTCCATAGCGTCCTGCTAGACCAGTCCAAAGAAGTGGGTTGTGTTCCCCTACCAGCAGATTGACGGAGAGACAGAAACAATTGAAATGCCCAGGTTTCAATGACATCACTCCCATGCCTTAGCCACCAGAGGTCTCTTCAGTATTTTTGTCTCTAGCAGGTGGTAGATGGATTTTGTACACTCTGAAGAAAATCTGAATAATTGAGAGGAAAAGATTGATTTAAATGCTCATGAACGACTAACTTGAGGGTGATTCTCTCACTTGAGTGCAACGTGGGAGGCTCTGCTAGACTGGTCTTTCCAGTAGCCGTAGAAGGAGGGAAAAGTGGCTCAGCTCCATGCTCTTATCTTGTTAAAGATCTGGCGAGCAGCCAGAAAATTGGAAGGGTTCACTAGCCTTACACAACCTCGATGCTCCTTCCCTCCCCCCTCCTCTGTCCCCCCTGCTCTCTCCCAAAGATTACAGAAGGCTCTCTGAGGAACCTGCCTGCCATCCACCTTAAACATAGTGCCTGCAAAGCAGAGAAACTGTTTCAGGGGAGTAGAGCTGAGCCCGGTGTGGATTTCTGCCTGTGGCTTTCAGGGAGGGGTGAGTACCAAGGCTCGGCCTTGTCATTGTCCTTATTGTCCTGATTCTGTCTGTGTGGGGCGCAATTCAGGGTGGCAAGATGTGGGAGTTTCCTGCCCTTTCCTGCATGCATTAGTAGCATTTTTACTGTTGTGCGCCTGGTGATCGCATGGTCCTCGCACGCATTCTGCTGAAATGGCTCCCACATGCTTTCCTAACCAAGTGCCTGTAAGAAGTGCTGCTGTGTAAACCCTGTTATAATATGTGCCTTCCAGGCCGCTGTGGTCTTAACGTGCACTGTTGTGCTACTTGCCTTAATTCTCTTCTTCCATGAAACTCTGTTTGGCCTGTGGCAAGCAAGGTGCCTCATCTCCGGCTTCTGAACTCTGCTCTTCTTGCATGGTAGCTCCTGAGTTGTCCCTGGAGGGATTGTTCCCCTTCTCTACACCGGGAAATGCTGTTAGTCCAGACTTGCTTGCCTCAAGACAGGAGGTGGCGGATGGCACTGTGGGTAAGAATAACCACCGACTGGAGGTTCCAGCACTGTGCTGTGCGCTGCTCCCCAGCCTCTAGGGGATTATGTTCCATTGTGTGGGGGGGTCAGTTCCATGAGGAGAGCTTCCATAATCCAGATTGTCCTCCCTGGAATTCTTTTCCTTTTTACAATAGGCCTGGCCATTCTGGCATGGAAATTTGGACTCTGCAGCCTCTGGGTTTCCTCGAGCACAGTCTCATGAGGAGCAGGCTGAGAGTCTGAAGCCCTGTTTGATTGCCTATGGCTAAGCATCCCCAGCAAAGGGTGCCCTCCTGGAGATGGGGATCAGCTGGGGTCTGTACATTCACTCTTCTGCTCCTCGCTACCTTTCCTCTCTCCTCTGTTCCTACACCCCTCCTCGTGAACTCCACTCTTCTACTGGCTTACTTCTCACTTTACCCTTTTCTTCCACTGCCAACTCCAGGCTTCAGTCCTTTCATCTTGCTGCTGCTTATGTCTGGAACAGACTCCCTGAGTCTGTGTGTCAGGCTTCATCTCTGCCCTTTTCAAGTCCATGCTGAAGGTTCACCTCTTTGAAGCTGCTTTTGGATCCCGACCCTGATTCCTTGTGACTCCTCACCCTTCACTTCCCCTTTATTCTTCTCTTTTTTCTTGTCTGTCTTAATTAGATTGTAAGCTCTAACAAGCAGGACAGTCTTTATATATGTCTGTACAGTACTGTGTATGCCTTGAATCGCTTTATTTTATTTATTTAAGGGTCTTTTATACTGCCTTATTGTGTATTCAAGGTGGTTTACAGTATTAACAACAATACAATGTAACATAAGAACCAAATAAAAGTAATACATAATCTAGAACTAATTAACTAATATAGTGAGGGGTGTTTGGTTTATTTCTGCTATAATTTATATTTATTTATTTATTTATTATAAATTTGTATACCGCTACTTCCAGCGATCAGCAGCGGTCTACTTGAGAGGGAGGATGTACAGTGCAATTTAAGCATACAGACTGATTACAGAGAGGAGAACAGCACAATTTAAGCATACAATCTGATTACATGGGGAGGACACATAATGTACAGTTACAATTTGATCAGAGGGGGAGAATTTAATCTAAGAGGAGTTGGGGGGTTAGAATATCTACATATATACATTAACTTAGGGGTATATGCGGTTCAACATATAATAGACTCACATTATGTACATTCTTAGAAATGTCCATGTGTGAACATTTATTTATTTTATTTATTTAAAAGGATTTATATACCGCTTTATCCTGAAATCAAAGCGGTTTACACATCAGACAAATCAAAGTGCGGGCATGCAGTTAGAATTGGCAGTGTACAATATGATTGCGGGGTGATCTATATACAATGAGATCTATGTACAGGTACTATATACATATTGCAGGGAGGGGGAGGTGGGAGGCAGCTTGGATAGGAGGTGAGGTAGGGTGAAGAGAGGGCTGTCGGTCAGGTCAGGTGATGTCCTTATAATGTTCTGTGAAGAGGAGTTTTGAGCATCTTCCTGAAATACTTGAGGTCTGTAGTTGATCTCAGGTTGTTGGGGAGTGAGTTCCAGAGTGCCGGCGCTGCCAGGGATGATAATGCTCTTGAGGTATCCTGTCTTGTTTTAGTAAATGCTTTGGGTGTGTTGATGTTGTCTGAGGTGTCTCTCCTCCTGGGTCTGGTGCATGTGAGTTTGAGTGCCGGTGTGGCCAGGGATAATGCTCTTCTTGAGGTTTCCTGTCTCGTTTTAGTAAATGCTTTGGGTGTGTTGATGATGTCTGAGGTGTCTCTCCTCCTGGGTCTGGTGCACATGTCAGGTTTTGAGCATCTTCCTGAAGTCCTTGAGGTCTGTAGTTGATCTCAGGTTGTTGGGGAGTGAGTTCCAGAGTGCCGGCGTGGCCAGAGATAATGCTGCTCTTGAGGTATCCTGTCTTGTTTTAGTAAATGCTTTGGGTGTGTTGATGTTGTCTGAGGTGTCTCTCCTCCTGGGTCTGGTGCATGTGTCGGGTTTGATGAGGGGTTTCAGACTGTCTGCTGAGAGGTTCTGTTTGATTTTGAAAATGTTTAGTAGCACCTTATAATGGATGCGGGAGGTGATTGGGAGCCAGTGGAGGTGGTTGAGGAGGGGGTGATGTGATTGTGCTTTGAAGCACCAGTTATTATTCGGGTGGCAGTGTTCTGCACCATCTGTAGTGGCCGGGTTGCTTGTTTTGAGAGTCCGAGGTATATGGGGTTGCAGTAGTCTTAGATGGGAGTGACGAGAGCTTGACAGACGGTGTGAAAGTGATCCTGTGAGAGGATTGGCTTGAGGCGTCTTATGGTTCTCATTTTGAGGTATGCGTTCCTGGTAGTTTTGGCGATGTGAGATTGAAGGTTCAATTCTTTGTCGAGAGTCACATCGAAATATGTAATTTCTGGTTTTATTGGTATTGTGATGTTTAGCTTGATAGGAGGAGGGGTGAAGGCAGAGTTCCTGGTGATTAGCGCTTCTGTCTTGGTGTAATTTAAGGTTAAATTGTTATCCAGAAGCCAGTTTGTCATCTGTTGCAGACAATTGTCTATGCTGGAGTAGTCTAGGCTGTCAAGGCTGATGGGGGTGTATATCATAATGTCGTCTGCATAGATGGTGTATTGGATTCCATTGTTTTTGATGATGGAGCAGATCGGTTGTATGTAGAGGTTGAATAACAAGGCTGAGAGGGCGGAGCCTTGTGGAACTCCCTGGGTGACTCTGAGGTCGGGAGGTGGTTGGGCCGCATATGACCTGGAGGTGTCTGTGAGGTAAGATGTGAACCAATTCAAAGTGGTGCCGTATAGACCAATTTCCTGAAGTCTTGACTGCAGAGTACTGTGGTTGACTGTGTCGAACGCTGAGGAGATGTCTATAAAGATCATGATGACGCCCCCCTTGATATTGTCGATAACCTGGATCAGGTTGTTGAAGAGGTAAATCAGTAGGGTTTCAATGCCATGGTTTGGGCGGAAGCCATGTTGATTGGGGTCCAGAGGGGCATGGCTGTCTGTGGTCTTGGAGTTGTTGTTGAACCACCTTTTCGATGATTTTTGACAGGAGGGGAAGGCTTGAGATGGATCTGTAGGCGGCTGGATTGGTTTTACTTAGTGTGGATTTTTTAGGGATTGGGCGTATTGTTGCTAGCTTTAGAGTGCTTGGCATGATACCTTGGGTTTGGGTTAGGGAGTTGTGTACCATGTTGCGGATGAATTGCATGAACTTCTTTCTTTCTCTGCTTTTATCCAGATCACGGGGCATGGGTCTGTGGGGGCAGTGCTGGTGTTGAGCAATGCAATGATGTGTGATATCTGGTCGAGGGGATGCTTAACTTTTCCCAGATATGGTTGGTTTCTCTGTTTTGTTTGACATTTTGCAGAATGGTTGAGTGTTGCATTATTATTGTGTAGGGGATAATTCCTGGGGGGGAGGTGGGGGGCTTTTGGATTTTATGTTTGGTATAGGTTTGTTCTCTTCTGTATTGCCATAATGCAAAGGTGGACAAATCAGTGATAGCTCTTAGTCTATCTGGCAGCATGTTGATAAATGTTTAATAATAAAGTAGTAGTAGTAGTCTGTCCAAGATTTGGATTGTGACTTGGATTCAGATTTATTTATTTTATTTAAAAACTTATATACCGCCCCTTCCCAAGATCAGGGGTGCTTTACTTGGAACAAAGGAAACGTACATAGAACATTATGCAAAATTGCAGCTATTTACAAAAAACAGTATAAGCATAGAAACTATTTACAACTTACAACATAACTTGCACCATTTATAACTTGCAACATAACTTTGCACTATTTACAACTTGCATCATAACTTTAGGGTTCAGGATTGGACATAGAAAAATATTTTTGTGTAAGGTGAAACAATGTTTGCCAGCAATTCAGTGGGTGAGTTGTACTTGTATGGGATGGGTAATTAGGTAGGCTTGTCAGATCATGCTGGGGGGGGGGAGCTAGATCTGAGCAATGATCTAAATTATAATAATGTTGAGTGAATAAATATGTTTTAAGTTCCTTTTGGAACATTTGGAGGTCTTTTATCTCCCTTAGCTGGGCTGGGAGATTATTCCATTGAATAGGTGCTACATAGGAGAAAGCACTGTTGCTTGTTTTGTTCTTATTGAATCTGGTACTAAAATGGTATTGAGGTTCCTTCTTCTTCTCACTCTGTTTTCAGGGGGGCTATGGATCAATGTAGATAGATATGATGGAGCAATCTTGTTAATTAACTTAAAGGTAGTCCGTATGGTTTCATATTGGATCCTGCTGGCAACGAGAAGCCAATGAAGAGTGTATAGGATGGGAGAAATGTGGTCAGATAGCCTGGCATTGGAAATTATTTGGGCGGTAACATTCTGAGCCATTTGGAGAATGTTTTGGTTCTTCTTTGTTATGCCTTGGAGTATCCCGTTGCAATAATCCAGGTGGGGTGTTATTAGAGCTTGAGTAATGGTTCTGAAATCATCCAACACCCGCCCGCCGGCCACCGAAGCTCCCCCGATCAGGGTAGAGCGCCTGAGCGGGAAATCCTCCCGCTCAGAGGCTCCTGCCCAATCGGGGCAGTGGGAGCAACTTCAAAACTTTAAAAGCAGCGCCCCGGCAGGGCGCACCCACGCCTGAGGGCCTCGCCAGAGGGACTTTTGGCATGGCCCTTTGGCGCGGCCACAGAAGCGGCAACAAAAGCAACCACAGCCAAAGCAACCCACGGATTAAAGCAACAGCAGCCATCCACCAGCTCACACAGCCAGGCTCAGGCAATTATACAAAAGAAACCATCACCAACACAGAAACCTCTGCCCACCCGAGACAGCGTGAAAAAGGAAAAGGAGCACCCAACACCCTAAGGAAACAAACGCAGAAGCCCAACCCAGCCCCAGGACACACAGGTACACCTATAAACCATGCCACCCTTCCTAACCCCAATTTACCTCCTAGCACCATTCCTAACCCTTTATCCCTCCACTACCAACACTCTCCAACCACCCCACACCAAGCATCACAACCATCCAAACCACAAACACCAACAACCCCCCCCCTACATGGGGCAACACCCACACACCACCCACACCAATCCACACCCCCAGTCCCCAAAACAACAACCCTCCATCACACTAATAAATGCTCGTTCAGTCAGAAACAAACACCACATGCTCCAAGACCTGATAACAACCCAAAAGATTGACATCCTATGCATAACCGAAACATGGCTAACAGACACCGACACTGTGCTCATGAACCAACTAACACCAAATGGATACAGTCTTCACCACTGTTCTCGAGCCCACACCAGAGGTGGAGGAGGAGTAGCAATCATTGCGAAAGCCAACCTCCATCTCAGAAACCATGCCTCGGAAACAACCATTAAAGCAGACATTCTCACCTTCACCAACAAGCACCTCTCCATATGCCTAATCTACCGAGCACCCACCCCAAGCACCGACCTATCAGGCATATTACAACACATCTGAGAGCGCCATCTCCACAAAAGAGCAACTCATCCTCGGAGACTTCAACCTCCCATCACTCCAAGACAAGTATGCTGAAGCCTTCATCAATGCCATGGAAGCAATGAACCTGACCAGATCATACACGAACCAACACACGAAAAAGGGAACACACTGGACCTCATATTCCTGAACTCCCAAAACGCCACCTCATACAAAAACCCAGAGATCACATGTGTACCATGGTCAGACCACTATCTCATCAACATCTCCCACATCTACCAGCACAGCAGCGTCAAAGAGAACAAACAACTTACAAGAAGATTTAAACCATTCATCAAAGAGGATTTCCTGACACAAATACTACCTAAACGCCAAACAAGCTCCACCAATATTGATGACCTAATCCACAACTGGAATACTACGATCTCCTCTGCATCCTGTGCAACAGCAAACAGCACCAAAAACAGACATACCTCAACAAACGCCCGATGGTTCACCCCCAACCTATGGAGACTAAAGACCCAACTCATAAGAGCAGAGAGAAAATGGAGAGACCAAAAAAGAGGATGATAAAGCAAAATACATGAGTGAACTAGACGCTTACCACACAGAAACCAATAAAGCAAAAAGGACCTACCACTCGAAGATCATAAACACCTCAATAAACCACGTGAGCTCTTCAAGATTGTCAAGAAGCTAACAAAAACACCCAACCACTCCAACCAGCTACCAAACATCCCGCCAGAACTACTAGCACGCCAATACAAACAGCTTCGACAACCACAAAATCCACAACTGAATGCAGAGACAACTCCTCTCCCTACTACCATAGACACAGACTGGAGCACATTCGAAACAATCACCAAAGAAAAAATAGAATCCACCATCTCCTGCCTAAACACTACCACCTCTCCACTAGATCCCTGCCCTGCAGAATGGATAAAGAAAATCAAAGAGGACATAAGCACATCCCTAACCCACATTGTTAATGAATCCCTCAGGCAAGGACACATGCCAGACATCCTCAAAACCTCCATCATCTGCCCAACCCTAAAAAAACACAACTTGGACCCCCTGGACCCTGCCTCCTTCAGGCCTATAGCAAATCTTCCATTCACCACCAAAATCATTGAGAAGATAGTTCAACAACAACTTCAAGACCACCTAGATACCAACAACATACTGGACCCACAACAACATGGTTTCCGTCCATTCCATGGAATCGAGACCCTCATGACATCACTAATGAACACACTCATCAAGGGCACACAGACCAAGCACTCTGGATATGCTATGATCTTCCTGGACATATCCGCAGCCTTTGACACCATCTCCCACAACATCCTCCTACACAGGCTCCAAGAAATTGGCATAAAAAATGTCGTACTTCAATGGTTCCACTCATACCTGACCAATAGACAACTGATCCGCACAAGCATAGCAACCTTTCCCCCCCCCTTTCAGCAACACCAAGGAGTACCCCAAGGATCCACACTATCTGCCATGCTCTTCAACATCTACCTGCAGCCACTCTGCTCAATCTTACGTGCTCATAACATCAACTACCAAATCTACTTGGATGACATAATGCTCTATGGACCGATCACGACCACCAACCCAACGAACAAGCACCTATCAGACTGTTTCACAGAAGTTTCCAGCTGGCTACAAAGGAACAACCTATCCATCAACATAAAAAAACAGAAGCCCTCATAGTACCGAGGACCCAAACTTCACACCGCCACCACACCTCAACTTAGGAACCACGCAAATACAAATTCAACCACACATAAAATACTTAGGAATCATCATAGACCAAGCACTCGCAGTCAAGCAACAGATCAAAAAGACTACCAAAATAATATTCCACAAGGCAAAAACAGTACAACGCCTCAGGCCTCTCATTGATCCACAGGACTTCAGGACAGTCATGCAAGCTGACACTCCCCCACCCGGACTACCCGCCACCCACACCAACCCACTACGAACTGCCTTAAATATCACAGCAAGAATTATCCAGAAAGCAAAAAACCCAAGATCACATCACCCCAATCCTGAGAGAACTACACATACTCCCTCTCGAAGCAAGAATCAAATACAAATCTGCCCTAATTATCCACAAAGCCCTCCATCAAACACAGACTTCTCAGCTCCGCACTCTACTGCCCCAACCCACCCACAACAGAACAAGAAGACAAACCACCAGCAAACCCTCACCATCCCCCACGAATGAACAAAATACAGTCAACGGACCTGCAACAGAGCCTTCAAACTATACGCACCATCCCTCTGGAACTCCCTACCAAGTCAAATCAAACAACGGAGATCCTTCAACATTCAGGAAACAACTAAAAACCATCCTGTTCCAGGAATACCTCGGACCAGAAACAAACATCCATCATTGACTACCCCTCCAGACCTTCTAAACATACCCACAGATCTACCTACTAAGGGACTGATGTCCACTGTTTAAGTCCTTAATGTCTGTCCAGATCATTAATGTTGGCCTCCCCGACGACAGCCCCCCCCCTTGATGATAACCGCTTTGACCCGGTGAAAAGCGGGATATAAATACAGTTAAATAGTTCAGTGGTCCTAAGCTTGAAGAAAATTGTTCTGGCTATTTGCTTAATGTGGGAAGTGAAGCTAAGAGCCCTGTCAAGGGTGACTCCTAAATATTTTATCTCATGCTTCACTGGGAGGGTGAAATTCTGGAGCTTGATGTCTGATGGAGGGGTGAAGTTGGGGTTTCTTGAAGTAAATAGTACTTCAGTCTTTTTGAAATTGATGTACATATTCTTTGAGCGGAGCCATAGTTCCGCTTCAGAGAGGCAGGCTGCTGGGTTGTCATAATTGGGGTCAGATATGTTAATTTGGGGAGAACAACATGTCGTCCGCATAAATGTGATAGTTTATATTATGCCTTTAATATGGTGCATATCGGTTGAAGGTATAGGTTAAAAAGGAGGGCCGAAAGTGCAGAGCCTTGTGGAATTCCCTGTTCTTGTGGAAAAGGTGGCGATGCAACTTGATCGATTTGCACATATTGTGCACGGTCAGATATATATATGATTTAAACCAATCAAGGGCTGCTTCCTTTATACCTAATTGACTAAGTCTAGAAATGAGGATGTTATGATTTACACTGTCAAAGCAGCAGATATGTCAAGGAATACCAATATGAAGGCTTGTTTGATGTTATCCATGCCCCTGATGAGGAAGTCAAAAAGGGCAAGGAGGAGAGTTTCCACACCATGGAAAGGGCGAAACCCATATTGATGTTCGTCAAGGGGAGCAGAGGTATCTATAAAGTCCTGGAGCTGGACAACCTTTTCAATGATTTCAGTCAGGAAGGGAATACTGGCAATAGGCCGATATGAGGATGGGTCATTGTTTAGAGATTTGTTTTTCAGCAATGGACGAATTGCAAATATCTTTGGATGGCGAAGTACTCATCTCCAGGAACAAGCAGGAATATAGTCGTCACAAATGGTTAACGTCTGTACCAATGCGTCTGCACGGGAATGCTCCCCAGCGTCCAGTATGAAAGCCTTTGGGCACATCCCAGTACACCTGCATAGCTGCCTTTCCACCTTCCCAACTCTTCCTCCTCAGTTCTTCGTTTTCTGCGGAGGCAGCAGGAAACAAATCCTGTCAGTGCAGAAAATTCTCCAGGACCAAGCAGGAAGTCAGTCCTCACATATGGGTGACGGCGCCGACGGAGCCCTCGTGCAGAGCATTTTCCCAGCTTTCAAAGAAAGCCTTTGGGAATTGCAGCGCGCATGCGCGGTCCTCTTCCCGCCCAAGGGTGCCATCTTGCTCAGTCTTCTTTTTTCCGTGGAGCCCGACGGACGTAGTTCGTTTTTCCCCGAGGAAAAAGTTGATTTTCCCTGTTTTTCTCGTTTTTCTCCGGTTCGACGCCGGATCCTTTTCCCGCTCGGACCGATACGCCGGTATCTGGTCCTTTTCTCTCTTTTTCGGTTTTTGTCCTTTGTGACTGGCGTTCGCCCCTTTTTTCTTTTTCCCTGGCAGACCGGTCTTTTGACCTAGCAGGGGCCCTTTTTCCCCCGATGGCTGCCAGCGGGTTTAAGAAATGTGATCGGTGTAAGAAACTTATGTCTCTTATTGACACACATGACTGCTGCCTCCGTTGCCTCGGACCCGATCATGACCCGATGATCTGTGGTCCGTGTGGCAAAATGTCCTCAAAGGCGTTGAGGAGTCGACAGCACCAGAGGGATAGAATTTTTTCTGACTCCGTGTCCGGCTGGGCCCGGACCTCATCAGAGGCCTCGACGTCTCGGGACTCCGGCCCCGAGTAGCGTCGGGGTTCCTCTGAGCGGGGGTCTCCTTCACGGGAGCATCGCAGGAAGAAGAAACCCGCGAGGGTGGCGTCGGTAGACGCTCCTGGTTCCTCGAGGGTGAGGTCACATAGCCCCGATAGCTGCCCCGGGTCTTTGGAGTCGGAGAGGTCTGCCAAGCATCCTTGTGTCGAGATGGAGTCTCCTGGACACGTAAGTGCTGTTGTCCTCGTTGACTCTCCACCGAGGGAGCCGACGTCCCGACACCGTCGGGGCCCGAGTCGGCGGCTGCTGGGTCTCTTGAGCTCGGACTCAGGTTGACGGCCTTAGAGAGCAGCTTCGCTGCCTTCATGGAACAGCAGCGGGCATTGATCGCCGGTCTCACTGGTGCATCTGCCCCGACCACCGGGACCTCGACGTCCAAGTCGACCCCGGAGGCCGAGCCGATCCTCGAGTCCATGCGGGCTCGAGTTGATCCTCGGCCACGGTCTCCCTTGACCTCCCGTTTGGGGCCGAGGTCGTCGACGCCGATACCCTCGGCGTCGGGGCGGAGGGCATCGGTGCCCGCCCGACCGGAGCCGCTCGATTCCTCCGAGGAATCGGGCTGGGAGACGGAGGACGAAGAGTCACCCGACACTCTTCGGACTCGGTGTGTCCCATCGGACTCGCCCGAGTCCGAACCTTGGAGATGGTCCCCACCGGAGGATACCCGGTTCTCGGACTTCATGCGGGATATGGCCAAGGCCTTGGCCTTCCCCGCGGATCCCGAGGAGGAGCCTCGAGCCGAGGAGCTCGAGGCCTTCCAGTATGACTCTCCTCCGAAGGAGGCCTTTACTTTTCCGGTTCCTCCGATGCTGGAGCGGCTGCTCTTCCGCATGTGGGAGACCCCGGCCTCGACACCGGTGTTAAGCAAGCGGGTCGATTCCATTTATCGAGTCCGCAAGAGCCCCGGGTTCCAAAAGGCACAATTACCGCACCACTCCATGGTTGTGGAATCGGCCATGCATCGACTGAAAAGTCAGAAGATGCACTCCTTGGTGCCTCCCGGCCGGGAGGCCCGGAACCTGGATGCCCTCGGTAAGAAGTGCTTCCAGGGCTCTATGCTTGCTTGCCGTGTCCAGACATACCAGCTCTACATGGGCATGTACCTCCGAGACCTGGCAAAGGAGATTGCCGGGTTCTCTGCTGGTCTCTTCGAGGAACCTTTGCAGAGGTTCCAGGCCTTGTCCACTGGTATTCGAGAGTGCTCAAAGTTTATCTCTCGAGCAGCCTACGATGGTTTCGAGGCTTCGGCCCGAGTAGCCGGGGCCGGCATCGGTGCCCGCCGACAGGCTTGGCTACAGTCATCCGACCTCAAGCCATGGGTCCATGACAAGTTGGTCGATGTCCCCTGCCGAGGTGAAAACCTCTTTGGCAAGCCCGTGGCTGAAAAGGCTTTAGAACTCGAGACCGAGACTCTGACCAGGACTAGGCTTTCCAGGAAAACCTCTGCCCCTTCTCAGAAAAAGAAGGGCTCGGGAAAAAAGACCTTTTTACCCGAGGAAGTCATCTGCCTACAAACAATACCCTCATTATCAGGCCTCTGCAGCTCCCAAACAGGGTCAGCAGGCCATGGGGCAGGGTCAAGGGCCCCGTAGGCAGAAGGCCCCCAAGCCACCAACACCGGCCCCTGCTCAGCAGGGTGGGGTTTTTTGACTCAAACAGCATAGCCTCTTCTCCTCAGCTGGCTTCTCTCAGCACAGAAGGCCAGCTGGTCCACTTTGCCCACAGGTGGTCAGCCGTCACATTTGATACCTGGGTTCTTCATATAGTCCAAAAGGGCTATCTTCTCCATTCTCACCAGGTACCTCCCTCCTACTTTCCAGGAGAGCCTCCAAGACCTCCTCTGCACAGGGACCTACTCCTTCAGGAGTTGACAGGTCTGCTAAAGGATCAGGTTGTGGAACCGGTGCCCCACCACCTGAGAGGTCAAGGCTTTTATTCCAGGTACTTTCTGGTACCAAAAAGAACAGGAGGCCTCAGACCCATCCTAGACTTACAAAACCTCAACAAGTTTCTGGAGAGGGAAAAGTTCAAGATGCTTACCCTTGGAATCCTGCTGCCCTACCTCCAGCAGGGAGACTGGCTATGCTCCTTAGATCTAAAGGATGCGTATACTCACATCCTTATTCATCCAGACCACAGACAATATCTCAGGTTTGTTGTGGGAGGAAACCACTATCAGTACAGAGTACTACCCTTTGGCCTGTCATCCGCTCCCAGGGTGTTCACCAAGTGCCTGGCAGTGGTGGCAGCCTACCTGAGGCTTCAGGGTCTTTTTGTGTTTCCGTACCTGGACGACTGGCTCATAAGGGGCCAATCTTCCGAGGAGGCCAACCAGGCCACCCTTCGCACTGTGGCTCTGCTTCAGCACTTGGGGTTTGTCATAAACTTCGCAAAGTCCACTTTGCTCCCGTCCCAGAACCTGGAGTTCATAGGGGCCGGGCTCGACACTCTTCCAGCGAAGGCTTTTCTGCCTCTGGACAGGGCCCACAGGCTAATGGATCTGGCCAGCCAGTTTCGCAGCAATTCCCTGGTCTCTGCCAGGCAATTCCTGAGGCTACTCGGCCATTTGGCTTCCACGGTTCATGTCACCCCCAATGCCCGCTTGCACATGCGGCCTGCTCAGTGGTGCCTTCGCACTCAATGGCTTCAGGCCACAGGGAGCCTGGCGGACTCAATGACGATATCCGACCTACTGGTCTCCTCTCTGCATTGGTGGCTTCATCTTCCGAATCTGGTGCTCGGAGTGGATTTTCAATCCCCTCCACCTTCTCAAGTGCTCACAACAGATGCTTCTCTTCTCGGTTGGGGAGCACATTGCCAAGGGACATGTACTCGGGGTCTCTGGACCCCTTGGGAGGCTTCTCAACAGATAAACTTCCTGGAGCTACGGGCGATACGCCTAGCTCTCAGAGCCTTCTCCCACCTCGCCTCTCACCAGTCTATACTGGTTCAGACGGACAATCAAGTTGCCATGTTCTGTGTGAACAAACAAGGAGGCACAGGCTCCTTCCTTCTTTGTCAGGAAGCTCAACGGCTGTGCTCTTGGGCTGTCAATCACGGGATCCTTCTCAAGGCTGTCTACCTCCCAGGTCAGGAAAATTACCTGGCAGACAAACTGAGCAGGATCCTGCAACCACACGAATGGAGATTGAACCCATTGGTGGTTCAGCAGATCTTTCTCAGGTGGGGACTCCCCACCATGGATCTTTTCGCCAGTCCTCTGAACCGGCAACTCCCGAGATTTTGCTCCAGACAACCGCATCCCCTCAGAGTAGTAGCGGATGCTTTTCTAATCTCATGGTCCACAGGCCTACTGTATGCGTTTCCTCCCACACCACTAGTGTCCAGAACGCTGTTCAAAGTCCTCAAGGACGGGGCTTCATTGATTCTCATTGCCCCCAAGTGGCCGAGGCAACCGTGGTTCCTGCTTCTGCTACAGCTAGCGGTGGACACCCCTCTGCCTCTGGGGTTTCAACACGATCTCCTGTCTCAAGATCAGGGGACTCTTGCACCCCAACCTCCAGTCCCTACATCTGATGGCCTGGCTGCTGAAAGGGTAGTCCTGGCTCCCCTACTGCTGCCTCGAGAGGTGGAAGATGTCGTCTTAGCTTCTAGACGGCAATCCACCAGGAAATCCTATGCTCTTAAGTGGCGTAGATTCTCCACATGGTGTGCTCAGCACAACGAGAATCCTTTCTTGTGCTTGGTAGCGGTGGTGTTGCAATATTTGCTTTACCTCTCCAATCTGGGCCTTAAGTCTAACTCTGTCAGAGTTCACCTGAGTGCTCTCTCAGCTCACCACTCGCCGGTGGACGGCAGGCCTCTTTCCAACCACCCTTTGGTGGCTCGTTTCCTCAGAGGCCTTCTTCTGCTTAAGCCTCCTTTGCGTCCACCGGCCCCTGAGTGGGATCTGAATGTGGTATTGCAGCGGCTTACTTGTCCGCCTTTTGAACCTATGGCTACCTGCTCTCTCCGTTTTCTCTCCTGGAAAACTTTATTTCTGGTAGCTCTCACCTCTGCTAGGCGAGTGAGTGAACTGCAGGCTCTAGTGTCTGATCCTCCTTTGTCGCCCACTCACCCCCCAGAGGCCATAGGCATGGGTGGATTAGCAGGGTAAGTTCTTTAATAGCTGTGGAGTATAGTAGAGAGGCTTGGCAATGCCCTCTGGGATTTGTAGTTCCACAACTTTAGCAAAAAGAAAGTAGTTGTAGTCGGAGTGATAAGGATTTAAACAGGATTTATTCCCTTCCCAGGGTTGGATTTTCACACAATGAAAAATAAGGCAACACAAAAACCATACGTCTGGTATCAAAGTTAACGAAACATTTGAACAAAGGATATGCTTATCTTCAGCTTCCACAATGGAGGCAAAAATGGTAAAAGAAAACAGTTTCCTTCACAAAACTCTTCCTGTCTGTTTTCTTTATGAATCAGCTCCTACAGCTCTTCAGCATAGAGAAGATATGCTATCAGATAATGCATATGTACAGTCCATCTAAATATCACCGTTAGACTCCTCACACGGATCACATTGCATCTCTTCTATATCTGGGTAAGTTTCCCGGTGAGTGAAACTTCTGTTCTGACTGCTGAGTTCCTCTCTATAGCTTTGGAAGTTCCCTTCCCCCAGCAGCCTAGAGGTGGATGGGTAAATACCATAATCACTATAGTCTCTCTCAGAGGCGGCACATAATTCTGGGTAAGTACAGGGCTGACTGCTATAGTCTAAGCTTCTCCTATTAGGAAGAATAAGGTTACCTTTCAGCAGTCTCCCTTCAACGTTCCTCCCTCGAGCACAGCTCTGCTCGTGGGAAGGCTTTTCACTCCGTGTCTGTTTGAGCTTTCTCCTTGGCACCAAATTATCTTCAGGATAATGGTTTTCTCCTGCTTGGTACCTTGTGCTAGGTGACTGGTCTTGCCTTAGCCTGGCCTCAGAGCTACTACCTCTGCTTCCTCTGTAGCAAGGTTCTCGGAAGCACTGGTCAGCTGTGCACTGCTCTTCCAAACAGCCCTTCCTGGGTTTCTCAGCACTGCACCTCCCTGGTAGTCTCCTTTGGTCAGCAATTGGTTTTAACCAGCATGGAGATCCTTCTCTCCTGCCTCTCAAGCTTCTCTCCCTGCTTGGAGTTCTCCTGCTATCGGGACTTCTCTCCCTGCCAGCACGTCTCTCCTCAGCCGTTCTCTCTTTTGCAGTTCTCCCTCTAGCCGCTTCTGCACTACTCTCAGGTGAGTGATTTTTAACTGCGTAACTTGTGATGTTGGCTCCGCCCCTTGTCAGCTGCCCCTCATCCCCTGATGAGCCACGAGCTAGCTTTGAGTCTGGGCGTTCCCCTACATCACGTGAAATAGCTTGTGTATAGTTCCTATGGCAACCTTTGGCCATGTGTATCTCCGAGCTGTCAAAGTTAGCTCCGTTTTGTTCAGAATCCCCTATCTCCATGGGCTCTGACCGCTGCACCTCATGACACCTTACACTAGGTTCTACAGGAATAGGGTAGTCTTACGGACTCACCCTAAGTTTCTTCCTAAGGTTGTCTCACCCTTTCACCTTAATCAGGAGGTGGTTCTTCCGACCTTCTTTCCCAGGCCACATGCCAACCGGGCTGAGATGGTCTTGCATACCCTGGACTGTAGGAGGGCATTATCCTTCTACCTTGACCGTACGCGGGAGCATCGGAAGGCTGTTCAGCTTTTCGTTTCTTTTGACCCCAATAAGTTGGGGCTCCCTGTCTCCAAGCGTACGCTGTCCATATGGGTCGCTGACTGTATCGCCTGGGCTTATGGGGCAGCCGGCCTCTCGTTAGAGGGTCGAGTCACGGCTCATCATGTCAGGGCAAAGGCTGCGTCATTGGCTCATCTCCGCTCTGTTCCGTTGGCAGACATCTGCCGGGCCGCTACTTGGTCTTCAAGCCAGACTTTTGCAGCCCATTACTGCCTTGAGAGGGAGTCCCGCAGGGACAGTGCTTTCGGACAGGCAGTACTCCATAATCTCTTTAGGGTTTAGGCAACTCCTACCCTCCGGCCCTGGTGTTGGGCTACCGGTTGGAGGCGTTCTCAGAGAAGATTCCTTCCTTCTGTGCTGACGAGCTAGAGGGAGCTAATTTTTCCGCTTGAGCCTTAAGCTAGGGAGTCCCATATGTGAGGACTGACTTCCTGCTTGGTCCTGGAGAAAGAGTAGTTACTCACCTGTAACAGGTGTTCTCCAGGAGCAGCAGGAATCAGTCCTCACAACCCTCCCTCCTCCCCTTGGAGTTGCAGTCATATGATTTATTTTTGCTAATCTTTTAGCTGTGTCATCAGACTGTGAGCAAGATGGCACCCTTGGGCGGAAAGAGGACCGTGCATGCGCGCTGCAATTCCCAAAGGCTTTCTTTGAAAGCTGGGGAAATGTTCCGCACGAGGGCTCCGTCGGCGCCGACGTCACCCATATGTGAGGACTGATTCCTGCTGCTCCTGGAGAACACCTGTTACAGGTGAGTAACTACTCTTTCTTTAATTCCTTTTTTGTGGTCGTCTGCCTTCCCGTCAATGCTGGAACCGTCCCTCATTAGTTCCCTGGTTCTTCTTTCTTTTCCTTTTCTAAAAACAAAAAAAAAAAGAAAATTCTCATGCGCATTGATGCCATTTTAGGCCTTAAGCCTACCATACTGTCTGCCGACACTATGGAGAAACCAACTATTGTTTTTAAGAAATGTTCTAAATGTGGCAGTGCCATTTCAGCTACAGACACTCATGACTGGTGTCTAAAATGCCTCAGACCCGATCACCAGCCATTAGAATGTCCCCTTTGTAAAAAGATGACAGAGAGGCCTGCAGAACCAGGCCTCAAAGTTTGGGACTCTCTGCCTCGGATGCGGCATCAACATCATTGAGAGCATCTTCCTCTCATGGATCTCGAGTATCTAAGCACAAGTCTTCATCGAAAACTGATCACTCCTCCAGAGTTGGATCTCGTTCCAAGCATAGATGCCTCGGGCATTGCCCTGGAGGTAGATTGGCCAGCCAAACAGCCCTGGAGGGGAGAACCTGTCCCCCAAAGCCATCGAGGGACTCCAGGATGCCCCTGAGGCCTCAAACTCAGGAGAACTGCTGGTTCCATGATCTGGGATGGTTGCACAAGCTCCCGTTACTGATAATCAGGCATTGACAATCTCCATAGACCAGCGTATCCTGGCCATTGAGCGGAGCTTGGCAGCTCTATTGGAAGCTTCGGTTCCAATCAAGCCAGTACAGTCAACGGCACCAATACACACTGTTACAGGATACATGCTGCTGGCTTCACTGCTGCCCTTGCCTACCCTCTAGTCCATTCTGGATACAGAGTTCCTACCCAAGCAGATTCCCCAGTTGGATACAGACACAGACATGAACCAGTATTGGCACCTGGCAGAGCAGGAACAGCGTTCCCGCTGATATTTCAACTCCTCTGAGCCTGAGGCTTCCAATGAGGAATCATTAGATTCCCAAGGGCTGCACGGCCTGCCTTCGGAGCCCTCTTCCGCACCAGAACGGCACATGTCCCCTCCTGAGGACATGTCTTTCCAGGAGTTTATTACATACCTGGCTAAGGGTCTCTCCATAATGGTAATATCCAAAAAAGAGCTCAGAGCAGAGGAATTGGAGATCCTCCAATACCCGACAGCTCCTAAGGAGGTGGCCACACTTCTGGTGCACCACATTCTCCATGATCTCATGCTCTGGAAAAGCAGAAATCTCAGTATAGTATGGATTGATTATAAAAAAAAGCTTTTGACAGCGTCCCACACTCTTGGATAATAAATTGCCATGAGATGTATAAAATACATCTGGTTTTATAGAGTTCATTAAGTTCACCATGACAGTGTGGCAAAACACACTGGTTTTGAAGTATGAAGATGGTCAATACATCATTCCTAAGATCAAGATCCAGCGAGGAATATTTCAGGGAGATTACATGTTGTCACTTCTGTTTTGTATGGTGCTTAATCCAAAGAATACTCTTATCAGCTCTTTGGGATATGGATTTAGCCTGAATCCTAAAAGTAACAACCCAGAGATAACATCCCATATACTATTTGTAGATGACCTGAAGCTCTACAGTTCCAGTGACTAACAATTAACAGAGAAAATCTGTGTAGTGAAAAACTTTCCTGATGACATCAAGCTGACTTTTGACCTAGACAAATGTGCTAAGACAACTTTTTTTTTAGAGGGAAACAGAGCAAAATAGAAAACATCTCTTGGGTGAGGGCTGTGACATTAAAGAACTTGAACAGGAAGGCATATATAAATATCTTAGAATGGAGGAAGGAACGATGTTGTTGTCAGGTGCCATCAAGTCGGTGATTTCAATTACCCCTGTATTGACTGGGTCAGTGTCACAGAAGGACTTGCTAGGGAGATAAAGTTTCTAGATGAAATAAATGACTGCTTCTTGGAATGAACAGAGGGGAAGCCATTTTGGACATAGTCCTTAATGGAACACCAGATCTGGTGCAAGAGATGAGTACTGGGGCCACTTGGTAATAGTGATCATAACATGAATGCGTTTGATTTAATTAATGGAGGAGGGATGGTAAGGAAATCCACAATACTACCTTTTAACTTTCGAAAGGCAGACTATGATAAAACGAGGAAAATAGTTAAGAAAAAACTAAAAGGAGTAGTTGCAAAGGTTAAAGACGTACATTGAGCTTGGGTGTTTAAAAATACTATCTTGGAAGCCCAGACCGGCTGTATTCCACACTTTAAGAAAAGTGGAAGGAAGTCCAAAAAACTGTCAGCTTGATTTAAAGGTGAGGTCAGAAAGCCTTTTGCCAAAAAAGTATCTGTCAGGAAATGGAAAAAAGAGCCAAATGACTAAAACTGGAAACAGCAAAAGCACTGGCAAGTTAAACGCAAGGCATTGATAAGGCAGGCAAAGAGAATTTGAGAAGAAGCTTGCTGTGGAAGCAAAAATGTGTAATAAAGACTTTTTCAAATACATTCATAGCAAAAAAAAACCTGAGTCAGTTGAACCATTAGATGATAGAGGGATAAAAGGGGCACTAAGAGGGGATAAGGCCATAGCAGTGAGACTGAATGAATTCTTTGCTTCGGTCTTTACTGAGGAAGATGTAGAGATGTTACCCATGACTGAAGAGGTATTTAAAGGTGATACTTCGGAAGAATTGAAAGAAATATTGATACACAGGGAAGATGTATTACAACTATTTGATAAACTGAAGAGCAGCAAATCACCTGGACTGGATGGTATACATCCAAGGGTGTTGAAAGAACTGAAGTATGAGCTTGCAGACCTGCTTTATCTTTATCTTTATTTACATTTAATATACTGCCCTTGTCGAAACATGAGAGCGGTTTACAATAAAATAATATAAATAAAAGCATTGAAAAGAAGATATCCATTAAAATAAAGAAAAGATGGACCAAAGGGGTCACAGGACAAACAGTAGACAAACCAAACAAACCATAAGTACGCAAAGACAAACAAAACAATTAGACAGGACTGCTGGGAGGGAGATCATATGCCTGTTGGAACAGATGAGTTTTTAATAGGTTTTTGAAGTGTTGGTAGGAGGATTCTAGACGAAGAGAGGAAGGCAGATTAGTAATAGTAATAGTTCACAGATTACTAATAGCATCTATCATTAAAATCATCTGTAATACCTAAAGATTGGAGGATGGCCAATGTAACACCAATTTTTAAAAGGGTTCCAGAGGTGATCTGGGAAACTACAAACCGGTGAGCATGACGTCAGTACTGGGAAAAATGTTAGAAACCATCATAAGGAACAAAATTACTTAACATGTAGATAGTCATGGCTTAATGGGAGACAGCCAACATGGCTTTAGACAAGGAAGATCTTGTCTTACTAATCTGTTATGTTTTTTTGAAGGTGTGAATAAACAGGAAGACAAAGGTGAGTCGGTTGACATAGTGTATTTGGACTTTCAGAAAGCCTTTGACAAGGTCCCTCATCAGAGACTTTCGGCAGAAATAAAAAAGTCATGGATAGGAGGCAGTGTACTATTGTGGATCAGGAACTGATTAAAAGATAGAAAGCAGAGGGTAGGGTTAAATGGCCAATTTTCCCAGTGGAGAAAGGTGAATAGTGGAATACCCCAGGGATCTGTGCTGGGTCCACTGCTTTTTAACATATTCATAAATTACCTGGAATGGGAATAACGAGTGAGGTAATCAAATTTGCACATGATACAAAACTATTTAAAGTTGTTAAAACCCATGAGGATTGTGGAAAATTGCAAGAGGATCTTGATAAATTGGAAGACTGGGCATCCAAATGGCAGATGAAATTTAATGTGTACAAATGCAAAGTTATGCACCTAGGAAAGAACAACCCAAACTATGATTACACGATGCAAGGTTCCACATTAGGAACCACCACCCAGGAAAAAGATTTAGGCATCATAATGGATAACATGCTAAAATCCTCTGTTCACTGTGTAGCAGCGGCCAAGAGAGCAAATAAAAGCTAGGTATCATAAGGAAAGGAATGGAAAATAAAACAAAAGATATTATAATGCTTCTGTATTGTTCCATGGCGCGACTGCATCTTGAATATTGTGTGCAATTCTGGTCACCGTATCTTAAAAAGGATATAGCGTTATTAGAAAAGATACAGAGAAGAGCCACCAAAATAGTAAAAGGGATTGAAGGATACCCCTATGAAGACAGGCTAAAAAGATTAGGGCTCTTCAACCTGGAAAAGAGATGGCTGAGGGGAGAGATGATAGAGGTCTATAAATTAATGAATGGAGTGGAACGGGTAAACGTAGATTGATTGTTTACGTCATCAGAATAGAAAGACTAGTGAACATGCAATGAAGCAACAGGGTAACCTACTTAAGACTAATAAGAGAATATTTTTTTCACTCAACATGTAATCAAATTCTGGAATTTGTTACCAGAGGATGTAGTATAAGCTGTTAGTGTAGTTGGGTTTAAAAAAGGTTTGGCCAAGTTCCTGGAGGAACGGTCCATAAACCATTATTAAAAGGGACCCAGGATATCAATGCTTGACCCAATACAAGCATTGTGAAACCTCTAATCTCCAGGAACAAGCAGGAATGCGTCTTCACATATGGGTATCGTCGGTACCGACGGAGCCTGCGCGGGAATGCTCCCCAGCGTCCAGTAAGAAAGCTTTTGGGAGCATCCCACAGCGCCAGCGCGCTGCCTTCCCGCCTTTCCCAACCGCCTCTCTCCAGTTCTTCTTTTCCGCGGAGCCAGCAGGTCGTGTTCCTGTCACCGCAGAAGAATTCTTTATTTTTTTCTTTATTTTTCTGTGTCGCGTTTGCCTTCTTCGAAATCAGACCGGTACCGCCGGTCTTTTCTTTTCTTTCTTCAAAAAGAAAACAACAAAAAAAACCCTTTTCTTTCTTAACACTGCATTTTCAGTTTGGGCTTTAGGCCTGAACATATTTTCTCCTCATGGAGAAGCCCGCTTCCGGGTTCAAAAAGTGCACGAAGTGTGGCGGTACTATTTCTGTCACAGACACCCATGACTGGTGTCTAAAATGTTTGGGTCCTGACCATTCTATCACGGATTGTGTGTCCTGTACCATGATGTCTAAAAGAGGTCGGCAGAACCGAGCAGCTAAGCTCAGTACCCTGCTTCCCTCTGATGCAGCCTCGGTGGCATCG
This sequence comes from Ichthyophis bannanicus, assembly GCA_033557465.1. NCBI lineage: Eukaryota > Metazoa > Chordata > Amphibia > Gymnophiona > Ichthyophiidae > Ichthyophis > Ichthyophis bannanicus. Next base: position 199,177,295 of record CM066045.1, read on the forward strand.
ACGTCTTCCAGGGATGCTTCTTCCTCCCATGGATCTCAGGTAACCAAACATAAATCTAGTCGGTCCTCGAAGGGCAAATCTCCCTCTAAGCATCGAGATGCCTCCGGGCTTGTCCTCGAGGATTCCGCACTGGCAAAATTACCCCAGCGGGAAGTTCCGGCTTCCAAAGCATTGTCTATGGGGTCACAGGTTGACATCGATGGCTTGGCCTCGACCGATCACCTGTTGCCGTGTTCTGGGGTACCGGTGGCCTCCACTGGTACCGACATCCAGACTCTGGTGGCGTCGATGGATCAGAAGATTCTGTCCATGCAGCGCACCCTAACGGCGTTCATGCAGGCTTCGACACCTCCGGTACCGCAACAATCTCCGTTGCCGGTACCGGCACCGGTTGCATTGACATCGGCCTCGGTGTCGACTGCAACGGTACCCTGTCCTATGATGCCCATCGGTACCGCTTACTCCCGATGTCGATCCCACTCGGTACGCGTATCGGGCTTTACAGGAGCATCCAGACAGGTGATACTTCGATTCCTCCGAAGACTCTGAGTCGGAGGCTTCTGTCGAGACACCGGTACTTCTTCCTCAGGAGTCTGATTCTCCAAAATGAAGAATGTCTCCTCCAGAAGACTTGTCTTTTCAGGACTTCATTAGGGAAGTGGCTAGGGGCCTCTCCATTACGGTGGCCCCTGAGTCAGAGCCTAGAGCCAAGCAACTGGATATTTTGCAATATCCTAAGGCTCCTAAAGAAGCAGCCACTTTACCTATTCATGAGATTCTCTATGATCTCATGTTGAGCATGTGGGAGACTCCTCTTACCACCTCTCCTCATTCTCGTTGATTAGACACCATGTACCGTGTCCCTCCTTGTCCTGGCTTTCATAAGTCTCAGCTTCCTCACCACTCTATTGTGGTAGAGTCTGCCATGAGGAAAATAAAGAGTGCAAAGAGACACTCATCTAATCCTCCAGGACGTTAATGCAGGACCCTTGATGCTTTTGGCCAAAGGGTTTTCCAAGCTAATATGCTTGCTGCCAGAATCAACTCCTATAGTCTCTATATGGGGATGTTTCTAAAAGAAGTCACAGATCATCTGCAGACTTTAGCCCCTTTTATTTCAGAAGATAAAAGGCAGGAATTTCTCACTTGGCTTAAACATGCCCAAGATATTTCCAAATTTTCCAACCGTGCAGCCTTTGACTCTTTTGAGTGTGTAAGCAGAGCCTCGGCTATTGCCATAGGTGCATGCAGAATTGCTTGGTTACAAGCCTCTGATTTGGAACTTTGGGTCCAAGATGAACTGGGAAATCTTCCTTGTACAGGTGAAAACCTTTTTGGCAGGGATTGGAAAGCAAAGGCCACTCAGATGGATGCTGAGAACTCTGCTTTGGATCGACTTTCAAAGTCTACCTCTACTCCTGCTAAGGAAAGATTGTTCAAAAAGACAACTTTTTCTAAAAAGGGAAGATACTATCCTGCTTATGGTCAGCAGGCATCTTTTGCAGGTTGTTTTGCTGCAAAGCATCAGCAACCACCTAAACAGGCCAAGTCAAAGGCTGCCAGGCCTCCCACGGCTCAGCAGCCTCAGCCTCCCCAGGGCCTTTGACTTGCAACTAGAGAACTTAGCCTTTCTGGCTCTGGAAGAACCAGAGCCCCTCACCATTCCAGGAAGGTTGGCTTACTTTGCTCCTAGATGGGAGCAAATCACAGCAGAGCAATGGACCCTCTCCATTATAAGGGAAGGGTACAAGCTACATAGAAACATGATGACAGAAAAAGACCACATGGCCTATCTAGTCTGTCCTTCCATAACAACTACAACAGTCCACTTTTTACCTTTAGAGATCCTCTGTGTTGGTCCCATGCTTTTTTGAATTCAGTTACTATCCTCATCTCTACCACCTCCACTGGGAGACTATTCCATGGATCCACTACTCTTTCTGTAAAGAAATATTTCCGCATATCACTCCTGAATCTATCTCCCTTCACCCTCATCCCATGTCCCTTCGTAGCAGAACTTGCTTTCAATTGAAAGAGGCTCTCTCCCTGAACATTTATGCCACGGAGGTATTTAAACATCTCAATCATATCACCTCTATCCCGCCTTTCCTCTAAGGTGTACATATTAAGATCCTTAAGTCTGTCCTCATATGCTTTATAATGAAGCCCATTAATCATTTTAGTAGCAACCCTCTGCAACGACTCCATCCTGTTCACATCCTTTTGAAGGTGCGGTCTCCAGAATTGCACACCATACTCCAAATGAGGTCGCACCAAATACAGAGGCATTATCACCTCCTTTTTTCTGCTAGCCATTCCTCTCCGTATGCACCCAAGCATCCTTCTAGCTTTTGCCGTCGCCTTTTCTACCTGTTTAGCTACTTTAAGATCATCAGACACAACCACGCCTAGGTACCGCTCTTCTTTAGTGGACAAAAGTACTTCACCTCCTATACTGTACTGCTCCCTTGGATTGCTGCAGCCCAAATGCATGACCTTACATTTTTTAACATTAAATCCCAGCTGCCAAATTCTAGACCATTCTTCAAGCTTAGCGAGATCCCTCCTCATGTTATCTACACCTTCCTGGGTGTCTACTCTATTGCAGATTTTGGTATCATCTGCAAAGAGGCAAACCTTACCCGACAGCCCTTCCGCTATATCACTAACAAAGATGTTAAAAAGAATCGGACCAAGGACAGATCCCTGGGGCACACCACTGGTAACATCCTTCTCCTCAGAGTGAGCTCCATTTACTTGTACTCTTTGTCGCCTCCCACCCAACCAATTTCTAACTCAAGCAGTAACTTTAGGGTCCATCCCTAGGGTGCTCAGTTTGTTTGTTGCCTGTGAGGAACAGTGTCAAAGGCTTTACTGAAATCTAAATACACCACATCTAGAGCTCTCCCTCGGTCCAACTCCCTGGTCACCCAGTCAAAGAAATCAATCAGATTTGTCTGACAAGACCTGCCTCTGGTGAATCCATGCTGCCTCGGATCCTGTAATCCGCTGGACTCCAGAAACCTCACTATTTTCTCTTTCAGCAGCGTTTCCAATATTTACTCACCACCGAAGTTAAACTAACCGGCCTGTAGTTTTCAACCACATCCTTACTTCCGCTTTTGTGTAAAGGCACCACATGAGCCTCTCTCCAGTCCTTTGGCACCACTCCCGACTCCAACGAGGCATTGAAAAGGTCAGTCAGTGGAGTTGCTAGAACGTCCCCAAGTTCCCTCAGTATTCTAGGGTGTATCCCATCCGGTCCCATTGCTTTGTCTACTTTAAGTTGAGCTAGTTTCTCACGAACAGTCTTCTGAAAATTGTTCAAGATGTCCCTCGCTTCTGTTCTTATTTGTGGGTGTTTTCTGAGGTCATGCTCCTGGTTCTTCATCTGTGAACACAGAACAAAAATATTTGTTAAGCAATTCCGCTTTATCCTTATCAGCTTCTACATATTCCCCCCCTGCACCCTTGAGTCTGACAATACCACTTTTGCCCTTCCTCTTCTCACTAATATATCTGAAAAATGTCTTATCCCCCCATTTTATTGCATTGGCTATTTCCTCCTCCTCTTGAATCTTTGCCTTCTTGACTACTTTGCTAGCTTCTCTAAGTTTTTCCAAATACAGATGCCTGTCTTCCTCTCTCTGTGATCTCTTGTATTTCATGAAGGCCTCCCTCTTTTTCTTCACTTTTTCAGCTACTTCCTTTGAAAACCATAGCGGTCTCCTGTTCCTTTTGCCTTTATTTACCATTTTAACAAAAAGGTTGGTTGCCTTTAAAATACCCCCTTTCAGTTTTGCCCACTGTTTTTCTACATCCCCCAGCTGTTCCCATCCCACTAACGACTCCCTGAGGTATTGGCCCATCTTCGCAAAGTTAGTCTTCCTAAAGTCTAAGATCCTCACCTTGGAATGGATTCTAACAGCCCTAGTCCTAATACTGAACCACACCATCTGGTGATCACTGGATGCAAAATGATCTCCCACTACAACATCAGAAACACTTTCACCATTGGTAAGCACCAAGTCCAGTATGGCCCCTTCACGTGTGGGGTCTGTTACCAATTGCCTGAATAGTTCTCCCTGTAGAGAATCCAGGATCTCCTTACTTCTAGATGATACTGCAGCAGGAATGTGCCAATCAACATCTGGCATATTGAAATCTCCTATCAGTAGCACTTGCCCTTTCCTAGCAATGCTGCGTATGTCTTCAATTAACTCTCTGTCCACCTCTTCCTCTTGTGAGGGAGGTCTGTATATCACACCAATGCAAATAGATTTCTCTTTCCCTCTTTCTAGTTTAACCCACAATGCCTCCTCTCTCCCTTTTAAGCTCTGTAATTCCAAAGCTTTAATAGTAGTTTTTGCATATAGTGCCACTCCTCCTCCCCTTCTTCCTACCCTGTCCTTTCTGAATAAAGTATAGCCAGGTATAGTTACATCCCAGTCATGGTTTTCTGTGAACCATGTTTCTGTAACTGCCACTAAATCCAAGTCAGCCACTCCCACCAAAGCTTCAACTTCAGGTATCTTATTTCCCATGCTACGGGCATTAATACACACTGCTTTCCATATGTTACCCCTGTTACCCATTTCCATAAAGGTATTTAATGTATCACCTACCTGGGGGCTTTCACTTACCTGGGGGCTTTCTTCACCCATCCCCAACGAATCTAGTTTAAAGCCCTCTTCAGTAGATTAGCCAGTCTACTACCAAAGATGCGTTGACCTTTCTTGGACAGATGGATGCCATCTCTGCTCTGCAACCCTTGGAGAACAGCATCCCATGGTCTAGGAAACCAAAACGCTCTCGATGACACCATCCATGCAGCCATGCATTCATCTCCAGGATGCGAGCCTCTCTGCCTTGGCTTTTACCCTCAACAGGGAGGATTGAAGAGAACACCACCTGTGCACCTAACTGCTTCACCCTCTGTCCCAGAGCCATGAAGTCACTTTTGATACGTTCCGAGGTATACCTGGCAGTATCATTTGTTCCAACATGGATTAGCAACATTGGGTAATAGTCAGTGGGCGTGATGAGTCTCGGCAAACTCTCCGTAACATCTTGGATTTTGGCACCAGGCAGACAGCATACCTCTCTAGACATCAAGTCTGGTCGGCATATGGACGCCTCAGTACCCCTCAGAAGAGAGTCTCCAACCACCACTACCCTTTGTTTCCTTCTGGTCACTGATTCCGCAACTTTGGGGTACTTGAACTCTGGTTCTTCCCTTTCCAGGGATGCTTTCACCTCCTCCACTTCCAGGGTTGCATAATGGTTCTTCAATTCAAGGGCTGGAGAAGTTGGATTGGTGATTTTGCAGGCCCTGGTGACTTGTGTCCAACCATCGACATTCTGTTGGCACCCATCTTCTCCTGTGCTGGAGAGCCTGGTTGCTGCAAGAAGCATCTCATCAATGTACTTCTCACTGTCTTGAATGCTCCTCAGCCTCGCCACCTCCTCTCTGAGTTCTTCCACTTGTTTCCTCAGAGCTTCAGCATGCAGGCACCCTGCACATGGAACCGGTCCTTCAACTGGCATTAGGACCTCTGTCTGGACCGAGGCAGAAGCTGTAACGGGGGCAACAGCTTTAGCAATATGATTTTTCCCAGCCATTCCCAGCTTCATTTCTTAAACCTTCCTCCCCACACCATGGTGAGACAGTTCAATTCTCCAACATCTCTCCTCAACCTTCTGGGTCAGGAGATTGCTACACCTCTTGCGCAAGGGGCAATAGAAGAAGTACCCCTTCTTCAACAGGGCTCAGGGTTCTACTCCCCTTATTTTCTTATTCCAAAGAAAACAGGGGGCTACAGACCCATATTAGATCTCAGAGAATTGAACAAGTTTCTATTCAAAGAGAAATTCAAGATGATTTCTCTCGGTACTCTGCTGCCATACCTTCAGAGTCAGGACTGGCTTTGTTCTCTAGATCTCAAGGATGCGTACACCCATGTCCTCATCCATCCAACACACAGAAGGTTCCTTCGGTTCCTTTTTCAAGGAAAGCACTACCAATACAGGGTTCTTCCTTTCGGTCTGGCCTCTGCACCAAGGGTGTTCACGAAATGCATGGCAGTAGTAGCTGCATTTCTACGCACTCTAGGAATATTTGTATTCCCATATCTGGACGACTGGCTCATTTGAGCTCCATCCCAGTCAGAGGCCCAGATTTCTCTAACCTGCTCAATGCGTGTCCTTCAGTATTTGGGACTGGTAATAAACATCCCAAAATCCCATCTCACCCCTACTCAGTCTCTGGAGTTTATAGGGGCCTTGCTGGATACCACAACTGCAAGGGCCTATCTTCCTCAGGCCCGTTGCCTACGCTTGGTGCAGTTAGCCTCTCAGATACAGTTAAAGTCCCATTTAACTGCTCGAGAGATGTTACAACTACTAGGCCACATGGCATCCACCGTGCATGTGGTTCCATATGCTCGCCTCCACATGAGGGCAGCTCAATCGACTTTGTCCACCCAGTGGACTCAGGCATCAGGTTGCCTGTCAGACAAAATAGCAAACTCCGGTTGCCTATTTTGGTCTCTCCAGTGGTGGAAGTCCCCTCCAAATCTGTTGCTGGGGTCCCCTTTTCAGCAGTCGCTACCCCAAGCAACTCTGACAACAGATGCTTCTCCAATGGGTTGGGGAGCTCATCTGCAGGATCTCTCCACCCAGGGCATCTGGTCTCCACAGGAGACTTCTCTGCATATCAGTCTCTTGGAACTCAGAGCAATATTCTTAGCTCTCAGAGTGTTCCATTCCCTGCTCAGCTACAGGACAGTCCTCATCCATACGGACAATCAAGTAGCCATGTTCTATGTAAACAAGCAGGGAGGGACTGGCTCTCTGTCGCTTTGCAACGAAGCTTTGCGACTGTGGGCCTTCGCCAGAGAGCATCACATCCATCTTCTGGCAGTATATCTTCCAGGCGTTCAAAACTCTTGGGCGGACAGACTCAGTCGAGTTCTGTTTCCACACGAGTGGTCCCTCCACATGGACCAGGTAGCCAGGATCTTTTGAATTTGGGGAACCCCGGACATAGACCTCTTTGCAAGTCTGTGGAATGCCAAACTTCCCCGGTTCTGTTCCAGAATTCCGTGTCAGGGAGTTCAGGCCAAGGATGCCTTCCTCCTTCACTGGGGTCAAGACTTCCTTTATGCCTTTCCACCAATTCCCCTAATTCCCAAGACACTATTCAAGCTTCAGAGAGATCAAGGGACCATGATCCTCATAGCACCACATTGGCCACGCCAAGTGTGGTACCCTCTACTTCTACATCTCTCTCAAGCTCCTTCCCTGGACTTGGGCTCTGCACCAGACCTTCTGACCCAGGAAGAGGGAACTTTATGGCACCCAAACTCCCAGTCGCTCCATCTCAGGGCTTGGTTGCTGAGGGCCTCGACCTTCAAGATTTTCATCTCTCTCAGCAAGTCAGAAATGTTATTCATGCCTCTAGAAAGCCTTCTACTAGACATTACTATGCTTTCAAATGGAAAAGATTTACCATTTGGTGTTCAGGGAAAGGTCTTTACCCTCTTGCAATACCTCTGAATTCTCTACTAGAATATCTCCTGCATCTATCCCATACAGGTCTGAAAACGAATTCAGTAAGAGTCCATTTGAGTGCTATTGCAACGTCCCTCAAGCCTCTCAATGGACAACCTATTTCCTCTCATCCTCTTATAGCAAGATTCATGAGAGGCCTTCTTTTAACTAAACCTCCCATTAGACCACCTCCAGTGGCATGGGACTTAAACCTGGTTCTTGGCCAGCTTATGAAGCCACCCTTTGAACCTTTAGCCACCACCTCCTTGAAATTCCTTTCTTGGAAAGTTATTTTTCTTATTGCAGTCACCTCAGCACGCCGCATCATTGAGTTGCAAGCTTTGGTGGCTAATCCTCCTCATACAAGGTTCCATCATGATAAGGTAGTCCTCAGGACCAATCCACACTTTATGCCTAAAGTGGTCTCGCCTTTTCATCTGAACCAAGAGGTATATTTACCTGTCTTTTTTCCAGGACCTCATGCATCAAATGCAGAGAGGAATCTTCATACCTTGGATTGTAAGAGAGCTCTCGCTTTTTACTTACAAAGAACACAGCAATATAGAAAGTCTTCTCAACTCTTTGTTGCTTTTGATTTAGGACTTCCAGTCTCTAAGAGAACACTGTCCAACTGGATTGCTCAGTGTATTTCTTTCGCCTACCAGAGTAGAAACCTTTCTCTGGAGGGCCATGTCACAGCTCACAATGTGAGAGCCATGGCAGCCTCAATGGCTCATCTAAACTCTGTGTCCATCTGTGTAATGAAGAATTATTTTTTTTTTGTAAACCGCTCTGCTTACCAATGAAGGGCGGTCAATCAAATTAATAAACATAAACATCGACCAAATCTGTCGAGCGGCCACCTGGGCCTCGGTTCATACCTTCACAGCCCATTACTGCTTGGACAAGGACTCTCGCCGGGATGCCTTGTTTGGTCAGGCTGTTCTCAAACACCTGTTCCATTCCTAATCAACTCCTACCCGCCTACCCTGGTTGGATGCCAGAGATCCATGGGGGGAGGTAGTCCTTTTCAAGGACACACAACCTGAGGTCTTCCCCTGGCATCTGCAGCTAGGGAGTCCCCATATGTGAAGACTCATTCCTGCTTGTTCCTGGAGATAGCACAGTTACTTACCTCTAACAGGTGATCTCTGGGAACAGCAGGAATAAGTCTTCACAACCCACCCACCTCCCCTAGGAGTTGTATCTCTCTATCTATCTTTCCTTTCCTCTCTTTCTCTTTGTCTCAGCTTTAAAACTCGAACTGGAGAGAGGCGATTGGGAAAGGCGGGAAGGCAGCGCGCAGGCGCTGTGGGATGCTCCCAAAAGCTTTCTTACTGGATGCTGGGGAGCGTTCCCGCGCAGGCTCCGTCGGTACCGACGATACCCATATGTGAAGACTTATTCCTGCTGTTCCCAGAGATCACCTGTTACAGGTAAGTAACTGTGCTTTTTGGGGAAACTGCTAGGTACTTATGACCTAGTTTGACCACTGTTGGAAAAGGGATACTGGGCTTGATGGACTTTGGTCTGACCCAGTATGGCATATCTTATGTTCTTATATTTTTATGTTCGGTGTCGACTCATGGTGACCCTCTGGATAGTTGTCCTAAATTGTGTTCGGTCTTCAGACAGGCGGCTCATTATTGACAGACTGGCACCTGTAGCTGCTGTTATTGTATTGATCTATCTCATTGCTGGCCTTCCTCTTTTGCGTTGACCTTCTACCTTGCCAAGATGTCTTTCTCTAATGTTCTCTCTCTTCACATGTGTACAAAGTATGAAAATCGAAGTCTTGTCATCTGAGCTTCTAAGAAAGCTTAGGTTTAATCTCCTCTAGTACTGACTGGTTTGTTCTTCGGGCAGTCCATGGTATACGCAGTATTCGCCCCCAGCACCATAATTCAAAGGCATCAATTTTCTTCCTGTCTATCTTTTTCACTGTCCAGCTTTCGCATCCATATGATGTTATTGAAGATACCACGGCTTGAACTAGTCTAATCTTTGTATGGAAAGAGACATCTCTGCTCTTGAGAATCTTGTCTAAGTCCTTCATAGCCATTCTGCCAAGAGCAATGCATCATCGGATTTCTTGACTGCTTGTTACTTCTTTATTGATAGTTGATCCAAGTATGTTAAAGTTGTCAACTATTTCAATTTCTTCTCCATCAACAGTGAACTTACCCTCTTCAAATGGATAACAGTTTGTATCTCATTTGCTTATGATAAAGCATGACTCTCACTAGAAGATCATGTCACTGCTCATAATGTTCATGCCATGGCTACCTCAATGGTGAATCCATGCTCTGTGACCATTGACAAAATCTGCAAGGCAGCAGTTTGGTCTTCTGTCCATACCTTTGCTGCTCATTACTGTCTAGACAAGGACTCCCACCGAGATGCCATGTTTTGGTCAAGCTGTTCTCCAGCACCTCTTTTAAACTTGAGGGCAACTCCTACCTTCCGTCCCGGACCTTAATGATACCAGACATCAATGAAGGATTCATGACCTCTTGATGTCTACCCTGAGGCAAACCTTCACCGGTTCTGAGGTCACTTCTCTGGCATCTGGGTGTAGGGAGGCCCATTATGAAGTCTACATTCCTGCTTGTTCCTGGAGATAGCGTAGTTACTCACCTGTAACAGGTGATCTCTGGGAACAGCAGGAATTTAGTCTTCACAACCCACCCTCCTCCCCTAGGAGTTGTAGGTTTTCTTTTTACTTTCCTTTTTCTCTCGGCTACAAACTCAGCAGAGGAGGGAGAGTTGGGAAGGCAGGAAGGCAGCTACACAGGCACAGTGGGATGCTCCCAAAGGCTTCCCTATTGGACTTTGGGGAGCATTCCTATGTGGGCTCTGTCGGTACAGACGTCACCCATATGTGAAGTAACTATGCTTTGCCTTCAGAGGATTGTGAGGAGGCCAATGTTGTTCCACTGTTCTGGGAGTTGATTCCCAGAGTCTTATCAAGCTTGAGCTTGGCAAATGCTTGAGGCATGGAGCAGGAACCGAAGATGCATCTACTCCTGCAAGAGGTGCAGAAATCCACTACTGTTTTCACATTCCCAGAGGAACTCAATGGCCTGTTCCAGTCAGTTGGATTCCCCTGACCACTGTTCCCTCTAAGGTGTGCACATGCACGCACCTCACCGAGCGAGTGCACATACTTTACAACAGAACGCACAAAAATTACGGTTCTGATTCTGATAGGAAATAGCACAGACGTCTTAAAATTTAAAAGTTGTTGTGTATTTATGGTTTTCACAAGTTCTGCAATATTTTCTAGTGCAATCTTATAGAACTTCAGGATATAAGATCTTTGGTCTTAAACTTTAATTGGCGCATTGAGAAACTTCCGCTTCCATACTTTGGCTTGCGACATGCGTGAATAGTCCATTTGTAATCTGTAATTCGAATTGTATTATTAAATTTTTTATTACATTGAAAACTGAAAGAAGTTAATTTTTAAAATGACGAAACCGATAGCGATGAGAGGTACAAAACGTAAGAGAACGGCTGGAGCTTTTAAGCCTGAATGGCTTGAAGAAATTGTTGAAACGGAGACACCGAAATCTCGGGATAAAACTTGCGTTCAAATGCGTGAAATATTCACTTGCGAAGAGGATGACCGAGATGCAAAAACCATCACAGAGTTTTCGAGTAGCAAATTTTGGGATGATGTGTGGAAACTGGACTTTTTGAAATGACATCTGTCTAGTAAGTCTCATGCTGAAAGTGTTAAAAATCCAAATTTAAGAGGAGGATTATTTAACTTGTTGCTTGAGAGCACCGCTGAAAAAGAGAAAAGGCAAATTAGTAATGAACGGAAGCGTTCTGCACCAGAAGAAATTAAAATTCTAATCATGTTTTGCTGCCTGTTCGGATGACTATTTACATGCTCTCTGTTCAAGATATTAATGAACACATGTCCAAGTACATAACCATACCTGAAAGCTGGAGAAGCAAAAACTATTCGTTTGAATTTCTTGAAATTATATCAGTGTTCAAGATAAGCTCATAGCAGATGTTGCATCAGCAGCGTATCATACATTAACTATTGATGAAAGCACAGACATTTCTGTCAACAAATATTTAATACTGTACTTCAAATATCGGCCAGTAAATTCATGTCTGTATAAAACTTCATTTGGTGGGATGCTACAGTTGGAAGCATGGGATGCTGCATCAATAGTCAGTGCACTCCAGGAATTCTGTGGGAAATACAAGCTTGACCTTAACAAAGTGGTCGTGTTTATTTCGGATGGTGCCTCTGTCATGTCAAGCAGAATAAATGGTGTTGCTGTGCAGCTTAAAAAAAAATGTTTCGCATTTAGTGCAGCAGCATTGTGTTGCCCATCGTGAAGATTTGGGGATCTCTGAATCATTGGAAGGAAGTAAAGTTGATGAAAGAAGTTGAAACTTTCATGAGAATTGTTTACACAACCTTTTGTCAATCTTCTACTAAAAGGTCACAATTTAAAGAATTAGCAGATGCTTCTGAATGCGAGTCAGTTGCTTTTAGACCTCTGAACAAAGTGTGGTGGTTATCTAGACATTTTGCTCTTCAAGCAATTATTTGAAATTATGATCCATTATTAAAATACTTTGAAGAAGAGAAGGATAATGATCCCATTGCAAAGTACTGTTATAAAAAGCTAAACAGCCATCAATTCCATATAACACTGCAAATTTTGAATGATGTTTTATCTGAACTAGCTTTAACAATGGCATTTCAAAAACGTGGGCTAACACCACTGGAAGCATATCATCTTGCACAGGGTAAGCTGAACAAAATCCGAATGCAATACTTGGGTGACCCAGTAAAATGGAGTGATGTTAAAAATCTTCTCAACAAGATACCTGGAGACCTTTCAGTGGATACTGGCTCCACACTTATTTTCATTAATATGCTGTGTCTGCATTTAGGGGAAAGATTTCCTGAAAATGAAATTGAGGAATGGTCTGCTTTTGACTTGACAGCAATAGCACAGTGTGATTAAGCAGAGTGATTGGACGTTTTCAATTCCTAATTCATAAAGTACAAACAATTTCTTATGGAGGAACATATTGTTGTTCAGCAGTACAATGACTTCAAGTTCTTAGTCATAGAAAAATTCAAAAGCAAACTGATAAACAGTTTTCCGGATATGGTGACTTTGGCGTTTCAGAATGCTCACTTGGCAGATTTAGCGAAATTGATGGATATTGGTGGAACATTTTTGGCTTCTAGTGCAGATTGTGAGCGTGGTTTCAGCTTGATGAACAGTTTAAAAAACAAAATAAGGAATCACTTAGAACATTTGGAAATGCTGATGCGTGTTAAGAGTCATCTTCAAGATGGTGGATCGGTAGACCTTGATAAAATTTATTGAGACTGGTTAAATTTGAAAGATCGGAGAGAAATTTTGAGAATGAACTGTTAGTAAGCTCATTCTCCTTCCATACATAAATTATTTAGATGAAATAATGACTTTCAGTAAAAATTAACTGAAATAATACCGCATTTGTGATTGTAATTACTAGAAATTTTTCACTTCATTTAGTAATTGTCTATTTTCATTTAATTTGATTAAAATCAATGTGGTGTACATACTGTATTCTGACGTGTAGTCAAATTTAAAAGTATATAACTGAGTGTCATTATGTGGCGCACAAAAATGTACTTCCTTCAAAAGCTGCACAGTTGATAATTTTATGCGCACACAGCCTACAGAAAATTAGAGGGAACATTGCCCCTGCCTAAGTGGCTGAGGATGTATAAGAAGATGCACACTCTCCCAGTTTGGTATTTCCAAGGTAGATGCACAGGTCACGACTATTACCAGACAGACCAACATTCTTGTGGAAGGCATATCTGCCTTAAAGGATACTCTGGACAAAAAGGTGGGGGTGTACTATCGACCGCCTGGCCAGAATGAACAAATGGATGATGAAATGCTCAAAGAAATCAAGGAAGCTAACAAAAGTTACAGCGCGGTAATAATAATGGGCGATTTCAATTACCCCGGTATCGACTGGGTCAGTGTCACGTCAGTACATGCTAGGGAGATAAAGTTCCTAGATGACATAAATGACTGCTTCTTGGAGCAGCTGGTTCATGAACCGACCAGAGGGGAAGCCATATTAGACCTAGTCCTTCGTGGAACACCAGATCTAGTGCAAGAGATAAGGGTGTGGGGGCCACTTGGCAATAGTGATCATAGCATGATCGCCTTTGATTTAATTAGTGGAGGAGGGATAGTAAGGAAATCCACAGTACTACCTTTTAACTTTAGAAAGGGAGACTATGATAAAATGAGGAAAATAGTTAAGAAAAAACTAAAAGGAGCAGTTGCAAAGGTTACAGACTTACATCAAGCTTGGATGTTGTTAAACAATACTATCTTGGAAGCCCAGACCAGCTGTATTCCACGCCTTAAGAAAAGCGGAAGGAAGTCCAAAAAACTGCCAGCATGGTTTAAAGGTGAGGTCAGAGAGGCTGTTGTTGCCAAGAAAGCATCTTTCAGGAAATGGAAAAAAAAGCCAAACGATGAAACCTGGAAACAGTACAAGCACTGGCAGGTCAAATGCAAGGCATTGATAAAGAAGGCAAAGAGAGAATTTGAGAAGAAACTTGCTGCGGAAGCAAAAACACGAAATAAAGATTTTTTCAAGTACATTCGTAGCAAAAAACCTGTGAGTCAGTTGGACCATTAGATGATAGAGGAGTTAAAGGGGCACTAAGAGGCGACAAGGCGATAGCGGAGAGACTGAATGAATTCTTTGATTCAGTCTTTACTGAGAAAGATGTAGGGATGTTACCCATGACTGAAGTGGTATTTAAAGATGCGGAAGAATTGAAGGAAATATCGATACATCAGGAAGATGTATTACACCTATTAGATAAACTGAAGAGTAGCAAATCACCTGGGCCGGATGGTATACATCCAAGGGTGTTGAAAGAACTGAAATATGAGAGTGCAGACCTGCTATTAGTAATCTGTGAACTATCATTAAAATCATCTCTAATACCTGAAGATTGGAGGATCGCCAATTATAACACCAATTTTTAAAAAGGGTTCGAGGGGTGATCCGGGAAGCTACAGACCGGTGAGCCTCACGTCAGTACCGGGAAAAATGATAGAAACCATCATAAAGAATAAAATTACTCAGCATGTCAATAGTCATGGCCTAATTGGGAGACAGCCAACATGGCTTTAGACAAGGAAGATCTTGTCTTACTAATCTGTTATGTTTTTTTGAAAGTGTGAATAAACAGGTGGACAAAGGTGAGTCGGTTGATATAGTGTATCTGCACTTTCAGAAAGCCTTTGACAAGGTCCCTCATCAGAGACTTTTGGCAAAACTAAAGAGTCATGGGATAGGAGGCAGTGTACAACTGTGGATCAGGAACTGGTTAAAAGACAGAAAGCAGAGGGTTGGGCTAAATGGCCAATTTTCCCAGTGGAGAAAGGTGAACAGTGGTGTACCCCAGGGATCTGTGCTGGGTCCGCTGCTTTTTGACATATTCATAAATGACCTGGAAAGTGGAATAACGAGTGAGGTTATCAAATTTGCAGATGACACAAAACTATTTAAAGTTGTTAAAACCCAAGAGGATTGTGGAAAATTGCAAGAGGATTTTGATAAATTGGAAGACTGGGCATCAAAATGGCAGATGAAATTTAATGTGGACAAGTGCAAAGTTATGCACCTAGGGAAGAACAACCCAAACTATGGTTACAAGATGCAAGGTTCCACATTAGGAACCAGCACCCAGGAAAAAGATTTATGCGTCATTGTGGATAACATGTTAAAACCCTCCGCCCAGTGTGCAGCGGCAGCCAAGAGAGCAAATAGAATGCTAGGTATCACAAGGAAAGGAATGGAAAATAAAACAAAAGATATTATTATGCCTCTATACCGTTCCATGGTGAGACCGCACCTTGAATATTGTGTGCAATTCTGGTTGTCGTATCTTAAAAAGGATATAGCGTTATTAGAAAAGGTTCAGAGAAGAGCCACGAAAATGGTAAAGGGGATGGAAGGATACTCCTATGAAGAAAGGCTAAAAAGGTTAGGGCTCTTTAACCTGGAAAAGAGACGGCTGAGGGGAGATATGACAGAAATCTATAAATTAATGAACGGAGTGGAACGGGTATTTATTTATTTATTTATTTTACATTTCTTCTATACCGCGCTTTTGAGATCAGTGCGGTGTACATCAAACCGAACATACTACAATGCATACAGGCAACATTGTGTTTACAGTGAACAGGGTAGTACAACATGGAATTGAACGGGGAAAAACTATAGACAAGATAACTTTATACTATGTACATATCTATAACTCATATGGGTATTGTCTGGGCGTTTGTGGTGCGGATCAGATAGGACATTTGTGATGTCTATCCGTTTTCAGTCAGGGAAAGGGTGTTGGGATGGGTAAACGTAGATCGACTGTTTACATTATCAGAATATAGAAAGACTAGGGGACATGCAATGAAGCTACAGGGTAAACTATTTAAGACTAATAAAAGAAAATATTTTTTCACTCAACGTTTAATCAAACTCTGGAATTTGTTACCGGAGGATGTAGTAAAGGCTGTTAGTGTAGCTGGGTTTAAAAAAGGTTTGGACAAGTTCCTGGAGGAAAGGTCCATAAACCATTATTAAGAAGGGGCCCAGGATATCAATGCTTGACGTAGTACAAGCATTGCAGAACCTGTGTCTTTTGGGGAAACTGCTGGGTACGTATGACCTAGATTGGCCACTGTTGGAAACAGGATACTGGGTTTAATGGACCTTGGTCTGACCCAGTATGGCATATCTTATGTTCTTATGAGTCCACGCCAAAGGAGACTTTAACGGTGCCGGTGCAGCCCATCCTCGAGAGGCTGCTCCTGCATATGTGGGAGACCCTGGCCTCAGTGCTGGTGATCAGTCGATGCCTCTACGTAGTCTACCACATCAAGAAGGGCCTGGGCTTCCAGAAGTCTCAGCTTCCGCACAACTCCATGGTTGTAGAGTCGTCAGTGCAGAAGCTCAAAAGCCTGAAGAATTACTCTTCTGTCCTGCCAGGCAGGGAGGCCAGAGCCTTCGATGCCCTCGAGCACAAGTGCTTCCAGGGATCCATGCTAGGCTGCCGGATATAGGACTATGAGCTGTACATCGGGATGTACCTCAAGGGCCTCATCCAGGAGTTGGCAGGTTTCTTTGTGGGCCTCGCCGGGGAACCCCTTCAGAGGTTCCAAGCCCTGATTGCCGGGATCCAGGACTGCTCAAAGTTCCTCTCCCACGCTGCCTACGACTGCTTCCAGTCTACAGCCAGGGTAGCAGCAGCGGGCATCGGTGCTAGGCACCAGGCCTGGTTGCAAACCGACCTCGAGCAATGGGTGCAAAAAAAATTGCTGGATGTCCCCTGCACCAGGGAGAACTTGTTTGGCAAGCCCATGGTCGACAAGGTGGCAGAAATAGAGGCTGAGGTTGTGACCAGGCAAAGGCTCTCGAGGGAAAACCTCGACCCTTCCCTGGAATAAGCCATCAGAGAAAAGACCATCTTTCCCCAGGAAGAAGGGGTCTCTCCACTAGGGTCACTACCATCCCTTTTCAGTACAACAGCAGCAGGGCCCTCAGCCCAAGAACCAGGGCCATGGCCCGAGGAAGCCTAAGGCTCAGAAGTCTCAGACCCCAGCTCCTGCCCAACCTGGGGGGAACTTTTGTCTTTCCAGGCAGTGCCTCCTCTCCACCAGGAGACCCTCCCCAGCCCACAGGGGGCCGCCTGGTGCTTTTTGCCCACAAGTGGGCCGGGGTCACCATGGACCAGTAGGGTCCTACAAGTGGTAAAGGGAGGGCTACCTCTTCAGGTTCCATCAAACCCCTCTGAGGTTCTTCCCAGAGGTGCCAGTGTGGCCTCTCCTTCACCCAGACCTTGCTCCTTCAGGAGCTCACAGGGTTGCTCAGGGACAAGGCAGTAGAGCCTGTACCCAGACAAGTGTGGGGAAAAGGTTTCTACTCCAAGGTATTTCCTTGTGCCCAAAAGAACTGGAGGCCTCAGGCCCATACTAGACCTGAGCAACCTCTGTATTGGAGGAGTTGCACCAAACTCCATAGCATCAAGACAAGACTCCTGATATTCCCCATCAGATTCCACAGATATTTGGCTGAATCTGCTGCAGGCCCCACACCTTTGCCATAGCAGCCCTCGAGGAGCAGCCCATGAGAGACTTCAAGGAGAGGAGGAAGATGATTGCTCTCCATGAAGCTGTTGCTTTGACGATGACATTGATGATGCATCAAGGCTATGCTTAGCTCATTGATTGTGGGAGCAGAATCAACAGCAAGACCTCAAAGGGCCTCAATACAAATTTCTGCCTGGCCGATCTCACTCGCAAATGCATTTGGGGGATGATCAATCCCCTCTGTTCCAAAAGTCATTAGTACATCAACACTCCTGGAGGAGGCTTGCCTCCCCTGAGTAGCAGAGGTCGACCTAAGCAGAGACTTAAAGGACTCAATCTCTGAATCTGCATCGGAGCGCTCCTGGGATTCTGAGTTTGATTAGGAATACTTCTCAGTGGAGAGGTCTCCAGAGCTTCCCCCAGATCCCGCTCCTCCTCAAGAGCGACACAAGACCCACCTGAGAAGATCTTTCCATGATTTTGTGAGGGGAAATGGCCAAGTCCATTCCTTTTCCATTAGAAACAGAGGAGCAGCCCAGGGCTGAAAAGTTAGATATCCTCCAGTATTCCAACCCCCTAATGAAGCAATGACAGTGCCTGTGCTCCACATTCTTCCGAGGCTACAGATGAATATGTGCAGAAATCCTCTTTCTGTGCTTCTATACAGTAGGGAAGGGTTAACCCCTGCCCCTCCTTCCAACCCCATCTCTTTGTTTCCAGTCAGTCGGAAATTTCCCAGATTCAAGATGCTCCAGCTGCTGCACCATTATGGTGGTCAAATCTGCTCTCAAAAGAGCCAAAGTTCTAAGTCTTATTCTTTGGTGCTCTGGGGAGGAGAAGCTAGGACATTGGATTTTTTTGGGAGGAAATTCTTTCTGATCACTATTCTGGTGTTATTCCGTAGTGTCGTACACAATGCTTTATGTACAAAACTCATGTACAAATCTGGATGGTCTTGCGGTTTTTCACCTATCAAGGGGGTGATAATGCAGAAGAATTGAAAGAAATACCGTTACACCGGGAAGATGTATTACAACTATTTGATAAACTGAAGAGTAGTAAATCACCTGGACCGGATGGAATACATCCAAAGATGTTGAAAGAACTGAAATATGAGAGTGCAGACCTGCTATTAGTAATCTGTGAATTATCATTAAAATCATCTGTAATACCTGAAGATGGGAGGGTGGCCAATGTAACGCCAATTTTTAAAAAGGGCTCCAGGGGTGATCTTGGAAAGTACAGATCTGTGAGCCTGACGTCAGTACCGGGAAAAATGGTGGAAACTATTTAAAGTTGTTAAAACCCATGAGGATTGTGGAAAATTGCAAGAGGATCTTGATAAATTAGAAGACTGGGCATTCAAATGGCAGATGAAATTTAATGTGGACAAGTGCAAAGTTATGTTGAATGTTGTGTGCAATTCTGGTCGCCATATCTTAAAAAGGATATAGCGTTATTAGAAAAGGTACAGAGAAGAGCCACCAAAATGGTAAAGGGGATGGAAGGATCCCCTTATGTAGAGAGACAAAAAGGTTAGGCCTCTTCAACCTGGAAAAGAGACGGCTGAGGGGAGATATGCTAGAGGTCTATAAATTAATGAATGGAGTGGAACAGGTAAACGTAGATTGATTGTTTACGTCATATACAGTAGAAAAACTAGGGGACATGCAATGAATCTACAGGGTAACTAATAAGAGAATATTTTTTCACTCAACGTGTAATCAAACTCTGGAATTTGTTACCGGAGGATGTAGTAAAAGCTGTTAGTGTAGCTGGGTTTAAAAAAGGTTTGGACAAGTTCCTGGAGGAAAGGTCCATAAACCATTATTAAAAGGAACCCAGGATATCGCTGCTTGACCCAATACAAGCATTGTGGAACCTGTCTTTTGGGGAAACTGCTATGTACTTATGACCTAAATTGGCCACTGTTGGAAACAGGATACTGGGCTTGATGGACCTTGGTCTGACTCAGTATGGCATATCTTATGTTCTTTTCCATTCCCTACTAATGCAAAGGAAGGCATGTGGAAAATACGTTGTCCAAGCAACATATTTTTTAATATACCATTGAAAGCTTCTTTATGAGCCATTGGTGCCCGATGACGCTCATAGTTCTGAGCTTCAGACTTACAGCTTAGTGTCCAGGAGCAACCCACTGCTGCGACGTGCTATGGAAAGAATTTCTTCAGAGATAAGGTTTGAGAAGCTGTGATCATGATTAAGCAGCAAACTGATACCTTGAAAACCTTCTCTAGGCCCACTTTCAACCCAGCCACCTCATCAAAGAGGTTTCACAGTTGAGGGAAAAGGAGAACGTGTTACACTCACAAATGTAGTTATCATTCCTCCTCCTTCTCCCAAACCGGGCAATTTTCTTTGTCCTTGGCAACCAGAGGTTCAGAAGCCCTATTTGGCATTTCAGTCAAAACCAAGGGCAGGGCTTTAATGGTCTTCTGGAGAACATAGCTAATATTCCTGTTCTGTTCCTGGACAACTTCCAGTTGGAGAGAGACTCATAGAGAATCATTGGTTCCTTGTAACCTCCAACTCTTGAGTGCTAAAAATAGTCTGGGAGGGGTGCAGAATTCACCTTTTTGAACTTTGTCCAAATTGCCCTCTGAGAATGTACTCTTTGGTTTCTTAGGACCAGGATATACTACTCTGTGCTGCAAATGCAGTGTAACCTATCCTGCTAGGGCAAGAAGGACTGGGATTTTATTCAAGGCATTTCCTGGTACCAAAGAAAATGGGGGAGATACAATCCCATCTTATACTGAGGGATCTGAACAAGTATCTGGTTCAAGAAAAGTTCAGAATGGTTTTCTTAGGTACCTTGCTTCCTTTTTTTCAAAAAGGGGATTGACTATGTTGTCTGGAGTTAAAGGACACATACACCTACATCCAGATACTTCCTGTGATTGGGATGTATCTGTGGTTTGTCATGGGAAAACAGCATGTCCATTTCTGCATAATGCCTTTTGACTTTTCTTGTGCTCCTCTTTTTCATAAAGTGCTTTGCAGTGGTTCTACACGACTGGGTGTGCATGTATTTCCCTACTTGGTTGATTGGGCGGTCAAGAGCACCACTCAGCAAGGGGTTCAAGAATCCGGACACCTCACCACCCAAGTGGTGGAGCTAAGTTTGGTCATCAATTACCCAAATCCAACTTAAGCCCGTCACACCAATTGGAATTCATGGCTCAGGTGAATTGGTGATTGTGGAGGAAGTTCAGCAGAATTGGCAGATGTCAGCAGGGAACATGTTGAGCATGTTGGGTCATATGGGCTCGATGGGTTCTTGTAACTCCCTTAGCAGATCTCTGCAGACCCTGAGAATGCACTGGAGGCAGGCCACTCACAGGCACAAGGACATAATTTCTGCCACTTCTCCTCTCTGGGACCCTCTGTCCTGGTGGATTGATCATTCCAGCCTGGCCAAAGGTCTCCCTTTTCAAATTTCTCCTTACCAAAAGTGTTTAAACTTGGCTGGAGAGCTTATGTAGATGGGTTCCACATACAAGAACTATGGTCCATCCAGGAGAATTTGCATCAGACAAAATTTCCTGGAACTAAGAGCAGTTTTGAATGCTGTAAAGGCTTTCAGCTATCAACTGGCCAACCAAATTGTCCTGATCCAAATTAATAATCAAGTAGTGACATACTACATCAATCAAGCAGGGAGGAAAGGAGTTGCACCTCCTTTGTTGGGAGGCAATCAAAACGTGGAACTTTGCCATCTCTCAGAGGATAATGCTCAGAGCCATATATGTGCCTGGTGAGGACAATGCATTAACAGAGACTGAGCTACATCCTTCAACTTCACGAATGGACCCTGGACCAGGAATTGGCCCAGTCCATCCTGAGAGTGGGGCACCACCTTGATAGATCTGTTCACCACTCCTTAGAACAGGCAATACTTTAGCTCTGTTCCAGGGTGGAATCACACAACAAACTTGCCTTGGATGCCTTCTTCCTCCACTGAGGGGAGGGTCTTCTTTATACATACCCTCCTATTCCTCTGATGGCAAAAACTCTTCTGAAACTCAAGGAAGAGAGGGACACATCTATATTCATAATGCCTTATTGGCCCAGGCAACCATGGTTTTCATAATCTTCTCTAGCTTCCCATCAGGACCCAATTCGTCTGGGCAGCTCTCCATTTCTAATTACACAGGATCAGGGAACTCTATTGTACTCCAACATCAAACCTCTTGCCCTCACAGCTTGGATGTTGACAGAGTAACTTTGTCCTCGCTGAATTTGCTGGTTGGTGTTACCACTGTTGTCCTGGCCTTCAGAAGAGATCCACAAGGAGATCATATGTTTCAAGTGGAGGAGGTTTGACTAGTGTGAAGGATGAGCCCTAGACCCTTTCTCATGTCCCACTCAAAAACTGCTTGATTACCTTCTGCATTTGTCTGAGTCTAGTTTAAAAGGAAAAAAACTCAATTAGGGTACACCTCGATGCAGTTGGTGCTTACCACGATCATGTAACAGGTAAACCCATCTCTTTTACAGCCTTTAGTTCGCTTTATGCAGGGCTTGTTTCTTACAAAGCTTCCCTTTAAGCCTTCTACAGTGTCCTGGGACCTCAACATGGGTTTTAAGTCATCCGATGAAAACTCCTTTTGAACTGCTGGATACCTGTGCTTTGTTCCTGACCTGGAAGGTCTTGGTAGTGGTCACTTCAGCATATAGAGTTCACAAGCTCCTTTTACAAAATGTTTCAGCAATAGGATGGTGTTGCATACTCCTCCTAAATTCCTTCCTAAAGTGGTGGTGTCTGCCAGTTGTGGCACTCCATTTTTTCCCCCTATTTCTTAACGAGGCAGCCAATAGCTAGGGAATCCTATATGTTGTAAGCACTTACTGTAACATGCTTGTCCATGGAGAAAACAAAGCAAGAAACGGAAGCAGTTTCACCTATCTTGGGTGAAACTGTAGCTGGAACTGTTGTGCTCAGACAAAACTTTGGCAGCCTGTGGTTTTCTCGCAACGGGCGAAAGAGCAGTGTCTTTGGCAGGTCCGCAGGGGTTTTCTCTGGCAGAACTGAGTATTTTGGGGGTTTTGCTTTCCTCTGAACAGCACATGCTCCCCCTCCACGTCCCAGAAATATCTCTCCAGCAGGTGTTGTGCTCCCAACCGGTCTGCTTACTAGCGTGCTATCGCAGGGGAGTGAAGAGGGCTTGGCAGTTGTGGTGCTGCAAGATTCCGGAGAGACCCCTCAGCATCAAGGAGTTTGCTGGTCATCTGTTAAATGTGGGATGTTGATGGGGGCGATTTTGGACATCATGCCTGTCCCTGGCGTTCGGAGTATAGTGAAGCCT
Source organism: Ichthyophis bannanicus (assembly GCA_033557465.1). Taxonomy (NCBI): domain Eukaryota; kingdom Metazoa; phylum Chordata; class Amphibia; order Gymnophiona; family Ichthyophiidae; genus Ichthyophis; species Ichthyophis bannanicus. The sequence goes on from CM066045.1 coordinate 199,200,336, forward strand.
TCAAAGGTTACTATGAATGGACTGTGGAACGCGGTGGCTACTGTGAATATTTCCCTACAATCTGTAGCTGCGAATGTGAGTTCAGAACTCTTACTACTTAAAACTGATTCTGCTGTGGTCTCAGGAGCCTTGAAGGACCAGGAAGGGAAACGGGTGTGACTTGAGTAAGACTTGGACAGCAGTGGAAGCTTCAGGTTGCCCAATTTAAGGATAGGACAGTGACTGAATATTTGGAGAATCAAATTAGAAAAACAACCTTTGCTTGCATTATTTTCCCAGGTCTCCTATAAAATCACCTCAGGAGATGATGCGTAGGTACTTCAGGGAGGTCTTAAAGATCTCCCTGGAGCAGATACCACCCCTCCCCCCCCCCCGACTAGGGCTGTCAACTTGTCTGGTGTGCCTGGTAGCTAGGGTGTTGCCCCAGAGAGATCTCGTGGAGCTGGAGATTTGACCGGCTTCCTAGAGAGCTGCCTGGAAGTGATTACAGCTCGTTTGACTCTCCTGGTATCTCTGGCTCTAGAGTCGGACAAGTCTTTAATTCTTAGAGCATATTTCAGGAATTGCAATGAAATGTGTTTTGGCTCTCAAGTTTGTATTTTCTCAGATTTAGCTAGGGATACCCAGCTTAGGAGGGGAGAGTTTTTGGGATATAAGCCCAGAGCTTTCTCCCTAGGTGGGACATTTTGTGCTGAAGTTTCCTGTGAGATGGTACATATGAAGAAAAGTTATATCTGTTTTTTTGAGCCCAAACAACTGCTAGAAGCTCAGATGATAAGACTTCGGCTTTCATACTTTGGACATATCATGAGAAGAGAGAGATCATTGGAGAAAGACATAATGCTTGGCAAGGTAGACGGTCTCCATAAAAGAGGAAGGCCGGCAATGAGATGGATTGATACAATAACATCAGCTATTGACACTACTCTATCAACAATGAACCGCTTGGCTGAAGGCCAAACAAAGTTTAGGTCAACTATCCAGAGGGTCGCCAGGAGTCGACACCGACTCAGCGGCACTTTACTACTTGCTGGAATTTTTGATAGTAAGGGAAGTCAGTTGTTACACCTTTATCCTATCCGATAAGTCTCACTCCATTTTGTTTTATATTTTTTCTATGTAATTTTTTTGTGCCTTATCTAGATTTCTTCTTTATTGGGGTCTATTGTATGGTTAGATGAGATTATTACCTTTATATATTTTTGTGGGATATATTGCCTGGAACCTTTTTCTTCATTCATGATTATTCCTGGATGTATTATGTTTAAATGCTAATAAAAATAATAAAGAAAAGCTTCTAGAACAATGTGGGAGCTTATTTGTTGTCCACAGAGGATAACTGCTACAGGTGAGTAACTTTGTTTTCTTTGTGAACAAGCAGGAAGTCGGTCTCCACATATGGGTGACATTGGCACTGACTGAGCTCGCGTGGATCCACTCCCCAGCTTTCAAAGAAAGCTTTTGGGAGATACACTGCACATGCATGGTCATCTTCCCGTTCAAAGCTGCCATCTTGCCTCAGTCTGTCTTTTTTCCGTGGAGTCCTGCAGACGTCCTGTCTGTGCACCCCGTTAAAAGTAGATTTCGACCCTCTACTCGCTTTTTCTGTTGCTATCGAGTGCTCGAATCGATCACCTTCCACGCCTGAGTCTTGACCTCGGCATCCTGATTTTCACTCTGCTATTCTTTTTCTTCAATTTTTTCTTCTTTTGGCGTGCGGGATTTTTCTCTCGCAGCCTACCTAGTCGAGATGTCTGAGTTTGATCTTATGGGTGTCGTTTTCCCCACTATGTCCTCGACCTGCGGTTTTAAGCAGTGTGGCAAGTGCAATCACACTGTCCCCTTATGTCTCTCACCAACACACATGACTGCTGCCTCCGATGCCTCGGGCCCGACCATGACCCTGTGGCCTGTGCGGCAAAATGTCGTCAAAGGCGCTTCAGAGCTGTCAGCATCAGTGTGAGAATATTCTCCGATTCCGCATCCAGCCGGGTCCGGACTTCGTCAGAGGCCTCGACATCATGGGAGTCTGACCCCGAGCGCCGTCAGGGGTTCTCTGACAGGGAGTCTCCCTCACAGGAGCACCGAAGGAAGAGAAAGCTCGTGAGGGCGGCTTTGGTGGAGGCGCCTGGTTCCTCGGCCAGGTTGCGTAGCCCTGACCGCCGCCCCAGGCTCTCGTAGTCGGAGAGGCCTTCCAAGCTACCTCGTGTGGAGCCAGAGTCCCCGAGTCACATAAGTGCAGTTGTCCTCGTGGACTCTCCTCCGGGGGAGCCGACGTCGAGTCGGGCTGCTGAATCTCCTGAGCTTGGACTCAGGTTGACGGCCTTGGAGAGCAGCTTGGCTGCCTTCATGGAACAGCAGCGGGTGCTGATCGCCGGTCTGACCAGTGCATCTGCCCCGACCACCGGGACCTCGACGTCTAAGTCGACCCTGGAGACCGAGCCGATCCTCGAGTCAATGAAGTCTCGAGTTGATCCTCGGTCAAGGTCCCCCTCGACCTCCTGTGCGGGGCCGAGGTCGTCGACGCCGATATCCTCGGCGTTGGGGCGGGTGGTATCGAGGCCCACATGGCCGGAGCCGCTCAACTCCTCCTTGGAGGGGTCGGAGTGGGAGACGGAGGACGAGGAGTCCCTGGAAACCTTCTAAAAGTTGTCTCCTCTTTCCACCTCAACCAGGAGGTGGTTCTTCCAACATTCTTTCCCAGGCCACATACCAGCCGGGCTGAGACAGTCTTGCATACTCTGGACTGTAAGAGGCATTGTCCTTTTATATAGAACGTATGAAGGGGCATCGAAGGGCTACTCAGCTCTTCGTATCCTTTGACCCTAATAAGTTGGGGTTACCTGTCTCCAAGCGTACGTCGTCCACTTGGCTAGAAGATTGTATTGCCTGGGCATACAGGGCAGCCGGCCTCTCCTTGCAGGGTCGGGTTACGGCCCACCGTGTCAGAGCGAAAGCCATGTCAATAGCTCATCTCTGCTCTGTTCCGTTGGCACACATCTGCTGGGCCGCTACTTGGTCTTCAAGCCAGACTTTTGCAGCCCACTAGTGCCTCGAGAGAGAGTCCTGAAGGGACAGTGCTTTCGGACTGGCGGTGCTCCGTAATCTCTTTGAGGTTTAGGCAACTCCTACCCTCCGGCCCTTGTGTTGGGCTACCGTACGGGGGCGTTCTCAGAGGATATTCTTATCACAGATGTTGAGGCTCTTGAGAAGGAGCCATTTTTTTCAGCTTTGGGTTCCTGGTAGCCTAGAGCTGGGGAGTCCCATATGTGAGGACTGACTGCCTGCTTGGTCCTGGAGAAAGAGTAGTTACTCACCTGTATCAGGTGTTCTCCAGGAGCAGCAGGAATCAGTCCTCACGATCCTCCCTCCTCCCCTTGAGCTGCAGTCATATACTTTATTTTGATTTTTGCTGTCTTTTAGCTATGTCATCAGACTGAGCAAGATGGCACCCTTGGGCGGGAAGGGGACCGTGCAGGCGTGCTGCATTCCCAAAGGCTTTCTGCTCTTGGAGAACACCTGTTACAAGGGAGTAACTACTCTTTCTATATCCGTATTGGTTGTCTGCTCCCCACACGGGGACTTTCTTGCTGAGGACTTCCCCAGAGGAGACTCCACCCATCCAGGAGCGCCTTGCTGGGTCGGTGTTGAGACCTTTGACGACCAATGCAATGCTGTCAGACCACCGGCATTGGGAGTCATTAGTGCCGTCAGTCCGGGGAATGCTTGTCATAGACTCAGGCTCGGAGTTGGACTGGGAAACAGACAAGGGAGTCCCCTGACACTGTGCTCCACTGAGATGTCCCCTCCGACTTTCTCTGCTGCACCGCAGCTGAAGGTTCCCTCCAGAGGACTTAGCCTTCCTCGAATTCGAGAGGGAAATGTCCCAGACGCTCACCTTCATGGCAGTGCTGGAGGATGAGCCTCATGCTGAGGACCTTGAGATTCTCCAGTACGAGGCTTCTCCTTTGGAGACACAGACCGTGTCTGTGCCCCCCACCCTGGAATGCCTGTTCAGGATGTGGGAGAACCTGGTGACAGTTCCCATTGTGAACAGTCGACTCGATTCTCAGTATCAAGTCAGCAGGAGTCCAGGATTCCAAAAAGCACAACTTCCACACAGTTCTATGATGATGGAGTCTGCTATGTGTTGAATCAAGAGCCAGAAGATGCATTTCTCGGTGCCCCTGGCAGAGAGGCCCATACCATGGATGCCTTTTGGTAGAAAGTGTTTCCAGGGCTTGATGCTCACAGCCCGGATCCAGGCATACTAGCTGTACATGGGCATGTACCTGAGAGACCTGGAGAAGGAACTTGCCAGGTTCTTGGCTAGTCTGTCAGGGTAACGCTTTCGGACCCTGGTTTCCTCTGCCAAGGAATGATCCAAATTTCAGACTTGAGCAGCCTTGGATGGCTTCTAATTGGTGGCTCATGTAGCTGCGGTGGACATTAGTGCCTGCCACCTTGCCTGGCTGCAGTCCTCCAATTTGGAGCAGTGGATGTAAAACAAGCTAGCTGGTGTCCTTTGCCGGGGGGATAATCTCTTCGGCAAGCCCATGACCAACAAGGCTGACTAGTTGGAGAAGGAATTCATGACCAGGACCAGGCTGTCCAAGAAGATGTCAGATCCTTCCCACCGGAAGGCTTTGGGGGAATAATCCTTTCACCCGAAAACCAATAAGGCTTACGGAAACTTCCCCAAGTTCCAAGCCTACCCCGCTTCCCCTCAGGGGCAGCAGGCCAAAGGCATGGCCCCTGTAAGCCCAAAGCTCCCAAGCCCCAAACAGCAGCTCAGCCACAGCCCGTGGGGAGTGTTTTGACTCCTTGGGCATAGCCTCCCTCCCTCAGGTGTTAATGGGCCCAAGGTTCACAGGGGACGGCTCGTCCAAGTCGCACACAGATGGCTCTCTATCATCACGGATGCCTGGGTGCTGAGGGGTGATCAAGGAAGGCTACCTCCTTCACTTTTTCCAACTGGCTCCCCCATCAATCACAGGGGAATTATACATGGACCTCTTGCACAGGGAGCTGCTCCTGAATGAGCTTGAGTCGCTACTCGAGAATCAGGCGGTCGAGTCTGTCCCTCCTCATCTGCAGGAACAGGGGTTCTACTTCCTGGTCCCCAAGAAGACTGGACTTCTGGCCCATTCTGGATCTTCGGGACCTCAGTGGCTTCCTGGTCAAGGAAAAGTTCAAAATGGTATCCCTTGGAACCTTGATGCCTTACTTCCTCCAGGGAGATTGGCTATACTCCTTGGACCTCAAAGATGCTTACACCCACATCCTGATCTATCCAAGGTACTGTCAGTAGCTATGGTTCGTGGTGGAAGGCTACCACTATCAGAACAGGGTGCTTCCCTTTGGTCTTGCCTCTGCCCTGCAGGTATTCACAAAATGCTGACAGTAGTGGTCGCTCGGCTCCAGGACCTCGGAGTCTGTGTTCCCTTACTTGGACGACTGGCTCGTGCAGGCCGGCACCCTGGGTGAAGTGTGCAATGCGACTCTGCGCACGTTGGGGCTGCTGCAGCAGCAGCACCTAGGGTCCATGGTGAACTTTCAAAAGTCTCACCTCGTCCCCCATACAATGCATGGAGTTCATCAGGACCCTGCTCAACTCCACTCGGGCAAAGGCCTTCCTATCTCTGGAATGGGCTCAGTGCCTCACAGTCCCACCTGTGCATGTGGCAGACCCAATGGGTGCTCAGTGGGTGCAGGCGACAGGCCACCTGGAGGACCGTATCCAGGTCACTCCTGCCTTGGCAGTTTCTCTGATCTGGTGGCAGAACCACCACAACCTGAGGGCTGGGCTGACGTGCCATTCCAGGGCCCACGAGTTCAGTGCATCCTCACCATGGACGAGCCCAAAATGGGCTGGGGGGGCCCCACTGCGATCACCTCCAGAGACGGGGCGCTGTGGTTGCCAGAGGAAAGTTGCCTCACAGATCAAACTGCTTGAGTTCTTGGGCAGTCTGTTAACCCCTACAAGTCTTCAGGGATCACCTGGAGGGGGCTGGTAGTCCAGGTCCAGATGGACAAACAGGTAAAAATGTTCTACATCAACAAACAGGGGGACATGGACTCATACCATGTCTTGGGAGGTGGTGCACCTCTGAAACTTCACGGTGGGAAGGAACATTTTCCTCAAGGCAGTGTATCTGCTTGGTCAGGACAATATATTGGCCGACCGCCTGAGCCGCGTCCTCCAACCCCACGAATGGTGACTGAACCCATCTGTTCTGAAGGAGATCTTCCGGTGAGACAACCCTGAGATTGACCTCCTCGCCAGCCTGGAGAATGCACAACTCCCGATCTGCTCCAGGAAGCTGGCCTGAGATTGGGAAGCAGCGGACTCCTTCCTCCTTCCATGGTCCAGGGGTTTTCTGTATGCCTTCCCACAGACGCCCCTGGTGCCTCAGGCCCTCCTGAAGATTTGGGTGGAAGTGGCCTCTGTCCTCTTCATTGCACGACAGTGGCTGTGGCAGCCATGGTTCCCCCTGCTACTACAGCTGTCACAGGGGAACCTCTGACTGTTGGAGTGTGCCCTGGACCTGTTCTTGCAGGAGGACAGCACGGTGTGACACCCCAGACTTCAATCTCTAGCTCTGATGGCCTGGCTGCTGAGAGGGTAGCCATCGTGCACCTCTGCCTGCCTTGGCCAGTGGAGGATGTCCTGCTGGCCTTGCATAAGGATTCTACACGCTGGGCCTACACCTTTAAATGGCACAGGTTCTCACTCTGGTGTGCGGAATAGGGCCTTAATCCTTTCTCTTGTGCCATAGTGGAGGTATTATGGTACCTATTGCACCTGTTCAGTGCAGGCCTGAAGTCCAGTTCAGTTAGAGTGCATCTCTGTGTCATCTTGGCATATCACCACGAAGTGGAGGGCCAGGCCATGTCTGCCCACCCCTTGGTAGGCCGGTTCATATGGGGACTTCTCCTCTCTTGACCCCTGGTCCAATGGGACTTCAGTGTGGTCATAGGGAGGCCCTGATGACCTGCCCTCTCAAATACATCCAAAAGATAAGCACCTCACTTACCCAGGGATACATGCCCCTGGCACTCAAGCAAGCTACCATCCACCCTGTTCCAAAAAATACTTCACCCCATAGCACCGACCCATCAGCTTACTGCCCAATATCCAGCCTCCCTTTCCTTTTCAAAATAATTGAAAAGATCGTTCAGAGACAGCTCCAGGACCACATTGACCTACACATCCCTCTGGATCCCTACCAGCATGGATTTCGCCTGGGTCACAGTGTGGAGACACTACTCACCCATCTATTTGATAAGTTGCTCAAAGGAATAGACAGCATAAAGAGAGGATTTCTGCTCATCTTTATCAGACATCTCATCTGCCTTTGACAGTTTCCCATGACATCCTACTGAAGCGACTAGCAAAGATTGGGCTCCAAAACACCACTCTCAAGTGGTTCCAGTCATATCTTGGAGACAGAGAGTCATATCTAGTCCCCTCACCTCAGTTCTTTTCCACACAGATCAAGGAGTTCCTCAAGGGTCCTCGCTGTCCGCCCAGCTCTTTAACATTTATATACAACCAGCTTGCAATATATTCAAGAAATATAAGATACAATATGCCATATATGCAGATATTATGGCCTACACCCCAATCCATTTAGACACTCCAGACTTCACCACAATGTCAATTTGCCTCCATGAAATAACCTGGCTTATTCAGAACAACCTCAACATCAAAAAGACTGAGGCAGTCATCATCACATGGGGAAACTGCATTCAACCCTCCCCCCCCCCCCCCCCCGCTGCCTCGGTCAAAATTGCCAATACTCATATTACAATAAAGGATGAAGTCCAGTACCTTGGTGTCATCCTTGACAAGCATCTCAACCTACAAGCGCACATCAATGAGACGTCTAAGATTGCCTTCCACAAGCTTACAACAATCCGAAGATTAAAACCTCTCCTTAGTCAAGAATGTTTCTGTACACTATGTCAGTCCATCATAACACCAGCACTGGTCTACTGTAATGCCCTCTTCCAAGGATTGCTCAACAAACCATCCGACCCCTGCAACAAGTCCAAAACGCCACCACTCGAACCATCATTGGATTATCTCAACATGATCATATAACTCCCCTCCTGTACCAACTCCACTGGTTATCAATCATTTCATGAGCTAAATACAAATGAGCACTTACCATCTTTAAAATCAGAAACAACCTTACAGCCGGAATTTTGCAGGACCTTATCTGTACCAAACCCAATAACAGACCTGAGAGAAGCAGTAACATTAATATCATACCTACTGCCAGCTTGTTTACAAAGGCCAAAAAAGTCCACTGCGAAGAGGGCACTCTTGCTTGCTGCTTCCACTATTTGGAACTCTCTTCCAGAAAAACTAAGGTCAACCAGAGACTTAAAGGACTTTCAGAAACAGTTCAAGACCCTCCTCTTCATTGAGCACTTCAGTGAACATCCCTAACTCCTCAGTTTTTCTCTGGTTCCATACCCACACCTCACGATCAAATGTATATATGTTACCTTGTACATAAGTTATGCTTTTAGCACTTCCTGTTTTACCCTCTCCCCTTTGTTCACTAAGAAAGTTATTCTGTAATGGTTTGAGTTTTTATTGTTTTTCTTGCAAGTTCTCTGTAATAATTGAAGTTATAATGCAAACCACCTTGATTAAAAGAAAAGGCGGTATAAAAAAATTGTTAAATAAGTACCTCTCTTGGAAGGTCATTTTCCTGGTGGCTCTTGCCTCTGCCAGGTGAGTGAGCAAGCTTCAGGTGCTCGTGGCGCTTGAGCCCTACATCAGGTTCCATGATAATAGGGTGGTCTTTCAAAAGCACCTGAAGTTCTTACTAAAGGTGGTCTCAGCGTTTTATTTGAACCAGGAGATGGTGCTACCCACCTTTTTCCCCAGGCCTCATCTCTCCAGAGCAGAGTCCCCTCTGCATATGTTGGACTGCAAGCGTGCCCTGTCCTCCTACATTGAAAGGATTCGGCCTCATTGCCAATTGACGTAACTGTCTTGTTCGATCCCAGTCACCTGTGGGTCACAGTCTCCAGGTGTACCGTCTCTCGGTGGGTAGCCGACTGCATTGGGTTCGCCTACCAGAAGGTAGGGCTCTCCCTGGAACACCATGTGACAGCCCACAACATGCAGGTCATGGCGGCCTTTGTAGCTAGTCTGCGGTCGGTGCCCTTACTGGACATCTGCCAGGTGGCCACCTGGTCCTCAGTGCACTACTGTCTGGAGGAGACCACCTGGAGGGGTAGTGCCTTCGGCTAGGCTGTACTCTGCTACCTCTTTGGGGAATAATGCAGCTCCTTCCCTCCAGCCCTTTGTGTCCAGGCTACTGGAGGGGGGATTGCGTCTTCAATGCTGCTGCCAGTGTCTGACTTCTAGCCAACCAGCGCCCCCTGCTGCCCTTTACAGTCCGCTCTTTTATCGCCCGTGGCTTTTACAGGTTTTTTTTCGGTAGCCTGTAGCTTGAGAGTCCTATATGTAAGGACTGACTTCCTGCTTGTTCCCAGCGAGTTGGAGTTTTCGTTTTTGCCGTCTTGTGCTATGATACTATACTGAGGCAAGATGGCAGCTTTGAGCGGGAAGGTGACTGCGCATGCGTAGTGTATATCCCAAAAGCTTTCTTTGAAAGCCGGGGAGTGGATCCATGTGGGCTCTATCTGCACCAACGTCGCCCATATGTGAGGACTGATTTCTGCTGTCCCTGGAGAACACCTGTCACAGATGAGTGTAACTATGCTTTATTGCCTTTTGTGTCCATACTGCATGTGTCTCTTATAGGGCATAATAAGTGTAGATAGGGATGTGCCTAGCAAAAAACAAGCAAACCAAAAATCAATTGGCTAGTTTAACAGATTTAGCAGAAATCCAAGGGAAATGTACGCAATAGTGGGTGAAAGGTTGGTGTGCACGGATCAGGAGAAAGACCTTGGTGTGATTATTTCTGTAGATCTCAAGATGGCAAAATCCAGGAGGATGTTGGGCTGCATACGAAGAGGAATTACCAGCAGAAAGGAAGAGGTACTAATGCCACTGTATAAGTCACTGGTGAAGCCTCACTTGGAATACTGTGATCAGTTTTGGAGACCGTATCTTGCAAAGGATGTAAAAAGAATGGAAACTGTTCAGAGGAAGGTGACCAAAATGATTTGGAGCCTGCGTCAGAAGCCTTATGAGAAGAGACTTGAAGACCTAAATATGTACACTTTGGAGGACAGGAGGCATAGGGGAGATATGATTCAGACCTTTAAATACTTAAAGAGAAATAATGAACAAACAAACCTCTTCCAAAGACGGGAAGCTGTAAAACTAGAAGGCATAACGTGAAGCTGCAAGGTGGTAAATTGAAAGGCAATGTCAGGAAATACTTTTTCACTGAAAGGGTGGTGGATGCTTGGAATGCCCTCCCGATGGAAGTGGTGGGGCAAATACAGTATCAGAATTCAAAATGGCATGGGACAGACACAGTGGATCCCTTTACAGCAACAGGATAAAATCAAAATAAACTTTAACTAATTTCTCAACAAATAGGGGTGTCCTACATGGAGCGGTGGGTTCACCCCTAAACAAAGACATGGGGAGGAGTGGCCTGCACAGAGTGGCAGGTGCATCCCTGAACAAAGGCATGGGGAGGGATGCACCTACTCCTGCCATCTTACATGGACCATACTGGTCTTTATCTGCTATTATTTACTATGTTACTATGTAACTTTTAAACAGAGGGTTTTTTTGTGATTCAGTTTTTTGTGTGCTTGAGCATATTTATCTTAATTGTGTGCCTTCTATGTGCACTGCATTTGCTTATGCAAATTGATTCTATGTATATTATTTTGTTGGTATATGTGCACACAAACATTTTAGGTACCCAAATGAACAGAATAAACCCTGATGAATGCATGCCCCTAGTAGGTGGTGGTAATATGTATTATTTTTATAGCGCTAGTGGATACGTGCAGCGCTGTACTGTGGCGATAAGTATTCGGGTAAATGTCCCTGACTTAAAGAGCTCACAGTCTAAATGGGAGTTAATGACTTGCCCAAGGCCACAAAGAGTCGGGGATGGAGGCAGGATTTGAACCCTGGTTTTGCTAGTTCTCACTTCCTGAATGTCATTTTCTCTTGTGCTCTGTGCTTTTTGTCTTTGTGGTGCTCAGACTGCTTCCTCCATTGAGGTGCCTCTTTCTATCTTCAGGTGTGGCAGTGTTTGCATGGAAGGGCGAATCAGAGGAGGATTTCTGGTGGTGCATTGATCGTTGTGTCAATATGGATGCCTGGCAGGCAAATATGGTAATATGAGCACTGCATTCCCTCCCTTCTGCTGTGTGGGGATAGTTTTTGTGGTGAGGCAGTTGCAGGGGCAGTTTGAAAGGAGAAATTACCCTACTGCTACATTTTACTTGGGGTTAGTTTTGCGCATGCCTCGCTCACTGTGTAACACATACTGTGACCATGCCCCAGTTACTCAGTTTCCATATAGTGATGCCTTGGGCCCTTTCCCCATGCTCGTTTGTGTCTTCCTATGGGCTTCAATTAATAACGTCTCACTTGCTATGTCTGCCTCATTTTCTAGATCCTGGATGATGGGGGAGATTTAACCCACTGGGTTTATAAGACATATCCCAATGTATTTAAAAAGATCAGAGGCATTGTGGAGGAGAGCGTGACGGGTGTGCACAGGTAAGAAATTCATGGGTGGCTTTTGATGGGCTAAGTGCTGGCCATGGGTGAAAAAACAGTCTGTCTTTTTTTTTTTTTTAATGAAGACATATGTGCCCATCTGTTTTTACGAACGGCCCAAAAGAGGTACCCACTTGGCCTCTACCCAGGAGACCGGTTATAAAATTACACTCTGTTTGTACCAGAAGCCATGGATGGTGATGTCACTTGCCCAAAGTCACAAGGAGTATTGGTGAGGAAAGGAGGATTTGGACCCGGTTTCGCTCTGAATGTCAGTGTTTGTATTGTATCTGTCTTTGCCATTGTGTATTCTGGGTGAGAGGACAGAAGAAAACTGAAGTGCAGCTGCTTTGACCCGGAGTCAGATCCATGCTCCAGGAAGATGCAGCGACCACCTGAACAGTCCCTTGAGTTCGTTGCACTAAAAATGTTAGGATATTGTATACATGTTCAGTTGATCCATACCTGTCATGGCTGGTTAAGACATCTACTAATAGATGCTTTAAAAAAAATTCTGTAAACACGTCCTTTAAGGAGAAAGTGTTAATATTCTGCAGGACCGGCCCTAGAGTTGATTCAAAGTATTGGCATCCTAGGCAAACCATAGGTCTTATGCCCCCACTTCCCAGCTGTCAAAAGGTATCATTTAGCTTTGAATGTCCTGCTCTTTGCTGCTTCCTGCTATCCTAGTTAACCGCCTGGTGTGCCTAGTTGTAGGGCTTGACAAATCCCAGGTGCCAGGTTGCCATGGTGACCAGAAATTTGCACCTGGAGCCTGGGATTTTCTTGTCCCCCCCTCTGCCCCCCTTTTAAAAATTATGATGGTGCAGAAGAGCGCTTCTGTCTGCCTGCGGGATCTGATCGTCTGCAAACAGAACAGGAGGAGAAAGTGATCGTAGCTTCGAGGCAGCTGGTTGTCCACAGGGATCCCAACCCCCACAAGCAGAAGAGAAGAGCCGTGATCATGCATAAGGCCCCTTCTGTCTGCCCACAAGAGATAAGAACAGGAGGGAAAGGCCAGGCCAGGAAAGTAGCAGGCTCCCCCCGTGGATCCCATTCTCCATGCAGAGGACAGTGGCGATCAGGCCTACAGAAGACAAGAGAATTAGATGAGGTGGGGGGAAAATAAGGAAGCAAAAATTTTAAAGGAGTAGTGGTGGGGAAAAAAAAGGATGGGTGGCATGGAGGGCAGGAGGTGGGAGTGCTAGGGGGTAAGGTGAAGGAGAAGAGTGGGGAGCAGTTAAAGGGGAGAAGGACGAGTGCAAGGGTTAGAGGTTAAAGGGATGAATGCATGGGACAAAAAATACAATCTGTATGTCAAATGGTGCATTCCCACACCCCAACCAGAACCACATAAAAGCATCCCACCTACACAAACGAACACACAAACAGGCACCCCACCTACACACAGCCAGGAACCCCACCTCTGCACCACAGAGACACACACACATGCATGCATTCCATCTCTGCACCACACACAAACACACAGGTGTAGCTTAAAGGGTCAGTGGGAGAGGAGGAGTGGGTCCACTGTCATCTATTGGCACTGTGCAGTGGCCGAATAAGAGCCTGATTTTGTTTTTCCTCCCATAGAAAATGGGAAAAGTGTCTTAGTAAATCAGGGCCTAAAACCTAAAAAAGAAGCCGAGATATACCTTTTTGAGGGGGCAAGGGCATACACCGTGACCCAAGTTTCAGCGTCCGAATCTTAGATTTTTAGGCTGGCTCCAAGATTCCAAGAAAATTTGTCAAGGCCTGGCCTAATGGTTGGCCTGGCCCTGGTACTCTGCTTCAAAACTTCTGTGGTTCGACTGCTAATTAAGGGAGTTGGTGTTAGATCGTAAAGGTTTAGGAAACTATAGATCAGCTATCTCCAGGAACAAGCAAGAATGTAGTCCTCATATATGAGTATCGTCGGTACTGACGGAGCCTGCGCAGGAACGCTCCCCAGCGTCCAATAGGAACGCTTTTGGGAGCATCCCTCAGCACATGCGCGCTGCCTTCCTGCCTTTCCAACTGTCCCTCTTCAGTTCTTCGTTTTCCGCGGAGCCAACAGGACCTGTTCCCTGTCACCGCAGAAAATTCCGTCTTTAGAATTCGTTTTTGTGGTTGTGCTTGCCTACCGCATGACGCATACCGGTACCGCAGGTTCTTTCCTTTCTTCCTAAAAAAAAAAAAAAACTTTCACTGTTTCTTTTCAGAAACTTTCCTATTTTGGTGCTAGGCGCCATTTTGGGCACTAGACCACATTTGTCCAAAATCATGGAAAAAACAACTAGTGGTTTTAAAAAAAAATATACTAAGTGTGGCGGTACCATTTCCGTCACTGACACCCGTGATTGGTGTCTAAAATGTTTAGGACCTGATCATTCTCCAACTGAATGTCTCTCCTGCATGGGGATGACTAAAAGAGGAAGACAGAATCGGGCCGCAAAGCTGGGCACCCTCTTCTCTTCAGATGCCAGATCCATTGCATCGACATCGTCAAGGGCCTATTCTTCCTCCCATGGATCTCAGGTAACTAAACACAAAAGCGGGTCCTCAAAGGGTAGCTCTCCTGCTAAGCATCGAGAGGCCATTGGCATTGCCCTTGAGGGAACCACACTGGCAAAACAGCCCCGGCGGGAGGCTTCGGCTTCCAAAGCATTGATGGGGCTTCAGGATGTTCTTGAGGCTTCAACCTCGCAAGAACTACCTGTGCCATGCTCAGGGGTTCCGGCCGTTCTTACCGGTACCGACACACAGGCATCGGCAGCGTCGATAGACCAGAGATTTCTTGCTATCGAACGCAGTATCTCAGCTCTTCTCTCAGCTGCGGTACCAGTGGTCCCAAGGGCACCGGTGCCGACATTGACACCGATGCTGGTACCGACACCGGTACAGATACCGGTACCGACGCCAACGATGCCGGTACCTATGGTACCAGCCCCAATGGTAACTCTTCCACCTATTCCACCTCCAGCTGGAGTGGATAAAGTGGTACCGGGTCACCTTGGTACCGACTTGATCGGTACCAGGATCGTGCTTTGCAGGAGCATCGGAGTCAGGAATACTTTGAGTCCTCCGATTCCGAAGACTCTGACAATTCTGCTGGCACTAGAGGTTTTCTCTTAGAAGATCCCTCTTCTCCCCAACGCAGAATGTCACCTCCAGTTTCATCCGTGATATGTCTAGAGGTCTTTCAATCACAGTAGCTCCTGAGGAGGAACCCAGAGCAAAGGAATTGGAAATCCTCCAATACCCTAAAGCTCCTAAGGAGGCAGCTACTCTGCCTATCCATGAAATTCTGCATAACTTGATGCTCAGAATGTGGGAAACACCTCTGACTACTTCTCCTCACTCTAGGAAACTTGATACCATGGTGGGACTCGATACATAGTAACAGTCCAACAAACCAGGCACCATGTCCTGGATTTCAGAAAACTCAGCTGCCACACCATTCAGTGGTAGTGGAGCTAGCCGTGCATAGGATGAAAAGTGCAAAAAGACATGCATCCAATCCTCCAGGTCGTGAATGCAGGACTCTGGATGCTTTTGGACGCAGAACTTTTCAAGCTTCCATGCTTTCAGCTAGGATCAGCTCATATATCCTATATATGGGAATGTTCCTCAAAGAAATCACAGGAGACGAACTTATGAGCCCATTTCTCCCAGATGATGAGACAAGACTTTCTTACTCTGGTTAAGCATGCTCAGGATGTCTCCAAGTTTGTCAATCGTGCAGCCTTTGACTGCTTTGAATGCATCAGCAGAACTTCTGCTATTGCCATTGGTGCATGACGAATTGCCTGGCTACAGGCATCAGATTTGGAGACTTGGGTACAGGACAAGTTAGGCAACATTCCTTGCACGGGAGAAAATCTCTTCGGCAAGAACTGGCAGAAGAAGGCTAACGAATTAGATGCTGACAATTCTACCTTAGATAGATTGTCAGTCTACAGCCACTCCAGCCAAAAGAAAGCCTTATAAAAAACCCTCTTTTAGCAAAAAGAGGAAGTTTTATCCTTCCTATACCCATCAGACTCAAGCTCCAGGTCAGGTTGCCCAAAAGGGACAAACTAAACAACAAAAGAAACCAAAAGGCCCGAGAGCCCAACCAGCTCTCCAGGTTCAGCCCCCTCAAGAGCTTTGACTCCTTCCTAGAGAGCTTCGTCTTCCTGCCTCTGAGGGATCCTCAACCCCCCAATATTCCCAACAGGTTATGCCACTTTGCCAACAGATGGCATCAGATAACAGCAGAAGATTGGACTTTGTCCATTGTAGGGGAGGGGTACAAACTTCACTTTCACAGCTTACCCCCTCCTACAATTCTAAAGCAGTTCAGTTCGCAAACCTCTGCAGACAATCTGCTAGATCACAAGGTCTCCACTCTTCTTGCCCAAGGGGCAATGGAGGAAGTACCCATTCTTCAACAGGGTGAAGGGTTCTACTCCCCCTATTTCCTTATCCCAAAGAAAACAGGGGGACACAGACCCATTCTAGACCTCAGAGAATTGAACAAATATCTGTTTCGAGAAAAATTCAAGATGATTTCTCTGGGAACTCTTCTGCCATACCTTCAAAGCCAGGACTGGCTTTGCTCTCTAGACTTAAAGGATGCATATGCTCACATTCTTATCCATCCAGATCACAGGAGAATTTTACGTTTCCTTTTCAGGGGAAGACATTTCCAGTACAGGGTTCTTACCTTTGGTCTGGCTTCAGCACCAAGGATATTCACGAAATGCATGGCAGTAGTAGCTGCATTTCTACAAACCCTGGGGATCTTTGTCTTCCCCTACTTAGACGACTGGCTCATCCGAGCCTCCACAGTGACAGAGGCCAGTTCTGCACTGTCCCGTACAATGCAAATCCTCCAAAACTTGGGATTAATAATAAACTTCCCAAAATTTCAGCAAGTTCCTTCCCAATGCCTAGAATTCATAGGAGCCTGTCTGGATACCAGACAGGCAAGGGCTTTACTTCCGCAAGCCCGGTGTCTCTGCATAATGCAGTTAGATTCCCAAGCAGCAGACAAGTCCTCCCTCACTGCTCAGGAGCTACTGCAGTTACTGGGACACATGGCATCCACAGTTCATGTAGTCCCATATGCTCGCCTCCACATGCGAACAGCTCAGTGGACCCTCTCCACACAGTAGACACAGGCCACAGGTCATTTGTTGGACAAAATAACTATCACAACGATTAATTTTGTCCCTCCAATGGTGGCAGTCATTAGAAAATCTGACAGTAGGGTCTCCTTTCCATCAACCCCTCTTTCAGGCCACCCTAAGAGATGCATCACAGGTGGGTTGGGGAGCACACCTGAATCATTTCTCTACCCAGGGCACCTGGACTCCACAGGAGGTTGGTTTACACATAAACCTCCTGGAGTTAAGAGCAATTTATTTAGCTCTTCGAGTGTTCCACGCCCAGCTCAGCTACAAGACAGTCCTAGTCCAGACGGACAATCAGGTAGCCCTGTTCTATGTAAACAAGCAAGGCGGGACAGGCTTTCTGTCGTTATGCAACGAAGCTTTACGACTATGGGCCCTCGCCAGAGAGCATCAAATTCACCTTCTAGTGGTATATCTTCCAGGCATTCAAACCCTTTGGGCAGACAAACTGTCGAGTACTGCTACCTCACGAGTGGTCACTCCACCTAGACCAGGTGGCAAAGATATTTCATCTCTGGGGCACTCCAGACTTAGACCTCTTTGCAAGTCCACTGAATGCCAAACTTCCCTGGTTCTGTTCCAGGATTCCGGCGCACAACTGTCAGGCAAGGGATGCCTTCCTCCTTCACTGGGGTCAGGACTTCCTTTATGCTTTCCCACCCATTCCCCTCATCCCCAAGACACTTTTCAAACTTCAGAGAGACAGGCGTCGCATGATTCTCATAGCACCACGATGGCCACGTCAAACGTGGTATTCCCTGCTTTTGCATCTCTCTCAAGTGGCACCTCTGGAGTTAGGGCATGCTCCAGATCTCCTTTCCCAGGAGAACGGGACGCTATGGCACCCGAATCCCCAGTCCCTGCACCTCACGACCTGGTTGTTGAAGGCTTAGACCTCCAGGATTTCAACCTGTCCCAGGAGGTAAAAGATATCCTTCAGGCTTCTAGGAAACTTTCCACAAGAAGATCTTATGCCTTCAAGTGGAAACATTTTACTATATGGTGCTCCAAAAAGGGATTAAACCACCGGGTCATACCCTTAGAATCAATACTTGAGTATCTCCTTCACTTATCGAATTCTGGGTTAAAAACCAATTTGGTAAGAGTCCATCGTAGTGCAATTGCAGCTTCTTATAAGCCTCTAAATGGACAACCAATTTCCTCTCATCCACTCCTATCAAGATTTATGGGAGGCCTTTTATTAACTAAACCTCCCAACGGGCCACCACTGGTAGCATGGGATCTAAATCTAGTTCTCGGGCAGCTCATGAAGCTGCCTTTGAAGCCTTTAGCCACTACAGTCCTTCAGATTTTGACTTGGAAGGTCATCTTCCTGATTGCAATTACCTCTGCCCGTCGCATTAGTGAATTGCAAGCTTTAGTGGCTGATCCTCCTTATACTAGATTTCATCATAAGGTTGTTCTTCGAACTCACCCACACTTTATGCCAAAGGTGGTTTCGCCTTTTCATTTAAAGCAATCAATTTATCTTCCTGTATTTTTTCCGAGGCCTCATGCCTCTTATGCAGAAAGAAACCTTCATACTTTGGATTGTAAGAGGGCCTTAGCCTTTTACATTCAAAGAACACAGCAACATAGAAAGTCCTCGCAACTTTTTGTAGTTTTTGACCCTAGTCATTTGGAACTTTATCTAAATGGATTGCCCAATGCATATCCTTTACTTATGAGAGTAAGGGTCTTCCTGTTCAGGACCATGTCACAGCTCACAATGTGAGAGCCATGGCAGCTTCTATGGCTAATCTCCACTCTGTGTCTATCGATGACATTTGTCGAGCAGCCACCTGGGCTTCGGTGCACACCTTCACAGCCCACTCCTGCCTAGATAAAGCCTCCCGTCGGGATGTCTTCTTTGGCCAAGCTGTTCTTCAAAATCTCTTTCAAACCTAAACCAACTCCTACCCACCAACCCTGGTGGGATGCCAGAGATCCATGGGAGGAAGGATTCTCACCTTCGACGGTGGCACCTTCCTAGGGATATCTCCCTGGCATCTTCAGCTATGTGAGGACTACATTCCTGCTTGTTCCTGGAGATAGCATAGTTGCTCACTTGTAACAGGTGATCTCCGGGAACAGCAGGAATTTAGTCCTCACAACCCACCCCTAGGAGTTCTCTCTCTCTCTCTTTGTCTCTTTCCTTTCTCCCTCTATCCTTTCACTCAGCTACAAACTTAACTGAAGAGGGACAGTTGGAAAGGCGGGAAGGCAGCACGCATGTGCTAAGGGATGCTCCCAAAAGCGTTCCTATTGGACGCTGGGGAGTGTTCCCGCGCAGGCTCCATCGGTACCGACGATACCCATATGTGAGGACTAAATTCCTGCTGTTCCCGGAGATCACCTGTTACAGGTGAGTAACTACGCTTTCCTCAACAATGGTAGATTTAATATAGATCAGCGGTATAACATCACTGATCTATCTGTGAAAAGTGATCTACCTGCACTTATGCACTGTTCCTGACAAACCTCTAGCTAAGATCTCAACATACTGTGTATACCATGGACTGCCCGAAGAACAAACCAGTCGGTACTAGAGAAGATCAAACCTAAGCTTTCTTTAGAAGCTCAGATAACAAGACTTCGACTTTCATACTTTGGACACATCATGCGAAGAGAGAGATCATTAGAGAAAGACGACATGCTTGGCAAGATAGAAGGTCAACGCAAAAGAGGAAGGCCAGCAATGAGATGGATCGATACAATAACAGCAGCTACGGGTACCAGTCTGTCAACAATGAGCCGCCTGACTCAAGACCGAACACAATTTAGGATAGCTATCCAGAGGGTCGCCATGAGTCGACTCCGACTCGACGGCACTTAACAACAACAACAAGATCTTAACGCTGCTACAAGGTCAATTAATACCAGTACTCAGCAGGACTCATTCTATTTAGAGAACTTCCTAGCCAAAGGTTTTCACACAGAACAATTTATGCAATTAATGTGGATGTTAACCATACAAATTGTTCTGAATATTGACCCCTACATTTTTATCCTTTTCAACCCAACAAAAAATCTATCTCCAGAAACAAGCAGGAATGTAGTCTTCACATATGGGTATTGTCGGTACCAACGGAGCCCGTGCGGGAACGCTCCCCAGCATCCAATAGGAACGCTTTTGGGAGCATCCCTCAGCACATGCGTGCTGCCTTCCCGCCTTTCCAACTGTCTCAGTTTTTCGTTTTCCGCGGAGCCGACAGGACACATACCCTGCCACCCCAGAAAATTTCTTCTCTAAACTTGTTTTCTTGTAGTCGCGTCTGCCTCCGCTCAACACCTACCGGTACCGCTGGTTCTCTTTTCTTTTCAAAAAAAAAAAATAAATTCTTTCTGAACTGTTTCTCTTCAGAAACTTTTTCTTTTTGGTGCTAGGCGCCATTTTGGGCATTAGGCCCCATTTTCCTGAGAAATGGAAAAAACAGCTAGTGGTTTTAAAAATGTACTAAGTGTGGTGGTACCATTTCCGTCACCGACACCCATGACTGGTGTCTCAAATGTTTAGGCCCTGACCATTCTCCATCGGAGTATCTCTCTTGTATGGGGCTGACTAAAAGAGGAAGACAGAACCGGGCTGCAAAGCTCAGTACCCCCTTTCTTTCAGATGCGATGTCCATTGCATCAACGTCTTCCAGAGCCTCGTCTTCCTCCCATGGATCTTAGGTAACTAAACATAAGAGCCAGCCCTCAAAGGGTAGATCTCCTTCCAAGCATCGAGAAGCCACTGGCATTGCCCTTGAGGAAACTACACTGGCAAAACAGCCCTGGTGTGAGGCTGCGTCCTCCAAAGCACCAACGGGGCTCCAGGATGTTCTCGAGGCCTCGACCTTGGCAGAACTACTGGTGCCATGCTCAGGGGTTCCGGCCGCTTCTACCAGTACCAACACCCAGGCATCGGCAGCGTCGATAGACCAGAGGTTCCTCGCTATCGAACGCAGTGTTTCAGCTCTCCTTACAGCTGCGGTACCATTGACACCGCTACCGACCGGTTCAACGGGCACCGGTACCGACACCGATGCCAGTACCAGCACCGGTACCGATTCTGGTACCAGCACCAACGGTACGTCCCGGTGGGCATTCTTCCCATGCCAACTTTTTTTCTGGCATCAACAGATCGGTACCGGACCAACTCGGTACCAACTTCAATCGATACCGTGCTTTGCATGAACATCAGGATCAGAGATACTTCGAATCCTCAGATTCCGATGACTCTGATAATTCTGTCGGTACCGGAGTGCTTCTCCCAGAAGACTCCTCTTCTCCTCAACGCAGAATGTCTCCTCTGGAGGACATGTCTTTTTAGGATTTTATTTGTGATGTGGCCCGAGGCTTTTCAATCATGGTAGCTCCTGAAAAGGAACCTAGAGTCAAAGGAATTGGAAATTCTCCAATACCCTAAGGCTCCCAAAGAGGCAGCCACTCTGCCCATTCATAAAATTCTTCATGATTTGATGCTCAGAATGTGGGAAACACCTTTGACCACATCTCCTCATTCTAGGAGACTCGATACTATATATCGAGTTCCACCATGTCCTGGCTTTCAAAAGACTCAGCTGCCACACCATTCAATGGTAGTGGAGTCAGCCATGCGTAGGATGAAAAGTGCAAAAAGACATGCATCCAATCCTCCAGGTTGTGAATGCAAGACTCTTGACGCCTTTGGGCGTCAAACTTTTCAGGCCTCTGTGCTTTCAGCTAGGATCAGCTCATATATTTTATATATGGGAATGTTCCTCAAAGAAGTCACAGGAGATTTGGAGCTTATGAGCCCCCTTCTCCCTGATGACAAACGACAAGACTTTCTTACTCTTGTCAAGCATGCTCAAGACATTTCCAAGTTTGTAAATCGTGCAGCCTTTGACTGCTTTGAATGCATCAGCAGAACCTCTGCTATTGCCATTGGTGCACGTCGGATTGCCTGGCTTCAGGTATCAGACTTGGAGATTTGGGTACAGGATAAATTAGGAAACATCCCTTGCACAGGAGAAAACCTCTTTGGCAAGAATTGGCAGGAAAAGGCTAATGAGAGAGATGCTGACGATATCACTTTAGACAGATTGTCAAAATCTACAGTCAATCCAGCCAAAATGAAACCCTATAAAAAACCCTTTTTCAGCAAAAACAGGAAGTTTTATCCATCCTATACCCAGCAAGGGCAAGGTCAGGGTCAAGTTGCCCAAAGTGGACAACAACAATCCAGACAACAAAAGAAGCCAAAAGGCCCCAGAGCTCAACCAGCTCCACAGGCTCAGCCCCCTCAAGGGCTTTGACTCCTTCCTAGAGAGCTTGGCCTTCCTGCCTCTGAAGGGTCCAGAACCCTTAAACATTCCAGGCGGGTTGTGTCATTTTGCCAACAGATGGCACCAAATAACAGCAGAAAATTGGACTCTCTCCATTGTAGGAGAGGGGTACAAGCTTCATTTTCACAGCATGCCCCCTCCTACAATCGTAAGATAGTTCAATTCCCAAACCTCTGCAGACAATCTACTTGATCAAGAAGTCTCAACACTCCTTGCCCAAGAAGCAATAGAGGAAGTACCCATTCTCAAACAGGGTACAGGTTTCTACTCCATTTTCTTATTCCAAAGAAAACAGGAGGACACAGACCCATTCTAGACCTCAGAGAATTGAACAAATATCTGTTCCGAGAAAAGTTCAAAATGATTTCTCTGGGAACTCTTCTGCCATACCTTCATAGTCAGGATTGGCTTTGCTCTCTAGATCTAAAGGATGCATATACTCACATTCTGATCCATCCAGATCACAGGAAATTCTTACGATTCCTTTTCAAGGGAAAACACTTCCAATACAGGGTTCTTTCCTTTAGTCTGGCTTCGGCACCAAGCGTATTCATGAAATGCATGGCAGTAGTAGCTGCATTCCTGCGAACCCTAGGGATATTCGTCTTCCCTTGGATGACTGGCTCATTCGAGCCCCCACGGTTGCAGAAGCCAGCTCTGCACTGTCTTGCACAATGCGAATCCTCCAATACTTGGGATTGGTAATAAACTTCCAAAAATCCTAGCTTGTTCCTTCCCAGTCCCTGGAGTTCATAGGCGCTTGTTTAGATACCAGACAGTCAAGGGCTTTCCTCCCACAACCCCGATGTCTTAGCATAGTGCAACTAGCTTCTCAAGCAGTGGGAAAATCCTCCTTAACTGCTTGAGAACTGCTACAATTACTGGGACATATGGCATCCAAAGTTCATGTAATTCCCTATGCTCGCCTCCACATGCAAGCAGCCCAGTGGACCCTATCCACACGGACACAGGCCACAGGACGTCTATCAGACAAGATATCAAACTCTCAATGACTGATCTTGTCCCTACAATGGTGGCAATCACTGGAGAATCTTTTAGTGGGGTCTCCTTTCCAACAACCCCTATTCCAGGCCACCCTAACAGATGCATCACAGGTGGGTTGGGGAGCACACCTGCACCATCTCTCTACCCAGGGTACCTGGACTCCACAGGAGGCTTGTCTTCACATAAACCTCCTAGAATTAAGAGCAATCTATCTAGCTCTTCGAGTATTCCACGCCCAGCTCAGCTACAAGACAGTTCTAGTCCAAACGGACAGTCAAGTAGCCATGTTCTATGTGAACAAGCAGGGCGGAACAGGCTCTCTGTCGTTATGCAACGAAGCTTTACGACTATGGGCCCTCGACAGAGAGCATCAAATTCACCTTCTCGTGGTATATCTTCCAGGCATTCAAAACCCTTTGGGCAGACAAACTCAGCTGAGTACTGCTGCCTCACGAATGGTCTCTCCACCTAGACCAGGTGACAATGATGTTTCAGATCTGGGGGACCCCAGACATAGACCTATTTGCAAGTCCACTGAATGCCAAACTTCCCCGGTTCTGTTCCAGAATTCCGGCTTAAAATTGCCAGGCAAGGGATGCCTTCCTCCTTCACTGGGGTCAGGACTTCCTCTATGCCTTCCCACCCATTCCCCTCATCCCCAAAACACTCTTCAAGCTTCAGAGAGACAGAGGTCGTATGATCCTCATAGCGCCACGGTGGCCACGACAAATGTGGTATCCCCTGCTCCTACATCTCTCTCAAGCTGCACCTCTGGAGTTAGGGTGTGCTCCAGACCTTCTCTCCCAAGAGAACGGGATGCTATGGCACCCGAATCCCCAGTCCCTGCATCTCAGGGCCTGGTTGCTGAAACCCTAGACCTGCAGGATCTTAACCTTTCCCAACAGGTAAAGGATATCCTTCAAGCTTCTAGAAAACCTTCCACACGACGCTCTTACGCCTTTAAATGGAAATGTTTTACTATATGGTGTTCTCAAAAGGGCTTAAACCCCCTTGTGATACCTTTTGGAATCGGTACTAGAGTACCTACTTCATTTATCAAATTCTGCTCTAAATACTAATTCAGTAAGAGTCCATTTTCGTGCAATTGCAGCTTCCTATAAGCCTCTAAATGGACAGCCAATTTCCTCTCATCCAATGTTCCCTCTAATTTTCTGTAGGCTGTGTGCGCATAAAATATCAGCTGTGTGCAGCTTTTGAAGGAAGGTTAAGTTTTGTGCGCCACATAACGACACTCGGAGTTATATACTTTAAAATTTGAGTACACGTCAGAATACAGTTTGTACACCACATTGATTTTAATCAAATTAAATGAAAATAGGCGATTACTAATTGAAGCAGGAAATGTCTAGTAATTACAATCATAACTTTTAAATTTTAAGACGTCTGTGTTTTCTATCAGAATCAGAGCTGTAATTTTTGTGCGCTCTGTTGTAAAGTGTGTGCGCTCGCTCGGCAAGGTGTGTGCGCACGCACACAGCTTAGAGGGAACAGTGCTCTCATCCACTCATAGCAAGATTCATGAGAGGTTTTTTTATTAACAAAGCCTCCCATCAGGCCACCACCGGTGGCAAGGGATTTAAATCTAGTTCTCGGACAGCTCATGAAACCACCCTTTGAATCTTTAGCCACTACAACCCTAAAGTTTTTATCATGGAAGGTCATCTTCCTGACTGCAATCACCTCTGCACGTCGCATTAGTGAATTGCAAGCTTTAGTGGCTGATCCTCCTTATACAAGGTTTCACCATGATAAGGTTGTTCTCAGAACTCATCCACATTTTGTGCCAAAGGTGATTTTGCCTTTTCATTTAAATCAATCGATTTACCTTCCTGTATTCTTTCCGAGTCCTCATGCCTCTAATGCAGAAAGGAACCTTCATACTTGGGATTGTAAAAGAGCCTTGGCCTTTTTCTTACAAAGAACACAAAAACATAGAATGTCTTCTCAACTTTTTATTGCTTTTGATTCTAGTCATTTGGGACTTCCAGTCTCCAAAAGAACTCTATCTAAATGGATTGCACAATGCATGTCCTTTGCTTATCAGAGTAAGTCTTCCTCTCCAAGGCCATGTCACAGCGCATAATGTGAGAGCCATGGCTAACTTTCACTCTGTGTCTATCAATGACATCTGTCGAGCAGCCACCTGTGCTTCGGTGCACACCTTCACAGCCCACTACTGCCTAGATAAAGCCTCCCATCGGGATGCCTTTTTTGGCCAGGCTATTCTTCAACATCTCTTTCAGACTTAATTCAACTCCTACACACCAACCCTGGGGGATGCCAGAGATCCATGGGAGACAGCATGGCCCACCTCACTATAGGTGGGAACTTCCTGGGGCCATCTCCCCGGCATCTTCAGCTAGGGAGTTCCCCATATGTGAAGACTACATTCCTGCTTGTTCCTGGAGATAGCGTAGTTACTCACCTGTAACAGGTGATCTCCGGGAACAGCAGGAATTTAGTCTTCACAACCCACCACCTCCCCTGGGAGTTGTCTCTCTGTCTCTTTCCTCTCTCCCTCTAGCCTTTCTCTCAGCTACAAACTTAACTGAAGAGGGACAGTTGGAAAGGTGGGAAGGCAGCGCACATGTGCTGAGGGATGCTCCCAAAAGCGTTCCTGCGCAGGCTCCGTCAGTACTGATGATACCCATATGTGAAGACTAATTCCTGCTGTTCCCGGAGATCACCTGTTACAGGTGAGTAACTACGCTGTCTGTGTGGGGGCAATAGATCTCTCCAAAGCATTTAATGGAATGGGATTATGTGGGGGGTCCATATCAGACTGTGGGTCTTAGAGAAATAAGCCCCCCACTCAAAAAACAAATGGCCCACACACACACATGGCCTACCACCCCACAAACTGCCCCACTCGCAAAAATTATCTTTCTTTAACAGATATTTTATTATAGTGCTTTATCATTTCAGTCAAAGTGGTTTAGACTGTAACTTAAACTTGGTAATGTACAATAATCAGAGACATTGATAACAGATTTTTCTGAGGCAATGGAAGGTTAAGTGACTTGTTCAAGGCCGCAAGGAGTGCTAGTGGGAATTGATCCCTGGGCTCTTAGCTCCCAAGCCAGTGCTGTAACTATTAGGCTACTCCTCCACTCCCTTCAGCTTCCCTGCCACTGCACAGACTGCATCTACTCCATGAAACTACCCCCTGCAACTACTTCAGTATATTCCAGATTACCTTCATCCCTGAAAGTTACCCTTCCACAGTTGCCTCACCACCACTGACTAGCTTTCCCACAGCACAACATATACACAGCACACGCATAACATAGAATGGAGAGAGGTGTGTGTGCATGTACACACTATCTACAATTCTCTAATCCTTTGCCCTGTGTGAGTGAACCTGCTCTGCCTGTGTTCAGTGTAACTAGCACCAAGACAGTGGGTCAAGTCCAGCCAGTGGGAATGATGTGGGGGCAGAGCACTAATCACAGGGAAGATGGGAGTGACCTGGAGGAAGTTCACACATAGAAGTGAAGTTTCTGCATGTGGAGGGATGGAAGAGAAATGAAACCTTCCATATTGTCCCTCCAGTCCAGTCCAAGCTCCTGGGTTGTGTCCAGTTCCAGCAGATGGAGACAGAGCCTATCAGACTTCTATGATCTCACAGTATAAGGGAGCGGAATTATCCCCATTCCCCTTAAGTCAGCATGCTTAGTCTCCAGCAGGTGGAAGGAGCTCAGTGCAGTTGGGCTGCACTGAAGGAACAAGTGGACACTTGAGAGAGCAGAACTTAGAGCAGGTTTGGCAGAGCAGTTTAAAAAAAAAAACAGTTCACAGATGATTTTCAAGTCAGCTGCAGCTAATCCCCCTCCTAAGGATCTTAAACTGTTAGCTGATTGCCCTGGGAGAAGGGAGGGGGCTGCCTTTCTGTTTCCCCTGTTGTCCTTCGGCAGCACAGTGGCTCCAGTTGTGAGATTGTGTCTCTTTAAGCCGGCCCGAAGGGTTCATTACTTGGCGACTGCGGAAGCACGGCAATAGCAGTGGAGCTCGGCACCAGGGGTAAGTCAAAAGAACTGATGACGTTTGTGGTCGTTGGAAAGGGAATTGCTGAGCTGGCTCATATTTTCTGTGCCGTTGGAGGTTGCTCAATTTTGGCAGCACAAGGGTTTTTGGCCGCAATGCCTAAAACAGTGCATGCAGCATGTTGGACATGTTGGGGCCATCTCTCTACTAGTGAGGGACTCGGGGGGGGGGGGGGGCTGATTTTGCCATAAAAAGATACTTCGGTGCAGGGTCTTTCTCCCACACACAGATGATTTGTCGCCTTCCTCTGATGCGGTTCCTATGGTTTTGGCAGGAACTGTGACCATTTTGGATCCCTCTGCTCCAGCTGCTTGTAATGGGGCTGAAAGGCAGGATTCAGTTCCTGCACTCCCCCAGAGGCCAGCAAGGAAAGTTGTGTCCTGAGAGAGGAATAATGCTTCAGAGTGGGTGACAATGGAAGATCCCTTCTTTCCAGAGTTCATCTTGCTGATGCATAAGGCCTTCTGCTTGAAGCAGGGCTATGGAATGCAGGTAGGGCTCTTTCTGCTTCTCATTTGGCCAAGGAGCCTTTGCTGGGCTAGGCAGTTGCAGCTCATATGGATGGGGAGCAGGACGTGGTGCATGTAGATATGCCTTTGGATCAAGCCTCTCGGAGGTCAAAGACTTCAGAGGACCCCTTGGAAGATCGCTTTGGAGTTTGGACGGGTCTTCGGGGCTCACACAGACTTAGAGGTAGGCGAAATCCTATAAGGTGAAGACCCCTCTATTGTCTGGGTGTTCTAACTCTTTAAACACCATAAAAGGTTTGCCCACGGAGGACTGCAATCGCAGCAGCCTCCCCTCCTGTTTGTAGGAATCTGATCTCCCATGGACAGACAAGAGTCTGCTGTAATTGCAGCCATTCCCTTCTCTTCTGCCTGCTGGAGACGGGATCCCCATAGGTAGAACAGGAAGGGAAGGCCACAGGGCTGGGAGGTGGAGTTGGGGCAGAGCTGAGGGGCCACCTCTCCTGAAATCTGAAAGCATTCTATGGCCCTTGGTAGGATCTGAGGTGAGGAATAACATTTCATATCATGCACTTGCATGGGTGGAAGTGGAGGATAATTGTAGTTGGGGGATTTTTATTAAGTGGGGAGCAAGGAAGAAGAGGATAAGAATCCAGAAAACAACAAATATAATGAGGAATTGGTTAAAACTGAGTGGCAGCACAAATTGAGTCTGGCTTAAGGAGGCTTTGGAGGATGTCCGGAAGAGAATTCAAGAGCTGCAATTAAATGAAACTGATTTTCAGCTGCATAAGTTGAAGCAAAGATTTTTTTGAGCATGGGAACAAACCTAGCAGGTAGTTGGTGAGGAGATTAAAGCAAAAGGTGAAGTCCACAAATGTGCAGAAAATCCAGGGGAGGGAGCTAGGGCTTGGTACAATGATAGGAATATTAGGGAACAATTTGTCCAGTTTTCTTCCAAGCTTTACATGAGAGAAGGGATATATAGCATGGAGGAGATTGAATACCTAGGAAAAATCTATTTACCAGTGCTTTCTGAGGAAGTGAGGGTGAGGCTAATTGCTGCTTTCTTGAGTTTGGAAATGCTAAGAATCTCCTGCAAGAAAAAGCCCCAGTACTGGATGGGTTAAGGGGGGGGGGGGTGGTTATAAGAAATTTCAAGGGGAAGTTTCAGAGAACTTGACCAGAATATTCAATAGGTTCTCCAGGACCAAGCAGGAAGTCAGTCCTCACATATGGGTGACGTCGGCGCCGACGGAGCCCTCGCGGAGCAATTTTCCCCAGCTTTCACAGAAAGCCTTTGGGAATTGCAGCGCGCATGCGCGGTCGCCTTCCCGCCCAAGGGTGCCATCTTAGCCAGTCTTCTTTTTTCCGCGGAGCCCTACAGACGTACCCGTCGTGTCCCCGCTAAAAAAGTTGATTTTCGTGAGTTTTACTCGTTTTTCAATTCGGTTCGACGCCGGTCGTTTTCCTGCCCGGACTCGCGACGCCGTTGCGAGTCCTTCCCTTATTTTTCGGTTTTTCTGATTTTTGGTCAGTTTCGTTTTCGGTTTTTCACTGGCAGCCCGGTCCTTTGACCTTACAGGGGCCCTTTTTCCCCCGATGGCTGCCAGTGGTTTCAAGCGGTGTGGTCAGTGTGACAGAAATATGTCACTCACTGACACACACGATAATTGCCTCCGCTGCCTGGGCCCGGATCATGAAGAAATGATCTGTGGAGCCTATGGCAAAATGTCCTCCAAAGCGTTGAGGAGCCGGCGGCATCAGCGGGATAGAATCTTCGCTGACCCCAGCCGTACCCGGACCTCGTCGGAGGCCTCGGCATCCAGAGGCTCCAGCTCTGAACATCGCCGAAGCTCCTCCGACAGGGGTTCTCCCTCCGGAGACCATCGACGGAAGACAAAACCCGCGAGGGCGGCGTCGGACGCTCCTGGCTCCGCGAGGGCCAGGTCGCATAGCCCCGACAGCCGTCCCGGGTCTTTGGAGAAGGAGCACCTCCCGAAGCGACCTCGCCTGGAGTCGGAGTTGTCTGCTCGGGTAAGTCCTGTGGTCCTTCTGGACTCGCCTCCGAGAGGTACGACGTCGGGCCCGACGCCGTCGGAGCCCGAGTCGGGGACTGCTGGGTCACCTGAGGTCGGACTCAGGTTGACGGCCTTGGAGAGCAGACTATCTGCCTTCATGGACCAGCAGCGGGCACTGATCGCTAGCCTCGCTGGCGCCGCTGCCCCGACCGCCGGGACGTCGACGTCTAAGTCGACCCCGGAGACCGAGCCGATCCTCGAGTCCATGCGAACTCGAGTCGATCCTCGGTCGAGGTCACCCTCGGCCTCCCGTTCGGGACCGAGGTCGTCGCCGCCGACTCCCTTGGCGTCGGGGCGGCCGACGCCTCCGCCTGCCCGAGCCGACCCCACTGATTCCTCCTCGGAGTCGGTCTGGGAGTCTGAAGAGGAGGAGTCACCTGATTCCTTTCGGACTCGGTGTGTCCCCTCGGACTCACCTGAGTCCGAACCTCGGAAACAGTCCCCTCGGAGGATGCCCGGTTCTCGGACTTCGTCAGGGATATGGCCAAGGCTTTGGCCTTCCCGGCGGATCCCGAGGAGGAGCCTCGAGCCGAAGAGCTCGACGCCCTTCAGTACGACTCTCCCGCCCGGGAGCACTTTACTGTACCGGTGCCTCCCATGCTGGAACGACTACTCTTCCGCATGTGGGAGAGAGTCCGGCCTCGTCGCCGGTATTAAGCAAGCGGGTCGATTCCATCTATCGAGTCCGCAAGAGTCCTGGCTTCCAAAAAGCACAGCTGCCACACCATTCCATGGTAGTGGAATCGGCCATGCATAGGCTTAAGAGCCAAAAGATGCACTCCTCGGTGCCTCCTGGCAGGGAGGCCCGTAACCTGGATGGCCTTGGTAAGAAGTGTTTCCAGGGCTCTATGCTTGCTTGTCGTGTCCAGACCTACCAGCTATACATGGGCATGTATCTCCGAGACCTGGCTAAAGAGCTAGCCGGATTCTCTGCTGGACTGTCCGAGGAACCTTGCGGAGGTTCCTAGCCTTAACATCTGGTATTCGGGAATGCTCCAAATTCATGTCCCGAGCAGCCTATGATGGCTTTGAAGCATCGGCTCGTGTGGCCGCAGCCGGCATCGGTGCCCGCCGACAGGCTTGGCTTCAGTCGTCTGACCTTGAGCCTTGGGTGCAGGACAAGTTGGTCGATGTCCCCTGCAGAGGTGAGAACCTCTTTGGCAAGCCCATGGCTGAAAAGGCTGCACAAATCGAGACGGAGACTCTCACCAGGACCAGGCTTTCTAGAAAGACCTCCGCCCCTTCCCAGAAAAAGAAGGGCTCGGGAAAAAAGTCCTTTTACCCGAGAAAGGCGGCTGCCTACAAACACTACCCCCAATATCAGGCCCCTCCAGCTCCCCAACAGGGTCAGCAGGCCAAGGGACGGGGTAACGGGTCCCGTAGGCAGCAAGCCCCAAGCCTGCACCACCAGCCCCTGCTCAGCAGGGTGGGGGTTTTTGACTTCCTCAGCATAGCCTCTCCCCCTCAGCTGGTTCCTCCCAGCACCGGAGGCCGGCTGGTTCACTTCGCCCACAGGTGGTCCAACATCACTTCAGATGCCTGGGTGCTTCAAGTCGTGCGAGAAGGATATCTTCTCCACTTCCATCAGGTCCCTCCCTCTTATTTTCCGGGGGGAACCTCCGCGACTCCCTCTGCACAGGGACTTACTCCTTCAGGAGTTAGCAAGTCTTCTTCAGGACCATGCTGTGGAACCGGTGCCCCACCACCTGAGAGGTCAAGGCTTTTATTCCAGGTATTTCCTAATACCAAAAAGGACAGGAGGCCTAAGACCCATCCTGGACTTGCGCAACCTCAACAAGTTCCTTGTGCGGGAAAAGTTCAAGATGCTTACCCTTGGAATCCTTCTGCCCTACCTCCAGCAGGGAGATTGGCTATGCTCCTTGGATCTAAAGGATGCTTACACGCACATCCTCATCCACCCAAGCCACCGCCAATACCTAAGGTTTGTGGTGGCAGGAAATCATTACCAGTACAGAGTACTGCCCTTTGGCCTGTCCTCCGCACCGCGAGTCTTCACAAAATGTCTCGCGGTGGTGGCGGCCTATCTCAGGCTTCACGGCCTCTATGTCTTTCCGTACCTCGACGACTGGCTCATCAGAGCGTCGTCGTCCCCCGGCAGTCACCAATGCCACACACCGCACGGTGACTCTTCTGCAGTACTTGGGCTTTGTCATAAACTTCGCAAAGTCCACTTTGCTCCCCTCACAGGATCTCGAGTTCATCGGCGCAAGACTGCACACTCCTCAGGCTCGAGCTTTCCTACCTCTCGACAGGGCTCAACGGCTCATGGACCTAGCCGGCCGTTTTCGCAGCCAGTCCCTGGTCTCCGCCAGGCGCTTCCTGAGACTACTCGGCCATATGGCTTCCACCGTCCACGTGACCCCCAATGCTCGCCTGAATATGCGGCCGGCTCAATGGTGCCTTCGCAAGCAGTGGCAACAAGCCACCGGCGGGCTAGCCGACTTAGTGCGCCTCTCCAGACCGCTGGCCTCTTCCCTACAGTGGTGGCTTCATCGGCCGAACCTGGTGCTCGGAATGCCTTTTCAGTCGCCTCAGCCGACTCAAGTGCTGACGACCGATGCTTCCCTCCTGGGCTGGGGAGCTCATTGCCAGGGGGCGTGTACTCAAGGTCTCTGGACCGCGTGGGAATCTGCTCAACAGATCAACTTCCTGGAGCTCAGAGCTATTCGTCAGGCGCTCAAGGCTTTCTCCCACCTGACTTCTCACCAGTCCATCCTTGTCCAGACGGACAATCAAGTTGCCGTGTTCTACGTGAACAAGCAGGGCGGCACGGGCTCCTTCCTTCTCTGCCGAGAAGCTCAGAAGCTCTGCTCGTGGGCCGTCAGTCACGGCATTCTTCTCAAAGCAGTTTATCTCCCAGGCCAGGAGAATTGCCTGGCCGACAAACTCAGCAGGATACTCCAGCCGCACGAGTGGCGTCTGGATCCCTTGGTAGTCCAGAAACTCTTTCTGAAGTGGGGCCTCCCCACGATGGATCTCTTTGCCAGTCCTCTCAACCGGCAACTTCCTCGCTTCTGCTCGCGTCAGCCACATCCCCTTCGGGTAGCGGCAGATGCATTTCTGCTCTCATGGTCGGAAAACCTTCTCTATGCTTTTCCTCCCATCCCGCTAATCTCCCGAACTCTGTTCAAGGTTCTCCGGGACAAAGCGTCCATGATCCTGGTGGCTCCTCGCTGGCCCAGACAGCCTTGGTTTCCACTCCTGTTGCAATTAGCGGTAGAGGATCCGTTCCCTCTGGGGTCTCAACCGGATCTCCTAACACAGGATCAGGGGTCTCTGCTCCACCCCAACCTCCGATCGCTCAACCTAATGGCCTGGCGGCTGAAAGGGTAGTCCTTGCTCCCCTTCTCCTGCTGGCAGAGGTGGAGGAGGTCGTCCTAGCTTCTCGGCGACCTTCTACCCGCAAATGCTACGCCCTAAAATGGCGTCGCTTTTCCGTTTGGTGTGTACAGCAGTCTCAGGATCCCTTCTCCTGCCCGGTGTCGGTGATCTTGCAGTACCTGCTCTACCTCTCTAATCTGGGACTTAAGTCCAACTCCGTCAAAGTCCACCTCAGTGCTCTTTCAGCACACCATGTGCCGGTGGACGGCAGACCTCTTTCCAGCGACCCTCTTGTAGCACGGTTTCTCCGAGGTCTCCTTCTACTAAAACCACCTCTGTGCCCGCCAGCACCTGACTGGGATCTGAATGTGGTTTTACAGCGGATCACCTGTCCGCCTTTTGAACCGATGGCTACCTGTTCTCTGCGTTTTCTTTCGTGGAAAACCTTATTCCTGATAGCCCTCACTTCCGCTAGACGCGTAAGTGAATTGCAGGCCCTCGTGTCTGATCCTCCATTCACTCGGTTCTACAAAAATAGGGTAGTCCTACGGACTCACCCAAAATTTCTTCCAAAAGTTGTCTCCCCTTTTCACATCAATCAGGAGGTGGTACTTCCAACCTTCTTTCCCAGGCCTCACTCCAGCCGAGCTGAACGAGTCCTGCATACCCTGGACTGTAGAAGGGCATTTAACTTCTACCTTGACCGTACGCGGGAGCACCGTAAAGCTGCTCAGCTTTTTGTGTCTTTTGACCCCAATAAATTGGGGCTCCCGGTCTCCAAGCGTACCCTGTCCATCTGGGTTGCTGACTGTATCGCTTGGGCTTATGGGGCAGCCGGACTCTCCTTAGAAAGTCGAGTCACGGCTCATTGTGTTCGGGCGAAGGCTACGTCAGTGGCTTACCTCCGCTCTGTTCCGCTGGCAGACATCTGCCGGGCCGCTACTTGGTCTTCGAGCCAGACTTTTGCGGTCCATTACTGTCTCGAGAGGGAGTCCCGCAGGGACAGTGCTTTCGGACAGGCAGTCCTCCGAAATCTCTTCGAGGTTTGAGCAACTCCTACCCTCCATCCCGGATGGGGGCTACCGGTGGGTAATTCAGCGAAGATTCCTTCCTTCTGTACTGCCGAGCTAGAGGGAGCTCATTTTTGTGCTTGGGGTCTCCGGTAGCCTTAAGCTTGGGAGTCCCATATGTGAGGACTGACTTCCTGCTTGGTCCTGGAGAAAGCGTAGTTACTCACCTGTAACAGGTGTTCTCCAGGAGCAGCAGGAATCAGTCCTCACAACCCTCCCTCCTCCCCGTGGAGTTGCAATCATCTGCTTAAGTTTTTTTGCAAATTTTTATGCTGTCTTTTAGCTATGTCATCAGACTGGCTAAGATGGCACCCTTGGGCGGGAAGGCGACCGCGCATGCGCGCTGCAATTCCCAAAGGCTTTCTGTGAAAGCTGGGGAAAATTGCTCCGCGAGAGCTCCGTCGGCGCCGACGTCACCCATATGTGAGGACTGATTCCTGCTGCTCCTGGAGAACACCTGTTACAGGTGAGTAACTACGCTTTATTGCAGAGTAGACCACTTCTAGAATCCATGAAGATGGCAGGTATACATTGCCTTATGAAAGTATTCATTCTCTCTATTTTTGTCCTGTTTTGTTGCATTACTGTACAACCTGGAATGAAAATGGAGGTTCATTTGGATGTTAGGTAATGGACCTAACAATATAGTCCAAGTTGGTGAAGTGGAATGACTATAAAATAGCTTGTGTATATATAAAAAAACAAGTAAAAACTGAAACGTTGTGTATATATATTCATCCCTTTTGCTATGAAACCCCTAAATAAGATCTAGTCCAACCAATTAACCTCAGGAGTCACACAAATATTTGATTGAGTCCACCTGTGTGCAATCAGTGTCACATGATCTGTCACATGATGCCTGTATAAATATACCTGTTCTGAAAGGCCCCTGACTCTGCAACACCACTAAGCAAGCAACATGAAGACCAAGGAGCACTCCAAACAGGTCAGAGACAAAGTTGTGAAGAAGTATAGATCAGGGTTGGGTTATTTAAACAAAACAAAAAAAACAAAAAAATTCTGAAAATCCCACGGAGCACCAGTTAATCTTTTATAACAAAATGGAAAGAATATGGCAGTACTACAAACCTGACAAGAGAAAGCCGCCCACCAAAACTCACAGACCGGGCAAAGAGCATTAATCAGAGATGCCACAAAGACACAAAGGATAACACTGAAGGAGCTGCAAAGATCCACAGCTGAGATGGGATTGTCTGTCCATAGGACCTCTTTAAGCCGTACACAGAGCAGGGCTTTATGAAAGAGTGGCCAGAAAAAAGCCATTGCTTAAAGAAAGCAATAAGAAAACATGTTTGGAGTTTGCATGTAGCGGACTGCCCAAACACATGGAAGAAGGTTCTCTGGTCAGATGAGATGAAAATTAAACTTTTTGGCCTTCATGGGAAATGCCATGTGTGGTGCAAACCCAACACTTCCCATCACTCCGAGAACCCTATTCTCATAGTGAAAAATGGTTGTGGCAGCATCATGCTGTGGGGATGTTTTTCATTGGCAGGGACAGGAAAACTGGTCAGGATTGAAGGAATGATGAATGGCACTAAATACAGGGCACTTCTTGAGGAAAACCTGTTTCAGTCTGCCAGAGATTTAAGACTGGGGCGAATGTTCATCTTCCAGCAGGACAATGACCCTAAACATACTGCTAAAGCTACAATAGAGTGGTTTAAAGGGAAACATTTTAAATGTCCTGGGATGGCCTAGCCCAGACATCAATCCAATTGAGAATCTGTGGCATGACTTGAAGATTGCTGTACACCAACGCAACCCATTTAACCGCCGGCCCAGCCAAAGCTCTCCCAGCCGGGATAGAGCCACTGGGGCCAGATCCGACCGCCGTGACTGGGCAGCTGGATGCTTCCGATTGGGGCCATGCCTTTGTTGCTTAAAAGGGTGCCATCGGGCTCAAGAACAGCCTCTTGCTGCCGCAGGCCCAGCTGAAGCTCTCCCAGCCGGGATAGAGCTGCTGGGGCCAGATCCGACTGCCGTGACCGGAAGCATCCAGCTGCCCAATTGGGGCCATGCCTTTGTTGCTTAAAAGGGTGCCATCGGACACACTTGCGCCTGGTGGGCCTGCGCCTGAGGGCCTCGCCAGAGGGCCCATTGGTGTGGCCCCTAGGCGAGGACTGGTGCAGGGGAAACAGTCCTCCAGAGAGAACCAATGGGAAGACAGATCACAAGCGACCAACAACGGCCACACAAGAGAACTCGCTGAAAATCACGGTAACATGTATCACCTCCAGCTAAACGTATGTATGCAGAAACTCCACTATTGACTCAAAAGGGACTGATTACTGACTTTAAAAAGTGACTTACTGTATGCATGTACCCCACTACTGATTGCTCTGTGAGTACTTCACTGCTGAGTGTTTCGCAAGTACCTCACTGCTGATTGTATGCAAGTAATTTCACTGCTGAGTGTTATGTATGTGTTTCACTGAGTGTTCTGTGAATATTCCACTGCTGAGTGTTATACAAGTTATTTCACTGCTGATTATACGCAAGTATTTTTACTGCTGTACTAGTTAGTCGCCATAGAACAAGCTAGCCACTGCTGGGCTGTGCAGCGTATACATATTCTGTGTAGACAGCATACAGTCCCGCCAGTGCATACCTCCTCAGCAAGGAAAGTCTTGTCACACACAAGACGCGCTGAACCCCAGCGCAATATGGCCCTATCCATTCTAACCCTAACCAGCCTATACTTCCTCAGCAATGTCTTCAACGGCTTCCTCTCCTCTGCCTCCAACCACAACCCGATTCCGATTACACAGGTACACTAAAAAATTTTTTTTTTAAACTGCCTCTAATGTTTCGATTGATTTTTATGTTTTTTGGTGCGCTGAATCCAAATCTGGTAACCAATTTGCTCCATCACGTTACAGATTTTTGCTACATTGGGTTAGCAGTTTGAGGTGACCGTTTCAGATTGAGTGCGATCGAGATAAAAAGTTTTCTTGGATGACTCTTTATACTATTGTTTAGTAGTTATTCAATAAGAATAAAGAAAATTGTACAAGGCATCCACATAAAAATAGAGTAATGTCAACAAACACACTGTGATGTGGTAGCAAAATTGGTCTGCACTTAAAACAGCCACATACATGTGCACAAACATTGAGCATATAAGAGGCGAGGTTAGACCCAAAGCAAAGCAAAGAAATGTGCGCAAAAAATGGTGTACAGGTATTTATGTAAGAATAGAAAACGCCAAACCGCACCATTGCAATACATGAAGACAAACACCCGATGGTTATGAAAAAAAATTCCTAATAAATGAGATCCGACACTGTGGTAATAACTAGCAAATTTTTATTTCAAAGTTGAGTAAAAACCCGATATTTGTCAACACAGTTTAGATTTTAAAGTCATTCTTGGGTCAATCAATCTCCTGGTGGGCCCGTTTCTTCTTCCCCCAAATGCTTCTCTTGGTGCGCTGCTTGGCGT
Source organism: Ichthyophis bannanicus (assembly GCA_033557465.1). Taxonomy (NCBI): domain Eukaryota; kingdom Metazoa; phylum Chordata; class Amphibia; order Gymnophiona; family Ichthyophiidae; genus Ichthyophis; species Ichthyophis bannanicus. The sequence continues at coordinate 199,237,985 of CM066045.1, forward strand.
ATTTTTCATCTGGGGTTTCCCGCAGCAGCAACCAGCAGAAATCAGCCATCATAGTGGTGTTCCATCTTCCTTGGTACCTTCTCTCTGCGTCCTTGATGTCCTGGTGAAACCTTTTCACCTTGTTCTTCACTGTACACCACCAAGTTTTTGTGAAAGTAGTTCACATGGGAGTGCAAGAAATGGACTTTCAGGCTCATGTTACAGCCTTGTTCTTTGAAGGCATTGAGCATCCATGGCAACAATATCCTTATAGTTCTCATCCCGCCTTCCCCAAGAATTTGAGAACAACTTCCTTGAAGGAATCCCAGGCTTTTTCCTTCTCAGACATCGTTTCAGCGAATGCTCCATCTGAAATGAGTTTCTTTATATCAGGGCCAACAAACACTCCTTCCTTTAACTTTGCTTCAGAAGGTCGGGGAACTTTGAGCAAAGGTACCGAAAGCACTCACCATCTTTTGGAAGGGACTTGATGAATTGCTTAATGAGACCCAACTTAATGTGGAGAGGTGGTAATAGAATTTTATCACGAGGTACCAAGCTCTCATGAAGAACATTTTTCTCACCGGGTCTCAAATACTCCCGAATTGGCCAGTCTTTTTTCCCCCAGTGGCTATCCCACAAGCAAAGGAAGCAGGGATATTTGGTGAAACCGGATTGCTGCCCTAATAGCATGGATAGAATTTTAAAGTCTCCACAAATCATCCACTTATGCTCATCATAACGAATCTTCTGAAGAATCAGGGCCAATTCTCGTATTTTTCTTGGAGAATAACAGAGTGAGCATAGGAAACTGAAGCGAATGTGTTGCCATTATGAAGAAGAACAACTTTTATGCTGTCTTTTGACGAATCAATGAACAGCCTCCATTCAGCAGGATCATACTGAGTTTAAGCTTTTCCATCACTCCGTATATATCGTTGCAAAATACCAAATCTTCCTCTTTGCTGAAATACTTCAAAATTGTGTCTCGCGGTTGCGGTACCAATAAAAGTTGTTCCTGGTGACAATAGATTTTTCTGTTTAAGCCGAGAACCTAGCAGTTGGGCAGCATCTTTTGGGAGTCCTAAATCCCGGACTAAATCATTCAATTCAGCTTGAGAGAGAAAAAGTTCAGGTTTCGGATCTGGTTCAGTTTCAACTCGGAAGTACTGGACTCATCGGGAAAAGCCATCTGATGAGTCTCATCATGATCAGAACCGTCCACACAAATATGATCCAAAGATTTTGGTGGTTCAGGCACAGGTACTTCGTTTGCTATGAGGCATAGGCCTAATTGCTGAGGGAAGGTTGGGGTAACTTATACGTTCTTATTTTTTAAGTTGTATCCCTTCACAATGCAGAGCAAAAATAGCAGTCACTGCTGTGGTCTCTTTGTTCACGCCACATCATAGGTATTCCCGAAACAAATGCTTGTTTTTTACCTTTCATCCATAAGCGTAGATCTTCCTCACATGTCTTGCACACTTTGTGAGGAGCCCACGGTTTGTCTTGATCGCCTAACTTCAAACCGAATATAGGCGAAAATATACTTTTTTTAATAAATGCAGAATGTTCCTCTGCCGCTTTTTCACGGTATATTCCCCACAAATAAAACAAAAACTGTCCGGAGAGTTGACGCAACCTCTGGCTCTGTGAGCCATCACAAATACACAGCACTGCAAACTACAACTGTAGTGAACCACTTCGGAATAAAGCTGGATTACGACTGAGCAAACAAAGGTAATAATGAACTTGCAAGAAACTGAAATTTGGACAGAACGTTCATGTCGCAACCACCGTGTTTGAGCGAGCGAACGAGGCGAGGCGAACAGGAAAGAACATGCGCCAGTGCGAGTACTGGATTTAGCCCCCCGCCTCCCAATTGTCCTGTTAATGTATAAAATGAATACAAAACACTCTAATATCATGAGGGAGTGTTTCTAGTTAGTTAACCATTACAACCTCTATTTTGGGCCAAGAAAATAAACTGCAGTCGGCTAAAAAGAAATTATGTGAACATTCCTTATATGGGTAAGAAATCTAAATTTTGCAAGAAAACGTGACGTGATGGAACATTTTGGCTATTTTTCCTGGATTCAGCACCCCAAAATCTATAGGAATCAGTTGCAAAACTGGAGGCAGTTTTTTGGTAGTGTACCTGTGTTATGCGAGGCCAAGGAAGGAGATACCACAATAACTTGGATGTTAGGTAATGGACCTAACAATATAGCCAAGGCCAAGGAAGGAGATACCACAGTAACACATACCACACACCAACAGAATCCTCACCGAACCCTCACCCATACCTAATCCACATACCGCTTCAATACACCACAAAACCCAAAGGGGTACAACTTCTAAACTCACGCAACTTGAAGTGTGCCCTCATAAATGAATGTTCAGTCCGTAAAAAGTGGCCAATCATTACCGACCTCAAATCACACCACCAGTTAGACATTCTGCTAGTAACGGAATAGTGGCTCACTGATTCTGACAGTCCTCATCAACCAACTCACCCCCACCTGGCTTCTCAATCCACACCTGCCACAGAGCAGACCACAGAGGAGGTGGTGCATTCATCCCAGTGAAAAATGATCTCCAGTATCAGACGATCAGCTCCAACAGCTCAACACACCTTGATATGATCACCATATCCAACAACGACAGCACCATCAACCTTATCTACAGATCCCCTGCCTCGTCCCCTGAAGACCTAGCGACCATAATTGACCTAGCCTCCAACCCCCAGAATACACGCAGGCCAAACTGGGTACTGGGAGACTTTAACCTTCCAGCCCTTCAGGATACTCACTCCAAAGCCTTCCTTGAAGCACTCAACAACCTAGGCTATGAACAAATAGTGGATGCCCCCACCCATCAGAAAGGAAACATATTAGACCTTGTCTTCATCCCTCGACCAGACGTGAGCATGAACTACGACTTTGATGTAGTTATCTCCCCAGTCCCATGGTCGGACCACAATCTAATCAAATTCCGGATACCTATGCATCGGGATAGCGAACAGACAAAGTAACTGAAAACTCAGCAGCACCCACAGGACATTTCAGAATCTTTGACAAAGAGGTGGTCATCAAAGAGGTCCTTCCTAACATCAGGATGGCATTGCCGAACCTCGAGGAGGTGATGGCCTCATAGAACAACAGCCTGAGCTCCTTTGCATGCATTCCTGCCCCAGTCAAGCCACATGCCCCAGATAAGCCAAGAATTAGAAAAACTGCACGCTGGTACACTGCCGAGCTACGAACCTCACATCTCCTGAGAAAACTAGAAAGACGATGGCTATATACACGGGCCCCCAGCAGACCAGACAGCCTACACCTCCCACCTGAAGATACACCGGGACTTAATATCAGCAAAAACGAAAGAACATCACTCTGAACTCTTAAGCTGCTCTCTGAACAAACCCCACGAGCTCTTCAATTTAGTGAAGACCCTAGCAAAGGAAGCCTCACCCCCCCCCAGCCAGCCATGATACACCCTCAGGAATATGCAGACTACTTGCTGGCCAAAACCAATAACATCAGTGAAGCCACGTTGTCCAGCCCTAGTAACAACCCAGCCCAACTGAAGCCGCTTACCTCTCTCATAACACCATCGGCCGCAGGTATCGAGGACATCATTGCAGTCGTCAATGCCACCACTGCTCTGAACGACCCTTGTCCAGCATTCTGGATAAGATCACTACGTAAGGAAATCAGCCCTATACTATCCAAGATCATGGACCTGTCCTTCTCCACAGAACTATTCCCATCATGCCTCAGACGTCAATCCGGCCCCTTCTGAAGAACACCAGAGACCCCAGAAGGTAGAATCATACCGACCAATATCAAGCATCCCGCTGCTAGCAAAGATAATTGAGATGGTGGTCCAACGCCAAATACTGGACCACATCGACTCTACAGCTCCCCTCGACCCATGCCAACATGGCTTTACAGAATCACATGGTTTTGAAACTCTCCTTGCCACGCTCATCAACACATTGATCACGGGAATCGACAACATCAAACGAGGATATGCCCTAATTTTCCTGGACATTGCTGCTGCGCTTGACTCCGTAAACCATGAGCAACTCTTGATACGGCTTCAGGAAAAGGGAATTAATGGCTCAGCATGGAGATGGTGCAAATCCTATCTAACGGACAGATGGCAGCAGGTACGTATAGGTTCCACGACATCTAAGCCTTTCCAACAAAAATATGGCGTGCCTCAGGGCTCCTCGCTCTCTGCCCTCTTATTCAATATATACATGCAACCCATATGTGAAATAATCCGCTTCTATAACATCTCATGCCTGATCTACGCGGATGACATACTACTCTTCACCCCATTCACGACCGACCATCCTGATTTCTCCCCACTAGTAAAATGCTTTGATGCCGTTACTGACTGACTCCACTCACAGAGCCTCAAGATAAGCCTCAGCAAGACGGACATACTGTTCATTACCAGAAATCAATCCTCCTCCCCACCGGTGACATTAAAGACTAGAGATGCTGAGCTCCCGAGTAGACCCACCATCCGCTACCTAGGTGTTACCAGCATCTTGAATTTAAAGCGCACATCAGCAACGCCATCAAGAAAATTTACCACAAAATACGAATAGTGCGACATCTCCGACCCCTGCTGCAACCAGATGACTTCAGAACAGTTTTTCAGGCACTGGTGACTCCCCACTTTGACTACGTCAACGTGATCCTGCACGGACTACCCAAAAACACACTAAACCCATTACAGCTGGCAATGAACGCAGCTGCATGCATCCTTCGCAGGGCCTCTAGAAGAGACCACATTACCCCAATCCTAAAGGACTTGCACTGGCTACCAATCTACTCCGGCTCACCTATAAAGTAATCCTGATGACCATCAAGGCCATCAACAAAATATCCTCCACCTCCCTGATGGATCTTCTCTACCCCACTCCAGCAAACAGAGCAAGGAGGACATTCGCCACCTACACCCTACAGACCCCCAAGGAAATAACAAAATGCACCCAGGCAACAAAGAGCCGAGCCTTTAAGTTCTATGCTCCCAGCTGCTGGAATGTGCTCCCAACTACCATCCGAGCGATCACTGACCTTGCTCAATTCAGAAAAGCACTAAAACACCACCTTTTTCTCCTACACTACTCACAGTCCAGCAATTCAACCTCACCCGCCTTACACCCAGCTAGGCAATTGTAAATAACAGACAACTCATATTTATATTGTAGATAGCTGTAGATAGTTTCCCCAGTTGATATCCAAGTTGTATTAACCGTTCAATGTAAGTGCAATACAGGCCGCCTGCTTTGTACAAAATGTTATCTGTAAACCGCACTGGTTTTAAAGAGCACGGTATATAAAAGCAATAAATAACTAAAAATAAAAAAGAAATAGAAAGAGTTGGAGCAGTTTTGCCTTGAGGAATGGGTGAAAATCCCAGTGGCTAGGTGTGCTAAGCTAATAGAGACATACCCCAAGAGACTTGCAGCTGTAATTGCAGCAAAAGGTGGCTCTACAAAGAATTGACGGGTGGGGGGTGGGTGGGGGGAGGGAATACCTATGCACACTCCTGATTTCTGTTTTTTTTTTTGTCTTAATTGTTTGTATCACAATAAAGGATATTTTGCACCTGCAAAGTGGTAGGCATGTTGTGTAAATCACATGGTGCTAACCCCCAAATCTTCATTTTAATTCCAGGTTGTAATGTGACAAAACAGGACAAACGCCAAGGCACTGTAATTATTTTGCCTAAAGAAGGGAAGGATCTGACAAGGTGTGGCTCCTGTAGATCAGTATATCTGCTAAAAGTTGATGTAAACATTTTGTACACTCATAAGATATACACCATTACTCAGTGCACAAAATACACAGCCCAATTAAATGCTCACTAAGTTGATGGAAAATATATGCAAATATTATAAATAGGTAGGAACCTCATTTGGGAAAGCCCTCGCCAGTTCAGTTCATACTGAGGCTGTGTGCATTCTCCAGGAACAAATATAGAAATATGACAGAAAAAGACCACATGGCCTATCTAGTCTGTCCTTCCATATCAACAACAACAGTCCCCTTTTTTCCTTTAGAGATCCTCTGTATTTGTCCCATGCTTTTTTGAATTCAGATGCTGCCCTCATCTCTACCACCTCCACCGGGAGACTATTCCACGGATCCACCACTCTTTCCGTAAAGAAATATTTCCGCATATCACTCCTGAATCTGTCCCCCCTTACCCTCATCCCATGTCCCCTCGTAGCAGAACTTGCTTTCAATCAAAAGAGGCTCTCCCCCTGTGCATTTATGCCATGGAGGTATTTAATCATCTCAATCATATCAACTCTATCCCGCCTTCCCTCTAAGGTGTACATATTAAGATCCTTAAGTCTGTCCTCATATGCTTTATAATGAAGACCACTAACCATTTTAGTATTTATTTATGTATTTGAAAAACTTTTATATACCGCCACTTCCCAAGATCAGGGGCAGTTTACATAGAACAAAGGTAAAATACATAGAACATTATGCCTAAAATTGCAACTATATACAAAAAACAGTATAAACATAGTAACTATTTACAACTTACAACAAAACTTAGATTAATGTCGTAGGTTTTAAATATTTCAAAGTTCAGATTTGTACAAGGTTAATTGTATGAGTGTAATTGGGTAGAATTGTCAGGTTGTGCTATGGGGTGTGGGGGGCCACCCTCTGTACTGACTCCATCCTGTTTATATCCTTTTGAAGGTGCAGTCTTCAGAATTGGACGCTACTCCATAAGAGGTCGCACCAAAGACTTTTATACAGAGGCACTATCACCTCCTTATTTCTGCTAGCCATTCCTCTGTACGCACCCAAGCATCCTTCTAGCTTTTGCTGTCGCCTTTTCTACCTGTTTAGCTACTTTAAGATCATCAGACACAACCACGCCTAGGTCCCGCTCTTCTTTAGTGGACAAAAGTACTTCACCCCCTATACTATATTGCTCCCTTGGATTGCTGTAGCCGAAATGCACAACCAATTTCTAACCCAAGTAGTAACTTTAGGGTCCATCCCTAGGGTGCTCAGTTTGTTTATAAGTCGCCTGTGAGGAACAGTGTCAAAGGCTTTACTGAAATCTAAATACACCACATCTAGTGTTCTCCCTCGGTCCAACTCCCTGATCCACCCATTCAAAGAAATCAATCAGATTTGTCTGACAAGACCTGCCTCTGGTGAATCCATGCTGCCTCGGATCCTGTAATCCGTTGGACTCCAGAAACCTCACTATTTTCTCTTTCAGCAACGTTTCCAATAATTTACTCAATACTGAAGTTGTACTTTTCAACCACATCCTTACTTCTGCTTTTGTGTAAAGACACCATATGAGCCTCTCTCCATTACTTTGGCACCACTCCTGACTCCAAGGTATTGAAAAGGTCAGTCAGTGGAGCTGCTAGAATGTCCCCCAAGTTCCCTCAATATTCTAGGTTGTATCACATCCGGTCCCTTCGCTTTGTCTACTTTAAGTTGAGCTAGTTTCTCACGAATACAGCCTTCTGAAGATTGTTCAAGATGTCCCTCACTTCTGTTCCTGTTTATGGGTGTTTTCTGAGGTCCTGCTCCTGGTTCTTCATCTTCATTTGTTAAGCAATTCTGCTTTATTCTCATCAGCTTCTACATATTCCTCCCCTTCACCCTTGAGTCTGACAGTACCACTTTTGCCCTTCCTCTTCTAACTAACATATCTGAAAAATGTCTTATCTCCCCAATTTTATTGCATTGGCTATTTCCTCCTCTTTTTGAATCTTTCCTTTCCTGACTACTTTGCTAGCTTCTCTAAGTTTTTCCAAATATAGATGCCTGTCTTCCTCTCTCTGTGATCTCTTGTATTTCATGAAGGCCTCCCTCTTTTTCTTCACCTTTTCAGCTACTTCTTTCGAAAGCCATAGCAGTCTCCTTTTTCCTTTTACCTTTATTTGCCATTTTAACAAAAAGGTTGGTTGCCCTTAAAATATCCCCTTTCAGTTTTGCCCACTGTTTTTCTACATCCCCCAGCTGTTCCCATCCCGCTAACGACTCCCTGAGGTATTGGCCCATCTTGACAAAGTTAGTCTTCCTAAAGTCTAAGACTCTCACCTTTTGAATGGATTCTAACAGCCAGTTCAGTTCATACTGTCCTCGCCAGTTCATACAGCCCTTTGCAGTTCAGTTCATACTGAGGCTGTGTGCATTCTCCAGGAACAAGCAGGAAGTCAGCCCTCACTTAAGGGTGACATTGGCACCGACGCAACCCGCGCGGAGCAATTCCCCAGCTTTCAAAGAAAGCTTTTGGGATTGCTGCCACGTATGTGTGGTCCTCTTCCCGCCCAAGGCTTCCATCTTATTCAGTCTCCCTTTTTCCACAGACCCCTTTGGACGCACATCCTCGTCCCTCGGATAGAGTTTAGTAGATGCTCTAGGAACATGTCGCTTACGGACAATCATGACTGTTGTCTGCAGTGCCTTGGGAGCCGACCATGATCCAGAGCTCTGTTTGCTCTGCAGGAAAATGCTCTCTTAAGGCCCTGGTCAGCCGTAAGCTGAAGTCCGAAGATATTTTCCGAAAGGCCGCCTCGGAGTCCGCCTCGGAATCCCTCTGAGAAGCTACTGGCTCCTGCGGTACTGCGGTTATCGACAGCCTCAGTAACGCCAATACCACTATCAACTTCGGTTCCTATACCTGTGGGTTCGATGACAGCTCTTGAACTGGTTGCATCAGGACCATTTCTGCCAATACCACCTCTTGACTGTAAGAGCATAAGAACATAAGATATGCCATACTGGTTCAGACCAAGGTCCATCAAGCCCAGTATCCATATTCCAACAGTGGCCAATCTAGGTCATAAGTACCTAGCAGTCCCAATACAAGCAAACGACATAGGTTCTTCAATGCTTGTATTGGGTCAAGCAGTGATATCCTGGTTCCCTTTTAATAATGGTTTATGGACCTTTCCTCCAGGAACTTGTCCAAGCCCTTTTTAAACCCAGCTACACTAACAGCCTTTACTACATCCTTCGGTAACAAATTCCAGAGTTTGATTACACGTTGAGTGAAAAAATATTTTCTTTTATTAGTCTTAAATAGGTTACCCTATAGCTTCATTGCATGTCCCCTAGTCTTTCTATATTCTGATTATGTAAACAATCGATCTATGTTCAGCCGTTCCATTCCATTCATTAATTTATAGACCTCTATCATATCTCCCCTCAGCCATCTCTTTTCCAGGTTGAAGAGCCCTAATGTGTTTAACCTCTATTCATAGGAGTATCCTTCCATCCGCTTTACCATTTTGTGGCTCTTCTCTGTTGATTTTCTAATAACGCTATATCCTTTTTACCAGAATTGTGCACAATATTCAAGGTGCGGTTGCACCATGGAATGGTACAGAGGCATTATAATATCCTTTGTTTTATTCTCCATTCCTTTCCTTATGATATCTAGCATTCTGTTTGCTCTCTTTGCTGCCGGTGCACACTGGGTGGAGGATTTTAACATGTTATCCACGATGACGCCCAAATCTTTTTCATGGGTGGTGGTTCCCAATGTGGAATCTTGAATCGGGTAACCATAGTTTGGGTTGTTCTTCCCTAGGTGCATAACCTTGCACTTCTCCACATTAAATTTCATCTGCCATTTTGATGCCCAGTCTTCCAATTTATCAAGATCCTCTTGCAATTTTCCACAATCCTCTTGGGTTTTAACAACTTTAAAAAGTTGTGTCATCTGCAGATTTGATAACCTCACTCGTTAGTCCCTTTTCCAGGTCATTTATGAATATGTCAAAAAGCGGTGGACCCAGCACAGATCCCTGGGGTACTCTACTAATCACTTTTTTCCATTGGGAAAAAAGGCCATTTAGCCCAACCCTCTGCTTTCTATTTTTTAACCAGTTCCTGATCCACAATAGTACACTGCCTCCTATCCCATGACTTTTTAGTTTTGTCAAAAGTCTCTGAGGGAGCTTGTCGAAGGCTTTCTGAAAGTGCAGATACACTATATTAACCGACTCACCTTTGTCTACCTGTTTGTTCACACCTTCAAAAAAACATAACAGATTAGTAAGACAAGATCTTCCTTGTCTAAAGCCATGTTAGCTGTCTTCCATTAAGCCATGACTATCTACATGTTGAGTAATTTTGTTCTTTATGATGGTTTCTACCATTTTTCCCGGTACTGACGTCAGGCTCACCGGTCTGTAGTTTCCTGGATCACCCCTGGAACCCTTTTTAAAAATTGGCATTACATTGGCGATCCTCCAATCTTCAGGTATTAGATGATTTTAATGATAGTAAGCTCACAGATTACTAATAGTAAGTAATAGTAATAGCAATCTCATATTTCAGTTCTTTCAACACCCTTGGATGTATACCATCCGGTCCAGGTGATTTGCTACTCTTCAGTTTATCAAATAGTTGTTGTAATACATCTTCCTGGTGTATCAATATTTCTTTCAATTCTTCCACTGTATCACCCATGACTGAAGTGGTATTTAAAGGTAACATCCCTACATCTTCCTCAGTAAAGACCGAAGCAAAGAATTCATTCAGTCTTTCAGCTATAGCCTTGTCCCCTCTTTACTGCTCCTTTTACCCCTTTGTCATCTAATGGTCCAACTGACACTCTCAAGTTTTTTTCCTACAAATGTACTTGAAAAAGTCTTTATTATGCATTTTTGCTTCCTCGGCAAGTTTCTTCTCAAATTTTCTCTTTCCCTGCCTTATCAATGCCTTGCTTTTAACTTGCCATTGCTTGTGCTGTTTCCTGTTTTCGTCATTTGGTTCTTTTCCATTTCCTGAAAGATGCTTTTTTTTTGGCAACAGCCTGTCTGACCTTACCTTTAAACTATGCTGGCAGTTTTTTGGACTTTTCTTAAAGCGTGGAATACAGCTGGTCTGGGCTACCAAGATTAGTATTTTTAAACACCTATACTTCATGTAAGTCTTTAACATTTTCAACTGCTCCTTTTAGTTTTTTCTTAACTATTTTCCTCATTTGATCACTATTGCCAAGTGGCCCCAACACCCTTATCTCTTGCACCAGATCTGGTGTTCCACTAAGGACTAAGTGTAAAATGGCTTCCCCTCTGGTCGGTTCATGAACCAGCTGCTCCAAGAAGCAGTCATTTATTTCATCTAGAAACTTTATCTCCCTAGCATGTCCTGCCATAACACTGACCCAGTCGATACCGGGGTAATTGAAATCGCCCATTATTATTACTTTTCTGTAACTTTTGTTAACTTCCCTGATTTCTTTGAGCATTTCATCACCCATTTGCTCATTCTGGCCAGGCGGTCGATAGTACACCCCCACTGCCATTGCCTTCCCCTTTTTAAATGGCATTTCAGTCCATAGAGATTCTACTGCAATTTTGTTTCCTGCAAAACTTTAATCCTTTCTGACTCGATGCCCTCTCTAACATAGAGCGCAACCCCTCCACCAATTTGATCAGCTCTATCATTACGATATAGTTTGTACCCAGGTATCACAGTGTCCCACTGGTTATCCTCCTTCCACCATGTCTCTGAGATACCAATCATATCTAATCTCTCATTTAGTGCTATATATTCTAACTCTCCCATCTTATTTTTTAGACTTCTAGCATTTGCATACAAGCATTTTAGAGACTTTAATTTATTCATATTAATCTGGCTATCGGTAGGCAGGGGTAATTTGGAATCTTTAAGCTTTGACTGCTCTGTACTCAAGGGCATTTAGGCTCTCTGCTGGAACCTCTCTGCTGATGTGCCCTAACTTCATTTTTTTTGGTAGTATTCTCCAAGGATGCATTGTTCCGAACCATGCGCTCTTGGGCGACTGTCTGCTTTCCCCTATTATCTAGTTTAAAAGCTGCTCTATCTCCTTCTTAAAGGTTAATGCCAGCAGCCTGGTTCCATTCTGGTTAAGGTGAAGCCCATCGCTTCGCAAGAGCCCCTCCTTTCCCCAGAATGTTCCCCAGTTCCTAACATTACCAAAACCCTCATCCTTGCACTTTCGTCTCATCCACACATTGAGACTCTGGAGCTCTGCCTGTCTTTTGGGTCCTGCGTGTAGAACGGGAAGCATTTTGGAGAACGCTACCCTGGAAGTTCTGGATTTCAATTTCCTACCTAAAAGCCTAAATTTAGCTTCCAGAACTTCTCTACCACATTTTCCTATGTCATTGGTATTCACATGTACCAAGACAGCAGACTCCTCCCCAGCACTGTCTAAGACCTTGTCTAGGTGGCGCGTGAGGTCCTCTACCTTCGCACCAGGCAGGCATGTTACCTCACGTCTACCAGCCACCCAGCTATCTACATGCCTAATGATTGAATCACCAACTATAAGAGCTGTGCTAACTCTTCCCTCATGGGCACATGGCCCTGGAGAAACATCCTTGGTGCGAGAGGGTTTTACATCACCTGGAGGACATGTCCTAGCTATAGGTTCACTTCCTGCCACACCAGGGTGATGCTCTTCTGTCACGTGATCTCTCTCCTCCATGGCAACAGGGAAACTACTATTAAAGGAGTGGAGGAGTGGCCTAGTGGTTGGGGCAAGGTACTTCAGGCCGGAAGGTCGGGGGTTCAAATCCCACTAGAGGACATCATCCTTGGGCCGGAAGGACTGGGGTTTCTAGTCCCACAGGTGCTCCTTGTGGTCTTGGGCAAGCCACTTAACCCTCCATAGCCCATGTTCCCTGTAAAATAATTATCTCCAAGTTATGCCCTGTTCAGTGTAATTTCATTTTGTTCAATGTAAACCGCACTGATGCAGAATAGCGCGGTATATAAGAGAATGTAAATAAATAAATAAAATAAATAAAGCTTTGGAATTACAGAGCTTAAAAGGGAGAGAGGAGGCACTTTGGGTTAAACTAGAAAGAGGGAAAGAGAAATCTTTTTGCATTGTTGTGATATACAGACTTCCCTCACAAGAGGAAGAGGTGGACAGAGTTAATTGAAGACATACGCAGCGTTGCTAAGAAAGGGGAAGTGCTACTAATAGGAGATTTCAATATGCCAGATGTTAGTTGGCACATTCCTGCTGCAGTATCATCTTGAAGTAAGGAGATCCTGGATTCTCTACAGGGAGAACTCTTCAGGCAATTGGTAACAGACCCCACACGTGAAGGGGCCATACTGGACTTGGTGCTTACCAATGGTGAAAGTGTTTCTGATGTTGTAGTGGGAGATCATTTTGCATCCAGTGATCACCAGATGGTGTGGTTCAGTATTAGGACTAGGGCTGTTAGAATCCTTTCAAAGGTGAGGATCTTAGACTTTAGGAAGACTAACTTTGCCAACATGGGCCAATACCTCAGGGAGTCGTTAGTGGGATGGGAGCAGCTGGGGGATGTAGACAAACAGTGGGCAAAACTGAAAGAGGATATTTTAAGGGCAACCAACCTTTTTGTTAAAATGGTAAATAAAGGTAAAAGGAAAAGGAGACCGCTATGGCTTTCGAAAGAAGTAGCTGAAAAAGTGAAAAAAAGTGGGAGGCCTTCATGAAATACAAGAGATCAGAGAGAGGAAGAGAGGCATCTATATTTGGAAAAACTTAGAGAAGCTAGCAAAGTAGTCAGGAAAGGAAAGATTCAAAAAGAGGAGGAAATAGCCAATGCAATAAAATTGGGGAGATAAGACATTTTTCAGATATGTTAGAAGAGGAAGGGCAAAAGTGGTACTGTCAGACTCAAGGGTGAAGGGGAGGAACATGTAGAAGCTGAGTATAAAGCGGAATTGCTTAACAAATATTTCTGTTCTGTGTTCACACATGAAGAACCAGGAGCAGAACCTCATCAAACACCCACAAAATGGGAACAGAAACGAGGGACATCTTGAACAATTTTCAGAAGACTGTGTTCGTGAGAAACTAGCTCAACTTAAAGTAGACTAAATGATGGGACCGGATGGGATACACACTAGAATATTGAGGAAACTTGGGGACATTCTAGCAGCTCCACTGACTGACCTTTTCAATGCCTTGGAGTCGGGAGTGGTGCCAAAGGACTGGAGAGGGGCTCATGTGCTTTTACACAAAAGCGGAAGTAAGGATATGGTTGAAAACTACAGGCTGGTTAGTTTAACTTCGGTGGTGAGTAAATTATTGGAAACGCTGCTGAAAGAGAAAATAGTTAGGTTTCTGGAGTCCAGTGGATTACAGGATCCGTGGCAGCATGGATTCACCAGAGGCAGGTCTTGTCAAACAAATCTGATTGATTTCTTTGACTGGGTGACCAGGGAGTTGGACCGAGGGAGATCCCTAGATATGGTGTATTTAGATTTCAGTAAAGCCTTTGACACTTCCTCACAGGTGACTTATAAACAAACTGAGCACACTAGAGATGGACCCTAAAGTTACTGCTTGGGTTTGAAATTGGTTGGGTGGGAGGCGACAAAGAGTACAGGTAAATGGAGCTCACTCTGAGGAGAAGGATGTTACCAGTGGTGTGCCCCAGGGATCTGTCCTTGGTCCGATTCTTTTTAACATCTTTGTTAGTGATATAGTGGAAGGGCTGTCTGGTAAGGTTTGCCTCTTTGCAGATGATACCAAAATCTGCAATAAAGTAGACACCCAGGAAGGTGTAGATAACATGAGGAGGGATCTAGCTAAGCTTGAAGAATGGTCTGGAATTTGGCAGCTGGGATTTAATGTTAAAAAATGTAAGGTCATGCATTTGGGCTGCAGGAATCCAAGGGAGCAATATAATATAGGGGGTGCAGTACTTTTGTCCACTAAAGAAGAGTGGGACCTAAGCGTGGTTGTGTCTGATCTTAAAGTAGCTAAAGAGAAAAGGCGACGGCAAAAGCTAGAAGGATGCTTGGGTGCATGCGGAGAGGAATGGCTAGCAGAAAAGAGGTAATAGTGCCTCTGTATAAGTCTTTGGTGTGACCTCATTTGGAGTATAGTGTGCAATTCTGGAGACCGCACCTTCAAAAGGATGTGAACAGGATGGAGTCTGTGCAGAGGGTGGCTACTAAAATGATTAGCGGTCTTCATTATAAAACATATGAGGACAGACTTAAGGATCTTAATATGTACACCTTAGAGGAAAGGCAGGATAGAGATGATATGATTGAGATGTTTAAATACCTCTGTGGCATAAATGTTCAGGGAGAGGGCCTCTTTCAATCGAAAGCAAGTCCTGCTACGAGGGGACATGAGATGAGGGTGAAGGGAGTTAGATTCAGGAGTGATATGCGGAAATATTTCTTTACGGAAAGAGTAGTGGATCCGTGGAATAGTCTCCCAATGGAGGTGGTAGAGATGAGGACAGTAACTGAATTCCAAAAAGCATGGGACAAGCACAGAGGATCTCTAAAGGTAAAAGGGGGACTGTTCTAGTTGTTTATATGGAGGGACAGACTAGATAGGCCATGTGGTCTTTTTCTGTCACTTTTTTCTATTTTTCTGTTTCTGTGCTGCCAGACTGGAGGTGGGACTTCAGGACTATATTCCATTAGGTCTCATCTATGTACCTCTCTTTCTTCCTTATGTCTTCCAAGTCTGCTACTCTTGCCTCCAGAGATCAGACTTGTTCCCTGAGAGCAAAGAGCTTCTTGCACCTTGTGCACACGTAAGACCCCTCACCAACTGGGAGAAAATCATACATGTGACACTCAATGCAAAAGACTGGAAAGCCCCCATCTTGCTGCTGGACTGCTGTCCGCGTCTTAGTTTTAAGGTTGTGGTTAGATATTTAAGTTCTTTACTTACTAAGTTTTGCTGGGGATACTTATTCTAATAAAACTATAACTAATACGTTTAATGTACTTTGTTCACCTGAAACTTAATTAATCTCAGGTCCTTAATGTTTGCTGATGAGAATAAACAGCTGCACCTGAGAGTGAATATGGCACCTCCTTTCCTTTAAGAGGTTTAAGCACCTATAAAGCTACGATTATCCCAGGGGTGGGTGGTTGGGTGTTGGGGAGGGAGGGAAAGAAGACTTATTAAAAGCTGGCTGCTACACAGTGCCCTGTCCTGTGCTTCTAAGATAATCTGTGACCAGTCTCAAGGGGGAGTCCCACAGCCTTTGCTTGGATAGTGGGCATTTTGGGTTCTTAATTTATCCAGAACGTTCTCTTCTGTGTGTTAAATTTAAACTGAAAGCTCTTTGCTGCTACTAGGCCCTGATTGAGTATGAAATTTAAAGTAGAAGTTCTCTGCTGGGTTCTAAATTTAAACTGAAAACTCTTTGCTGCTACTAAGCCCTGACTGATTTAACAAATACACTGGGTTCACAGGTTAATCAGCTTTAATCTAAAGAATTCCTTTTCCGCCAAGATTTAGAACAATCCCAGAAGTAAATACTTGCAATTGTAGATCTCTTTCCGCTAGTAGCTGTCCCCTTTTGTATCAATGGGACCCCTCCCTCAGATGCCTCCATCGGAATCAGTATCGGTGGGACCCCTGCCTCTGATTCCTCTGCTGGAACAGATAAGCATTGTCGATACCCCACAGGTTCCCCTTTGCAGTGTGGTATGCTCAGAACACCATCATCTGCTCGAGACCGTCGATACTTCAGGGAGGAGTGATCTAGTGGTTGGGGCAAGTTTCTTTGGGCCAGGGGTTTGAATCCCACTAGAGGACAGCAACCTTGGGCCAGAAGGTCTATGATCAAGCAAGCTCAAAGATCTCTCAATTCTTTACTAGAGCCGGCTTTGATACCTTTGAATCTACTAGCAGAGCAGCTGCTGTCTGCATAGGTGCTTGCAGCATGGCTTGGCTCCAAGCATCAGATCTGGAGCAGTGGGTTCAAGATAAGTTAGCCAACATGCCTTGCTCTGGTGAAAACTTTTTTCGCTAAAGCTGGAGAGAGAAGGCAGGGGATCTTGAGGCAGATAATCTTAACCCTCAAGCGCCTCTCTCGAAAAACTTCCCACCCTTCTCGAAGGAAGGCCACTTCTAAGAAGCCTTTCTGTGCTAGAAAGAAGGGATATTATCCTTCTTACCAGCCATCTACTGGTTCTAGCTTCAGCAGCAGAGGCCTCAAGGTCCTCGTCAACCTAAAAGGCCAAGACTCCTAAACCCGAACCAGCTGGTACATTACAGCAAGCACTTGGTCTTTGACTCTTTCCTAGCGAGCGTAGCCATTCAACCTCTGCTGGCTACCCAGCCCCCTGCACATTTCAGGCCACCTTTGTGCTTATGCCCACAGGTGGCATCTCATCACATTAGAGAAATGAACTCTCAACATTAGTCACAAGGGGTTATCTGCTTCACTTCCACAGCTTACCCCCAACCACCTCGCCAAAGATTTACTTTGCAAATCCTCCACAGGCAAGTCTTCTAGTCTCAAAGGTGACCATCTTCTTGTCTCAGAATTATTGAGTCCCTCCCAACCAAGGATGCAGGGCTTCTTCTCTCCCTACTTTCTTATCCCACAGAAAATGGGAGGGTACAGGCCAATCCTAGATCTGAGAGATCTCAGGTTTCTCGTTCGGAAAAAGTTCAAAATAATTTCCCTCGGTATCCTTCTGCCCTATGTTCTCTAGATCTCAAAGATGCTTACATGCATTTGCTGATCTACCCACATCACAGAAAATATCTGAGTTTCAGGGTTCAACAGGTGCACTACCAGTATAGAGTGCTACCTTTCGGCCTAGGCTCTACTCCCAGAGTCTTCACAAAGTACATGTCTGTCATCGCTGCCTACTTGTGCACACTGGGGTCTCCATCTTCCCCTACTTCGATGACTGGTTGATAAAGGGAGACTCCCCAGAAGTAAAGCTATCTCTTCATCGGACTATCCCTGTGCTCCAAAGTCTAGGGTTCATCTTACTTTCCAGAGTCACACCTTGTTCCAGCACAACAGCTGGACGTCATTGGAGCTCTTCTAGACACATGTCGGGGCCGAGTTTTTTCCTTCCCAAGGATCATTCTACACTTCTCATCGAGCTGACCAGCACGATTCAAGGCCAAAGCGCAGTGACAGCTCGAGACATGATATGCCTTCTGGGACAAGTGGCCTCAACGGTACATGTTGTATCATATACCTGTCTCCACATGAGACAAGCTCAATGGACACTTTTGTCCCAGTGGTCTCAGGCGACAGGCCAGCACTCGGACAAGATTCTTGTAACGCTTTCTTTTAGTCAACTCCCTTCAGTGGTGGTGGTCCCTCTGCCTCACCCCAAAATGTTCTAGAAGTGAGGAGTATCACCTTTTTCAGATGCCTCCAACCTAGTGCTCCCTAATCACGGATGCTTCCAAACTGGGTTGTGGAGCACATCGGAACAACTTCACCACTCATGGGCAATGGACAGACTACAAATCCCAGATGCAGATCAATCTCCTGGAGCTTTGTGCTCTCAAGAATGCCCTTTGGTATTTTCTTTTTTTTTTTTTTTTTTTTTTTTATTTAATTGAATTTCAAATACAACAATTGAAAGATAACAAAGGAAAAAGGGGAAATTACCAAATACAAAAACAAACCACAAATAATCCCAATAAACACATTCACCCCATTTAGTTAGACCCCATACAGAAAAAAACTCAATACGGTTCCAAACTTAAGAAATTTAAGCAAAGGAAAAAGAGGGAACCCCCCCCCCTATCATATGAGCATAGATCACAATAATGGCTGCCAGTACAAGAGCTACCCTGCCCCCCCCGCCCTCCCTCGCCTGAAGAAAATCAATAAGTTGTTTGGGCTCAAAAAAAAGGAAATGTTTAGACTGAAATAATACATCACATTTACAAGGATACCGCAATTTAAATTGAGCACCCGTGGCAACGGCTCTCTGGCGCAAAGCCAGAAACTCCTTACGCCTCTTCTGGGTGTCCCGAGATAAATCAGGAAATATAAGTATTTTAGAGCCCAAAAACTGGGAAGAAGAAATCCTGCGGAAATAAAGTCTAAGGACAGCATTGCGGTCGGATTCAAATGCAAAGCCTACTACCATAGTTGCCCTGCTTGTCACCACCTCTAGGGAACTCTCTAAAAAATCAGATAAACCCATCGGACCGTCCCCAGCCGGGACCCCAGTTCCCTCACCACTAGACCCAGAAGAAATTACAACATATTGAGCTTTCACAATAGGAGGTAAATTGTCCTGAGGCATCAATAATACTTCCGTAAAATATCTGCGAACCAAAACTAAAGGATCCAACAGAGGGGATCTGGGGAAATTCAAGAAGCGAAGATTATTCCTCCTCAATGAGTTGTCCATATATTCAAAACGCCTCAAAGAAATTAAACGGTGCTTGGCAATAGTCTCACCCATAACTTGTAAGTCCAAGACACTAGACTCCAGCTGGGCAATTTTAGCAGCCTGGGCCTCGCACTTCGTTTCCACCGCAGTACACCTCCCTTTCACCAACGGAAACTCTTGAGACAAAACTCCCACAACTGGAGCAAGGGAGCTCTGGAGGGAAGAAATAGCTTCCCATAAGCTATCTAAAGTTACTTTAGCTGGTTTCTTTAAGCCGCAAATTACCCGGGGCTCCACAACCTCCGTCGAGCCAGTCTTCCTCCGAGTTCCTCCTGAGCCCTCCTGGGCAGAATGTACCTCCTCGACACCACCAGGACGCTCACCAGGACTCACATTCAGTCGAGAAGAGGCGCCCCCACCCGCGGAGCTGACCTCCCGACCCGGAGACACTTCAGCTCCGATCTCCTCCTCCCGACTTCTACCGGGTTGCGGTGGCAACAGCTGGACGGGGCTCATCTCCACACCGTCACTGCTCAGATCCGTCATGCCACCAGGCGGATCTGCTGAAGCCATCAACGCCGAACGAACGGTGCAGAAAGGTACAATGGAGGCCTGCGCTACTTCTCCACGGGGTGTTGAGGCTACTGGGGGCTTCGGTGTCACGATGGCGGAGGAGCAGGGACGCTGTTCGTAGGTGTGGATTGACTGGGTGGCAGACGCGGTCTCGATGGGGAAGAAGAGGAAGCAGGTGATGCCCTTTGGTATTTTCAACCCCAACTATCGGGCGAATATGTATTGGTCCAGATGGACAACCAAGTAACTATGTTCTACGTGAACAAGCAGGGAGGAACCGACTCCTATACCCTGTGTCAGTAAGCCCTTTGCCTCTGGTTCCTTGTGATCACACACCGCATCCTCCTTCGGGCTGTGAACCTCTCAGGACATCTCTATATCTTAGCAGACAGACTCGGCCGCATTCTCCATCCACATGAATGGATCCTCTATCAGCAGACAGTCTCTTGGCTCTTCCAGATGTGGGAGACCCCCAGAATAGATCTGTTTGCCACTCAGGAGAATATGCATCTACTGCTTTTTGGCTTCAGAGTTCCCTCCTCGAGCAGTCTAGCAACCGATGCTTTTCTCCTTGATTGGTTTTCTCCTTGACTTGCTTTACACATTCTCACCAACCCCTCTGATTCTCAAGACACTGTTCAAGGTGCAATCAGATAGATGCTTTCTGATCTTGGTGGCCCCTTACTGGCCTCATCAGCTGTGCTTTCCTCTTCTACTTCATTTAGCATAGGCTGCACCCCTCAATTTGGGTCATGCTCCTATCCCAGGATCGAGGACTTCTCCTCCATCCCATTCCACAGGCCCTCTGTCTTATTTATTTATTTTTCTTTTATTTATTTATTTACATTCTCTTATATACCGCGCTATTCTGCATCAGTGCGGTTTACATTGAACAAACTGAAATTACATTGAACAGGGCATTATAACTTGGAGATAACTATTTTACAGGGAACATGGGCTATGGAGGGTTAAGTGGCTTGCCCAAGACCACAAGGAGCACCTGTGGGACTAGAAACCCCAGTCCTTCCGGCCCAAGGTTGCTGTCCTCTAGTGGGATTTGAGCCCCCGACCTACCAGCTTGAAGTACCTTGCCCCAACCACTAGGCCACTCCTACACTCCTTATGGCGGTGTCTCCTGAAAGCATGACCTTTGACCTCAATTTTCCACAACCGGTCAAGAATAGTAACATAGTATATGACAGTAGATAAAGACCAGCATGGTCCATCTAGTCTGCCCAGCAAGGTGGCAAGAGTAGGTGCACCTGCTACTCTCTGCAGGTCACTCCTCCACATACCTTTATTTAGGGGTGTACCCACCACTCTGTGCAGGTCATTCCTATTTGTTGAGATATAAGAAATAGTTAAGTTTATTTTGATTTTATCCTGTTGCTATAAAAGGATCCACTGTGTCTCTCCCATGCCATTTTGAGTTCAGTCACTATTTGCCCCCACCACTTCCATCAGCAGGGCACTCCAAGATTCCACCATCCTTTTAGTGAAAAAGTATTTCCTGATGATGCCTTTGTCTACCCTCTTGCAGTTTCATGTTATGCCCTCAAGTTTTACAGCTTACCCATCTTCAAAAAAGGTTTGTTCATTAATACTCTTAAAGGATTTAAAGATCGGGAAAAATGGTAGAAACCATCATAAAGAACAAAATTGCTGAACGAGTAGATAGTCATGGCTTAATGGGAGACAGCCAACATGGCTTTAGACAAGGAAAGTTTTGTCTTACTAATCTGTTTTGTTTTTTTGAAGGTGTGACTTAACAGGTAGACAAAGGTGAGTCCATTGATGTAGTGTATTTGGACTTTCAGAAAACCTTTGACAAGGTCCCTCATCAGAGACTTTTGGCAAAACTAAAGAGTCATAGGATAGGAGGTAATGCACTATTTTGGATCAGGAACTGGTTAATAGATAGAAAGGTGAATAGTGGTGTACCCCAGGGATCTGTGCTGCGTCCGCTGCTTTTTGACTTATTCATAAATGCCCTGGAAAAGGAAATAACGAGTTATCAAATTTGCAGATGACCCAAAACTATTTAAAGTTGTTAAAACCCATGAGGATTTTGGAAAATTGCAAGAGGATCTTGATAAATTGGAAGACTGGGCATCAAAATGGCAGATGAAATTTAATGTTTACAAGTGCAAAGTTATGCAGCTAGGGAAGAACAACCCAAACTATGGTTACACGATGCAAGGTTCCACATTAGGAACCACCACCCAGGAAAAAGATTTAGGCGTCATTGTGGACAACATGTTAAAATCCTCCACCCAGTGTGCAGCGGCGGCCAAGAGAGCAAATAGAATACTAGGTATCATAAGGAAAGGAATGGAAAATAAAACAAAGGATATTATAATGCCTCTGTATTGTTCCATGTTGCGACTGCACCTTGAATATTGTGTGCAATTCTGGTCGCCGTATCTTAAAAAGGATATAGTGTTATTAGAAAAGGTTCAGAGAAGAGACACCAAAATGATAAAGGGGATGGAAGGATACCCCTATGAAGAAAGGCTAAAAAGGTTAGGGCTCTTTAACCTGGAAAAGAGACAGCTGAGGGGAGATATGATAGAAGTCTATAAATTAATGAATGGAGTGGAACAGGTAAACGTAGATCGATTGTTTACTTTATCAGAATATAGAAAGACTAGGGGACATGCAATGAAGTTACAGGGTAAACTATTTAAGACAAATAAGAGAAAATATTTTTTTCACTCAATGTGTAATCAAACTCTGGAATTTGTTACCGGAGGATATAATAAAGGCTGTTAGTGTAGCTGGGTTTAAAAATGTTTTGGACAAGTTCCTGGAGGAAAGGTCCATAAACCATTATTAAAAAGGGACCCAGGATATCAATGCTTGACCTAATACAAGCATTGTGGAACCTATGTTTTTTTGGGGAAACTGCTAGGTACGTATGACCTAGATTGGCCACTGTTGGAAAACAGGATACTGGGCTTGATGGACCTTGGTCTGACCCAGTATGGCATATCTTATGTTCTTATGTTATGTTCTTATCATATGTCCCCTGTCCCTCTTCTCCTCTAGCATATACATTTAGGTCTTGAAGTCTCTTCTCATATGTCTTTTGGCGCAGGCGCCAAATCATTTTGCTTGCCTTTCTCTGAACCATTTCCAGTCTTTTTATATCCTTTATGAAATATGGTCTCCAAAACTGAACACAATATTCCAAGTGGGTCCTTACCAGTGACTTGTACAGTGGCATCAGTACCTCCTCCTTTCTTCTGGTAATTCCTCTCTGTATGCAACCCAGCATCTTTCTGGCTTTGGCAACCGCCTTGTCACATTGTTTCGCCACTTTGAGATCCTCGGAAATAATCACTCCAAGGTCCTTCTGATCTGTGCAAGTCAACTTCTCGCCCCCTATTGCATACAGTTCCCTTGGATTTCTGCATCCCAAGTGCATGACACTGCACTTCTTCACATTAAATCTTAACTATCAAGCATTGGACCATTCTTCCAGTGTTTTTAGATCTTTCCTCATGTTGTCCACTCTCTCAGAAATGTCCACCTTGTTGCAAATTTTTGTGTCATCTGCAAAAAAGGCAGACTTTTTTTCCATTCAGTCCTTTAGCTATATCGCTCACAAATACATTGAACAGTACCGGTCCCAGGACAGATCCCTGAGGCATGCCACTAATTGCCTTCCTTTCGTCCGAGTGAGTTCTGTTTACCACCACCACCACCTGTCATCTGTCAATCAACTAATTTCTGATCCAGTTCACCACGTTGGGACCCATCCCCAGGCTGTTCAGTTTAGTTCAACGCACTTTTATTGTTTTCACATATTAAGCCAAGTGCACTAAAACAATAATATAAGAACAACAAACAGTAAGGAGAATTTTAACAACCAAAATAACCTCCATTTCCTTAGTGCCCTTAACTCCCTACCCTCCTTCCCCCCCCCCCCCTGCCCATCCTCCAACCCTCCCTCCCCCTAACACTAGTACAGAGGTTCTCTAATCTCACTAGGTAGCAGGCAGCTACACAGTCCTTCCTCAGCATACACAAATCTGAACACAACAATCAGCATGCAGAAGCTCAACTACCTTAGTCAGGATGCAATTTACCCTTTTATTGTCACACATCATTATAGATTCAACACATCATTATATATTTAACACAATGCTACGATCCCTGGATGATAGGCTGTTAATAAGTGGAGACCACCTGTCTATGAACAAATCCCATTGCTTCCCCCCACTTGCTTTGCCGTTAGCTTCTCCATGTACATCAGCTCCATCAATGATTTTTCCCACAGTGCCACTCTGGGAGGGGACGCTTCAATCCACCGACTCAGTAACGCCTTTTTAACTAACAGGAAACCCCTCTCCAAGAATGCCCTGTGTTTAAGTGCAATCCTCTGGGTACTCATCTCCCAGCTATGTAGTAAGCATACTTCCCTTTGCAAAATCGCACCTATCCCCAACCACCCCGCCATTTTTGCGCTAGCTTGAGTACACAAAGACAACACCGCTTGGCAGCCCCAGAACCTATGTAACAACGTTCCCTCCTCCTGTCTACACCAGACACAGTTTGCAGTTGTCTTTAGCCCTGCTTGGCACGCCCATTTGTCATTAGTGTACGCTCTCCAGAGAAACTTATATTGTAGTTCCTGCAAGTAAACCCTGAGCCTTCCCGCCGGTATCCTCTCAAAAGCCTCTCGCATGCATTCCATCGTCACTCCCACCATCCCGTCCTTGCGCCAGCGTTGTACCAACTCCTCCAGACACTTATCATCCCCTTTAGGACGCAACAGTTTTCTACACTCCACCTCTCCCTGGCTAGTCCCAACCAACTTACTCAAAACTAATCTTGGGAGCCCCATCTCCACCCAGCCACCAGCTTTCCCGGCCAACCCTCCCACATAATGTCTGGCTTGAAGGTAACCATAAAATTCGCGTTTATGAATGTGGTATTGAGCACTCAAACTCTGAAAGCTATCAGCTACCTCTCCTCCCGCTGTGCAGATATTTCCCGTGCACACTATCCCCTTAATTGCCCACTCATGGAATAAAGTATGCGCTGAGAATCCTGGGGGAAAATCAGGGTTGCCCACTAAGGGCAACAAAAGCAACCGCCGCCAATTCCATCCATACCGGGAGCACAGGGCTCACCAGGCTGCACACAAAGCAGTCATGTACACCCCTCCCCCTCTACCTCCTTAAAGCACTAAGCCTGTCTGCATGCAGCACATACAAACTATGATACAGAGCATAGGCCCCATTCAGTTGCCGCAATGGAACACCCCCCCCTACTCTCCCCCAACATCCCCCAGATGTGCCTAACCATATAGCGGAGATTATAGTGATGCAGCGAAGGCAATTCCAACCCGCCTTCCTCCTTTCGACGCATCAGAGCCCGCAACGGAATCCGCGCACGTCTACCTCCCCACAGGAATCTCCTTAGATTTTTCTCAAAACATTTCCAGTCTTTTTCCAAGACTCAAATGGGCAACAAATGAAGCCATACAACCATCTGGGGAACTCCACCATAGCGAACAGTGCAATCCTCCCTCGCAAAGACAAAGGTAAACCCCGCCATCCATTCAGGGTCGTCCTAGTCCTGTCTAGCAATCCAGAAACATTTACCTGGTAGAGCCTCTCAGGTCTATCCGGCAACTGCACACCCAAATACTTAATAGAGCCCTCCACCCAAACGAGCGGAAATGAACCTTTCCATGCCGGCTTAACTTTACCTCCCACATCTAACGCCACCGACTTGGTTGTATTAACTTTGAGCCCAGAAAAACTACCAAATGTCGTTATCAGTTGGAGGACCCGCTCTAGAGATTCTTGTGGTTTTGTTATACAGAGGAGCATATCATCTGCAAATGCACTGAGTTTTATTTCCTCTCCCCCCATGCACACCCCTCCAATCTGCGGTTCACACTGAATAGCCCAGAGAAGTGGTTCCAACGCTAGCACGAACAAAAGAGGGGACAGAGGACAGCCCTGACACGTACCTTGTTTCAGAGTAAACGGATCTGAGAACACACCATTCACCCCCACTCTTGCCCTGGGCTGCCCATATAAAGCCTGGACCCATTGCACAAAGCCACCCCGAAACCCAAAGATATGAAGCACATCCCACAAATACGTCCATGCCACCTTATCGAATGCTTTCTCAGCATCCAGACTCACCAAAAGCATGGCATCATCCAGCTTCAGACACTGCTCCATTCCCAAGATTAATTTGGCGATATTTTTGGACGCATCTCTCCCCTGCACAAAACCCACCTGTTGAGAGTCTATGAGTGATGGGAGTTTAGGGTTAAGCCTGCCCGCCAAAACCGAGGCTAAAATCTTCATATCACAATTAATGAGTGAAATAGGTCTATACGAAGCCAGGTCAGTCAGATCTTTACCCGGTTTCGGGATCACTGTGATATCTGCGCATCTCATATCTCTGGGAAATTCTCCCATTTGGCACACTGACTCAAACTGTCCGCCAGGGTGCTCGGACAAATCTCCCCTGGGGTGGATACAATAATCAATCAGGCGACACTCTGCTTATTCCATAATAAAATAATTTATTTGGGCAAAAACAAATAGTAAGAAAGTTACAAGCAAAGCTATAAACAGTCTGCCTGATGAGGACAGAGTTCTCTGGCTCTGAATAATAGTGAAAGAGAAGGCTGTCCCGCCCACACTCGGCCGTTACCTCTGTTATATACTCCTCTGCAGCAAATAGTTCCAGAACATTCTGCATATATTTGCAGGCTCTACCCTGAGACCCCTCCCCATTATCAGGTTTCTGTCTTTGTTTCTGTCTTGAGGCCCTTCACTCAGTATCATATAACTAAATGTGCTGTGCTTCTTATCAGGTAGGCCGTTCCCTGCTGGGCTGCTCGGTCCCCGCCCTGCATCTTCTTCTTTGTTTCACTGTAGTTTCGCTTGGGTGATTTTCTTTTCGCTTCAAGCACAAGTTAGAATCTTCAAGGCTCTGCAAACTTTTTCATCAACCTTATATTAGGCTGGCATCTGCTCCATTCTGTAAGTCCATTCTCTGCACACTCCTGTCCAGAGTCTGGTATCCTACATGTTTCAGCAGGGATTATACATGTTGTCAATCACAGCCCACATGCAGTTCTTCTGTGCCATTTAGAAGTTAGTCAGCTCTTTGGGATAGGATCATAACTTTCAACATCATTATCAAAGTGAGCCAAATTAAGTAAGCCAAATTAGTCCTTAAACCCCGTCCTCAACTCCTACATTCGCCACTTTTTTTATTTTTTCTTTTCTGTCAGGTTGGAAAGATGGAGGGCATCCAGTGAAATTTGGCTACGGGGCATGAATTACGATTTGTGACAGAGGGTACATTAAAAGGCAACAGCTCATACTGATCTCTAGAAATGGTATACATGGTTTTAGTGGACTGCAGCAGCATTGTCTAACAACAAGCTAATAAGAGAGAGAACACGCAGCAGACAATAATAGCAAAAATTGCAATGGTTAACAAAGATATGAAAAGAGCCTTGAGGCCACCATAACCCTCCTGTCTCTGCCTGCGTTATTCTGCATAAATTCTTAGGTCATTTTCAGGCTTTCTGCAAAGCCCTTTCTAGGGGCCTCCTATGTTTATGTAGCTGGATCTGCTTATTCTGGGTCGTCAGGAGTCAGGACTGACTCGAAAGTACACATTGCAATCTATGCAATCAATCATAATCAATCATAGCCCCCTGCCTCTTCCTGTGTTGTTCCATCTGCAAGCACTAATTGAAACCTTCAGGGCTAGAGTATTAGTTGAATTCCTGGCTTGACCTGTTTGACCCTAGGCTTATATCCTTGGACCACATGTTTTGTGCCCACCATATGTTGCTATGTTTGCTTCAAACACACAAGAGTGCAGTTATAAGGCAGATATATATATATATATATATATATATATATATATATATATATATATATATGCGCATTCATAAGGCAAACAGATTAAGCAGATCTGAGCCGCTTATCTTCATTCCCCACTGAGGGATCATTGAGGGGCAGCTTCTGGTACTGTTCTCGAGATACAACATACATGGTATTGGTGCTTTGCATTATCATTTTCTTACAGCATCCTAATAAAACAGAAAAATACAGCATGCAAGAATACCAAAAACAGCAATACTTAAACGAGTTATAAAGAAAGCTGTTAGGCCTCCTCCGAGTCCGGAACACCAGCAGGGCAACATTCTAAGAGAATGGAAGACATACAGCCTGCAACAATATTGAACACATCAAATATTCAACAAAGTGATGAAGAAAGCTTTGAATTGCAATTGCTGTAGCCCAAATGGCTTGTAGATTTCAGTTATTTTCTAAGAAGATGATAATAAAAGGATAACAACACAATCAGTCCCAAAAGTTCCCAATCAGTCTAATAGTACTTTTCCTATTTTCAATTAATTTGGTCTTCACTTTTCACTGAAGTTTAAGTGTAAGTTCATTTTTTCTCAAAAGTAGAATCTCTCATTCTCATAGGTGGATATCTTGGCCGTTTTTCAATGTGACACACTGATACAGATAGGGACTCCCTCACACATTTCTGCGGTGTGTAGTTCGGATTTCTCAGGATGGTCTGCTCCATCTGGACTCTGGCCAATTCCGTCTGCTGGAATCCCTGGATTTCAATTGGTGACATTGTTCCAGGTCCCATTCAGAAGAGCAGAATCCAACATTAAATGAAAAGACTAAAATATTCTAGATTAGATTCTACAATGAGACAATGCAATGTGACAAACATAATTTCATCCATATTTACTTAAGATCATAACTATCTCATATGGTATCAACTGTGTCTCTCAGTTTGATAAACTTCTTGTCTCTCCATCACTGAAGATTCATCATCTGCTGGCAGGAAATACTCCATCATACTCTTAACTGATCTTTACATATTAATAGATTAGACATTCTGCAAGTTTGGCAAGTTTCAGAATTACTCCAATTTTTATTTGTGAAAATTTGTCATCAAATCATCCCTCTTTTTACTCCTGCATGTCTGGCCAGGACATACAAAGGCAAAATGAGGCAAAAAGCATTTGGAAGTACCACATGGCCAGTATGGATGTTCCAAAGCATATCAGGGTGCAAAATGCACCCAGCCTGTCTCCAGGTGTCTATCTCCAATTGTTGAATATGTGTTGGGGCTTAAATGACTTCCTGAATTAAAGATTCTGGAGACAGCATAGTTGAATAAAATTTGCTTACATGTTCAGTAGACAGATATGTCACTTTAAATAACCTTCATCAGTTTAATGTCCATTAGAGTACCACCTCTTAATTGGCATGCTAAGAACATCAAACAATTGTTAGAAAAACTTAGTATTATGGTAAACAAATAGTATAGAGAAAATATAAACTTGGATTCTTCTTAATGAATATAACAACATGAGTAAACAGTGTCTTTTTTTTCACCAACTTAATTGGTATGGTTCAAAAATGGACATATGTGCTCATTCAAAATAGCAATTGTCTTAAACAATCAGAATAAAGCCCCTACAGTATAAAAATATTATTTTTGTAACATTTGATAACGGCAGGACAAATCATGACTTTTAACATGACAGCCACATGTCTCTCTCTCACGTATGGCATCTCAGTGAGAGTGCTGAACAAGGCAAAGTAATTAATTATCCTGAGTCTTTCATTACACTAATACTGTTGCCTGTCAGGTGGAGACTTCAAAGCAGTGCTTGGGCTAGCTTCACCTTACCGGCATCTCAAGAAATGCAAATGAACAACAGAACTAGACAGACATGTTAAAAAACAAACCTCTGTATCAGAGAAAGTGCTGTAGGAGACTTTGTCTAATTGATTCAACTTAATGTTATTTTATGTGTAAATAACTTTACAAATGTTCTCATATTTTTCTGGGAACTAAGCTCCAAACATATAACTTCTCATTCACTCGAGATTTAAAATCATTTCCAAATAGCATTGTCCTGTCAGGGACGTCAAACCCCCACTCTGAAGGGCAAAGGACAACAGAAACAAATTCTCCAATGCCTTGATTGTTTGATCTAACATCTGGAAGCACTTAAGCACAGCAGGCCATCTGATCAGAGTAGAGAGGCTTTCCTAAGAAACTTCAGTAAAGCATTCCCCCTTGGGAAATCCCAAAAAGCAATATACCTTTAAGCTTGAGAAACACAGGAACCTTAAAAGAACAATTAAAAAATATTTTCTTCATAATCTTATATAAAGATTTTCTGCAACAATGTAATACTAAGTAAACATCTTTGCATCACATGGTTACATATTTTCTTACACGGATTTTCTTTTAGAGCTATTTTTCTTAGTTGCAAAATCCAGCTGTAATCTTTTTCCTTTATTATTAGTTTGATCTTAAATTTGTTAACACATTCATAGAAATTCGTTCTGCATTGTGTACAACTGCCCTATGACCTATCACAGACACAGGCAGAGCTATTTAATCTTCTGACACACAGAAAACAGCAGACAAATGTTTCTTAACCAGAATATACTCAGATCCCAAATCTAAAAAATAAAACTTACACATATGGATTAGACTTATTTACTGCACACAAATATGCACAGGGGGAAAAACAATTTGAAATTTTCAGGCTGTACTTGTAACTATAAACTATTTTTCTTTGTTCTTCTACCAGTCAGATCACTGCACACAATAGCTGGTAGTTCAGAATAAAACACTATCAATTATCTGTGCGGTCTGTTACAACTAAATACAGAGACACTAACATTTACAGAGACACTAACAGTTTTTTTCTACACATCAAAGCAACATTAATAACATAAAAATACATGTGCAATCAAACCTGGGTAAATCTTCTGTTCTTGTTTGTAGTCTTTGCACGATATCCAAATCTCTCTCGTTCCTACCAGAACGGCATCCAACTTCGTTCATTTCAGAACGGTATCCTCATCCCCTATATGTAATTTTATATAGATATAGGAGGTATACTCATCCCTGATATAAAGCCAAATCAGGGGTATCCCAAGACAATTTAGAAAATTTTTAGGAATCTCATCCAAACTTTTTTTCTCTCGTTCATCTCAGAACGGTATCCAAATCTCTCTCTCTTCTCTCACAACAAAATTCTCATCCCCTGAAGCGGCAGGAGGTATCCCCTCCTCTATTTAATTAGTGAAGCAATAGGGGGTATCCTCATCCCTGATGTACAGCCAATATCAGAGGAATACGGGACAATTTAGAATAAAAGTTTTAGGAGTATTAAATACTTGGAGTATTAAACACTCAAGTCCCTGTTCGGGCGCCAATTGTCCGCCAGGGTGCTCGGACAAATCTCCCCTGGGGTGGATACAATAATCAATCAGGCGACACTCTGCTTATTCCATAATAAAATAATTTATTTGGGCAAAAACAAATAGTAAGAAAGTTACAAGCAAAGCTATAAACAGTCTGCCTGATGAGGACAGAGTTCTCTGGCTCTGAATAATAGTGAAAGAGAAGGCTGTCCCACCCACACTCGGCCGTTACCTCTGTTATATACTCCTCTGCAGCAAATAGTTCCAGAACATTCTGCATATATTTGCAGGCTCTACCCTGAGACCCCTCCCCATTATCAGGTTTCTGTCTTTGTTTCTGTCTTGAGGCCCTTCACTCAGTATCATATAACTAAATGTGCTGTAGGCCGTTCCCTGCTGGGCTGCTCGGTCCCCGCCCTGCACCTTCTTCTTTGTTTCACTGTAGTTTCGCTTGGGTGATTTTCTTTTCGCTTCAAGCACAAGTTAGAATCTTCAAGGCTCTGCAAACTTTTTCATCAACCTTATATTAGGCTGGCATCTGCTCCATTCTGTAAGTCCATTCTCTGCACACTCCTGTCCAGAGTCTGGTATCCTACATGTTTCAGCAGGGATTATACATGTTGTCAATCACAGCCCACATGCAGTTCTTCTGTGCCATTTAGAAGTTAGTCAGCTCTTTGGGATAGGATCATAACTTTCAACATCATTATCAAAGTGAGCCAAATTAAGTAAGCCAAATTAGTCCTTAAACCCCGTCCTCAACTCCTACAAAACATAACCGCCATAGTGGGGGCGAGTCTAGGTGCCAGTATTTTATAATATTCTACTCCGAATCCATCCGTCCCCGGGGGCTTCCCTTTCTTAATCACCGCTTGAATCTCTTTCACCGTCAATGGTACATTTAACCTTTGCAGCTCGTCCTCCTTCACCTTCGGGAGAGGAAGTTTATTCAGAAACTCTACACCGTTCCCATAATCTCTCTCCTCCTCGGTGTATAGTCTGGCATAGAAAGATCGAAAGACCTGCGCTATCTGGTGCGGCTGGTGCTGCAAGGCTCCTCCATCATCTTTCAGGACCGGTATGAACCGAGCACCCCCCGGGTCCCTAACCAGTTTCGCTAGAGCCTCCCCGTTCTATTACCATATCTGTACAGCTGATGTTTATAATACTGCAGAGACATGGTGGCCCTTCTCTGAAGAAGCTCATTAAGTGCCGCTTGGGACCGTACATGTCCCTGCTGCAGGGGCCTATCCTCTCTCCTACTAAGCTTCCTTTGCAAGTCCTGTACAGTACGTTCCAATACAATGCTACGATCAAGATGTTTGCGTCTCTGTATAGTATATGATATAACGGCCCCTCTCATCACCGCCTTACTAGCTTCCCAGAATAGGGTGGGAGAGCACTGTGGCGTATCATTGAAGAGTGTGAATTCATCCCACTGCTCCTCTAAATATTCTCTGAAATCCTTATCCTCCCAAAGATATGTGGGGAACCACCACCCTGTCTTCGGCGGCCCTTGACACTGCCATGTTATCCACACCATCCCATGATCAGACACCATTATGGGCTCAATACCCGCCTGTACTACCCTTGAGATCCCCCCCTTCATTCACCAAGATGTAATCAATTCGTGACCAGGTGAGGTGAGCCCTGGATTGGTGCGTGTATTCCCGCATCCCCGGGTGCAAGGTACGCCACACATCCACCATGTCCCCCATTCTACATAGGTACCCCACTCCCTTTCTCTGCCAGACTCCTACTCCACATTTCTGAGATTTATCTAAGTGTGGGTCGTGTGGGCAATTAAAGTCCCCCACCAGGATCAATTTGTTCCTCCCCGCTTTCTTTACAAATCCCAACAGTAGTTTAAAGAAGCCATGATCATACACATTCGGAGCATAAATATTAGCTATCCAAATTTCTTCATTGTATAGCCTAGCATGCAACAGGATGTACCTCCCACAGAGGTCAGTCTCCAGTTTGCTCACCACCAAGGGGACACCTCATTTCACCAGCACCACCACGCCCGCCCTCTTAGTGCCTGATGATGCCCCATATACATCCGCTACCCAATCCCTCGCTAGTTTCCGGTGCTCTACATCACTTAGATGGGTTTCCTGTAATAACGCTATTTGTGCGCCCTTCCTTTTAAGCGTTTGCAATATCTTGGTACGCTTGACTGGAGATCCTATCCCCCCACATTCCACGAAATTATTTTTATATTAGGTGCACATTATTTGTAGGGTTACTGCTATGGACCTATGTTTCTGCCAACCATGCTCTATGAGCCGCCCAGCTTCGACTCCAAAGCATTGCTTCTCTACTCCACCTATGCCATACTGCCTTCGCCCTTTACAGGCCTCTCCCAGTATCATACTTTCCATTATGAACTTCCCCCTCCCCCATTCTATCATCATTCACAACAGTATCTTCAATCCACACTCCTCCACCACCCACATTCATCCAAACAATCACACACACACACACCCATACATACATACATATACGCCCACACCCCCTCCCCCCATTCGCATCCCCTTTTCTTAACATCAATTGATCTTGCCATAGCAAGATACCTCTCAATTGGGAGTGAGATCACTGTCCATACACCTCCGGGCCACCCCTGTCCAAACTGACTGATGGCGACTTAGTAGTCCGCTGCTTCCAAAGGTCGGGTATTTCTGCGCCCAATGCCGTGGACTCAACGGTATAGCTCTCCGCTGCCCTCCATGCAGAGGTTTCAGTTCTTACATTGTCCAAGAGACAGTCCTGCCATCTGCATGCACACCTTAGGCCTCATCCGTGGATCTGCCTGGTAAAATCGTGGCGGTGAATTTCCGCGCCGCAGCTGCTTGCTCAAAAGTGTGTGTTGTGCCTTTGTGGAAGATTCTTAGCATGGCAGGGTAACTCAAAGCAAATCTAATCCCCCCCCCCCCTTGACGAGATCCCTGCATACCAGTGAGAATTCCTTCCGCTTCGCGGCCAGCGCTGCCGAATAATCCTGAAACATAAGCACTGGTGTGTTTTCCAACTTCAGAGCTCTCCTCTTGCGGTATGCCTGCAGTAGTAGTGCTTTATGCTGGAAATTCAGCAAGCGGACCAATACTGGTCGTGGTCTATCTCGGTCCTCCATCCGCTGCCCCAGTCTGTGAGCTCTTTCCACTTTTATCTGGCCATGGAAATCTTCCAGGCCCAGCTCTTTCGGCAGCCATACTTCAAATAAATTTACAAGCTGACTCTCCGTCCAGGACTCCGGCACTCCCACCAAGCGGAGGTTATTCCGACGTGATCTGTTCACAAGATCATCTACTTTAAGCAGCAGGGTCTCAATCTGCGTCTGCTGCTTATGGCTACTTCTCTCCAGCGCCAACTCGCTATCCTCCAGCACTGTGACTCATTGCTCTACTTCTTCCACTTTTCTTGTGAGTTTCACAAATGTCTCACCCATCTCCTCAAGCTTCTTCAGCACAGTGTCAAACTTTGGCTCTAATAATTTGACAACCTCCTGTACCATGTCCTCCGGGCTAGAATCCACACTGTCTTTTCCCGGGGAGTCAAGCAAGGCAGCGGCTTTAGCTGTAGACGCCATTTTGATTTCCCGCGTACTCGCGGCTTTCTCTCTCCTCGCCACCGCCTTCATCCCTTCCCCCGGGACGTGCCACTCACGTACAGTGTGATACTGGTTACGCCCTACTGGATGAGATAACGCTGGCCCCCTTAACGTTAATATCGCTGGTTTAATTGTAAGGCTTCTTCGGGTGGCCCGGGAGCGCGACGAGGGGACTCCTCACCTGCTCACGTGATCCCTCCCAGGCTGTTCAGTTTATTGATTAAGTCTCCTATGGGGAAGAGCATCAAAGGCTTTGCTGAAATCTAGGTAGATCACATCCATCGCATGCCCTTGATCTAGTTCTCTGGTCACACAGTCAAAGAGCTCAATCAGATTTGTTTGGCATGATCGTTCTTTGGTAAAACCATGTTGCCTCGGATCATGCAACATATTGGTTTTGAGAGAGTCCACTATCCTCTTTTTCAGGAGCGCTTCCATTACTTTTCCCGCCACCGAGGTAAGGCTTACTTGCCTGCAGTTTCACTTCTTCCTTGTTGCCACTTTTGTGAAGTGGTACCATGTCAGCCCTTCTCCAGTCCTGTGGAACTTCTCCTGTTTCCAAGGATCTATTAAAACATCCTTTAATAACTCTGCAAGAACCTCTGAGTTCTTTCAGAATCCTGGGATGTATCTCATCCGGTCCCATGGCCTTGTCCACTTTCAGTTTTTCAAGCTGTTCAAACACATCATCGTCTGTGAATGGTATAGTATCTATTCCATTCCCATTGGCATTTATTTCATTCACAGGTGGTCCTTCTCCAGGGTTTTCTTTAGTAAAAAACAAAACAAATCAGAACGGAAGTATTTATTTAGCATTTTCACTTTTATTTATTTGGAAACCTTTATATACCTCCCCTTCCAGAGATCAGGGGCGGTTTACATAGAACAAAGGAAACATACATTGAACATTTTGAAACATTACAACTATTTACAGATAAAACAGTTGAACATAGTAACTATTTACAACTTGATTCATAACCTTGGGGCTGAAGGTTGTACAGAGGTATATACATTTGTATGAGGTGAGTCAAAATTGTCTGCAATTAAGTGGGATTAAGACTGAGATTGTGTACGCAGGAGATTAGGTAGGATGGTCAGCTTGTGCATGAGGGGCTTGATCAGAGGGATGGTCTATTATAGTAATGCTGAGTGAATAAGTATGTTTTTAGTTCCTTCCGGAAAGTTTGGAGGTCTTTAATCTCACTTAACTGGACTGGACGTTTATTCCATTGTAGAGAGATGAGATGATGCAGTCTTGTTAATTAACTTGAAGGTAGTCCCTATGGATTTATATTGGATCCTACTGGCAACAGGGAGCCAATGGAGGGTGTATAGTATGGGAGAAATATGGTCAGCCTGACTTTGGCAATTATTCGGGCAATAACATTCTGAGCCATTTGGAGTATTTTAGGTTTTTCTTGGTTGTGCCTTGGAGTATCCCGTTGCAATAGTGCATTATCACTTTTCACGAATCCGTTCTCGGCACTTTTGAGTCCTGCGATTCCACCTCTGATCTGCCTGAAAAAAGTTTTGTCTCCATGCTTCAGATATTTAGCCATCTTTACTAATGCCTTTGACTTTGCTATCCTTATTTCTTTTTATCTGTCTTAGCTTTATCCTGTATTCTGTTCCGCTGTTTGCGAACTTCAAAGTTTTGTGAAAGCTGTGTTTTTTGTCTTATTTCTGCAGCTATTTCTTTGGAGAGCGAAATAGGTTTCCTTTTCCTCTGTTTTTATTTATTTTCCTTACATATGTATTTATTGCCCTTTTTATTGTCTCCTTTAGTTTAGCCCACTGCAATTCCACTTCCGTTACCTCCTCCCAGCCTGCCAACTCCTCCTTCAGGCACTTGGACACTTTACTGGTCAGTGTTTTTGAAGTCTAGGACTTTGAGCTTGCTGTGATTGGACTCTGCCTTGGTTTTTATCTCAAACCACACTGTGTGGTGATCGCTGCTACTCACATGAGCACCCACCTGGACATTCGACATGCTATCTCCCATTATGAGTACTAAATCCAGCATTGAACGTTCCCAGTTGGTTCCATCACCATTTGTCTTAGCAATGCACCTTGGAAGGAATCCACAATTTTTTTACTTCTTTCCAGATTTGCAGAAGGAATACTCCAATCCACATTGGGTAGATTAAAGTCACCCAATATGACCACTTCCCCCTTCATGGCTACCTTTGCAATATCAATCAAGTGTTTATCCGTGTCTTCGGTTTGAGTTGGAGGCCTGTGGAGACTACACCAGTATGGATAACAGTGCCATCTCCTCTTTCCAACACAATCCACAATGCTTTGTTTTCCCCACGTCCCCTGCATTTCAGCAGCTTTAATATTGCTTTTAACATATAGGATTGCTGCTACTCCTTTTCTGCCTTCTCTATCTCTTTTAAATAAATCATAGCCAGCTATGGCTATATCCCATTCATCTGACTCATTAAACCGTGTTTCTTTAATGGCCATAATGTCCAAGTACATCCCACCATTAGGGCTTCCAGCTCAGGAACTTTGGCTAGGCTGCAAGCCTCTTGCAAGCCTAGCCAACAAAGTTCCTGGATATCCTGTTTGTCTCTCGCAAGCCTTCTACCAGGCGATCTTATGCTTTTAAGTGGTCTGTCCACGCTTTGGTGCACCCCCAAGCAGGTGAACCCTTTCGATTGCCCAGTGGAGCTTATTCTACAATACCTTCTCCGCTTGTCCTCCACAGGACTCGAGACTAACTCTGTCAGAATTCATCTAAGTGCAACTGGTTTGTTCAATTTAAACCGCCCCTGATCTCTGGAAGGGGTGGTATATAAAAACCAAATAAATAAATAAAAAATATTGCAGCCTGTCATAAACTTTGTATTTCCTCACACCCGCCCTGGTGCAGCGATTCATGCGGGACTTCTGCGTTCCAAGCCTTAGATCAAACCACCACCAGTGACTTGGGACCTTAATGTGGTCCTAACTCAAATTATCAAAGCTCTGTTTGAGCCTCTGGCTACCAGGCCTCTAAAGATTTTCATGGAAGGTAATCTTCCTCATTGCCCTCACCTCAGCTTGTCGCATCAGTGAGCTACAAGCTTTAATGGTAGATCCTCCTTACACTCGATTTCACCATGACAAGGTGGTTCTTCAAACTCATCCACATTTCCTTCCAAAAGTAGTTTCCACTTTCCATCTCAACCAGTTGGTAATGCTATCAATCTTTTTTTCCCGGCCACATGCCTCCAAGGCTGAGGCAGCATTACATACCCTGGACTGCAAGTATGCACTTGATTTCTACTTGTATAGAACTAAGGATTTTAGAAAATCCTCTGTTATTTTTCTTTTGACCCCAGCCACTTAGGTCATAAGAACATAAGATATGCCATACTGGGTCAGACCGAGGTCCATCAAGCCCAGTATCCTGTTTCCAACAGTGGCCAATCTAGGTCATACGTACCTAGCAATATCCCCAAAAGACACAGGTTCTGCAGTGCTTGTACTGGGTCAAGCAATGATTATCCTGGGTCCATTTTTAATAGTGGTTTATGGACCTTTCCTCCAGGAACTTGTCCAAACCTTTTTTAAACCCAGCTACACTAACAGCCCTTACTACATCCTCCGGTAACAAATTCCAGAGTTTGATTACACGTTGAGTGAAAAAATATTTTCTCTTATTTGTCTTAAATAGTTTACCCTGTAGCTTCATTGCATGTCCCCTAGTCTTTCTATATTCTGATAGCGTAAACAATTGATCCACGTTTACCTGCTCCACTCCATTCATTAATTTATAGACCTCTATCATATCTCCCCTCAGCCGTCTCTTTTCCAGGTTGAAGAGCCCCAACCTTTGTAGCCTCTCTTCATAGGAGTAGCCTTCCATCCCCTTCACCATTTTGGTGGCTCTTCTCTGTACTTTTTCTAATAATGCTATGTCCTTTTTAAGATACGGTGACCAGAACTGCACACAATATTCAAGATGCGGTCGTACCATGGAACGATACAGAGGCATTATAATATCCTTTGTTTTATTTTCCATCCCTTTCTTTATGATACCTAGCTTTCTATTTGCTTTCTTGGCTGCCGCTGCACACTGGGCAGAGAGTTTTAACATGTTATCCACGATGACTCCTAAATCTTTTTCCTGGGTGGTGGTTACCAATGTGGAACCTTGCATTGTGTAACTATAGTGTGGGTTGTTCTTTCCTAGGTGCATAACTTTGCACTTGTCCACATTAAATTTTATCTGCCATTTGGATGCCCAGTCTTCCAATTTATCCAGATCCTCCTGCAGTTTTCCACAATCCTCTTGGGTTTTAACAACTTTAAACAGTTCTATATCATCTGCAAATTTGATAACCTCACTCGTTATTCCCTTTTCCAGGTCATTTATGAATATGTCAAAAAGTAGCGGACCCAGTACAGATCCCTGGGGTACTCCACTATTCACCTTTTTCCATTGGGAATATTGGCCATTTAGCCCTACCCTCTGCTTTCTATCTTTTAACCAGTTCCCGATCCACAATAGTACACTGCCTCCTATCCCATGACTTTAGTTTCGCCAAAAGTCTCTGATGAGGGACCTTATCAAAAGCTTTCTGAAAGTCCAGATACACTTTATCAACCGACTCACCTTTGTCTACCTGTTTATGCACACCTTCAAATAAACATATCAGATTAGTAAGACAAGATCTTCCTTGTCTAAAGCCATGTTGGCTGTCTCCCATTAGGCCATGACTATCTACATGCTGTGTAATTTTGTTCTTTATGATGGTTTCTACCATTTCTACCCAGGTCTTCTGGGTCAAAATGCACCTTATCCAACTGGATTGCCAGCTGCATCTCACTAGCCTATGATCAGGCTGGTCTCTTTCTCGAGGGTCACATTACCGCTCACATTGTCAGAGCCATGGCAACATTGGTCACCAACCTCTGTTCTGTTTCTATACAGGAGATCTGCGAAGCAGCGACCTGGTCCTCTGTTCACACCTTTGCAGCTCACTACTGCCTGGATAGGGACTCCAGTTGGGATGCTCTCTTTGACCAGGCTGTGGCGCCTGACTCCCTCTTCCATGCTCATAGCTTCTGCACTCGAATCCACTGAGGCAAACTTGTGTCTGTACCTATTTGGCTCCATTCTTCCGCTTCATGGACATGTTCTCTCTGGTGCCTTGGAGCTAGTGAGTCCAGTCTGTGAAGACTACATTCCTGCTTGTTCCTGGAGATGGCATAATTACTTACTGTAACGTATGATCTCCGGGAACAGCAGGAATCAGTATTCACATCCCACCCTTCTCCCTAGGAGGAGTTGGGTACAATTTTTTTTCTCTATCTCTCAGCTACAAACACAACTGAAGAGAGTTGTGAGGAAAGCGGGAAGGCATCTGTGCAGGCGCAGTGAAGTTACTCCCAAAGACTCTCCTATTGGACGTTGGGGAGCGTTCCTGAGTGGGCTCCGTCTATACCGATGATTGATTCCTGCTGTTCCTGGAGATCACCTGCTATAGGTGAGTAACTATGCTTTATCCCCATCCATTTTCGTTCATCAGTTCCTACCCATGGGAACTAACATATTTTTTTCAAATTTTTAAATGCATATAACATTTTTCAAAAAATACTTAGCTGAAAAGAATTAGTGCCTAAATCAACAGCGCAAGAGTTCCCAGCTGTGAAGCCAAAATTCTTTACTCTAGTTTTGCCGATAATTATCCAACAGCTGCTTCAGGAGAACCACACAGCTGGGATTTAGAGTAATGGCCCACAGCCTCAATATTCCCCATCTGAGGTCCCTATTTATTTATAATATTTGCATATATTTTACATCAGCTCAGTGTGAGTTTCATTGGGTTGATGTGTATTTTGTGCATTAAGTAATGGCATTTAAATATATCGTATGAGAGTACATATGGTGTCTCTTTGTCTTATTTTGTGTAATATACTTTGGAGCACCAGTTTTTGGAGCTTTTTGGTATTTAGTGGATGTAAACATTTTGGCAAAGGTTTTAGCAATGCTATTAGTGAGGGAGATCACACCTTCAATTCATGAAGATCAAACCGGGTTTATCCCAGGTAGACAGGCTTTGGACAACTTGAAATGAATGTTACAATTAATATGGTCAGCTGAGGAGTAATCCTCCTTATGATCTTGACTATCATGCTGAAAAAGCATTCGATAGGGTAAGCTGGTCTCTTTTTTTTGATATGGGTAATCCAGAAGATGGGGCTGGGGGACAATGTCTTGAGCTGGATACAGAACTATATGAGGATCCAGTAAATGGGAGTTATTCTGGGATTTGGTGCACTGGGCAGGGCTGCCCTCTATCCCTATTGCTCTTTGCGATTTTGGTGGAGCAATGGGGATGTTGGGGGTATATGGGGGAAGGGGAAGGGGACAGGAACACAAGGTGGCTCTGTTTGCAATAATCTTTTGTTGTATGTAACAGCACAAAGACGTGACCCTACCAGTGCTAATGAGGAAGCTGAAAATGAGGCAATGGCTGTTTTTTAGGTGAAGATGGAAGCCTTGCATGTTAATATAGAGGGAGGGGAGGTTCAGCATTTAAGTGGGACTATAAGATGTTTGGGGATTTAAACTGAGAATGATTTAGGAGAAATATTGGAGAGTAACTACATTACAGATTTGAGGGAAATTAGGAGGGGTAAGAAATTGCTGTCATGATAGGGTAGAAGAGCATAGTTAAAAAGAGAAGTATTGGTAGTGTATTTTTTTTAATTTCTTGCTCTACTGGTGGGGGT
Source organism: Ichthyophis bannanicus (assembly GCA_033557465.1). Taxonomy (NCBI): domain Eukaryota; kingdom Metazoa; phylum Chordata; class Amphibia; order Gymnophiona; family Ichthyophiidae; genus Ichthyophis; species Ichthyophis bannanicus. The sequence continues at coordinate 199,279,285 of CM066045.1, forward strand.
GCCAAAGGGAGCAATTTCAAAAGATATTGGAAGATTTGTGTGGGGGGGGGGAGGGTAGGAGGCGGCTAAGAGTATCTTAGACTATTCTGTTTGAGAAAATGGGGACAGGGTATTAATTCTACCAAATTGTAGGTGACATTTGGCAGCCCATCTCAAGCATATAGAAGTTGGGGGAGGGTAAAGAAGCAGTGAGGACAGAACTATCGCGGTGATGCAGACGAAAACTGAAAAGCTTGCCTTTGTTACTTGGAAAGGTGTGGAGACTAGATAAAGTAGTTAACCTTTTTACCAAGCATTGTGGAGGGAGGTGAAGGGCATTCAGTAGGAGCATTATAACCAGGCTGCACTTTGTAAGCATTAAAGATCAGGGGATCTGAAAAGATGGGAAGAGCTGTGATTGTTGTTTTGACAGTTTGTGGAAGAAGGAGAATTTGTGCAGTTTTTCGGAATTGCAGGAGAAATATAATTGCAAGTGGGGGGCCTTTCTTTGTCTCAAGTCCAAAGCTTTGAGAGACAAAGGGCTGAGAAGGGAGGGGTGGGGTCGTAGGAGTTAAAAGAGCTGTGGACTTCTTTGAGAGGTCTGAAGAGAGCTATTATGAAGTTTTTATGTTTTTTGAGAGAGGGGGAATTTAAAATATTCAAATTCATGCAGGAGTAGGAAGGAGATCGAGGGGTGAAATGATCAGAGAGGAAATGGTATAAGATTTTTAGGGAAGCGAGAAAAGCCTTGATAAGCATTCTTAAGAAGAATGCATTTAAAATAATTTATCGGTGGTACGTAACTCCGTAAAGAATTAAGGTGACATTCTCTGAGGCATCTGATAAGTTCTGGAGGGGGTGCATGATGTAAAAGGAGAAATTCTGCAGATTTGGTGGCAGTATGAGAAGGTGAGAGAATTTTGGGAAAACATGACTAGCAAAGTTGGAAGGGTTATTGGGAGGGTTTCTGGGGAGGGATCTTCAATTGTATTTTGGGGAGTGCTGCCCAAAAAGGGGGGAAAAAGGGGAGGATTGAGTGTTAAAGAGCGGATTGATAGTTATCTGATATAAAATTGCTTCTCATTGGGAGAAAAAAAAAGTAGTGGCCCCATCGATGGTGTAGGAGAATTGCTTCCAGCTGATTTAAAAGAATGGAGTGTCCCACAGATGTGAGGCGGGGGTTGTACAGGCAGGAGAAGGTGGAATGGTTGGGGGCTGAGGCCTGTAGGGGTGGGAGATTTCTGTGAGGAAGAGAGCTGTGGAGAATATTGAATGAAGTCGTTAAATGATTCTAAATAAAGTTATACATAATAAAACGGTGGACAATATGTTGCAGATCCCCTCCAAAGATAAATAGGAATGATCCTGTTAAGTGCCTTTATAGATACATGACTTAAGATTTTACTTTGGCTGCCAAGGACTGAAGTCCTGAGATTATAGATTTGAGATGCAATGAGTTTTCCACGAACTGGATGACAGCTCTCAAGTAAAAGTATAAAAAGGGCACAAAACAGTATTGATATCCTTTTACTGAAAAAAGAGAAAAGAACAGACTGACTACTCATCCCCTTGGAGCATTTATTTTTATCTCTCATCTACCACAGCAACGAGAATGTGTGCTTCGGTCCAGTAAGCCAGATGTCCTCAGGCATTCTAAAAGTATAGGGAAGAGGTAAATATAGTTTCCCCAGATAATCAAGAGCACACAAACTCAAAAATTCAATACCCATTTAATTATACTACCACCACCTAGTCACACCTAGTAATACCAGACAACTATTTGGAACTTAGGCCTGGTGAGTAAATTATTGGAAATACTGCTGAAAGAGAAAATGGTAAGGTTTCTGGAGTCCAATGGATTACCAGATCTGAGGCAGGTCTTGTCAGACAAATCCGATTGACTACTTTGACTGGGTGACCAGGGAGTTGGACAGAGGGAGAGCCCTAAATGTGGTGTATTTAGATTTCAGTAAAGCCTTTGACACTGTTCCACACAGGTGACTTATAAACAAACTGAGCACCCTAGGGATGGACCCTAAAGTTACTACTTGGTTTAGAAATTGGTTGATTGGGAGTTGGCAAAGGGTACAGGAAAATGGAACTCACTCTGAGAAGGTTACCAGAGGTGTGCCCCAGGGATCTGTCCTTGGTCCGATTCTTTTTAACATCTTTGTTGGTGATATTGCAGAAGGGCTGTCGGGTAAGGTTTGCCTCTTTGCGGATGATACCAAAACCTGCAATAGAGTAGACACCCAGGAAGGTGTAGATAACATGAGGAGGGATCTAACTAAGCTTGAAAAATGGTCTAGAATTTGGCAGCTGAGATTTTAATGCTAAAAAATGCAGCATCATACGTTTGGGCTGCAGCAATCCAAGGGAGTGATATGGTATAGGGGGTGAAGTACTTCTAACCACAAAAGAAGAGCGGGACCTAGGTGTGATTGTGTCTTGTCTTAAAGTAGCTAAACAGGTAGAAAAGGCAATTGTGAAAGCTAGAAGGATGTTTGGGTGCATAGGTAGAGGAATGGCCAGCAGAAGAAAGGAGGTGATAGTACCTCTGTGTAAGTCTTTGGAGTATTGTGTGCAGTTCTGGAGACCACACCTTCGAAAGGATATAAACAGGTTGGAGTCGGTGCAGAGGGTTGCTACTAAAATGGTTAGTCGTCTTTGTTATAAAGTATATGAGGACAGACTTAAGGATCTTAATATGTATACTTTAGAGGAAATGCGGGATAGAGGTGATATGATTGAGACGTTTAAATACATCTTTGGCATAAATGCACAGGAGGAGAGCCTCTTTCGATTGAAAGTAAACTCTGCTACAAGTGGACATAGGATGAGGATGAAAGCAGATAGATTCAGAAGTAATATGTGGAAATATTTCTTCACGGAAACAGTGGTAGATGTGTGGAATAGTCTCCAAGTGGAGGTGGTAGAGATGAGGACAGTATGTGAATTCAGAAAAGCATGGGACAAACACAGAGGATCTCTAAAGGAAAAAAGGGGACTATTGTAGTGATTGATATGGAACGGCAGACTAGATAGGCCATGTGTTCTTTTTGTGCCATCATGTTTCTCTGAATACCAAGTCAACCTGTAAGAAATGTCCTATGATTCATGATGTCAACAAATTCCACCTAGACTTCTTAGGAATAACTGAGACCTGACTGGATGAAATCAGAGGAGTCACACTGAACTATGCCCACCATGGAGAACCAACCAAAACCAGGAAAGGGGGGTGGAGGAATAGTAGTCCTAATCCGAGTCGCAATACAATTGCGCAGAATTGCCATTCTCCACCTGCATGAATCAGAATGCCTCTTAATCAAGCTAAGAGATGAGGAGTCAATTTGACTACTCATGATCTATCAAGCACCTTGCAATACATCGTTTATGTAAGAGCTTCTGGATCTGGGTACAACTTCCATAGACTAGTGATCACGGGAGACTTTGATTTATATATTGAAACCAGGAGTTTCCTTAACACAATAGTAGGATTCACACAGGTCATCAAATCCCATGAACAGGGATCATCTTAGACTTGGAACCACTACCCAGGAAAAGATTTGGGCATCATGGACAATATGTTGAAACCCTCTTCCCAGTGTGCAGTGGCAGCCAAGAAAGCAAATAGAATGCTAGGAATTGTAAGGAAAGGAAAATAAAACAAAGGATATTATAATGCCTCTGTATTGTTCCATGGTGCGACTGCACCTTGAATATTCTGTGCAATTCAGGTTGTCGTATCTTAAAGATATAGCAGAACTAGGAAAGTACAGAGAAGAGCCACCAAAATGGTAAAGGCGATGGAAGGATACCCCTATGAAGAAAGGATTAAAAAGTTAGGACTCTTCAACTTGGAGGGAAAAACAGCTGAATGGAGATATGATAGAGATCTATTACTACTACTACTACTATTTAGCACTTATAAAGCGCCACGCACGCAGCGCTGTACACCTAGCCAACAAGAGGTGGCTAACATAAAACATACAAGAGACAGTCCCTGCCCGTCAGTCATGCTTATTGGAGCTTACAATCTAGTTAGAACAGTACAGAGCATTAGTCAGTTCAGCGGAAGGTATGGTGTGGTACAGTTAGGTACAGCTTGGTCTATAGTTTGGTCATAAACATTAATGGGGGTTAGGGTAGGATGAGGATGGAAGTCAGGATCTGAATGCAACGGTGAAGAGGTGGGTCTTCAACCTGGATTTGAAGAGGGCCAGGGAGGGTGCCTGGTGCACAGACGCAGGAAGGCTATTCCAGGCGTGTGGCGCAGCAAGGTGAAAGGAGCGCAATCGGGAGTTTGCAGTGCAGGTGAAAGGCATTGAAAGAAGTGATTTGTTAGTAGAGCGCAAGTTTCGTGAGGGGACATAGGGAGAGATAAGAGAGATGAGGTATTGAGGGGCCATAGAGTGAATGCACTTATAGGTCAGCAAGAGAAGCTTGAATTGGATGCGGAATTGGACAGGGAGCCAGTGAAGTGACTTGAGGAGAGGAGTAATGTGGGCATGGCGAGGCTGGCAGAAGATTAGTCGAGCAGCGTGATTTTGTATAGATTGGAGGGGAAGGAGGTGGCTCACGGGGAGACCAGCAAGGAGTAGGTTGCAGTAATCGAGGCGAGAGGAGATTGAGGAGTGGATAAGCGTTTTGGTAGTATGTTCAGAGAGGAAGGGGCGGATCTTGCTGATGTTGTAGAGGAAAAAGCGGCAGGTCTCAGCTACAAGCTGGATATGGGCAGAGAAGGAGAGAGAGGCGTCAAAGATGACCCCCAGATTGCAGGCTGAGGGAACAGGAAGGATAGTAGATCCATCCACATGGACTGAGAGAGGGGGAAGTGGGGGGGGGGGGAGGAGTTGGGTGGAAAGACAAGGAGTTCAGTCTTGGCCATGTTCAGTTTCAATCAGCGATGAGACATCCAGGCAGCGATGTCCGAAAGACAAGCAGAGATCTTGGACTGGGTTGCCGGAGAAATATTAGGTGTGGAGAGGTAGATTTGGGAATCATCGGCATAGAGATGGTACTGAAAGCCATGGGAAGAGAAGTGCACCAAGGCCTTGGGTATAGAGAGAGAAAAGGAGGGGGCCCAAGACAGATCCCTGGGGAACACCTACATGGAGCGGGGTAGGGGAGGAGAAGAAGCCACCAGAGCATACACTGAATGAGCGATTGGGAGAGGTAGGAGGAGAACCAGGATAGTACAGAGTCCCTGAAGCCAAGCGAGGAGAGGGTGGTGAGGAGAAGGTTGTGGTCAACGATGTCAAAGGCAGCAGAAAGGTCAAGAAGGGTGAGGATAGAATAGAGGCCCTTAGATTTAGCCAGGAACAGGTCATTGGTGACTTTTGTAAGTGCCGTATCAGTGGAGTGTAGGGGACGGAAGCCTGATTGCAGTGGGTCCAGGAGGGCCTGGGAGGTGAGGAAGTCGAGGCAACAATGGTGGACTGCTCGTTCTAATAATTTGGATAAGAAGGGAAGGAGGGAGATGGGCCGATAGCTAGAAGGGCAAGTGCGATCAAGTGAGAGTTTCTTGAGGAGGGGTGTGACAACAGCATGTTTGAAGTCAGCGGGGACAGTTGCAGTGGAGAGTGAGAGGTTGAGGATATGAGTGATGGAGGGGATGATGGTGAGAGAGATGGAGTGTAGGAGATGGGTGGGGATAGGATCTGATGAACAGGTGGTGGGTTTGGAGGAGGAAAGAAGAAGTGTGGTTTCCTCTTCAGAGATCGGGGGGAAGGAGCAGAGGGTAGCAGGGGAAGTATGGGTGGGGGAGGAGAAATGGGGGGAGGAGAGGTGGATGAGGGGGTAGGGAATTGGAGGGTAATTTTGAGAATTTTGTCCTGGACGTAGTCGGCTAGGGTTTGGGCAGAGAGGGAGTGCGGGATCGGGGGTGGGGGGACCTTGAGGAGAGAATTGAGGGTGTTCAAAGAGACGGCGTGGATCAGAGGCAAGGAATTGGTCAGATGGATGTAGTAGTCTTGTTTGACAAATGCTAGGGCTGACTGGAAAGGAGCCAAGCATGAATTTGAAGTGTAGAAGGTCTTTCAGGGAGTGGGATTTGGACCAGGCTTGTTCGGCAGAGCGGGCACAGAGGCATAGGTAATGGGTTGTGGGTGAAAGCCAGGGTTGGGGAGTAGATCGTTTTACTGGACGTGAGGTGGGAGGGGCAAGAGTGTCAAGGGCTGAGGATAGTGTAGCATTGTATGAGGATAATGCTTCGTCGACACTCTGAGTATAAAATGGAGGAAAGAGATGGAGAAATGGTGGAGGAGAGAGTCAGGGGATTAATATTATGAAGGTTTCTAAATAGATCGGAGGAGACAGGACGAGGTTGGGATGGCGGGAGCTGAAGAGTAAATGTTAGTAGGTGATGGTCAGATGAGGGAAGGATTTATTTGTGGAAGTTTGAGGGAGAGGAATTGGAGAAGATATTAGATCAAGGCAGTGGCCGTGTAGGTGTGTGGGGGCAGTGGAACAGAGTTGGAGGTTGAACGAGGAGGTAAGAGCGAGGAACTTTGAGGCATGGGAGTCGGAGGGGTTGTCGACGTGAATGTTGAAATCGCCAAGAATAAGAGTGGGGGAGGAGGGATCCATAAAGGCAGAAAGCCAGGAGTTGAAGTTGGTGAGGAAGGTTGATTTGGAGTTGTCGGGTGGGCGATAGATAACAGCTACATGGAGGGGAAGTGGTGTGAGGAGGCGAATGGAGTGGACTTCAAAGGAAAGGGGGGAGTGTAATTGGGGTGTCAGGAGGGGGAGAGTAGGAGGCCAACACCACCACTGCGGCCAGTAGATCGAGGTGTATGGGAGAATTGGTAGCCCCCATAGCAGAGAGAGGCAATGGATGCGGTGTCATCTGGGGGGAGCTAGGTCTCGGTCAGGGCCAGAAGGTGTAGGGCATTAGAGATGAAGAGATTGTGAATAAAAGTAGTTTTTTTAATGACTGAGCATGCGTTCCATAGGGCGCAAGTAAATGGGAGAGCGGAGGGGGGGGAGGAGAAAGATATGGATAAGATTGGTTAAGTTACATGTGGATTTCTTATTAGAGTAGCGTGGGGGTCTATATCTAGGGTAGTACCGAGATTTAGAGGGAGTAGGGTGTGTATGTCTGGGTGTATGTGCTCTCCGAGAGGGACATGACGGGGGGGGGAAGTGAGGGATAAATTTATGGTATCAGGATATGTGGGGGATTATATTTGGGGGTAGGGTTGGAGTTGACATGAAAGGTTGAGTGACTGTGGGATGAATGGGGGAGGGTGACAGGAGGGAGGAGCGGGATGTGGAAGAGATTAGATAGGGTACGTGAGGAACTTTCTTTAGTGTGGGTGAGAGAAATCGGGGGGGGGGGGGGTCCAGGGTTGATGTTACCTGATGAAAGAAGGAGAATGAGTATTAGGGAGCGAGGTAAAGTGGAGATAGTACGGCGGAAGCGAGGATGGGGTTGCTTAAGAGAGAGGGGGGTTGGTTGAATGCAGGGGATGGTGTGAAGAAGCTCAAGAGCAGGTGCTAGGCTGGGGGGCAGAACAGAGGGAGAAGTGAGGAAGATAGAGAGGGGGGCAAGTTGAATGCCGGGAATAGTGTGGAGAGGCTCTAGAGCGGGTGCTGGGCTAGGGGGAGGGTAGGGGGAAGAGGAGGGAGGATGTTGATAGGAGGGGAGGTAGTTGGGGAGGACGAGGAAGAGAATGACAATGAAATGTGGGGCCATGGTAGTGGGCAGCAAGGTTTGAGCAAACAATGGGTAACAGTTCTACGCGGGCAATGGTAGCAGTTCAAGCTCTAAGCAACAATGGGTAGCAGTTCTATGCAGGCAATGGGTAGCAGTTCAAGCAACAATGGGTAACAGTTCAAGCTCAAAGCAGCAATGGTAGCAATTCAAGCACCGAGGAAGTTTCTCTAGGGCCATGTGCCCATGAGGGAAGGGTTAGGACAGCCGTTATAGTTGGTGATTCGATCATTAGGCATGTAGATAGCTGGGTGGCTGGTGGACGTGAGGATCGCCTGGTAACATGCCTGCCTGGTGAGAAGGTAGCGGACCTCACACGCCACCTAGATAAGGTCTTAGATAGTGCTGGGGAGGAGTCTGCTGTCTTGGTACATGTCGGTACCAATGACATAGGAAAATGTGGTAGGGAGGTTCTGGAGGCTAAATTTAGGCTTTTAGGTAGGAAGTTGAAATCCAGAACTTCCAGGGTAGCATTCTCTGAAATGCTTCCTGTTCCACGCGCAGGACCCAAAAGGCAGGCAGAGCTCCGGAGTCTCAATGCGTGGATGAGACAGTGGTGCAGAGATGAGGGTTTTGGATTTGTTAGGAAGTGGGGAACATTCTGGGGGAAAGGAGGGGCTCTTCCGAAGGGATGGGCTTCACCTTAACCGGGATGGAACCAGGCTGCTGGCATTAACCTTTAAAAAGGAGATAGAGCAGCTTTTAAACAAGATATTAGCGGAAAGCCGACAGTCGCCCAAGAGCGGATGGTTCGGAAGAATGTATCTTTGAAGGATACTACCAAAAGCAGAGAGGTTCCACAAAAGAGTAAAGTAGCCCAAATGCCCTCAAGTATGGAGCAGACAGAGCTTAAAGATCCTAAATTACCCATGTCTAACAATAGCCAAATTATTATGAATAAAATACATTCTCTAAAATGCTTGTATGCAAATGCTAGAAGTCTAAAAAATAAGATGGGAGAGTTAGAATATATAGCACTAAATGAAAGGTTAGATATGATTGGAATATCAGAGACATGGTGGAAGGAGGACAACCAGTGGGACACTGTGATACCTGGGTACAAACTATATCGTAATGATAGAGTTGATCAAATTGGTGGAGGGGTTGCGCTCTGTTAGAGAGGGCATTGAGTCAGAAAGGATTAAAGTTTTGCAGGAAACAAAATCTGCTGTAGAATCTATATGGATTGAAATTCCATGTAAAAGGGGGAAGGCAATGGCAGTGGGGGTGTACTATCGAGCGCCTGGCCAGAATGACCAAATGGATGATGAAATGCTCAAAGAAATCAAGGAAGCTAACAAAAGTTACAGCACAGTAATAATAATGGGTGATTTCAACTACCCCGGTATCAACTGGGTCAGTGTCACGGCAGGACATGCTAGGGAGATAAAGTTCCTAGATGAAATAAATGACTGCTTCTTGGAGCAGCTGTTTCATGAACTGACCAGAGGGGAAGCCATATTAGACCTAATCCTTAGTGGAACACCAGATCTAGTGCAAGAGATAAGGTTGTTGGGGCCACTTGGCAATAGTGATCATAGCATGATCGCCTTTGATTTAATTAGTGGAGGAGGGATAGTAAGGAAATCCACAGTACTACCTTTTAACTTTCGAAAGGGAGACTATGATAAAATGAGGAAAACAGTTAAGAAAAAACTAAAAGCAGCAGTTGCAAAGGTTAAAGACGTACATCAGGCTTGGCTGTTGTTGAAAAATACTATCTTAGAAGCCTAAACCAGCTGTATTCCACGCTTTAAGAAAAGTGGAAGGAAGTACAAAAAACTGCCAGCATGGTTTAAAGGTGAGGTCAGAGAAGCTGTTGCCAAAAAAGCATCTTTCAGGAAATGGAAAAAAGAGCCAAACGACGAATCCTGGAAACAGCACAAGCACTGGCAAGTCAAATGCAAGGCATTGATAAGGCAGGCAAAGGGAGAATTTGAGAAGAAGCTTGCTACGGAAGCAAAAACGTGAAGTAAAGACCTTTTCAAGTACATTCGTAGCAAAAAACCTGTGAGAGAGTCAGTTGGTCCATTTGATGATAAAGGGGTTAAAGGAGCACTAAGAGGTGACAAGGCGATAGCGGAGAGACTGAATGAATTCTTTGCTTCAGTCTTTACTGAGGAAGATGTAGGGATGTTACCCATGACTGAAGTGGTATTTAAAGGTGCGGAAGAATTGAAGGAAATATCGATACATCGGGAAGATGTATTACAACTATTAGATAAACTGAAGAGTAGCAAATCACCTGGGCCGGATGGTATACATCCAAGGGTGTTGAAAGAACAGAAATACGAGATTGCAGACCTGCTATTAGTAATCTGTGAACTATCATTAAAATCATCTCTAATACCTGAAGATTGGAGGATAGCCAATGTAACACCAGTTTTTAAAAAAGGTTCCAGGGGTGATCCGGGAAACTACAGACCGGTGAGCCTGACATCAGTACCGGGAAAAATGGTAGAAACCATCATAAAGAATAAAATTACTCAGCATGTAGATAGTCATGACCTAATGGGAGACAGCCAACATGGCTTTAGACAAGGAAGATCTTGTCTTACTAATCTGTTATGTTTTTTTGAAGGAGTGAATAATCAGGTGGACAAAGGTGAGTCGGTTGATATTGTGTATCTGGACTTTCAGAAAGCCTTTGACAAGGTCCCTCATGAGAGACTTTTGTCAAAACTAAAGAGTCATGGGATAGGAGGCAGTGTACTATTGTGGATCAGGAACTGGTTAAAAGAGAGAAAGCAGAGGGTAGGGCTAAATGGCCAATTTTCCCAATGGAGAAAGGTGAATAGTGGTGTACCCCAGGGATCTGTGCTGGGTCCGCTGCTTTTTGACATATTCATAAATGACCTGGAAAGTGGAATAACGAGTGAGGTTATCAAATTTGCAGATGACACAAAACTATTTAAAGTTGTTAAAACCCAAGAGGATTGTGGAAAATTGCAAGAGGATCTTGATAAATTGGAAGACTGGACATCAAAATGGCAGATGAAATTTAATGTGGACAAGTGCAAGGTTATGCACCTATGGAAGAACAACCCAAACTATGGTGACACGATGCAAGGTTCCACATTAGGAACCACCACCCAGGAAAAAGATTTAGGCGTCATTGTGGATACCATGTTAAAACCCTCGGCCCAGTGTGTAGCGGCGGCCAAGAGAGCAAATAGAATGCTAGGTATGATAAGGAAAGGAATGGAAAATAAAACAAAAGATATTATAATACCTCTATATCGTTCCATGGTACGACCGCACCTTGAATATTGTGTGCAATTCTGGTCGCCGTATCTTAAAAAGGATATAGCGATTTTAGAAAAGGTTCAGAGAAGATCCACCAAAATGGTAAAGGGGATGGAAGGATACTCCTATGAAGAAAGGGCTAAAAAGGTTAGGGCTCTTTAACCTGGAAAAGAGACGGCTGAGGGGAGATATGATAGAAGTCTATAAATTAATGAATGGAGTGGAACGGGTAAACGTAGATCGATTGTTTACGTTATCAGAATATAGAAAGACTAGGGGACATGCAATGAAGCTACAGGGTAAACTATTTAAGACTAATAAAAGAAAATATTTTTTCACTCAACATGTAATCAAACTCTGGAATTTGTTACCAGAGGATGTAGTAAAGGCTGTTAATGTAGCTGGGTTTAAAAAAGATTTGGACAAGTTCCTGGAGGAAAGGTCCATAAACCATTATTAAGAAGGGACCCAGGACATCAATGCTGGAACCAATACAAGCATTGTGGAACCTGTGTCCCTTGGGGAAACTGCTAGGTACATATGACCTAGATTGGCCACTGTTGGAAACAGAATACTGGGCTTGATGGACCTTGGTCTGACCCAGTATGGCATATCTTATGTTCTTATGTAATGGTAGCAGTTCTATGCAGGCAATGGGTAGCAGTTCTATGCAGGCAATGGGTAGCAGTTCAAGCTCTAAGCAACAATGGTAGCAATTCAAGCAGCAATGGGTAACAGCTCTACGCAGGCAGTGGTAGCAGTTCAAGCAGAGAGCGATCGTGCTTACTCAGATCCAGGGGGCTGCGGTGAAATGGAAGAGCAGGATGGATGAACCACACCACGCCGCTTGCCCTTTGATCTCCAGGCGGCATGTGATGATGGCTCGAGCAGGAGCACACCGCTTAAAGGGCCGCTTGCCCTTTGATCTCCCTGCGGCGTGTGATGATCTATAAAAGAATGAATGGAGTGGAAAGGATAAACATAGATCGGTTGTTTACGTCTTCAAAAAGTAGAAAGACTAGGGGACATGCAATGAAGCTACAATATAGCCAATTTAAAACGAATAGGAGAAAATATATTTTTTCACTCATCGCGTAATCATAGTAACATAGTATATGATGGCAGATAAAAACCAGTATAGTACATCTAGTCTGCCCAGCAAGGTGGCAAGAGTAGGTGCACCTGCTGCTCTGTGCAGGTCACCCCTCCACATGCCTTTGTTTAGGGGTGTACCCACTGCTCCACTTAGGTCACTCCTATTTACTGAGATATAAGATATTGTTTTGATTTTATCCTGTTGCAATAAAGGGATCCACTGTGTCTGTCCAATGCCATTTTGAATTCTGTCACTGTATTTGCCCCCACCACTTCCATCGGGAGGGCATTTCAAGCATCCACCACCCTTTCAGTGAAAAAGTATATCTCCAGGAACAAGCAGGAATGTAGTCATCACATATGGGTATCGTCGGTACCGACGGAGCCTGCGTGGGAACGCTCCCCAGCATCCAATTAGAAAGCTTTTGGGAGCATCCCACAGCGCCTGCGTGCTGCCTTCCCGCCTTTCCCAACTGCCTCTCTCCAGTTCTTCTTTTTCCGCGGAGCCAGCAGGTCGTCGTTCCTGTCACCGCAGAAGAATTCTTCTTTTTTCTTTCTTTTTTGTGGTCGCGTCTGTATTTCTCGATGCTCTACCGGTACCGCCGGTTTTTTCTTTCTTATTTTCTGTCTTTTAAAAAAAAAAAAAATATATATATATTGGTACTTTTCCTTTTTTTCCCAAGTGCATGCGCCTTTTTGGGCCTTAGGCCCAAAACATTTTCCTACAATGGAGAAACCTGCCTCAGGTTTCAAAAAGTGCACCAAGTGTGGCGGTACCATCTCCGTCACCGACACCCATGAATGGTGTCTAAAATGTTTAGGTCCTGACCACTCCATCACGGATTGTATGTCCTGCGCCATGATGTCTAAGAGAGGTCGGCAGAACCGAGCTGCCAAGCTCAGTACCCTGTTTCCCTCTGCTGCTTCGGTGGCATCGACGTCTTCCAGGGCTTCCTCTTCCTCCCGTGGATCTCGGGTAACCATACATAAATCTAGCCGGTCCTCAAAGGGTAGATCTCCTTCTAAGCATCAAGATGCCTCTGGCGTTGCCCTTGAGGATTCTGCACCGGCAAAATTGCCTCTGTGGGAGGCTTCGACTTCCAAAGCATTATCGGGGCTCCAGGATGTTCTCGAGGCCTCGACCTCGGCAGAACTATTGGTGCCATGCTCTGGGGTACCGGCAGTCTTCTCCGGTACTGACATTCAGGCATCGGCAGCGTCGATAGACCAGAGGGTTCTGGCTATTGAATGCAGTCTGGCGGCTCTCCTTGTGGCATCGACACCCTCGGAACCGCGTCAGACAGTTCAACCGGTACCGGTACCGGCACCGACTCCAGCACCGGTATCGGTACCGGTACCAACAGCATCGGCATTGACATCGGCGTCCACTTTACCAGTACCCAGTCATGTGATGCCTTCCGGTACCGTTACACCGGTACCGATTCCCCTCGGTACTGACTTCGGTCGGTACGGGTATCGGGCTCTTCAAGAGCATCCAGACAGAAGATATTTCGAGTCCTCAGAGGAATCTGAGGATTCTGATAGTTCTGTCGATGCAGGGATACTTCTCCCAGAGGAGCCCTCTTCCCCTAAGCGTAGGATGTCTCCTCCAGAGGATATTTCCTTTCAGGATTTTATCAGGGAGGTGGCTCGGGGTCTGTCCATTACTGTTGCCCCTGAAACAGAGCCCAGAGGAAAGGAGTTGGAAATTTTACAATATCCCAAAACTCCCAAGGAGGCAGCTACCTTGCCCATTCATGAGATTCTGCATGATCTCATGTTAAGAATGTGGGAGACACCTCTTACCACCTCTCCTCATTCTCGTAGACTGGATACTCTGTACCGAGTCCCTCCTTGTCCTGGTTTCCAAAAAACTCAGCTCCCTCACCACTCTATGGTAGTGGAATCAGCTATGAGAAGGATCAAGAGTGCAAAGAGGCATGCCTCTAATCCTCCAGGACGTGAGTGTAGAACTTTGGATGCTTTTGGACGTTGTGTCTTCCAAGCTTCCATGCTTTCTGCCAGGATCAGTTCTTATAGTCTATATATGGGAATGTTCCTGAAGGAAGTCACAGGTGATTTAGAGGCTTTGAGTCCTCTTCTTCCTGAGGATAGAAGACAGGATTTTCTCACATTGGTCAAACATGCCCAAGATGTTTCTAAATTTGTCAACCGTGCAGCTTTTGACTGCTTTGAGTGTATAAGCAGAACCTCGGCTATCGCCATAGGTGCACGTAGAATTGCTTGGCTCCAGGCATCCGATGTGGAGCTCTGGGTACAAGACAAATTGGGAAATATCCCTTGTACTGGTAAGAACCTGTTTGGTAGAGATTGGCAGGAAAAAGCCAATGAGTTGGATGCTGACAACTCCACCTTGGATAGATTATCCAAGTCCACTGCTAATCCTGCTAGAAAGAAATCTTTCAAGAAACCATTCTTTTCTAAGAAGAAAAGGTATTATCCTGCTTAGGCTCAGCAGGGACGTTCTGCAGATCAGCTTGTCAGGAAAGGTCAGCAACCACCCAAACAGAAGAAAGCAAAGACTAAGCCTCAGCCGTCCCAGCAGTCTCAGCCTCCACAGGGCCTTTGACTTTCAGCTAGAGAACTTAGCCTTCCTGGCTCTCGTGGGACCAGAGCCTTTCACCATTCCAGGAAGGTTATGTCACTTTGCCCCCAGATAGGGGCAAATAACAGCAGAGCATTGGACACTCTCCATCATAAAGGAGGGGTACAAGCATCATTTTTCGAGCATGCCCCCTCCCACAATAATAAGGCAGTTCAGTTCTCCGACCTCTCTCATCAACCTGTTACGTCAGGAGGTCACTATGCTTCTTGCCCAAGGGGCAATAGAAGAAGTACCCATCCATCAGCAGGGTACAGGGTTTTACTCCCCCTATTTCCTTATTCCAAAGAAAACAGGGGGATACAGACCTATCTTGGACCTCAGAGAATTGAACAAATTCCTTGTCAAAGAGAAATTCAAGATGATTTCTCTCGGAACTCTGCTGCCATACCTTCAGAGTCGGGATTGGCTTTGTTCTCTAGATCTCAAGGATGCCTACACCCATGTTCTCATCCACCCAACTCACAGAAAGTTCCTTCGGTTCCTTTTTCAAGAAAAGCACTACCAATATAGGGTGCTTCCTTTTGGTCTGGCCTCAGCACCAAGGGTGTTCACGAAATGCATAGCTGTGGTAGCAGCATTTCTCCGCACTCTAGGGATATTCGTCTTCCCCTACTTAAACTGGCTCATTCGAGCCCCAACACAGTCAGAGGCCAGGACTTCTTTATCCGGCACAATGCGTATCCTTAAGTATTTGGGTCTGGTAATAAACATCCCAAAATCCAGTCTAACTCCCACTCAGTCTTTAGATTTCATAAGAACTTTGCTGGATACCAGAAAGGGCGTGCAGTTAGCTTCTCAAGCAGTGCTAAAGCCTCTTCTCACTGCCCGAGAAATGCTACAACTACTAGGCCACATGGCATCTACTGTGCATGTGGTTCCCTATGCTCTCCTCCATATGAAGGCAGCCCAGTGGACTTTATCCACTCAATGGACCCAGGCATCAGGGTGCCTATCAGACAAAATAGCAAACACAAGTCGCCTTATTTTGTCCCTCCAGTGGTGGAAGTCCACTCAAAACCCGTTGCTGGGGTCCCCTTTTCAACAACCCTTACCCCAGGCAACTCTCACAACAGATGCTTCTCCGATGGGTTGGGGAGCTCATCTGCAAGACCTCTCCACCCAAGGCACCTGGTCTCCACAGGAGACTCATCTACATATCAATCTCTTGGAGCTCAGAGCAATCTTCCTTGCTCTTCGATTGTTCCGCACCCTGCTCAGCTACAAGACAGTCCTCATTCATATGGACAATCAAGTAGCCATGTTCTACGTGAACAAGCAGGGTGGAACAGGCTCTCTGCCGCTTTGCAACGAAGCTTTGCGACTATGGGCCCTCGCGAGAGCATCAGATTCATCTCCTGGCAGTGTATCTTCCAGGCATACAAAACTCTTGGGCAGACAGACTCAGTCGAGTTCTGCTTCCACACGAGTGGTCTCTGCATGCAGACCAGGTGGCCAAGAATCTTTGCAAGTCCGTGGAATGCCAAACATCCCCGGTTCTGTTCCAGAATTCCGGCTCAGGGCTCTCAGGCCAGGGATGCTTTCCTCCTTTACTGGGGTCAAGACTTCCTGTATGCCTTTCCACCCATTCCCCTAATTCCCAAAACCCTGTTCAAGCTTCAGAGAGACAGAGGCCGTATGATTCTCATAGCTCCACATTGGCTACGGCAAGTGTGGTACCCTCTACTTCTACATCTCTCTCAAGCTCCTTCACTGGAGTTAGGGTCTGCTCCAGATCTCCTAACTCAGGAGGACGGAATGTTATGGCATCCAAATCCCCAGCCCCTTCATCTGAGGGCTTGGTTGCAGAAGGCCTAGATCTCCATGATCTTAACCTCCCTCAGCAAATAAAGAATATCCTTTATGCTTCCAGGAAGCCTTCCACAAGACGCTCTTATGCTTTCAAGTGGAAAAGGTTTACCATATGATGTTCGCAGAAGGGTCTTAACCCCATTGCCATACCTCTGGAATCATTACTGGAGTATCTCCTTCATTTATCCAATGCAGGACTTAAGACTAACTCAGTGAGGGTCCATTTGAGTGCTATTGCAGCTTCCTTCAAGCCCCTAAATGGACAACCTATTTCCTCCCATCCTCTTATAGCAAGATTTATGAGAGGCCTTCTGCTAACTAAGCCTCCCATTAAGCCACCTCCTGTGGCATGGGACTTAAATTTGGTTCTTGGTCAGCTCATGAAGCCACCTTTTGAACCCTTAGCTACTACCTCCTTGAAATTCCTTTCCTGGAAAGTTATTTTTCTCATTGCAATCACATCAGCACGTCGCATCAGTGAATTGCAAGCACTAGTAGTTGATCCACCTTATACAAGGTTCCATCATGACAAGGTAGTCCTTAGGACTCATCCACGCTTTATGCCAAAGGTGGTCTCGCCTTTTCATCTAGACCAAGCGGTCTACCTACCTGTGTTCTTTCCAAGACCTCATGCATCAAATGCAGAAAGGAACCTTCATACTTTGGACTGTAAAAGAGCTTTAGCTTTTTACTTACAAAGAACACAGCAGCATAGAAAGTCCTCTCAACTCTTTGTTGCTTTTGATCCTTCTCATTTGGGACTTCCAGTCTCCAAGAGAACACTATCTAACTGGATTGCTCAGTGTATTTCCTTTGCCTGTCAGAGTAAGGATCTTCCTCTGGAGGGCCATGTCACAGCTCACAATGTGAGAGCCATGGCAGCTTCAATTGCTCATCTGCAGTCTGTGTCTATCAACGACATCTGTCGAGCAGCCACCTGGGCCTCGATTCATACCTTCACAGCCCATTACTGCTTGGACAAGGACTCCCGCCGGGATGCCTTGTTTGATCAGGCTGTTCTTCAACACCTGTTCCATACCTAATCAACTCCTACCCGCCATCCCTGTTGGATGCCAGAGATCCATGGGAGGAAGTGGAGCCCTTGTTCAGGGACACACAACTTCTGGTTCTCTCCCTGGCATCTAAAGCTAGGGATTCCCCATATGTGATGACTACATTCCTGCTTGTTCTTGGAGATAGCATAGTTACTCACCTGTAACAGGTGCTCTCCGGGAACAGCAGGAATTTAGTTCTCACAACCCACCCACCTCCCCTAGGAGTTGTATCTCTCTATCTCTTTCCCTTTCCCTCTCTCTCTCTTTGAGCTTTAAAACTCAACTGCAGAGAGGCAGTTGGGAAAGGCGGGAAGGCAGCACTCAGGCGCTGTGGGATGCTCCCAAAAGCTTTCTAATTGGACGCTGGGGAGCGTTCCCGCACAGGCTCCGTCGGTACCGACGATACCCATATGTGAGGACTAAATTCCTGCTGTTCCGGGAGATCACCCGTTACAGGCGAGTAACTATGCTTTCCTGACGTTGCCTTTCAGTTTACCCCCTTGCAGCTTCATGTTATACCCTCTAGTTTCACAGATTCCCTATCTTTGGAAGAGATTGTTCATTAATACTCTTTAAGTACTTGAAGGTCTCAATCATATCTCCCCTGTCCCTCCTCTCCTCCAGAGTATACATGTTTAGGTCTTCAAGTCTCTTCTCATAAGTCTCCTGACGCACGCTCCAAATCATTTTGCTTGCCTTCCTCTGAAGTATTTCCAGCCTTTTTATGTCGTTTGCGAGATATGGTCTCCAAAACTGAACACAGTATTCCAAGTGAGGCCTCACCAGCGACTGGTACAATGGCATTAGTACCTCTTCCTTTCTGCTGGTAATTCCTCTCTGTATGCAACCCAGCATCCTTCTGGCTTTTGCCACCGCCTTGTCACACTGTTTTGCCATCTTGAGATCCCCAGAAACAATCACTCCGAGGTCCTTCTCCTGGTCCATTCACACCAACCTCTCGCCCCCTATCACATACAATTCCCTTGGATTTCTGCTTCCCAAGTGCATGACACTGCACGTCGCATTAAATCTTAACTGCCAAGCATTAGACCATTCTTCCAGCTTTTGTGGACCTTTCCTCATGTTATCCACTGCCTCAGGGGAGTTCACTCTGTTGCAAATTTTCAAGTCATCTGCAAAAAGACAGACTTTTTTTCGTTCGGTCCTTCAGCAATATCACTCACAAATACATTGAATAGGACCAGCCCCAGGACCGAACCCTGGGGCACACGCTAATCACTTTCCTTTCATCAGAGTGAGTTCCGTTTACCATCACCTTCTGTTGTCTGTCAGTCAACCAGTTTCTGATCCAGTTCATCACCTTGGAACCCATCCCAAGCTGTTGAGCTTATTGATAAGCCTCCTATGAGAAACAGTATCAAGGCTTTGCTGAAATCTAGGTAGATCACATCCTTGCATGCCCTTGATCTAGTTCTCTGGTCACCCAGTCAGAACTCAATCAGATTTGTTTGGCAAGATTGTCCTTTGGTAAAACCATGTTGCCTCGGATCATGTAACCTGTTGGTTTCGAGGAAGTCTACTATTTCTTCTTTCAGGTGCGCCTCCATTACTTTTCCTGACACTGAGGTAAGGCTTACTGGCCTGTAGTTTGTCAATTCTTCCCTACTGCCATTTTGTGACGAGATACATCAGTCCTTCTCCAGTCCTGTGGAACTTCTGTCTCCAAGGATCTATTAAAAACATCCTTTTAACGGCCCTGCAAGAACCTCTGCAAGAACCTTTGCAAGCTGTTCTAACACATCTTCTGTGAATGGTGTGGTATCTACTCCATTCCCATTTATATATTTGTCAATCACAGGTGGTCCTTCTGGATTTTCTGTAGTAAAAACAGAGCAGAAGTATTTGTTTAGCATTTTTGCTTTTTCAATTTCACATTTCACAGATCTGTTCTCAGCACTTTTGAGTCCTGCAATTCCATTTCTGATTTTCCTCCTCTTCCGAATATACCTAAAAAACGTTTTGTCGCCACACTTCACATATTTAGCCATCTTTTCTTCTGTCTTTGATTTTGCTATCCTTATTTCTCTTTTTGTCTCTTGTAGTTTGATCCTGTATTCTTTTCTGTGTTCCAATGTTTGTGAACTTCTGAATTTTGTGAAAGTTGTGGTTTTTGCTTTTATTTATGCAGCTCTTTCTTTGGAGAAGAAAATAGGTTTCCTTTTCCTCTTGTTTTTATTTACTTTCCTTACGTATGTATCTGTTGCCCCTTTTATTGCCTCCTTTAGTTTAGCTCATTGCAATTCCACTTCTCTTATCCCCTTCTACCCTGCCAACTCATCCTTCAGGTACTTTGCTGAAGTCAGTGTTTTTGATGTCTAGGACTTTGAGCTTGCTGTGATTGGTTTCTACCTTGGCTTTTATCTCAAACCACACTCTGTGATCGCTGCTGCACACATGGGCACCCACCCGGATATTCAACACGCTATCTCTGTTGGTGAGCACTAAATCCAGTACCAAGCACTCCCTGGTCGGTTCCATCACCATTTGTCTAAGTAATTCATCTTGGAAGGCATCCACAGGTTTTTTTTTTTTTTTTTTACTACTTTCCAGATTCACAGAAGGAGAATACTCCAATCCACATCAGGTAGATTAAAGTCACCCAATATGATCTCTTCCCCCTTCATGTCTATCTTTACATTAACAGCAATCAATTTGCTATCCATTTCTTCGGTTTGAGTTGGAGGCCTGTAGAAGGCACTGTTATCCATACTGGTGTAATCTCATTCCAACACAATCCATAGCGCTGCTTTTTTTTTTCCTCACATCCCCTGCATTTCAGCGCTTTACTATTGCTTTTGACATACAGGGTTACTCCTCCTCCTTTTCTACCCTCTCTATTTCTTCTGAATATGTTATAGCCAGCTATGGCTATATCCCATTCATGCGACTTGTTAAACTGTTTCTGTAGTGGCCACAATGTCAAAGTCCATTTCCACTATTAGGGCTTCCAGATCAGGAGCTCTGTTGGCTAGGCTTTGAGCATTTTTGCTCACTGCTTTCCAGCATTCGTTGACTGGCTTGCCTGTGTTTTGCATGGATTTTGTTCTACATGCCCCTTCCCACTTGCCATTGATGTGTGGTTTAAAAGTGTAGCTGTTTCCAATGTCTCTTTGCTTTTGCTGGGAGTGACGTCCTGAACTTGTCCCTTCTCCATCCATCACCCTCATTCCCTAGTTTAAATGCCTGCCCACATACTGCCTGAATTTTTCACTTAGGATCCTTTTCCCTGCGATGGAGAGATGCAGTCCAACAGCACAGTATAGTCTCGTTGATCCATCTATTTCCCCAGTCACCATTATATTTAAATCCTCCTTGTTTGCACCAGGTTGGAGCCATGTATTAAAGTTGTTTGTGATGCAGCCTTTCTGTCCCCTTACCATGAACAGGTAGAACTTCTGAGAATGCTATAGTGTTAACAATGTGCTTGAGTTTCTCTCCCAGAGTCTGGAAGTCCCTTTGAAGTGCAGAGGCACTGTTTCTAGCAAGGTCATTTGTGCCCAAGTAGATGACAGCATCAGTTTTGGAGTGCTCAATTTCTGCACTAACTATACCAACAATTTGGTTTGTATTCCTGCTGGCTGAAGAGCCTGGGAGGCATTTGACCATCTTCTTTCCTTTGAGCTGTGTTCCCAAGTTGGTGCTTCTGATGATGGAATCTCCAAGTAATGGTAGTTTTCTATTTTGTGATTTTTTTCTTCATACCTCATTTTGATTATGCGAACTCAATTTTACAAGGTCTTCCACAAACCACCTTACACCCACTTCAAATGGCTATGAATGCTGCAGCTAGAGTCCTTCATGGAGCTTCCTGGAAAGACCATATCTCACCTATTCTAAAACATCTTCATTGGCTCCCAATTCAAAGTAGACTCACTTTCAAAATTTTACTAATTACATTCAAAGCCTTCAAAGAACTCTCATCTTCATCAATATCAGACTTGATCCAAACACCACCCCTCAATAGAGACAGAAGGTCAGTAACACTCAATACTCTGTTAGTCCCTAAATCAATATCACAGTGTACCAAAACTACTTCAGACAGGGCCTTTTTATTCTGTGCACCAAGGTGTTGGAATAGCCTTCCTCAAAACATCCGAGCAATACCAGACCTTTTGCAGTTTCGCAAAGCTTTGAAACACTACCTCTTCCTTTTATCTTATCCAGTAAACAATAAAGACATCTCAACCAACCCACAGACCTTCCACTCATACACATACAATACAGATACCCCACAGACCACATACACACAAAACTGAAGCCATGATGATATTATGACTATGTTTATTAATTATATACCCTGTTATCCGAGTTATATTCTCCTGTTTTCTGTAAACACAAAGTACTGTTGAATTGTGTATCTCACTGTTTTTTGTGAACCGCGCTGATGCTTAATAGTGCGGTATATAAGAGTCTATAAATAAATAAATAAATAAATAAATATATTTGGTGCATTATCAGTAGATTGGGCATTGACTTCCTCATTTAAGGGTGCTTCAGTTTTGTTACCGGAGGATGTAGTAAAAGCTGTTAGTGTAGTTGGGTTTAAAATAAGTTTGAACAAATTCCTGGAAGAAAAGTCTATAAACCATTATTAAAGAGGACTATGGAAATCCACTGCTTACTCCTGGGATAAGCAGCATGGAATGTATGCACCTTTTTGGGAACCTGCCAGGTACTTATGACCTGGATTTACCACTGTTGGAAACAGGATACTGGGCTTGATGGACCGTTGGTCTGACCCAGTATGGCGTCTTATATGTTATGTTCTGCAAGGGGTAGCTAGCCTGGATCAGGAGCCTGGTGATGTTAAGAAATAAATAAATACAGTTAAATAAATAAAGAACTCTTATCATGGACAGATCATTTCCAAATCAAATTTTCTATGAAAGGCACCCTAAAATAGAAGGGCACTACCATACTACGGAAAAAAAATTAGAGATCCAAGAAATCAGACTGCTGAGTTTCCTAGAGGGCATGTCCTACCCCTATATGGATGAAAAGGTGACTAAAGTATCAGAATGGTTGACATCTGGAATACACACTTAGCAATGACCTTAGGACCTTCTTTTGTTGGAACATTTTTTCTATGTCCTACACACACACTCTTTGGTTCACCCCAGAACTATGGGTCCTTAAGTGTCAAGGACATGAACTGGAAAGGAAGTGGTGCAAATCTTACCTGGATGAAGATACTCGACTGTAGGAAACACATGGCAATGTACTGCAAAGCCTTAATTGCCAATAAAGCAATACTTTATTTATTTATTTTATTTATTTATTACAGGCTCTTATATACCGCTCTATTCAGCATCAGCGCGGTCCACAAAACAACAACAAACTGTTTGGTTTTACATAGAACAGGTCAGCGAACTTGGAAAAACATGGGGAAGATATTACTGCAACTATTTACATGAGTATTTACATGTATATACACAACAGGAATTGTTCTTAGTTTGGGTAGTGTTCAAAATTGACTGGATGGTCTAGTAGTATTGGGGGAAAAGGTGGGTTTTGAGTGCCTTTCTGAAAAGAGATAGGTCGGTGATAGCCCGAACCTCTGGCAGTAAGGCGTTCCAGCACTTAGGGGCATAGAAGCTGAAGGCCCTGTTAGATGTCACTGATAAGCATTTTGTCGCTGCTTTCGGGATTACTAGCACATTAGTTGACATCGTTCTCCTAGCTCTGTTGGGTGGAACGGTCTGAATGAGGTCTATTAGAGAGGAGGAAGTGATGCTCTTAGTGGCCTTGAAGGTGAGTAATAATGTCTTGAACAGTAGTCTGCCATGTATGGGGAGCCAGTGGAGTTGCTTCAGGATAGGTGTTACATGGTCCCTTCTTGATGCTCCGTAGAGGACTCTAGCCGCGGTGTTCATGGCAAGTTGCAAAGGGTTTAAGGTCGCCTTATACTTCTCTCATAACATTGAACAGGCTGCAAATTCAATCAAGTAACTATTCAAAATACTAAACAGTGTATTGCTACCTCCACAACAGAATCGACCTTCTGAATCGCGACTGAACAGTGATGATTTTGCAGCATACTTTGCCAGCAAAATTAAGTCTCCATCAGGACCTACACACAGTTCCATTGAACCTACCAGCAGCTGAAATAGAAAACACATCCTTGTCATGCCCATGTATAGTCATCTGAGACTCATTTAACCAGGTAACAGAGGAGGCTCTCGAAAAAATCTTGAAAAATCTTTGGCCAACAGCTTGTCCCCTTGACCCATATCTAGCAAAGATAGTACAGCTAGCTAGCCAGAGGTCTCATTAAAGGGTCCTCAAAAATTGTGAACTCCTCTCTTGTGGAAGAGCAGTATGTTTTTAGACCCAATTTAAATTCCTTGTACTGGTTTTAAAATCTCCAAATGAGATGGGCATGCTCCTTAGGGCACAAAGGTTTTCTTTGGTGGTGCTTCACTTTTGTATTGGAGCACAGGCTATGAGATTTCTTTCGGAGGTAAGGGTCCTAGACCTTAAGATGGGGTGAGTAACTCATTAGCTGGATGAGAAAATCTAGGGAAGCAGAAGATCAGTAGCCAAACTGAAATAGTAAGGTGCTGTAATGGCAACAAACCTTTTAGTTAAGAAAGTAATTGAGAGAGAGGCTGCTATGGTTTAAAAAAAAAAAAAGTAGCTGGAAAGATAAAAGTGGTTAGTGCTCATAAACTACATGTGCTCATAGAAAGAGGAAGACCAGCAACGCTATCTAGAAAAACTAAAAGAAGCTGGGAAAGTAGTCAGGAGAAGAAGGTAGTAACGACAGTTTAAATAACTAGTCATATCGTCCTGTTAGACCATTCCAGACAGGTGGGTTGTCTTCCCCTACCAGCAGATTGGTGGCGACAGAGAAAGGTAAATTAGACTTACCTGCTAATTGCAATTCCTTTAGGAACTCAAGTCTAGTCCTGACCTCTGGGTTTTGCTCCTCCTCCAGCAGCTTGGAGACTGAGAAACGTCATCCTTTTCTGATGACACTGGTACATCCTGGGAGAATCCGCCTCTCTGCTCCAGTTATCTATTGATAAAGCAAACTCACCAGAGCAACAATTAAGTAGCAAACATAACCACCAATCTAACCAACTGAACTTCCCTTGATTTGTTCCTTTTTTTTTTTCATATATAACATTGCAATAAAATATTTTTCTATAAGAACATAAGATATGCCATACTGGGTCAGACCAAGGTCCATCAAGCCCAGTATTCTGTTTCCAACAGTGGCCAATCTAGGTCATATGTACCTAGCAGTTTCCCCAAGAGACACAAGTTCCACAATGCTTGTACTGGGTCAAGCATTGATATCTTCGGTCACTTCTTAAAAATGGTTTATGGACCTTTCCTCCAGGAACTTGTCCAAACCTTTTTTAAACCCAGCTACACTTACGGCCTTTACTACATCCTCCAGTAACAAATTCCAGAGTTTGATTACACGTTGAGTGAAAAAATATTTTCTTTTATTAGTCTTAAATAGTTTACCCTGTAGCTTCATTGCATGTCCCCTAGTCTTTCTATATTCTGATAAGGTAAACAATCGATCTACATTTACCCGTTCCACTCCATTCATTAATTTATAGACTTCTATCATATCTCCCCTCAGCCGTCTCTTTTCCAGGTTAAAGAGCCCTAACCTTTTTAGCCTTTCTTCATAGGAGTATCCTTCCATCCCCTTTACCATTTTGGTGGCTCTTCTCTGTACATTTTCTAAAATCGCTATATCCTTTTTAAGATACGGCGACCAGAATTGCACACAATATTCAAGGTGCGGTCTCACCATGGAACGATATAGAGGCATTATAATATCTTTTGTTTTATTTTCCATTCCTTTCCTTATCATACCTAGCATTCTATTTGCTCTCTTGGCCGCCGCTGCACACTGGGCCGAGGGTTTTAACATGGTATCCAAAATGACGCCTAAATCTTTTTCCTGGGTGGTGGTTCCTAATGTGGAACCTTGCATCGTGTAACCATAGTTTGGGTTGTTCTTCCCTAGGTGCATAACCTTGCACTTGTCCACATTAAATTTCATCTGCCATTTTGAGGTAACTTCTGTCAGAACTACTCAGGCCTGCTCTCCCCGAAACAGAGGATAGCAACCCCACTTTAACTCTGATGCCTAGAAGCTATTACCTCTTACCTGTGATGATCACTTGCTTCAGGCCCTAGCTTCCTGCAAGATACATGTGGGAGGGATACGGGACTAGACTTGAGTTCCTAAAGGAACTACAATTAGCAGGTAAGTCTAATTTACCTTTCCTTAGCGTCCCTCAAGTCTAGTCCCGATCTCTGGGTATGTAACAGAGCAGTAATCATCGGGAGGGACCCGCCAGACCAGCCTGAAGCACTGCCGATCCAAAACACGCATCCCTTTGCTGCTGAACATCAAGACGGTAATGCTTGACAAAAGGATTCAATGATGACCATGTAGCCGCCTTACAAATCTCCACCGTCGGCACTAGTCGACATTCTGCCCAAGATGCCACTTGCGCCCTAGTCGAATGAGCTCTCAATCCTTCCGGTACCAGTTTTCCCTTCAAAACATAAGTGGATGCTATGGCCTCTTTAATCCACCTGGCCATGGAAGCTTTGGACGCTGGCTCTCCTTTTCTCGGCCCTCTAAACAGTACAAACAGTCTATCCAACCTGCGGAAACACTCGGTCCTCTTGAGATATGCCTTCAAGGCCCTATGAACATCCAAGGCATGAAAAGTACCGGTGATGGAGCCCTTCATAGAGTCTCCGAACACCGGTAAGGAGACCTCTTGATTCAAGTGAAACGGCGAAACCACCTTGGGCAAAAACGATGGCATGGGTCTCAACACCACCTTCGTATCATAGGACAAAAAGAGCTTCTTACAGGACAAAGCCTGCAACTCTGAAATTCTCCTAGCCGAGCAAATTGCCACCAGGACCACCACCTTGAGAGTGACATCCTTCAAGGATGCCCTTGAGATAGGTCAAGAACCATTTCAGCCTAACGCGTCCAACACAAAAGGGAGACTCCACCTTGGAACCACCTGTCGACAGGGAGGTCTGATCAGACTCACCGCCCTTAAAAATCTTTTGACATCCGGGTGAGAGCATAGCGACACTCCCTCTACTTTCCCCCTGTAACAGAACAACGCAGCCACCTGCATCCTCAAGGACGCCGCTTAAGCCTTTCTCTACGCCCTTTTGCAAAAACGCCAACAGTTGCGGAATTGACGCCCTTAACGGCTGCAACTGCTTATTCAAACACCACTGCTCAAACACACGCCAGCTGCGAACATATGCCAAGGACGTAGACCTTTTCCTTGCCTTCAACAACGTGTCAATAACCGAAGCGGCATAGCCTCTCTTTGTTAACCGTGCCCTCTCAATAGCCAAGCCGTAAGCGAGAACCGATCCACATAAGGCATGTGAAGAGGCCCTTGAGTCAGTAGGTCTTTTCGACAAGGCAGGCGCCATGGCCTCGCTACCAAGAGCCGTCTCAAATATGCGTACCAGGGCTGCCTGGGCCAATCTGGTGCTATCAAGATCACCTGCCCCTGGTGTCCCTCGATGCGCTGCACCACCTTTCCGATTAGTACCCACGGTGGAAACACGTAAAGGAGTTGCTCCTCCGGCCACACCTGAATGAGAGCATCCAGCCCTTCGGACATCCTCTCTTCTTCTGCTGTCAAAACGACCGACTTTTGCTGACTGGAACGTTGCCATGAGATCCATTACTGGTGGTCCCCAATGATTCACCACCATCTCGAACACGTCCTGATGAAGAGCCCACTCCCCCGGTTCCACCTTTACTCGACTCAAAAAGTCAGCCTCCATGTTGTCCACTCTGGCTACATGTGCTGCCGATAGCGCTGACAGATGAACTTCGGCCCACTCGAACAATTGCTTGGCTTCGGCTTCCAGGTGTACGCTGCCCATGCAGCCCTGCCCATTGATGTAGGCCACTGCGGTCACATTGTCGGAAAACACTTGGATCGCTCACCCACGCAGATCTCGTGGAAACACTCGTAGAGTGAGGGTTACCACTCTCAACTCTAACCTGTTGATCGCCCAGCTCTTCTCCTGATCGGTCCACTGGCCCTGAGAGAAGCTCCTCTGATAATGAGCTCCCCAGCCGACCAGACTGGCATCGGTCGTTAGAGGCAGCCAACAAGGCATCTCCAACGGCTTCCCCTTCTCCAGATTTCTGGGGCGTAACCACCATCGCAGAGACTGCCGTGCTTCTTTCGGACAAGACAGTACACTTGACAGGGAAATCGGCTTGGTGAGACCATCGCCTCTGCAATGGCCTCATGCGCGCTCTTGCCCACGGAACCAACTCCAGAGTTGCCGCCATCGTCCCCAGCAACTGCAGGTAATGCCAAGCCGTAGATCTCGCTCTGCCCAGAAACTGCCGGACTAATGCCCGCAGACCAGTCGCACGTTGCTGTGGCAGAAAAATTCTTCCCGCCTCCATATCGAAGCAGGCTCCCAGATACTCCAGTTGCTGTGAGGGAATCAACTTGGTCTTTGCCATATTGACGACCCAGCCTAGCTTCTGCAAGAACGTGACCACTCTGAGTCACCACTTCGCTCGGATTAACCAGTCGTCCAAGTATGGATGCACGAGGACGCCCTCCTTTCACAACGCTGCCGTCACCACGGCCATCACCTTGGTGAACGTTTGTGGGACTGTAGCTAGACCGAACAGCAAAGCCTGAAACTGAAAATGACCTATTGGAAGTGCAAACCTGAGAAACCTCTGGTGCTCCTGCCGAATCGGAATGTATAGGTACGCTTCCGACAGGTCCAGGGCAGTAAGAAACTCGCCCTTTCTAACCGCCACAATCACTGACCTCAGTTTCCATATAAAAGTGAGATACGCGAAGGCAACGATTCAGCCTCTTGAGGTCCAGAATTGGCCAAAAGGCCCCCTCCTTTTTGGGCACTACGAAGTAGATGGAGTACCGACCGCAGCCGTATTGCTCTCTAAGGGAACTGGTACAATTGCGTTTAGATCCAGCAGCCTCTGTACCGTTTCCCCCACCGCTGCGCACTTTCCCGGCACCTTGCAGGGGGACTGAACGAACAAATCCCTTACCGGCCTTTGAAACTCCAACGCATAACCTTCTCGAATCACCTCCAACACCCACTGGTCTGTCGTTATTCAGACCCAGGCAGCATAAAAATCCCATAGCCAACCCCCCCTGCAGGTACTAACCCTACCTGGGCCCCCCTGGCTTCATTGTGGTTTCTGAAGATTTGCAGCGGAGGAAGAAGTAGCCGAGAAACCTCTTCCCGCTCCACGAAAGAAACAAAACCCCTGGTTCCGACCAGGAAAACGTCCCCTCTGAGCCTGATTAAACTTAGGAAAACGGAATCGGCGCAAATCCTTCTGTTGGCCTCTGGATGATGGAGCCGAGCGCATCTGTCTGTTTGTCTTCCGGCAGCCTGCCACCTTTGGACTCTCCTAGGTCCTTAACCAACTTGTCCAAATCCTCTCCAAACAGCAGCCGCCCCCAGAATGGAAGCTTACTTAGCCTGGCTTTGGAAGTGCCATCCGCTGCCCAATTGCACAGCCAAAGGTACCGACTGGCTGCAATCACCGATGCCATGCTCTTTGATACGCCGCGAATGAGGTCGTAATGTATGTCTGCTAAATACACCGATCCTGACTCCAATCTGGATGTTTCCCTGACAGCATCCTCTCCGTGCTCACCCTGAATCTGTTGCGACCAGCGAAGACAGGCTGTCGCCACCCATGCTCCACAGATTGCTGCGTGCATGGAGAGAGCATTGACTTCAAAGGCTTGTTTTAACAGGGTATCCAGCTTCCTATCCTGTGAATCCTTAAGGGCAGTACTGCCCTCCACTGGGATGGTAGTCCTTTTCGTCACTGCCGAGACGGCAGCATCCACCTTTGGTGCTTTGAACAACTCTCTATCCTGCTCCACCAATGGATACAGATGACCCATAACTCTGGAACCCTTGAGACTCGCCTCCGGCATATCCCACTCTTCCTGAATCATCTCTCAGATCACTCTATGCACCGGAAACGCTCTTTGATTTTTGCAAAACACCTGTAACAACGGATCTTCGGCTGGGCCAGGCGCCGGCATATTAAGCGCCTTCAGCGTTTCTGTAATAAGAGTTGGTAACTCCTCTCTCCGAAACAAGCGGACCACTCTAGCCTGGTCCTCCCTGTCTGTGATCTCGCCTTCCTCCAACTTGTCCTCAATTTCCAAATCAGGGTCCCCTTCGTCGGAGTGAATTCCCTCCGAGGCCACTGATGGATCCTTCAGGTCCACCTCTGTCCCGCAGCCTGTCGCCGCTAAGGTCAGCGGCGTTCCAGATCTCTTTTCTCTCCTTTTCTCCTCTACTGGCACCTGCCGCCCGCCTCTTCTGCTGACCCTCCAAGGCCTGCTGCAAAAGAGCCACAAACTCTTGGGAAAAGATTGCCGCGTAACCTTCCGGCAAAGATGCCTGCGAGGACAGGAGATCCGGTGCAGATGACGGTCCCGCTACTGGTTCCCGACATGGTAAATCCTGAGAAATGGAGTCCTGCCCCGCGACTGGGACGTCCTGCAGAGCTCCCTCTAAGGAACTCTCCATCACGGCTGCCTCCTGTGCGCAGCCCCTACAGACGCCTGCGTCTGACATCGCCCCCCTCCTAGAGCCGCAGACCAAGCACAGCGGCTTAGAGGGCATGATGCTGAAACTTGGCTTCTGCTTACTTGCCTGAGGCAAAAAAACTGGACTGCGGAAGCCTTAATCTCCAATCACCACTGCCGCTAACTGAAAGGAACAAACCTGACAAGAAAACTGCAGCAAAATTATGTATAAATTGCTATATTTTTTTTAATGATTGAGACTACTTCAGCTAAGCCTCCCGAGAAAAAAAAAAAAAAAAAAAAAAACGCCTCCCCCCCCCCGAAAAACGAAGCTTCCCACCTAAGATAAACGCTTCTGCAGGCCCCGAAAAATTGACCGCGTTTTCCCGCCTTGCCGCCATGCGGCCCGGCCCGCTGCTCTGACTCGCGTTCCAAAATTTCCTCACAGCCGCACCTCGCACCAGACCCCGCTTACCTCTGGCGCAGGAAGCCAAGCCTGAAATGCTGCCTCCTTCGTGCTCCATCACCCTGCTGTTTTAGGCATCGGGAGCCCCGCGGAGTGAGAGGGAGAGTGGGAACCAGCGTTTTCTACTGCCATTGGTTCTCCGTCTGTGGCCTCGTTGCAGCGACTAGCAGGCAAAGCTTCTGCACTCGCTGTCTGCCCGGAGCTCCGGAATCTCCCTTGAACCGTTGTCCTACTCCTTCTTCGGAGTCCCGCTGTCCGGCAGAAACCACCCCTGACCCTGATGAGGAGGTGAGGGGGGGGGGATAGTGATGAGAGAGAGGCCTCAGCAGCTCCTTAAAGCTACAGAACCCCCCCCCCCCCACAACACACTAAGTTTCCTTCTGACTTATCTTTTAAATATATTAGCTCCCAACCAAAAACTCCAACTATAATCCAAAGTAACTACTAACTCTCCTTAATTGCTTCTCCAGTGAACCAGGAGCTCCCGGTTCACTGATCCTCCAGCTGCTTGGAGACTTAGGTAACTGGAGGAGAGAGGCGGATCCTCCCAGGATGTACCGGTGTCATCAGAAAAAGATGACGTTTCTCAGTCTCCAAGCTGCTGGAGGAGGAGCAAAACCCAGAGGTCAGGACTAGACTTGAGGGATGCTAAGGAACCAATGAAATGCCCAGGTTTCAGTGACATCACTCCCATGCTTCTATCAGCCTGAACCACTAGAGGGCAACTCAGTATTTTTTTGTCTCCAGAAGATGGTGGTTGGATTTTCTAAACTCTGAAAAAAATCTGTTTGATTTCTCTCGTGAACAACCACCTTGAGAATGACACTCTCGCTTAAGTGCGATGTGGGAGGCTCCACTAGACTAGGAAATTGACTGCACTAGTATTTAACTTTCAAAAAGGATTCTATAATAAAATGAGGAAAATGGTTAAGAAAAAACTAAAAGGAGCAATTGTAAAGTTTGAGTTTACATTAGGTCTGGGCATTATTTAAAAATACTATTTTAGAAGCCCAGACTAGATGTAATCCATGTTTAAAAAGAAGGTGGAAGGAAAGCCAAATGACAGCTAGCATGGCTAAAAGTGAGGTAAGAGAGACTATTATAGCTAAGAGAGAATCCTTCAGAAAATGGAAAAAAAAGAGCCAAATGATGAAAACGGGAAACAACTTAAATACTGACAAGTTAAATGCAAGACATTGATAAGGCAGGCAAAAAAAATTGAAAAGAAGCTTTCCAGGGAAGCAGCAGTGCATAATAAAAGCTTTTACAAGTATATTTGCTGCAAAACACTTGTAAAGAAAGTCACTTGGACCATTAGATAATGGATGGGTAAAAGGTGCACTGCTTTAGTATCTTTCTCAGCCCTTTGAAGCTACTGACACCTCATCAGGAGTTAGTGGGCCTGATTAGTCTGAAAGAACTGAGAGCAACTTAGGTAGTCCAACAAAAAGGCAAGAAATCACGTGGTGGCAAGTACACAGTCCAAAACGTGATCTGAGTGGAAAAACACTTTATTATCAGTAAATCTAAGACCTAGTACAACCCGACACAGGCCGTGTTTCGGAGACCTTCATCAGGGGTTGTCGAAGTAGGTACTAAAACATAAAAACATATAAATTAATTATGCTAAAAATCAATATATGGGAAAGAACAAATAAATAATTAAAAACATAAATACAATGTAATCAATCATATAAACAATAAATAAACTAGTATAAAAA
This sequence comes from Ichthyophis bannanicus, assembly GCA_033557465.1. Lineage (NCBI taxonomy): Eukaryota > Metazoa > Chordata > Amphibia > Gymnophiona > Ichthyophiidae > Ichthyophis > Ichthyophis bannanicus. The sequence goes on from CM066045.1 coordinate 199,311,595, forward strand.
AAGAATAAGACAAAATCCATTACTTAAAAGTGTGGATACGCAAATACATTAAAAATGCCATATGTATGAATTAGTTAGAATGAAATAAAACAAAACACAATAAAATAGAATATAACAAAATGAAACAGATTAAAATAGAAAACTCAAAAGATGTGACAAGCACAAGGTTTCAACACCTAATACCTTAGTTGTGGATATGGTGAACAAGTAATCCTCAAAAGGAAACAACAACACTAGAACAAAGAAAACAGAATGAGGCATATGTATACCATGGAGATTATAGTTGTACAGCAAATATTGACTTCTCAGAAGATGAAACTCAAATCTTTATCCCCGGAAATTACATAAAAAGCAAGCAACGGGTACTAGTCTTCAAATTAGGGAGGAAGGAGGTCAGGCTCAGAGGTATCAAAAAGAACTCTAATGCAACAATGTGCCTCAGTGATACTCAATGTAGCTATGGAGTCTTTAAAAAGGTATCAAACCTAAACCCATCAGTGTACTTCGATGGGAAGGAACAACTTTAATTGAGAAATCTAAAACTCTATGATGGATAGTATAAAAGATAACGCTAAAAATAAATAAATAAATAAATAAATAAAACAATAAATAGATAAAACAAGTGCATATAGTATGGCCGAAATTTCATCGGAGGGACCACATAGTAATAAAGAAAAAAGAAATCAACAGCGATAAAAGTTATAAGTAATGCCAAACCGGCGGTATTATAGAGCACTTGAAACTCACCAATATAATCTCTGCCAAGTAATATTACTCTGCAAAACCAGCAGTGTATCTGTTCAGTCTGCCGATAAAAAGTGAAACTAAAAAACGCCGGTACATGCGCAAACTTAAAACCATGTGTAGAGCGGGAAAGAGGGGGCGTGGCTAGGGTGGAGTTTAGAAAAATGACTAGTAGATGAAGTTAATGGATAACATAAAAACCATTGCAACCACGAATATAAAAACTCACAACTCATTCTTTGAAGAATCGCTTATAAAATATAAAATAGCAGTTTGAGTCGTGAAGGAGGAGAAGGAGAGAGACCAAAAACTAGTGGATGCACAACCATGAAACAGATCACAGTTCACCCTGTAAATAACTATGTAGATGTATTTGTATACTATTGAGTTATATATATGTTGGAATTCATATTTTAAGATATATATTCTCTATATTTTCTGGACCAGAATATTTTAAATCTCAAGATTAAAAACGCAGCCTAGATTCGTCAGCGTAAAATATGCCTCAGAATCCTATGAATAGCAAAACAGAAACCAATTGTAAAGTACAAACCAATAAAATATAAACGTGTGCTAAGCTGCTAGTGTAAGTCTAGAGAATGATACCTAAAAAACGTGCAGCAAACTTCATACAATACCAGAATCTTTCACAAATAAAAAATATAATAAAACAATGACATTTAAGATAACCTAATAAAAGTAGGAAAATGATGTGTATTGAACCCCATATAAAAACGATTGTCTAAGTGCAGTCTATAGGGGCAATATTAAAGAACATGTAATCCACTACTGTACCATCTAAATGTAAAGGGAAAACCAGTAGCACACTACTGCATGAAGAGGTAATTGTTAATGAAATGTGTTGTATAGCAAGTTTGTTGAAACACAGCAGGGGATAATAGAAACTGGCCTTGAGGGGTATAAAAACCTACTATTATAAAAAGACAGAAAAGTCGTCATCCAAATTAAGACCATTAGGAGCCAGAGTATCTAATAAAAAGATATATCTTTGTTCTAACCTAAGAATGGTTTTATTGACATCCCCTCCTCGCCAGTTGGGTTTCACTTGTTTTATTACAAAAAATTTCAGGTCACTAACTTTGTTGGAATGCATGCCAGTGGGAAACTAAAGGTTTATCCTCTACATTCCTCCTGATGCAGCTCATATGCTCCATAATTCTAATTTTAATCTTACGAGTAGTCTTGCCTACGTAGAGCAATCGGCAGGGGCATTGTATCACATAAATCACATTATGTGTATCACAGTTGGCAAAATCTTGGATGGGGAACTTATGTGTAGTTGGATGGATAAACGTATTTTATTTATTTATTTTATTTATTTGCAAATCTTTTATATACCGCCATTTCCTAAAATCAGTGGCGGTTTACATTAAACAACATGAAATACATAAAACAGTGCTGTGATAAGCAGGTACATTAAACAGTATTCAAAACTATATACAAATAGTTATAATCAGGTACAATGAACAGTAATCAGTACTATATATAGGTAGTATTGACAATATTTGAAACTATTTACATATATACATTAAAGTTTTATCATAAGTTCTCTTTTGGTAGTAACATTGTAAGTATTAGGGCGAACATATCATGGAGATCTAAGGAGGATGGGAGGTCTTATCCAATTCTTTATCTATATTCGAATAATATTGTGTGAACAAGTAAGTTTTTAGATCTTTTATTTCCCTTAGTTGATCAGGGAGATTATTCCATAGAGAGGGTGCTACAAATGAGAAGGCACTTCTACTTGTTATGTGTTTAGATTTTCTTATTGAGTCAGGAACTACGATAGTATGAAGGTTCTTTCTACGTCTTATTCTGTTTTCTATAGGTCTATGAATTAGTGTAGACAAGTATGATGGGGCAATCTGGTTTAACAGTTTGAAAGTGGTCAATATCTTATATTGAATTCTACTTTGTATAGGTAGCCAATGCAGGGAGTAGAGTATCGGGGTGATGTGATCAGTCAGTTTAGCTTTGAAAATTATTCTGGCTGTAACATTTTGAGCCATCTAGTATTTTTGGCTCTTTTTAGATACACCTGTTAAAATTCCATTGCAGTAATCAAAATGGGGAGTTATCAGTGCCTGTGTGATGGTTCTAAAGTCATTGATTTCTAATAGTGGTCTCAGTTGTTGAATTGAGCGTAGCTTGTAGTATATTGTTTTAGTTGTTTTCTTAATATGATTAGTGAAATTGAGAGCCTTGTCTAGAGTGACTCCTAAGTATTTAATATTTTCCTTTATAGGTATGGTAAAGTTAAGAATTTTGATGTCATTTGGTGGTGTGTAATTTGTGTTTCTTGATGTGATTAGTATCTGTTTTCTTGAAATTGATTTTCAAGTTATTTTTACTTAGCCATTTTTCAGCTTCCATAAGGCAGCTTGCTATTTTGTCATAGTTTGGATCTTGTATATCAAATGCAGAGTACAGCATAATGTCGTCCGCATATATCTGGTATTTCATATTGTGTTTTTGAAAAATGGTACAACATCCAAGGGTGGGACCGAGAAACAATACCACAACAGGAGACAAAACAAACCATGGTACTCAACAAAAATACGACAGGAAAAGAGGGAACTCAGGAAGATTGAACGGAGATGGAGAAAAAACAAAACAACTGCCGACCAGCATCTTTATCTAACGAAGCAAAAGCAATACAATGAACACATCAACCAATCAAAGAGGGAATTCCACACAAACATGATAAATACCTCCATCAACAAACCCAGAGAGCTTTTTGAAATAGTAAAGATCCTCACAAAAGAGCAAACAACTGAAGGGGAAACACAAATTGATCCACAGGAATTCGCCGACCACATCAAAGAGAAATTTCACTCCACAGAACAAACAACGCCTAGTAGAACCACAAGAACGGACGTATACCCCAAAACCTGGGGCACATTCTCCTCACCCTCAACAGAACAGATATCCCACATCATCTCTACAATCAACACTAGCACCGCTCCTACAGACCCATGCCCAGTGTCATGGGTCAAAGCCACCAAATCAAGCCTCATCCCCACCATACATAAAATAGTACACGACTCACTCACTCAAGGAATCATGCCAAAGCAACTAAAACTTGCATCAGTAAGACCAATCACAAAGAAAACAACTCTCGACAAAAAAGATCCAGCAGCGTACCGACCAATCTCCAGCATACCCTTCCTCGCAAAAATCATTGAAAAAGCGGTTCAACTACAACTTCAGGATCACATCGACAAACATGAAACACTTGACGACAACCAACACGGATTTCGTCCCAACCACGGTGTCGAAACGCTACTGATCTACCTCTTCGACAGCATCCTAAGAATAATTGACAATACCAGGAATGGAATCATAATGATCTTCATCGACATCTCCTCAGCATTCGACACAGTGGACCACAACATGCTCCTGGAAAGACTAAAAAACACTGGTATACACGGCATCACACTGAAATGGTTCCACTCGTACCTAACCGAAAGACAGCTACAGGTCAAGGTGGGACACATCACCTCCCGACCCATCAAAATCCGTCAAGGAGTACCTCAAGGATCTGCGCTCTCAGCACTCCTATTTAACATCTACATCCAACCAATATGCAACATCATGAAAGAGAACAACATTCAATACACAATCTATGCGGACGACATCATGATATACACCCCGATATCAATCGACAACCCGGACTTCTCTAAGATAACAGACTGCCTTACACAAATGACCAATTGGTGTCAGGACAACAACCTCGCAATAAACTACAACAAGACTGAAGCTTTAATCATCACTCGGAACCAAAGCTTCATACACCCACCGAATATAAAGATACAAAACACTACTATACCAATAAGGTCAGAAGTGAGATACCTCGGGGTTACGCTGGACAATAAACTCAATCTCAAGCCACACATAGGCAAAACAATACAAAAGCCTACTACAAGATGCGAATCATCAGGAGACTGAAACCACTCCTCGCCCCAGAACACTTCCGTACCGTATGTCAAGCTCTGATAACCCCACTACTGGACTTCTGCAATCCGATATACCTTGGTCTACCGAAACAAGCCATCAAACCACTCCAACTGGCACAAAACACCGCAGCACGAATCATATCCGGAACTGCAAGACAGGAGCACATCACACCCACCTTAAAGGACTTACACTGGCTTCCAATCAGTGCACGCATCAGATACAAAACTATCATAAACCTATACAAGATAAAACAGCACACATCAGCCAACAGCCTGCACACCCTCATACAACCAGACACCAGTACACGTCCAAGAAGAAAACAAACTCACAACCGAGTCAGCACCCCAAGTGAATACAAACACACACGCAAGGACACAACAGACCGAGCACTCTCCATGGCTGCTCCAACAATATGGAACAAACTACCGGACGATTTGAGGGCAACTACAGACCTCAAGGACTTTAGGAAACAGCTGAAAACCATGCTGTTCATAGAACACTATGGACACATCACATAGTCTAAATAGCCGTATATCAGCACACGTCACCGCCTAACACTGTATGTATATAAGATGTTTTTAGCACCACTGTATATAGCCCACATTGTACATAACTCAAACTAATCTAGCACACAACACAACACGCACCCAACTAAATTTTCTCCCTCACTGCATGTATAACACACTCACACTACCAGATTGTTTGCTGTGATACCACCTTGATTATTATGATAAGGCGGTTTAGAAATACTGTTAAATAAAAAATAAAATAAAATTGGTTGGAGATAAAGGTTAAATAGAAGGGAAGATAAAGCAGAGCCCTGAGGTATTCCCTGTTCTTGAGGAAAGGTAGGTGAGGAGTTCTGGTTAACTTTTACAAATTGTGTACGGTCGAATATGTAAGATTGAAACCATTCTAGTGTAATTTTCCTTAATCCAATTTGTCTGAGTCTTGATATAAGTATGTTATGATTTACACTATCAAAGGCAGCAGATATATCTAGAAATACCAGAATAAATGCTTGTTTTGTGTTGTCCAGTCCTTTGTTTAGAGTGTCGAGAAGAGCAAGCAAGAGAGTCTCTACGCCATGAAATGGTCAAATCCGTATTGGTGGTCATCAAGAGGGGCAAATGTATCTATATAGTCCTGTAGTTGTAATTGTACAACTTTTTCTATAATTTTTGTTATAAATGGGATATACTGGCTATTGGGCGGTATGAGGTTGGGTCATTCTCATTTAGAGTTTTATTCTTCAAAATCAGGCGGATTGCAGAATTCTTAAGTTCTTTTGGTAGTACCCCTTGCTGGAGGGAGCTATTTACTATTTTGAGAATAAAGGGGGCAAGTTCTTGTTTTGTTGACTTAATCCAAGTGACAGGGCATGGATCAAGGATAGATGTGGTGGTGTTAATATTAGTTATTATGTTTAGTAATTGTTTTTTATCTACGGGTTGAAAGGAATTCCATCTATCGTCATTGTTTAATGATATTATAGGATCAGGTATTGGTACTGAGGATAGTTTTAGTTTACTAGCAAAATAGTTTGCTAAATCAGACATATTAATAGGGATGAGCTGGGAGTTGTTGGTGGGGGCTTTAGATAGAGATTTTACAATTTCAAAGAGTTCCCTCGGACGATTAATAGCCTTAGTTAATATTGACTCCAGCTGTCTATCGAACCTATCTATGTTCTCCACACCATCTAAAAAACATCTTGAGAACACCATCGCTTCCCTTAACACCACTACTGCACAAACCGACCCCTGCCCAGCTTATTGGATAAAGGAGCTACGCTGTGATCTCAGCCCTCTCATCATTAAAATGATGAATTTATCCTTTACATCTTGTTCCTTCCCATCAGCTCTCAAGAGAACCTCCATTAGACCTCTCTTGAAAAACCCTAAACTCGACCCACAAAAGGTCGAATCGTATAGACCTATAGCTAGTATACCTCTTCTAGCTAAAATAATTGAAAAGGAAGCTCAAAAGCAATTACAAGATCACATTGACTTTGCCTCCCCTCTAGACCAATGCCAGCATGGTTTCAGGGAGTTCCATGGGGTAGAAACCCTCCTTACCACCCTCTGCAACAGCATTATCACAGGCATTGACAACATCCGCCAAGGCTTTGTTCTCATATTTCTAGACATTGCCGCGGCCTTTGACTCTGTACATCATGATCTTTTAATATGGCGGCTAAAAGAAAAGGGCATCAACGGTACTGCCGTCGATTGGTGCAGGTCATACCTAGATCAGAGATGGCAATATATAACTTCAGGAGCGGCAACATCCACCTCTTTCCATCAAAGTCAGGGTGTACCACAAGGGTCCTCCCTTTCATCGCTTTTATTCAACATATACATACAGCCCGTCTGCAACATCACTAGGTCTTTCAAGGTAGAATGCCTGATATACGCGGATGACATCCTTCTATATATGCCTTTCTCCACAGTTCATATGGATCTGTCCCCGATAACCAAGTGTTTTGATGCTGTGTCTGAATGGCTTCAGTCCCAGAACCTCCGTATTCAACATAAGAAAACTGATGTTCTCTTCATCACTAGGGACCCACTCTTCATCCCCCCACCTCAGATAAAGGTGAAAGAAGCCGATCTCCAAACAAAACCTTCAATTCGATACCTTGGGGTTACTTTGGACCAACGCCTTGATCTAAAATTACACATAACCAACGTAGTCAGAACGATCTACTTCAAGATCCGAACACTCCGACACCTTCGCTCTCTACTTGATCCAGACGATTTCCGGACTATTTTCCAAGCCTTAACCTTACCGCACTTAGACTATGTGAATTCCATTCTTCAAGGCCTCCCTCAGTCCACCTTAAACCCTTTACAACTTGCCATGAACACCGCGGCCAGAGTACTCTATGGTGCGTCAAAAAGGGACCACGTAACACCGATTCTAAAACAGCTTCACTGGCTCCCCATCCATGGAAGACTGTTACTCAAGACCTTGGTACTCACCTTCAAGGCCATCAAGGGCATCACCTCCCCATCACTAATAGGCATCATTCAGACCATCCCACCTAACAGATCTAGGAGAACTACATCTACAAACGCGCTAGTAATCCCTAAGACAGCCACAAAATGCACACTAGCGACGTCTAACAGGGCTTTCTGTTTATATGCCCCCCCAAGTGCTGGAACTCTTTACCACCTGAGATTCGGGCCATCGCCGATCTAACTCTATTCAGAAAAGCACTTAAATCTTACTTGTTCCCACAATACTACCATACCAGCCAACTACCGACCTGATTGGCCATCCTCTGTTGACCTCCTGTTCTACAAGACTTTATCAAACTAAGAATAATCCTTACTGTACATACATGTATATATAGCATGTAAATAGTTTTCAGTTAACCATGTTCCCCATGTATATCCAAGTTGCTCATACCTGTTCTATGTAAAACCTGTTCTATGTAAAACCAAACAGCCTGTTGCTCTGGTCTTTTGTTATAATGTAAACCGCGCTGATACTAAATAGTGCGGTATATAAGAGCCTGTAATAAAATAATAATAATAATAATAATAATTTCTTTGCGTTATTAGTAGCTGATCTGTATGTGTTGAGTGTTGTGAAGTAGAAAACCCTTAGTTCGGGTGTTTTCTTTACACGCCATTTTCTTTCTATTTTTCTTAGGTTTTTTTTGATAGAAACCAGTTCATGTGTATACCATTTTTCTGAGGTTCTTTTATAAGGCCTGTTAGGTTTGAGAGGCAATGGTTTAGAGGCTTCTCTTATTACAGAGTTCCAGTTAGTGATTGCTTCATCAATATTGTTTGAGTTTGTATTTAGTTGAGGTATAATTGTTCCTAGAAATTCTTCTGATATAAATGGACAAAATCGCGGACCTTGATGTGTTTCAGCTTGTTGATGAGAGAAGGTGTATGGGGTGTGGATTGAGAACTGAATCATAAAATGATCAGACCATGGGACTTGTGTTACAGTGGGAGGGTTGTGGTGATGTGTCTCCATCATATGTTCAGGGAGAAAGACAAGATCGAGAGTGTTGCCTTTGGTGTGTGTGGGGTGTTTGACTATTTGTTTAAAACCCATGTCTTCCATTGATTCTAGGAAGGTTGAGTGTAAAGTGTTGATGGTTGCTAAATTAAAGTCACCCAACACAACATGAGGTTTGTTCATGGAGGTCTTACAAATTGTTTCTAGGATGGTTGTTATGTTTTCTGTATCTGAAGATGGAGGTCTGTAGAATAGGCAGATGGCTAAGTTTCTGTTCTCTATTTTTAGAATATCAATATTTTCTTTAGATTCACAAATCGTTGAGGAACAGTTCAGGCTAGATTTAGCTAGAATGAGTATGCCACCTCCTTTTTTATGATTAGGGTCACAATGAAAAAGTGAATATCCAGTCATTTTTATTTGGTTTAGCAAGATTGTGTCTGAATTGGACAGCCATGTGTCTGAATTGGACAGCCAAGTCTCTGTAATGCAGAGATAGTCAGGTTTCTCATCTGTGACGATGTCTGTAATGATAGGTATTTTATTTCTAATTGATCTTGCATTGATCAGGATCATTTTTAATGTTTGAATTGGTGTAGCTAGATTTTTAATTATAGGTTGCGGTTTTAGCTTTACGTGGATTAACCGCTTAGAATGAGCATTTGTGATTCTAGGATTAGGGTTCGTGTTAAAATTATTGTTGTATTTCTGTTTGTAGTTGTAGGGTATGACATGTATGTGAGCTAGGCCAGTATGGTCCAAGTGTGGGCATGATGTTTGAAGACAATAGTTAAATGAGAGTGTTAGGCAAATATATATCCCTAGGGCATATAGAAAGTGTATGGTTAGGTTTATCAGTTTCATTTTGAGAATTGTAGTGACTTAATTACAATGTGAGTTGGCTACAGTAATCTTATATCAGATAATGCAATTATCAGATTATATAAATCAGTCACAGCAATTGCATCAGTGAATGTTCCTTGATAAAAGCAATAAAACAAACTGTGTACAGGTATAAATGAGACAAAGGTGGTTGTAGTAAGATTATAGAGAGAATTGTGAGGAATATACTGGCAAGATTAATAAGTTGTGTAAAAGCTACTGACAACAGTAAGTATTGAGACAGTTACTGACAACAGTAAGTATTGGGAAGGTTACTGTCACCAGTTATAAAAACTACTGATAGTGATAATGACAACAATATAATTGTGATTAGGCTACTGACAACAGTAATAATTAGAAGGCATATTAATGACAACCATTAAATATGGGAAAGCTGCTAACAATAGTAACTAAAATATCCTTACACAGCATATAACAGCTAGTATTGTACCCAAATGACTAAACAAAGTTGAGTAGGGTGATAAGATAGGATATGATGCAATTCACGTAAATAGGCTGTGAGAGAAAAGTCATTTAAATAGTGTTTATGATGAGAATACTTGCTGCGGTAGAGGTTATGCAGTGAGGGAGAGGTACATAAGCTCAACCCTGTGGGAGCTCAGTTGTACCTGGGTGTAGTTGCTGGAGTTGGTATTGATTATCTTCGTTGTTTCGGTGCCAAATTCTAGCGATTTTAGCGCCTCAGCCTAAGGGCTGTGCCAAAGGGCCCTCTTATGCGGCCCTCAGGCGCGGGCCCGCAAGGCGCGGGCACGCCTGCTCGTGGCTTTCTTTTAAATTGTAGAGCTCAGCCCCGATTGGGCAGAGCACGTTGCTGCGGTGTTCCGATGGCTCGATCCCTCCCAGGGAGAGCTGGCAGCATGTGGATGGAGGGCTGCTTGAAAGGACTCGCGGCCTGCTCGCGGTTCTCTTTTAAATTGTAGAGCTCAGCTCCGATTGGGCAGAGCACGTTGCTGCGGTGTTCCGATGGCTCGATCCCTCCCAGGGAGAGCTGGCAGCGTGTGGATGGAGGGCTGCTATTTCTAACCGGCAAGGCATTCAAGCAGATAGAACACCTACCACAATGAAATTGGCCTTTATATTGAGACAAAAACTTTTTCTCTGTGAGTGCTGAGGGCACAAGTAGATTCCGGAGGTTAATATTGCGCTTGTGTGCGACAATAAGATTCTGGTCTTGAAACACCGGCAGAGACTGTAGAATATGCCATTCTTTCTTAAGAATGGCAGTTATCTTTGCAGAGAATTGAGAATAGAGAAGAGGACAAACTAGCCCTTTATTCGATTTCTTCTCCTTAGGTAACAGAAGTGCTTCTCTTGATGTATTTTTAGCTCTTTTATATGCAGATTCTACATGTTTAATCAGATATCCTTTCTCAAGAAAACGTTTCTTCATATCTCTTGCCTCATTTTCGAAATCATGTGGGTCAGAGCACACCCTTCTAGCCCTCAGAAACTGACTCACAGGAAGATTGCTTTTCAGGGATAAATTGTGAAAACTATTATAATGCAAAAAATGATTCTTATCTGTCGGTTTCTTGTATAGTGTTGTTGAAAAGCCTATTTCTTCTTTACGGATCAAAAGATCTAAATATGAAATTCTATGGAAATCATAGGTCAACTGAAATCTTAGGTTGGTATCTAATTGGTTAATCCATGCATTAAACTGTCCTAGAAGTTCCTCTGTACCTCTCCAGAGTATTAAAATATCGTCTATGTACCTTATCCATAAAACTACATTCTCTTGAAATAGATGTTGTTTTAAGAAATTCTCTTTGAAATTATACATGTACAGATTGGCCACGTCTGGGGCCATGGCTGACCCCATAGCCACCCCTTTGATTTGCTTGTAAAACAAATCTCTAAAACAGAAAAAGTTCTCGAACAACACAATCCGTGCTAAGGAGAGAAGAAAAGTGGTCGGAATACGTCGTTCTGTACGTTTCAAAAAATAGTACGTGATAATTTCTAAAGCTTCTTTTTGAGGTACATTAGTATAAAGCGATTCGACGTCTAGAGTTACTAAAATAATATCTGTGGTACAAATGTTAAGGGTTGATAGAATCTCTATAACGTGCGCTGAATCTCGTACGTAGGACCACATCTGTTTTATAAATGGGCGTAAGAAAATATCTAGGAACTTCGAAAGAGGTTCTAAAATGGAACCAATAGACGATACAGTGGGGCGCCCTGGTGGTTTATCTAGACACTTATGGATCTTAGGCAAGATGTAAATGGTAGGAATTATTGGTGTTTCAACGATCAAAAAATCTTTCTTTCTTTGTAATGTAACCTCTCTCAAAACCGGTATTAACAAGACTGTCTATTCTTCTCTTAATATCAATAGTCGGATTCTCATCTAATCTCTGATAGAAAGTCTTGTCATTTAGTTGTCTATTAACTTCATGTATATAATCTTGCTTGTCTAGAACCACAACAGCACCACCTTTATCTGCAGATTTTATGATAATGTGATTGTTTTTCTGAAGGGAAAGAATAGCCGATCTCTCTCCCTGGGAAATGTTGTGATAGGAAGGAGAATTGTCTTTAGTGGCCTCTAAAACTTGTTTAAGAACTATTTTTTCAAAAACTTCTAAGGTAGAATCCGTCTTTTGGGGTGGGTATCCAAGTGGATTTCTTACTAATGACTGAATTATCACAGGGCCCTTGTAATTGTTCTGAGAAAAACTGCTTAATCCTTAGTTTTCTAAAGAATTTATAGAGGTCTACACGTATCTCAAAAGTATCAGCCCTATTTTTGGGAACGAACGTTAATCCTCTGCTGAGGATAGATTCTTCATCTTTATTAAGAATATATTGAGAAATATTAATCACATTGTCAAATTTATTGGAAATATTCTGGTCTACTGATATCTCCTCTCTTCTGATTGGTCTAGATTCCAATGGTTCCTCCCTCTCCCTCTGCCTCGGCCACGGCCTCTGGAAAAATAACCTTGGCCCCTGCGGTGTGAATCTTGGCCATATTGTGCCCCGTGATCCATTTCTATATCCCTGTCTGTTTTCTTTTTCCATTGGCGGGTACGTGAGTTTTTGCGACCTCCTCCCTTCCAAAGGGCATCCATATTGAAAAAAGATTCGTTGGAAGTATCTGGACCATGATCTTCCCTATCTTTCTTTGCCCTCTGAGATTTACTAGATTCTTTGGTAGAAAACAGAGAGGCAGAATTATCAAAATCTCCTGACCCGCTCCTACTCCGTTTCTTCCTTTGTTCTAGGGGACCATCTTTGTCTCCTTCTTCGACTATACTTTCTTTACGATCGAAAATAGTGGTTCTTTTCTTGAACCAAAGTCTATCATTGTCTATTTTTTTACTCCAATGGTATACATAGCCCACTCTGTAGTCTTCTTCATCCCTTCTAAACTTATCTATTTTAATGTTCTTAATATCTTGTTTGAAATGTTGTATGTTTTTCTGATGGTCTGTAAAGACTTTATCAAATTGCTTGTCACACCCCTTAAGTACAATCAATTTTTCATCTATCTCTGATTTTAAAATTTCTGATTTTTTGTTAGCAGTAGTGATTAAAAGGATCATAAGATCTAAGGAACATTTGTTGAGTACTGCGTTCCAACACTTGATAAAACCTTCTTCTGTAGTATATAGTCCTGGCGCCTTATTCATCCGTAGTCCTCTCGGAATAATCTTGGATCTACAGCATTCTAAAAGATATGCTGAGTGCATTTGTTCTTTCACCATCTTTTTCTTGAGCTCGACCACTTCTTCCCACTTATTCCATGGATCATCTGCATCATCATCGTTGGAATCTATCAGGGATTCCTGTGGTATGAGCTTGTCAAGAGCATCTTCCCCAAAACTTAAGATGTCTTTCCACGGGGAAAAACATCTGCATATAAATATCCGATTAAACATGTAGAATCTGCATATAAATATCCGATTAAACATGTAGAATCTGCATATAAATATCTGATTAAACGTAAAATCTGCATATAAATATCCGATTAAACATGTAGAATCTGCATATAAATATCCGATTAAACGTAGAATCTGCATATAAATATCCGATTAAACATGTAGAATCTGCATATAAAAGAGCTAAAAATACATCAAGAGAAGCACTTCTGTTACCTAAGGAGAAGAAATCGAATAAAGGGCTAGTTTGTCCTCTTCTCTATTCTCAATTCTCTGCAAAGATAACTGCCATTCTTAAGAAAGAATGGCATATTCTACAGTCTCTGCCGGTGTTTCAAGACCAGAATTTTATTGTCGCACACAAGCGCAATATTAACCTCCGGAATCTACTTGTGCCCTCAGCACTCACAGAGAAAAAATTTTTGTCTCAATATAAAGGCCAATTTCATTGTGGTAGGTGTTCTATCTGCTTGAATGCCTTGCCGGTTAGAAATACGTTTATCCATCCAACTACACATAAGAAGTTCCCCATCCAAGATTTTGCCAACTGTGATACACATAATGTGATTTATGTGATACAATGCCCCTGCCGATTGCTCTACGTAGGCAAGACTACTCGTAAGATTAAAATTAAAATTATGGAGCATATGAGCTGCATCAGGAGGAATGTAGAGGATAAACCTTTAGTTTCCCACTGGCATGCATTTCAACATAAAGTTAGTGACCTGAAATTTTTTGTAATAAAACAAGTGAAACCCAACTGGCGAGGAGGGGATGTTAATAAAACCATTCTTAGGTTAGAACAAAGATATATCTTTTTATTAGATACTCTGGCTCCTAATGGTCTTAATTTGGATGAAGACTTTTCTGTCTTTTTATAATAGTAGGTTTTTATACCCCTCAAGGCCAGTTTCTATTATCCCCTGCTGTGTTTCAACAAACTTGCTATACAACACATTTCATTAACAATTACCTCTTCATGCAGTAGTGTGCTACTGGTTTTCCCTTTACATTTAGATGGTACAGTAGTGGATTACATGTTCTTTAATATTGCCCCTATAGACTGCACTTAGACAATCGTTTTTATATGGGGTTCAATACACATCATTTTCCTACTTTTATTAGGTTATCTTAAATGTCATTGTTTTATTATATTTTTTATTTGTGAAAGATTCTGGTATTGTATGAAGTTTGCTGCACATTTTTTAGGTATCATTCTCTAGACTTACACTAGCAGCTTAGCACACGTTTATATTTTATTGGTTTGTACTTTACAATTGGTTTCCGTTTTGCTTTTCATAGGTTTCTGAGGCATATTTTACGCTGACGAATCTAGGCTGCGTTTTTAATCTTGAGATTTAAAATATTCTGGTCCAGAAAATATAGAGAATATATAGAATATATATCTTAAAATATGAATTCCAACATATATATAACTCAATAGTATACAAATACATCTACATAGTTATTTACAGGGTGAACTGTGATCTGTTTCATGGTTGTGCATCCACTAGTTTTTGGTCTCTCTCCTTCTCCTCCTTCACGACTCAAACTGCTATTTTTTATTTTATAAGCGATTCTTCAAAGAATGAGTTGTGAGTTTTTATATTCGTGGTTGCAATGGTTTTTGTTATCCATTAACTTCATCTACTAGTCGTTTTGCTTAGGAAATCTGCCCTGTACAGGTGAAAATCTGTTTGGCAAAGAGTGGCAAATTAAAGCCATTCAAATGGATGCAGAGAATTCTGCTCTGGATAGACTTTCAAGGTCTACCTCCATTCCTGCCAAGAAAAAGACTTTTAAAAAGTCTTTTTTCAAAAAGGGCAGGTTTCCTTCCACTTCTGGCCAACAATCTTCTACAGGTCGCTTTTACCGCTAAGCGTCAGCAACCTAAGCAGGCCAGGCCTAAGTCTACAGGGGCTGCTGTAACCCAGCAGTCCCAACCCCCTCAGGGTTTTTCACTTGATGCTAGAGAACTTAGCCTTTCTGGCTTTAACACAGCCAGAACCTCTCACCATTCCAGGAAGGTTAGCTCATTTTGCTCCCAGATGGGAGCAAATCACATCAGAGCAGTGGACCCTCTCCATCATAAGAGAGGGCTACAAACTTCATTTCTCAGACCTTCCTCCCCACACCATGGTGAGACACTTCAATTCTCCCACATCTCTTCTCGACCTTCTAGGTCAGGAGATAACTACCCTTCTTGCCCAAGGGGCAATAGAAGAAGTTCCTCTTCTTCAACAAGGGTCAGGGTTCTACTCCCCTTATTTTCTCATTCCAAAGAAGACAGGGGGATACCGACCCATTCTAGATCTCAGAGAATTGAACAAATTTCTATGCAAGGAGAAGTTCAAGATGCTTTCTCTGGGCACTCTCCTTCCATACCTTCAAAGTCAGGATTGGCTTTGTTCTCTAGATCTCAAGGATGCATACACAAATGTTCTCATCCATCCATCTCACAGAAAATTCCTACGTTTTCTTTTCCAGGGAAAACATTACCAATACAGAGTCCTTCCTTTTGGTCTGGCCTCTGCTCTGAGAGTGTTCACCAAATGCATGGCAATAGTTGCTGCATTTCTACGCACTCTGGGAATATTTGTCTTCCCATACCTGGACGACTGGCTCATCCAAGCTCCATCTCAGTCAGAGGCCCAGATTTCCCTGGACAGCACAAGGCGCATTCTGCAGTATCTGGGACTGGTAGTAAACCTCCCAAAGTCCCAGCTCATCTCTACTCAGTCCCTGGAATTCATAGGGGCCTGGTTGGATACCACCACTGCAAGGGCCTACCTTCCTCAGGCCCGTTGCCAACGTCTAGTGCAGCTAGCCTCCCAGATTCAGTCAAAGAGCCACTTAACTGCCAGGGAGATGCTACAACTGCTAGGCCACATGGCTTCCACAGTACATGTGGTACCCTATGCTCGCCTACACATGAGAGCAGCTCAATGGACTTTGTCCACCCAGTGGACTCAAGCTTCAGGAGCTCTCTCAGACCAAATAGCAACCTCCAAACGTCTCTTTTGATCTCTCCAATGGTGGATGTCCACTCAAAATCTGTTGATGGGGTCCCCCTTCCAACAATTGTTGCCCCAAGCAACCCTCACAACAGATGCCTCCCAAACAGGTTGGGGAGGTCATCTACAAGACCTCTCCACCCAAGGCACTTGGTCCCCACAGGAGACCTCTCTTAATATCAACCACTTGGAACTTCGAGCAGTGTTTCTAGATCTCAAGGTCTTTCATACCCTCCTCAGCTACAAGACAGTCCTTATTCATACGGACAATCAGGTAGCCATGTTTTACATAAACAAGCAAGGAGGAACTGGCTCTCTGTCGCTTTGCAACGAAGCTCTAAGATTGTGGGCCTTTGCCAGAGAGCATCAAATCCATCTCCTGGCAGTATATCTCCCAGGAATCCAAAACTCTTGGGCAGACAGACTCAGTCGAGTTCTGCTTCCACACGAATGGTCCCTGCACATGGATCAGGTACTCAGAATCTTTCAAGAATGGGGAACCCCGGACATAGACCTCTTTGCAAGTCCGTGGAATGCCAAACTTCCCCGGTTCTGTTCCAGAATTCCGTGTCAGGGAGTTCAGGCCAGAGATGCCTTCCTCCTTCATTGGGGTCAGCGCTTCCTGTATGCCTTTCCACCCATTCCCTTGATTCCCAAGACTCTGTTCAAACTCCAGAGGGATCAAGGCTCTATGATCCTCATAGCTCCACGCTGGCCACGCCAAGTGTGGTACCCTCTGCTTCTGCATCTCTCCCAAGCCCCCTCTCTGGACTTGGGAGCTGCTCCAGACCTTCTGTCTCAGGAGGAAGGGACTTTGTGGCACCCAAACCCCAAGTCCCTTCACCTCAGAGCTTGGTACTGAAGGCCTAGACCTTCAAGACTTGAATCTTTCTCAGCAGGTGAAGGATATCCTCCATGCTTCCAGGAAACCTTCCACCAGGCGTTCCTATGCTTTTAAGTGGAAAAGATTTTCCATTTGGTGTGCTGAAAAGGGTCTTGACCCTCTGGCACTACCTTTAACTTCTTTGTTAGACAATCTCCTGCATCTCTCCAATGCAGGACTCAAGACAAATTCAGTAAGAGTCCATTTGAGTGCTATTGCAGCATCCCTTAAGCCCATCAATGGACACCCTATCTCCTCTCATCCTCTTATCTCAAGATTCATGAGAGGCCTAACTTTAACTAAACCTCCCATTAGGCCTCCTCCGGTGGCATGGGACTTAAATTTGGTTCTTGGTCAGCTTATGAAGCCACCTTTTGAACCCTTAGCCACTACCTCCTTGAAACCTCTTTCCTGGAAGGTTATTTTCCTCATTGCAGTCACTTCTGCTCGCCGCATCAGTGAACTGCAGGCCTTAGTGGCTAATCCACCTTATACAAGGTTCCATCATGACAAGGTAGTCCTTAGGACAAATCCACACTTTATGCCTAAAGTGGTCTCACCTTTTCATCTTAATCAAGAGGTATATTTACCTGTATTTTTTCCAGCTCCTCATGCATCCAGTGCAGAGGAAAATCTTCATATGCTGGATTGTAAAAGAGCTCTTGCTTTTTACTTACATAGGACACAGCAACATAGAAAGTCTTCCCAGCTTTTTGTTGCTTTTGGTCCTTCTCACTTGGGACTTCCAGTCTCTAAGAGAACACTGTCCACTTGGATTGCTCAGTGTATTTCTTTCGCCTACCAGAGTAAGAACCTTTCTCTGGAGAGCCATGTCACGGCTCATAATGTGAGGGCCATGGCCGCCTCTATGGCTCATCTAAATTCTGTGTCCATCGACCAGATCTGTTGAGCAGCCACCTGGGCCTCTGTTCATACCTTCACAGCCCATTACTCCTTGGACAAGGATTCCCGCCGGGATGCCTTGTTTGGTCAGGCTGTCCTCAGACACCTGTTCCATTCTTAAACAACTCCTGCCCTCCTTCCCTGGATGGATGCCTGAGATCCATAGGAGGACGCAGACCCCTTCAGGGTCTCATATCCTTGGGGATCTCCCAGGCATCTCAGCTAGGGAGTCCCCATATGTGAAGACTCATTCCTGCTTGTTCCTGGAGATAGCATAGTTACTTACCTGTAACAGGTGATCTCTGGGAACAGCAGGAATAAGTCTTCACAACCCACCCAACTCCCCTAGGAGTTGTATCTCTTTTCTATCTTTCCTTTCCTCTCTTTCTCTATTGTCTCAGCTTTAAACTCGAACTGAGGAGAGTTGGTTAGGAAAGGCGGGAAGGCAGCGCGCAGGTGCTGTGGGATGCTCCCAAAAGCTTTCCTTTTTGGGAAGCTGGGGAGCGTTCCCGCGCAGGCTCCGTCGGTACCGACGTACCCATATGTGAAGACTTATTCCTGCTGTTCCCAGAGATCACCTGTTACAGGTAAGTAACTGTGCTTTACGGAAAGAGTGTTGGATCCGTGGGATCATCTCCCAGTGGAGGTGGTAGAGATGAGGACAGTGTCTGAATTCAAAGAAGCATGGGACAAACACAGAGGATCCCTAAAGGGAAAACAGGGACTGTTGTAGTGGTTGATATGGAAGGGCAGACTAGATAGACCATTTGTTCTTTTTCTATTGTCATGTTTCTGTGTTTCTAGGACCATAGTGGAGAGACTGAATGAATTCTTTGCTTCAGTTTTTACTGAAGATGTAGAAAACTTACCCATGCCAGAAATTATATTTAAATGTGATGTATCAGAGGAATTGAAACAAATCTTGATAAATCTGGAAGATGTAACACAGCTAATTGATAAATTGAAGAGCAGCAAATCACCTTGACCAGATGACATTCATCCCAGAGTGCTGAAAGAACTGAAATATGAGATTGTAGTAATCTGTGATCTGTCATTAAAATCATCTGCAGTACTCTAAGATTGGAGAGTGGCCAGTGTAACTCCAGTTTTTAAAAAGAGTTACAGGGGTGATCTGGGAAACTACAGACCAGTGAGCCTGATATCAGTACCAGGCAAAATAGCAGAAACTAATATGTAGATTGCCATGGTTTAATGGCAGAAAGTCAACATGGATTTAGCCAAGGAAAGCTTTTTTTGTCTCGCTGAACTTAAATAATTTTTGAAGGTGTGAATAAACAGGTAGATAAAGGTTAGCCGGTTGATAGTGTCTCGATTTTCAGAAAGCCTTTGACAAAGTCCCTTATGAAAGACCCCTGGGGAAAATAAAAAGCCATGGGATAGGAGGCAATGTGCTATTGTAGATTAGGAACTGGTTGAAAGAAAGTAGATTAGTGCTAAATGGCCAATTTTCTCAGTAGAGAAAGGTGAATAGTGGAGTACCGCACGGATCTGTGCTGGGTCTGCTGCTATTTAAGATATTTATAAATGGGAATAACAAGTAAGGTGATCAAATTTGCAGATGAGACAAATGATTCAAAGTTGTTAAGACACAAGAGGATTGTAAAATATTACAATAGGACCTTGTTAAATTGGGAAACTGGGTGTCCAACTAGTAGATGACATTTAATATGCACAAGTGCAAAGTTGTGCACTTAGGAAAGAACAACCCCAACTGCAGTTATACAATGAAAGGTTCCACCTTAGGAAATACCACCCAGGAAAGGGATCTTGGCATCATCGTTGATAATACGTTGAAACCCTCTGCCTAGCATGCAGCGGCAGCCAAGAAAGCAAATAGAATGCTACGAATCATAAGGAAAGGAATTGAGAATAAAATAAAGGAAATTATAATTGCTTGGCATTGCTCCATGGTGCAACCCACACCTTAAATATTGTTTGCAATTTTCTGGTCACCATTTCTTTAAAAGGATATAGCAGAATCAGAAAAGGTACAGAGAAGAGCAACAAAAATAGTAAAGAGGATGAAAGGGATATCCCTTTGAGGAAAGGCTTGAAAGGTTAGGGCTCTTCATTTTTTATTTATTTAACATTTAATTTGGAAAAGAGACTGCTGAGGGGAGATATGATGGTCTATAAAATAATGGAGTAGAAAAATACTGTAAATGTAGATCAGTTATTTACCCTTTCAAAAAGTATAAAGACTAGGGGACACACAATGAAGTTACAATGTAGCACATTTTAAGACTAATAAGAGAAAATACTTTTTCCCTCAACATGTAATCAAACTCTAGAATTTGTTACTAGAAGATGTAGTAAAAGCAGTTAGTGTAGCTGGATTTAAGAGGTTTGGACAAGGAGCGTGGTATCTGTACCTTTTTGGAATCTGGATTGGCCACTGTTGGGAACAGGATACTGGGGTTGATAAATCTTTGCTCTGAGCCAGTAATGGAATATCATCTTATTGAAAACATGGAAATGCAAAGAAAACAGCACCTGGGGAGTAGCACGGAGCCTGGCATAGTTTGTCCTGCCAAGGACTCCCAGGGGTTGATTACCAAGGCTTGACCTTGTCATTGTCCATGTTGGGGGGGGTCCTAGATTTGTCGTGGGGTATAAGTCAGTGTGGACCAAGGGCTTGGCATTGGGGCTTCTGCCATTTTCCAATGTGCTCTTTTAGTGTGCTCTGTCTTCACGTGCCTTGCGCCCAAGTGGTCTCATTGCAGGTTCTGCCTGAGCGGCTTCAACATGAATTCCTGCCCAAGCGCCCATCACACGTACTCCTGTATGCACCCCATTAACACATGCTCTTGTGCCTAAGCAGCCTTAGTGCACACAATGTTTGTTTTGTCTTAACTCTGTCATCTCCAGGAAGCATTGCTTGATCTGTGGCAAGTGAAGAGCCTCGTCACTAGATTCATCTTGCATGAGGGCCTCTGACTTATCACTGGGGGCCTGTTTAGCGTAGTTACTCACCTGTAACAGGTGTTCTCTGGGGACAGCAGGAATCAGTCCTCACATATGGGTGATGTCGGCACCGACAGAGCCCTTGTGCGGAGCAAATCCCCAGCTTTCAGAGAAAGCCTTTGGGAATTACATCACGCATGCATGGTCCCCTTCCCGCCCAAGGGTGCCATCTTGCTCAGTCAAATGACATAGCTAAAAAGACTGAAAAAAGAATAAAATATAATAGGACTGCAACTCCAAGGGGAGGAGGGAGGGTCGTGAGGACTGATTCCTGCTGTCCCCGGAGAACACCTGTTACATGTGAGTAACTACGCTTTCTCCGGTAACAAGCAGGAAGTCAGTCCTCACATATGGGACTCCCCAGCTATAGGCTACCAAGAACCCACAGCTGAAAAATAGGCTCCCTGTATGAGAGCTTCAAGCAGCCACAATAGGAATCTAACAGAGTAGCACTCCGGTAGCCTTCACAGAAGGGATGGAGGACAGGAGTTGCCTAGACCTTGAAAAGGTTATGGAGTACAGCCTGGCCAAAAACACTGTCTCGTCGGGACTCCCTATCTAGACAGTAAGAACATAAGATCATAAGATATGCCATACTGGGTCAGACCAAGGTCCATCAAGCCCAGTATTCTGTTTCCAACAGTGGCCAATCTAGGTCATATGTACCTAGCAGTTTCCCCAAGAGACACAAGTTCCACAATGCTTGTACTGGGTCAAACATTGATATCTTCGGTCACTTCTTAATAATGGTTTATGGACCTTTCCTCCAGGAACTTGTCCAAACCTTTTTTAAACCCAGCTACACTAACAGCCTTTACTACATCCTCTGGTAACAAATTCCAGAGTTTGATTACACGTTGAGTGAAAAAATATTTTCTTTTATTAGTCTTAAATAGTTTACCCTGTAGCTTCATTGCATGTCCCCTAGTCTTTCTATATTCTGATAACGTAAACAATCGATCTATATTCTGATAACGTAAACACTCCGTTCATTAATTTATAGACTTCTATCATATCTCCCCTCAGCCGTCTCTTTTCCAGGTTAAAGAGCCCTAACCTTTTTAGCCTTTCCTCATAGGAGTATCCTTCCATCCCCTTTACCATTTTGGTGGCTCTTCTCTGAACCTTTTCTAAAATCGCTATATCCTTTTAAGATACGGCGACCAGAATTGCACACAATATTCAAGGTGCGGTCTCACCATGGAACGATACAGAGGCATTATAATATCTTGTTCTCCAGGACCAAGCAGGAAGTCAGTCCTCACTTATGGGTGACGTCGGCGCCGACGGAGCCCTCGCGGAGCAATTTTCCCCAGCTTTCAAAGAAAGCCTTTGGGAATTGCAGCGCGCATGCGCGGTCGTCTTCCCGCCCGAGGGTGCCATCTTAGCCAGTCGTCTTTTTTCCGCGGAGCCCTACAGACGTCCCCGTCTTGTCCCCACGAAAAAGTTGATTTTCTTCTTTAATTTATCCTTTTTTCCTTCGCTTCGACGCCGATCTTTTTCCCGCCCGGACTCGCGACGCCGGTCACGAGTCCTCTTACATTTTTCGGTTTTTCTGACTTAGTCAGCTTTCGTTTTCGGTTTCCCTGGCAGCCCGGTCCTTTGACCTCGCAGGGGCCCTTTTTCCCCCGATGGCTGCCAGTGGGTTTAAGCGGTGTGGTCGGTGTGACCGAAATATGTCACTAACCGACACACACGACTTTTGCCTCCGCTGCCTGGGCCCGGATCATGAGGAACTGATCTGTGGGCCCTGCAGCAAACTATCCTCAAAGGCGTTGAGAAGTCGGCAGCATCAGCGTGAGAGAATCTTCGCTGACCCCAGCCGTACCCGGACCTCGTCGGAGGCCTCCGCGTCAAAAGGCTCCAGCTCGGACCGTCGCCGGAGCTCCTCCGACCGGGGTTCTCCCTCCGGGGACCATCGTCGGAAGGTGAAACCCGCAAGGGCGGCGTCGGTGGACGCTCCTGGTTCCGCGAGGGCCAGGTCGCATAGCCCCGACAGCCGCCCCGGGTCCTTGGAGAAGGAACACATCCCGAAGCGACCTCGCCTGGAGTCGGAGATGCCTGCCCGGGTAAGTCCTGTGGTCCTTCTGGACTCGCCTCCGCTACAGCCGACGTCGGGCCCGACGCCGTCGGGGCCCGAGTCGGGGGCTGCTGGGTCACCTGAGGTCGGACTCAGGTTGACGGCCTTGGAGAGCAGACTGTCTGCCTTCATGGACCAGCAGAGGGCACTGCTCGCTGGCCTCGCTGGCGCCGCTGCCCCGACCGCCGGGACGTCGACGTCCAAGTCGACCCCGGAGACCGAGCCGATCCTCGAGTCAATAAGAACTCGAGTCGATCCTCGGTCGAGGTCACCCTCGGCCTCCCGTTCGGGACCGAGGTCGCCGACGCCGACTCCCTCGGCGTCGGGGCGGCTGGCGCCGCACCCTGCCCGGGCCGACCCCACCGAGTCCTCGTCGGAGTCGGTCTGGGAGTCTGAGGAGGAAGAGTCACCTGATTCTTTCCGGACTCGGTGTGTCCCATCGGACTCACCGGAGTCCGAGCCTCGGAAGCAGTCCCCCCCGGAGGATGCCCGGTTCTCGGACTTCGTTAGGGATATGGCCAAGGCTTTGGCCTTCCCTGCGGATCCCGAGGAGGAGCCTCGAGCCGAAGAGCTCGACGCCCTCCAGTATGACTCTCCCGCGAGGGAACACTTTACTGTGCCGGTTCCTCCTATGCTGGAGCGACTACTCTTCCGCATGTGGGAGAGTCCGGCCTCCTCGCCGGTCCTGAGCAAGCGGGTCGATTCTATCTATCGGGTCCGCAAGAGCCCTGGCTTTCAAAAGGCACAGCTGCCACACCATTCCATGGTAGTGGAATCGGCCATGCATCGTCTTAAGAGCCAGAAGATGCACTCCTCGGTGCCTCCTGGAAGGGAGGCCCGTAACCTGGATGGCCTTGGCAAGAAGTGCTTCCAGGGCTCTATGCTCGCATGTCGTGTCCAGACTTACCAGCTATACATGGGCATGTATCTCCGGGATCTGGCTAAAGAACTAGCCGGATTCTCCGCTGGTCTCTCCGAGGAGCCCTTGCGGAGGTTCCTAGCCTTGTCCACTGGCATTCGGGAATGCTCCAAGTTCATGTCCCGAGCAGCCTATGATGGCTTTGAAGCCTCGGCTCGAGTGGCCGCAGCCGGCATCGGTGCCCGCCGACAGGCTTGGCTTCAGTCGTCAGACCTTGAACCCTGGGTGCAGGACAAGTTGGTCGATGTCCCCTGCCGAGGCGAAAACCTCTTTGGCAAGCCCATGGCGGAAAAGGCTGCGCAGATTGAGACTGAGACTCTCACCCGGACCAGGCTTTCTAGGAAGACCTCCGCCCCTTCCCAGAAAAAGAAGGGCTCGGGGAAAAAGTCCTTTTACCCGAGGAAGGCGGCTGCCTACAAACAATACCCCCATTATCAGGCCCCTGCAGCTCCCCAACAGGGCCAGCAGGCCAAGGGACGGGGTAACGGGTCCCGTAGGCAGCAGGCCCCCAAGCCTGCACCACCAGCCCCTGCTCAGCAGGGTGGGGGTTTTTGACTCGCTAAGCATAGCCTCTCCCCCCCCGCTGGTTCCTCCCAGCACCGGAGGCCGGCTGGTTCACTTCGCCCACAGGTGGTCCAGCATCACCGCCGATGCCTGGGTGCTTCAGGTCGTGCGAGAAGGCTATCTTCTCCACTTCCATCAGGTCCCTCCCTCCTATTTTCCGGGAGAACCTCCGCGACCCCCTCTGCACAGGGAATTACTCCTTCAGGAGTTAGCAGGTCTTCTGCAGGAACAGGCGGTGGAACCGGTGCCCCACCACCTGAGAGGTCAAGGCTTTTATTCCAGGTATTTTCTGATACCAAAGAGAACAGGGGGCCTCAGGCCCATCCTGGACTTGCGCAACCTCAACAAGTTCCTTGTGCGGGAGAAGTTCAAAATGCTTACCCTTGGAATCCTTCTGCCCTACCTCCAGCAGGGAGATTGGCTATGCTCCTTGGATCTAAAGGATGCCTACACGCACATCCTTATCCACCCAAGCCACCGCCAATACCTAAGGTTTGTGGTGGCAGGAAATCATTACCAGTACAGGGTACTGCCCTTTGGCCTGTCCTCCGCACCGCGAGTCTTCACAAAATGTCTCGCGGTCGTGGCGGCCCATCTCCGGCTTCACGGCCTCTGTCTTTCCGTACCTCGACGACTGACTCATCAGAGCAGCGTCCGCTCAGCAGGTCACCAACGCCACGTGCCGCACGGTGACTCTGCTGCAGCACTTGGGCTTTGTTATAAACTTCGCAAAGTCCACTTTGCTCCCCTCACAGGATCTCGAGTTCATCGGCGCAAGGCTGCACACTCCTCAGGCGCGAGCATACCTACCGCTCGACAGGGCTCAACGGCTCATGGACCTAGCCGACCGCTTTCGCAGCCAGCCCCTGGTCTCCGCCAGGCGCTTCCTGAGACTGCTCGGCCATATGGCTTCCACCGTCCATGTGACCCCCAATGCCCGCCTGAATATGCGGTCTGCTCAATGGTGTCTCCGCCAGCAGTGGCGACAAGCCACGGGCGGCCTAGCAGACCTAGTGCGCGTCTCCGAAACGCTGATCTCGTCTCTCCGGTGGTGGCTCCGGCTGCCGAACCTGATATTCGGAATGCCTTTCCAGTCACCTCAGCCGACCCGGGTGCTGACCACCGATGCATCCCTCCTGGGCTGGGGAGCACATTGCCAAGAGGCACGTACTCAGGGCCTCTGGACCACGTGGGAGTCTGCTCAGCAGATCAACTTCCTGGAGCTCAGGGCGATCCGCCTAGCTCTCAAGGCCTTCTCCCACCTGACTTCCCAACAGTCCGTCCTTGTCCAGACGGACAATCAAGTTGCCATGTTCTACGTGAACAAACAGGGGGGCACGGGCTCCTTCCTCCTCTGCCGGGAGGCACAGAAGCTCTGCTCTTGGGCCGTCAGTCACGGCATTCTCCTCAAGGCAGTTTATCTCCCGGGCCAGGAAAATTGCCTTGCAGACAAACTCAGCAGGGTCCTCCAGCCGCACGAGTGGCGTCTGGATCCCTTGGTAGTTCAGAAGCTCTTCCTCCAGTGGGGCCTCCCCACGGTGGATCTCTTTGCCAGTCCTCACAACCGGCTGCTTCCTCGCTTCTGCTCTCGTCAGCCACACCCCCTTCGGGTTGCGGCGGACACCTTTCTGATCTCATGGTCGGGGAGCCTTCTGTACGCTTTCCCTCCCATCCCGCTAGTCTCTCGGACTCTTTTCAAGGTTCTCCGAGACAAAGCCTTCATGATCCTGGTGGCCCCTCGCTGGCCCAGGCAGCCGTGGTTTCCGCTCCTGCTGCAACTGGCGGTGGAGGATCCAATCCCTCTGGGGGTACAACCGGATCTCCTCACTCAGGATCAGGGGTCCCTACTGCACCCCAACCTCAGGTCTCTCAACCTCATGGCCTGGCTGCTGAGAGGGTAGTCCTTGCTCCCCTTCTCCTGCCGGCGGAGGTGGAGGAGGTCGTCTTGGCTTCGCGACGGCCCTCTACCCGCAAATGCTACGCCCTTAAATGGCGTCGCTTTGCAGTCTGGTGTACCCAACAGTCTCAGGATCCCTTCTCCTGCCCAGTGTCGGTGATCTTGCAGTACTTGCTGCACCTCTCTAATCTGGGACTTAAGTCCAACTCCGTCAAAGTTCACCTCAGTGCTCTTTCAGCACATCATGTGCCGGTGGACGGCAGACCTCTCTCAAACGACCCTCTCGTAGCGAGGTTTCTCCGAGGTCTCCTTCTACTTAAACCACCTCTGCGCCCGCCAGCGCCTGACTGGGACCTGAATGTGGTTTTGCAGCGGATCACCTGTCCGCCTTTTGAACCTATGGCTACCTGTTCTCTCCGTTTTCTGTCTTGGAAAACACTGTTCTTGATAGCCCTCACTTCCGCTAGACGCGTAAGTGAATTGCAGGCCCTCGTGTCTGATCCCCCTTACACTAGGTTCTACAAGAATAGGGTAGTCCTACGGACTCACCCAAAATTTCTGCCTAAAGTGGTCTCCCCTTTTCACATCAATCAGGAGGTGGTACTTCCAACCTTCTTTCCCAGACCACACTCCAACCGAGCTGAAACGGTCCTCCATACCCTGGACTGTAGAAGGGCATTGAACTTCTACCTTGACCATACGCGGGAGCACCGTAAAGCTGCTCAGCTTTTTGTGTCTTTTGACCCCAATAAATTGGGGCTCCCGGTCTCCAAGCGTACTCTGTCCATCTGGGTTGCGGACTGTATCTCTTGGGCTTATGGGGCAGCCGGACTCTCCTTAGAAAGTCGAGTCACGGCTCATTGCGTTCGGGCAAAGGCCACGTCAGTGGCTTACCTCCGCTCTGTTCCGCTGGCAGACATCTGCCGGGCCGCTACTTGGTCTTCGAGCCAGACTTTTGCGGTCCATTACTGTCTCGAGAGGGAGTCCCGTAGGGACAGTGCTTTCGGACAGGCAGTCCTCCGTAATCTCTTTGAGGTCTGAGCAGCTCCTACCCTCCATCCCGGATGTGGGCTACCGGTGGGTGATAATTCAGCGAAGATTCTATCCTTCTGTGCTGCTGAGCTTGAGGGAGCTCATTTTTGTGCTTAGGGTCTCCGGTAGCCTTGAGCTTGGGAGTCCCATAAGTGAGGACTGACTTCCTGCTTGGTCCTGGAGAAAGCGTAGTTACTCACCTGTAACAGGTGTTCTCCAGGAGCAGCAGGAATCAGTCCTCACTACCCTCCCTCCTCCCCTTGGAGTTGCAATCGTCTGCTTATGTTCTTTTTGCAAATTTTTTATGCTGTCTTTTTTAGTTATGTCATCTGACTGGCTAAGATGGCACCCTCGGGCGGGAAGACGACCGCGCATGCGCGCTGCAATTCCCAAAGGCTTTCTTTGAAAGCTGGGGAAAATTGCTCCGCGAGGGCTCCGTCGGCGCCGACGTCACCCATAAGTGAGGACTGATTCCTGCTGCTCCTGGAGAACACCTGTTACAGGTGAGTAACTACGCTTTTTATTTTCCATTCCTTTCCTTATCATACCTAGCATTCTATTTGCTCTCTTGGCTGCCGCTGCACACTGGGCCGAGGGTTTTAACATGGTATCCAGAATGACGCCTAAATCTTTTTCCTGGGTGGTGGTTCCTAATGTGGAACCTTGCATCGTGTAACCATAGTTTGGGTTGTTCTTCCCTAGGTGCATAACCTTGCACTTGTCCACATTAAATTTCATCTGCCATTTTGATGCCCAGTCTTCCAATTTATCAAGATCCTCTTGCAATTTTTCACAATCCTCTTGAGTTTTAACAACTTTAAATAGTTTTGTGTCATCTGCAAATTTGATAACCTCACTCGTTATTCCACTTTCCAGGTCATTTATGAATATGTCAAAAAGCAGCGGACCCAGCACAGATCCCTAGGGTACACCACTATTCACATTTCTCCATTGGGAAAATTGGCCATTTAGCCCTACCCTCTGCTTTCTATCTTTTAAACAGTTCCTGATCCACAATAGTGCACTGCCTCCTATCCCATGACTCTTTAGTTTTGCCAAAAGTCTCTAATGGGTTGCGAAAGTCTGACCTGAAGACCAGGTGGTTGCCCGGCAAATGTCTGCCAGCGGAAATGAGCCACTGATGCCGCCATGGCCTGACCCGATGGCCCGTGACGCAACCCTCCAATGGAAGCTCAGCTGCCCTGTATGCCTAGGCAATGCAGTCTGCCATCCAGGTGGACAGTGTACGCTTGGAAACAGCCATCCCCAGTTTACTGAGGTCATAGGATACGAAGAGCTGAGAAGCTCTTCTATGACCCTGCGTATGCTGAATATAGAAGGCCAACACCCTCTTGCAGTCCACAATATGCAGAACTGTCTCTGCCCGACTGGCATGCGGCCTGGGAAAGAAGGTAGGCAGCACCACCTCCTGGTTGAGGTGGAACGAAGAGACCACTTTCAGAAGGAACTTGGGGTGTGTGCGGAGCACCACCTGGTTCCTGTTGAACCTTGTATAAGGCCTGTCGGACACAAGGGCCTGAAGCTCACCAAGAAAACTACCTTCTAAGAAAGGTAGGGTAGATGGCAGGTTGCCTTCAGCTCAAAAGGTGGCCGAATAAGCTGCCCTAAAACCACATTTAAATCCCATTCGGTTTCCGGGGGTTGGGCCGGAGGCTTCAGCAGAAGTAGGCCTCTCAAGAGCCTAGAAACCAGAGAGAGGTTTCCCCTCTGCCGGGAAGTGGTTTGCTGCAAGGGCACTGAGGTGAACTCTGACGGAGTGGACTTAAGGCCCAAATCCGAAAGGTGGAGAAGGTACTGTAAGAACCACTGCAACCTGGCAGGAGAAAGGGTTTACATTCTGTTCCTCGCACCAAACAACAAACCTTTGCCACTTGAAGGCATGGGTCCATCTAGTTGACATCCTCCTTGAGGCCAGCAAGACCTCGTCCATGTTTTTTGGAAGGAGGAGTGGTGCGAGCACTACCCTCTCAGCTACCATGCCATTAGGTTGAGGGAGCTGAGACGGGTGCAGGAGAGTGCCCCCCTCCTGGGACAGGAGGTTTGGAGAGGACCCCAGGGGAATGGGGCCTCCACCGGTAGCTGAAGTAGAAGTGGAAACCAGGGTTGCCTAGGCCGCCAACTTGGGGCTACCAGGATTACCAACGCCTTGTCCTGGAGGATCTTGAATAGTCTTGGCCACCAGAGGCGTAGGGGAAAAAGTATAGAGGAGGCCCACAGACCATGATATGAGAAATGCATCGGCAGCCACCCTGTGCGGGTATGTCTGTCTGGAGCAGAACCGGGACAACTGGTGATTGAGCGGACTCTCAAACAAGTCCATTACTGGCCATCTCCAAGTCTGAAAAAGCCAATGGACTACTCCCTTGTCCAGCTGCCACTCGTGGGGCTAGAGAATCCTGCTCAGCCTGTCGGCTAAGTAGTTGTCCTGGCCTCGCAGGTAAACTGCTCGTAGATGAATGCCATGCCGGACTGCAAAGGAGCACAGATCCAGGGTCTTCTGACAGAGCAGGCGGGACCCCGTGCCCCCCTGCTTGTTCACATAGAACATGGATACTTGGTTGTCTGTCTGTATCAGGACAGGCTCGTGAGCCAAGGTTCGCCAGAACACTCCTAGAGCCAGGTGGATGGCATGGAGCTCCAAGAAACTGATTTGTTGTGTTCTCTCGTTGGGAGACCACACACCCTGAGTACAAAGCCCCTGGCAATGGGCTATCCAGCCCAACAAGGATGCATCCCTGGTCAGGATCCTTGTGTATCGAGGAGCCTGGAAAGGCATTCCCACCTCCAAGTGAAATGGTTGAAGCCACCAGTCCAGGGACTGTACTAGTCGTCTGGACACCGTGACTGTCTCAGAGGCCACTTGTGGCCTGTGTTCACTGGTCTCTGAGGCACCACTGAGCAGTTCGCATGTGGAGACGGGAATCTGGTGTTACATGGACTGTGGAGGCCATGTGTCCGAGGAGGCACAAAGTGCCTTGCTGACACCTGCGATCTGCGACTCACTTGGCGTGCCAGGGCTAGAAGCCTTCTTGTCCTGTCTGCCGGCAGGTAGGCCCTTGCCTGAAAGGTATTGAGTCTGGCCCCAATGAACTCTAGTTGTTGAGTGGGAACAAGGCTGGACTTGGGGTACTTGATTACAAACCCCAGATGCTGGAGCACCTCTGTGTTGCGGCATGTGGCCTGATGGACCTCTTTGGCTGAAGTGGCTCTGATGAGCCTGCCTAGCTAGGGGAAGACAAAAACTCCTTGAAGTCTGAGAAAGGCGGCCACCACCGCCAGGCATTTTGTGAATACCCTGGGGGCAGAGGGCAGGCCAAAGGGAAGTACCCTGTACTGGTAATGATTGCCTCCCACCACAAAGCATAGATATTGCCTGTGATCTGGGTGTATCAGGATGTGTGTATATGCATCCTTTAGGTCTAAGGAGCATAGCCAGTCTCCCTGGTGGAGGTAAGGCAGCAATACTCCAAGTGAGAACATCTTGAACTTCTCCCTCACCAGGAATTTGTTTAAGTTGCACAGTTCGAGGATGGGTCTGAGGCCTCCTGTACTTTTTGGTACCAAAAAGTACCTGGAATAGAAGCCCTTGCCCTGTATGTGGTGGGGCACTGGTTCTACTGCCTGATCCTTGAAAACCTGCCAACTCCTTCAGAAGAAGGTCCTGGTGAAAGGGAGACCTGAGGGGGCTCTCCTGGGAAATAAGGAGGGGGTACCTTGGTCAAATGAAGGAGATAGCCCTGATGGACTATCTGCAGGACCCAGGCATCGGTGGTAATGGCTGTCCATCTGTGGGCATACAGGGCAAGCCTCCCTCCTGTGCATTGCCTGTTCCCTGTGGGGAGAGGGGCCATGCTGTGAGAGTCAAAATCCACTACCAGGCTGGGCCGGTGCCTGGGGTTTGGGGGCTTTCTGCTTACGTGGGCCATGCCCCTATCCCTTGGCCTGCTGCCCCTGTTGGGCAGCTAGGGAGACCTGAAAATGGGGGCAGCTTCGGTAAGCAGTACCCATTCTTGGGTAAAAGGGCTTCTTACTCAAACTCTTTTTTTTGAGAAGGGGCGCAGAGGTCTTCTTTGAGAGCTGTGTCCTCGTCATGTACGTGGACTCTATTTCCGCAGTCTTGTCGGTCATGGGTTTGCCTGAGGGGTTCTCTCCTTGGCATGGGACATCGACCAACTTGTCTTGAACCCATTGCTCAAGGTCCAACAACAGTAGCCATGCTTGGCGGCGTGCACCAATGCCAGCCGCAGCTACCCAGACCTCCGACTCAAACCAGTCATAGGCTGCTCGAATCATGAACTTCGAGCACTCATGGATGCCGGTGGACAGGCTCTTAAAGGGCTGAAAAGGTCCCTCGGTGAGACCAGCTGAGAACCTGGTGAGTTCCTTCGCCAGATCCTGCAGGTACATGCCCATGTACAGCTGGTAGGCCTGGATCAAACAAGTCAGCATAGAACCCTGGAAGCACTTCTTGCCGAGGGCGTCCAAGTTGCGGGTCTCCCTTCCAGGAGGCACCAAGGAGTACATCTTCTGGCTCTTCAGTCTGTGCATGGCCGATTCCACAACCATGGAGTTGTGCGGCAATTGTGCCTTTTGAAATCCAGGGCTCTTACGGACGCGATACATCGAGTCAATCTGTTTTCTGATCACCGGCACCAAGGCCAGTGTCTTCCACATGCGGAGAATCAGTCATTCCAGGATTGGAGGCACAGGTACAGTAAGGGCCTCCCGAGGGGGAGAGTCATACTGCAGGATCTTGAGCTCGTCGGCTCGAGGATCCTCCTCGGATTCTGTGGGCAATGCCAAAGCCTTTGACATATCCCTCACGAAGTCCAAAAACCTTGTGTCCTCCGGAGGGGACCTTCTCCGAGGTTTGGACACCGGGGAATCCTCAACAAGGACAGTTGTTACCTGCCTCGGCTGCTCCTTCTCCTGGCGAGGAAGCTTCGCTGGGCGCTCCACCTCTGAGGGTCCGGGCCGGCGCTCGGGGCTCTGCGACCAGTCCCAGGAGGAACCAGGCCATTCAGAGCCATCCAACAAGGCCGCCTTCGAGGATTTTTTCTTCCTTCGATGTTCCCGCGAGGGAGACCCCTCTCCGAGGAACCCCTACGATGCTCGGGCTCTGAGTGTTCCCCCTGAGTCGTAGAGGCCTCGGACAAGGTTTGGGCCTGCGAGGGTACAGACTCAGGAAAAATCATATCATGCTGCTGCTGGTGGTTTGTCAAGGCCTTCGAGGACATCTTCCTACGCGGGCCACAGACATTCGGGTCATGGTCAGGCCTGAGGCACCGGAGACAGCAGTCATGTGTATCAGTGAGGGACATTAGTTTAGTACACCGATCACATTTCTTAAACCCGCAGGCAGCCATGGGGGAAAAAGAGCCCCTGCGAGGTCAAAGACCCGGGCTGCCAGTGGAAAAAGAGTGCAAATGCTAGTCACGAAGGACAAAAACTGAAAAATCAAGCCGGACTCAATACCGGTGTACCGAGC
This sequence comes from Ichthyophis bannanicus, assembly GCA_033557465.1. Classification (NCBI taxonomy): domain Eukaryota; kingdom Metazoa; phylum Chordata; class Amphibia; order Gymnophiona; family Ichthyophiidae; genus Ichthyophis; species Ichthyophis bannanicus. The sequence continues at coordinate 199,344,877 of CM066045.1, forward strand.
CGAAAGTGGGAAGGGGAACCGGTGTCGATCCGGTAAGGGAAAAAATGATTTTCCTAATTTTTAACGCTTTTTCCACGGTGACAGTTGGACAACGTCTGGAGGGCTTTGTGGGAAAAAAGGAGACTGAGCAAGATGGCACCCTTGGGCGTGAAGGGGACCGCGCAAGGCAATTCCCAAAGGCTTTCTCTGAAAGCTGGGGATTTACTCCATATGAGGGCTCCATCAGCGCCGACATCACCCATATGTGAGGACTGACTTCCTGCTTGTTCCCGGAGAATCCTTCTTCCACCGAGGGAATTTGGTTGGCCCAGCATTTTCCACCTCAAGGTAGGAGGTGACTGATGGCACTTTGGGTAAGAATCCTAACCCGGCCTTGAGTTCCAGTGACTACACTTCTGGCCACTCCCTTTCTTTGGAGGGTTTGGCTACAGATGTGTCCTCTGCAATTGGGGCTCATTCTCAGATAGGGGAATCTGGGTTGTCCTTCCCGTAATTCGTTTCCTTCTGCAGCAAGCCTGGTCTTTTGGCACAAAAATTCTGACTCTGCATCCTTTGGATTCCCTTGAGCTCAGATCATGCAAGGGATAGGCAAAGCATAGAAGCCTGGCTTGAGTGCCTCGTAACTTACTCAGATGGAGATTGCATTCTAGAGATGCAGATTATGGTCTGTCTGACACTTGGACTTGAGTGCTGGTTCTGATGTCTCAGTTGAGGAGTCTGATGCAGAGGAAGAAGTGTGTTCTCCTTCAGTGGATCATGTGAAGGCTGGCATTTTCCACCTGTCCCAGAAGGTAGAGCTTACGGCATTGAGCGCTCAAGTTTCATTCACCTGATATTGGCTGACTATATCAAGCGCATGAGGGAGGTGGTAGGGGAGAGTGGGTGCGCTGGGGGCGGAGGAGGATTGATGTGTAGGCATTATGGGAGAGGAGCATTGGTGGGGCGGAGGGTGTTTAAGAATATAAGTGATGCCATACTGGGTCAGACCAAGGTCCATCAAGCCCAGTATCCTGTTTGCAACAGTGGCCATTCTAGGTCATAAGTACCTAGCAGCCTCCCCAAAAGACACAGGTTCCTCAGTGCTTGTATGGGGTCAAGCAGTGATATCCTGGTCCCTTTTAATAATGGTTTATGGACCTTTCCTCCAGGAACTTGTCCAAACCTTTTTTTAAACCCAGCTACACTAACAGCTTTTACTACATCCTCCAGTAACAAATTCCAGAGTTTGATTACACGATGAGTGAAAAACTATTTTCTCTTATTAATCTTAAATAGGTTACCCTGTAGCTTCATTGCACGTCCCCTAGTATTTTTATATTCTGATGAAGCAAACAATCGATCTATGTTTAACCGTTCCATTCCATTCATTAATTTATAGACCTCTATCATATCTCCCCTCAGCCATCTCTTCCAGGTTGACGAGCCCAAACTTTTTTAGCCTCTCTTCATAGGAGTATCCTTCCATCTCCTTTACCATTTTGGTGGCTCTTCTCTGTATCTTTTCTAATAACGCTATATCCTTTATAAGATATGGCGACCAAAATTGCACACAATATTCAAGGTGTGGTCACACCATGGAATGATAAAGCACAGTTACTTACCTGTAACAGGTGATCTCTGGGAACAGCAGGAATTAGTCCTCACATATGGGTACGTCGGTACCGACGGAGCCTGCGCGGGAATGCTCCCCAGCTTCCCAGGATGAAAGCTTCTGGGGCATCCCACAGCGCATGCGCGCTGCCTTCCCGCCTTTCCTAACCAACTCTCCTCAGTTCAAGTTTAAAGCTGAGACAATAGAGAGAGAGAGGAAAGGAAAGACAGAGAGAGATACAACTCCTAGGGGAGGTGGGAGGGTTGTGAGGACTAATTCCTGCTGTTCCCAGAGATCACCTGTTACAGGTAAGTAACTGTGCTATCTCCAGGAACAAGCAGGAATGAGTCCTCACATATGGGGACTCCCTAGCTGAGATGCCTGGGAGATCCCCAAGGGTATGAGACCCTGGAGGGTTCCTCGTCTTCCTATGGATCTCAGGCATCCATTCAGGGAAGGAGGGCAGGAGTTGTTCAAGAATGGAACAGGTGTCTGAGGACAGCCTGACCAAACAAGGCATCCCGGCGGGAGTCCTTGTCCAAACAGTAATGGGCTGTGAAGGTATGAACCGAGTCCCAGGTGGCTGCTCGACAGATCTGATCGATGGACACAGAACGAAGATGAGCCATAGAGGTGGCCATGGCCCTCACATTGTGAGCTGTTACATGGCCCTCCAGAGAAAGGTTCTTACTCTGGTAAACAAAAGAAATACACTGAGCAATCCAATTGGACAGTGTTCTTTTAGAGACTGGAAGTCCTAAATGAGAAGGATCAAAAGCAACAAAAAGCTGGGAAGACTTTCTATGTTGCTGTGTCCTGTGTAAGTAAAAAGCAAGAGCTCTTTTATAATCTAGAGTATGAAGGTTCCTCTCAGCAATGGATGCATGAGGAGCTGGAAAAAAGACAGGTAAATATACCTCTTGATTAAGATGAAAAGGTGAGACCACTTTAGGCATAAAGTGAGGATTTGTCCTAAGGACTACCTTATCATGATGGAACCTTGTATAAGGTGGATTAGCCACTAAGGCCTGCAGTTCACTGATGCGGCGAGCAGAAGTGATTGCAATAAGGAAAATAACCTTCCAGGAAAGAAATTTCAAGGAGCTAGTGGCTAAGGGTTCAAAAGGTGGCTTCATAAGCTGACCAAGAACCAAATTTAAGTCCCATGCCACCGGAGGAGGCCTAATGGGAGGTTTAGTTAAAGTTAGGCCTCTCATGAATCTTGAGATAAGAGGATGAGAGGAGATAGGGTGTCCATTGATGGGCTTAAGGGATGCTGCAATAGCACTCAAGTGGACTCTTACTGAATTTGTCTTGAGTCCTGCATTGGAGAGATGCAGGAGATTGTCTAACAAAGAAGTTAAAGGTAGGGCCAGAGGGTCAAGACCCTTTTGAGCACACCAAATGGAAAATCTTTTCCACTTAAAAGCATAGGAACGCCTAGTGGAAGGTTTCCTGGAAGCATGGAGGATATCCTTCACTTGCTGAGAAAGATTGAAGTCTTGAAGGTCTAGGCCTTCAGTAACCAAGCTCTGAGGTGAAGGGACTTGGGGTTTGGGTGCCACAAAGTCCCCTCCTCCTGAGACTGAAGGTCTGGAGCAGCTCCCAAGTCCAGGGAGGGGGCTTGGGAGAGATGCAGAAGTAGAGGGTACCACACTTGGCGTGGCCAACGTGGAGCTATGACGATCATAGATCCTTGATCCCTCTGAAGTTTGAACAGAGTCTTGGGAATCAAAGGAATGGGTGGAAAGGCGTACAGGAAGCGCTGACCCCAATGAAGGAGGAAGGCATCCTTGGCCAGAGCTCCCTGACACGGAATTCTGGAACAGAACCGGGGAAGTTTGGCATTCCACGGACTTGCAAAGAGGTCTATGTCCGGGGTTCCCCATTCCTGGAAGATTCTGAGTACCTGATCCATGTGCAGGGACCATTCGTGTGGTAGCAGAACTCGACTGAGTCTGTCTGCCCAAGAGTTTTGGATTCCTGGGAGGTATACTGCCAGGAGATGGATTTGATGCTCTCTGGCGAAGGCCCATAATCTTAGAGCTTCGTTGCAAAGTGACAGAGAGCCAGTTCCTCCTTGCTTGTTTATGTAAAACATGGCTACTTGGTTGTCCGTATGAATGAGGACGTTCTTGTAGCTGAGGAGGGTATGAAAGACCTTGAGAGCTAGGAACACTGCTCACAGTTCCAAGTGGTTGATATGAAGAGAGGTCTCCTGTGGGGACCAAGTGCCTTGGGTGGAGAGGTCTTGTAGATGAGCTCCCCAACCTGTTTGGGAGGCATCTGTTGTGAGGGTTGCTTGGGGCAACACAGGTTGGAAGGGGGACCCCAGCAACAGATTTTGAGTTGACATCCACCATTGGAGAGACCAAAAGAGACGTTTGGAGGTTGCTATTTGGTCTGAGAGAGCTCCTGATGCTTGAGTCCACTGTGTGGACAAAGTCCGTTGAGCTGCTCTCATGTGTAGGCGAGCATAGGGCACCACATGCACTGTGGAAGCCATGTGGCCTAGTAGTTGTAGCATCTCCCTGGCAGTTAAGTGGCTCTTTGACTGAATTTGGGAGGCTAACTGCACTAGACGTTGGCAACGAGCTTGAGGAAGATAGGCTCTTGCAGTAGTGGTATCCAACCAGGCCCCTATGAATTCTAGGGACTGAGTAGGGGTGAGCTGAGACTTTGGGAGGTTTACCACAAGTCCCAGGTACTGCAGAATGCATCTGGTGCGGTCCAGGGAAATTTGGGCTTCTGACTGAGATGGAGCTCGGATGAGCCAGTCGTCCAGGTATGGGAAGACAAATATTCCCAGAGAGCGTAGAAATGCAGCAACTATTGCCATGCATTTGGTGAACACTCTTGGAGCAGAGGCTAGACCGAAAGGAAGCACTCTGTATTGGTAATGTTTTCCCTGGAACAGAAAACGTAGGAATTTTCTGTGGGATGGATGGATGAGTATATGAGTGTACGCATCCTTGAGATCTAGAGAACAAAGCCAATCCTGACTCTGTAGGTATGGAAGGAGAGTGCCTAAAGAAAGCATCTTGAACTTTTCCTTGCATAGGAATTTGTTCAATTCTCTGAGATCTAGAATGGGTCTGAATCCCCCTGTTTTCTTTGGGATGAGAAAATAGGGGGAGTAAAACCCTGACCCTTGTTGAAGAAGCAGAACTGCTTCTATGGCCCTGTGGGCCAGAAGGGTAGTCACCTCCTGATCCAGAAGGTCGAGTGATGTGGGAGAATTGAAGTGTCTCACCCTGGTGTAGGGAGGAAGGTCTGAGAAATGAAGTTTGTAGCCCTCTCTTATGATAGAGAGGGTCCACTGCTCTGATGTGATTTGCTCCCATCTGGGAGCAAAATGAGCTAACCTTCCTGGAATGGTGAGAGGCTCTGGTTGTTGTAGAGCCATAAAGGTTTAGTATCAAGTCAAAAACCCTGAGGGGTTTGGGACTGCTGGGTTGCAGCAGCCCCTGCAGGTTTAGGCCTGGCCTGTTTAGGTTGCTGACGCTTAGTAGCAAAGCGACCTGTAGAAGACTGTTGACCAGAAGTGGAAGGAAATCTGCCCTTTTTGTAAAAAGACTTTTTAAAAGATTTTTTCTTGGCCGGAGTGGAGGTAGACTTAGAAAGTCTATCCAGAGCAGCATTTTCTGCATCCATTTGAGTGGCTTTAATTTGCCACTCTTTGCCAAATAGATTTTCACCTGTACAGGGCAGATTTCCTAAACCATCTTGAACCCAGGGTTCTAGATCAGAAGCCTGGAGCCAAGCAATTCTACGAGCAGCTATAGCAATGCCTGAGGCTCTGCTGGCACCTTCAAAAGAATCAAAGGCTGCCCTGTTGGAAAACTTTGAAATGTCTTGAGTATGCTTAAGCCAAAGAAGGAACTCATCCCTTTTATCCTCTGGAATAAAAGGGAGAAAATTGTGCAGCTTTTCTGCAACCTCCTTCAGAAACATACCCATATAAAGGCTATATGAATTGATTCTAGCAATAAGCATGCTGGCTTGAAAGATTTTCCTACCAAAAGCATCCATGGTCCTGCATTCTCTTCCTGGAGGAGTAGAAGAGTGTCTTTTGGTACTCTTTATCCTCTTCATAGCTGACTGCACCACAATGGAGTGGTGAGGAAGCTGAGTTTTTTGAAATCCAGGAGGAGGGAGGGACACGGTACATAGTGTCCAATCTACGAGAATGAGGAGAAAAGGGTGAGAGGAGTCTCCCACAATTCAATCAAATGTTCTTGAAGAATTTCATGAATTGGCAAGGTGACTGCCTCTCTGGGAACCTTAGAGTATCCCAAAATATCTAATTTTTTTGCTCTAGGTTCCTTTTCAGAGGTTACTGAAATAGAGAGTCCTTTAGGTACTTCTATTATGAAGTCTTGAAAGGACAAATCCTCTGGAGGAGACATTCTCCTTTTTGGAGAAGAAGGCTCCTCAGGAAGGGTGACAGATACTTCAGGGGACTCATCCGATGAATCAGAATCATCAGAAGAATCGAAGTATCGTCTGCTCGATTCCAAAGATCGATAGGCGTATCGATCGGTACCGACATCGGGTGTCTCCGGTACCGGATCGGTATCGAGAGAGCCCAGGACAGGGAGCCGGAATCGGCATCCTGGCCGATGTCGATGCAGCCGGTACCAGTATCGAAGTTGGTACCGGTGCCGGTACCAACAACGGAGCTTGTTGTGGTACCGACGGCTTCGCAGCCTTGATGAAAGCCAGTATAGCCTGCTGCATGGATTGCACAGTGTGATCCATGGACGCCACGACTGCCTGGATGTCGGTACTGGGAGATTGTGCCGGTACCCCAGAGCAGTCTAACAGGTGATCGGTCGAGGCCATGCCATCGATGTCAACCTGTAACCCCATAGGAGGAGCTTTGGAAGCTGGAGCTTCCCGCCAGGGTTGTTTGGCTGGGGCAGGATCCTCAAGGGCAAGCCCGGAGGCATCTTGATGCTTAGAGGGAGATTTGCCCTTCGAGGACCTGCTAAAAGTATGTTTGGTTACCTGAGACCCATCAGGAGAGGAAGACCTGGAAGATGTCGATGCCACCGCCGGTGCATCCGTGGGAAACAGCACATGGAGCTTGGCTGCCCGGTTCTGTAACCCTCGTTTAGACATTAGAGAACAGGACTGGCAATCCGGGATGGAGTGTTCAGGCCCCAAACATTTCAGACACCATTCATGGGTATCTGTGACAGAAATTGTACCGCTACACTTAGTGCATTTTTTGAACCCGGAGGCTGGTTTTTCCATAAGGGAAAAATTTCTTGTGGGCCTGGAGGCCTAAGAAGAAAATACACCAAGTGAGGAAAGAAAAGAAAAGACCGGCGGTACCGGTCTGGCGTCGGGGAAGGCAGACACGCGACCAAAGAAATAAATTAAAATAAAGAACTTCTTCAGCGGTGACAGGAACACGACCTGCTGGCTCCGCGGAAAAGAAGAACTGAGGAGAGTTGGTTAGGAAAGGCGGGAAGGCAGCGCGCATGCGCTGTGGGATGCCCCAAAAGCTTTCATCCTGGGAAGCTGGGGAGCATTCCCGCGCAGGCTCCGTCGGTACCGACGTACCCATATGTGAGGACTCATTCCTGCTTGTTCCTGGAGATAGAGGCATTATAATATCCCTTGTTTTATTTTCCATTCCTTTCCTTATGATACCTATCATTCTATTTGTTCTCTTGGCTGCCGCTGCACACTGGACACTGGACGGAGGGTTTTAACATGTAATCCACGATGACACCTAAATCTTTTTCCTGGGTGGTGGTTCCCAATGTGGAACCTTGCATCGGCTAATCATAGTTTGGGTTGTTCTTTCCTAGGTGCATAACTTTGCACTTGTCCACATTAAATTTCATCTGCCATTTGGATGCCCAGTCTTCCAATTTATCAAGATGAGAGACCTTGTCAAAGGCTTTCTGAAAGCCTTTGTCTACCTGTTTATTCACACCTTCAAAAAAACATAACAGATTAGTAAGACATCTTCCTTGTCTAAAGCCATGTTGGCTGTCTCCAATTCAGCCATGACTATCTACATGTTGAGTAATTTTGTTCTTTATGATGGTTTCTACAATTTTTCTCATTACTGACGTCATGCTCACCGGTCTGTAGTTTCCCATATCACCCCTGGAACCCTTTTTAAAAATTGGCGTTAAATTGGCGATCCTCTAATCTTCAGGTATTACTGATGATTTTAATGATAGTTCACAGATTACTAATAGCAGGTCTGCAGTCTCATATTTCAGTTTTTTCAACACCCTTGGATGTATACCATCCTGTTACAGGTGATTTGCTACTCTTTAGTTTATCAAATAGTTGTAATACATCTTCCCGGTGTATCGATATTTCTTTCAATTCTTCCGCAGTATCACCTTTAAATATCACTTCAGTCTTGGGTAACATCCCTACATCTTCCTCAGTAAAGACCGAAGCAAAGAATTCATAGTCCCGTCTTACTGCTCCTTTTACCCCTCTACCATCTAATGGTCCAACTGACACTCACAGGTTTTTTGCTACAAATGTACCTGAAAAAATCTGTGTGTTTGCTTCCACAGTAAGCTTCTTCTCAAATTCTCTTTGCCTGCCTTATCAATGCCTTGCATTTAACTTGCCAGTGCTTGTGCTGTTTCCCGTTTTCGTCATTTGGCTCTTTTTTCCATTTCCTGAAAGATGCTTTTTTGGCAGCAGCCTCTGACCTCACCTTTAAACCATGCTGGCAGTTTTTTGGACTTCCTTCCACTTTTCTTAAAACGTGGAATACAGCTGGTTTGGGCTTCCAAGATAGTATTTTTAAATACCCAAGCTTGATGTAAGTCTTTAACCTTTGCAACTGCTGCTTTTAGTTTTTTCTTAACTATTTTCCTCATTTTATCATAGTCTCCCTTTAGTACTGTGGTTTTCCTTACCATCCCTCCTCCATTCATTAAATCAAACGCGATCATACTATGAGCACTATTGCCTAGTGGTCTCAACACCCTTATCTCTTGCACCAGATCTGGTGTTCCACTAAGAACTAAGTCCAAAATGCCTTCCCCTCTGGTCGGTTCATGAACCAGCTGCTCCAAGAAGCAGTCATTTATTTAATCTAGAAACTTTCTCCCTAGCATGTCCTGCCGTGATACTTACCCAGTCAATACTGGGGTAATTGAAATCGCCCATTTTTACTGTGTTGTAAGTTTTGTTAGCTTCCCTGATTTCTTTGAGCATTTCATCATCCATTTGTTCATTCTGGCCAGGCGGTCGATAGTACAACCCACTGCCATTGCCTTCCCCTTTTTACATGGAATTTCAATCCATAGAGATTCTATAGCAAATTCTGTTTCCTATTGCTGGGTATAAGACCATAACATAAGAACATAAGATATGCCATACTGGGTCAGACCAAGGTCCATCAAGCCCAGTATTCTGTTTCCAACAGTGGCCAATCTAGGTCATATGTACCTAGCAGTTTCCCCAAGGGACACAGGTTCCACAATGCTTGTATTGGTTCAAGCATTGATATCCTGGGTCCTTCTTAATAATGGTTTATGGACCTTTCCTCCAGGAACTTGTCCAAACCTTTCTTAAACCCAGCTACACTAACAGCCTTTACTACATCCTCCGGTAACAAATTCCAGAGTTTGATTACACGTTGAGTGAAAAAATATTTTCTTTTATTAGTCTTAAATAGTTTACCCTGTAGCTTCATTGCATGTCCCCTAGTCTTTCTATATTCTGATAAGGTAAACAATCGATCTACGTTTACCCGTTCCACTCCGTTCATTAATTTATAGACTTCTATCATATCTCCCCTCAGCCGTCTCTTTTCCAGGTTAAAGAGCCCTAACCTTTTAAGCCTTTCTTCATAGGAGTATCCTTCCATCCCCTTTACCATTTTGGTGGCTCTTCTCTGAACCTTTTCTAAAATTGCTATATCCTTTTTAAGATACGACGACCAGAATTGCACGCAATATTCAAGGTGCGGTCTCACCATGGAATGATACAGAGGCATTATAATATCTTTTGTTTTATTTTCCATTCCTTTCCTTATCATACCTAGAATTCTATTTGCTCTCTTGGCCGCCGCTGCACACTGGGCCGAGGGTTTTAACATGGTAGCCACAATGACGCCTAAATCTTTTTCCTGGGTGGTGGTTCCTAATGTGGAACCTTGCATTGTGTAACCATAGTTTGGGTTGTTCTTCCCTAGGTGCATAACCTTGCACTTGTCCACATTAAATTTCATCTGCCATTTTGATGCCCAGTCTTCCAATTTATCAAGATCCTCTTGCAGTTTTCCACAATCCTCTTGGGTTTTAACAACTTTAAATAGTTTTGTGTCATCTGCAAATTTGATAACCTCACTCGTTATTCCACTTTCCAGGTCATTTATGAATATGTCAAAAAGCAGCGGACCCAGCACAGATCCCTGGGGTACACCACTATTCACCTTTCTCCATTGGGAAAATTGGCCATTTAGCCCTACCCTCTGCTTTCTATCTTTTAACCAGTTCCTGATCCACAATAGTACACTGCCTGCTATCCCATGACTCTTTAGTTTTGCCAAAAGTCTCTGATGAGGGACCTTGTCAAAAGCTTTCTGAAAGTCCAGATACACAATGCTGGGAAGGCTGGCCCAAGGGACCAGGCGTATAGAAGGGGCAGGGGAGGGATATATGGTTGAAGATTTGGCACTCTGAATGTCAAGGGATTAAACACATCTACCAAGCATAGGTTGTTATTCCCCGAGATGGAGCCGGGGTGGTTGAGATGTTGTGCTGGTCCAGGACACGCACCTCTGAGTTAGAGATCAATGGTATCTGAGGAGCCAGTTTTACGCGGATCAGTTTTTCTCTGTTAAGGGAGGGGGCATAAAAAAAGGATGTGTGGGAGTGCTAGTAAGGTAGGGCTGTGGGATCAGGTACAGGATTCTTTTTGGGATCAGAGGGGGAGAGTGGTAGGGGTGGTTAAATGTGGGAGGACGTGATGATAGTTTCCCTTTATGGGCCTAATGGGGAACAGGGGGAGTTATGGACAGAGGTGGGCAAAATGTTAGAGGAAAAGGCTTGGGGGCTATTGAGGGTGGGGAGGGGGGGGGTATTAGTTTTGCAACCAGACCATGACTGAAAAGCCAGGGAAAAGGAAGGAGGGAAGTAATCGGAAGAAATTGAAACAGGTAATGAAGCGTTTTCATTTGATAGATGCCTGGAGGGATAGATACCCAGGCGAAAGGGAGTATTCATTTTACTCAGTGCCGCATGATGCTTTTAGTCGTATCCGCATGATTCTGATGGATAGAATGTGGTGGTTGGGACTGCGGAAAGTGGAGATGGGGCCTCATAACATGGTCTAATCATGGATCGGTTTATATTGATCTTGTGAGGAGGTCCATGGGGGGGACCCAATTCTGGAGGTTGAATGAAAGTTTGTTGAAAAAGCAGGAGGTGGTAGAGGATGTGCAACAAACTATATGGGAGTCCCTTGCCCTAAATGATACGGGAGAGGTTAGCAACATTACACTATGTAAGGACTTAAGGCGGTGGTAAGGGGCGCTTTATAATGTGGGGGGCCTGATTTAAAAAATTGGGTGCAGTAGGAGGCAGCATTGACTGCAGCAATACAGGCAGTGGTTACGGAGTATCACCACACAGGGGCCAAGCGAGTGTGGAAAAGGGTGGGGCAATTAAGGGTAGTAGAGCTTACATGGGTTGCAGCTGGACCAGATAGCATTTAGGCTGCAGAGGGTTAGACAAATTTACTATGAATTTGGAGACAGGGCAGGACGACTCTAGGTGAGATGGATGAAGAAACGGCTGTGGTCCATGGTGACCCAGAAACGGGGGCCCGCAGGGGAGATCCAACAGATATTTGAGGAGTTTTATAAAGATATGTATCGGGGTCAGAATAGAATCACAGAAGAACAAATACAAAATTACCTTCAGGGGATATCCCTGCTGAGACTGTCGGGGGGGGGGGGGGGTGTCAGAGGAGCTGGAGCAAGATATTGGAGAGGAGGAGATAGAAGCAGCAGTGAAAGCACTGGCAGCAGGGAAGGCGTCCGGTTTAGATGGGCTCCCGAGGTGTTTACTGCATGTATATAGGTGAGATTGGGGGGTTGATGGTATGGTAGGGGAGGGGGAGATGCTGTCGGCCGACATGCTTACTGTGGGAATTATGGTACTGCCTAAGGCAGGGAAGGGCCCCACAAAATGTAGCTCATTTCGCCCTATATCACTGATTAACCTGGATGTCAAGATATTTGCCAAAGTGTTGGCAGGGCATCTGGCAGCCTGGATGAGTGAGCCGGTTCAGACAAACCAAACCGGGTTTATACCAGGGAGGCAGACAGCCAACAATATTAAGAGAGCAGTTGAAGTGGTGGGGGAAGATGTTCTGGGGCCTGGAGAAGTGACGCTGCTCTCGATAGATGTGGAGAAGGCCTTTGATAGGGTACAATGGGCCTTCTTATTTGTAGTAATGGATAAAATGGGCTTTGGATTTAAATTTGGGAGGTGGGTAAGGGGACTGTATACAAGACCAAGGGCTAGAGTGAAGGTGAATGGGTTAGAGCTTGGGAGGGGGACGAGGTAGGGTTGCCTGTTGTCATCCCTGTTTACCTTGGTGATGGAACCTCTGGCTCAGGTGATAAGGCAGCATTGGGAGCTTAAAGGGGTAAAAGTGGGGGATCAGAAATATCAAATTTCCTTTTTTGCTGATGTCATTGCTATACATACAAGAGCCAGGGTGGTCATTACCAGTGGGTGATAGCGGAGCTCCAGCGGTATGGGAGGATGTCTGGTTTTAAAATGAATATGGAGAAAACGGAGGGCCTCAACATTACAGTGCTACAGGAGATGGTGGCGGATCTGCAGTGGACATTTCCACTGATCTGGGTGACACGTTCTCTAAAGTACCTGGGGTAAGGATCACAGCCAAATATGGGGAATTGTATCAGGCAAATGATCCGGACCTTATAGCCGCAGCTCATAAAGATCTAGATGGGTGGATGCGGGTGGAGATGTCGTGGCTGGGTCGTATAGCGGCCATTAAAATGAATATCCTGCCCAGGGTCTTATATTTGTTTCAGGCTCTGACCATTCCAGTCCTGGGGGCTATACTTAAGAGGCTGCAGCGTAAGATCTTTCAGTATATTTGGAAGCGTAGGCCACAAGGGTGTCTCGTGAAGTGATGTACTGCTTCTGGGAAGCAGAGGGACTGGGGGTTCTCGATTTGGTGGCTTATTACAGGGCCATGCAGATAAGGTATTTGATGGATTGGAAGGCACAGGGAGAGGTAAAGCGTTCTGTGGAATTGGAGGGAGTCTTGGCATGATGGGGGGACTAGAGGTGCTTCTGTGGACAACCCTGGAGGAGCGGGGTTGATGGGGAATCGGTAGCCCAAGTATGCAGCAGGTACTGAGGGTGTGACCGAATGAGGGGCAGGATACTGGGGGCGGTGGGGGGGGGGGGAATTTTCAGTCATGGCCCCATTGAGGGAGAGAAGGGAGTTTCTTCCAGGATGGGAAGTGTGTGTGTGTGGGGGGGGGGGGGGGGGTTATACATAAGATGGCTAAACAAGGGTTAACATTTTTCTATCAATTTGTGGATGATGGGGAATTGGTGGCTTTCCCAGAGTTGAAGGAGGAATATGGACTACTGGAACGGGATCAATTTCACTACAGTCAGGTATGTCATTACCTGTTATGGAGGGAATATACTGCATTAGAGGCGGTATGGTACAAGAAGTCAACCTTTAGGGGGCTGATATTGGTGCTTTATAAGGCAATTAAATAAACAAAAAATATACGATGAGCATATTAAAAACTCTAAGAAAGAATACCATACAAATATAATAAATAATTCTATCAACAAACCTAGAGAACTGTTTGAAATTGTAAAATCTTTAACAAAGGAGCAAAAAACAGAAGGGGAAGCTCAAATTGAACCGCAAAAGTATGCGGACTATATTAAGGAAAAATTCCACTCTAAGACAAAAGCTACAGAAAGACTTAACTTAAAATCAGTCTCAAATTCCAGGGTTTGGGAAAAATTCTCCTTTCCATCAAAGGAGCAACTCTTGCACATTATTTCTTCTATAAACACATGCACTTCTCCCACTGACCCATGTCCTGTATCGTGGATCAAGTCTACAAAGTCAAATTTTATTCACATCATACAAAACATTGTGCAAAATTCCCTCTCTCAAGGTATTTTACCAGAGCAACTTAAGCTTGCAACTGTTAGACCAATTCCGAAGAAAACAACGCTAGACAAGAATAATCCAGCAGCCTACCGGCCAATTTCCAGCATACCCTTTTTAGCAAAGATCATAGAGAAGATAGTGCAACTTCAACTTCAAGAACACATTGATGTTCATGCACCTCTAGATATTAACCAACATGGTTTTCGCCCAAACCATGGAGTTGAAACTTTAATGATTTATCTTTTTGACTGCATACTCCGCACCATTGATGACATTAAGAAAGGTATTATAATGATTTTTATAGACATCTCTGCAGCATTCGACTCAGTAAATCACAATAGATTATTAAATAGATTAGAGGAGATTGGTCTACATGGGGTCACTTTAAAATGGTTCCATTCCTATTTGACAGAGAGATTTTTACAAGTAAAGATAGGGGAAAAAAACCTCTATGCCCATAAGAGTAATACAAGGTGTACCACAAGGATCTGCACTTTCATCGCTCCTTTTCAATATTTATATGCAACCAATATGCAAAATTCCTTTGAAAAGTGGAATTAAGTATACAATCTATGCTGATGATATTATGATTTTCACAACTATCACTATTGAGAACCCTGATTTCTCGGGCATTACAGAATGTCTCTCAGAAATGTCCAACTGGTGTAAAACAAACAACATGGAAATTAATTTTAGCAAAACAGAGGCGTTATTCATTTCTCGTAACCATAATTTTGCGCATCCTCCTGACATCAAAATAGATAACTCAACTATTCCTATTAAATCAGAAGTGAAATATCTTGGAGTTACTCTGGATAATGAGTTGAATCTCAGATCACACATAAATAAGACAATTAAAAGCGCTTATTACAGAATGAAGCTCATCAAAAGACTAAGGCCGCTTCTTGATACTGTTCACTTCAGAAATGTTTGTCAAGCATTGATTACTCCATTACTTGACTTCTGTAATCCAATATATCTGGGTTTATCTAAGCAAGCACTTAAGCCTTTACAACTGGCGCAGAATACTGCTGCACGTATAATTTTTGGTCTATCAAGTAGAGAACATATAACTCCCATCTTGAAAGAGCTTCACTGGTTACCTATAGCTTCACGTGTAAAATATAAAACTATAATTTATATTTTCAAGATAAAACAACAATATTCTGCAGAAAGCCTGACATATCTCATACAGTCAGATATTAGCAACAGACCTAGAAGAAGAGGATCTGACAACAGAATCAGCTTATCAAATGATGTCAGAAAAACACGTAAAGACACCTCTGAAAGGGCTTTCTCTTTTGCTGCACCTTCCATCTGGAACTCTCTACCTAATGAGCTGAGAGCAGCTCAGGACATCAATGACTTTAGAAAGCAACTGAAAACATCTTTGTTTATAGAACACTACGGTCATGAACATAAGAACATAAGAACATAAGATATGCCATACTGGGTCAGACCAAGGTCCATCAAGCCCAGTATTCTGTTTCCAACAGTGGCCAATCTAGGTCATACGTACCTAGCAGTTTCCCCAAGGGACACAGGTTCCACAATGCTTGTATTGGTTCAAGCATTGATATCCTGGGTCCCTTCTTAATAATGGTTTATGGACCTTTCATCCAAGAACTTGTCCAAACCTTTTTTAAACCCAGCTATACTAACAGCCTTTACTACATCCTCCGGTAACAAATTCCAGAGTTTGATTATACGTTGAGTGAAAAAATATTTTCTTTTATTAGTCTTAAATAGTTTACCCTGTAGCTTCATTGCATGTCCCCTAGTCTTTCTATATTCTGATAAGGTAAACAATCGATCTACGTTTACCCGTTCCACTCCGTTCATTAATTTATAGACTTCTATCATATCTCCCCTCAGCCGTCTCTTTTCCAGGTTAAAGAGCCCCAACCTTTTTAGCCTTTCTTCATAGGAGTAGCCTTCCATCCCCTTTACCATTTTGGTGGCTCTTCTCTGAACCTTTTCTAAAATTGCTATATCCTTTTTAAGATATGGCGACCAGAATTGCACACAATATTCAAGGTGCGGTCTCACCATGGAACGATATAGAGGCATTATAATATCTTTTGTTTTATTTTCCATTCCTTTCCTTATCATACCTAGCATTCTATTTGCTCTCTTGGCCGCCGCTGCACACTGGGCCGAGGGTTTTAACATGGTATCCACAAGGACGCCTAAATCTTTTTCTTGGGTGGTGGTTCCTAATGTGGAACCTTGCATCGTGTAACCATAGTTTGGGTTGTTCTTCCCTAGGTGCATAACCTTGCACTTCTCCACATTAAATTTCATCTGCCATTTTGATGCCCAGTCTTCCAATTTATCAAGATCCTCTTGCAATTTTCCACAATCCTCCTGGGTTTTAACAACTTTAAATAGTTTTGTGTCATCAGCAAATTTGATAACCTCACTCGTTATTCCACTTTCCAGGTCATTTATGAATATGTCAAAAAGCAGCGGACCCAGCACAGATCCCTGGGGTACACCACTATTCACCTTTCTCCATTGGGAAAATTGGCCATTTAGCCCTACCCTCTGCTTTCTATCTTTTAACCAGTTCCTGATCCATAGTAGTACACTGCCTCCTATCCCATGACTCTTTAGTTTTGCCAAAAGTCTCTCATGAGGGACCTTGTCAAAGGCTTTCTGAAAGTCCAGATACACAATATCAACCGACTCACCTTTGTCCACCTGTTTATTCACTCCTTCAAAAAAACATAACAGATTAGTAAGACAAGATCTTCCTTGTCTAAAGCCATGTTGGCTGTCTCCCATTAGGTCATGACTATCTATATGCTGAGTAATTTTATTCTTTATGATGGTTTCTACCATTTTTCCCGGTACTGATGTCAGGCTCACCGGTCTGTAGTTTCCCGGATCACCCCTCGAACCCTTTTTAAAAATTGGTGTTACATTGGCGATCCTCCAATCCTCAGGTATTAGAGATGATTTTAATGATAGTTCACAGATTACTGATAGCAGGTCTGCAATCTCAAATTTCAGTTCTTTCAACACCCTTGGATGTATACCATCCGGCCCAGGTGATTTGCTACTCTTCAGTTTATCTAATAGTTGTAAGACATCTTCCCGATGTATCGATATTTCCTTCAATTCTTCCACACCTTTAAATACCACTTCAGTCGTGGGTAACATCCCTACATCTTCCTCAGTAAAGACCGAAGCAAAGAATTCATTCAGTCTCTCCGCTATCGCCTTGTCGCCTCTTAGTGCTCCTTTAACCCCTTTATCATCTAATGGACCAACTGACTCTCTCACAGGTTTTTTGCTACGAATGTACTTGAAAAGGTCTTTATTTCGCGTTTTTGCTTCCGCAGCAAGCTTCTTCTCAAATTCTCTCTTTGCCTGCCTTATCAATGCCTTGCATTTGACTTGCCAGTGCTTGTGCTGTTTCCAGGTTTCATCATTTGGCTCTTTTTTCCATTTCTTGAAAGTTGCTTTTTTGACAACAACAGCCTCTCTGACCTCAGCTTTAAACCATGCTGGCAATTTTTTGGACTTCCTTCCACTTTTCTTAAAGCGTGGAATACAGCTGGTCTGGGCTTCCAAGATAGTATTTTTCAACAACACCCAAGCTTGATGTACGTCTTTAACCTTTGCAACTGCTCCTTTTAGTTTTTTTCTTAACTGTTTTCCTCATTCTATCATAGTCTCCCTTTCGAAAGTTAAAGGGTAGTACTGTGGATTTCCTTACTATCCCTCCTCCACTAATTAAATCAAAGGCGATCATGCTATGATCACTATTGCCAAGTGGCCCCAACACCCTTATCTCTTGCACTACATCTGGTGTTCCACTAAGGACTAGGTCTAATATTGCTTCCCCTCTGGTCGGTTCATGAACCAGCTGCTCCAAGAAGCAGTCATTTATTTCATCTAGGAACTTTATCTCCCTAGCATGTCCTGTTGTGACACTGACCCAGTCGATGCCGGGGTAATTGAAATCACCCATTATTATTACTGCACTGTAACTTTTGCTAGCTTCCTTGATTTCTTTGAGCATTTCATCATCCATTTGTTCATTCTGGCCAGGCGGACGATAGTACACCCCCACTGCCATCGCCTTCCCCTTTTTACATGGAATTTCAATCCATAGAGATTCTACAGCAAATTTTGTTTCTTGCAAAACTTTAATCCTTTCTGACTCAATGCCCTCTCTAACATAGAGCGCAACCCCTCCACCAATTTGATCAGCTCTATCATTTCGATATAGTTTGTACCCAGGTATCACAGTGTCCCACTGGTTGTCCTCCTTCCACCATGTCTCTGATATTCCAATCATATCTAACCTCTCGTTTAGTGCTATATATTCTAACTCTCCCATCTTGTTTTGTAGACTTCTAGCATTTGCATACAAGCATTTTAGAGACTGTATTTTATTCATATTAATTTGGCTATTGGTAGACATGGGTAATTTGGGATCTTTAAGTTCTGTCTGCTCCATACTCGAGGGCATTTGGGCTACTTTACTCTTTTTTGGAACCTCTCTGCTTTTTGTAGTATCCTTCAAGGATACATTCTTCCGAACCATGCGCTCTTGGGCGACTGTCGGCTTTCCCCTATTATCTAGTTTAAAAGCTGCTCTATCTCCTTTTTAAAGGTTAATGCCAGCAGCCTGGTTCCATCCCGGTTAAGGTGAAGCCCATTCCTTCGGAAGAGCCCCTCCTTTCCCCAGAATGTTCCCCAGTTCCTAACAAATCCGAACCCCTCATCTCTGCACCATTGTCTCATCCACGCATTGAGACTCCGGAGCTCTGCCTGCCTATTGGGTCCTGCGCGTGGAACGGGAAGCATTTCGGAGAACGCTACCCTGGAAGTTCTGGATTTCAACTTCCTACCTAAAAGCCTAAATTTAGCTTCCAGAACCTCCCTACCACATTTTCCTATGTCATTGGTACCAACATGTACCAAGACAGCAGACTCCTCCCCAGCACTATCTAAGACCTTATCTAGGTGGCGTGTGAGGTCCGCTACCTTCGCACCAGGCAGGCATGTTACCAGGCGATCCTCACGTCCACCAGCCACCCAGCTATCTACATGCCTAATGATCGAATCACCAACTATAACTGCTGTCCTAACCCTTCCCGCATGGGCACTTGGCCCTGGAGAAACCTCCTCGGTGCAATTAACTAACTTAATTTGTCTGGAATGTAAATCATATACATATTGTATAATAGCTCACATTATAGTATAGCTCACTATGTAGATAATGCAACTCACTCTAACACATTATACCATAACTTTAACTTTTATTTCTTTACATTTTCTCACTAATACTCTTAATATCTTTGTTTGTAAGACCGCTTTGATTGTATGATAAGGCGGTATAGAAATCCAATTAAATAAATAAATAAATAAATTAGGGAGGGACTGACTTTTGTCCACTGCCATACATGCGGGAATGGGAAAGAGATCTAGGACGGGATATAACATGTAGGGATTGGAGGCTGATCCTGGACCAGGTCAAACAGACCCCATTGTCTATAGCTATTTGAAAATTGCTATAAAATTTTAATGTGATGGTATTATATCCCAGGTAGACTTCATTGAATGTTTCCTAATGCCTCACCAGACTGCTGGTGAGGTTGTGGGGGGAGGAGTACATTCTGGCATATATGGTGGGCATGTCCCAAGATCCAATGATTTTGGGTAAAGGTGAGAGACTGGATAGAGAGGTTGTTAGCAGTCAGATTGGAGGTTGATCTGGGACTGATGCTGATTTTCTGGTTGAGTGGTACAAGGGAAGGGAGGAGTCAAGCCACCATGGCATGTATGTGTGTGGCATGGTGTGCAATTGCTGCTAAATGGAAACAGAGCAAGCCACCGAGCATAGAGCAATACAAGAGCACAATAAACAGGTAGTACTGATGGAGCATTTGACTGTGGTGCGGCGCCAACGCTTAGACAAATTTGGTATAGAGTGGGAACGATTAGGGCAGGTGGAGGAGAGGAGGGGGGATGGGTTTGGAGTGTCAGGATGGGGTAGCAGAGAGGGTGGGTGAGGATAAGAGGACTGGTATGGATAGGGCGGTTGGGGGAAAGGAAGAGGGTTGTTGGGGGACTTTTATAGGTTGGGGGGGAGGGTGCTTGGGGTGACATGAGTGTTTGCTCTTTTGCAGTGTGATGTGTAAAGTTTGAGTGTATGGTAAAAATTTGAATAAAAAGTTTAAATATAAAAAAGGAAAGGAATGGAGAATAAAACAGGATAAAATCAAAATAAACTTAACTATCTAAATTCTCAACAAACAGAGGTGTCCTACATGGAACAGTGGGTTCACCCCTAAACAAAGACATGAGGAGTGGCCTGCACGGAGTGGCAGGTGCACCTACTCTTGCCATCTTACTGGGCAGACTAGATGGACCATACTGGTCTTTATCTGCCGTCATTTACTATGTTACTATGTTGCTATGTTACTATGTAAAACAAAGGATATTAAAAAAAACAAAAACAAAAAAAACCCTCAATCAACATGTTGTATATTCAATGCAATAGCTGTGGTGCCCTCATTCTATGAATCATTTGGAGCCTTAGCTTACCCTATATGTCTCACGCTATCTGCTATGAATAAAGAATTGACAAATTAGCTGAAATGGAACGCACCTCCCATAGAGTACAGATTGAAAACAACTCAACTCATCACCACTCCCACAAAGAATCAAATATCCCAGAAACAAATGGACCACAGTGGGCTCTGCTAGGTTGCAACCTGTAACATGGAGATACCCTCTCCATCAAGAGATATCTCTGCATAATGCCTTCTGTGCCTTGGTAAATGAGTTCCCAATTAGTAGAAAGTGAAGTGACCTTAAATGAGAAGGTTAACACCCAGTCTACTGGTAACGCCCCAAATATGAACAAAAAAATCACAAAACAGGGAACTGTTATTTGGAGACTGTTATCGGAGGGATTAATTTGGGAACACAGTCCAGGGGACGGAAGATGGTCAAATGCCTCCCAGGTTCTTCAGCAAGCAGGAATGCAAGCCAAATTGTTAGCATAGTGCAGAAAATAAGCATTCCAAAATTGATGTTGTTCACTTGGGTTCAAATGACCTGGCTAGAAACAGTATCTCTACAGTACAAAAGGACTTACAGATTTTGGGAGGGAAAGTTAAACCCATTGTCAAGACTATAGCATTCTCAGAAGTTCTACTTGTTCATGATAAATGGAAAGAAAGGCTGCATCACATAACCAATTTTAATATGTGGCTGCAAACCTAGTCTAAATGAGAAGGATTTAGATATATAGGCAACTGGGGCAATAGATGGAACAACAGGAGGCTATACTGTGTTAATGGACTGCATCTCTCTGTGGCAGGAAAAAGGATCCTAAGTGAAAACTTCAGACAATATGTGGACAAGCATTTAAACTAGGTAAAGGGGGTGAGGTCACTCCCAGCAAACAGACAATGACATTGGTAATAGTAGTTATATTAATCCACACATCAGTGTTGATGGAAGAGGAGTCTGGAATATAATCCATGCAAAATACAAGCAAGCCAACCAACAATTGCTGGAAGGCAAGGAGTACGAATACCCAGTCTAGCTAACAAAGTTCCTGACCTGGAAGCCCTGATGGTGGAAATGGACTTGAACATTGTGGCTATTACAGAAACCTGGTTTAATGAATTGCATGAATGGGATATAGCCAAAGCTGGCTATAACTTATTTAGAAGACATAGAGAAGGCAGAAAAGGAGGAGTAGTCCTATATGCCAAAAGCAATATTAAAGCCACTGAATTGCAGGGGACATGGAGAAAAGAAGCAGTGCTATGGATTGTGTTAGAAAGAGGAGATGGCATCATCATCCACACCGGTGTAGTCTACAGGCGTCTAACTCAAACTGAGGAAATGGATAGAGACTTGGACTACCAAAAGGGACTGCTACTACTGGAATGAAATCTGCACTTGTAAGTATTTACCTATTGGGAAATTCTCTAAATCTTGGGGAAAGGGGAATTCATGGGGTTAAAGATGATAAATTTGGGCATTTTAAAATTCAATGTTTTTGTTAAGTCGGAGCTTAGTACCACTTGAGAGCTTTTCATTTAAATAAAATCAAGTATAGCTTAGCATAGAAGGTAGAACAGGGTAAATATTCTTTGAGTAGAAACGAATCAGTTGTTTTTAGAGACTTTTATAAAGAAGCCTGTTTAGGAGGCAAGAGACCTGTGAAATTATTTTAAATAGATATTAAAACCAACTGACAGATAGATCAAAGGGGCAATTTGAAAGACTCCCTCTATCAAACCAAGGGCTGCGTGAATCACTCAGGAAATAGTTAAGATGTTACCTTAGAAGTACAGGTCAGGATATTCTTTAGCAAGCCAGCTTTTACTAAGTGTTCTTTCTCTGGAAACACACAGGAAGTCAGTTCTCACATATTGGTGACGGGGCCAATGGAGCCCTCGCGGAAGCATCCCCTCAGCTTTCAAAGAAAGCCTTTAGGAGATGCCACCACGCATGTGTGGTCCCCTTCCTACCCAAGGTTGCCATCTTATTCAGTCTCATTTTTTCCACAGAGCCCTTCAGACATCGGTCTGGCTTGTCCCTGGAAAAAGTTGATTTTTCAGCCTGAGTTTCATACTCTCCGGTACTGCACTGGTACTCTTCCCCGCCACCCGACCTCGCTGTCTCAACATCGAGTTCAGGTCCTTTTTGTAGTTTTTTCCTCTTTGGTGTCTTTGCACCTTTTTTTACAAATGGCAGCCTGGCGGGTCTTCAGTCTCATTGGGATATCTTTTTCCCCCATTACCAGTGGTTTTAAGAAGTGTGATCGGTGTGCCAAAATTATGTCTTTGACAGACACACACGACTGCTGCCTTCACTGTCTTGGGCTGGACCACAACCCCACAGCATGCATTCTCTGCAAAAAGATGTCTAACAAGGCCCTCGAGAGTCGTCAGCAGCAGCATAATAAGTTTTTCCCTGAGACCCCGGTACCTCCTAAGGCCAGGGCCTCATCTGAAGCCACGGCATCTCGGGACAATGCTACGGAACACAAGCGGCGCTGCAGTTCTTCAGAGAGAGGATCTCCCTCAAGGGAACCTAAGAAGAAGAAGACCTCCAAGGCAGCATCCTTGGGTGGATCCGACAGGCCTGGTACATCCCGGGCCAGGTCCTGCAGTCCAATACGCTTGTCCAAGGGATCTGAGGGAGCGGCCTGCAAAGGTCCCCTGAAAGGACTCTACCTCGGACCGGCCTCTATTGCCAGACACCATCCTTGTCGAGGATTCCCCTTTGGGGAAACCGGTGTCTGGCCCGATTCCTTTGGTGCCCGCGCCAATGACTGCGTAGCCTTCTGGCCTGGAATCCAGAATGGCTGCCCTGGAGCACAGTTTGTCTGCCTTCATAGACCAGCAGCAGGCTCTGCTGTCTGGTACAACTAGTTCCTCCGCCTCGACACCAGGCCCTCGACATTGAAGACGTCCCCGGAGGCCAAGCCGATCCTAGAAACCCTTCGGCCTCGAGTCGATCCTCAGCTGAGGTTTCGATCTGGTTCCTGCTCAACGGGGCCACGATCTTCCCCAGCCAGTGCGCTCTGTGCCAGCCATGGGGCCTCTGGGGGCCTGCGGACCATCCTTCCATTGAGTCCTCGATGGACTACTCAGAGTGGGAGACAGAGGATGAGGAGTCAGCCGAGGAAAGGGGCTGCTTACAGAAACTACTCACCTTTTCAGGCCTCCACAGCTCCCCAGCAGGGTCAGCAGTCCAAGGGACATGGGCATGGCCCTCATAAGCAGAAGGCTCCCAAACGCCAGGCATTGGCCCCAGCCCAGCCAGACAGGAGCTTTTGACTCCTGGGGCATTGCCTCTCCACCCCAAGAAGGTCAGCAGCCTACAAGGGGGGACGTCTGATCTACTGTGCCCAAAGGTGGCTAACAATCACCACTGACTCCTGGGCACTTCGGGTGGTCAGGGAGAGCTATCTCCTCCATATGACTCAGACACCTCCCCCTTACTTTCCGGGAGAACACCTCAGGTCTCCCTTTCACCCGGGACCTTCTACTGAAGGAGCTCGCAGTCTTCTCGAGGACAAAGTGGTAGAACCACTACCCCACCATCTCAGAGGTAAGGGGTTCTACTCCAGGTACTTCCTCGTGCCAAAAAGGACAGGAGGCCTAAGGCCCATCCTCCAACCTGTGCAACCTGAACAAGTTCCTGGTGAGGGAGAAGTTCAAGATGCTCTCCCTTGGAACATTGCTGCCTTACCTCCAGCAGGGAGATTGGCTATGCTCCTTGAATCTGAAGGATGCTTATACTCACATCCTCATTCACCCCCAACCACAGGCAGTACCTGCGGTTCATGGTGGGGGGGGGGGCAATACCAATACAGGGTGCTGCCTTTCGGCTTGGCCTCTGCCCCAAGGGTCTTCACAAAATGCCTGACAGTCGTAGTCGCCTTCCTCTGCCTCCAGGGGGTCTTTGTCTTCCCCTACCTGGATGACTGGCTCATAAAAGGATGACCGAGTGGGACCTCAATGTGGTATTGGGGCAGTTCACTCGCCCGTCTTTTGAGCCTCTGGCTACTTTGCCACCTGCAATACCTCTTGTGGAAGGTGGCATTCCTGGTTGCACTCATCTCCGCTCGCAAGGTTAGCGAGCTTCAGGCCTTAGTGGCAGAGGCTCCATATACCACATTCTGCAAAAAAAGAGTGGTGCTCCGCACACACCCTAAATTCCTTCCAAAGGTGGTATTGACCTTCCACCTCAACCAGGAGGGTGGTACTTCCCACCTTCTTCCCAAGACCTCACACCAGTAGGGCGGAGACGGTCCTTCACAACCTGGACTGTAAGAGGGCCTTGTCCTTCTACAATCAACGTACTCGGGGCCACCGCAAGGATGCTCAGCTTTTTGTCTCGTACAACCCCAGTAAACAGGGGGAGGCGGTGACCAAACATACACTGTCTACCTGGGTGGCGGACTGTATCGCCCTCGCCTACGAGCAGGCAGGGCTCCTGCTGGAAGGCCATGTCATGGCACACCATATCGGGGTCATGGCAGCCTCCGTGTCAAACCTGCGCTCCATCCTGATGGTGGTTATCTGCTGGGCCGCCACCTGGTCTTCATTCCATACCTTCACAGCTCATTACTGCTTGGAAAGGGAGCCCCAACGGGATAGTGTCTTCAGCCAGGCTGTGCTCCATAATCTTTTTGGGGTTTAGGCAGCTCCTATGCTCCGACCGTTCTGTGTTCAGGCTACCGGAGTGCTGGTTTCCATCGGACACAGGGGTCCTATTGTAGTCTGTAGCTACAGACTCAATTGCTGCTGCTCACGGCTCCCC
Source organism: Ichthyophis bannanicus (assembly GCA_033557465.1). Lineage (NCBI taxonomy): Eukaryota > Metazoa > Chordata > Amphibia > Gymnophiona > Ichthyophiidae > Ichthyophis > Ichthyophis bannanicus. The sequence goes on from CM066045.1 coordinate 199,369,961, forward strand.
TTGAGGGCGACCGTGTTTTTTGCTATGGGCTTTCAGTAGCCTGTAGCTGGGGAGTCCCATATGTGAGGACTGACTTCCTGCTTGTTCCCGGAGAAAGCATAGTTACTCACCTGTAATAAGTGTTCACCGGGGACAGCAGGAATTGGTCCTCACAACCCTCCCTCCTCCCCTTGGAGTTGCTCCTTTACCATCTTTTATTTTATTTTTGCCATCTTTTAGCTTTGTCATCTGACTGAACAAAATGGCACCCCTGGGCGGGAAGGGGACCACGCATGCGTGGTGGCATCTTCCAAAGGCTTTCTTTGAAAGCTGGGGGGATGCTTCTATGAGGGCACCGACGTCACCCATATAAGAGGACTGATTCCTGCTGTCCCTGAAGAACACCTGTTACAGGTGAGTAAATACGCTTTCTCTTTCCACCCCCAGGCTGGTCTTAGCTTTATAGGCTCTTAAACCTATTAAAGGGAAAGAGGTAGTCTAATTCACCTTCAGTTTCAGCTGGTTATCCTCATCAGGAATAGATTAATTGATTTCAGGGCCTTAATTAATCTTGAGGTGAACAGAGTCCCTTTAACTTATTAGGTATATTTGTATTAGTACAAGTATCCCTAGCAACATTTAAGTAAGTAAACAACTTAAATAGCTAAACCGAACTTTAAAACTAAGATGCAGACAGTCCAGCAGCGAGATGGTGGCTATCCAGTCTCGTGTTGAGTGTCATATGTATGAATTTTTTTCCCAGTTGGTGAGATGTCTTACATGTGCACTAGGTAGACGGAGCTCTTTGCTATCAGAGAGCGAGTCTGCTCTCTGGAGGCTAGAGCAGCAGACTTGGAGGGCCTAGCGAAGACAGAGCTATATAGATGAGACCTATAGGGACTTAGTACTGAAGTCCCACCTTCACTCTGGCAGCCTTTCAATTGCCATAGAGGAGAGAGGTCATGTGAAAGGAGTGCATCACCTTGATGTGGCAGGAAGTGATTCTGTAGCTAGGACCTGTTCCTCCAGGTGATATATAACTATCTTGCACAGAGGAGGTTTCTCCAGGGACATGTGCCCATGAGGGAAGGGTTAGGACAGTTGTTAGAATTGGTGATTCAATCATTTGGCATGTAGATAGCTGGGTGGCTGGTGGACGTGAGAATTGCCCGGTAACATGCCTGTCTGATGATGGTAGTGGACCTCACACACCACCTAGGCAAGGTTTTAGATAGTGCTGGGGAAGAGCCTGCTGTCTTGGTACATGTTGGTATCGATGAAGTTGAAATCTAGAAAGTCCAGGGTAGCATTCTCAGAAATGCTTCTTGTTCCACACGCAGGACCCAAAAGGCAGACAGAGCTGTGGGGTCTCAGTTCATGGATGAGATAATGGTGTAGCAAGGAAGAGGATTTTCGATTTGCTAGGAATTGAGCAACATTCTGGGAAAGGGAGGGGCTTTTCCAAAAGGATGGGTTTCATCTGAAATTTGATGGAACCAGACTGCTGGCATTAAACTTCAAAAGGGAGATAGTAGGGGAAAGATGACAGTCACCTAAGAGCACATGGTTCAGAAGGTTGTGTCCTTGAAGGATATTAGCAAAACGAGGAAATTAGGGCATCCCAACAGAGGCTCCAATAAAGATAAAAGTAACCCATTTGCCTTTAAGTACAGAGCAGACAAAGCTGAAAGATTCCAAATTACCCCTATCAACTGATAACCAGGTTAATATGAATAAAACACAGCCTCTTAAAAGCTTGTATGCAAATGTTAGAAGTCTAAAAAATAAGATGGGAGAGTTAGAATATATAGCACTAAATGAAAGGTTAGATATAATTGGCATCTCAGAGACCTGGTAGAAGGAAAACAACTGATGGGACACTGTTGATACCCGGGTACAAACTATTTTGCAATAATAGGGTAGATCAAATTGGTGGAAGGGTTGTGCACTATTAGAGAGGGTATTGATTCGCACAGGATTAAAATTTTGCAGGAAACAAAATACACTGTAGAATCTTTATGAATAGAAATTCCATGTAAAAAGGGGAAGGCGATGACAGTGGGGGTGTACTACAGTCTGCATGGCCAGAATGAACAGATGAAATGCTAAAAGAAATCAGGGAAGCTAACATAAGTTAAAATACAGTAATAATGGGTGATTTCAGTTACTTGCTAGGAAGATAAGCATTGTGGAACTTTTGTCTTTTGGGGAAACTGCTAGGTACTTGTGACCTAGATTGGCCACTGCTGGAAACAGGATACTGGGCTTGATGGATTTTGGTCTGACCCAGTATGGGATATCTTATGTTCTTATAAAATTTCTAGAGGAAATAAATGACTGCTGCTTGTAAGCAGCTGGTTCATGGTTTATCCCTATTGTAAATATAAGTGGTTCCACCCCCTACTCCTATTCTTCTGATGTCTACTGATTCTCAATCCAATTCCCATAGTTAACCCCATATTTATCTCCAAGTTCTCTACCCTTGTTTATTGTAAAACAAATCTCTTGATATTGTTGTTCTTTGTAAACCGCCGTGGACAAAGGCAGTATAGAAAAAACTGTTAAATAAATAAAAAATAAATAAATGAACTGACGAGGGGAAGCTATTTTGGATCTAGTCCTTAGAGGAACACAGAATCTGGTGCAAGAGATAAGGGTGCTGGGGCCACTTGACAATAGTGATCATAATATGATTGTATTTGATATAATAAATGGAAGGAGGACAGCAATGAAATCCATAGTACTACCTTTTAACTTTCAACAGGGAGATTATGATAAAATGAGGAAAATAGTTAAGAAAAAACTAAATGGAGCAGCTGCAAAGGTTAAAGATTTACATCAAGCATGGGTGTTTAAAAGTACTCTTGGAAGCCCAGATCAGATGTATTTCCATAAGAAAAGTGGAAGGAAGTTCAAAAAACTTCCAGCATGGTTTAAAGGTGCAGTCAGAGAGGCTGTTGTGGCCAAAAAAGCATCTTTCAGGAAATGGAAAAATGAGCCAAATGATGAAAACAGGGAAACAAATAAGCACTGGCACTTTAGATGCAAGGCATTGATAAGGTAGGCAAAGAGAGAATTTAAAAAAAAGCTTGCCATGGAAGCAAAAATGCATAATAAAAACTTTTTCAATTTCATTCTTGGCAAAAATGGGTAAAAGGGGCGATAAGGGGAGGACAAGGCCATAGCGGAAAGACTGAATGGATGAATTCTTTGCTTCGATCTTTACTGAAGATGATATAGGGAAATGACCCATACCTGAAATGGTCTTCAAATGTGATGTGTCATTCAATTCTTCCGATATGTCGATGAACCATGAAGATGTATTACAGCTATTTGATAAACTGAAGAGTAGCATATCACTTGGACTGGATGGTATCTATCCGAGGGTGTTGAAAGCACTAAAATATGAGATTGCAGACTACTATTGGTAATCTGTGAACTATCATTAAAATGATTTGTAGTACATGAAGATTGGAGAATGGCCAATGTAATACCAATTTTTAAAAAAGGTTTAGGTGTAATCCAGGAAACTACAGACTGTTGAACTAGTAGAAGCCATTATAAAGAATAAAATTACTGAACATGTAGATGGCCGTGGTTTAATGGGAGAAAGCCAACCTGGATTTAGCCAAGGAAAGTCTCGTCTTACTAATCTGTTGTATTTTTTTGAAGGTGTGAACAAACAGGTAGACAAAAGTGAGTTGGTTGATATAGTGTATCTGGATTTTCAGAAAGCCTTTGTCAAGGTCCCTCATGAGAGACTGTTGGCAAGATTAAAAGATAGGAGGCAGTGTAGTATTGTGGATCAGAAACTGGTTAAAAAGCAGACAGTAGGGCTAAATGGCCAATTTTCTCGATGGAGAAAAGTGAATAGTGGAGTACTCCGAGGATCTTTACTGTGTCTGTTGCTTTTTAATGTATTCATAAATGACCTGGAAATAGGAATAACGAGTGAGGTGATCAAATTTGCAGATGACACAAAATTATGCAAAGTTGTTGCAACGCAAGAGGACTTTAATCAATTGGAAGACTGGACGTCCAAATTGCAGATGCACCTTGCACTTCTCCACATTAGATTTTATGTACCTAGGAAAGAACAAACCAAACTACGGTTACACAATGCAAGGTTCCACATTAGAAACCAGCACCCAGGAAAAAGATTTAGGTGTCATTGTGGATAATATCTTGAAACCCTCTGCCTAGTATGCAGTGGCAGCCAAGAAAGCAAATAGTATGCTAGGAATCATAAGGAAAGAAATGGAGAATGAAACCAAGGATATTATAATGCCTCTGTATCGTTCCATGGTGCGACTGCACCTTGAATATTGTGTACAATTCTGGTCGCTATATTGTCACGAAGTGGATCTAGCAGAGCCCATGGAAATAAGTAGAAATACAGATAGTGGATCTGACACTGACACTGACACTTCAGACAAGCACATGACAGGGAGTTGCTATAGGCAACATAAACAAACCAGGTCTCGAGCTCTGAGAACACGCCCAAGCTGCAGGAAAGCTCAGGAATCATTAGGGAATGAGGAGCAGCTGAAAGGAGGCGGGGTTGAGACACACGTGGATAAACCTCACTCACCTGGAGTTAGAGGGAAGGGCAAGTGCAAGTTCAGGTTCGGGTTAGACGGAGCCGAGAGAGCAGAAGCAACAGAAATCCTGGAAGCCAGAGAAGTCCCAGGAGTTACAGGAATTAGCAGAGAGGCAGAGAGAGCAGCAACTGCAGAAACTCCTGAGAAGGCAAGGAACTCTGAAAGGGCAGAGAACCCCAGGAGCCCAGGATATTCTGCTGGAAGTCTGGGTTGGAGCGGAGCCACTGAGAGAGGGCTGGGAGAACCGAAAGGTTTAGCTCCAAGGCTGAGAGAGAAAACCCAGGAGTCTGCCATAGAAGGCAGTGCACAGACACCTTTGAACACAGTAACGCTTATACAAAAGGTAACAGAGAAGGCAGTTTTAAAGCCAGGCTGAGACAGGCTGGAAAAGCCAATTACCCAGGCTACAGGGACAGAAAGGATAAAGTCTTCTATCCTGAAGACAGTTTTGTACCTGGGGAAAAGCCAAAAGGGAAAACCTGTAAGGAATTGCCGTCCTGTTCCACTCCGGTAGCTTCAGCTGTGTCGAGGAACTCTAAGTTGAGAGAGCCAGAAGGTAAGCTTATTACCTCTAATAGAAAGAGAATTGAATGCAGGAACTTCCCATATGATTGGCAGCATTTGAAGGGCTCTCAAGAAAGGAACTCTAGTGAATACGGTAATTGTTTTTCACAGACGTTAACAGAGGAAGAAGTCTTTGTGATAGGGAGAGACTGCCAAATAACACGTCTAGCTATTTGAAAGAGAGACTGTTTGCAACAGAGATTGAGGACATGCAATGGGAAGTGCAGGGGGACCAACCCACTGTTGAATACATGGATTGTACGCTCACAATTGCAGACGAGATCTCCTCTCTATGTTAAAGGAGCTGTGAAACTTTCTAGCTGTGGAAGTAACAGAGAAAGGGTTTGTTTGTTGGAAAAAGGACTGTTTAAAATACCTTTTCATTTGGTGTAAAGAAGTTGGAAAAGAAGCAGTTTTTGTTCACATTTTGTCTCTTTATTTTTGTACCCGAAGTTGGTTTATCTGCCTTGTTTTTCATTACAAAAAAGAATCCTCCCGGAAGGGGAATAAATCCTGTCTTTGAGCCTTACCACGCGTCCGCAACTCATTTCTTGGCTGGTCTATAAGAACTACAACTCCCAGAGAGCATAGCAAGGCTTTCTGTATCCTCCTTCTGGCCAGTTCAAGATAAGGCCTCAGTGTAGTACCCTGCCTTAACCTGTGGGGTCCCACGCTGGGTGACCATATCTTAAAAAGGAAATAGCATACTTAGAAAAGGTACAGAGAAGAGCCACTGAAATGGTAAAGAGGTAGAAGGATACCCCTATGTGGAGAGGCTTAAATGTTTAGGGCTCTTCAACTTGGAAAAGAGATGACTGAGGGGAGATATGATAAAGATTTATAAATTAATAAATGGAGTGGAATGGGTTAACCTAGATTGGTGGTTTATTCCTTCAAAAAGTAGAAAGTCTAGGGGAGAATTGTTGAAGCTACAATTTAGCCCACTTAGGACAAATAAGAGATTTATTTTTTCACTCAAAAAGTAATAAAACGTTGTAATTCGTTACTGGAGGATGTAGTAAACCCTGTAAGTGTAGCTGGAAACGACAATCTCCAGGAACAAGCAGGAATGTAGTCTTCACATAATGGGTATCGTCGGTACCGACAGAGCCTGCGCGGGAACGCTCCCCAGCGTCCAATAGGAACGCTTTTGGGAGCATCCCTCAGCACATGCGTGCTGCCTTCCTGCCTTTCCAACTGTCCCTCTTCAGTTCTTCGTTTTCTGCAGAGCCGACAGGACCCATACCCTGTCACCGCAGAAAATTCTGTCTTTAAAATTTTTTTCTTGTGGTCGCGTTTGCCTCCGCATGACGCCTACCGGTACCGCCGGTTCTTTCTTTTCTTTTCTTTAAAAAAAAAAAAAACCCGTATACTTTGAACTGTTTCTCTTCAGAAACTTTTCTTTTTCCGTGCTAGGTGCCATTTTGGGCATTAGGCCTCATATACCTGAAACATGGAAAAACCAACTAGTGGTTTTAAAAAATGTACTAAAAGTGGCGGTACCATTTCCGTCATTGACACCCATGATTGATGTCTTAAATGTTTAGGGCCTGAACATTCTCCATCTGAATGTCTCTCCTGTATGGGGATGACTAAGAGAGGAAGACAGAACCGGGCTGCAAAGCTCGGCACCCTCTTTTCTTCGGATGCCAGATCCATTGCATCAACATCTTCAAGGGCCTCCTCTTCCTCCCATGGATCTCAGGTAACTAAACATAAAAGCCGGTCCTCAAAGGGTAGCTCTCCTGCTAAGCATCTAGAGGCCATTGGCATTGCCCTTGAGGGAACCACACCGGCAAAACAGCCCCGGTGGGAGGCTTCGGCTTCCAAAGCATCAGTGGGGCTCCAGGATGTTCTCGAGGCCTCGACCTCGCAAGAACTACCTGTGCCATACTCAGGGGTTCCAGCCGTTTTCACCGGTACCGACACCCAGGCATGGGCAGCGTCGATAGACCAGAGGTTCCTCGCTATCGAACGCAGCATTGCAGCTCTTCTCACAGCTGTGGTACCATTGACACCTATGGTTCAGTGGGCACCGGTACCAACATCAATACCGATGCCGGTATTTACACTGGTACAGACACCGGTACCAGTACCGATGGTACTGGCCCCGGTGGGAATTCTTCCCACACTATTTTTGGCTGGAATCGACAGGTTGGTACCGGATCAACTCTGTACCGACTTCAATCAATACCGGGACCGTGCTTTGCATGAGCATCGTGGTCAGGAATACTTTGAATCCTCCGATTCCGAAGACTCTGACAACTCTGCTGGTACCAGAGAGTTTCTCCCGGAAGATCCCTCTTCTCCCCAACGCAGAATGTCACCTCCAGAGGACACGTCTTTTCAATATTTTATTTCAATCACGGTAGCTCCTGAAGGGGAACCCAGAGCAAAAGAATTGAAAATTCTCCAATATCCCAAGGCCCCAAAGGAGGCAGCCACTCTGCCCATCCATGAAATTCTACATAACTTGATGCTCGGAATGTGGGAGACACCTCTGACTACATCTCCTCATTCTAGGAGGCTTGATACTATTTATCGAGTTCCGCCATGTCCTGGATTTCAAAAGACTCAGCTGCCATACCATTCAATGGTGATGGAGTCAGCCATGCGTAGGATGAAAAGTGCAAAGAGGCATGCATACAATCCCCCAGGTCGTGAATGCAGGACTCTGGACGCTTTTGGGCGCCAAACTTTTCAGGCGTCCATGCTTTCAGCTAGGGTCAGTTCATATATTCTATATATGGGAATGTTCCTCAAGGAAGTTACAGCAGACTTGGAGCTTATGAGCCCACTTCTCCCAGATAAGAGACAAGACTTTCTTGCTCTAGTTAAGCATACTCAAGATGTCTCCAAGTTTGTGAATCGTGCAGCCTTTGACTGCTTTGACTGCATCAGCAGAACCTCTGCTATTGCCATTGGGGCACGACTGATTGCCTGGCTTCAGGCATCAGACTTGGAGACTTGGGTACAGGACAAGTTAGGCAACATTCCTTGCACAGGAGAGAATCTCTTTGGCAAGAACTGGCAGGAAAAGACTAATGAGTTAGATGCTGACAATACCACTCTAGATAGATTGTCAAAATCTACAGCCACTCCAGCCAAAAAGAAGCCTTATAAAAAACCCTCTTTCAGCAAAAAGAGGAAATTTTATCCTTCCTATACCCAGCAGAGTCAAACTCAGGGTCAGGTTGCCCAAAAGGGACAAACCAGACAGCACAAGAAGTCAAAAGGCCCGAGAGCCCATCCAGCTCCGCAGGTTCAGCCCCCTCAAGGGCTTTGACTCCTTCCTAGAGAGCTTAGCCTTCCTGCCTCTGAGGGGTCCCCAACCCCCCAATATACCAGGCAGGTTATGCCACTTTGCCAACAGATGGCATCAGATAACAGCAGAAGATTGGACTCTGTCCATTGTAGGAGAAGGGTACAAGCTTCATTTTCACAGCATGCCCCCTCCTACAATTCTAAAGCAATTCAATTCTCAAACCTCCGCAGACGATCTGGATCATGAGGTCTCAACATTTCTTGCCCAAGGGGCAATAGAAGAGGTACCCATTCTTCAATGAGTTGCAGGGTTCTACTCCCCCTATTTTCTTATTCCAAAGAAAACAGGAGGGCACAGACCCATTCTAGACCTCAGAGAATTGAACAAATACCTGTTCCGAGAGAAGTTCAAAATGATTTCTCTAGGAACTCTTCTGCCATACCTTCAAAGCCAGGATTGGCTTTGCTCTCTAGACTTAAAGGATGCATACACTCACATTCTGATCCATCCAGATCACCGGAAATTCTTACGATTCCTTTTCAAGGGAAAACATTTCCAGTACAGGGTTCTTCCTTTTGGCTGGCTTCAGTACCAAGAGTATTCACGAAATGCATGGCAGTAGTAGCTGCATTTCTGCAAACCCTGGGGATATTCGTCTTCCCTTACTTAGACGACTGACTCATTCGAGCCCCTAGAGTTGCAGAGGCCAGCACTGCACTGTCTCGCACAATGCAAATCCTCCAATACTTGGGGTTGGTAATAAACTTCCCAAAATCCCAACTTGTTCCTTCCCAATGCCTGGAATTCATAGGGGCCTGTCTAGATACCAGACAGGCAAAGGCTTTCCTTCCACAGGCCCTGTGTCTTCGCATAATACAACTAGCTTCTCAAGCAGCAGGGAAATCCTCCCTAACTGCTCAAGAGCTACTACAGTTGCTGGGACATATGGCATCCACAGTTCATGTAGTCCCATATGCTCACCTCCATATGCGAGCAGCTCAGTGGACCCTATCCACACAGTGGACACAGACTACAGGACATTTATCAGACAAAATAGTAAATTCTCAACGACTAATTTTGTCCCTTCAATGGTGGCAATCACTAGAAAATCTGACAGTGGGGTCTCCTTTTCATCAACCTCTTTCTGGTCACCCTAACAGATGCATCACAGGTAGGTTAGGGAGCACACCTGAATCATCTCTCTTCCCAGGGCACCTGGACTCCACAGGAGGCTGGTCTACACATAAACCTCCTGGAATTAAGAGCAATCTATTTAGCTCTTCGAGTATTCCACGCCCAGCTCAGCTACAAGACAGTCCTAGTCCAGACGGACAATTAAGTAGCCATGTTCTATGTGAACAAGCAGGGCGGAATAGGCTCTCTGTCGTTATGCAATGAAGCTTTACGACTGTGGGCCCTCACCAGAGAGTATCAAATTCACCTTCTAGTGGTATATCTTCCAGGCATTCAAAACCTTTGGGCAGACAAACTCAGTCGAGTACTGCTGCCTCACGAGTGGTCTCTCCACCTAGACCAGGTGGCAAAGATATTTCATCTCTGGGGCACTCCAGACATAGACCTCTTTGCAAGTCCACTGAATGCCAAACTTACCCGGTTCTGTTCCAGGATTTTGGCTCACAATTGTCAGGCCAAGGGATGCCTTCCTCCTTCACTGGAGTCGGGTCTTCCTTTATGCCTTCCCACCCATTCCCCTCATCCCCAAAACACTCTTCAAGCTTCGGAGAGACAGGGGTCGCATGATTCTCTTAGCGCCACGATGGCCATGCCTAGTGTGGTATCCCCTGCTTCTACATCTCTCTCAAGCTGCACCTCTGGAGTTAGGGCATGCTCCAGATCACCTTTCCCAAGAGCACGGGACGCTATGGCACCCGAATCCCCAGTCCCTGCATCTCACGGCCTGGTTGCTGAAGGCTTAGACCTCCAGGATTTCAGCCTGTCCCAAAAGGTAAAGGATAATCCTTCAGGCTTCTAGAAAACTTTCCACATGAAGATCTTATGCCTTCAAGTGGAAACGTTTTACTATATGGTGCTCCAAGAAGGGATTAAACCCCCTAGTCATACCTTTAGAATCGATACTAGATTATCTCCTTCACTTATTGAATTCTGGTCTAAAGACCAATTCGGTAAGAGTCCATCTTAGTGCAATTGCAGCTTCTTATAAGCCTCTGAATGGACAACCAATTTCCTCTCATCCACATATCCAGAATTATGAGAGGTCTTCTATTAACCAAACCTCCCATTAAGCCACCACCGGTGGCATGGGATCTAAATCTAGTTTTCGGGCAGCTCATGAAGCCGCCTTTTGAGCCTTTAGCCACTACAACCCTTAGGTTTTTGACCTGGAAGGTCATCTTCCTAATTGCAATCACCTCTGCACGTCGCATTAGTGAATTGCAAGCTTTAGTGGCTGATCCTCCCTATACTAGGTTTCATCATGATAAAGTTGTTCTTAGAACTCATCCACACTTTATGCCAAAGGTGGTTACGCCTTTTCATTTGAATCAATCAATTTTTCTTCCTGTATTTTTTCCAAGGCCTCACGCCTCTAATGCAGAAAGAAACCTTCATACTTTGGATTGTTAAAGAACCTTAGCCTTTTACCTACAGAGAACACAGCAACATAGAAAGTCCTCACAACTTTTTATAGCTTTTGACCCTAGTCATTTGGGACTTCCAGTCTCCAAAAGAACTTTATCTAAATGGATTGCCCAATGCCTATCCTTTGCTTAAGAGAGTAAGGGTCTTCCTCTTCAAGGCCATGTCACAGCTCATAACGTGAGAGCCATGGCAACTTCCATGGCTAATCTCCATTCTGTGTCTATCGATGACATTTGTCGAGCAGCCACCTGGTCTTCGGTACACACCTTCACAGCCCACTACTGCCTGGATAAAGCCTCCCGTCAGGATGCCTTCTTTGGCCAAGCTGTTCTTCAAAATCTCTTTCAGACCTAATTCAACTCCTACCCACCAACCCCGGTGGAATGCCAGAGATCCATGGGAGGAAGGATGCCTACCTTTCTAGGGTGGCACCTTCCTGGGGCTATCTCCCTGGCATCTTCAGCTAGGGAGTCCCCATATGTGAAGACTACATTCCTGCTTGTTCCTGGAGATAGTGTAGTTACTCACCTGTAACAGGTGATCTCCAGGAACAGCAGGAATTTAGTCTTCACAACCCACCCACCTCCCCTAGGAGTTGTCTCTCTGTCTTTTTGTCTCTTTCCTCTCTCCCTCTATCCTTTCACTCAGCTACAAACTTAACTGAAGAGGGACAGTTGGAAAGGCGGGAAGGCAGTGCGCATGTGCTGAGGGATGCTCCCAAAAGCGTTTCTATTGGACGCTGGGGTGCGTTCCTGCACAGGCTCCATTGGTACCGACGTTACCCATATGTGAAGATTAAATTCCTGCTGTTCCCGGAGATCACCTGTTACAGGTGAGTAACTACGCTCTATCTGATAAGTAAAATGCCACCATTTGTGAAATGGGGAACAAGACGTTTTTTTTTTTTTAAAGATATGTTTGGCCACCTTATGATTAATTATAAAATAGAATCAGCCCACGGAATGTCATCTCTACTGTACCAAGACCATGGGTTTTGATCCTGCATTATCACTGCCAAACTCCTAGACCATCCATCAAGCGTTGTTAGATCCCACCTCATACCTTTCAGGCATCTAACCTGTTACAAATTTATGTCTCCTCTGAAAAGAGAAAAATCTTTCCCAATAGGCCTTATATTTTTAGAGACAGACACATCTCTCATATTTTATAAAGTGTATGTGTCAACTCTAACCCCTCCCTAGCATTTCTCCTCTGGAATATGTCCAAACTTATGCACATACAGGCTGTTACTTGCCTAATTGCGGTTTGGGGTTATTCTCTAAAGGCTAATTTCTGCTCATAGAACACTTTAATTCATGTCAGTGCCTTTTAGAATTGCCCTCCCTGTGCTGATTACCAGTGCTATCCTCATAAGTTGGCTGGCCAAAACTAGATGTAGGGATAGCTGGCTTAAATTTAGTTCCTTGAGACAGCAACTCTTGGTCTCATTCTCCCAGTGTCTGCACAACCTCTGCGTTCTTGAATCCCCCTCACCCACCCAATTTCAGAAAAAATGGTCCCCTCCCTACAGGTTCCCCAAAGCAGGTACTGGTAGGAGAGCTCAAACCTATCTCCTACTGGCACTAGAACAATGCTGGACACTGAGCCTGCAAGCGATTAACCGGTTTCCTCTTTTCAGCTCTGGTTTGGGAATTTTAGGGGTGTTTTGAGCAAGAAATGGTAGGAATCCTGTTTCTGTAATGAGGCGAATGGGAGAGGATTGGGAAGACTTGTAGGCATATAGGGTAGAATGGAGGAGGATCTAGGCTGGGCAGTGAGGACCTACTGTTAGTACATTGGACAGGTGAGCAGGGTTTAGGAAGTTGTTGGGCCCTATAGTTTAAACATTTTATGTATTTTTAAAAGGAGAAGAGAGAAAAAGAACAGAAATGGTATATAGAAAATCCATTTGGAGAAACTAGCTGAAGCAGAACATAATACAAATGAGTCTGTGGGCATTGAGTAGGGATATGCATTCATTAGTGTGCACTCAGTACCCTACAGATGCAGCACATGCTAACTCGACTTAACACATCTTAATTTGTAGGTTTAAGTCAGTGTGCATTTAAAATTTTTATTTTAAATCCAACAACCTACTTAAAACCTAAATCTGCAAATTTATTTTATTTATTTTTTTATTTATCAGGTTTTATATACCACTTATTTCAATCAAAGTGGTTTACATTGTAACTTAAACTTAGTAATGTACATTAAACAGGGATATTGATAACTTGGATTTTTCTGAGGCAATGGAGGGTTAAGTGACTTGCCCAAGGCCACAAGGCATGCTAGTGGGAATCAAACCCTGGTCTCTGGGTTCCCAAGCCAGTGCTCTTAACCATTAGGCTACTCCTCCACTCCAAATTGACCCAGTATCATGGTCAGATCATGCCATGATATCCTTCATTATACCAGCCAATACTACTCAACCAAAAACACCGCAACAGTTCAAACGTTGATTTAAGGCATTCAATGCACAATACTTCCTTGACCAGACTTTGGCACTAATAGACGCAGACATAACTGATCTGGACACATTTATAGACTCATGGAACCTGACAATATATGCAACTTCAGTCTTCAAAAAAGAACTCGCCACAAAACACCATATATCCTCACGTCCGCCATGGTTCTCCAAACACCTGGACCAGCACAGAAGAGAACTTAGATGCCTTGAAAGAAAATGGAAAAAAACACAGAATGATACAACCAAGTCACATCTACACAACCTTCAAAAGAAATACAATGACCTATGTAACAAGACACAAAAGGAATTTATAACAAACAATCTTATGAAATCACTGAACCGCCCTAGAGAATTATTCTCAGTTGTATCCCAACTGACCAATGACCCTAACATAGCCAACACAACAAGCAAAAGAATACAAATTGACCCACAAGTTATGGCAGACTTTCTCTACAATAAACTACTAACAACAACGCACCAACAACCAGTGCCACCCCAGCAAATTAACGATACAGACAAACACCTATGGCAAAACTTCAACCAAAAGAGAAATAGGTGCACGAGGTGCACGTTTCAGGATACGAGTCTCTGTTTCAAGTGCTTTCACCATCTGTCTTGCTGCCAACTGCCATTAAACCGTCTTGCTGCCAGCTGCCGTTGTTTAATGGCAGTTGGCAGCAAGACAGATGGTGAAAGCACTTGAAACAGGGACTCATATCCCGAAACGTGCACCTCGTGCCTTTGAGACATCATGCACCAAATAGCAGCAATCTTTTAAGATACGTTTGGATTTTCTAATGATAATTCTGGTGAACCTATATTGAGTAAAATGAAGTTTACTGTCTGGAGTGGATGATAAAAAGTTCTATCCTCCTTCGGTACACTCCGACAAAAAAATCTTTTAGAATTTTTCAGGGATTTAGATCGGTGATTTTTACAGGGATTATTGATTTGATCACTGTTGGTTGGGATATATAATTTTGGGCCTGGAATGTATCCAGCATCACTTCTTTTCAGTGGCTGAATTTTGGCTGGGCAACAGGGTTTTTTTTTTCTCCCTCAAATTAAGGGGGTTATTTTTGAAGCCTTATTTGCAATTTCCAGCATTTACACTTGTAAATGGTGAAGTTATCAAAGATTAAATTTATACATGGCTGTTTTATAATACGTAAAAATTGCAAGAGGCTGTGTCGTGGGCATGGTTAGGGCAGGTCTAAAAACCACATGTATTCCCCCATCTCATAAAAAGAATGCAGGTGCATTAGTAACAGCGGCTTCTTTGCTTGTGTGAGTTTTTAAAATGTTCATTTTATCTAGTCTTTACAGGAAGGATTAAGGGAGTTCTCCAGGAACAAGCAGGAAGTCAACCTTCACATATAGGTGATGCCGATGGAGCCCTGCATGGAAGCCTCTCCCCAGCTTTCAAGAAAGCCTTTGGGATTTGCACCATGCATGGCATGGTCCCCTTCCTGCCCAAGGGTGCCATCTTGCCTCAGTCTCCTTTTTTTGGTGGAGCCCACCGGACATGTCTTTTTTCCCCAGAAAGAGTTAGTTTTTCTTGGAAATTTTCTCTCTTTACGTACTAGTTCTCTTTCCCACCCCTGAGCTCTCTGCATCGTGTCTCGGGCTCATATTTTTTCATTTTTCTTGTTTTTGACTTGCATGGTTTCACACCCTTTTCACTGGCAGAGCCCCAGATCTTTGACCTTGCTGGGTCCCTTCTCCCCCCCCCCCCATGACCTCTGTCAGCTTCTTCAAGAAGTGTGACCGGTGTTCGCGTACTATATCCCTCACTGATACACATGACCATTGCCTCGGGCCAAACCATGACCCCTTGGATTGTAGCCTCTGTAAGAGGATGTCCTCCAAGGCTATTAAGGAATACTATTCTAATATAAGAACATAAGATATGCCATACTGGGTCAGACCAAGGTCCATCTACCCGGTATCCTGTTTCCAACAGTGGCCAATCTAGGTCATACGTACCTAGCAGTATCCCCAAGAGACACGGTTCCACACTGCTTGTATTGGTTCAAGCATTGATATCCTGGGTCCCTTTTTAATAATGGTTTATGGACCTTTCCTTCAGGAACTTGTCCAAACCTTTTTTAAACCCAGCTACACTAACAGCCCTTACTACATCCTCCGGTAACAAATTCCAGAGTTTGATTACACGTTGAGTGAAAAAATATTTTCTCTTATTTCTCTTAAATAGTGTACCCTGTAGTTTCATTACATGTCCCCTAGTCTTTCTATATTCTGATAGCATAAACAATCGATCTACGTTTACCCGTTCCACTCCATTAATTAATTTATAGACCTCTATCATATTTCAGCCATCTCTTTTCCAGGTTGAAGAGCCCTAACCTTTGTAGCCTCTCTTCATAGGAGTAGCCTTCCATCCCCTTTACCATTTTGGTGGCTCTTCTCTGTACCTTTTCTAATAATGCTACATCCTTTTTAAGATACGGCGACCAGAATTGCACACAATATGCAAGGTGCGGTCGTACCATGGGATGATACAGAGGCATTATAATAGCCTTTGTTTTATTTTCCATTCCTTGCCTTATGATACCTAGCATTTGTCAGACGGCTGCCTGGGTGAGAATCTTCACAGTCTTGGCAAGTGCATATACCTATATGATTTGCAAGGGATTGTGGGCAATGCAGTTCATTCACACCAGACACAGCTGCTCACAATAATTAGTTGTGCTTTTGGGTAAAGCCAATAAGATATTTATTTATGGGGTTATTTCTCCCAACACAGATATGCTTGGTAGCACATAAATCAGGTTACTTGCTTTCAGTGTTAAACTTGGAAAACAAAATAAGGAAAACAACATTTGAACTTGTCAGGCAATCAAAGCAAAAGAAATAAGACCTGGTTGGCAACAAACTGGTCTTTTCTGTAGGCATTAGCTAATGTTCTCTTAGCAATGTATCAAACAACAAACCAAAAGCCACAAAGAAAGAAAAAAACTGTTCTTTTCAGGTTAACTTCTGATAACTTCCCACATAGATTCAGAAGTGATTCTCTCCTAGCTCACAAGCAATTAGGTCAGGCTCAATTGCTAGCAGTTATCCAGCTGAAACCCCTTAGCTGGCTTGCTTTCTACTGCGTGGCTAGAAAACCTACACAGGAGCTTTTCTGAGTAGATTAAAGAACAAGTTTGTATTTCTTTGTGATGGTTGCTGTACTTTATAACAGAAAATCACCAAAGGAGTTTGGACAGAGAGCAGTCCATATAAACACATTCTTCATCTGCAATCATTCCCCCTTCTTCAACAAGCATGGGTTCAATATCCTGGATTGGCACAGATGAATCTCTCAATGGAGCACTTTCAGGAGAATACTTGTTTCCCTGCTGTCTTTCAAGGTTATAGCTAGGGCATAGATCAGTGTTCATACCTGAGCTTCCATTGCTGTTAGAGTTCCTCTCTATATAGCCTGGCCAGTATGTAGTCCAGTTCTTATGTCCAGCCTTCCAATCCAGATCCCTGGACACTGGATCTCTCTTCACATACCTTCTGGCACAGGTCTTAGGGTCCCTTCCACGTGCAGCCGTCTCCCTCACAGGTAGCGCCTGGAGATTCCTAGCTCTGCAGCACCATTCCTCTGGCTTTCCCCAGTCCAATGGTGTATGCTGGCCCTTGGAATACCTCCCAGTATACGTACTGCTCTGGACTCTTCTAGACCTCTCAAAGGCTTTTCTCCTCTTTCTTCCAGAGGGTTTCTTTCCCTCTCTGTCCGTCCGGTTTGGCTTCTGCTTCTGATGATCCTTCAGATGAAACTGATCAAGCTCAAGCTGATTCTCAGGATACTGAGGATAATTCTCTGTAGAATAAACTCTACCTTTATTCTGCCTAGATGAGTGCTCCCCCCCTAATACAGCGCAGCTGTGCTGAATCAGGCCCTGCCCTTTGAGATGAGTGCTTAGGGATTACCTCATAGCCCTCCTGATTGAACACACGTTTCCCCACTTCAGCTCCTCTAATGGCTGTTGGAAACCTGGTGCATTCTGGGACTGGTAGTCTTTTATGGGAAAATTCTGTTTTCTTATTTCTACCAGAACTGACAGGTTGCTTGTTCAGAGTCACTTCACCTTTTCTATAGCTCCTTCCTGAGCTATGATAAGCTTCCTTATCACACATTCTATTTTCTCTCTTGGCTGCCGCTGCACACTGGGTGGAGGGTTTTAACATGTTATCCACGATGACTCCTAAATCTTTTTCCTGGGTGGTGGTTCCCATTCTGGAACCTTGCATTGTGTAACCATAGTGTGGGTTGTTCTTTCCTAGGTGCATAACTTTGCACTTGTCCACATTAAATTTCATCTGCCATTTGGATGCCCAGTCTTCCAATTTATCCAGATCCTCCTGACGTTTTCCACAATCCTCTTGGGTTTTAACAACTTTAAACAGTTTTGTGTCTGCAAATTTGATAACCTCACTAGTTATTCCCTTTTCCTGGTCATTTATGAATATGTCAAAAAGTAGTGGACCCAGTACAGATCCCTGGGGTACTCCACTATTCACATTTTTCCATTGGGAAAATTGGCCATTTAGCCCTACCCTCTGCTTTCTATCTTTTAACCAGTTCCCGATCCACCATAGTACACTGCCTCCTATCCCATGACTTTTTAGTTTTGCCAAATGTCTCTGATGAGGGACCTTGTCAAAGGCTTTCTGAAAGTCCAGATACACTATATCACCTTTGTCTACCTGTTTATTCACACCTTCAAAAAAACATATCAGATTAGTAAGACAAGATCTTCCTTGTCTAAAGCTATGTTGGCTGTCTCCCATTAGGCCATGACTATCTACATGCTGTGTAATTTTGTTCTTTATGATGGTTTCTACCATTTTTCCCGGTACTGACGTGAGGCTCACTGGTCTGTAGTTTCCCGGATCACCCCTGGAACCCTTTTTAAAAATTGACGTTACATTGGCGATCCTCCAGTCTTCAGGTATTACAGATGATTTTAATATACTCACCAAGTCCCTCAATCACCTCAGAGAGTTGTTTGAAACTGTAAAAACCCTCACAACACCATAAATGATGATATGAAAGACCCCCCATCAAATGCCAAATACTGGCTTACCCCACTATAAGGAAAAACTAAAACTACCTCCTTCAAATTCAACCCCCTCCCCCGACACTAACCTTACACCTATGCCCACTTGGACTACATTCTCACAGATGAAGCTAGACGCTCTCTGCAATATAATGACCAAAATCAATACCGCAACGTCTACCCTTGTTCCGCTGTCCTGTTAGTTCTGGTTTAGTTGCTTTAATCCAGCTATCTCCCTTCATTCTCACAATCATAAACTCTTCCCTGAAACATCCGATCAACATTAAAGCAAGCTGTGATTTGCCTTATCCTGAAGAACAATCCCTTATATAAAAGTAACCCCAACTCATACAGACCAATATCAAGCCTCCCATTCATGGCCAAAGTAATTGAAAAAATAGTACAGATCCAACTCCAAGACTGTTAATATGCATGCCCCCCTAGATGAACATCAATATGGGTTCAGGCCGTATAACAGCGCTGAAACCCTCCTACTTGTGCTATTTTACAATTTAATACATGGCATAGATAACACTAGACAGGCATTTATCCTTATTTAGTTAGCTGCATTTATTAGCTGCATTTATATCCCGCTTTTCACCGGGTCAAAGCGTTTGGGGGATACATTTAACACAAGGAGATATGAGACACATACAATAATACTTACAGGGAACATGGGCAATGGAGGGTTAAGTGGCTTGCCCAAGACCACAAGGAGCACCTGTGGGACTAGAAACCCCAGTCCTTCCAGCCCAAGGTTGCTGTCCTCTAGTGGGATTTGAACCACCGACCTTCAGGCCTGTGGTACCTTGCCCCAGCTACTAGGTCACTCCTCCCTGCATTTATCCTTATATTTTTAGAAATCACTTCAGCTTTTGATAGTATCAGTCACAATATAATGCTGAACAGACTCCAACAGATTGGAACCACTGGAAAACTGTTCCTTTTTATATTCCTTATCATAGCTGACAAACCGAACCCAACAGGTCAAAATTGGACAGCACACATCTAGACCTTACAAACAAGAACAAGACCTACCTCAAGGCTCCGCCCTCTCAGCTTTTCTCTTTAACATATACCTCCAGCCCATCCGCACAATCTTTAAGAATTTCAAATTAGGATACGACATTTACATGGATGATATAATGCTATATCTCCTGTTCAACATTGCGAACCCCATCCCCCACCAAATCAGACTGTTTTAATGAAGTAACTGTGGCTCAACAGTCATTACCTCCAGATCAACTTCAACAAAACCAAAGTTTTATATGTAACCAGGAACCAAGGCTTCTCCCCACCTCTAAAAGTCAGAATTGGTGATACTGACATTGCAGTAAGTAAAGAAGTAAAATACCTTGGGATGATCTGAGATCAAACCCTCAGCATGTCCACACACACAAAACCAAAAAATTTTACTTTAAATTCAGAATGCTACAACACCTGCGACCACTACTCCCCAAACATGATTTCAGATCAGTCCTCCAGGTGTTAATCACTCACACTTTGACTTTTGCAACAGCATTCTGTAAGATTCAACTTAACAGGCCCTAAAACAACTCAATGGCCCAGCATGTTGCTGCACGAACAGCTTGGAAGGCCCATATAACCGGACATCACTCCTGCACCATACAATTTACACTGGCTACCAGTCCAAAGCCAAATAAACTACAAGACATTAATGACAACTTTTTAACTCATCGGGGAAATAGCACCTTCCTACCTTACCTCCCTCATCATACAAAATGAGACATGACTGAAAAGAGGATGCAATCAGAATAAACTAGCAGTCCCTCCAGACTACTGGAAATCCATTCGAACCACTAACGGAGCATTCTCACACTTCGCACCCTTACTGTGGAATAATCTACCTGACAAACTAAGAGAAATCAAAGATCTATCTACATTCCGCAAAGAACTCAAAACCCACTATACATTTTGGAAATACACTTGAACCCCGCCAATACCGACCCCACTTAATACAACACCAGTAAACATCTAGTATATTCACTAAGATTAGCGAAGGACCATGCCACAATGCACACCCTGAACATGAAATCAACTTACTCCCTACACACATACACAGAAATTACAAACTCATTGTAAATAGTTCACATTCAGACTATAATTCTAAACCCAAGTTTTCTGTTCATTGTACATAGTTTTCAACATGATTAAGTTAAGTCCCAAGTTCCTGTTCATCCTTGTTCTTTGTACATAGTTATTGAACTGTTACATGTAATTGACTTTATAGTTTATTGTAAACCGCATTTCATCTCTGGAAAAAGTGATTTATATATAAATGCTAACAATAAAATTAACATAGGAGTCAGCAGCTGCATGAGAAGATCTTCCAAGGGTCAGACTCTGCCCTGGAGTCTCCAGTGATGCCATGCCCCAAGGCCCCTTCTGGGATCCTGGAGCCCTGAGTTGACCCAGGGGTTCAATGAGCGGAGCATCTCGGAGGTAGAGCACAAGAAGAAGAAATCCTTGAGGGCAGCATCTGTGGAAGAGTCCCGCAGTCCACGCTGTACGTCCGGAGGATCAAAACAGGAGCGGCCAAACAAGGTTACCTGCAAGGAATCATCGGCCTCTGGTGGTTGGCCTCAGACCCCTGAAACCATTCTGGTCAAGGACTCCCCCCTCGGAGCTAGCGCCAGGCCTGAGATCCTCTGTGCCCACACCAAAGGCTGCTGAGCCATCTGGACTGGAGACCAGAATAAAGGCCTTAGAGCGCTGCATGTTTGCCTTCATCATCCAGCAGCAGGCCCTGATGTCCAGTTCTGCCGGGTCATCTACCCAGACCACCAGGGCCTCGACCTCTAGGACATCCACAGACATCCCCGGACATCGAGCCGATCCTAGTGTGCCATTGCTCTCAACATTGGTCTCGATCCCATTCCCGAGCCTCAATATCAAGGTCTTTCCCATTGAGTGGCTGATGCTCCACCTGCAGAGCCTCAGAGGGGCATGGACCATTGGGCAAGGGGCCTGACCTCGCAACTCGGCCTGTCCTCCACAGACTGAGTTGGACTGGGAGACCGAGGATGAGGAATCTCTGGACACCCATCGCCAATGCGACATGCCCTCGGGCCAGTCTCCCTCTGAGACCCAGCACCAGTCCCCACCTGAGGATAAAGTATTCCTCAGCTTTGTGTGGTACATCTCAAAGGCGTTGGCGTTTGACACCGAGGCTGAGGAGGACCCTCGCACAAAGAAGCTCGAAATCCTCCAGTACGAGGCCCCTTTGAAGGAGGCACTTACAGTGCACATTCCCTCAATCCTGGAACAGCTGCTCTTCCACATGAGGGAAACACCGGCATCGGTGCCCATCGTGAGCCAACGACTTGAATCAATGTTTCTGGTCTGCTGGAGCCCAGGCCACACAACTCCATGGTGGTGGAGTTGGCCATGCGTCTGCTCATGAGCCAGAAGATGCACTCCTTGGTGCCTCCCGGTAGAGAGGTCTGCAACTTGGATGCCCTGGGCAGAAAGTGCTACCAGGGCTCGATGCTCGTCGGCTGGATCCAGGCGTACCAGCTGTATATGGGCATGTACCTGAGAGACCTGGTGAAGGAACTCTCTGGGTTCTCAGCTGATCTCTCCAAGGAACCCCTCCAGCGGTTCCGGAGCCTGTCTTCTGCTGTCAGAGTGTGCTCCAAATTCATGACTTGAGCAGCCTATGACTGCTTCGCGTTGGTGGCTAGAGTAGCTGTGGCGGGCATCAGTGCCCAATGCGAGGTTTTGCTATAGTCTTCCAACCTAGAGCAGTGGGTTCAGGACAAATTGGTCAATGTCTCCTGCCAAGGAGAGAACCTCTTTGGTAAAGCCATAACTGATAAGGCTGCAGAGTTGGAGTTCGCGTTCCTAATGAGGACTAGGCTCTCCAAGAAGACTGCTTCCCTTCACCAGTGGAAGATCCCGAATAAAAAGCACCCTTACGCAAGGAAGGAACGGGTTTATGGAAACTACCCTCAGTGTCAGGCCTCCCCAGCAGGGTCAGCAGACCAAGGGACAGGGTCTTGGCCCTCATAAGCCGAAGGCTCCCAAAACAAGCAGGAGCTTGTTTCTGTGTAAATAAGCAGGGGGTGCAGGATCCTATTCCCTCTGCCAGGAGTCAATGACTTTCTGCTCCTTTGTGTTCCGCAGTGGGATACTCCTGCAGGTGGTGTATCTGCCGGGCCAGCTCAGTGCCCTAGCAGACAAGCTGAGCAGGGTCCTCTAGCTGCACGAGTGGCAACTGGATCCCAGGGTGACATCTTGGCTCTTTCGACTCTGGGGAGTCCCACTGGTGGACCTCTTCATGAGTCTGACCAACACTCAGCTGCCCCACCTCTGCTCCTGCCAACCGCACCCCTCTCTGGTGGCAGCAGATGCGTTCCTCATCCTGTGGACAGAGGGTCTCCTCTATGCCTTCCCGCCTACACTGCTGATTGCCAAGAACTTTTTCAAGGCACACTATGACAGGGCGTCGCTGGTACTGGTTGCCCCCGTGGCCCAGGCAACCGTGGTTCCCACTGCTCCTCTGGTTGTTCTCAGTGTCCCTGGTCCCCTGGGGTTGCTGTTGCAGGAGTAGGGCTCCCTCCTACACCCCAACCTGGGGTCCCTTTCGCTAACTGCATGGCTGCTGAAAGAGTAGCCTTGGCCCCATTCAGCTTCTCAGGGGAGGTAGAGGATGTCCTCCTGGCCTCTCGTAGGGTCTCTATGAGACAAGCCTATGCCTTCAAATGCCACAGATTCTGTGTGGTGCGCAGAACGGCAAATTAACCCGTTCTCGTGTCTGTGCAGCTTGTACTGCAGTGTTTGCTCTGCCTGTCGCAGGCAGGACTGAAGTCCAACTCTGTTAGTGTGCACCTGAGTGCTCTAGCGGCGCACCGCCACCTTATCGAGGGCAAGCCCTTCTCTCTCTCCAACCCTTCATGACCCGCTTCTTGCAGGGCCTCTTGTTATCTAAGTCCCCCATCTGCCCTCCACCGGTGGATAACACCACATTGAGATCCCATTCCAAACTCACTGGGCTGCTGTTCGAGGCCCTGGCTACCTGCCACCTGTGGTATCTCTCATGGAAGGTCATCTTCCTAGTGGCGCTCACGTCCGCTTGTAAGGTAAGCGAGCTTCAAGTGTTAGTGGCAGATTCGCCATACATGAGGTTCTATAAGAATAGGGTGGTGCTCCGCACGCACCCCAAATTTCTTCCTAAGGTGGTATCCCCTTTCCATCTCATTCAGGAGGTGGTGCTCCCCATCTTCTTTCTGTGGCCTCACACCAGCCAGGCAAAGACTGTACTGCATACCTTGGACAGTAAGAGGGCCCTGTCCTCCTTCCTTCAGTATACCCAGGGCATCCACAAAGCCTCTCAGCTTTTCGTCTCCTATGACCCCAGTCGGCTGACTGTGACCAAGCGAACTCTGTCCACTTGAGTGGCAGACTGCATTGTCTTCACCTATGAGTAGGCTAGGCTCTTGCTGGAGCACCAGGTCACGGCGCACAGCGTCTGGGCCATGGCGGCATCTGTGGCAACCCTGCGTTCTGACCCTCTGTTGGACATCTGCTGTGCCACCACTTGGCCTCAGTCCACACTTTCGCAGCTTGTTACTGCCTTGAGAGGGAGTCCTAATGGGACAGCGTCTTTGGGCAGGCCACATTCAGTCATCAGTTCAGAGTGTAGGCAACTCCTGCCCTCTGACCCTTCTGAGTTCAGGCTATTGGAGGGCTGGCTCTCACTGGACACTTGGGTCTCTTAGGAGTCTTTCTTAAGACTCAATTGCTGCTGCTCACGGCTCACCTTTTCCTGCTCACCTGTGGCATTTCTACAGGTTTTCAGTAGCCTGTAACTAGGGAGTCCCATATGTGAGGACTGACTTCCTGCTTGTTCCCAGAGAAAGCGTAGTTACTCACCTGTAACGGGTGTTCTCCGGGGACAGCAGGAATCAATCCTTGGAACCCTCCCTCCCCCCCCCCCCCCCAATGGAGTTGCTTTTTGTGTCATTTTTGCCTTTGAGCTATATCATTCTACTGATCATCTGTGATTAAGTTTGACACTTCACCTTAGGAAGAGGTTTGACAGCTGTTCTGCTAGACCTACCCAGAAAGTGGATTCATAAACTACAAAGCAGGTTTTATTTCAGAGCTGTATTGACAGCCCAGAAGTGCATCACAATTTCAGAAAAAAGGAAGCAGTGCCTGAAAAACTTTTTGTATATGTGAATTTTGGGAGGCTTTACAAATTTTGATGAAGAATATCAGTTCTAGATAATATGGAAGCCTTTCCTGGAATATATTAAAAGTAAAAGTTTATTCAATCTGGGATGGTCTTACCTTCATGTGGGGGTGGGGGTGGGAGTAGGGGGGGGGACGGATTTAGAATTAAGTCATGCCTTTAAAATATGAAGAAAAATATAAATATGTTGTAGTGTAGCTAACTTGTGGATTCTCTTAATTTCTCTTCCAATAATAGATTTGGAATATATGTGTGGAGGGAGGAGGAAGTTCTGTTAATTTTAGTAATTTTTGTGATGGGACTATTTGTTCTGTTAGAATAAGTAAAAGAAATGTACACTTTGGGGATGATTTTCAAAATGCTTTCCATATACAAAGGTGTGTTTTTTTTAAACTCTGGAAGAACACCACTTCAGAATTGCCCCGTCCTTGTGGGGTGAAGGGGCAAGGATAGGGTGGGGATTTCCCATGCATACTTTACCCCAATCCCAATAAGAGACGAAGTTTGTTATCTGGGAGTGATTTTAGACAAACAACTTACCCTCCAACCTCATATCAGCAAGGTCTCTAAATCAGCCTTCTTCAAATTAGCAATGCTCCGGAGACTAAAACCTCTCCTCAAAGAACATTTCCGCACAGTATTCCAACCCATCATTACACTTGTGCTGGACTACTGCAATCTCCTCTTCCAAGGTCTACCTAAACAATCCACTCGCACCCTTCAAATAGTCCAGAACACCGCTGCCCGTATTATTGCTGGCGCTTCAGTACATGACCATATAACGCCTATACTGCATGATCTATACTGGCTACCAATCTCTTCACGGGCAAAGTATAAATCAGCACTCACCATCTTCAAAATTAAAAACATGTCAGTAGGAATTCTACAAGAACTCATCGGAACTAAAGCAAGCACAAGACCAGACAAACAGCACCAAAACCACCATACCAACCCCCCGTCTATTCACAAGAACCATTAAATCCACCTCCATGCGAGCCTTCTCTCTTGCTGCCCCAGCTATCTGGAATGTCGTCCTAGAATATATAAGATCAACAACCGATATAAAAGACTTCTGGAAGTTGCTCAAAACCACCCTATTCATAGAACAATTCAACGAAGACCCACAATCACACTAACCACTCAACAACCAGATTCACACAAACTATGCCTTATAAAACATCTTGATAAGTAATGGGAGGGATGATTGGTATATAAGTTTAGTTGATGTTAAAAGACACTGTTTACATTTAAAGTTATGATGTTACTGTTTAATTTGCAAGTTCTATGCAAAAGTTAAAATTTAGTTTGTAAACCGCCTTGATTAAAAGAAAAGTCAGTATAGAAAAACTGTTAAATAGATAAATAAATGTATTTTGCACCTGCAAAGGGGATAACAAATCCCCGCAGTACTGGCCTATCACTGAATTTGAACTAATTACATGGGAATTTTCCCTTTGAAATTGTCTTTCATGCAAGTGGCTGTAAAGTATTTATGGGCCTTCAAGGTATCAGACTGAAAATGCTCCCTTTTATGATATGTAGGCTAAAAGTCAACAATGCAAAAGCTGAAATACTAAATTCAAGGAGCATTCTTAGGAGGTCTCATCTTTAATAACAGAGAGGCTTTGAGCCCAAAATCCATACCCGAGAGCACCAGTAGCACTGTGACAGGGCTTTGATTTGCTTTCCAGTTAAGCTGGATTTGACCTGAAGTAACAGGGAGAAGAAATAGAGGCAGCTTGGGTGCAATGGTAAACTCTCCTTTGATGCTGTCTGCTTCCAGGGCTTTGTCAGTGGGACACTATCTGATTATGTAGCGCTGACCCTGACATGATCATTTTACTTCTCTCCTGCTCAGGCTGTACCAGTTGTCCAAGGCAAGCAAGCTTTGCGTCCCAGCCATGAATGTCAACGACTCTGTCACCAAGCAGAAGTTTGACAATTTGTACTGCTGCCGAGAGTCTATCTTGGATGGGTGAGTACAGGCTGCTGCTGATAAGTTGTTGTTTTTTTTGTTTTGTTTTGTTTAATTTTATATTTATTAGCATTTATAATGTTACATTCTCAGATACCAAGAATAAAGGCAAAATCAAGAAAAACAAATACAGGGAAAGCAGCACCAGTAAGAAATTCAAAACAATGATACATAAGCCCACCAAATCCATGCTCAAGGAGCAAGTTCAGCAAAAATCCTAATAAACAAAGGAAAATAACTAAGGATATGGCAGTAACACAGCCAGCTTAATCAGGAAAGCCACTAACTTTCAGGCGCCCCTTCCCTACTCACCAAAAAATGGAGAAACTGCTAAGCGTCAAAACAGAAATCTATTAGAATACAGGAAAACAAAACATCGACAAGGAAACTTTAGCAAAAAAAAATAGCCCCAAGGCAAGAACCCTTGATTTTAACACGAAGAATTCTTTATGCCTTAATTGGGTAGTTTGAATCCTGGCCCCCAAGAACAGCTCCTGCATATATTGAAAATATAACTTTAATACCATATGATGGTCAACCTCAATGCCAAAATTAACAAGCAAAGTAGTCTGCTCAGTCACATCATACAGAGAACTCTCTTAAAAAAACAAAAACAGAACCAGTGAGATCCAGAATCTATCTGGTTTTGAGATTATACAAATCCAGTGGCAGCAGCGCTGAAACTCGTAGACACATTGCGCCCGCGTAATCGGGGGCAAATTGTCCACTGGCAACGTCAGTATTTCCCAGAGATGTTTCCTAGCTATCTCAATAGGTGGCACCAGTGGTGACTTAGGAAACTTAATAAACCTTAAATAGTTCCTCCTCACGGAGTTCTCCAGATAGTCCATCTTCTGAAATAACACTGAAGAATCCTTAACCATTGCACTCTGGATGTCCTGTAGTTCCCCGAATCTAGCGTCCATGACAGACAACCTAGATCCCCATTGAGTCTGCTCCTGAGAGACCGTTAATAGAGTCCTTCACAGAAATTAAATGAAGAAACAGTACCTGCTGGGGTTTGCAGAGAAGAATTCACCAGACTACTGCTTCCTACAGTGCTTCCATAGTCACTACAGGTATTTTCAACCCTCCAGGGCCCGGGAGATGAGGTTTTTCACCCTCAGACACCTTCTGCCCCTCCAAGGTCTTGGAATTGATGACATCAACTCCCCAACAATAGGTGAAGACGCCATGGTAGGGAATCCTCCAGGACACACACCGGCTCCTTCACTCAGGTCCGAAGCCAGCAATGGCCACACAGGCGGGCTGGCAATACGTCCGGGTCACGGAGATGCAGCAGCTCTATCCATGGGGCTTAGAGATGCCCCCTCAAAGGCCGATTCTCACACCATCAGCCCTCCTGAGGTGCTACTGCCACGTCCCAGGCTCACTCCATAGTCGACGAGTGTCTGCTGAACTCCTGGGCCAGATGCTGTCGAGCCGGAGGACTGGCTCTTCGGCTTCCTTTCTCTCCCCTCCCCCCCCCCCCCCCATCTGAGGCCAGGGAAACCCACGGGAACTGGTGCAAGTTGAAAGGTAGGAGCCACTGCTAACAACCAGACTCCATCTTGCTCCTGGAGACTGCTGATAAGTTTAATGTGGAGGAGATCTCCTTGTGGGCGAATCCTTTACTTGTTCCTTAAATTCTTATTTGCAGTGCAGAGTTAAAAGCATTAGAACATAAGAAATACCATACTGGGTCAGACCAAAGTCCATCAAGTCCAATATCCTATTTCCTACAGTGGCCAATCTAGGTCACAAGTACCTGGCAGGTTCCCAAAAAGGTACACAAATTCCACAATGCTTATCCCGGAGTAAGCAGTGGATTTCCCTGGTCCTCTTTAATAATGGTTTCCAGTACATCCTGCTATAGACCAGTCCAGACAAGCGGGTTAGTCCCCCTACCAGCAGATGTTGGAGACAGAGAAATAGAAAAAAACTACCAGCAGCCTGATTGGCTGTTCCCTGATAATATGTAGCTGAACCCAGTAGAGGGCGCTCCAGTATTTCTCTGTCTCCATCAGATGTAGGGGTTTAACTATTTCTCTCTGATTATTTTTATTTTTATTATTTAGTACTTGCAGTAATTTTGCTGTATGCACCCAGGGCGCACTTGAGCTGCCCGTCTGGGTTTCCCAGCTACATTTTGTGGGACAGATTGAGGTTGAACTCCTGGTCAGGAGGACCATGTGAGGTTCCCTCTCTGTCAGGGGAGAAAACTGGCCTCAGCTCATGAGGACCTGAGCAGCCGGTCATTGGGGGAGTCAGCAGCTTTTCGGCAGCCTTACAACAGCTCCTGCCTGCTGCCTGTTTCAGGTCAGCCTTGGCTCTTCAGCACTCTGTTCCAGCGCAGTGAATAGAAAACGTCAAAGCTCCTCCTCTTTCTTCCCCCCCCCCTCCCGATTTTAATCGGGACACCGTCGGGGCAACCTCTGTCTGCCTGGAGAGTTTTCTTTTCATGTCTTTACTGCCCTAGCTCTCCGTTTGATTAATTTTTTGTTTTACTGCGTTTTCACAGCGTTTGGGGTGATTTTATTTTGGCGGTTTTAATAGCAGCAGCCATCTTGTTTCAGCGGTTTTTTGCTTCACAGCTCTGTTTTTGGCGGGCTTTGTGAGGAGACTTTATGTTCTTAATTTCTGTCTTCTCTCCTAGTTTTCAACTGTCTGGTTCCTTTCAACTCCTATTTTTGACTTTTTTAAAAAAATTTCTGTTCACTAGGGATCACGGTCAGCTGCGCTTTGCCTGCGAGATGCCTTCCCTTCAGCGATGCATGGTCTGCACAAAGAAGCATAAGGATTTGAGGGATGGAATTTGTGCTGCATGTCTTGCTCACCCTGGAGAGACTTCGGCAACACTAACCAAGGGAGCTCAGGACAGAAGCAGTCCTGTTGCACGTCCTCAGCTGCTAGAGGAACCCAGACAGCTTCCCCCGGCAAGAGAGTCTCTCCTCCTCTCTTAACTCATAAGAACATAAGACATGCCATACTGGGTCAGACCGAGGTCCATCAAGCCCAGTATCCTGTTTCCAACAGTGGCCAATCTAGGTCATACGTACCTAGCAGTTTCCCCAAAAGACACAAGTTCCACAATGCTTGTACTGGGTCAAGCATTGATATCCTGGGTCCCTTTTTAATAGTGGTTTATGGACCTTTCCTCCAGGAACTTGTCCAAACCTTTTTTAAACCCAGCTATACTATCAGCCCTTACCACATCCTCCGGTAACAGATTCCAGAGTTTGATTACACGTTGAGTGAAAAAATATTTTCTCTTATTTGTCTTAAATAGTTTACCCTGTAGCTTCATTACATGTCCCCTAGTCTTTCTATATTCTGATAGCGTAAACAATTGATCCACGTTTATCTGTTCCACTCCATTCATTAATTTATAGACCTCTATCATATCTCCCCTCAGCCGTCTCTTTTCCAGGCTAAAGAGCCCTAACCTTTTTAGCCTCTCTTCATAGGAGTAGCCTTCCATCCCCTTCACCAATTTGGTGGCTCTTCTCTGTACTTTTTCTAATAACGCTATGTCCTTTTTAAGATACGGTGACCAGAATTGCACACAATATTCAAGGTGCGGTCGTACCATGGAGCGATACAGAGGCATTATAATATCCTTTGTTTTATTCTCCATCCCTTTCCTTATGATACCTAGCATTCTGTTTGCTTTCTTGGCCGCCGCTGCACACTGGGTGGAGGGTTTTAACATGTTATCCACGATGACTCCTAAATCTTTTTCCTGGGTGGTGGCTTCTAATGTGGAGCCTTGCATCGAGTAACTATAGTGTGGGTTGTTCTTTCCTAGGTGCATGACTTTGCACTTGTCCACATTAAATTTCATTTGCCATTTGGATGCCCAGTCTTCCAATTTATCCAGGTCCTCCTGCAGTTTTCCACTTTCCTCTTGGGTTTTAACAGCTTTAAACAGTTTTGTGTCATCTGCAAATTTGATAACCTCACTCGTTATTCCCTTTTCCAGGTCATTTATGAATATGTCAAAAAGCAGCGGACCCAGTACAGATCCCTGGGGTACTCCACTATTCACCTTTTTCCATTGGGAATATTGGCCATTTAGCCCTACTCTCTGCTTTCTATCTTTTAACCAGTTCCCGATCCACAATAGTACACTGCCTCCTATCCCATGACTTTTTAGCTTTGCCAAAAGTCTCTGATGGGGGACCTTGTCAAAAGCTTTCTGAAAATCCAGATACACTATATCAACCGACTCACCTTTGTCTACCTGTTTATGCACACCTTCAAAAAAAACATATCAGATTAGTAAGACAAGATCTTCCTTGTCTAAAGCCATGTTGGCTGTCTCCCATTAGGCCATGACTATCTACATGCTGCGTAATTTTGTTCTTTATGATGGTTTCTACCATTTTCCCTGGTACTGACGTCAGGCTCACCGGTCTGTAATTTCCCGGGTCACCCCTGGAACCCTTTTTAAAAATTGGTGTTACGTTGGCGACCCTCCAATCTTCAGGTATTACAGATGATTTTAATGAAAGTTCACAGATTACCAATAGCAGGTCTGCAATCTCATATTTCAGTTCTTTCAACACTCTGGGATGTATACCATCCGGTCCAGGTGATTTGCTACTATTCAGTTTATCAAATAGTTGTAATATATCTTCCCGGTGTAGCGATATTTCTCTCAATTCCTCTGCAGTATCACCTTTAAATACCACTTCAGTCTTGGGTAACATCCCTACATCTTCCTCAGTAAAGACCGAAGCAAAGAATTCATTCAGTCTCTCCGCTATAGCCTTGTCTCCTCTTACTGCCCCTTTTACCCCTCTATCATCTAACGGTCCAATTGACTCTCTCACAGGCCTTTTGCTACGAATGTACTTGAAAAAGTCTTTATTTCGTGTTTTTGCTTCCGCAGCAAGTTTCTTTTCAAATTCCCGCTTTGCCTGCCTTATCAATGCTTTGCATTTAACTTGCCAGTGCTTGTGCTGTTTCCAGTTTTCATCATTTGGCTCTTTTTTCCATTTCCTGAAGGTTGCTTTTTTGGCAGCAACAGCCTCTCTGACCTCACCTTTAAACCATGCTGGCAGTTTTTTGGACTTTCTCCCACTCTTCTTAATGCGTGGAATACAGCTGGTCTGGGCTTCGAGGATAGTAGTTTTAAATAACGCCCAAGCTTGCTGTAAGTCTTTAACCTTTGGAACCGCTCCTTTTAGTTTTTTCCTAACTATATTCCTCATTCTATCATAGTCTCCCTTTTGAAAGTTAAAAGGTAGTACTGTGGATTTCTTTACTATTTGTTCTCCAATAATTAAATCAAACATGATCATATTATGGTCACTATTGCCAAGTGGTCCCAACACCCTTATTTCTTGCACCAGATCTGGCGTTCCACTAAGGACTAGGTCCAGTATGGCTTCCCCTCTGGTCGGTTCATGAACCAGCTGCTCCAAGAAGCAGTCATTTATTCCATCTAGAAACTTTATCTCTTTAGTTTGTCCTGCCGTGACACTGACCCAGTCGATACCGGGGTAATTGAAATCACCCATTATTACTACTCTGTTGTGACTTTTGTTAGCTTCTGTGATTTCTTTGAGCATTTCATCATCCATTTGTTCATTCTGGCCAGGCGGTCGATAGTACACCCCCACTGCCATCACCTTCCCCTTCATAAGTGGAATTTCAATCCATAGAGATTCTACAGCAAATTTTGTTCCCTGCAAAACTTTAATCCTTTCTGACTCAATGCCCTCTCTAACATAGAGCGCAACCCCTCCACCAATTTGATCAGCTCTATCATTACGATATAGTTTGTATCCAGGTATCACAGTGTCCCACTGGTTATCCTCCTTCCACCATGTCTCTGAGAGTGCAATCATATCTAACCTCTCATTTAGTGCCATATATTCTAACTCTCCCATCTTATTGTTTAGACTTCTAGCATTGGCATACAAGCATTTTAGAGACTGTATTTTATTCATATTAATCTGGCTATTGGTAGGCATGGGTAATTTGGAATCTTTATTCTCTGTCTGCTCCTTACTCAAGGGCATTTCGGCTACTATACTCCCTTTTGGAACCTCATTGCTTTTGGTAGTATCCTTCAAGGATACCTTCGTCCGAACCATGCGCTCCTGGGTGACTGTCGGCTTTCCCCTAATTTCTAGTTTAAAAGCTTCTCTATCTCCTTTTTAAAGGTTAATGCCAGCAGTCTGGTCCCATCCTGATTAAGGTGAAGCCCATCCCTTCGGAAGAGCCCCCCCTTTCCCCAGAATGTTCCTTCTCCGGAGTCTTTCAGGCAGCAGGAGCCGATGCATGCCTCAGATACCCAGTTTTTGGTCCTCTTTAGACAAGACTGGGATATTTGGCAGACTAATTCTCCCAGTGACACAGTAATCCCTCAGTCTTCTGGTTCTGGATCCCGCAAGCGCTCTAAACAAGAGGACATGTCCAAGGTGGATGCACGGCCACCTAAAGAGGTCTCCTGGGCTACTACAGCTTGGCCAAAAGCACCAGAGGAAGGGCTGTCTTCGGGGGATGACAGCGAGAGCCTGTTGGACCGGGAGGATGGGGAATGGTCCCCATCAGAGTTTTCTGCGGAGGGCCAATGCGAGACACAGAAACATAGAAAAATGACGACAGAAAAAGACCAGATGGCCTATCTAGTCTGTCCTTCCATATCAACAACTACAACAGCCCCCTTTTTTCCTTAAGAGATCCTCTGTGTTTGTTCCATGCTGTTTTGAATTCAGATACTGTCCTCATCTCTACCACCTCCACTGGGAGACTTTCACGGATCCACCACTCTTTCCGTAAAGAAATGTTTCTGCATATCACTCATGAATCTATCCCCTTTCACCCTCATCCCATGTCCCCTCGTAGCAGAACTTGCTTTCAATCCAATGAGACTCTCCCCCACGGAGGTATTTAAACATCTCAATCATATCACCTCTATCCCGCTTTTCCTTAGTCTAAGGTGTACATGTTAAGATCCTTGAGTCTGTCCTCATATGCTTTATAATGAAGACCACTAACCATTTTAGTAGTCACCCTCTGTACTGACTCCATCCTGTTTTATATCCTTTCGAAGGTGCGGTCTCCATAATTGCACACTATATTCCAAATGAAGTTGCACCAAAGGTTTATATAGAGGCACTATCATCTCCTTTTTTCTGCTAGCCATTCCTCTCCCTATGCACCCAAGCATCCGTCTAGCTTTTGCTTTCGCCTTTTCTACCTGTTTAGCCACTTTAAGATCATCAGACACAACCATGTCTAGGTCCTGCTCTTCTTTAGTGGACAAAAGTACTTCACTCCCTATACTATATTGCTCCCTTGGATTGCTGCAGACCAGATGCATTGTTAAAATGTTACATTTTTTAACATTAAATCCCAGCTGCCAAATTCTAGACCATTCTTCAAGCTTAGCTAGATCCCTCCTCATGTTATCTACACCTTCCTGTGTGTCTACTCTTGCAGATTTTGGTGGTATCCGCAAAGAGGCAAACCTTACACGACAGCCTTTCCGCTATATCACTGACAAAGATGTTAAAAAGAATCGGACCAAGGGCAGATCCCTGGGGCACACCACTGGTAACTTCCTTCTCCTCAGAGTGAGCTCCATTTACCTGTACTCTGTCACCTCCCACTGAACCAATTTCTAACCCAAGCAGTAACTTTAGTGTCCATCCCTAGGGTGCTCAGTTTGTTTATAAGTCATCTGTGAGGATCAGTGTCAAAGGCTTTACTGAAATCTAAATACACCACATCTAGGGCTCTCCTTCGGTCCAACTCCCTGGTCACCCAGTCAAAGAAATCAATCAGATTTGTCTGACAAGACCTGCCTCTGCTGAATCCATGCTGCCTTGGATCCTGTAATCCGTTAGACTCCAGAAACCTCACTATTTTCTCTTTCAGCAATGTTTCCAATAATTTATTCACCATCGAAGTTAAACTAATCGGCCTGTAGTTGGTGGGCAGAGGACGCCAAAGTGTGATTCCGGCGGATCCCAGCAGTCTTTAGTGTGCAGTCCAGGCTCTCCCCCGATGCTGAAGCCGCGATCCAGGCTGAGCGTGGGGAGAGTGATGTTCACCGTTGGCAAGGTAAGGGTGCCCGGGTCGTCGAGAGTGTTGTGACAATCGGGTGTTCAGGAGCCGCGTGTGGAGAACGGAGTAGGCCGCGCCGCATGGCGGGCGCGCGGGAAACTCCTTTGCTTCTGAGGGGCATTTTTTTGTTTTTAACGGCTTCATTTTTAGCAGGGAAGCTTCGTTTTGCAAATTTGAGTGCAGAGGAAGGTTGGGGATTGTCCTAGGAGTATCCTCACTGTATTAAACTGCTTTTTTTTTTTTTTTTTTTTAATTGGTTTCAAGTTTTTGAGGTAGCAGGGCACTCTCAGCATAGCAGTGACTGCGGGAGGTGCTCAGCTGGTCAACGCAGGAAGAGTGCCCTAAGTGACTGTTCGGGCAGTATGCCTTCTAGACCACTTTGTGTGCTCTGTGGTTCCAGAAGGGGAGCGGTGTCCGAAACGGGGGTTTGTAGAGGCTGTTTTCAAGAATCAATCTCAATGGAGCAGGGACTTGAAGAGGGGATTGAAGAACACAAAGGGGTCACTTCAGACCTATCAGAGCCGAAGTCTCCTGCTGAGCCCCTCCTGGAGCCGGTGGCGGGGCCGCCGTCCGCACCGGGTGGTCCTGCTTCACAAGTACCGGGGGGATTGGTGGCAATTTTTTTGCCACAATTCGTATCTTTGATCCAACAGGCATTCGGGGGGACGCAAAGGAAGGGCACGTCAGGTTCCACGGAGGGGGAACTGGGTGAGAAGCGGCCGGGGACATCACCTGAGCGCGGGGGGGGGGGGGGGGATAGGAATCCCAGCAAAGAGAGTAAGCACCGAGAAGGAATGGTCGGAGCAGTCCGTTGTATCAGAGGGTGTTCAATCGGAGGACCTAGAGCAGGATTTGGAGTTGGAAGAGGACTTAGAGATTACAGAACAGGAAGATCAGGCTCGAGTGTTTCGAATTTTCAGGAGAGATGAGTTACCTGCACTTATCTCTGAAACGCTTAAGGCGCTTAATAATGCCAGCAATGGGGCCGGTGGAAGATGCCATGTTGGAGGACCCATTGTTGCAGGCCTTTCGTAAGTCTCAGAAGGCCTTTCCTGTGCACAGAGTGATTAAGGAAATGATACAAGGAGAATGGGATATGCCGGAGGCTGGCCTGAAGGGGTCCAGAGCTGTGTCTCGGCTCTACCCATCAGTAGAACAGGATCGTGAATTGTTTAGGTCCCCTAAGGTGGATGCAACGGTTTCGGCAGTTACCAAGAAAACTACCATTCCAGTAGAGGGAAGCGCAGCTCTGAAGGACACGCAAGACAGAAGATTGGATACCTTGTTGAAACAGGTTTTTGATGTTAATGCGCTGTCCATTCAAGCGTCCATTTGTGGAGCTTGGGTAGCCAGAGCTTGCCTTTGTTGGGCTCAACGCCTTCAGGGGGAACAGGCAGTGGAGACAGCCATGGAGGCTGCCAGGATAGAGACAGGGGCGGCTTATTTGGCCGACATTCATTATGATCTGGTTCGCGGGTTGTCAAATAGTATGGCATCTGCAATAGCGGCCAGGCGGTATCTTTGGCTGTGCAATGGGCAGCTGATGGCTCTTCTAAGTCAAGGTTAAGTAAGCTTCCGTTCAGGGGGAAGCTACTTTTTGGAGAAGATCTGGATAAGCTGGTGAAGGATTTAGGAGAATCCAAGGGCAGTAGGCTGCCAAACAGAAGCAGGGTCGGTCGGTTCCGACAAGTAAGGGCCAACAGAGAGATTTTCATCGTTTTCGCCCCCCAAGGTTTGGTCAAGTGCAAAGAGGACGTTTTCCCTATCCGTAGCCAGGGATTTTGAGGTTTCAGAGGAGCGGGCCGAGGATTTGCTGCCTCCTCGTACTCTAATCTTTGAAAGTCGCAATGAAGCCAGGGAGGCCCAGGTGGGACAGGTGCCAATAGGCGGTCGCCTGTGGAAGCTTTATCCTGCCTGGGTCCAGATCACGGCTGATCAGTGGGTGCTGGAAGTTATCCACGAAGGCTATGCCCTAGAGCTTCAGCGTCCAGTGACCGATTCTTTCGTACAATTCCCGTGCAAAGTACAGTCCAAGTACGCAGCAGTGCAAGAGACCTTAGAAAGGCTACTCTCCCTCGAGGCGGTGCCGATACCACCAGACCAATGCAGCTGTGGTCGGTACTCTATTTATTTTGTGGTGCCGAAGAAAGAAGGGACCTATCGACCAATTTTGGATCTCAAACGGGTGAATTGCTGTCTAAGAGTGTCTCATTTTCGGATGAAGACGTTACGATCGGTCATAGTAGCAGTAAGGAAGGACGAGTTTCTTACGTCCCTCGATTTGTCTGAAGCTTATCTTCACATTCACATCCATCAGGAACATCAGAGATTTTTAAGATTCGTGGTCCCGATGGGATATTTTCAGTTCCAAGCGTTACCTTTTGGTCTAGCTATGGCTCCACGAACTTTCACCAAGGTAATGGTGGTAGTGGCGGCAGCGTTAAAGAATGGCGTACTGGTACATCCTTATCTAGACGATTGGTTGATTTGAGCGAAGTCCAAAGTGGAGAGCGAGGCGGCCACAGTTAGAATGGTGGTGTTCTTGCAGAGGCTTGATTGGGTAGTCAATGTATCCAAGAGCAGATTAAGTCAGTCGCAGATGCTGGAGTACCTGGGAGCTCGGTTCCCTACGAACATGGGGAAGGTGTTTCTGCCGCAGAAGCGGGCACAAGGTTTGAGAAAGTTAGTCTGCAGGTTTCTACACAACAGACATCCCACGGCCTGGCACTTTCTGCAGTTGCTGGGTACCATGGCAGCGACACTCGAGGTAGTGCCGTGGGCGAGAGCCCACGTGAGACCCTTACAGAGAGCTTTGCTCAGACAGTGGTCGCACCAGGAGGACAGTCTATCTCACGTATTACCCTGTCGGCAGGAGATGCGTCACGCCCTCCTATGGTGTTTGAGGCCGGAAAATCTGGAGAAGGGAATGCCCTTAGAGGCGCCGGATTGGATTCCCCTAACGACGGATGCCAGCCTCTCAGGTTGGGGCGCTCATGTCCAAGGAAGGTTCGCGCAAGGTCTGTGGACCGATCAAGAAAAAGCCTGGTCGATCAACAGGTTAGAGTTGCGAGCGGTAGTCCTGGCACTAAGGATGTTTCAGTGGTGCCTTCACGGAAAGGCCGTTCGGGTATTTTTCGACAATGCGACGACTGTAGCCTATATCAACCGGCAGGGGGGCACCAGCAGTGTACCGCTGGAAGCCGAGGCTGATCAGTTGTTCAAGTGGGCCGAGATACATCTGCTAGCTTTGTCAGTGGCGCATGTCGCCGGTGTGGAAAACGTAGAGGCCGATTTTTTTGAGTCAGGTAAGAGTAAACCCAGGGGAGTGGGTTCTTCATCCGCAAGTGTTCGACATGGTGGTGCATCGTTGTGTTCCGCCGGTGATGGCTCTCATGGCGACTTTTCAGTCCGCGAAGGCCAGTCGCTGCTTCAGCAGAAGACTGGAAAGAATGTCGGAGGGCCTGGACGCATTAATTCAGCCCTGGCCGGTGGGGCGACTCCTGTACGTGTTTCCACCATGGGTGTTAATTGGTTGGGTGCTGCAGCACATAGAACGTCACAGAGGACAGGTGATCCTAATTACGCCGGATTGGCCAAGATGTCCTTGGTATGCGGACCTGATGAGGCTCCTGGTCGACAAGCCATGGCAGGTGCTGGTTTGGAGGGACCTCTGCTTATGCCTCAGGTGGATTGGTTCTCGCTTACGGCTTGGCTATTGAAAGGGCAAGGTTGATAGCGAGAGGTTATTCAATGGCAGTGATGGCCACTTTGTTGAAAGCGCGGAAGAGATCAACTTCCTTAGCGTATGTTCAGATTTGGCGTGTCTTCGAAGCATGGTGTGTGGACAAGAAGGTTGCAGCCTTGAAGGCTACGTTACCTCAGGTACTGGCATTTATGCAGGAGGGATATGAGAAGGGGTTGGTGGCTGCATCCCTAAGGGTGCAGTTGGCAGCTCTGTCCTGTTACAGAGGTAAGATAAAAGGTAAGACGCTGGGAGGACATCCAGATGTAAAACGTTGTTTGAGGGTGGTTTCGCTGTTGCGGCCACTGTGTAGGCAGGTTGTTCCGACGTGGGACCTACTTTTAGTTCTGGAAGCTTTGTTGCGAGCTCCTTTCAAGCCTTTGTCGAGAGCATCGCTGAAAGATCTTACTCTAAAGGTGGTGTTTCTAGTGGCTGTATCTTCAGCCAGAAGAATATCTGAGTGACAAACGTTGTCCTGTAGGGAACCTTTTCTGGTTTTTACGGATACAAAAGTGGTATTGAAGACAGTGCCATCCTTTTTGCCCAAGGTGGTATCGCCTTTTCATATGAATCAGGTGGTTTCACTGCCAGTATTTGAGGAAGGCAGTGCGGGCGCATTTTCGAAGCGGTTACATAGGTTGGATGTTCAAAGGGCACTAAAAAGGTATTTAAGAGGTACAGCTTCTTTCCGTAGTTCAGATAGATTGTTTTATTTGGTGGTCCAAAGAAAGGACAAGCAACGTCGAAAGCTTCCATTGCCAGGTGGCTTAAAGAAGCAATTGCGTCCGCATATATTTTGAAGGGTTAAGCAGTTCCGGAAGGGCTAAGGGCTCATTTGACTAGGGCGCAAGCAACATCATGGGCAGAGTGCAGTTTGGTGCCCGCGGTGGAAATTTGTAAGGCGGCTACTTGGTCGTCTTTACATTCATTTGTCAGACATTATCGTCTGGACTTGCAGGCAGAAAGGGATACCTGTTTTGGATCAGCAGTGCTTCAGGCTGGTCTAGCAGGTCCCTCCCATTGACTTTTTGCACTGCTCTATTACATCCCCAAAGGTTCAGGACTAGACTGGAGGAACGCTAAGGAAGGTGAAATTAGACTTTATTTATTTATTTATTTCAGTTTTTTATATACCGCACTATTTATAATCAGCGCGGTTTACAGATGAACACAAAGACCAGAACAACAGGCTGTTCGGTATTACATATAACAGGAGTATAAACTTGGATAACATGGGAGAACTATATACATAGAATAAATATTCAATTAGTTCGATAGCATGAAAAAAAACTATTTACATAAAATAGCAGTAGTGCAAGGGTCAGGAGGAGATTGTGGTTAAGTTTATGGTAAGACTATTCTTTTGAAATTTATGTAGGGTAAAATTTGATAAATAGGTTAAATTTTAGGGCTCTTCTGAACTGGGTTAAATCGGTTAAAGCACGTATGTCAGGTGGTAGGGAGTTCCAGAGTTTTGGGGCGCAAAACATGAAGGCTCTACTCGCTGTTGATCGGCTGCAAGTTGTTATGGCCTTTGGCATTGTTAGAGTGTTTAGTGATGATTGTCTTCTGGATCTTATTGGTGGTACAGTTTGTATGAGGTCAGTTAGTGAATTGGCTGACAAGCCATGGATGGCCTTGTACGTGAGAATCAGCGTTTTGAATATGAGCCTGGCTTGTATTGGGAGCCAGTGAAGCTGCTTGAGGATTGGTGAAATTAGACTTACCTGCTAATTGTTGTTCCTTAAGAAACTCAAGTCTAGTCCTGTATCCCTCCCTAGTTCTTCCGTGGGCTATAGCCTGAAGCAAAAGATGTATAACAGGTAAGCTGGACGAGTAACGGTAAAGGTTATAGCCCTTAATGGGGGGGATTAATTTCAGGGGAGTTTTTAGATCCAGCCTATATCTTTAATGAAAGAAGCTAAGTAAGGTTTAGGTGGAACACGAAGGAGTTCAAAATGTGTTCTGCTAATTTGTAGCGTTCCAGTTAAGTTATGTGAAAATCGTTAGTAGGGTTTACTACTTAATTGTTGCTCCGGTGAGTCTGCTTTGTCAATAGGTTACTGGAGTCAGGAGGCAGATCCTGTGTCTTTATACCGGTGTCATCAAAAGGATGACGTTTCACAGTCTCCAAGCTGCTGGAGGAGGAGCAAGACCCAAAGGTTCATGACTAGACTGGAGTTCCTTAAGGAACAACAATTAGCAGGTAAGTCTAATTTCACCTTACTTCCGCTTTTGTGTAAAGGCACCACATGAGCCTCTCTCCAGTCCTTTGGCACCACTCCTGACTCCAATGAGGCATTGAAAAGGTCAGTCAGTGGAGCTGCTAGAACGTCTCCAAGTTCCCTCAGTATTCTAGGGTGTGTCCCATTGCTTTGACTACTTTAAGTTTATTTATTTATTTAACTTTCTTATATACCGCACTATTTAGCATCAGCGCGGTTCACAGAGAACATAAAAGACCAGAACAACAGGCTGTTCGGTATTACATATAACAGGAGTATCAACTTGGAAAACATGGGGGAACTATATACTGTCACCAGCAGTGGCCCAACTAGGTATAGGTGGCTAGGTACACTGCTGGGCCTGACCCTTCCAGGTAAGAAATTGTAGTTGCGACGGAGTGTCAGGTTGAAAACAGGCTTTATTCCCCTCCCGGGGTTTCAGGATTTTCAAAGTAATACACAGTATGAAATTAAGAGGTAGCCATACTTCTAGCAAACAAAATGGTGAAATGAAAACAGCTTCTTGCTTGTACAAAATCAGTAACAAAACAGGAACCAGGTGAAATAAATGCTGACAGTTTTTCTCTGTATTCTTCTAGCTTTGTGCACGACACCTTTATGCTTAGCTAGCGTAGAGAACTCTCATTAGTTATGACTAGAGAGCAGTCCATGTCCTCCTCATAAGGCATATAACTATCTGTACACATGGGTTCTTCAACTGTATTTCTTGTGGACAGAGAGTTTGAAATGTTCTTAACTCAGTTTCAGAACCTTCGACAGAACTCTCTCTATGATATGGCAAGTACTTATCAGAGAGCTCATAGAACTGCCCTGCTCTGTTCCTAACAGGTTTCTGCAGTTTCTTGTAAGGCTTTACAAACATGCAATCATCTTCTTCACTCATACAAATGTCCTGACTTACGTTTCTTTCCTTTTCCCAAGGCTGTAAGTACTTCTGGTGGTTCTGCCTTTCAGATAAGCAGGGAACCTTATCAGCTGCTCTCCTTTCCCTCCACGGCACTCTGTGTCTAGGAAATTCTTCCTGCGTCACAGGTGAGGGTTTCCTCCAGTTAATCCCTCTGTTTGTAACAAGCTTTCTGTCCCTCCTTGAATCCTTCCTGGGCTTTCTGTTCCACGGCTCACACACAACAGAATCAGCTGGAGAATATCCTGACCTTCTGTTTGAAACTTTCAAGTTATCTTTTACTTGCCAAGTCTCCCAGTCATTCTCAGCTTCTGAGCATTCACCAAACAAATCACCGTCAGGATCAGAATCCACATCCAAACCATGAGAATCCAATTCTAACTCTGTTTGCCTAACATGCTTTTTATTCAGGTTTAGGGGCGTTCTCCTGCTCATGTGCACACTGTTCTGCTGATTGCTAGGGGAGTGTTTGTTCTCTGGGCGTGCTCTCAGACCTCGTGTCTCAGCCTGCCTTTGTTGCCTATGGCAACCTGGAAGCTTTTTCTCTCCCTGCCTGTCAGAAATTGTGCTGAACTCTGCATCTCTCTGTGTCTTACAGGTATAAGGTAGAACTTCGGTGTCACAATACATAGAATATATAATCTGTTAAACATGGGGGAACTATATACATAGAATATATAATCTGTTAAATCGATTACATGATAGAGCTGTTTACATAAGTTAGCAGGAGTGCTAGGATCAGGAGAAAACCGTGGTTAAATTTGTGGTGGGACTATTATCTTGCACTTCATATAGGATAGTACCTGATAAATAGGTTAAATTTAAGGGCCTTTCTGAACTGGGTTAGGTTGGTTATTGCACGGATGTCAGGTGGTAGGGAGTTCCAGCATTTTGGAGCGCAAAACATGAAAGCTCTGTTCGCAGTTGATCGGCTGCATGTTGTTATGGCTTTTGGTGTTATTAGAGAGTTTAGTGCTACTTGTCTTCTCGATCTGTTTGGTGGTATAGTTTGTATGAGCTCAGCGAGTGAGTTGGCTGATAGACCATGGATGGCCTTGTAAGTGAGAATCAAGGTTTTGAACATGAGCCTGCCTTGTATAGGGAGCCAATGGAGTTGCTTGAGGATAGGTGTAACATGTTCACTCCTGGGCGCTCCTTGTAGAACCCTTGCAGCAGTGTTCATAGCAAGCTGTAAAGAACTTAGAGTGGATTGTGGGAGTCCTTGCAGAATGGAATTGGCGAAATCGAAATGCGGTAATATGAGTGCTTGGTAGATGGTTCTGAAGTCCTCTGGGTCTAGTAAGGAACGTAAGTGCCTGAGTGTGCGGATCTTGAAGTATACAGCTTTTACAATATTATTTACGTGTGATTTCATATCGAGATGGTGGTCCAGGGTGACTCCGAGGTATCTTATTGTTTCTTTAGTGCATAGATCAGCTCCCTTAACACTTATATGTGATGGTGGAGTGAAGTTGGGGTCTCTTGTGACAAAGAGAACCTCAGTTTTCTTGTGCTGGATGCGGAGGTTCTGTGAGAGGAGCCACTCTGAGACTGCGTCGAAGCAATTTGTTATGGGCAATAAGTCCATTTGCATTGTGGAAAATGGCATGTAAAGTAGGATATCATCTGCATATATCATACATTGCACATTGAATGATCTGATGATATTACAGATAGGCTGCATGTATATATTAAATAAGAGAGATGAAAGAGAGGATCCTTGCGGAACGCCTTGTTTTTGATGGAAGAGATCTGATTCTCCCTTTGCAGATTTTACATATTGCATTCTAGTATCCAGGTAAGATTTACACCACTCAAGTGCTGAGCCACAGATGCCTTTTTCCTTCAGTCGTCCAAGGAGTATCTCATGATTTACGAATCAAACGCTGCTGCTATATCCAAGAAGATTAGCACAACGCCTTGTCGGATGTTATCTATGCTAGTGAGTATATTATTGAAAAGGGTGGTGATAAGTGTTTCAATGCCATGATATTCTCTGAAACCATGTTGAAAATGGTCTAGGGGGGCTGCGGAATCTATGTGGTCTTGAATTTGATGTTGCACCACTTTCTCAAAAATCTTTGCTAGGATGGGGATACTAGCAATAGGCCTGTATGAATCAGACCTTTTTGGGTCTAGTTTGGGTTTTTTTTAGCAGCGGTCTAATGGATGTGAGCTTTAGAGCAGAGGGGAAGGAGCCGGTT
Source organism: Ichthyophis bannanicus (assembly GCA_033557465.1). Classification (NCBI taxonomy): domain Eukaryota; kingdom Metazoa; phylum Chordata; class Amphibia; order Gymnophiona; family Ichthyophiidae; genus Ichthyophis; species Ichthyophis bannanicus. Next base: position 199,413,901 of record CM066045.1, read on the forward strand.
GTAAATGAAAATGAAAGTTGAGCAAGTTTCTCACGAACACAGTCTTCTGAAAATTGTTCAAGATGCCCCTCGCTTCTGTTCCTGTTTGTGGGTGTTTTCTGAGGTCCTGTTCCTGGTTCTTCATCTGTGAACACAGAACAGAAATATTTGTTAAGCAATTCTGCTTTATCCTCATCAGCTTCTACATATTCCTCCCCTTCATCCTTGAGTCTGACAATACCACTTTTGCTCCTCCTCTTCTCACTAACATATCTGAAAAATATCTTATCCCCCTATTTTATTGCATTGGCTATTTCCTCCTCTTTTTGAATCTTTGCTTTCCTGACTACTTTGCTAGCTTCTCTAAGTTTTTCCAACTATAGATGCCTGTCTTCCTCTCTGTGATCTCTTGTATTTAATGAAGGCCTCCCTCTTTTTCTTCACCTTTTCAGCTACTTCTTTCGAAAACCATAGCAGTCTCCTTTTCCTTTTACCTTTATTTACCATTTTAACAAAAAGGTTGGTTGCCCTTAAAATATCCCCTTTCAGTTTTGCCCACTGTTTTTCTACATTTCCCAGCTGTTCCCATCCTGCTAACGACTTCCTGAGGTATTGGCCCATCTTGTCAAAGTTTGTTTTCCTAAAGTCTAAGACCCTCACTTTTGAATGGATTCTAATAGCCGTAGTCCTAATACTGAACCACACCATCTGGTGATCACTGGATGCAAAATGATCTCCCACTATAACATCAGAAACACTTTCACCATTGGTAAGCACCAAGTCCAGTATGGCCCCTTCACAGGACATACACTTGTTTTGCAAAGAGGACTTGCCGGCCTTAATTATGCAGGTGGTTGAAGCCCTACGATTGACGGATCAGCCAAATCAGCAGAATCTTCATCCTTCTGCCATTCCCCAGCCAGACCAGATATTACAAGGTATTTGCAAGCCATCTAGAGCCTTTCCATTCCCGGCGGAGCTACAACAAATGGTGTCTCAAGAATGGGACTCTCCGGATATTCCCCTCCGTAGAGCCCGTCGCCTTGGTCAGCTTTACCTCTGGGCACCGCCTGACTTGGAGAAGTGGCTGACATACTCCGGTCACAAGGGCATCCACTTTGGGGTAACGAAGCACACCACCATTCCAGTGGAGGGTGGTGCAGCACTTTGTGATCAACAGGATAGGAAAGTTGAGAGCCTTCTCAAGACTGCCTTTTCGGCTTCTTCATTATCTCTTCAGGCCTCTGTTTGCAGGAGTCTAGCAGCCTGAGCTCTTCTGCGCTGGATTCAACGTCTGCCAGAGTATCCAGCTCTGGCTCGTCTGGAATCGGTCACAGCTTTTTTGGCAGATGCCTTTTATGATCTCTTGCGCCTCTCGACTAGATCGGTGGCAGTCACAGTTTCTTGCAGATGGCTCTGGCTTCGCCAATGGTCAGCTGACTCTGCATCTAAAGCACGCCTCTCTAGGCTTCCCTTCAGGGGAAAGCTTCTCTTTGGGGAGGACCTAGAAAAATTGGTCGAAGACCTAGGGGAGGCTCAACCCCCAATGTCTTCTGGAAGATAAGGCTAAATTTGCTACTAGGCGTTCCTCCAGTCAATATTCGCCTACCTTGCGGCGCACCTCCAGGTATCGCGACACTCGTTGCTACTGTCCTGGGAAGCCCTCCGCCTTTTTGACAACTGGACGTTTTGGTCAGAGGACACGGTCCTTTTGGGGTGCCCGCAAGTGACCTGAGTCCTACTCAGAGCCTTCCAAGTTCTCTGGCCCCATGAGATCTTCCTGCTGACTGGCCGGACAGTCCACCCCAGGAGCCTTTTCTGGAAGTCGACCTGTCCGGAGAGACTCCTCCGGTGGGTGGGCGTTTGGCTCTGTTTTCTCGTCAATGGTCTCTCCTTACTTCAGATCAATGGGTCCTCAACATAGTCTCCTAGGGTTATGTTCTCGAACGTTCCCGATCCATTTCCGATGCGTTCGTCGTCTCACCCGGGGGAAGATCTCTGAAGAGAAAGGCGATTTGCTCCACCGTACGCCGCCTCCTTCTGAGGGCTATTCGACCATTTCCTCAAGCAGAGAGAGGCGGTGGTCGTTACTCCATTTATTTCATGGTGCCCAAGAAAGATGGATCCTTCCACCCAGTTCTGGATTTCAAGGGCGTAAATCGATGTCTACAGGTGCCACAATTCTGAATGGAGACGCTTCACTCGGTGATCCAGGCGGTACGTGGTTGCGAGTTCCTTGCCTCTCTAGATCTTGCCGAAGCTTACTTCCACATTCCCATCAGAGATGACCAGCAGCGTTTCCTACGGTTTTCAGTACTAGGTCAGCACTTCCAGTTTTGTGCAATGCCCTTTGGCCTGGCCTCGGCTCTGCACACCTTTTCCAAGGTTATGGTAGTGGTCGCAGCAGCTCTGTGCAAATGGGGAACCTGAGTGCATCCTTACCTGGATGACTGGTTGATTCGGGCAGACTCCCTGTTGGAAGCATGTCAAGCAGTGGCTCAAGTAGTTTCTTTCCTCGAATTTTGAATGGGTGGTCAATATGTCAAAGAGCCATCTTCATCCGTCCCAGCAACTAGAGTTTCTAGGAGCCCACTTCGACACCGTGCAGGGGAAAGTCGTCTTGACATGCGAGCGGCTTCGCAAATTCATGGGCTTGCTTCGTTTGTTTCTTCTTCAGACAGCTCTGAGGGTTTCGGATTACTTTCAAATCCTGGGGTCCATGGCAGCCACTATCAAAGTCGTGCCTTGGGCCAGAGCGCACATGAGGGAGCTTCAGAGTTCTCTCCTTTCACGCTGGTCACCTGTGTCGGAAGTCTACGACATCCGGCTTCCGCTCCTCCCGGAAACTTGACGCAGCCTCCAGTGGTGGCTGGTGCCCTGTCATCTCTTCAGGGGTGTTTCCCTAGAGAACCCTCGTTGGGTCCTAGTAACAACAGATACGAGTCTCTACAGGTGGGGTGCTGTCTGCCAGCATGAGTCAACGCAGGGTACTTGGTCGATTCACGAAGCACACTGGTCCATAAATAGACTGTAAGCACGAGCAGTTTGCCTCGGCCTAAGACATTTTCTGCCTCTTCTCAAAGATCAGGCGGTATGGGTTCTATGCGATAACGCAACAACAGTGACATATATCAACCCCCAGGGCAGCACCAAGTCCCTAGGTGTAGCCAGGGAAATGTCCCTTCTCATTCCCTGGGCAGAGGCACATCTGCAGACTCTCTCGGCGCAGCATATCGCCGGGGTGGACAACTTTCAGGCCGATTTCCTCAGCCGACATGCTCTCGATCCCGGAGAATGGGAGATAGCCCCTTGGGCGTTTCAGAAGATTTTGTGAGCATGGGGACAACCGGTAATGGATCTAATTGCGACATCAGTGAATACCAAGGTACTGGAATTTTTCAGTCGCAGGAGGGAGCGTCAGTCCTCCGGATTGGATGCCCTGGATGAACAATGGCCGCAGGAGGCTCTGCTGTACATCTTTCCCCCCATGGGTACTAATCAGGAAAGTGTTTCGGAGAGTTCTCACAGACCGGGGGAGAGTGATTCTAATAGCTCCAGACTCGCTTCGGAGGCCCTGGTATGCGGACCTCATCTCCTTAACGTGAGTCCCGCCACTGCCTCTGGGATCTCACCAGGGGCTATTACATCAGGGTCCAATTGTGATGGACGATCCAGCTCCTTACTCGCTTACGGCCTGGCTCTTGAACCCCACTGCCTAAGCAAGAAGGGTTACTCGAGTTGCGTGGTCGCGACCCTTCTGAGGGCGTGCCGCCCGTCGACTTCACTAGCGTATTCCTGCGTTTGGAGAGTCCTGGTGCGCATGGCACCATATCTCTGCTTGGAGGTCGGGAATGCCGAATATCCTTACCTTCCTTCAGGACGACCTGGATAAAGATCTAACCTTGTGGTTTCTTTGAGTTCAAGTAGCATTAACTTGTTTCCGAGGTCCTGTTTGGGGTCGCTCTAAAGTGTCCCATGCGGATGTGTTGCGTTTCCTTAAAGCAGCTAAGGTAGTCCAACCACTGGTTCGCCCTCCGGTGTCAACATGGGATCTGTCCCTCATCCTAAAAGCCTTGATGCAGGTGCCTTTTGAGCCACTTAAACACATCACGTTGAGAGATTTGATGCTTAAGGCAGTGTTTCTAGTAGTGATAACTTCGGCACGAAGGGTATCCGAAATACAAGCACTTTCATGCAGAGTTCCCTATTTTGCCTTCTCGAAGGAAGGAGTTTTCTTGCATACTGTTCCTTTGTTCCTTCCAAAAGTACCTTTGCCTTTTCATATCAATGAGCCAATTTTCCAACCCTGTTTTTCTGAGGATCAGTGTACGGGCGAGAATAAGGGACTCTGTTCTCTGGATCTCGGCAGGATTCTTTGTAGGTATCTTCGGGTGGCAAATCCTTTCTGTACCTCTGATGACCTTTTCGTGCTTTTTGCGGGACCCCGTAAAGGTCAAGCTGTTTCCAAACGCACGGGGTCTCGCTGGTTGCGATTAGCAATTGAATCTGCATACATCCTTAAGGGAAAATTTGTCCCTCTCAGTCTTTGGGCGCACTCTTCGCGGGCGCAAGCTACATCTTGGGCAGAGCGCTCTCACGTTCATCCTCTTGATATCTGCAGGGTGGCCACCTGGTCCTCCCTGTTCACTTTTGTGCGTCATCGGCTCAATATTCAATCTTGGGAAGAGGCGCAGTTCGGGGCAAAGTTGTCTTGACGGCCTTATCTTCTCACCCAAAGAGCAGTTAGCTTGGATACTTCCCGCTTGTCTGGACTGGTCTAGCAGGATGTAGTGGAATGGGAAATTTTCACTTACCATTAATTTCCTTTCCTGGGATCCTGCTATACCAGTCCAGGACCCTCCCTATTCTGGATATCTGGTTCAGAGGTGTATTGCGGAGGAGCCAAGACTTTGCAGCGGAGCGTTATCACCTCTTGTACGTAGTATGGTTTCTGTTTTTCCTTAGTTTTTGTTTCATGGTTAGATCTGTTTGAGTATGGCTTTTTACAATACTGGAGCACCCTCTACTGGGTTCAGCTACATATGACCAGGGAACGGCCAATCAGGCTGCTGGTAGGTTTTTTTTTTCTATTTCTCTGTCTCCACCATCAGCTGGTAGGGGGACTAAACCCGCTTGTCTGGACTGGTTTAGTGGGATCCCAGGAAAGGAAATTAACTTATGGACCTTTCCTCCAGGAACTTGTCCAAACCATTTTTAAACCCAGCTACACTAACAGCTTTTCCTACATCCTCTGGTAACGAATTCTAGAGTTTGATTATTCATTGAGTGAAAAAACAATTTTCTCCGTGAACAAACAGGAAGTCAGTCCTCACATATGGGTGACGTTGGCACCGACGGAGCCCATGCGGTAATCTCTCCTCCAGCTTTCAAATAAAGCCTCTAGATTAACCACACATGCGTGATCACCTTCCCACCCAAGGGAGCCATTTTCCCTCCGTCTGCACCCTGGGAAAAGTTGTCTTGTCTTGCAGTGGATTTTTGTTGTTTTCTCGCTCTTTTTCTTGGTTGTGTACAGTCACTTTGTCGCTGTCCCAAAACTGTTGCTACCTTGGTGTTGCATTTTTCTTGGGTACTTATTTTTTTATTTTTTTTCTCTCTCGGTGCATGGGATTTTTTCTTTCGTGTGCTACTAATCAGAACATTGGAGTTTGACTTCACGGGGGCCGTCTTTCCTGCTAGGTCCTCGATTAGTTGTTTTAAGAAGTGCACCAATTGTGACAGGACCATGTCCAACACGGACTGCCATAATTGCTGCATTCAGTGCCTCTGGGCCGATCACTACGACACCTCTTATCTGCTCTGTCTTCAGATAACGAGCAACGGGTGTAAGAATTGTGAAAGGCAGAAGGGAGATGCTGTTTGACCTCAAGCCCTCGACCTCTGCTCCATTATATGCTTCGAAATCGGCGCCTTCAGGGGTGGCCGCAGAGGATTCTGACTTTTATTAATCCTAAATGGGCTACACTGTAACTTCATTGCGTTTTCCCCTAGTCTTTCTTCTTTTTTTTTGAAGGCATAAAATACCGATCTACGTTTACCCATTCCATTCCATTCATTAATTTATAGATCTATGTTTGTTTGTTTATGTTCATTTCATTTGATAAAAACCGCTTTTCTAGAACAAGCAAAGCGGTGTACAATTAAAAACCATGTTTAAAAGAAGGCCAAAGCCAGCGAAGTGGAAAAGAATTACAATTTCTTAATAGAAAAGCAGTAGAGAAAAGAGAGACAAGACCAAACATAAGTAAGGACAAGACACAAGGAAAATAGAGGATAGAGGGAGTGGGATTTACACGAAAGGAGAGGGGACATCAAACACCAGGGAAAAGAGGTGGGTTTTCAGGTTTTGTTTGAATGTGGAGTGATGAGGTTCCAGACGGAGTGAAGAGGGAAGGGAATTCCAAAGGGCGGGGCCAGCAAAAAAGAAGGCAGAAGAGCGAGTAGATTGTAAGTGGGCGCGGGAGGGGGAGGGAAGGGTGAGACGGTTGAGGTGGAAGGAGCGAGGAGTGTACCTAGGAGAGTGAAAAGAAAGAAGGTCTGTTAAGTATTGAGGGGTGCCGGCATAGAGAGCTTTATGGACCAGGGTGAGAAGCTTGAATTGAGCGCGATGGGGAAAGGGTAGCCAATGAAGGCGGAATAGCAGGGGTGTTATGTGATCTCGGGGGGACGAATGGGTGACAAGGCGGGCAGCAGTGTTCTGGATCCGTTGTAACCGGGACAGTTGAGATTTAGAAAGACCGATGAAAATTGAGTTTGCAAAATCCACCCGTGACATAACCAGAGATAACAGCAAGGTGGTGAGGGCTGATGGAGATAAGAAAAGGCAGACTGCGCGAATTTGTCAGAGGAAGAAAAAGGAAGTTTTAGTGACGTGAAATATGGGCATGGAATGATAGGTCAGAATCAAAGTGAACCCCAAGATAATGGAAGGTGGAGACTAGAGGAACAGGAGAGCCAGAGAAAGAAGGGGCCAGTGTGGGAGATGGATTGTTATGAGAGAACCAGATAGCGATAGTCTTAGCAAGATTAAGGTGAAGGCAGTTAAGTTTCAACCAGTTAGCCACATCGGAAAGACAGGAGTTTAACGCGGAGAGGTCTGGGCAGGAAGGGGAGGTGTGATGGAGCAGAACAATGTCGTCTGCATAGAAAAAGGCAGATATTCCAGACTGTTGTATTAAGAGGGCTAAGGGGGCCAAGAAGAGGTTGAAAAGAAGGGGAGCCAGGACAGAACTCTGAGGAACCCCACAGGGAAGAGGGAAAGAGTCCGAGGGAAGGGCAGAAGAGGAGGGGGAAAGGACTGCACAGGATCGAGAGGAGAGGAAAGAGTGGAACCAGCGGTGAACAGTACTACAAAGGCCCGCTTCCCGTAAGCGAAGAAGAAGGAGGCAGTGATCAACTAAGTCGAATGCAGCGGAAAGATCAAGTGCAACCGCCACCGAGATGTCACCATGATCTTGAGCTACATGCAGTGCATTAGTAAAAGCAAGAAGGATAGTTTCGACACTGTGACCCTGACGGAACCCCGATTGACGAGGGTGAAGAAAATTAGTAGAATCAAGGTGATGTGAAAGTTGTGCAAAGACAAATTTCTCTAAAAGCTTCGAGAGAAAAGGAAGATTAGAGACAGGGCGGTGAGCGGGAACCGAGGGATCAAGTGAGGGGTTTTTAAGGAGGGGGCGAATTAAGGCATGTTTCCAGGAGCGGGGAAAAGACCCTGTAGAAAGACTGGAGTTGAACATAGTAAGGATGTGGGGAAGGAGACCTAAGGAAGGTTCCAGGAGCCAAGAAGAAGGAATGGGGTCTAAGGAACAGGAGGTCTTCTTTGAGGAGGAAATGAGATGATGAAGTTCAGGGGGAGTGATCAAGGAGAAGGATGCCCAGAAGTGGGAGGTTTGAGAGACGGGCGGGGGGGGGGAGGCAACGGGGGGAGGAGAGAGAATCTGAGCAAGGCAGGAAGGTAAAGATGCTCTCAAAGAAGAAATCTTATTGCTAAAACAAATGGCTAGAAGAGAAGGCTGAGGGGAGGGAAGGACCGGTGGAGCTGAGGCTGAGGAGTGAAGGGAGGTAAGAGACCGAAGGGTAGAATAGAGGTGCCGGGTTTGATTTGGGGCATTCAAAATGGCATTGGAGAAATAGGTGCGCTTAGCGAGATGGACAGAAGAGCGGTAGTGAGAGTAACTGGATTTGAAAAATGCGAGTGAGGTGGGTGAGGGACCCTTACGCCACAGTCGCTCTGCTCTGCGAAGCTGTGCAAGTAGAAGCCGGAGACCCCCATGGTACCAGGGATACATGGGGCGACGGCGAGGCGGTTGAGGACGCAAAGGGGCAATATGGTCAAGAGCAGTCGAGAGGATCGATGACCAGAGAGCAGCTTGGGAGTTAGGAGAGAGGAGGGGGAAATCTGAAGGTAGGAGCTCGGTTGCTGTAGGAAACTGGTGAATAGTGAGAGAAGAAAGGGTGCGGGAGAGCCGCGGAGGAGGGGAGGTAGTGGGGAGGGATGAAGGGGAGGAGGAGGAGTGAGACCCTCGTGAATGAAAGCAAGGGACGGAGAGGCAGACATGGTCTGTCCATGGGAGAGGCATAGAGGAAAGATTGCAAAGCGTAAGGGAAGAGGAGGATGATGTCAGGAATAGGTCGAGGGTGTGCCCAGCCTGATGGGTAGGGAAAGTAACATGCTGCACAAGAGATAGATCCTGTAAGAGAGAAATAAAGGAAAGATCCCTAGATGAAGTGGGAGAGTCCAAATGTAGTTTGAAATCCCCAGCAATAAGTAAGTGGGGAAAGGCCAGGGAAAGATCAGTGATAGTCAAGAGAAGGGAGTCCCATAGCTCAGGGCGAAGAGCAGGGGGGGAGTAGATAAGAAGCACATGCGTAGGAGGAGAAATGTGAAGGTGAAGCAGAAGGGATTCAGGGTAATGGAGCGATGGGGGAGAGAGCTGGGTGAAGGAGAGGGTGGGCCGTATCAGAGCGGCCACACTGCTGCCTGATTTGCCAAAGCGTGGAACGGAGACTGCAGAAAAACCGGGGGGAAGGCAGTGGGCGAGGAGGGCATCCTCCCCATCCCTAAGCCATGTCTCGGTCAAAAGAATAAGGTCAAAAGAAGACCTAAGGACAAGATCTTGGATAAGGAGGGTTTTGTTACGTAGGGACCGACAATTAACTAAGCCGAAAGAGAGGGGAGACTTGGAAAAGGTAGACGACAAGGGAGACAAGGAGGGAGAGGCAGAGATTAAGCAGGGGCGGAGATTAGAAAGACATCGAGAGCGTGTGCCAGGCAACTTGTCTGAACGTCTGCCCCATAGCACGGGTATAGCTGCCATAGGGCAGAGATGAGGGGAGAGGGTAGGAATAGAGGTACAAGACAGGAGACCTGCCAGAGATGGATGAAAGGAGGCTCTGGGAGGAAGTCGGGGCAAGCTAAGCGAAGAAGCTGCCCCAGGCAATGAGGGGATGCAGAGAATGAGAAGTAGCAAAGACTGAAGTATTGCAGCAAAAGCACGGCCTCTGCAGCCGGAGCAACCCCAAGGAGCGCCCAAGTTGCGCGCTGCGGCGACGAGCGCAGCAGGCGCTCTAGTTTTATATCTGGAAGGCAGTGTACCTCGCAGGTGCTTCCGGAAGGGGAGGGCTCAAGCTGACAACGGGTAATTGATGGCCCAGGTGAGGAGGGCGGACTCTGGGAAAACACAGCATACAATCAAATTAACAAAAAAACAAAACAAGCAGAGGATAAGCAATGAAGACAGCACAGTTAGCCGCAGGCGCTCTAGTTTTATATCTGGAAGGCAGTGTACCTCACAGGATCATATCTCCCCTCAGCTGTCTCTTTCCCAGGCTGAAGGGCCCTAACCTTTTAAGCTTTTCCTCATAGAGGTATTCTTCCATCCCCTTTACCATTTTGGTGGCTCTTCCCTGTACCTTTTCTAATTTTTTAAGATATGGCGACCAGAATTGTATCCAATATTCAAGGTGTGGTCGCACCATGGAATTATATAGAGGCATTATGATAGCCTTGGTTTTATTCTCCATTCCTTTCTTTATGATTCATAGTATTCTATTTGCTTTCTTGGCTGCCGCTGCACATTAGGCAGAGGGTTTCAATGTATTAAAAATGATGCCTAAATCCTTTTCCTGGGGGGTGGTTCCTAATGTGGAACCTTGTATCGTGTAACCATAGTTTGGGCTGTTCGTTCCTAAGTGCATAACTTTGCACTTGTCCACATTAAATTTCATCTGCCATTTAGATGTCCAGTCTTTGAATTTATTTATTTTATTTGTTTAAAATCATTTATTTTCCCAAATTCCTGAGTGGATTGCAAAGTAACACACACAACATTTAAAAACAAATGTACAATAAACAAAAACAAACAGAATTTATCAAGGTCCTCTTGCAATTTTTCACAATCTTCTTGGGTTTTAATAACTGAATTAATTTGTCTCATCTGCAGATTTGATCATCTTTGTCTGATGGTTGTAACACTTGTACTGGCTATGAACAAAAAATATTCTATGCAGGTTGTGAGTCCTTTTTATTGGAATAAGATGGAAATTATTGAAAAATTGTACTAAGTTTTGGAAACATATTATTCTCCAGGACCAAGCAGGAAGTCAGTCCTCACTTATGGGTGACGTCGGCGCCGACGGAGCCCTCGCGGAGCAATTTTCCCCAGCTTTCAAAGAAAGCCTTTGGGAATTGCAGCGCGCATGCGCGGTCGTCTTCCCGCCCGAGGGTGCCATCTTAGCCAGTCTTCTTTTTTTCCGCGGAGCCCTACAGACGTCCCCGTCTTGTCCCCGCGAAAAAGTTGATTTTCTTCTTTAATTTATCCTTTTTTCCTTCGGTTCGACGCCGATCTTTTTCCCGCCCGGACTCGCGACGCCGGTCACGAGTCCTCTTACTTTTTTCGGTTTTTCTGACTTAGTCAGCTTTCGTTTTCGGTTTCCCTGGCAGCCCGGTCCTTTGACCTCGCAGGGGCCCTTTTTCCCCCGATGGCTGCCAGTGGGTTTAAGCGGTGTGGTCGGTGTGACCGAAATATGTCACTAACCGACACACACGACTTTTGCCTCCGCTGCCTGGGCCCGGATCATGAGGAACTGATCTGTGGGCCCTGCAGCAAACTGTCCTCAAAGGCGTTGAGAAGTCGGCGGCATCAGCGTGAGAGAATCTTCGCTGACCCCAGCCGTACCCGGACCTCGTCGGAGGCCTCCGCGTCAAAAGGCTCCAGCTCGGACCGTCGCCGGAGCTCCTCCGACCGGGGTTCTCCCTCCGGGGACCATTGTCGGAAGGTGAAACCCGCGAGGGCGGCGTCGGTGGACGCTCCTGGTTCCGCGAGGGCCAGGTGGCATAGCCCCGACAGCCGCCCCGGGTCCTTGGAGAAGGAACACATCCCGAAGTGACCTCGCCTGGAGTCGGAGATGCCTGCCCGGGTAAGTCCTGTGGTCCTTCTGGACTCGCCTCCGCGACAGCCGACGTCGGGCCCGACGCCGTCGGGGCCCGAGTCGGGGGCTGCTGGGTCACCTGAGGTCGGACTCAGGTTGACGGCCTTGGAGAGCAGACTGTCTGCCTTCATGGACCAGCAGAGGGCACTGCTCGCTGGCCTCGCTGGCGCTGCTGCCCCGACCGCCGGGACGTCGACGTCCAAGTCGACCCCGGAGACCGAGCCGATCCTCGAGTCAATGAGAACTCGAGTCCATCCTCGGTCGAGGTCACCCTCGGCCTCCCGTTCGGGACCGAGGTCGCCGACGCCGACTCCCTCGGCGTCGGGGCGGCTGGCGCCGCACCCTGCCCGGGCCGACCCCACCGAGTCCTCGTCGGAGTCGGTCTGGGAGTCTGAGGAGGAAGAGTCACCTGATTCTTTCCGGACTCGGTGTGTCCCATCGGACTCACCGGAGTCCGAGCCTCGGAAGCAGTCCCCCCCGGAGGATGCCCGGTTCTCGGACTTCGTTAGGGATATGGCCAAGGCTTTGGCCTTCCCTGCGGATCCCGAGGAGGAGCCTCGAGCCGAAGAGCTCGACGCCCTCCAGTATGACTCTTCCGCGAGGGAACACTTTACTGTGCCGGTTCCTCCTATGCTGGAACGACTACTCTTCCGCATGTAGGAGAGTCCGGCCTCCTCGCCGGTCCTGAGCAAGCGGGTCGATTCTATCTATCGGGTCCGCAAGAGCCCTGGCTTTCAAAAGGCACAGCTGCCACACCATTCCATGGTAGTGGAATCGGCCATGCATCGTCTTAAGAGCCAGAAGATGCACTCCTCGGTGCCTCCTGGAAGGGAGGCCCGTAACCTGGATGGCCTTGGCAAGAAGTGCTTCCAGGGCTCTATGCTCACATGTCGTGTCCAGACTTACCAGCTATACATGGGCATGTATCTCCGGGATCTGGCTAAAGAACTAGCCGGATTCTCCGCTGGTCTCTCCGAGGAGCCCTTGCGGAGGTTCCTAGCCTTGTCCACTGGCATTCGGGAATGCTCCAAGTTCATGTCCCGAGCAGCCTATGATGACTTTGAAGCCTCGGCTCGAGTGGCCGCAGCCGGCATCGGTGCCCGCCGACAGGCTTGGCTTCAGTCGTCAGACCTTGAACCCTGGGTGCAGGACAAGTTGGTCGATGTCCCCTGCCGAGGCGAAAACCTCTTTGGCAAGCCCATGGCGGAAAAGGCTGCGCAGATTGAGACTGAGACTCTCACCCGGACCAGGCTTTCTAGGAAGACCTCCGCCCCTTCCCAGAAAAAGAAGGGCTCGGGGAAAAAGTCCTTTTACCCGAGGAAGGCGGCTGCCTACAAACAATACCCCCATTATCAGGCCCCTGCAGCTCCCCAACAGGGCCAGCAGGCCAAGGGACGGGGTAACGGGTCCCGTAGGCAGCAAGCCCCCAAGCCTGCACCACCAGCCCCTGCTCAGCAGGGTGGGGGTTTTTGACTCGCTAAGCATAGCCTCTCCCCCCCCGCTGGTTCCTCCCAGCACCGGAGGGCGGCTGGTTCACTTCGCCCACAGGTGGTCCAGCATCACCGCCGATGCCTGGGTGCTTCAGGTCGTGCGAGAAGGCTATCTTCTCCACTTCCATCAGGTCCCTCCCTCCTATTTTCCGGGAGAACCTCCGCGACCCCCTCTGCACAGGGACTTACTCCTTCAGGAGTTAGCAGGTCTTCTGCAGGAACAGGCGGTGGAACCGGTGCCCCACCACCTGAGAGGTCAAGGCTTTTATTCCAGGTATTTTCTGATACCAAAGAGAACAGGGGGCCTCAGACCCATCCTGGACTTGCGCAACCTCAACAAGTTCCTTGTGCGGGAGAAGTTCAAAATGCTTACCCTTGGAATCCTTCTGCCCTACCTCCAGCAGGGAGATTGGCTATGCTCCTTGGATCTAAAGGATGCCTACACGCACATCCTTATCCACCCAAGCCACCGCCAATACCTAAGGTTTGTGGTGGCAGGAAATCATTACCAGTACAGGGTACTGCCCTTTGGCCTGTCCTCCGCACCGCGAGTCTTCACAAAATGTCTCGCGGTCGTGGCGGCCCATCTCCGGCTTCACGGCCTCTATGTCTTTCCGTACCTCGACGACTGGCTCATCAGAGCAGCGTCCGCTCAGGAGGTCACCAACGCCACGTGCCGCACGGTGACTCTGCTGCAGCACTTGGGCTTTGTTTTAAACTTCGCAAAGTCCACTTTGCTCCCCTCACAGGATCTCGAGTTCATCGGCGCAAGGCTGCACACTCCTCAGGCGCGAGCATACCTACCGCTCGACAGGGCTCAACGGCTCATGGACCTAGCCGACCGCTTTCGCAGCCAGCCCCTGGTCTCCGCCAGGCGCTTCCTGAGACTGCTCGGCCATATGGCTTCCACCGTCCATGTGACCCCCAATGCCCGCCTGAATATGCGGTCTGCTCAATGGTGTCTCCGCCAGCAGTGGCGACAAGCCACGGGCGGTCTAGCAGACCTAGTGCGCGTCTCCGAACCGCTGATCTCGTCTCTCCGGTGGTGGCTCCGGCTGCCGAACCTGATATTCGGAATGCCTTTCCAGTCACCTCAGCCGACCCGGGTGCTGACCACCGATGCATCCCTCCTGGGCTGGGGAGCACATTGCCAAGAGGCACGTACTCAGGGCCTCTGGACCACGTGGGAGTCTGCTCAGCAGATCAACTTCCTGGAGCTCAGGGCGATCCGCCTAGCTCTCAAGGCCTTCTCCAACCTGACTTCCCAACAGTCCGTCCTTGTCCAGACGGACAATCAAGTTGCCATGTTCTACGTGAACAAACAGGGGGGCACGGGCTCCTTCCTCCTCTGCCGGGAGGCACAGAAGCTCTGCTCTTGGGCCGTCAGTCACGGCATTCTCCTCAAGGCAGTTTATCTCCCGGACCAGGAAAATTGCCTTGCAGACAAACTCAGCAGGGTCCTCCAGCCGCACGAGTGGCGTCTGGATCCCTTGGTAGTTCAGAAGCTCTTCCTCCAGTGGGGCCTCCCCACGGTGGATCTCTTTGCCAGTCCTCACAACCGGCAGCTTCCTCGCTTCTGCTCTCGTCAGCCACACCCCCTTCGGGTTGCGGCGGACGCCTTTCTGATCTCATGGTCGGGGAGCCTTCTGTACGCTTTCCCTCCCATCCCGCTAGTCTCTCGGACTCTTTTCAAGGTTCTCCGAGACAAAGCCTTCATGATCCTGGTGGCCCCTCGCTGGCCCAGGCAGCCGTGGTTTCCGCTCCTGCTGCAACTGGCGGTGGAGGATCCAATCCCTCTGGGGGTACAACCGGATCTCCTCACTCAGGATCAGGGGTCCCTACTGCACCCCAACCTCAGGTCTCTCAACCTCATGGCCTGGCTGCTGAGAGGGTAGTCCTTGCTCCCCTTCTCCTGCCGGCGGAGGTGGAGGAGGTCGTCTTGGCTTCGCGACGGCCCTCTACCCGCAAATGCTACGCCCTTAAATGGCGTCGCTTTGCAGTCTGGTGTACCCAACAGTCTCAGGATCCCTTCTCCTGCCCGGTGTCGGTGATCTTGCAGTACTTGCTGCACCTCTCTAATCTGGGACTTAAGTCCAACTCCGTCAAAGTTCACCTCAGTGCTCTTTCAGCACATCATGTGCCGGTGGACGGCAGACCTCTCTCAAACGACCCTCTCGTAGCGAGGTTTCTCCGAGGTCTCCTTCTACTTAAACCACCTCTGCGCCCGCCAGCGCCTGACTGGGACCTGAATGTGGTTTTGCAGCGGATCACCTGTCCGCCTTTTGAACCTATGGCTACCTGTTCTCTCCGTTTTCTGTCTTGGAAAACACTGTTCTTGATAGCCCTCACTTCCGCTAGACGCGTAAGTGAATTGCAGGCCCTCGTGTCTGATCCCCCTTACACTAGGTTCTACAAGAATAGGGTAGTCCTACGGACTCACCCAAAATTTCTGCCTAAAGTGGTCTCCCCTTTTCACATCAATCAGGAGGTGGTACTTCCAACCTTCTTTCCCAGACCACACTCCAGCCGAGCTGAAACGGTCCTCCATACCCTGGACTGTAGAAGGGCATTGAACTTCTACCTTGACCGTACGCGGGAGCACCGTAAAGCTGCTCAGCTTTTTGTGTCTTTTGACCCCAATAAATTGGGGCTCCCGGTCTCCAAGCGTACTCTGTCCATCTGGGTTGCGGACTGTATCTCTTGGGCTTATGGGGCAGCCGGACTCTCCTTAGAAAGTCGAGTCACGGCTCATTGCGTTCGGGCAAAGGCCACGTCAGTGGCTTACCTCCGCTCTGTTCCGCTGGCAGACATCTGCCGGGCCGCTACTTGGTCTTCGAGCCAGACTTTTGCGGTCCATTACTGTCTCGAGAGGGAGTCCCGTAGGGACAGTGCTTTCGGACAGGCAGTCCTCCGTAATCTCTTTGAGGTCTGAGCAACTCCTACCCTCCATCCCGGATGTGGGCTACCGGTGGGTGATAATTCAGCGAAGATTCTATCCTTCTGTGCTGCTGAGCTTGAGGGAGCTCATTTTTGTGCTTAGGGTCTCCGGTAGCCTTGAGCTTGGGAGTCCCATAAGCGAGGACTGACTTCCTGCTTGGTCCTGGAGAAAGCGTAGTTACTCACCTGTAACAGGTGTTCTCCAGGAGCAGCAGGAATCAGTCCTCACTACCCTCCCTCCTCCCCTTGGAGTTGCAATCGTCTGCTTATGTTCTTTTTGCAAATTTTTTATGCTGTCTTTTTTAGCTTTGTCATCTGACTGGCTAAGATGGCACCCTCGGGCGGGAAGACGACTGCGCATGCGCGCTGCAATTCCCAAAGGCTTTCTTTGAAAGCTGGGGAAAATTGCTCCGCGAGGGCTCCGTCGGCGCCGACGTCACCCATAAGTGAGGACTGATTCCTGCTGCTCCTGGAGAACACCTGTTACAGGTGAGTAACTACGCTTTTTGCACTTCGCCATAAGTATTATGGTATGTACATGTTGGTGCTTTTATCATTGTTCATTATTTATTGATATCAATGTTTTTAATCTTTTTATGGTTATTATATTATTTTATTGACTATTTTTTGACTATTAATTATTGTATTGTTTAGTTGTGTGCCCCCTGAAGAAGGCGGAAGCCGAAACGCGTAGGGGATTCAATAAATTTATCTCACCAGTTCACGACTCTTGCTCCTTGTGTTTACTTTTGATTCCACTACTATGGAATGATGAGGAAGTTGAGTCTTTTGGAACCCTGGAGAGGGGGGCACCTGATATAAGAGATCAGTTGCTCTGGGAGGTGGGGGTACCCTTAAAGGTGTTTCCCACATTCCTAGAAAGAGATCCTGCAAGGAATGATGCAAAGGAAGCATTATATTGTCCTTTGCTTTGGTGGAAACAGAGCCTGGTGCAGGATCATGTCCTGGAATAGGAATGGCAAGGGATCTTGCTATATCCAGGAGGAAACTCTGAAAAGAGGGATCCCCAACAGGAATCTCCCTTGGACAGGTTAGATCTAAAGAACTAGCCTGAGCACCCACAGAGTTATCCCGAGATATAGAAATAGAAGATCCTGCAGGGTGCAGTGTGGAATGTTTAAGGGATGGTTGCTTGGACTGGTTGTCAGGAACAGCAACCGTCCTTACCACATTGTCCATGCCAGGTATCGACTCCAAGCTTGGTATAGAATGGAGTGATACTGTTGTAAAAAGCGATGCTACTGTGGATACCGGTACGGAAGTCAATACCGGTACCGATGTCGGAGTCGGGCTCGACAAAGACATCGGAGTAGTCATCAGCGATACTTCAATCGGTACCGAGGGAACCGAAAACCTCCGGCTGCTATCCTGGGTACCGAGCCACCGGTATCGATCAGTGTCGGTACCAAAATCTATTGGTACCCAGTCTTCCAGACTAGAAATGGATTCCAAACTCGGCATCGAGGGTAAGGAGCCTGAGAAGTGAAGCATGGAAGGCACCGACTGTGAGGGTAATGAAGACATCGGTACCGACTTCGGTACCATGTCCGATACCGGTGAATGAAGGTCTACCAGTGGCAACTCAAGCGGCCTCAGGGGAACCAAGAGTTGCGGATCCGAGTCATCGGAAACGAGCCTTCGGTACCGCCGCGAGACGGTACCAAGGTGAGTCGGTACCCAGTCCTCCAAACTGGAGATCGATTCCAGACTCGGCATCGAAGGAAGCGAGGCTGTCGATGCACATCTGGAGGGTACCGACGTCGGTGGCAGTATCGGTGTTGGAACCGATAAGGGAAAGACAATCTGGGACGTATCCATCGGTCCCGAAGGCACCGAGGAGGCCAGATGATGATCCCTGGTGAGGAGTGTTTCATCCAACACCAGTGCCGATGCAGGGGTATCGGTACCGCTTGAAGCGGATGCCACCACCGTGCACGGCTCAGGTATGTTCTGTGGGGGGTGAACCCCAGGAACAACCTGAAACCCCTTATCTGCTTTGGAGACCAAAGACTCCCGCCGGGGTTTTGAAGCCAGGAGGCCATCGAGGGCAAAGCCGGAGCTGTCTACATGCTGTGCATGAGACGTACCACTCGAGGACTAGCTAGTCTTAACAGACTGTTTGTGGGTTACCTGAATCAAAGTGGAAGAAGAAGGGGACGGTGCCCCGAAGTTGGAGGGCAACCGTGTATCGAGGGATTCTCGATGTTGAAAATGTCTTCTCACCAAACTGTTGTCAGGACCCAAACAGGTTAGACACCGACTTCGAGGGTCTAAACATAAAGTTGTACCGCCACAAACAGAACATTTAGTGGCCATGAAGGAAAAAATAGGGGAGGCCTGAAAGGCCTAAGACCCCGTGACACTATGAAGAAAAAATATTCCGTTGAAAAGGAAAATCTTACAAGAAAGAAAAGAAAAACACCGGCGGTACCGGTGGCGTCGGGAAGACAGCCGTGACCACAAGAAAACTAAAAATAAAAAATAAGAATTTTCTGCAGTGACAGGAGGACGTCCTGCCGGCTCCGCGGAAAAACGAAAACTGAGGAGAGACGGAAAGGCGGGAAGGCAGCACGCAGGCGCTGAGGGATGCTCCCAAAAGCTTTCTGATTGGACGCTGGGGAGCGTTCCCGCGCAGGCTCCGTCGGTACCGACGTACCCATATGTGAAGACTCATTCCTGCTTGTTCCTGGAGATCAACTATTAGCAGGTAAGTCTAATTTTTCTTTTAAATGCCTGAAGAGTGCCCCTAGCTGTGCCAGCCTTAATACTACTGGTGATGTCACTGGAAGATTCTGGGGTTTTCTGTCTCCATAATCTGCTGACTGGGGGACATAACCTACTTGAAAGAACTGAAATACGAGATTGCAGACCTGCTATTAGTAATCTGTGAACTATCATTAAAATCATCTCTAATACCTGAAGATTGGAGGATCGCCAATGTAACACCAATTTTTAAAAAGGGTTCCAGGGGTGATCCGGGAAACTACAGACCGGTGAGCCTGACATCAGTACCGGGAAAAATGGTAGAAACCATCATAAAGAATAAAATTACTCAGCATGTAGATAGTCATGACCTAATGGGAGACAGCCAACATGGCTTTAGACAAGGAAGATCTTGTCTTACTAATCTGTTATGTTTTTTTGAAGAAGTGAATAATCAGGTGGACAAAGGTGAGTCGGTTGATATTGTGTATCTGGACTTTCAGAAAGCCTTTGACAAGGTCCCTCATCAGAGACTTTTGGCAAAACTAAAGAGTCATGGGATAGGAGACAGTGTACTATTGTGGATCAGGAACTGGTTAAAAGATAGAAAGCAGAGGGTAGGGCTAAATGGCCAATTTTCCCAATGGAGAAAGGTGAATAGTGGTGTACCCCAGGGATCTGTGCTGGGTCCGCTGCTTTTTGACATATTCATAAATGACCTGGAAAGTGGAATAACGAGTGAGGTTATCAAATTTGCAGATGACACAAAACTATTTAAAGTTGTTAAAACCCAAGAGGATTGTGGAAAATTGCAAGAAGATCTTGATAAATTGGAAAACTGGGCATCAAAATGGCAGATGAAATTTAATGTGGACAAGTGCAAGGTTATGCACCTAGGGAAGAACAACCCAAACTATGGTTACACGATGCAAGGTTCCACATTAGGAACCACCACCCAGGAAAAAGATTTAGGCGTCATTGTGGATACCATGTTAAAACCCTCAGCCCAGTGTGCAGCCGGCGGCCAAGAGAGCAAATAGAATGCTAGGTATGATAAGGAAAGGAATGGAAAATAAAACAAAAGATATTATAATGCCTCTATATCGTTCCATGGTGAGACCGCACCTTGAATATTGTGTGCAATTCTGGTCACCGTATCTTAAAAAGGATATAGCGATTTTAGAAAAGGTTCAGAGAAGAGCCACCAAAATGGTAAAGGGGATGGAAGGATACTCCTATGAAGAAAGGCTAAAAAGAGACGGCTGAGGGGAGATATGATAGAAGTCTATAAATTAATGAACGGAGTGGAACGGGTAAACGTAGATCGATTGTTTACCTTATCAGAATATAGAAAGGCTAGGGGACATGCAATGAAGCTACAGGGTAAACTATTTAAGACTAATAAAAGAAAATATTTTTTCACTCAACGTGTAATCAAACTCTGGAATTTGTTGCCGGAGGATGTAGTAAAGGCTGTTAGTGTAGCTGGGTTTAAAAAAGGTTTGGACAAGTTCCTGGAGGAAAGGTCCATAAACCATTATTAAGAAGGGAACCAGGATATCAATGCTTGAACCAATACAAGCATTGTGGAACCTGTGTCCCTTGGGGAAACTGCTAGGTACATATGACCTAGATTGGCCACTGTTGGAAACAGAATACTGGGCTTGATGGACCTTGGTCTGACCCAGTATGGCATATCGTATGTTCTTATGTACTTGTCTTGACTAGTCTAGCAGGACTCCAGGAAAGGAAATTAGCAGGTAAGTAAAATTTAATCTTTGATAAATACACACAAACACCATTTTATACTGCATCAGATAAGGTGCCGCTCTATATGGGAGATTTTGTGGAGGCCTTTTGTTAGAAAGGCACATAGGGCCATATGCCGCTTTTTTATAAAACACAATTACTCAGTCTGACACATAAAAAAAAATGTTTTAGACCATTATACATTAGAGTTGTCAGCTTGCATAATCCAAACCTACTGCACTGTCTTCTTTCCATTGTTTTAATTATAGGTCCAAAGCAATTTTTTCATTGTATGTGACTTGTGAAATTTTTATATTCACATCATATAAGTTGTAAACGGGGGCGCTGGGCGCGAATGTCCACAGTCTTGGCAAAGGCAAAATACTATTATGACTTGTGAAGGATTGTGGGGGATGTAGTCCATTCATACCAGAATCAGCCGTTCACAAAATAATGAGTTGTGTTGCTCGAGTGTAAGCAAAGAAAAATATATTTTATTCATGGGGTTAATTCTCCCACACATATTTACTTGGTAACACAAAAGGACACTTGCTTCAGTATTGTACTTAGGAAAAACAAATCATGATATAAGACAACTGAACTGCTTAAGCAATCAAACAATAAAGACCTTGTTGGGAAACGGAAAAGGTCTTTTTGAGGGCTCCTGCTAATAACTTTTAGCAGTGCTCCAAAAGCAAAAACAAAACCCAAAAGTAACCAAAAACTGTTCTTTTTCAAGGATAACTTTCTTCTATTTTCACCCACAAACAGTAGTTTCCTTTCAGAGCTCACGTGCAACTGTGCATGGCTTAATTACCAATAATTAGCCAGCTGCAAACCCCTTTGCTGGTTCACTTTCTCTACGTGGCTCAAATCCTTCCCTAAAGCTTTCCTGCAGACATTTCTGGGTAGATAAAAGAACAAGTTATAGTTCCTTTTGATGGTTGTTGTATTTGTGAAAGTATTTTACCACAGCAGCCTAGTCAGAGAGCAATCCATGTATTCATTCTGATCATTTAAAATATCTCCTCCTTCTTCAAATATCATAGAATCAATATCATGGTCTGGCTCAGAGGAATTCCTTAATGGATCACTCTCAGGATAATATTTGCTTCCCTGCTGTCTCCCAGGTGAAGAGCTAGGGCATAGATCAGAGTTCATACCTGAGCTTCCTTTGCTGTTAGGTTTCCTCTCCAGATATCCTGGCCAGTAAGTAGTCCAGCTTTTATGTCCAGCCTTCCAATCAAGATCCCTGGACACTAGGTCTCTCTTCACATACCTTCTTGCACTGGTCTTAGGGCCCCTTCCAAATGCAGCCGTCTCCCTCAAAGGTGCCGTCTGGGAATTCCTGGCTCTGTAACCCCACTCCTCTGGCTTCCTCCAGTCCAATGGAGTATGCTTGCCTCTGGAATGACTCCCAACACACGTACTGCTGTGGGCTCCTTCTTTAGATCTCCAAGATGTCTGTCTCTTCTTTCTTCCACGTTGCTGCTGCTGCTTCCTGATCCTCATCTGATTCTGTGTAGAATATGTTTTACTTTTAACTTGTTTAGAGGGATACTCCACGCTAGCACAGCTCAGCTGTGCTGAATCAAGCCCTGCCCTTGGAGAAGAGTGATTGGGGATTACCTCATAGCTCTCCTGATTGAACACACGTTTCCCCACTTCAGCTCTTCTAGAGGCTGTTTGAAACCTGGTGCATTCTGGGACTGGTAGTCTTTTATGAAAACATTCTGTTTTAGTATTTCTACCAGCTAAGACAGGTTGCTTGTTCAGTGCCAATTCACCTCTATTATAGCTCCTTCCTGAACTATGATAAGCTTCCTTATCACATACCCCCCTGCTTAAGTTATTACGGACTGGTGCAACTGGTGAAACTTCTTCTTTACAGTCCGTAATACCTATGAGAGTATTATCTTTTTGACGCTCACCTACTTCTTGGCTGGCTTCAGGGTCATTATTATTTACAGGCATCTCCTTCCAGGACTTAAGTACATTAATGTGGTAGGTCTGTCTACGACCTCTTGCATTTTCTACCCATAAGATACTGGGCTCACTTGTCTAACAACCTTCCATGGCCCTTTCCACTGTACTTCAAATTTTGGGGCTGTACCTGCTACTTGAACCAAAACCTTTTCACCAATGCTTAATTGGCGGCTTTTGGCCTTCCTATCATACCACCCTTTCTGGCACACTTGGCTGTCCTGCAGGTTTTTCTCAGCAACCTGCGAGGTCCTTTTTAAACGTGCTCTCAAGTCACGTAGAAACTGTGGCACCTCCTGACTTCCTGGTTCAGGATCAATCCATTGTTCCCTCAAAATATCTAACAAACCACGTGGAGCCCTACCATACATCAATTCATATGGAGTTACACCTAGGGACACCTGAATTCTTTCCCTGCAGGCATATAAGGCAAAGGGCAATAACATATCCCATTCTTTTACCTCTCCTGCTAACCCCCTTCTCAACATTTGTTTGAGAGTTTGGTTGAATCTCTCCACCAAACCGTTTGATTGTGGATGGTAGGCTGAGGTTTTCACGTGATGAATGCCAAAGGCATCCCAGACCTGGGCCAAATATTTGGATACACAATTGGACCCTCGGTCAGTCAACACCTCTCTTGGGAATCCCACTTCGCAAAACAATTTGACTAGCTCTAAAGCTATTGTTTTTGCAGAAACATTCCTCAATGGTATGGCCCAGGGAAACCTTGTTGCCTGGTCTACCATAACTAGGATGTATTGGAAACCTCGGGGCGTTTTGACTAATGGGCCTACAATATCCATAGCAATGCGACCAATTGGGTCTGTGATAATTGGCATGGGAATAAAAGGCACCACCGGTGGGTGAGTCGCTGTAACTTGCTGACACGCCGGACATGCAGCACAAAACTGGGCAGTTTCTTTGAAAATACCTGGCCAGTAAAAACGCTTAAGTATTTGATCCAGCGTTCCTTGCATCCCTTTATGACCTCCAACTGGATGATCATGTGCTAATCTAAGTACTAGTCCTTTGAAAGTTGTGGGTACCACTAATTGTTTACGTATGGTCCCATTTCTGGGGTCCTGACTCTCTCTCTATATAATATTTCATTATCTAGTCTGAATCTGGGCAACTCCTCCCTGACCTCCTGAGCATACTTAAAAGCTCGGGTGAGAGCTTGATTAGCTCGCTGTTCTTGTGGAAAGTTAGGAAACGTTGCCACTAACTCAGCTGGCACCCAGGGTAAACTTTGACCAGCCAACACCTCAGCCCTACCTTGTGCTCTGCAAAGTCTCTCACGACGCTTTTGTGCTTTCAACTTCCTTACTTTCCCAGATGGTGGAGTTATTAAATCATCATGAGAGGGTAAGTCTCCTAATAACTCTGCCTGCTCCCCCTCCTCCTGGCTTTCTACCTTAGCCTGTGAGCGGGTGGATACAAGGCCCCTCTTCTTACCTATTTCCTTCCTTATAGTTTGGCCTTCTGGAAGCTTAACCATCTTTTTAGCTAGGGACTGAGGACTTCCAAACAAAGGCCCGGGAGCTATTTCCATCATCCCTTCTCCCTCCTTCTTTCCTAGTCCTTTCACTAGTCTCTGCTTAAATCTTGGCCAGTCCCTTCCTAGAACCAAATCAAATGGAAGCCTAGGCACCACTGCTAAAAGAATTTCCTCTTGTTCCCCCAGGCACTTAACCATTAGCCTGTAGGTGGGATATGATGTTGCAGCACCATGAATGCATCTGATGTGAACCTGGCTTTCAGGGGTTCTAGGCACAAATCCTTCTTGGGCCTCTATCCTCTTCCAAAGCCTCTTTGACAGCATACTCTGGTCTGCCCCAGAGTCTAACAGAGCATTTGTGGTAATTCCCTGCACATCAACCACCAAAAGGAATCCTTCTTTGGGCTGTTTTAAATCAACACCCATCAAGCTAGTGTGTATCTGGCATCCCCTTTCCAAATGTCCCCATTTTCCACATTTGAAACGTTTCTTTTTACTCCACTGTGTAATCTGGGTTGGCACAGTACAATTATTCTCAGAAACATTTTTAAACATTTTCTTTTCTGATACAGCACAGCTTGCCTCAGCACCAACCTTCAGAGGGCCACCCATTCTATGGCAAGCCTGCGTGGCTTCCAAGAATCTCTCTGCTAGCATGGTTGCCTCTCCAAGATTCTGGCAATTTTGCTGTATAAGGAAAGTGTGCAAATCTTTAGGCACAGCAGACATAAATTGTTCAAGCATAATAATGTCTAATAACATTTCCACAGTCTTTCCCTCGGGCTCCAACCATTTGACAGCCAATCCTCTGATTCTCTGACTCAGAGCCCTGGGTGTTTCACCCACTCTTAATGCAGTAGCTCTAAACATTCGCCTATACTCTGAAATAGACAACCCTAGGCGATCTCTTATAGCAGCCTTTACATCTCTATAATTCAAAGCCTGAGCTGCTGGCATTGCTCTATAAGCTGCAAGCGCCTCCCCAGTTAATGAGGCTGCCAGCCTTACTGCCCACTGGGTCTCTGGCCATGCAATGCTTGTGCCACTCTCTCAAAAGATTCAAGGAAATAATCAACATTATCATCTGGAGTCAGCTTCCAAAAACTAAATGCCCCAATTCCCTGATTGAGTCCCACATTGTCCACATGTGGTATACCAGTTGTTACTGCTGGTCTTGCATCCGGTCCACTTTGGTTATGAAGAGCAACTAAGGCTTCCACCAGATCAAGCACTGGCTTCTGCTGGTCCCTTAATGCTTTAATTGCAGTGTCCTGAGCCTGCTGTGCTAGCTCCTGTTGCCTGCTAAATTGGGTTGCCATCCATTCGGCTAGTTCCCTTGGATCCATCTTGAATCCCTGCAAGAAAACAAAACAAAAAAAAAAAACAGAGCAGCACCCTCCAAACAAGTGTTTTTCTCCTATTTTTTTTTCAATTACCCCTGTGCCTTACTCCCATCCACCACTAGACATGCCCAGGTACTTATTACCTTATGCCAGTGATGAATCCAGCTCACACAGGGTCTTTTCCTCCTGGGACAGCTCCTGGAACAGCTCCTGGAACAGCTACCTCTTTTTTTTTCCAAAGTGTTGTTAAGGGAAAATCCTTTTTCCAGCTTTTAACTTGAACTTTTTTTTTTTTCAGATTTCAGTTATAATCCTTATATCATGTAAATCCTTTGCGCAAAAGCAATCCGAAAAACTACGCCAACTGTAAACGGGGGCACTGGGCGCGAATGTCCACAGTCTTGGCAAAGGCAAAATACTATTATGACTTGCAAAGGATTGTGGGGGATGTAGTCCATTCATACCAAAATCAGCTGTTCACAAAATAATGAGTTGTGTTGCTCGAGGGTAAGCTAAGAAAAATATATTTTATTCATGGGGTTAATTCTCCCACACAGATTTACTTGGTAACACAAAAGGACACTTGCTTCAGTATTGTACTTAATGGATCACTCTCAGGATAATATTTGCTTCCCTGCTGTCTCCCAGGTGAAGAGCTAGGGCATAGATCAGAGTTCATACCTGAGCTTCCTTTGCTGTTAGGTTTCCTCTCCAGATATCCTGGCC
This sequence comes from Ichthyophis bannanicus, assembly GCA_033557465.1. NCBI lineage: Eukaryota > Metazoa > Chordata > Amphibia > Gymnophiona > Ichthyophiidae > Ichthyophis > Ichthyophis bannanicus. Next base: position 199,439,784 of record CM066045.1, read on the forward strand.
AGTAAGTAGTCCAGCTTTTATGTCCAGCCTTCCAATCAAGATCCCTGGACACTGGGTCTCTCTTCACATACCTTCTTGCACTGGTCTTAGGGCCCCTTCCAAATGCAGCCGTCTCCCTCAAAGGTGCCGTCTGGGAATTCCTGGCTCTGTAACCCCACTCCTGGCTTCCTCCAGTCCAATGGAGTATGCTTGCCTCTGGAATGACTCCCAACACACGTACTGCTGTGGGCTCCTTCTTTAGACCTCCAAGATGTCTGTCTCTTCTTTCTTCCACGTTGCTGCTGCTTCCTGATCCTCATCTGATTCTGTGTAGAATATGTTTTACTTTTAACTTATTTAGAGGGATACTCCACGCTAGCACAGCTCAGCTGTGCTGAATCAAGCCCTGACCTTGGAGAAGAGTGATTGGGGATTACCTCATAGCTCTCCTGATTGAACACACGTTTCCCCACTTCAGCTCTTCTAGAGGCTGTTTGAAACCTGGTGCATTCTGGGACTGGTAGTCTTTTATGAAAACATTCTGTTTTAGTATTTCTACCAGCTAAGACAGGTTGCTTGTTCAGTGCCAATTCACCTCTATTATAGCTCCTTCCTGAACTATGATAAGCTTCCTTATCACAAAGTTCAGAAATGTCTATATATACAATTCATCAGTTCATCCAAATTACTTAAAAAATATCATAGATACCTTGATCATACGATAATTCCCAGTTATCTGATCCAACATGTATTTATTTATTTATTTACATTCTCTTATATACCGCGCTATTCTGCATCAGTGCGGTTTACATTGAACAAACTGAAATTACATTGAACAGGGCATTATAACTTGGAGATAACTATTTTACAGAGAACATGGGCTATGGAGGGTTAAGTGGCTTGCCCAAGACCACAAGGAGCACCTTTGGGACTAGAAACCCCAGTCCTTCCGGCCCAAGGTTGCTGTCCTCTAGTGGGATTTGAACCCCCGACCTTCTGGCCTGAAATACCTTGCCCCAACCACTAGGCCACTCCTCCACTCCAACATATTGGGCATATATACACCACAACTGACATAGCACGATGTTTTGAATTCATCTCTGTCAGGGAATATGTGCTGAAAATTCATTCATTTCTGATACATCTTCCTTTCAAATGCATCTTCATTAAAAAGAAAGAACAAAAAAAGAAAATACTTGCTCCTAGTTAATTTGGGCCCCGATATTCAAAAGGGGATTACATGGTTAACAGCCAGTTAACCATGTAAATGCCTGCCAACTGGATATAAGTATGTCTTGATTGTTAAGGCTCTGGCCTATTGTACATAGTTTATGAATGTTCTTTGTAAAAAACAGACCTTTGCTCTGTCCATTAACCTGTTCTTTGTAAACCGCACCTGATCCATGGAAAAGTGCGGTATATAAGTGATTGTTAAATAAATAAATAAAAAATATTTGACACTTAAAGCGAGTACTGCTGTCAAATATCCCCAACAAATCCCCTACGTGCCCCGATGCTAGCCGGCTAGCTTCGGGGCGCGCTGGGAGCGTTCAAGGGCAGAGTAGAGGCGGGGACTGGCGCTAACCATGCAGCACCAGTATTGGAAGCTACACGGTTAATGCTCGGTGCCTATAAGATACTGTTGCCGCAGAAGTGAATATCTGGGGTTAAAGGGTTGGCAGGCAGGGCTAAGTGGCTATCAGGCCCTTCATTCTCATCCGATTCAAACAAAACATTCCTCTTAGATATTTCAAAAATGGCAGTAGTGTGTTTTTTACAAAGACAGCTCAACCAGTCAAAACGTTCCTGATATCTCACACACAAACCCTTTTAAATTAAGGATAGCCATTCAATATTGTTAAGTCCATCAGGTGCCACAGTTTGCAAATGAAAAAATCCACCACTGTTCAGGATGATTTAAGATACTCTCAGTCGATGCCATTTAAGATCTTTGAATTTTTGTTGTTACTGAATGCAGTTCTCCACAATGGGCATCTATTTCATGCTGGTCTTCAATCGGGTACAATGCTTGTTAAAACTTAATCAAATAGAGCGTTTAGTTCTGCCTGTACACAAGTGATCACATGGGCAGATTAAATATAGAAACTACAAGATATATCCTGAAATAACTTTTAAGCCTTACCTAGGAGAGTGGGAATTACAGAGATAGCTTGGTCTTTGTTAATGTATTTGATAGTTTATAGTAATGTTTCATATGTAGGAATGAGATCAAAACTGATGAAGCGGTTACAGGCTGTTCAGAATATCACTGCGAGATATGTATCGGGGGAAAAAGAATGAGTGCTGCTTCCTATTAAGACAATTACGCTGGTTTATTTATTTTATTTATTTATTTACATTCTCTTATATACCGCACTATTCTGCATCAGTGCGGTTTACATTGAACAAACTGAAATTACATTGAACAGGGCATTATAACTTGGAGATAACTATTTTTTTTACAGGGAACAGAGAGGTGTATTTTTAAATTATCCCTACCATTTGCAATGCAATGTGTGCCTTTGAGTCTGTGCTGAGACCTGGCGACCCTGCAGCTCCTGAGTTTCTTGGCAGTGTGACGAAGTAGATTGGCAGGCCTTTATTCTGAGGCAGTGGAGGGTTAAGTGGAAATCTAACCATGGTCTCTTGCTCTCTAACCACTAGGTGGCTACTCCACTCCATCTCTATTATAGACTATGATAAAATGAGGAAAATAGTTAAGAAAAAACTAAAAGCAGTTGCAAAGGTTGAAGACTTACATCAAGTTTGGGTGTTTTAAAATACTATCTTGGGAGCCCAGACCAGCTGTATTCCTTCCATTTTTCTTAAAGCATGGAAGTCCAAAAAACTGCCAGCATGGTTTAAATGTGAGGTCAGAGGCGGCTATTGCCAAAAAAGCATCTTTCAGGAAATGGAAAAAAGCCAAATGGCAAAATGGAAACAGCACAAGCACTGGCAGGTTAGATGCAAGGCATTGATAAGGCAGGCAAAGAGAGAATTTGAGAAGAAGCTTGCTGTGGAAGCAAAAACACGTAATAAAGGCAAGCCACTTAACCCTCCATAGCCCATGTTCCCTGTAAAATAGTTATCTCCAAGTTATAATGCCCTGTTCAATGTAATTTCAGTTTGTTCAATGTAAACCGCACTGATGCAGAATAGCGCGGTATATAAGAGAATGTAAATAAAATAAATAAATAAATAAATTTCTCAAGTACATTCGTAGCACAAAACCTGCGAGTCAGTTGGACCATTAGATAGAGAGGTAAAAGGGGAACTTAAGAGGGGACAAGGCCATAGCGGAGGGACTGATTGAATTCTTTGAGTCTTTACTGAGGAAGATGTAGAGATGTTACCCATGACGGAAGTGATATTTAAAGGTGATAATGCGGAAGAATTGAAAGAAATATAGATACATTGGGAAGATGTATTACAACTATTAGATAAACTGAAGAGTAGCAACTCACCTGGATTGGATGGTATACACCCAAAGGTGTTGAAAGAACTGAAATATGAGATTGCAGACCTGCTATGAGTAATCTGTGAATTATCGTTAAAATCATCTGTAATACCTGAAGATTGGAGAATTGCCAATGTAACACCAATTTTTAAAACGGGTTCCAGGGGTGATCCGGGAAACAACAGACTGGTGAGTCTGATATCAGTACTAGGAAAAATGGTAGAAACTATCATAAAGATCAAAATTACTGAACATGTTTATTTATTTATTTGTGTGCTTTTCTATACCGCCCCTTCCAGAGATCAGGGGCGGTTTACAGAGAACAAGTTAAAACCATTTGAACATTGAATTACATAGAACATTTTGGCACAAAAAAATAAACTGATAAATGGAACATGTTTAACTATTTAAAAAACTATTTACATCAATCATTTACTATTTACAGAGAATTATTTAAAGCAGTAATTGATAAACTGATTATTATACATTTAGGACTGTGTACCATGATTGTTGATGAAGATGTGAAATGCTGAGTGAATCTTTGAATTAGGTAGGATAAACTTGTGTAAGCTGCGTCGAGTAGTGTCATGTAGTGTCACGCCCTTGCCCCTTACTTCCAGTATGGAGGGGTGTGGTTATCATAGAAAGTTTCACCTTTTAGTCTTTAACTGACTTGTTCTTTTGCAATGCCCTTTGGGAAAGGTAGTTCAGTCACAATCCACTTGGCTTCAGGTAGAAAAAAACACTTGTAGTTGGCTCGAATGATAAGGCAATGACAGAATTTATTAACTCAAACGCAAAGTTCACAAATACTACCCTTGGATACTTTCTCCAGGATTCTTCACAATACACATCAGGACATAAATAAACTCAAAGCAAAACTTTCAGCTTATAGTGCTCTTCAGCTCAAAGATAAAGCCTTTTAACAGTCAATGCTACCAGCTTGGCTAGCATTGCTGTTTAAAGCAAACAAAAACAGCATTTCTCACTGGCAGTTTTCTGTTCTCATAGTCCCAAACACTTCCAGGCTGGTTTGTCTCCTTACAAACAAAGTAAAACTTTTAACAGGAACAAAAACTTCTCATAAGCAAAAAATGCTCTATTCCATGCTTTAGGAATATTCAAAAACAAAGCCAAAAACTTTACTTCCTTTCACCATTAGCTCGGCTTCTTGCCGGTGCACTGCTCTGAATATCAGGTGTTTCTCCAGGACCAAGCAGGAAGTCAGTCCTCACATATGGGTGACGTCGGCGCCGACGGAGCCCTCGCGGAGCAATTTTCCCCAGCTTTCAAAGAAAGCCTATGGGAATTGCAGCGCGCATGCGTGGTCTCCTTCCCGCCCAAGGGTGCCATCTTAGCCAGTCTTCTTTTTTCCGCGGAGCCCTACAGACGTACCCGTCGTGTCCCCGCTGAAAAAGTTGATTTTAGTGATTTATTCCTATTTCTTTCTTCGGTTCGACGCCGGTCTTTTTCCTGCCCGGACTCGCGACGCCGTTGCGAGTCCTTCTGTTATTTTTCGGTTTTTTCTGATTTTTGGTCAGTTTCGTTTTTCGGTTTTTCGCTGGCAGCCCGGTCCTTTGACCTTGCAGGGGCCCTTTTTCCCCCGATGGCTGCCAGTGGTTTCAAGCGGTGTGGTCAGTGTGACAGAAATATGTCACTCATTGACACACATGATAATTGCCTCCGCTGCCTCGGCCCGGATCACGAAGAACTGATCTGTGGGGCCTGCAGCAAAATGTCCTCCAAAGCGTTAAGGAGTCGGCGGCACCAGCGGGAACGAATCTTCGCTGACCCCGGCCGTACCCGGACCTCGTCGGAGGCCTCGGCGTCCAGAGGTTCCAGCTCTGACCATCGCCGAAGTTCCTCCGACAGGGGTTCTCCCTCAGGGGACCATCGACGGAAGGTAAAACCCGCGAGGGTGGTGTCGGTGGACGCTCCTGGCTCCGCGAGGGCCAGGTCGCATAGCCCCGATAGCCGTCCTGGGTCTTTGGAGAAGGAGCACCTCCCGAAGCGACCTCGTCTGGAGTCGGAGTTGACTGCTCGGGTAAGTCCTATAGTCCTCCTGGACTCGTCTCCGAGGGGTCCGACGTCGGGCCCGACGCCGTCGGGGCCCGAGTCGGGGACTGCTGGGTCACCTGAGGTCGGACTCAGGTTGACGGCCTTGGAGAGCAGACTATCTGCCTTCATGGACCAGCAGCGGGCACTGATCGCTAGCCTCACTGGCGCCGCTGCCCCGACCGCCGGGACGTCGACGTCTAAGTCGACCCCGGAGACCGAGCCGATCCTCGAGTCCATGCGAACTCGAGTCTATCCTCGGTCGAGGTCACCCTCGGCCTCCCGTTCGGGACCGAGGTCGTCGACGCCGACTCCCTCGGTGTCGGGGCAGCCGACGCCTCCGCCTGCCCGAGCTGACCCCACCGATTCCTCCTCGGAGTCGGCCTGGGAGTCTGAAGAGGAAGAGTCACCTGATTCGTTTCGGACTCGGTGTGTCCCCTCGGACTCACCTGAGTCCGAACCTCGGAAGCAGTCCCCTCCGGAGGATGCCCGGTTCTCGGACTTCGTCAGGGATATGGCCAAGGCTTTGGCCTTCCCTGCGGATCCCGAGGAGGAGCCTCGAGCCGAAGAGCTCGACGCCCTTCAGTATGACTCTCCCGCCAGGGAACACTTTACTGTACTGGTTCCTCCCATGCTGGAACGACTACTCTTCCGCATGTGGGAGACTCCGGCATCGTCGCCGGTATTAAGCAAGCGGGTCGATTCCATCTATCGAGTCCGCAAGAGCCCCGGCTTCCAAAAAGCACAGCTACCGCACCATTCCATGGTAGTGGAATCGGCCATGCATAGGCTTAAGAGCCAGAAGATGCACTCCTCGGTGCCTCCTGGCAGGGAGGCCCGTAACCTGGATGGCCTCGGTAAGAAGTGTTTCCAGGGCTCTATGCTTGCTTGTCGGGTCCAGACCTACCAGCTCTACATGGGCATGTATCTCAGAGACCTGGCTAAAGAGATAGCCGGATTCTCCGCTGGGATGTCCGAGGAACCTTTGCGGAGGTTCCTGGCCTTGACAACTGGTATTCGGGAATGCTCCAAATTCATGTCCCGAGCAGCCTATGATGGCTTTGAAGCATCGGCTCGAGTGGCCGCAGCAGGCATCGGTGCCCGCCGACAGGCTTGACTTCAGTCGTCTGACCTTGAACCCTGGGTGCAGGACAAGTTGGTCGATGTCCCCTGCCGAGGTGAGAACCTCTTTGGCAAGCCCATGGCTGAAAAGGCTGCACAAATCGAGACGGAGACTCTCACCAGAACTAGGCTTTCTAGGAAGACCTCCGCCCCTTCCCAGAAAAAGAAGGGCTCGGGAAAGAAGTCCTTTTACCCGAGAAAGGCGGCTGCCTATAAACACTACCCTCAATATCAGGCCTGCGCAGCTCCCCAACAGGGTCAGCAGGCCAAGGGACGGGGTAACGGGTCCCGTAGGCAGCAAGCCCCCAAGCCTGCACCACCGGCCCCTGCTCAGCAGGGTGGGGGTTTTTGACTTCATCAGCATAGCCTCTCCCCCTCAGCTGGTTCCTCCCAGCACCGGAGGCCGGCTGGTTCACTTCGCCCACAGGTGGTCCAACATCACTTCAGATGTCTGGGTGCTTCAAGTCGTAAGAGAAGGCTATCTTCACTTCCACCAGGTCCCTCCCTCCTATTTCCCGGGAGAACCTCCACGACTCCCTCTGCACAGAGACTTACTCCTTCAGGAGTTAGCAAGTCTTCTTCAGGAACAGGCAGTGGAACCGGTGCCCCACCACCTGAGAGGTCAAGGTTTTTATTCCAAGTATTTCCTGATACCAAAAAGAACAGGAGGCCTCAGACCCATCCTGGACTTGCGCAACCTCAACATGTTTCTCGTGAGGGAGAAGTTCAAGATGCTTACCCTTGGAATCCTTCTGCCCTACCTCCAGCAGGGAGATTGGCTATGCTCCTTGGATCTAAAAGATGCCTACATGCACATCCTCATCATCCACCCAAGCCACCGCCAATACCTAAGGTTTGTGGTGGCAGGAAATCATTACCAGTACAGAGTACTACCCTTTGGCCTATCCTCCGCACCGCGAGTCTTCACAAAATGTCTCGCGGTGGTGGCGGCTTATCTCCGGCTTCACGGCCTCTGTCTTTCCGTACCTCGACGACTGGCTCATCAGAGCATCGTCCTCTCCGGAAGTCACAAACGCCACACACCGCACTGTGACTCTTCTGCAGTACTTGGGCTTTGTCATAAACTTCGCAAAGTCCACTTTGCTCCCCTCACAGGATCTCGAGTTCATCGGCGCAAGACTGCACACTCCTCAGGCACGAGCTTTCCTGCCTCTCGACAGGGCTCAACGGCTCATGGACCTAGCCGGCCGTTTTCCGCAGCCAGTCCCTGGTCTCAGCCAGGCGCTTCCTGAGACTACTCGGCCATATGGCTTCCACCGTCCACGTGACCCCCAATGCCCGCCTGAATATGCGGCCTGCTCAATGGTGCCTTCGCAAGCAGTGGCAACAAGCCACGGGCGGCCTAGCCGACTTAGTGCGCGTCTCCGGACCGCTGGCCTCTTCTCTACAGTGGTGGCTTCATCGGCCGAACCTGGTGCTCGGAATGCCTTTTCAGTCACCTCCGCCGGCTCAAGTGCTAACGACCGATGCTTCTCTCCTAGGATGGGGAGCGCATTGCCAGGGGGCATGTACTCAAGGTCTCTGGACCACGTGGGAGTCTGCTCAGCAGATCAACTTCCTGGAGCTCAGAGCAATCCGTCTGGCTCTCAAGGCTTTCTCCCACCTGACTTCTCACCAGTCCGTCCTTGTCCAGACAGACAATCAAGTTACCATGTTCTACGTGAACAAACAGGGAGGCACGGGCTCCTTCCTTCTCTGTCGAGAAGCACAGAAGCTCTGCTCTTGGGCCGTCAGCCACGGCATTCTTCTCAAGGCAGTTTATCTCCCAGGCCAAGACAATTGCCTGGCCGACAAACTCAGCAGGATCCTCCAGCCGCACGAGTGGCGCCTGGATCCCTTGGTAGTTCAGAAACTTTTCCTGAAGTGGGGCCTCCCCACGATGGATCTCTTTGCCAGTCCTCTCAACCGGCAACTTCCTCGCTTCTGCTCTCGGCAGCCGCATCCCCTTCGAGTAGCGGCGGATGCTTTTCTGCTCTCATGGTCGAAAAGCCTTCTGTATGCCTTTCCTCCCATCCCGCTAGTCTCTCGAACTCTTTTCAAGGTTCTCCGAGACAAAGCTTCCATGATCCTGATAGCTCCTCGCTGGCCCAGACAGCCGTGGTTTCCACTCCTGCTGCAATTAGCGGTAGAGGATCCGTTCCCTCTGGGGTTTCAACCGGATCTCCTAACACAGGATCAGGGGTCCCTGCTACACCCCAACCTCAGATCTCTACATCTGATGTCCTGGCTGCTGAAAGGGTAGTCCTTGCTCCCCTTCTACTGCCGGCAGAGGTGGAAGAGGTCGTCCTAGCTTCTCGGCGACCTTCTACCCGCAAATGCTACGCCCTTAAATGGCGTCGCTTTTCCACTTGGTGTGCCCAGCAGTCTCAGGATCCCTTCTCCTGCTCGGTGTCGGTGATCTTGCAGTACTTGCTCTACCTCTCTAATCTGGGACTTAAGTCCAACTCCGTCAAAGTCCACCTCAGTGCTCTTTCAGCACATCATGTGCCGGTTGACGGCAGACCTCTTTCCAGCGACCCTCTCGTAGCGAGGTTTCTCCGAGGTCTCCTTCTACTTAAACCACCTCTGCGCCCGCCAGCACCTGACTGGGATCTGAATGTGGTTTTACAGCGGATCACCTGTCCGCCTTTTGAACCTATGGCTACCTGTTCTCTCCGTTTTCTGTCTTGGAAAACTTTATTCCTAATAGCCCTCACTTCCGCTAGACGCGTAAGTGAATTGCAGGCCCTCGTGTCTGATCCCCCTTACACTCGGTTCTACAAAAATAGGGTAGTCCTACGGACTCACCCGAAATTTCTTCCAAAAGTGGTCTCCCCTTTTCACATCAATCAGGAGGTGGTACTTCCGACCTTCTTTCCCAGGCCACACTCCAGCCGAGCTGAAATGGTCCTGCATACCCTGGACTGTAGAAGGGCATTGAACTTCTACCTTGACCGTACGCGGGAGCACCGTAAAGCTGCTCAGCTTTTTGTGTCTTTTGACCCCAATAAATTGGGGCTCCCGGTCTCCAAGCGTACTCTGTCCATCTGGGTTGCTGACTGTATCGCTTGGGCTTATGGGGCAGCCGGACTCTCGTTAAGAAGTCGAGTCATGGCTCATTGTGTTCGGGCGAAGGCTACGTCAGTGGCTTACCTCCGCTCTGTTTTGTTGGCAGACATCTGCCGGGCCGCTACTTGGTCTTCGAGCCAGACTTTTGCGGTCCATTACTGCCTCGAGAGGGAGTCCCGCAGGGACAGTGCTTTCGGACAGGCAGTCCTCCGAAATCTCTTCGAGGTTTGAGCAACTCCTACCCTCCATCCCGGATGGGGGCTACCGGTGGGTAATAATTCAGTGAAGATTCCTTCCTTCTGTGCCACTGAGCTAGAGGGAGCTCATTTTTGTGCTTATGGTCTCCGGTAGCCTTAAGCTTGGGAGTCCCATATGTGAGGACTGACTTCCTGCTTGGTCCTGGAGAAAGCGTAGTTACTCACCTGTAACAGGTGTTCTCCAGGAGCAGCAGGAATCAGTCCTCACAACCCTCCCTCCTCCCCTTGGAGTTGCAATCATCTGCTTAAGTTTTTTTGCAAATTTTTATGCTGTCTTTTAGCTATGTCATCCGACTGGCTAAGATGGCACCCTTGGGCGGGAAGGAGACCGCGCATGCGCGCTGCAATTCCCAAAGGCTTTCTTTGAAAGGTGGGGAAAATTGCTCCGCGAGGGCTCCGTCGGCGCCGACGTCACCCATATGTGAGGACTGATTCCTGCTGCTCCTGGAGAACACCTGTTACAGGTGAGTAACTACGCTTTATCAAGCACAATCAGCTTCAGCTTGCTCTTGCTTTCTCAGCAAACGTATTTCTTCTTGAACACAGGACATGCACAAAACCATCTACAGGCTTTCAAGGTTACCTGACTCTGAAGGTTTTTTCTTAAGGGTGGTTTTCTTTCAATCCCTCTGCAGTAAAGGATTGGCACAAGGAGCAGTCCATGTATGAGTCTTCGTCATTCACAGCTAGGTGTGGTTCACCTAGTTGCATAGGCTCTACCTCTCCTTCCAGTTCACAGGGTTCAGCTGACTGCCTTCCGTTAGAGCTGAGAGTATCCCTTGCAACTCTGCACTGCTCTGTATTAGACAAGCTTTCAAGGCTCATACCTGGGCCTGGGCTTGTAGCAGCTTCTCCTCCCTCCTGCTCTGGCCACCATTCTCCTGTGCTTCCTCATCCTGTCATCCAGCTTGTGTTTCTGCTTGGGTCTCTCCCTGAGACTCTCTCTGGGTCTCTCCTCCTCCTCTCTCTCCCTGCTTCTTTCTCTATCCTAGACTTAAATCCCCAAGGCTCCAGCCCCACCTCTTCTCCTCTCAGGTGACGGAGATCAGCTTGCCTCCTGGCAGCTGGGTAATTAGGGAACTCAGTGACATAAGGGTCCTTTATCCTGGGTCTGTATTCCCTCTCCTTTTCTCCACTAGGGGAACTCTGAAACCTATCCCATCTGTGAATTTCCTGCTTTCTAGGTGTGATTGGGGTTTTGTTTCTCTGACCTTGCAAAATGGGTCCTCTTATAAGGGTGAATTCCTTTCTTTTATCCCTTTCTCGGTCATGATAAGCTTCCTTATCACAGTAGATAGCCATAGCTTAATGGGAGACAGCCAACATGGCTTTAGCCAAGGAAGATCTTGTCTTACTAATCTGTTATGGTTTTTGTTTTTTTGAAGGTGTGAATAAACAGACAAAGGTGAGTTGGTTGATATAGTGTATCTGGACTTTCAGAAAGCCTTTGACAAGATCCTTCATTAGAGACTTGGCAAAACTAAAAAGTCATGTGATAGGAGGCAGTGTACTATTGTGGATCAGGAACTGGTTAAAAGATAGAAAACAGAGGGTAGGGCTAAATGGCCAATTTTCCCAATGGAGAAAGGTGAATAGTGGAGCTGCCTTAGGGATCTGTGCTGGGTCCGCTGCTTAAATGACCTGGAAATGGGAATAACGAGTGAGATTATCAAATTTGCAGATGACACAAAACTATTTAAAGTTGTAAAACCTAAGAGGATTGTAGAAAATTGCAAGAGGATCTTGATAAATTAGAAGACTGGGCATCCAAATGGCAGATGAAATTTAATGTGGACAAATGCAAAGTTATGCACCTAGGAAAGAACAACCCAAACTATGGTTACACAATGCAAGGTTCCACATTGGGAACCACCACCCAAGAAAAAGATTTAGGTGACATGGATAACATGTTAAAACCCCTGGCTTTTACCCACGATCCATTACCTATGCACCTGCGCACGTTCTGCCAAGCATGCTTGGTCCAAATCCCGCTACCCAGAAGACCTTCTTCACTTCAAATTCATGCTCGACTCCTTCCAATCAGCCCTAGCTCTTGCCAAACAAGATTACTATGTAAATCTGACCAACTCCCTTGCCTCTGATCCTCGCCATCTCTTTAATACCCTCAATTCTCTCCTCAAGGCCCCCTCCCCCGCCCTCCCTTTCTGCCCAAACCCTAGCCAACTACTTCCACGACAAAATCCACAAAATTACCCTCCAATTCCCCATCCCCTCATCTACCTCCCCTCCTCTCCTAGTCTCCTCCCCATCCATACTCCCCATGCCACCCTCTCCTCCTTCCCTCCGATTTCCGAAGAAGAAACCGCACTCCTTCTTTCCTCCTCCAAACCCACCACCTGTTCATCAGACCCTATCCCCCACCCATCTCCTTCATCCCATCTCCCTCACCATTGTCCCCGCCATCACTCATATCCTCAACCTTTCACTCTCCACTGCAACTGTCCCTGTTGACTTCAAACATGCTGTTCTCACACCCCTCCTCAAGAAACCCTCACTTGACCCCATATGCCCTTCTAACTATCGACCCATCTCCCTCCTTCCCTTCACATCCAAACTATTAGAACGAGCAGTCCACTGTCACTGCCTCGACTTCCTTACCTCCCAGGCCCTCCTGGACCCACTACAATCCGGCTTCCATCCCCTACACTCCACTGAAACGGCACTCACAAAGGTCACCAACGACCTATTCCTGGCTAAATCTAAGGGCCTCTACACTATCCTCATCCTTCTTGACCTTTCTGCTGCCTTTGACACTGTTGACCACGACCTTCTCCTCACCACCCTCTCCTCGCTTGGCTTCAGAGACTCCGTACTGTCCTGGTTCTCCTCCTACCTCTCCCATCGCTCATTCAGTGTATGCTCTAGCAGCTTCTCCTCCTCCTCCCCTACCCTGCTCCAGGTAGGTGTACCCAGGGATCTGTCCTGGGCCCCCCTCCTTTTCTCTCTCTATACGAATGGCCTTGGCGCACTTATCTCCTCCCATGGCTTTCAGTACCATCTTTATGCCGATGACTCCCAGATCTACCTCTCCACACCTGATATTTCTCTGGCAACCCAGTCCAAGATCTCTGCCTGTCTTACGGACATCACTGCCTGGATGTCTCATCGCCGATTAAAACTGAACATGGCCAAGACTGAACTCCTTGTCTTTCCACCCAACTCCTTCCCCCCCCCCCCCACTTCCCTCTCTCTGTCCATGTGGATGGATCCACTATCCTTACGGTTCCCTCGACCCGCAATTTGGGGGTTATCTTTGACACCTCTCTCTCCTTCTCCACTCATATCCAGCATGTAGCGAAGACCTGCCGCTTCTTTCTCTACAACATCAGCAAAATCCACCCCTTCCTCGCCGAACACACTACCAAAACGCTTATCCACTCCTTAATCTCCTCTCGCCTTGATTACTGTAACCTGCTTCTTGCTGGTCTCCCTGTGAACCACCTCCTTCCCCTTCAGTCTATACAAAATCACTCTGCTCGACTAATATTCTGCCAACCTCGCCATGCCCACGTTACTCCTCTTCTCAGGTCGCTTCACTGGCTCCCTGTCCGATTCCGCATCCAGTTTAAACTACTCCTGCTGACCTATAAAGGCATACACTCCATGGCCCCGCAATACCTCTTATCTCTCATCTCTTCTTACGTCCCTTCTCGGAATTTACGCTCCGCTAACAAACTACTACTATCAATGCCTTTCACCCACACCGCGAACTCCCAACTGCGCTCCTTTCACCTGACTGCACCATATACCTGGAACAGCCTACCTGCGTCTCTGTGCCAGGCCCCCCTCCCTGACCCTCTTCAAATCCAGATTGAAGACCCACCTCTTCACCGTTGTTTTCAGATCCTGACTTCCATCCTCATCTTACCCTAACCCCCATCAACGTTTATGACCAAACGACAGTCCAAATTGACTAATGCTTTGTAATGCTTTGTACTTCTCTAACTAGATTGTAAGCTCCGATGAGCAGGACTCTGACGAGCAGGGACTGTCTCTTGTATGTTGGCTACCTCTTGTAGGTTAGCTGTGCAGCACTGCGTGCGTGGCACTTTATAAGTAGTAACCCTCCGCCCAGTGTGCAGCTGCAGCCAAGAGAGCAAATAGAATGCTAGGTATCATAAGGAAAGGAATGGAAAATAAAACAAAGGATATTATAATGCCTTTGTATCGTTCCATGGTGCGACTGCACCTTGAATATTGTGAGCAATTCTGGTCGCCGTATCTTAAAAAGGATATAGCGTTATTAGAAAAGATACAGAGAAGAGCCACTAAAATAATAAAATGGATGGAAAGATACCCCTATGAAGAGAGGCTAAAAAGGTTAGGACTCCTCAACCTGGAAAAGAGACGGTTGAGGGGGAGATATGATAGAGATCTATAAATTAATGAATGGAGTGGAATGGGTAAACGTAGATTGTTTACGTCATCGGAATATAGAAAGACTAGGGGGACATGCAATGAAGCTACAGGGTAACCTATTTAAGACTAATAAGAGAAAATATTATTTTCAGGAACAAACAGGAATGTAGTCCTCACATATGGGTATCATCGGTACCGACGGAGCCTGCGCGGGAACGCTCCCCAGCGTCCAATTAGGAAGCTTTTGGGAGTATCCCACAGCGCCTGCGTGCTGCCTTCCCACCTTTCCCAACTGCCTCTCTCCAGTTCTTCATTTTCCGTGGAGCCAGCAGTCGTGTTCCTGTCACCGCAGAAAATTATTTTCCTTATTCTTTTTTGTGGTCACATCTGCCTTCCTCAACGCTACACCGGTACCGCCGGTTCTTCTTTCTTTCCTTTTCAAAAAAAAAATATTCTTTTTTCCAAACTTTTCTTTCCAGGTACACGCGCCATTTTGGGCCTTAGGCCCAAAATTTCCTCCACCATGGAGAAACCCGCCTCGGATTTTAAAAAATGCACCAAGTGTGGCGGTACCATCTCCGTCACCGACACCCATGAGTGGTGTCTTAAATGTTTAGGTCCTGACCACTCCATCTCCGAGTGCATGGCTTACGCCATGATGTCCAAAAGGGGTCGACAGAACCGAGCTGCCAAGCTCAGTGCCCTTTTTCCCTCCGATGCAGGTTCGGTGGCATCGACATCTTCCAGGGCTTTGTCTTCCTCCCATGGATCTAAACATGAGTCCAGCCGGTCCTCAAAGGGTAGATCTCCTTCCAAGCATTGAGATGCCTCTGGCGTTGCCCTTGAGGGATACCGGCGAAGTTGCCCCGGCGGGAGGCTTCGGCTTCCAAAGCATTATTGGGTATCCAGGATATTCTCGAGGCCTCGACCTCAGCAGAACTACTGGTGCCATGCTCTGGGGTACCGGCTCTTTCCGGTACCGACACCCAGGCATCGGCAGCGTCGATAGACCAGAGGTTCCTGGCTGTTGAACGCAGTCTGGCAGCTCTCCTTGCGGCATCGACGCCCTCGGAACCGCGTCAGATGATTCAACCTGTACCGGCACTGATGCTGGCACCGGTGTTGGTACCGGTACCGATAGCATCGACATTGACATTGGTATCGGCTTTGCCGACACCCAGTCATGCGATGCCTTCTGGTGCCAATACACCGGTACCGATACCTCCCGGTACCGACTTCAGTCGGTACGGGTATCAGGCTCTTCAAGAGCATCCGGACAGACGATACTTCGAATCCTCGGAGGACTCCGAGGATTCTGATAGCTCTGCCGGAACCAGGATACTTCTCCCAGAGGAGCCTTCCTCTCCTAAATGTAGGATGTCTCCTCCAGAAGATATGTTTTCAAGATTTCATCAGGGAGGTAGCTCGTGGGTTGTCCATTACTGTGACTCCTGAGACAGAGCCCAGAGCTAAGGAGTTGGAGATTTTACAATATCCCAAAGCTCCTAAGGAGGCATCTACTTTGCCTATCCATGAGATCTTACATGATCTCATGTTGAGAATGTGGGAGACACCTCTCACCACCTCTCCTCACTCTCGCAGACTGGATACCATGTATTGAGTCCCCCCTTGTCCTGGCTACCAGAAAACTCAGCTTCCTCACCACTCTATTGTAGTGGAATCAGCTATGAGAAGGATCAGAAGTGCAAAGAGGCATGCCTCTAATCCTCCAGGACGTGAGTGTAGAACTTTGGATGCCTTTGGACGTCGTACTTTCCAGGCTTCCATGCTTTCTGCCAGGATCAGTTCCTATATTTTATATATGGGAATGTTCCTTAAAGAAGTCACAGGTGATTTAGAGGTTTTGATCCCTCTTCTTCCTGAGGATAGAAGGCAGGATTTTCTCACACTGGTCAAACATGCCCAGGATGTGTCTGTTTGTCAACCGTGCAGCTTTTGACTGTTTTGAGTGCATAAGCAGAACCTCTGCCATTGCCATAGGTGCATGTAGAATTGGCTGGCTCCAGGCATCCGATTTGGAGCTCTGGGTGCAGGACAAACTGGGCAATATCCCTTGTACAGGTGAGAATCTATTTGGCAAAAATTGGCAAGAAAAAGCCAATGAATTAGATGCTGACAACTCCACTTTGGATAGGATATCCAAAGGCACAGCTGATCCTGCGAGAAAAATCTTTCAAGAAGCCTTTCTTCTTAAAAAAGAAGAGGTTTTGGGGAGAGAGAGGAGGCAGCTGGAGCTGGTGCCTTTGATTGGCGGTGGAGGAGCGGTGCAGCCCCGCCCCCCCGGGACCTTTAAAACTCTTTGATCCACCGCGGCCGGCTGGGAGAGAAAGGAGGCAGCTGGAGCTGGTGCCTTTGATCGGCGGTAGAGGAGCGGCGCGCCCCGTTCCCCCGGGACCTTTAAAACTCTTCGGTCCACCGTGGACGCACGCCTGTGGTCACGTGCTCGAAGGGGCATGACCAAAGGGGCAGGCCACGCCCCTTTGGAGCCCCTTCGGAGCAACAAGGAGGAACAGAGGAACTCGTGGGCTCATGGGTAAGCGACGGAAGAAGGTTTTCTCTACAATGAATGCTCAAAAGGCCCCTAAGACAGTGGGACCGATGGATATGCATCTTCAGAAAGCTCAGTTGGAGCAGGAGCCTCCGGACTTGACCCATGGGTCTGTGAGTACATCTTCTGATTTGTCTCCTAGTGCGCAGGGTTCTACCCTACCCAGTCAGGAAGTTAGGACTGTGGGTGGTTTCTCCCAGTGATAATAACTGGGGAGTGGAGCCCTCTTTTTCAGTTTTGGATGGTTCCTCATTATTAGGGAAGGAGGATAACAGTAAAATGTTTCCTCTTCCCTCTGTTCTGGATTTCCCTACTACTGTTTCATCCATTGTTCCCCCAGTTGAGGTTTCCTTGAGGGATGTCTGGGAGGTTGTGGCGTGCATGGAAACGTCCCTGCGTGCCTCTTTCTCCCAGGTTTTGCAATTTTCAAAGGATGTTGTACACAAGTTGGGAGTCCATGAAGAGGCTATTGCCAAACATAATGTTGCCTTGAATAAATTAGAGGGGCAGGTTTCTGTTATGCAAGCAGTTGCATCTTCTTCAATTAGAGATAATCTTACTACACATCAAATAGTCCCTTGAGAATGCTGTACGTGCAAAAAATTTGAGATTTTTGAATTTTCCACAAACTCATCTTTCTCCTTCTATTTTGTTATATAAATATTTTAAGGAGGTTCTATTAATTGAAGATGTGAATTCTATAAAATTTTCCTCTGTTTATTATGTTCCTATATTGGCTTCTACGGAGACCTCTTCCCCTATTGCCAAACCCGCAGAGAAGGAGTTAGTATCTCATTCATTAGATGTTTCTGCTTTTTTGGAATCCTCATTGGATGAGATTACCAGACGTGCTACATTAATTGTTTCCTTTATTTCTTTATCAGATAAAAATTTGGTACTGCGTTCGTATTTTCCTAAAAAAGATCAATTGTTTTGTGGCTCCACAGTGCAGGTTTTTCCTGACGTGTGTAGACTTACTCAAGTACGCCGTAAAGCCTTTTTAGCGTTAAGAGCTCATGCTTTGGCAATAGGGGCCTGTTTCTTCTTAAAATTCCCGTGTAAGTGTATTTTGATATATGAGCGGATGAAGTACATATTTATGGAATCTGATAACATAAGAACATAAGATATGCCATACTGGGTCAGACCAAGGTCCATCAAGCCCAGTATTCTGTTTCCAACAGTGGCCAATCTAGGTCATATGTACCTAGCAGTTTCCCCAAGAGACAGAAGTTCCACAATGCTTGTACTGGGTCAAGCATTGATATCTTCGATCACTTCTTAATAATGGTTTATGGACCTTTCCTCCAGGAACTTGTCCAAACCTTTTTTAAACCCAGCTACACTAACAGCCTTTACTACATCCTCCGGTAACAAATTCCAGAGTTTGATTACACGTTGAGTGAAAAAATATTTTCTTTTATTAGTCTTAAATAGTTTACCCTGTAGCTTCATTGCATGTCCCCTAGTCTTTCTATATTCTGATAAGGTAAACAATCGATCTACGTTTACCCGTTCCACTCCGTTCATTAATTTATAGACTTCTATCATATCTCCCCTCAGCCGTCTCTTTTCCAGGTTAAAGAGCCCTAACCTTTTTAGCCTTTCCTCATAGGAGTATCCTTCCATCCCCTTTTGGTGGCTCTTCTCTGAACCTTTTCTAAAATCGCTATTTCCTTTTTAAGATACGGCGACCAGAATTGCACACAATATTCAAGGTGCGGTCTCACCATGGAACGATATGGAGGCATTATAATATCTTTTGTTTTATTTTCCATTCCTTTCCTTATCATACCTAGCATTCTATTTGCTCTCTTGGCTGCCGCTGCACACTGGGCCGAGGGTTTTAACATGGTATCCACAATGACGCCTAAATGTTTTTCCTGGGTGGTGGTTCCTAATGTGGAACCTTGCATCATGTAACCATAGTTTGGGTTGTTCTTCCCTAGGTGCGTAACCTTGCACTTGTCCACATTAAATTTCATCTGCCATTTTGATGCCCAGTCTTCCAATTTATCAAGATCCTCTTGCAATTTTTCACAATCCTCTTGGGTTTTAACAACTTTAAATAGTTTTGTGTCATCTGCAAATTTGATAACCTCACTCGTTATTCCACTTTCCAGGTCATTTATGAATATGTCAAAAAGCAGCGGACCCAGCACAGATCCCTGGGGTACACCACTATTCACCTTTCTCCATTGGGAAAATTGGCCATTTAGCCCTACCCTCTGCTTTCTATCTTTTAACCAGTTCCTGATCCACAATAGTACACTGCCTCCTATCCCATGACTCTTTAGTTTTGCCAAAAGTCTCTGATGAGGGACCTTGTCAAAGGCTTTCTGAAAGTCCAGATACACAATATCAACCGACTCACCTTTGTCCACCTGTTTATTCACTCCTTCAAAAAAACATAACAGATTAGTAAGACAAGATCTTCCTTGTCTAAAGCCATGTTGGCTGTCTCCCATTAGGTCGTGACTATCTACATGCTGAGTAATTTTATTCTTTATGATGGTTTCTACCATTTTTCCCGGTACTGACATCAGGCTCACCGGTCTGTAGTTTCCCGGATCACCCCTGGATCCCTTTTTAAAAATTGGTGTTACATTGGCGATCCTCCAGTCTTCAGGTATTAGAGATGATTTTAATGATAGTTCACAGATTACTAATAGCAGGTCTGCAATCTCATATTTCAGTTCTTTTAACACCCTTGGATGTATACCATCCGGCCCAGGTGATTTGCTACTCTTCAGTTTATCTAATAGTTGTAAGACATCTTCCCGATGTATCAATATTTCCTTCAATTCTTCCGCACTTTTAAATACCACTTCAGTCATGGGTAACATCCCTACATCTTCCTCAGTAAAGACTGAAACAAAGAATTCATTCAGTCTCTCCGCTATCGCCTTGTCGCCTCTTAGTGCTCCTTTAACCCCATTATCATCTAATGGACCAACTGACTCTCACAGGTTTTTTGCTACGAATGTACTTGAAAAGGTCTTTATTTCGTGTTTTTGCTTCCGCAGCAAGCTTCTTCTCAAATTCTCTCTTTGCCTGCTTTATCAATGCCTTGCATTTGACTTGCCAGTGCTTGTGCTGTTTCCAGGTTTCGTCATTTGGCTCTTTTTTTCCATTTCCTGAAAGATGCTTTTTTGGCAACAACAGCCTCTCTGACCTCACCTTTAAACCATGCTGGCAGTTTTTTGGACTTCCTTCCACTTTTCTTAAAGTGTGGAATACAGCTGGTCTGGGCTTCCAAGATAGTATTTTTCAACAACATCCAAGCTTGATGTACGTCTTTAACATTTGCAACTGCTCCTTTTAGTTTTTTCTTAACTGTTTTCCTCATTTTATCATAGTCTCCCTTTCGAAAGTTAAAGGGTAGTACTGTGGATTTCCTTACTATCCCTCCTCCACTAATTAATTCAAAGGCGATCATGCTATGATCACTATTGCCAAGTGGCCCCAACACCCTTATCTCTTGCACTAGATCTGGTGTTCCACTAAGGACTAGGTCTAATATGGCTTCCCCTCTGGTCGGTTCATGAACCAGCTGCTCCAAGAAGCAGTCATTTATTTCATCTAGGAACTTTATCTCCCTAGCATGTCCTGCTGTGACACTGACCCAGTCGATGCCGGGGTAATTGAAATCACCCATTATTATTACTGCACTGTAAATTTTGCTAGCTTCCTTGATTTCTTTGAGCATTTCATCATCCATTTGTTCATTCTGGCCAGGCGGATGATAGTACACCCCCACTGCCATCGCCTTCCCCTTTTTACATGGAATTTCAATCCATAGAGATTCTACAGCAAATTTTGTTTCTTGCAAAACTGTAATCCTTTCTGACTCAATGCCCTCTCTAACATAGAGAGCAACCCCTCCACCAATTTGATCAGCTCTATCATTACGATATAGTTTGTACCCAGGTAACAGTGTCCCGCTGGTTGTCCTCCTTCCACCATGTCTCTGATATTCCAATCATATCTAACCTCTCATTTAGTGCTATATATTCTAACTCTCCCATCTTGTTTTTTTAGACTTCTAGCATTTGCATACAAGCATTTTAGAGACTGTATTTTATTCATATTAATTTGGCTATTGGTAGACATGGGTAATTTGGGATCTTTAAGCTCTGTCTGCTCCATACTCGAGGGCATTTGGGCTACTTTACTCTTTTTTGGAACCTCTCTGCTTTTTGTAGTATCCTTCAAGGATACATTCTTCCGAACCATGCGCTCTTGGGCGACTGTCGGCTTTCCCCTATTATCTAGTTTAAAAGCTGCTCTATCTCCTTTTTAAAGGTTAATGCCAGCAGCCTGGTTCCATCCCGGTTAAGGTGAAGCCCATCCCTTCGGAAGAGCCCCTCCTTTCCCCAGAATGTTCCCCAGTTCCTAACAAATCCAAACCCCTCATCTCTGCACCATTGTCTCATCCATGCATTGAGACTCCGGAGCTCTGCCTACCTTTTGGGTCCTGTGCGTAGAACAGGAAGCATTTTGGAGAATGCTACCCTGGATGTTCTGGATTTCAACTTCCTACCTAAAAGCCTAAATTTAGCTTCCAGAACCTCCCTACCACATTTTCCTATGTCATTGGTACCGACATGTACCAAGACAGCAGACTCCTCCCCAGCACTATCTAAGACCTTATCTAGGTGGCGCGTGAGGTCCGCTACCTTCGCACCAGGCAGGCATGTTACCAGGCGATCCTCACGTCCACCAGCCACCCAGCTATCTACATGCCTAATGATCGAATCACCAACTATAACTGCTGTCCTAACCCTTCCCTCATGGGCACTTGGCCCTGGAGAAACCTCCTCGGTGCGAGAGGGGTTTACATCACCTGGAGGACAGGTCCTAGTTACAGGATCACTTCCTGCCACACCAGGGTGATGCTCTCCTGTCACGTGACCTCTCTCCTCCATGGCAACAGGGATGCTGCCAGATGGAGGTGGGTCTTCAGGACTATATCCCTGTAGGTCTCGTCTATGTACCTCTCTGTCTGTCTTATGCTTTCCAAGTCTGCTACTTTAGCCTCTAGAGAACGGACTTGTTCCCTGAGAGCAAAGAGCTCCTTGCACCTAGTGCACACGTAAGACCTCTCACCAACTGAGAGAAAATCATACATGTGACACTCAATGCAAAAGACTGGAAAGCCCACATCCCGCTGCTGGACTGCTGTCTGCATCTTAGTTTTAAGTTTGTGTTTAGATCTTTAAGTTCTTTACGTACTAAAGGGTGCTATGGATATTTATACCACTAAAACTGTACCTAATAAGTTTAATATACCTTGTTCACCTGAAGCTTAATTAATCTCAGGTCCTTAGTGTATGACTGATTTGGGTAATGAGCTTCACCTGAGAGCACCTCCTGTCTTTTAAGTTGTGCAAGTACCTATAAAGCTGTGATTATCCCAGGGGAGGGTGGGTGTGGGGAGGGAGGGAGGGATATAACACTTATTAAAAGAGGGCTGCTACACAGTACCCTGTCCTGTGCTGCTGAGGTAAGCTATATTCTGATTTGATTTAAATTATAGCTCTTTGCTGCTGCTAGGCTCTAACTTTTATGAAATTTAAACTACAAGCTCTCTGCTGGATTCTAAATTTAACCAGAAAGCTCTTTTCTGTGTTTTAATTTGAAACTAAAAGTACTTAGCTGATGCTAGGCCCTGAGTGACTATGAAATTTAAACTACAAGCTCTCTGCTGGATTCTAAAGTTAACCCGAAAGCTCTCTTCTGTGTTTTAAATTGAAACTGAATGTATTTTTGCTTGGTAAAGAAAATGGTTAGGAAGAATGTTATTTGCTTCCTTTCTAAGTCTTAGGGTTATTAGTGCTATTGGGACCAGTATGTATTTGCTTGTTTTCTTTGTTTCTTATAATGTTATTTCCTGTTTTTTGCCTCTTTTCTCTCCCCTTGATATGGACTTGATTGTAATTCCTTTTTATTTTCAAATAAAGATTGGAGAAACTTTAAAAAAAAAGAAGAGGTTTTATCCCTGTTATTCCCAGCAGGGACGTTCTGCAGGTCAGCCTGCCCGGAAAAGTCAGCAACCACCTAAACAAAGGAAAGCAAAGACTGCTAAGCCTCAACCGTCTCAGCCTCCACAAGGCATTTGACATTCATCTAGAGAACTTAGCCTTCCTGGCCCTCAATGGACCAGAGCCTTCCACCATTCCAGGAAGGGTATGTCACTTTGTCCCCAGGTGGGAGCAGATAACAGCAGAGCATTGGAGACACTCCATTATAAGAGAGGGGTACAAGCTGCACTTTCTGTGCATGCCCCCTCACACAGTGGTAAGACAGTTCAATTCTCAGACCTCTCTCATCAACCTGTTAGATCAAGAGGTCACTATGCTTCTTGCCCAAGGGGCAATAGAAGAAGTACCCATCCACCAACAGGGTACAGAATTTTACTCCCACTATTTCCTTATCCCAAAGAAAACAGGGGGATACAGACCTATCTTGGACCTCAGAGAATTGAACAGATTCCTGTTCAAAGAGAAATTCAAGATGATTTCTCTAGGAACTCTGCTGCCATACCTTCAGGGTCAGGATTGGCTTTGTTCTCTAGATCTCAAGGATGCGTTCACCCACGTTCTCATCCATCCAACTCATAGAAAGTTCCTTCGGTTCCTTTTTCAAGGAAAGCACTACCAATACAGGGTGCTTCCTTTTGGCCTGGCCTCAGCACCAAGGGTGTTCACAAAATGCATGGCTGTGGTAGCAGCATTTCTCCGCACTCTAGGGATATTCATCTTCCCTTACTTAGACGACTGGCTCATTCGAGCCCCATCAGAGTCAGAGGCCAGGACTTCTCCATCTTGCACAATGCGTATCCTTCAGTATTTGGTCTGGTCATAAACATCCCAAAATCCAGTCTAACTCCCACTCAGTCTGTAGAGTTCCTAGGAGCTTTGCTGGATACCAGAAAAGCAAGGGCCTATCTTCCCCAGGCCCGTTGCCTTCACATGGTGCAGTTAGCTTCTCAAGCAGTGCTGAAGCCTCATCTCACTGCCCGAGAAATGCTACAACTACTAGGCCACATGGCATCTACCGTGCATGTGGTTCCTTATGCTCGCCTCCATATGAGAGCAGCCCAGTGGACTTTATCCACTCAGTGGACCCAGGCTTCAGGGTGCTTGTCAGACAAAATAGCAAACACAAATCGCCTTATTTTGTCCCTCCAATGGTGGCGGTTCACTCAGAACCTGTTGCTGCGGTCCCCATTTCAACAACCGTTACCCCAGGCAACCCTCACAACAGATGCTTCACCAATGGGTTGGGGAGCTCATCTGCAAAACCTGTCCATCCAAGGCACCTGGACTCCACAGGAGACTCATCTACATATCAGTCTCTTGGAGGTCAGAGCAATCTTCCTTGCTCTTCGAGTGTTCCACACCCTGCTCAGCTACAAGACAGTCCTCATTCATACGGACAATCAAGTAGCCATGTTCTACGTGAACAAGCAGGGTGGAACAGGCTCTCTGTCGCTTTGCAACGAAGCTTTGCGACTATGGGCCCTCGCCAGAGAGCATCAGGTTCATCTCCTAGCAGTGTATCTTCCAGGCATACAAAACTCTTGGGCAGACAGACTCAATCGAGTTCTGCTTCCACACGAATGGTCTCTACATGCAGACCAGGTGGCTAAGATTTTTCAAATTTGGGGAACCCCGGACATAGACCTCTTTGCAAGTCCGTTGAATGCCAAACTTCCCCGGTTCTGTTCCAGAATTCCGGCTCAGGGCTCTCAGGCCAGGGATGCTTTTCTCCTTCACTGGGGTCAAGACTTCCTGTATGCCTTTCCACCCATTCCCCTAATTCCAAAAACCCTGTTCAAGCTTCAGAGAGACAAAGGCTGTATGATTCTCATAGCTCCACATTGGCCACGGCAAGTGTGGTACCCTCTGCTTCTACATCTCTCTCACGCTCCCTCCCTGGAGTTAGGGTCTGCTCCAGATCTCCTGCCCCAGGAGAACGGAATGTTATGGCATCCCAATCCCCAGTCTCTGCATCTCAGGGCTTGGTTGCTGAAGGCCTAGATCTTCATGACCTTAACCTCCCTCAGCAAGTAAAGGATATCCTTTATGCTTCCAGGAAGCCTTCCACAAGACGCTCATATGCTTTCAAGTGGAAAAGGTTTACCATAAGGTGCTCGCAGAAGGGTCTCAACCCCCTTGCGATACCTTTTGGAATCATTACTGGAGTATCTCCTTCATTTATCCAATGCAGGACTTAAAACTAACTCAGTAAGAGTCCATTTGAGTGCTATTGCAGCTTCTTTCAAGCCTCTAAATGGACAGCCTATTTCCTCCTATCCTCTTGTAGCAAGATTTGAGAGGCCTTCTTCTAACTAAGCCTCCCATTAGGCCACCACTGGTGGCATGGGACTTAAACCTGGTTCTTGGTCAGCTTATGAAGCCACCTTTCGAACCTTTAGCTACTACCTCATTGAAATTTCTTTCTTGGAAAGTTATCTTTCTCATTGCAATCACATCAGCACGTCACATCAGTGAGTTGCAGGCACTAGTAGCTGATGCACCTTATACAAGGTTCCATCATGACAAGGTAGTCCTTAGGACTCATCCACACTTTATGCCAAAGGTGGTCTCGCCTTTTCATCTAAACCAGGCGGTCTATCTGCCTGTGTTTTTTCCAAGGCCTCATGCATCTAATGCAGAAAGAAATCTTCATACTTTGGACTGTAAAAGAGCTTTAGCTTTTTACTTATAAAGAACACAGCAACATAGAAAGTCCTCTCAACTCTTTGTTGCTTTTGATCCTTCTCATTTGGGACTTCCAGTCTCCAAGAGAACACTGTCTAACTGGATTGCTCAGTGTATTTCCTTTGCCTGTCAGAGTAAGAATCTTTCTATGGAGGGCCAGGTCACTGCTCACAATGTGAGAGCCATGGCAGCTTCAATGGCTCATCTGCGCTCTTGTGTCTATTGACGACATCTGTCGAGCAGCCACCTGGGCCTCGGTTCATACCTTCACAGCCCATTACTGCTTGGAGAAGGACTCCCGCCGGGATGTTCTCCAACACCTGTTCCATACCTAATCAACTCCTACCCACCATCCCTGGTTGGATGCCAGAGATCCATGGGGGGAAGTGGAGCTTTCTCCAGGACCAAGCAGGAAGTCAGTCCTCACTTATGGGTGACGTCGGCGCCGACGGAGCCCTCGCGGAGCAATTTTCCCCAGCTTTCAAAGAAAGCCTTTGGGAATTGCAGCGCGCATGCGCGGTCGTCTTCCCGCCCGAGGGTGCCATCTTAGCCAGTCTTCTTTTTTCCGCGGAGCCCTACAGACGTCCCCGTCTTGTCCCCGCGAAAAAGTCGATTTTTTCTTCATTATTTTATTCTTTTTCCTTCGGTTCGACACCGATCCTTTTCCCGCCCGGACTCGCGACGCCGGTCACGAGTCCTCTTACTTTTTTCGGTTTTTCTGACTTTGTCAGCTTTCGTTTTCGATTTTTCCCTGGCAGCCCGGTCCTTTGACATCGCAGGGGCCCTTTTTCCCCCGATGGCTGCCAGTGGGTTTAAGCGGTGTGGTCAGTGTGACCGAAATATGTCACTGACTGACACACACGACTTTTGCCTCCGCTGCCTGGGCCCGGATCATGAGGAACTGATCTGTGGGCCCTGCGGCAAAATGTCCTCAAAAGCGTTGAGGAGTCGGCGGCATCAGCGTGATCGAATCTTCGCTGACCCCAGCCGTACCCGGACCTCGTCGGAGGCCTCCGCGTCAAAAGGCTCCAGCTCGGACCGTCGCCGGAGTTCCTCCGACCGGGGTTCTCCCTCCGGGGACCATCGTCGGAAGGTGAAGCCCGCGAGGGCGGCGTCGGTGGACGCTCCTGGTTCCGCGAGGGCCAGGTCGCATAGCCCCGACAGCCGCCCCGGGTCCTTGGAGAAGGAACACCTCACGAAGCGACCTCGCCTGGAGTCGGAGACGCCTGCTCGGGTAAGTCCTGTGGTCCTTCTGGACTCGCCTCCGCGACAGCCGACGTCGGGCCCGACGCCGTCGGGGCCCGAGTCGGGGACTGCTGGGTCGCCTGAGCTCGGACTCAGGTTGACGGCCTTGGAGAGCAGACTGTCTGCCTTCATGGACCAGCAGAGGGCACTGCTCGCTGGCCTCGCTGGCGCCGCTGCCCCGACCGCCGGGACGTCGACGTCCAAGTCGACCCCGGAGACCGAGCCGATCCTCGAGTCGATGAGAACTCGAGTCGATCCTCGGTCGAGGTCACCCTCGGCCTCCCGTTCGGGACCGAGGTCGCCGACGCCGGCTCCCTCGGCGTCGGGGCGGCAGACGCCGCGCCCTGCCCGGGCCGACCCCACCGAGTCCTCGTCGGAGTCGGTCTGGGAGTCTGAGGACGAAGAGTCGCCTGATTCTTTCCGGACTCGGTGTGTCCCCTCGGACTCACCGGAGTCCGAGCCTCGGAAGCAGTCCCCCCCGGAGGATGCCCGGTTCTCGGACTTCGTTAGGGATATGGCCAAGGCTTTGGCCTTCCCTGCGGATCCCGAGGAGGAGCCTCGAGCCGAAGAGCTCGACGCCCTCCAGTATGACTCTCCCGCCAGGGAACACTTTACTGTACCGGTTCCTCCTATGCTGGAACGACTACTCTTCCGCATGTGGGAGAGTCCGGCCTCCTCGCCGGTTCTGAGCAAGCGGGTCGATTCTATCTATCGAGTCCGCAAGAGCCCTGGCTTTCAAAAGGCACAGCTACCACACCATTCCATGGTAGTGGAATCGGCCATGCATCGTCTTAAGAGCCAGAAGATGCACTCCTCGGTACCTCCTGGCAGGGAGGCCCGTAACCTGGATGGCCTTGGTAAGAAGTGTTTCCAGGGCTCTATGCTCGCATGTCGTGTCCAGACTTACCAGCTATACATGGGCATGTATCTCCGGGATCTGGCTAAAGAACTAGCCGGATTCTCCGCTGGTTTGTCCGAGGAACCCTTGCGGAGGTTCCTGGCCTTGTCCACTGGCATTCGGGAATGCTCAAAGTTCATGTCCCGGGCAGCCTATGATGGCTTTGAAGCATCGGCTCGAGTGGCCGCAGCCGGCATCGGTGCCCGCCGACAGGCTTGGCTTCAGTCGTCAGACCTTGAGCCCTGGGTGCAGGACAAGTTGGTCGATGTCCCCTGCCGAGGCGAAAACCTCTTTGGCAAGCCCATGGCGGAAAAGGCTGCGCAAATTGAGACTGAGACTCTCATCAGGACCAGGCTTTCTAGGAAGACCTCCGCCCCTTCCCAGAAAAAGAAGGGCTCGGGGAAAAAGTCCTTTTACCCGAGGAAGGCGGCTGCCTACAAACAATACCCCCATTATCAGGCCCCTGCAGCTCCCCAACAGGGCCAGCAGGCCAAGGGACGGGGTAACGGGTCCCGTAGGCAGCAAGCCCCCAAGCCTGCACCACCAGCCCCTGCTCAGCAGGGTGGGGGTTTTTGACTCACAATGCATAGCCTCTCCCCCCCGCTGGTTCCTCCCAGCACCGGAGGCCGGCTGGTTCACTTCGCCCACAGGTGGTCCAACATCACCACAGATGCCTGGGTGCTTCAAGTCGTGCGGGAAGGCTATCTTCTCCACTTCCACCAGGTCCCTCCCTCCTATTTTCCGGGAGAACCTCCACGACCCCCTCTGCACAGGGAATTACTCCTTCAGGAGTTAGCAGGTCTTCTACAGGAACAGGTGGTGGAACCGGTGCCTCACCACCTGAGAGGTCAAGGCTTTTATTCAAGGTATTTTCTAATACCAAAGAGAACAGGGGGCCTCAGACCCATCCTGGACTTGCGCAACCTCAACAAGTTCCTTGTGCGGGAGAAGTTCAAAATGCTTACCCTTGGAATCCTTCTGCCCTACCTCCAGCAGGGAGATTGGCTATGCTCCTTGGATCTAAAGGATGCCTACACGCACATCCTCATCCACCCAAGCCACCGCCAATACCTAAGGTTTGTGGTGGCAGGAAATCATTACCAGTACAGAGTACTGCCCTTTGGCCTGTCTTCCGCACCGCGAGTCTTCACAAAATGTCTCGCAGTGGTGGCAGCCCATCTCCGGCTTCACGGCCTATATGTCTTTCCGTACCTCGACGACTGGCTCATCAGAGCGGCGTCCGCTCCGGAGGTCACCAGCGCCACACGCCGCACGGTGACTCTTCTGCAGTACTTGGGCTTTGTTATAAATTTCGCAAAGTCCACTTTGCTCCCCTCACAGGATCTCGAGTTCATCGGCGCAAGGCTCCACACTCCTCAGGCACGAGCGTACCTGCCGCTCGACAGGGCTCAACGACTCATGGACCTAGCCGACCGTTTTCGCAGCCAGCCCCTGGTCTCCGCCAGGCGCTTCCTGAGACTACTCGGCCATATGGCTTCCACCGTCCATGTGACCCCCAATGCCCGCCTGAATATGCGGCCTGCTCAATGGTGTCTCCGCCAGCAGTGGCGACAAGCCGCAGGCGGCCTAGCAGACCTAGTGCGCGTCTCCGAGCCGCTGATCTCGTCTCTCCGCTGGTGGCTTCGGCGGCCGAACCTGTTATTCGGAATGCCTTTCCAGTCGCCTCAGCCGACCCGGGTGCTGACCACGGATGCATCCCTCCTGGGCTGGGGAGCACATTGCCAAGAGGCACGTACTCAGGGCCTCTGGAACACGTGGGAGTCTGCTCAGCAGATCAACTTCCTGGAGCTCAGGGCGATCCGCCTGGCTCTCATGGCTTTCTCCCACCTGACTTCCCACCAGTCCGTCCTTGTCCAGACGGACAATCAAGTTGCCATGTTCTACGTGAACAAGCAGGGGGGCACGGGCTCCTTCCTCCTCTGCCGGGAGGCACAGAAGCTCTGCTCTTGGGCCGTCAGTCACGGCATTCTCCTCAAGGCAGTTTATCTCCCGGGCCAAGAGAATTGCCTGGCGGACAAACTCAGCAGGATCCTCCAGCCGCACGAGTGGCGTCTGGATCCCTTGGTAGTTCAGAAGCTCTTCCTAAAGTGGGGTCTCCCCACGGTGGATCTCTTTGCCAGTCCTCACAACCGGCAGCTTCCTCGCTTCTGCTCTCATCAGCCACACCCCCTTCGGGTTGCGGCGGATGCTTTTCTGATTTCATTGTCGGGGAACCTTCTGTACGCTTTCCCTCCCATCCCGCTAGTCTCTCGGACTCTTTTCAAGGTTCTCCGAGACAAAGCCTTCATGATCCTGGTGGCCCCTCGCTGGCCCAGACAGCCGTGGTTTCCGCTCCTACTGCAATTAGCGGTGGAGGATCCATTCCCTTGGGGGTACAACCGGATCTCCTCACTCAGGATCAGGGGTCTCTGCTACACCCCAACCTCAGGTCTCTCAACCTCATGGCCTGGCTGCTGAGAGGGTAGTCCTTGCTCCCCTTCTCCTGCCGGCAGAGGTGGAGGAGGTCGTCTTGGCTTCGCGACGGCCTTCTACCCGCAAATGCTACGCCCTTAAATGGCGTCGCTTTGCCGGCTGGTGTACCCAACAGTCTCAGGATCCCTTCTCCTGCCCGGTGTCGGTGATCTTGCAGTACTTGCTCTACCTCTCTAATCTGGGACTTAAGTCCAACTCCGTCAAAGTTCACCTCAGTGCTCTTTCGGCACATCATGTGCCGGTGGATGGTAGACCTCTCTCCAGCGACCCTCTCGTGGCGAGGTTTCTCCGAGGTCTCCTTCTACTTAAACCACCTCTGCGCCCTCCAGCGCCTGACTGGGACCTGAATGTGGTTTTGCAGCGGATCACCTATCCGCCTTTTGAACCTATGGCTACCTGTTCTCTTCGTTTTCTGTCTTGGAAAACACTGTTCTTGATAGCCCTCACTTCCGCTAGACGCGTAAGTGAATTGCAGGCCCTCGTGTCTGATCCCCCTTACACTCGGTTCTACAAAAATAGGGTAGTCCTACGGACCCACCCAAAATTTCTTCCAAAAGTGGTCTCCCCTTTTCATATCAATCAGGAGGTGGTACTTCCAACCTTCTTTCCCAGACCACACTCCAGCCGAGCTGAAACGGTCCTCCATACCCTGGACTGTAGAAGGGCTTTGAACTTCTACCTTGACCGTACGCGGGAGCACCGTAAAGCTGCTCAGCTTTTTGTGTCTTTTGACCCCAATAAATTGGGGCTCCCGGTCTCCAAGCGTACTCTGTCCATCTGGGTTGCGGACTGTATCTCTTGGGCTTATGGGGCAGCCGGACTCTCCTTAGAAGGTCGAGTCACGGCTCATTGCGTTCGGGCAAAGGCTACGTCAGTGGCTTACCTCCGCTCTGTTCCGCTGGCAGACATCTGCCGGGCCGCTACTTGGTCTTCGAGCCAGACTTTTGCGGTCCATTACTGTCTCGAGAGGGAGTCCCGCAGGGACAGTGCTTTCGGACAGGCAGTCCTCCGTAATCTCTTTGAGGTCTGAGCAACTCCTACCCTCCATCCCGGATGTGGGCTACCGGTGGGTGATAATTCAGCGAAGATTCTTTCCTTCTGTGCTGCTGAGCTAGAGGGAGCTCATTTTGTGCTTAGGGTCTCCGGTAGCCTTGAGCTTGGGAGTCCCATAAGTGAGGACTGACTTCCTGCTTGGTCCTGGAGAAAGCGTAGTTACTCACCTGTAACAGGTGTTCTCCAGGAGCAGCAGGAATCAGTCCTCACTACCCTCCCTCCTCCCCTTGGAGTTGCAATCGTCTGCTTATGTTTTGCAAATATTTTTATGCTGTCTTTTTTAGCTATGTCATCTGACTGGCTAAGATGGCACCCTCGGGCGGGAAGACGACCGCGCATGCACGCTGCAATTCCCAAAGGCTTTCTTTGAAAGCTGGGGAAAATTGCTCCGCGAGGGCTCCGTCGGCGCCGACGTCACCCATAAGTGAGGACTGATTCCTGCTGCTCCTGGAGAACACCTGTTACAGGTGAGTAACTACGCTTTTTCTCAGGGTCACACAACTTCTGTGGTCTCTCCCTGGTATCTAAAGCTAGGGAGTCCCCATATGTGAGGACTACATTCCGGCTTGTTCCTGAAGATAGCAAAGTTACTCACCTGTAACAGGTGATCTCCGGGAACAGCAGGAATTTAGTCCTCACAACCCACCCACCTCCCCTAGGAGTTGTATCTCTCTATCTCTTTCTCTTTCCCTCTCTCTCTGTTTTTGTCTCAGCTTTAAACTCAACTGGAGAGAGGCAGTTGGGAAAGGCGGGAAGGCAGTACGCAGGCGCTGTGGGATGCTCCCAAAAGCTTCCTAATTGGACGCTGGGGAGCGTTCCCGTGCAGGCTCCATCGGTACCGACGATGCCCATATGTGAGGACTAAATTCCTGCTGTTCCCGGAGATCACCTGTTACAGGTGAGTAACCATGCTTTTTCACTCAACGTGTAATCAAACTCTGGAATTTATCGGAGGATGTAGTAAAAGCTGTTAGTGTAGCCAGGTTTAAAAAAGGTTTGGACAAGTTCCTGGAGGAAAGGTCCATAAACCATTATTAAAAGGGGCCCGGGATATCACTGCTTGACCCAATGCTAGCATTGTGGAACCTGTGTCGTTTGGAGAAACTGCTAGGTACTTATGACCTAGATTGGCCACTGCTGGAAACAGGATACTGGGCTTGATGGACCTTGGTCTGACCCAGTATGGCATATCTTATGTTCTTATGAGTAGGAAAGTGCATGAGCATGTACCTAAGAGACAGATACATTCATTCATTCTTTATTAAATCCCTGCAGCAGCTTTTATTTGTAAGGTAGTGTTGAATATTTGTGGGTGCTGCTGCTAAGCACTCCAGTGCTAGGCAGCTAGTATCTGAATTCCTGGAGGCAGCATCCAGGAATAGCTGGTCAGCAGCGATACTCAGCCACTTCCCAGTTATCCCTTGGTGGCAAAAGTCAGGTGCAGTAAAGGTTGTCCTAACTTTTCTTGTCAAAGCTGACCAGGTAGTGGCTGAATATTGCTGCTATCTTGCTGACCTGGATATTCAATGCTGGTGGTTGGATATGGCCCCGGCCTTGAATATCCAGGTCTAGGGTTCAGCGGCGATGGCTAGCTGCTGCTGAATATCAGGCCCTTAAGTTTTGGAAGAGGGGTCAAAACGACATTGTTCCTTATAGAAAAATTTGGATATGAAGCTGTAATAAAATTTGTAATTCCTTCCTCTCTATCTCTAATGCTTTCCATCTTCTTGCTCTGAGATCTGGCTCCTCCCAGAAGACACGGCATCTGTTGCTGCTATCTGTCATGGCAGTATCGGTTCTCCACACACCTCATCCCACTGGCTCTGGTGGTGGTGTTGGGCTTCTACTTTCTCCTTCCTGCCTCCCTCCTGCTGCCTCAGTCTCGCCCCCTTTCTCTCCTTTGTAGTCCACTCCATCTGCCTTTTCACTCTACTATCTCTCCGGATAGCTATTATTTATCAACCTCTTGACAAGATCACCTCTACCTTTTGAAATTTAATGTGGACAAGTGCAAGGTTATGCACCTAGGGAAGAACAACCCAAACTATGGTTACACGATGCAAGGTTCCACATTAGGAACCACCACCCAGGAAAAAGATTTAGGCGTCGTTGTGGATACCATGTTAAAACCCTCGGCCCAGTGTGCAGCGGCGGCCAAGAGAGCAAATAGAATGCTAGGTATGATAAGGAAAGGAATGGAAAATAAAACAAAAGATATTATAATGCCTCTATATCGTTCCATGGTGAGACTGCACCTTGAATATTGTGTGCAATTCTGGTCACCGTATCTTAAAAAGGATATAGCGATTTTAGAAAAGGTACAGAGAAGAGCCACCAAAATGGTAAAGGGGATGGAAGGATACTCCTATGAAGAAAGGCTAAAAAGGTTAGGGCTCTTTAACCTGGAAAAGAGACGGCTGAGGGGAGATATGATAGAAGTCTATAAATTAATGAATGGAGTGGAACGGGTAAACGTTAGGGTGGTCCATAAAAATGAATTCCTGAATTCCTTTGCTCCCTGGCCTGATTCTGGTTCCATTTAGGTAGAAAACACTGTGTACAAAGTTTGAAGCCAATCAAATAATATTTAGGGGTGGCTCAACAAGTCTTGAGATTTCCCCCTGGAAGCAGATGACGAAATATTGCATCATCTTGTATCATCCACTCAGTTCCACGCTGATCAAATATGATGCAATCAAATGTAAACTAATCTCGTCTCTGAGAGGTGGCAAAGACATTGTACTATTATCTTTGTATCTTTATTCTTTTCAGATGGCGAAAAAACGTGTTTTTTATCTCATTGAAGAAATGTCCACCACAATTCTGGGGGCCAAGCTCCCCAGCAAGGAGCAAGTGTTAAGTGTATTTTTACATCACCATATGACATTAAACAAAGGCGTTAGTGAAAGTGCATCTATTGTAACAAGTGAAGTAGAAGCTTACTGGGAAAAGGCCAGGCTTCCTGTTCAAAGAAATGACAAAATTCAAGAAAAAGTAAAGAAATTGTTCAATCAGTGGAAACCTTTGAAGAAAAACAAAGGGAGAGGAGGGAAACAAGAGGCAAATGAGAGAGAATTCCAGGTTGCAATGAAAAACCTATTTGATGTGGCGCATGCCAATGCAATGTCTTTAATTCATATTCAAGAAGACAAAGAATTCTTAATAGCGCAACGAGAACCAGGGCGCCGCGGCTCACTGTGCGCGATGGACAAGAAACTGGCCAACACGGAAGCAAGATCGCAACAGCGAGAAGAAGAACTGAAAAGGCACAGACAAAAACATGTTGCCGAAGCCGAGGCAACTACAAGCCAAGTTCAGCTGGAAGGATCTTCTTCCTCAGCAGAGTCAGGTGAAGACTCGTCGACATCTGCGGATTCAGATAACGGACAGAAGAAAGCAACTCCACAAACGAAGCAGTTTCAACCTAACAATGTCTGGACCCCAGAGCTTACAGCAGCCCTGGAACGGACAGGGACAACGGATCGC
This sequence comes from Ichthyophis bannanicus, assembly GCA_033557465.1. Lineage (NCBI taxonomy): Eukaryota > Metazoa > Chordata > Amphibia > Gymnophiona > Ichthyophiidae > Ichthyophis > Ichthyophis bannanicus. The sequence goes on from CM066045.1 coordinate 199,474,576, forward strand.
AATGCTCTGTTTGTGGTAGCTGAAACCGCCAGAAGTCTGGGACATTATCCTGGGGAGCTCAATATCAGCCGCTCCAGCGTCAAGCACCATAGAGAAAAGCATCGTCAGCAACAATGGACGGACCTGCACAACGCATTCAAAGCCGAAGGCAAAACATGCATTGTGCATTGGGATAGCAAGTTATTGCCATCTCTCCTCTGTTCAACCACATCCGTTGACCGCCTTCCAGTTTTGATAACGGCTGTCTCCACTGGAGAAACACAACTTCTTGGTGTACCAAAACTGACATCAGGAACGGGCCAGAATCAAGCTGCAGCAGTTTATGAACTGTTACAGGAATGGTGTTTGGATGAAAAGGTTGCAGGCTTCTGCTTTGATACAACTGCATCGAACACGGGACGTCGATCAGGAGCGTGCATTCTTCTAGAACAGAGACTCCGTCGCACAGTCCTTCATTTGGCATGCCGCCATCACATTTACGAAATAATTCTTGGTGCAGTATTCTCTACATGCTCTGGAGCTTCATCGGGTCCCGATGTCCAACTCTTTCGCCGGTTCCAAAAGAATTGGGGCTCCCTTGACAAGTCCAACTATCAAACTGGAAAAGACTTCGAGGTGCTGCAACCTGACAGGGATCGCATCATGAAGTTTGCAGAATCCAAGTTGGCACAGGGCAATCACCGAGATGATTACCTGGAATTCTTGGAGTTAACGATTGTCTGCCTTGGAGGGAATCTTCCTAGTTTCAATTTCAAGAAACCCGGAGCTTTCCATCATGCCAGATGGATGGCAAAAGTCTTGTACTGTCTCAAGATTTGGATGTTCCGAGGACAACTCAAAGATCTTACCCAATGGGAGGAGTCCTGTGTTCGTGATGTGAGCATTTTCTCCATCCTGATTCATGTGGAAGCCTGGTTTTCTGCCCCTAAAGCCGCAGTTGCTCCTCTTACCACACTCCTCTTACTACACTCCTCTTACTACACTCTTACCACAATGACCGTGTTGGAAGAGCGGCCAGAGACAAACTGCAACATCATCTGTGGTATGTGTCAGAGGAGCTTGTGGCACTGTCACTGTTCGATGAAGCTGTTTCAGCACCGACAAAGCGGGCCATAGTGTCGGCCATGATCCCGGCAGAATCAGATGAAAGCGATGAGGATGATGACAAAGACGAAGATCCCCTAAAGTGGGTCGAATTGAAAAGTTCCATGATTCCACCACTTGAATCTTTTGCAACTCGCAAGTCAATCCGTTTCCTGAAACACCTCGACATCAACAGTGATTTTCTTAATGCAGACCCAGAAGACTGGGAAGAGAATGCATCATTCAAAGACGGTCTGAAGAAAGTAAAAAATCTTCCAGTGATCAGCGATGTGGCTGAGCGAGGGGTCAAACTCATTGAGGAGTTCAATGGCCGACACACCACAAAAGAAGAGCAACTCCAGTTCCTTCTGGGTGTTGTCTCGCAACACCGTAAGATGTTCCCCACATCGACAAAGTCCTTATTAGCATCTGGACCACATTGAGTGCTTAGCAAGCATGATACCCCCGTCTATGAGCGGATAATACCCAGTGGTCTGACGAACTCTGGGGGGGGGATTCAGTGGCCTGATAGATAGGGACCTTGAGCCACCCCTAAATATTATTTGATTGGCTTCAAACTTTGCACACATTGTTTTCTACATAAATGGAACCAGAATCAGGCCAGGGAGCAAAGAAATTCCTACTTTTATTTTTTCCCCTATGGCAGTGGACCACCCTAGTAAACGTAGATCGATTGTTTACCTTATCAGAATATAGAAAGACTAGGGGACATGCAATGAAGCTACAGGGTAAACTATTTAAGACTAATAAAAGAAAATATTTTTTCACTCAACATGTAATCAAACTCTGGAATTTGTTACCGGAGGATGTAGTAAAGGCTGTTAGTGTAGCTGGGTTTTTAAAAAAGGTTTGGACAAGTTCCTGGAGGAAAGGTCCATAAACCATTATTAAGAAGTGACCGAAGATATCAATGCTTGACCCAGTACAAGCATTGTGGAACTTGTGTCTCTTGGGGAAACTGCTAGGTACATATGACCTAGATTGATCACTGTTGGAAACAGAATACTGGGCTTGATGGACCTTGGTCTGACCCAGTATGGCATATCTTATGTTCTTATGTTCTCTTATGTTTCTCTCTGACTTAGACTCGTGCCTTTCCTTCTTTTTGGATTCCTCTTCCCCCACTCTTATTCTTGGGGATTTTAACATTCATGTTGATAAACCCCTCTTGATCCTTATGCTTTAAAGTTCCTTTCCCTTACTTCCTCATTCGACCTTCAGCTTTGCTCTACTGCCACCACTCACCAGCATAGCCAATGCCTTGACCTTGTATTTTTCTATAATTGCTTTCCCTCAGACTTCTGTACCTCAGTTTTTCCCTTATCTGACTATCACCTGCTAAACTTCACTCTTCATCACCCACCGCCTCAACCTCGTCCTGTTTCCTCCAACCTCTTTAGAAATCTTAATGCTATTGACCCTTTGGTTCTCTCCTCCACAGTTTCATCATCTTTCCTCCACTATGTCATCCGAGTCTGATGAGGCAGTAGCTTCCTATAACTCTGTACTCTCTTGCTCTGGATGTTCTCACTCTGCCCAGGCCACGTCCTATGAGGCAAACTATACCCCAGCTCTGGCTTTCATCTGCTACCCGCTATCTGTTCCTGTGCCCATTCAACTGAGCATGCTTGGCTCAAATCCCACTCCCTTGCAGACTTTCTACACTTCAAATTTGTGCTTGTCTCTTTCCAGTCAGCCATAGCATTCGCCAAGCAAGATTATTATGTCCATCTAACTAACTTTCTCACCTCTGATCATTGCCGTCTCTTTACTACTCTCAACTCTCTCCTCAAGATGCCTCCGACCCCCCTCCCTCCCTTTCTGCCCAAACACTGGCTATTTCTATGACAAAATCCACAAGATAACCCTCCAATTCCCCACAAAGTCATCTACTTCTCCTCCTCTTCACGCCAGACTTTCTCCTCCTACCTCTGTTACCCTTTCTTCCTTTTCTATGATCTCTGAGAAGGAAACCTCACACCACATTTTCTCTTCCAAACTCATTACCTGCTCCTCTGATCCTATTCCCAACCATGTCCTAAGCCCCATCTCCTCCACAGTTGTCCTTTCCATCTCTCATATTCGCAACCTATCACTGTCCACTGTAACCGTCCCTGAAGCCTTCAGGCATACTGTAGTTACCTCTCAAGAAACCCTCACTTGATCCTACCTGTCCTTCTAACTATCGACCCATCTCCCTCCTCCCCTTCATTTCTAAATTACTTGAACGTGTGGTTCACTGCCGTCGCCTTGACTTTCTCTCCTCTCAAGCCCTCCTGGATCCTTTACAATCTGTCTTTCGTCCTTTACATACTACTGAAACGGCTCTTGCCAACGTCTCCAGTGACTTATTCCTGGCAAAATCCAAGGGCCTTTACTCAGTCCTCATCCTTCTTGACCTCTCTGCTGCTTTTGACAATGTTGGCCACAACCTTCTCCTTGATACCCTGTCCTTGCTTGGTTTTAATTGCTCTGTGTTATCCTGGTTCTCCTCTTATTTCTCCCATCACTCTTTCAGTGTTCTGGTGGATGCTGCTATCCTGCTCTCAGTTGGTGTATCCCAAGGATCTATCTTGAGTCCACTCCTTTTCTCTCTCTATACCCATTCCCTTGGTGTGCTCATCTCTTCCCATGGCTTTCATACCATCTTTCTGTGTTCACAGATGAAGAACCAGGAGCAGAACCTCAGAAAACACCCATAAACGGGAACAGAAGCGAAGGACATCTTGAACAATTTTCAGAAGACCGTGTTCGTGAGAAACTAGCTCAACTTAAAGTAGACAAAGTGATGGGACCGGATGGGGTACACCCTAGAATACTGAGGGAACTTGGGGACGTTCTAGCAGCTCCACTGACTGACCTATTCAATGCCTTGTTGGCGTCGGGAGTGATGCTAAGGGACTGCAGAGAGGCTCATGTGGTGCCTTCACATAAAAGCGGAAGTAAGGATGTGGTTGAAAACTACAGTTCGGTTAGTTTAACTTCGGTGGTGAGTAAATTATTGGAAACGCTGCTGAAAGAGTAAAGGTCTTGTCAGACAAATCTGATTGATTTCTTTGTCTGGGTGACCAGGGAGTTGGACCGAGGGAGAGCCCTAGATGTGGTGTATTTAGATTTCAGTAAAGCCTTTGACACTGTTCCTCACAGGCGACTGAAACAGACTGAGCACCCTAGGGATGGACCCTAAAGTTACTGCTTGGGTTAGAAATTGGTTGGGTGGGAGGCGACAAAGAGTACAGGTAAATGGAGCTCATTCTGAGGAGAAGAATGTTACCAGGGATCTGTCCTTGGTTCGATTCTTTTTAACATCTTTGTTAGTGATAGAGCGGAAGGGCTGTCGGGTAAGGTTTGCCTCTTTGCGGATGCTACCAAAATCTGCAATAGAGTAGGCACCCAGGAAGGTGTAGATAACATGAGGAGGGATCTAGCTAAGCTTGAAGAATGGTGTAGAATTTGGCAGCTGGGATTTAATGTTAAAAAATGTAAGGACATGCATTTGGGCTGCAGCAATCCAAGGGAGCAATATAGTATAGGGATTGAAGTACTTTTGTCCACTAAAGAAGAGCGGGATCTAGGCATGGTTGTGTCTGATGATCTTAAAGTAGCTAAACAGGTAGAAAAGGCAACAGCAAAAGCTAGAAGGATGCTTGGGTGCATACGGAGAGGAATGGCTAGCAGAAAAAAGGAGGTGATAGTGCCTCTGTATAAGCCTTTGGTGTGACCTCATTTGGAGTATAGTGTGCAATTCTGGAGACTGCATCTTCAAAAGGATATAAACAGGATGGAGTCAGTACAGAGGGTGGCTACTAAAATGGTTAGTGGTCTTCATTATAAAGCATATGAGGACAGACTTAAGGATCTTAATGTGTATACCTTAGAGGAAAGGCGGGATAGAGGTGATATGATTGAGATGTTTAAATATCTCTGTGGCATAAATGCACAGGGGGAGAGCCTCTTTCGATTGAAAGCAAGTTCTGCTACGAGGGGACATGGGATGAGGGTGAAGGGGGATAGATTCAGGAGTGATATACGGAAATATTTCTTTACAGAAAGTGGTATATCCATGGAATAGTCTCCCAGTAGAGATGAGGACAGAATCTGAATTCAAAAAAGCATGGGACAAACACAGAAGATCTCTAAAGGAAAAAAGGGGACTGTTATTGATATGGAAGGACAGACTAGATAGGCCATGTGGTCTTTTTCTGTCGTCATATTTCTGTTTATGCTGATGAAAAATATGGAAAACAATAAAAATAGTGAATTCAAAAAAGAGACTTCCTAGGATGATTGAAAAGCTATTTTAAACAACATTTTTTTGTCGGACTAAGCTCCGCTTACCCAATAGCCAGGTAAACGCTCTGGTAAAAAGCAGATGTGTCCATTTTATTCAAAAAGAATCATGCAGTTGAGCAGGAATTTTATAAGTTGTAAATGGATGGATGGATTACCCTTGCTATGCAGTTAAGTGATGTATTTTTAGATATACTTCAAGTTTTGAAATTAATATTTACAACTTATAAAAGTCCTGCTCGACTGCATGATTCTTTTGAATAAAATGGACACATCTGTTTTTACCAGAGCGTTTACCTGGCTCTTGGGTAAGTGGAGCTTAGTCTGACAAAAATGTTGTTTAAAATAACCTTTCAATCATTCTAGGAAGTATATTTTTTGAATTCACTATTTTTATTGTTTTGGATAGTTTTGGAGCTTGGTGAATTTTTGGCTCGGGAATTTTTTTCTTGTGGTTGGATGAAAAATATGGAAGCAGGTGCTTTCCAAATCATAACCTCCCAAGTATGTGATTACAATGTTTACACTAACAAATGTACTACCCAGAGGTTGATTCAGAAACCCTGTGTTTAGAGCCCTACGATAACGTTTGGTGCAGGGTTTCCTAATGCAAACACCGACGTTTTGCTCTCTAAGGCTGTAAGCAAACAGCATGCAAATAAGCTGTGTGCGTCTGACCTGCAGTAAACAAGGAGAGCAGGCCAGACGCATATGTTAACAGCACCTATATTTTGCTCACAAAAATACATTTGGCACTTTTGCACATTTGCTGGAATTCTATCTTTTACATAATACACATTACTTCTGCGCAGAATATTGCTATTTATTTGCCAAATAGCATTGCAGAACATGCACATAATGTTCCAGCACACCTTCCCTGCCAATTTTTCACCACTCCCTTCAGCAAAGCCAGATAAAGCTGCAGGTCCTGGATGCTCAAGATAGAGAAAAAGCAGGCATAAATTTCTCACCAGTGCCAACTACAAACCTTTGAGCTAACCTTGTATGTCTTCTCAGACTTTGCATTAAATTTCATCATTGAGCTCGACTGTCTGGTTGTCTTTGCGCTTCTTTGCATCCTCATGCTGGTCTTTCCCACTTGACCCCGGTAGAAAATAGCTAATCATGACTGTTCATACTTGCACACTCTATCCATACCGTATTTATATTGTACTTGTGATTTATTTATTTACCACTTCCATGTAATTAACTAAATAATTATACCATGTATATAGTCAACCTTGTTTACCGCCATGTTCTTGTATATAGTTAACCCTGTTTACTGCCAGGTTTTTGTACCCTGTTCATTGTAAAAAACCAATGCTGACCATGTCATTGTGTTTAAATTTGTTCATATGTAAACTGCACTGATTAAAAGAGCGCGGTATATAAGAAATAAAAATAAATAAATAAATAAATAAATCTACACTGCAAAACTAATTGCTTCATTTCCATAGATTTAAATAGGCTGCGTGCTGTTGTCTGAGGCTTTGCACCGTTAACTCATGCACAAAACTCCTTTTTGCATTGGTAGCACACAGTATTGTGCACAAAAACAGAACTGACCCGTGCACAAAGCCTAGCGCACTACTGCATTGGTTTCCCCCAGACTCGAAGACCATACTGGCATGTTTGAATCTGGGTAAATGCCTGTGAAGCCCAAAAGCAATACATTCATACAATATTTGGAACAATTGTTTTCCGATTTCACATATTCTCATAGTATGTCATTTGTAGGATCCTGCACAGTAAGTTTGATTCACCCAGTATCTCCAGGAACAAGCAGGAATGAGTCTTCACATATGGGTATCGTCGGTACTGACGGAGCCTGCGCGGGAACGCTCCGCAGCATCCAGTAAGAAAGCTTTTGGGAGCATCCCACAGTGCCTGCGCGCTGCCTTCCCGCCTTTCCCAACCGCCTCTCTCCAGTTCTTCTTTTCCGCGGAGCCAGCAGGTCGTGTTAATGTCACCGCAGAAGAATTCTTTATTTTTTTCTTTATTTTTCTGTGTTGCGTCTGCCTTCTTCGACGTCAGACCGGTACCGCCGGTCTTTTCTTTTCTTTTCTTTCTTAAAAAACAAACAAACAAAAAAAAAACCTTTCTTTCTTCAAACCTGGAAAAGAGACGGCTGAGGGGAGATATGATAGAAGTCTATAAATTAATGAATGGAGTGGAACGGGTAAACGTAGATCGATTGTTTACCTTATCAGAATATAGAAAGACTAGGGGACATGCAATGAAGCTACAGGGTAAACTATTTAAGACTAATAAAAGAAAATATTTTTTCACTCAACGTGTAATCAAACTCTGGAATTTGTTACCGGAGGATGTAGTAAAGGCTGTTAGTGTAGCTGGGTTTAAAAAAGGTTTGGACAAGTTCCTGGAGGAAAGGTCCATAAACCATTATTAAGAAGGGACCCAGGATATCAATGCTTGAACCAATACAAGCATTGTGGAACCTGTGTCCCTTGGGGAAACTGCTAGGTACGTATGACCTAGATTGGCCACTGTTGGAAACAGAATACTGGGCTTGATGGACCTTGGTCTGACCCAGTATGGCATATCTTATGTTCTTATGTTCACCACTCTATTGTGGTAGAGTCTGCCATGAGGAAAATAAAGAGTGCAAAGAGACACTCATCTAATCCTCCAGGACGTGAATGCAGGACCCTTGATGCCTTTGGCCGAAGGGTTTTCCAAGCCAATATGCTTGCTGCCAGAATCAACTCCTATAGTCTCTATATGGGGATGTTTCTAAAAGAAGTCACAGATCTGCAGACTTTAGCCCCTTTTATTTCAGAAGATAAAAGGCAGGAATTCCTCACTTGGCTTAAACATGCCCAAGATGTTTCCAAATTTTCCAACCGTGCAGCCTTTGACTCTTTTGAGTGTGTAAGCAGAGCCTCGGCTATTGCCATAGGTGCACGTAGAATTGCTTGGTTACAAGCCTTTGATTTGGAACTTTGGGTCCAAGATGAACTGGGAAATCTTCCTTGCACAGGTGAAAACCTTTTTGGCAGGGATTGGAAAGCAAAGGCCACTCAGATGGATGCTGAGAACTCTGCTTTGGATCGACTTTCAAAGTCTACCTCTGCTCCTGCTAAGAAAAGATTGTTCAAAAAGACAGCCTTTAATAAAAAGGGAAGATACTATCCTGCTTATGGTCAGCAGGCATCTTCTGCAGGTCGTCTTGCTGCAAAGCGTCAGCAACCACCTAAACAGGCCAAGTCAAAGGCTGCCAGGCCTCCCATGGCTCAGCAGCCTCAGCCTCCTCAGGGCCTTTGACTTGCAACTAGAGAACATAGCCTTTCTGGCTCTGGAAGAACCAGAGCCCCTCACCATTCCAGGAAGGTTGGCTTACTTTGCTCCTAGATGGGAGCAAATCACAGCAGAGCAATGGACCCTCTCCATTATAAGGGAAGGGTACAAGCTTCATTTCTTAAACCTTCTTCCTCACACCATGGTGAGACAGTTCAGTTCTCCAACATCTCTCCTCAACCTTCTGGGTCAGGAGATTGCTACCCTTCTTGCTCAAGGGACAATAGAAGAAGTACCCCTTCTTCAACAGGGCTCAGGGTTCTACTCCCCTTATTTTCTTATTCCAAAGAAAACAGGGGGCTACAGACCCATATTAGATCTCAGAGAATTGAACAAGTTTCTATTCAAAGAGAAATTCAAGATGATTTCTCTCGGTACTCTGCTGCCATACCTTCAGAGTCAGGATTGGCTTTGTTCTCTAGATCTCAAGGATGCGTACACCCATGTCCTCATCCATCCAACACACAGAAGGTTCCTTCGGTTCCTTTTTCAAGGAAAGCACTACCAATACAGGGTGCTTCCTTTCGATCTGGCCTCTGCACCAAGGGTGTTCACGAAATGTATGGCAGTAGTAGCTGCATTTCTACGCACTCTAGGAATATTCGTTTTCCCATATCTGGACGATTGGCTCATTCGAGCTCCATCCCAGTCAGAGGCCCAGATTTCTCTAACCTGCACAATGCGTGTCCTTCAGTATTTGGGACTGGTAATAAACATCCCAAAATCCCATCTCACCCCTACTCAGTCCCTGGAGTTTATAGGGGCCTTGCTGGATACCACAACTGCAAGGGCCTATCTTCCTCAGGCCCGTTGCCTACGCTTGGTGCAGTTAACCTCCCAGATACAGTTAAAGTCCCATTTAACTGCTCGAGAGATGTTACAACTACTAGGCCACATGGCATCCACCGTGCATGTGGTTCCATATGCTCACCTTCACATGAGGGCAGCTCAATGGACTTTGTCCACCCAATGGACTCAGGCATCAGGTTGCCTGTCAGACAAAATAGCAAACTCCAGTCGCCTATTTTGGTCTCTCCAGTGGTGGAAGTCCCCTCCAAATCTGTTGCTGGGGTCCCCTTTTCAGCAGTCGCTACCCCAAGCAACTCTAACAGATGCTTCTCCAGTGGGTTGGGGAGCTCATCTGCAGGATCTCTCCACCCAGGGCATCTGGTCTCCACAGGAGACTTCTCTGCATATCAATCTCTTGGAACTCAGAGCAATATTCTTAGCTCTCAGAGTGTTCCACTCCCTGCTCAGCTACAGGACAGTCCTCATCCATACGGACAACCAAGTAGCCATGTTCTATGTAAACAAGCAGGGCGGGACTGGCTCTCTGTCGCTTTGCAACGAAGCTTTGCGACTGTGGGCCTTCGCCAGAGAGCATCACATCCATCTTCTGGCAGTATATCTTCCAGGCGTTCAAAACTCTTGGGCGGACAGACTCAGTCGAGTTCTGTTTCCACACGAGTGGTCCCTCCACATGGACCAGGTAGCCAGGATCTTTCGAATTTGGGGAACCCCGGACATAGAGCTCTTTGCAAGTCCGTGGAATGCCAAACTTCCCCGGTTCTGTTCCAGAATTCCGTGTCAGGGAGTTCAGGCCAAGGATGCCTTCCTCCTTCACTGGGGTCAAGACTTCCTTTATGCCTTTCCACCAATTCCCCTAATTCCCAAGACACTGTTCAAGCTTCAGAGAGATCAAGGGACCATGATCCTCATAGCACCACACTGGCCACGCCAAGTGTGGTACCCTCTACTTCTGCATCTCTCTCAAGCTCCTTCCCTGGACTTGGGCTCTGCACCAGACCTTCTGTCCCAGGAAGAGGGAACTTTGTGGCACCCAAACCCCTAGTCGCTCCATCTCAGGGCTTGGTTGCTGAGGGCCTCGACCTTCAAGATTTTCATCTCTCTCAGCAAGTCAGAGATGTTATTCATGCCTCTAGAAAGCCTTCTACTAGACGTTCCTATGCTTTCAAGTGGAAAAGATTTACCATTTGGTGTTCAGAGAAGGGTCTAAACCCTCTTGCAATACCTCTGAATTCTCTACTAGAGTATCTCCTGCATCTATCCCATGCAGGTCTGAAAACAAATTCAATAAGAGTCCATTTGAGTGCTATTGCAGCGTCCCTCAAGCCTCTCAATGGACAACCTATTTCCTCTCATCCTCTTATAGCAAGATTCATGAGAGGCCTTCTTTTAACTAAACCTTTCATTAGACCACCTCCAGTGGCATGGGACTTAAACCTGGTTCTTGGCCAGCTCATGAAGCCACCCTTTGAACCTTTAGCCACCACCTCCTTGAAATTTCTTTCTTGGAAGGTTATTTTTCTCATTGCAGTCACCTCAGCACGCCGCATCAGTGAGTTGCAAGCTTTGGTGGCTAATCCACCTTATACAAGGTTCCATCATAAGGTAGTCCTCAGGACCAATCCACACTTTATGCCTAAAGTGGTCTCGCCTTTTCATCTGAACCAAGTCGGGGGCTGCTGGGTCACCTGAGGTCAGCCTCAGGTTGACGGCCTTGGAGAGCAGACTATCTGCCTTCATGGACCAGCAGCGGGCACTGATCGCTAGCCTCGCTGGCGCCGCTGCCCCGACCGCCGGGACGTCGATGTCTAAGTCGACCCCGGAGACCGAGCCGATCCTCGAGTCCATGCGAACTAGATTCGATCCTCGGTCGAGGTCACTCTCGGCCTCCCGTTCGGGACCGAGGTTGTCGACGCCGACTCCCTCGGTGTCGGGGCGGCCGACTCCCTCGGTGTCGGGGCGGCCGACGTCTGCGCCCGCCCGAGCCGACCCCACCGATTCCTCCTCGGAGTCGGTCTGGGAATCGGAAGAGGAAGAGTCACCTGATTCCTTTCGGACTCGGTGTGTCCCCTCAGACTCGCCTGAGTCCGAACCTCGGAAGCAGTCCCCTCCGGAGGATGCCCGGTTCTCGGACTTCGTCAGGGATATGGCCAAGGCTTTGGCCTTCCCTGCGGATCCCGAGGAGGAGCCTCGAGCCGAAGAGCTCGACGCCCTCCAGTATGACTCTCCCGCCAGGGAACACTTTACTGTACCGGTTCCTCCGATGCTGGAACGGCTACTCTTCCGCATGTGGGAGAGTCCGGCCTCCTCGCCGGTCTTAAGCAAGCGGGTCGATTCCATCTATCGAGTCCGCAAGAGTCCTGGCTTCCAAAAAGCACAGCTACCACACCATTCCATGGTAGTGGAATCGGCCATGCATAGGCTTAAGAGCCAAAAGATGCACTCCTCGGTACCTCCTGGCAGGGAGGCCCGTAACCTGGATGGCCTTGGTAAGAAGTGTTTCCAGGGCTCTATGCTTGCTTGTCGTGTCCAGACCTACCAGCTATACATGGGCATGTATCTCCGAGACCTGGCTAAAGAGCTAGCCGGATTCTCCGCTGGATTGTCCGAGGAACCTTTGCGGAGGTTCCTGGCCTTAACAACTGGTATTCGGGAATGCTCCAAATTCATGTCCCGAGCAGCCTATGATGGCTTCGAAGCATCGGCTCGAGTGGCCGCAGCCGGCATCGGTGCCCGCCGACAGGCTTGGCTTCAGTCGTCTGACCTTGAACCCTGGGTGCAGGACAAGTTGGTCGATGTCCCCTGCCGAGGTGAGAACCTCTTTGGCAAGCCCATGGCGGAAAAGGCTGCACAGATCGAGACGGAGACTCTCACCAGGACTAGGCTTTCTAGAAAGACCTCCGCTCCTTCCCAGAAAAAGAAGGGCTTGGGAAAGAAGTCCTTTTACCCGAGAAAGGCGGCTGCCTATAAACACTACCCTCAATATCAGGCCTCCGCAGCTCCCCAACAGGGCCAGCAGGCTAAGGGACGGGGTAACGGGTCCCGTAGGCAGCAAACCCCCAAGCCTGCACCACCAGCCCCTGCTCAGCAGGGTGGGGGTTTTTGACTACATCAGCATAGCCTCTCCCCCTCCGCTGGCTCCTCCCAGCACCGGAGGCCGGCTGGTTCACTTCGCCCACAGGTGGTCCAACATCACTTCCGATGCCTGGGTGCTTCAGGTCGTACGAGAAGGCTATCTTCTCCACTTCCATCAGGTTCCTCCCTCTTATTTTCCGGGAGAACCTCCACGACTCCCTCTGCACAGGGACTTACTCCTTCAGGAGTTAGCAAGTCTCCTACAGGAACAGGCTGTGGAACCGGTGCCCCACCACCTGAGAGGTCAAGGCTTTTATTCCAGGTATTTTCTAATACCAAAAAGAACAGGAGGCCTCAGACCCATCCTGGACTTGCGCAACCTCAACAAGTTCCTCGTGCGAGAAAAGTTCAAAATGCTTACCCTTGGAATCCTTCTGCCCTACCTCCAGCAGGGAGATTGGCTATGCTCCTTGGATCTAAAGGATGCCTACACGCACATCCTCATCCACCCAAGCCACCGCCGATACCTACGGTTTGTGGTGGCAGGAAATCATTACCAGTACAGAGTACTGCCCTTTGGCCTGCCTCCACACCGCGAGTCTTCACAAAATGTCTCGCGGTGGTGGCGGCCCATCTCCGGCTTCACGGCCTCTATGTCTTTCCGTACCTCGACGACTGGCTCATCAGAGCAGCGTCCGCTCCGGAGGTCACCAACGCCACGCACCGCACGGTGACCCTTCTGCAGTACTTGGGCTTTGTCATAAACTTCGCAAAGTCCACTTTGCTCCCCTCACAGGATCTCGAGTTCATCGGCGCAAGACTGCACACTCCTCAAGCGCGAGCTTTCCTGCCTCTCGACAGGGCTCAACGGCTCATGGACCTAGCCGGCCGTTTTCGCAGCCAGTCTCTGGTCTCCGCCAGGCGCTTCCTGAGACTGCTCGGCCATATGGCTTCCACCGTCCATGTGACCCCCAATGCCCGCCTGAATATGCGGCCTGCTCAATGGTGCCTTCGCAAGCAGTGGCAGCAAGCCACCGGCGGTCTAGCCGACTTAGTGCGCATCACCGAGCCGCTGGCCTCTTCTCTCCAGTGGTGGCTTCATCGTCCGAACCTGGTACTCGGCATGCCTTTTCAGTCACCTCAGCCGGCTCAAGTGCTGACGACAGATGCGTCCCTCCTGGGTTGGGGGGCACATTGCCAAGGGGCATGTACTCAGGGTCTTTGGACCGCGTGGGAGTCTGCTCAACAGATCAACTTCCTGGAGCTCAGAGGAATTCGTCTGGCGCTCAGGGTTTTCTCCCACCTGACTTCTCACCAGTCCGTCCTTGTCCAGACAGACAATCAAGTGGCCATGTTCTACGTGAACAAACAGGGGGGCACGGGCTCCTTCCTTCTCTGCCGCGAGGCTCAGAAGCTCTGCTCTTGGGCCGTCAGTCACGGCATCCTTCTCAAGGCAGTTTATCTCCCAGGCCAAGAAAATTGCCTGGCGGACAAACTCAGCAGGATCCTCCAGCCGCACGAGTGGCGCCTGGATCCCTTGGTAGTTCAGAAGCTATTTCTAAAGTGGGGCCTCCCCACGATGGATCTCTTTGCCAGTCCTCTCAACCGGCAACTTCCTCGCTTCTGTTCTCGTCAGCCACATCCCCTTCGAGTTGCGGCGGATGCTTTTCTACTCTCATTGTCGGAGAGCCTTCTGTATGCTTTTCCTCCCATCCCGCTAGTCTCTCGAACTCTTTTCAAGGTTCTCCGAGACAAAGCTTCCATGATCCTGATCGCTCCTCGCTGGCCCAGACAGCCGTGGTTTCCACTCCTGCTGCAATTAGCGGTGGAGGATCCATTCCCTCTGGGGTTTCAACCGGATCTCCTCACTCAGGATCAGGGGTCTCTGCTACACCCCAATCTCAGATCTCTCAATCTAATGGCCTGGCTGCTGAGAGGGTTGTCCTTGCTCCCCTTCTCCTGCCGGCAGAGGTGGAAGAGGTCGTCCTAGCTTCTCGGCGACCTTCTACCCGCAAATGCTACGCCCTTAAATGGCGTCGCTTTTCCGTTTGGTGTACCCAACAGTCTCAGGATCCCTTCTCCTGCTCGGTGTCGGTGATCTTGCAGTACTTGCTCTACCTCTCTAATCTGGGACTTAAGTCCAACTCCGTCAAAGTTCACCTCATTGCTCTTTCAACACATCATGTGCCGGTGGACGGCAGACCTCTTTCCAGCGACCCTCTCGTAGCGAGGTTCCTCCGAGGTCTCCTTCTACCTAAACCACCTCTGCGCCCGCCAGCGCCCGACTGGGATCTGAATGTGGTTTTACAGCGGATCACCTGTCCGCCTTTTGAACCTATGGCTACCTGTTCCCTCCGTTTTCTTTCTTGGAAAACATTGTTCCTGATAGCCCTCACTTCCGCTAGCCGCGTAAGTGAATTGCAGGCCCTCGTGTCTGATCCCCCTTACACTCGGTTCTACAAAAATAGGGTAGTCCTACGGACTCGCCCAAAATTTCTTCCAAAAGTGGTCTCCCCTTTTCACATCAATCAGGAGGTGGTACTTCCGACCTTCTTTCCCAGACCACACTCCAGCCGAGCTGAAATGTTCCTGCATACCCTGGACTGTAGAAGGGCATTGAACTTCTACCTTGACCGTACGCGGGAGCACCGTAAAGCTGCTCAGCTTTTTGTGTCTTCTGACCCCAATAAATTGGGGCTCCCGGTCTCCAAGCGTACTCTGTCCATCTGGGTTGCTGACTGTATCGCTTGGGCTTATGGGGCAGCCGGACTCTCGTTAGAAAGTCGAGTCACGGCTCATTGTGTTCGGGCGAAGGCTACGTCAGTGGCTTACCTCCGCTCTGTTCCGCTGGCAGACATCTGCCGGGCCGCTACTTGGTCTTCGAGCCAGACTTTTGCGGTCCATTACTGTCTCGAGAGGGAGTCCCGCAGGGACAGCGCTTTCGGACAGGCAGTCCTCCGAAATCTCTTCGAGGTTTGAGCAACTCCTACCCTCCATCCCGGATGTGGGCTACCGGTGGGTAATAATTCAGTGAAGATTCCTTCCTTCTGTGCCGCTGAGCTAGAGGGAGCTCATTTTTGTGCTTAGGGTCTCCGGTAGCCTTAAGCTTGGGAGTCCCATATGTGAGGACTGACTTCCTGCTTGGTCCTGGAGAAAGCGTAGTTACTCACCTGTAACAGGTGTTCTCCAGGAGCAGCAGGAATCAGTCCTCACAACCCTCCCTCCTCCCCTTGGAGTTGCAATCATCTGCTTAAGTTTTTTTGCAAATTTTTATGCTGTCTTTTAGCTATGTCATCAGACTGGCTAAGATGGCACCCTTGGGCGGGAAGGAGACCGCGCATGCGCGCTGCAATTCCCAAAGGCTTTCTTTGAAAGCTGGGGAAAATTGCTCCGCGAGGGCTCCGTCGGCGTCGACGTCACCCATATGTGAGGACTGATTCCTGCTGCTCCTGGAGAACACCTGTTACAGGTGAGTAACTACGCTTACTTACCTGTAACAGGTGATCTCTGGGAACAGCAGGAATAAGTCTTCACAACCCACCCACCTCCCCTAGGAGTTGTATCTCTCTATCTATCTTTCCTTTCCTCTCTCTCTTTGTCTCAGCTTTAAAACTCGAACTGGAGAGAGGCGGTTGGGAAAGGCAGGAAGGCAGCGCGCAGGCGCTGTGGGATGCTCCCAAAAGCTTTCTTACTGGACGCTGCGGAGCGTTCCCGCGCAGGCTCCGTCGGTACAGACGATACCCATATCTGAAGACTTATTCCTGCTGTTCCCAGAGATCACCTGTTACAGGTAAGTAACTGTGCTTTAAGGTCAGAAAGGAGGCAAGTTTTACAAAATATTTATCAAAGCTGGAGCAGAGGCCTGCACAGTAGTAATGAAGCATTTAGGCTGTCAAATTCATTATCCATTAAACATGACCCTGATTATCCTCCTTCAGATGTGCAAGGTTATATAGGTGACACTGGTCTCCTATAGGAAAAGGAATCTAGAACTGAATGCTGCATTCAAATAGTTTGTATGTGAAAATAGTGACTGACACATTAAGTAATCTAAGAGTGAAACAACCTTCCTGAGAATAATCTTTTAATGGGTATTCACTTCCTCTTCAGCTTGTAGTGTGAATGCAGAGGGAATGTGTCTAGTTTTGAAACTAACCTCAAATCTGACCATTTCACAGGCTGAAGAGGACCACAGATGTTATGTTTGGTGGAAAACAGGTGGTAGTTTGTGGCTACGGTGAGGTGAGCTACTCTATAAGTCTGAAGAATTTTGTAACCGTGTGAAGTTCTTTTGTATGCATCATTGAGCTTTTGCTGCTGCCTGCAGGTTGGGAAGGGCTGCTGTGCTGCTCTGAAGGCTTTGGGAACAATTGTTTATGTCACAGAGATTGACCCCATCTGTGCTCTCCAGGCTTGGTAAGAAGTGGACTTTCTTTGCTTATCTCTTGGCCTCTGTGATTTTCTTCATGTTCTATTACACACACACAGGATGGATGTGCAGGGAAAGAGACTCATCATTTTGGAGTGTAGGAATCATTGGGTTATCTTGCACGTTGGAAGCAGCTGCTTCAGTGGTTCTGGGGGCTATAATGTCCAAGAAAATAACTGTAAACCGCCCTAATGTCTCGACGTGGGCGGTATATCAAGTATTAAAGATAAAGAGGGTTACTGGTAAAAGATGACAGCTGTATTTTGGGTAATGTTCATAGTGATGTCTGGTTTGGTTTCATAATTATATAGAGAAAGTCAGATGGGGTGTAGAATAAATAGTTCATTAGAAGTTGAAAATATTGGAAGTGGTTCCGAGACTCTAATGCTGATCTTCCTGCGCTACATGTGGCTGTCTCTGTGTCCCTTTGTCTGTCTGCGTGTCCCATGTTCTCCTGGCCCCTCTTACCAACTGTATTTCAGGAAAAGATGTGCTTGGTACCATCTCCTCTCCTCACTCCTTCTCCTTCCTTTGCCAGCATGGATGGATTCCGGGTGGTGAAGTTGAATGAAGTCATCCGCCAGGTGGATGTAGTTATCACCTGCACAGGTAAACCCAAGGACCCAAATGGACAAAAGAGCTTTACCCATTTGGGGGTAATTTTATTGAGCATTTCTGCATATAAAATTGCCTTTTAGATGCAGAAATTACCTTTTATAAAATTGCCTGGGGTCTGGCTGCCGATATATACATAAGTTTGTCTGACCTGGTCAGAAATATTTATGGCACTGGGGTTTGTGCTGTTATGTATGTTATGTATAATATGCACAATATGCACACAAATGTTTCAAATAAACCAGCTAATTTGCAACTTCCTGAGAGCAAGTGTAAATATGTGCTGTACTTTCTGTGGGATAATTTTAAAAGAGACGGTATGTACATATTTTCCTTAAACTCAGTGTAAATTATGCACATTTCTGCATCCTGTTAATGAATAAATATAATTCCATATCATCCTGCTAGACCAGTCTAACCAGGTGGGATGTGTTCCCCTTCCAAAAGATCGGTGGAGACAGATAGCCAGTGAAATGCCCAGGTTTCAGTGACTTCACTCCCATGCCTCTATTCGCCTCAGCCACCAGAGGGCCCTTCGGTATTCTCTTCTGTCTCCAGCAGATGGTGGATGGATTTTTTCCACTCTGAAGAAAATCTGAACAGTTGAGGTGACTGTCACATGAGTGTGACATGCAAGGCTTTACTAGACTGCAGTCTTTCCAGTTGCCATAGGAAAAGGGAAAATTTGATCTCCAGGAACAAGCAGGAATATAATGTTCACTTATGGGTGAAGTTGGTACCGATGGAGCCCGTGCAGGAATGCTCCCCAGCATCCAATAGGAAAGCTTTTGGGAGCATCCCACTGCGCCTACGCTGCTGCCTTCCCACCTTTCCAGCTCTCCCTCCTCATTCTTCATTTTCCACCGAGCTCACAGGAAGCAAATCCTGTCACTGCAGAAAATTACTGTTTTTCATATTTTTGTGGTTCACGTCTGCCTTCCCGTCTATGCTGGTACTGACTTCTGTCAGTAGTTTTTCTTCTTTTAAAGAAAGAAAAAAAAACTGTGAAGAGGAAAGTCTTTCCTTTCTTCAGGCACATCGACGCCATCTTAGGCCTAGGCCTTCCATTTGTGTCTGATAAAATGGAGAAACCATTCAGTGGTTTTAGGAAGTGTTCTAAGTGTGGCAGTATCATCTCTGCCACAGACACCCATGACTGGTGTCTAAAATCCCTAGGGTCTGATAATCAACTATCAGAATGTCCTCTCTGTATAAAGATGACTAAGAGAGGCTACAGAATCGAGCTGCAAAGCTGGGCACCCTCTTCGCCTCCGACGCAGTCTCTGTAGCATCAACATTGAGATCTTCATCTTCCTCCCAAGTATCTCTGGTATTGAAACCTAAGTCTTCATCGAAGGCTGGCCGCCCCCCAAGGTTAGATATCCTTCTAAGCATCAAGATGCCTCTGGTGTTGCCCTGGAGGGGGACACTGGCCAAACAGCCCTGGCAGGAGGACCTTCCCTCCAAAGCCTTAGTGGGGTCCCAGGATGCTCCCGAGGCTTCCACCTCTGGAGAGCTCCTGGTACCGATACCCAACATCAGCAAGCTCCATGGATCAACGTATCCTTGCCATCGAGCAGAGCTTAGTGGCCTTATTGGCAGCCTCTGTTCCAGTGAAACCCTTACAGCCGATTCTGCAGGTGTCTGTACCGATATCTGTACTGATGCAGGCTGCATAGACTTTCTTGCCACTTTCCACACTACTGCCTATGCCGGCCCTCGAATCTGTTTCCGGTACCGAGGTTCCGACTATACAGATTCCAGGTACTGGTTTTGACTGGTAACGAGTTCATACAGAGCAGGAACAACCTGCCCGACGATACTTCGAGTCTTCGGATTCCGATTCCTTGGATGATGAATCGGCCAATACATGCAAACTCTCCCGGAGGACCCATCTCAGTCTCCACAATGCTGCATGTCCCCCACCAGAGGACATGTCTTTCTAAGACTTTATTCACAAAGTTGCTAGAGGCCTATCCATAACAGTAACATCTGAGAAAGAGCCTAAGGCCAAAGAATAGGAAATTCTTCAATACCCGACGGCTCCAAAAGGGGCAACTACACTCCCTATCTATTGGATACTTCACGACCTCATGCTTCGTATGGAGGAGACACCTCTGACTATTTCTCCCTATACCTGCTGGCTCGATACCATGTATCGGGTACCGGAGTGTCCTGGTTTTCAAAAGACACAATTGTTACACCATTCCATGTTAGTGTAATCAGCAATGCGTTGAATCAAGAGTACGACAACACATTCCTCAAACCCTCCGGGTAAGGAATGGAGAACCCTCAACGCTTTTGGTCGACATTGCTTTCAAGCCTCAATGCTATTGGCCAGAATTAATTCCTACTTACTCCATATGGGTATGTTCCTCAGAGAGGTGGCTAAAGATTTAGAGTTAATGGCTCCTCTTCTTCACGATGACAAGAGGGCGGATTATCTCACCCTTGTAAAGCATGCTCATAATGTCTCAAAATTTGTTAATAGAGCAACTTTTGATTGCTTTGAGTGTATCAGCTGAACCTCATCCATCTGCATCGGTGCACACAGGATTGCTTGGCTCCAAGTATCGGATCATGGATAATATCCCTTGCACCAGTGGAAACCTTTTTGGCAAGGACGAGGCCTCTCCGTTCGAGTCAGAACACTATTCAAAATAGGCTCTCTAGATCTACTGCCAATCCGGCTAAGAAGAAAGCAGCAAAGAAAGCCGCCTTCAGTAAAAAGAAGTATTATCCTTCCTTATACCCCTGCTGTTCAATGTCATCATCATGCTCAGAAGGGACAACAACCTCCAAAACAGCAAAAGAAGGCTCAGACTCCCAAGTCTCAGCCACCTCAGCAGACTCTGGCTGCTCCGCGTTTTTGACTCCTTTCTAGAGAACATAGCTGTCCTGTCTCTGGAGAATCCTGACCCTATCCACATTCCTGGCAGACTCTGCCATTATGTCCACAGATGACATTTCATCACCTCAGAGCAGTGGACATTAACAATAGTAGGGGAGGGATACAGACTTCATCTACAAAGCCTACCCCTCCCCCTGTCTTAATCAAGAGTTCCATTCTCAGCCCCTTCTCACTGCTCTGTTACTACAAGAGGTCACCTCCCTTCTACTGCAGGGCGCAATAGAGGAGGTTCCAGCAGGGAATGGCCTTCTAGTCTCCCTATTGTCTTATTCCAAAGAAAACGGGGTGATACAAGCCCATTCTAGACCTCAGGGACCTAAACAAGCATCCCCTATGGGAGAAGTTCAAGATCAGGGGTCTCAAACTCAAATTGCTTTGAGGGCCAAATGAGGACTTGTAAAGTAACCCGGGGGCCGCATAAGACGCGGGGCCTCATTTGCATAAGGGGCCTCATTTGCATAAATATTTGCATAATGTTACCATACACTAACTTTTAGTAAACATGCCTCTTTAATGAGTATGGATAAAGAAAGACTAAAAGATTTAGAAACAAGAAGACAATAATTAAACTGGGAACCCCAAAAGCCAAACTTGGAATGTACAACAACACTGTAGAAATAAAACTATAAATTAATTTCCTCTTGTACTAAACAAAGCGCAAACATTAATGATGCACATTTCCCAGAGCTGACATATTCCAGTTAATAAATTCAAAATAAATAGATATTTTTCTACCTTTTGTGCATTTTTTTCAGTTGCAATTGTTCCAGCCACTTTCTTCTGGTTTCTTCATGTCTTCTGCTAACTCTCCATCGTCTGCTGTCCATTTGCCCTTTCTTCTCTCCTAGTTTTTTTTCCATTCTCTCTCTACATCTGCTTTAACATACTAATCTTTCTCCTTTTTCTCTTTCCTCATTCCTATTTCATCCACTCAAATTTTACCCCTCCATCCTCAATCCCCACTTACTCTCCCAATACCTGGCCAATTGTAGATTTGTCTTCTCTCCCAGACAAAATATTTTTCCCCTCTCCATTTCACTTTCCCAGCTCCATCCCATTCTAATCCTCCCCCAACATCAGCTCCCTTCTAGTTCCAGCCCCACCCAGCATCCGCTCCCTTCTAGTCCCCCCCATCAGTCCATTTCCAGTCCTATCCTAGCCTCACCATCAGCCCATTTCCAATCCTAGCTCCCTCCCCTCACAGCCCATTTCCATTCCAAGCCCCCCTCCCCATCAGCCATTTGCAGTTCAAGCCCCCCTTCCACTCAGCCCATTTCCAGTCCTAGCAACCCCCCCCCAGCCCATTACCAGTCCTAGACCCCCCATAGCCCATTACCAGTCCTAACCTCCCCATAGCGCACTTCCAGTTTTACCCCCCATCACCCCATTTTCAGTCTTACCCCCCCATAGCCCATTACGTCATAACCCCCCCTGCCAATAGCCCACTTCCAGCCCTAACCCCCATTACCCCATTTCAGTCAGCCCCTCCATAGCTCATTACCAGTCCTATCTCCCCCCATCAGCCCACCTCCTGTCCTTCCTAACCCCCACCTGCCCATTTCCAGTCCTAGCCCCCACCATAGCCCATTACCAGTCATAACCCCCCTGCCAATAGCCCATCTCCAGTCATAACCACCCCGCCAATAGACCATTTACATTCCTAGCCCCCACCATCGCCCATGACCAGTCATTACCCCCTGCCAATAGCCCATTTCCAGTCATAACCCCCCCCTGCCAATAGCCCATCTCCAGTCATAACCCCCCCTGCCAATAGCCCATTTCCAGTCATACCCCCCCCTGCCAATAGCCCATTTCCAGTCATACCCCCCCTGCCAATAGACCATTTCCAGTCATAACCCCCCTCCTGCCAATAGCCCATTTCCAGTCCTACACCCCCCCCCATCAACCCAGGTAAATTAAAAAAAAAACCTGGCTTCTGCTGCTGCAGCAGAAAATCAGCTGTCCCGCGGCCCCTTCCCCTCTGCGCCGAGAGCCCTGAGTTGTGCTTCATCTGCAGGTGCTTTTTAAGCCGCGAAGAGAGTATTTCCCTCTCGCGCGGCTTAAGCCTAGTCACTTTTCAAGCCTCGCGAGAGGGAAATACTCTCTTCGCGGCTTGAAAAGCACCCGCTGATGGAAGCACTCTCGGGGATCTCCGGGCAGAGAGGAAGGGGCCGCAGGACAGCTGATTTTGCTGCTTGAGCAGCAGAAGCCATTTTTTTTTTTTTTTAAATTGACCGTCGATTCTGCCGTTGCCACGGCGGCAACGGCAGCAGCAGAAGCCGTCGCGGGCCACACAACGTTCTCTCGCAGGCCGCATGCGGCCCGCGGGCCGCGTGTTTGAGACCCCTGTTCAAGATGGTCTCCCTGGGGACACTTCTTCCCTACCTCCAGAGTCAGGACTGGCTCTGTTGCTAGATCTGAAGGAAGTGCACACTCATATTCTTATCCATCCAAAACACAAAGTTCCTGCCCCAAGAGTCTTCACAAAATGCATGGCGGTAGTAGCTGTATTTTTAAGGACTCTAGGGATATTTGTCTTCCCTTATTTAGACGATTGGCTCATAAGAGCAAGCACCTCTCAAGAGGCCAGTCTGTCCCTCTCACGCACCATGCAGGTATTACAATATTTGGGATTTGTCATAAATCTTCTAAAGTCCCAACTTGTCCCCTCTCAAGCCCTAGAGTTCATAGGGGCCTCTTAAATATTCAGCAGTCAAGAGCATTTCTGCCCCAACTCCTCTGTGCTCCTCTCAATCAGCATCTCAGGCATATCTGACTGCTCGAGAAATGCTACAACTTCTGGCTCATATGGCATCAACGGTGCATTTAGTTCCATATGCCCGTTTGCACATGCCCACAGACCAATGGACACTGGCATTCCAGTGGTCTCAGGCATCAGGTCGCCTAGGGGACAAGATAGAAGTCTCTACCCTTCTGGTCTCATCTCTCCAGTGGTGGTGATCCCCAGAAAATATCGTCGTAGGGTCACCTTTTCAGATGCCTGCACATCAATGTACCCCAACGGATGATGGGGAGCCCATCTGGGGTCTCTCTCTCCAATCAAGAACTCTGGTCTCAGCAGGAGTTACGACTCCACATAAATCTGCTGGAGCTCAGAGCTCAATGCTCTCAAAGTATTCTAGGACAATCTTCGTTGCTGCAGAGTCTTAGTCCAAACCGACAATCAAGTAGCCATGTTCTACGTGAACAAGCAAGGCGGAACAGGTTCTTAGACCCTCTGCAGCAAGGCTCTGCATCTATGGTCCTTTGCCATACATCATAGCATTCACCTCCAAGTGGTGTATCTCTTGAGCAAATACAATGTTTTAGCAGACAGACTAAGTCGAATCCTTCTCCCCCACGAGTGGTCTTTTCACATCTTTCAGATCTGGGGGACTCCAGAGATAGATGTTTTCGCAAGTCCTTAGAATGCCAAGCACCCTCGCTTCTGTACCCAGGACTCCTGCACTGGAAAAACAATGTGGATGCTTTTTACCTCCACTGGGAACACGTCTTCCTATATGCCTTCTCTCCCATTCCCCTAATTCCCAAGACTCTCTTCAAACTCCGGACGGACAGGGGCTTCATGATACTCATAGCTCCCTGGTCATGTCAACCTTTGTGCCCTCTTCTACATCTGTCTCAGGCTCAACCCATAGAGATCTGGGGTCTGCTCCAGATCTCCTCTCTCAGGAGGGGGGGACGCTCCTCCATCCCAATCCGCAGTCTCTCTATCTCACAGCATGGCTGCTGAATGCATAGTCTTACAAGGTATTAACCTTCCCCAGGCAGGAGGTTAAGGACATCCTCTTAACTTCTAGAAAGCCATCCACCAGGCGGTCCTACGCTTTCAAGTGGTGTAGGTTTTCTTTCTGGTGTTCTCAGAAGAATCTTAATCCCTTCTCAGCTCTGGTTTAGACGCTTCTTGAGTATCTCCTCCACCTGTCTTCTTCTGGACTCAAAACCAATTCAGTAAGAGAACATCTAAGTGCAATTGCGGCCTCTTACATGCCCTTAGATGGCCAGCCCATCTCCTCTCAGCCGCTCGTAGCACGCTTCATGAGGGGTCTTCTATTAACCAAGCCTACCATTAAGCCACCACCAATGGCATGGGACCTCAGTGTTCTAGGACAGCTTCTTAAGCCGCCCTTTGAACCTCTAGCTACTACGTCACTTAAGTTTCTTACATGGAAGGTTATCTTCCTCAATGCCCTCACTTAGCAAGGCACAATAGTGAGCTCCAGGCCTTAGTGGCTGACCCACCTTACACACGGTTCCACCATGATAAGGTAGTCCTTAGGACTCATCCCCACTTCATGCTGAAGGTGGTCTCGCCTTTCCATTTGAACCAGTCTGTCTACCTCCCTGTGTTTTTACCTAGACCACCCTCATCTAGGGCAGAAGCAACTCTCCACACTCATTTGTAAATGTGCCTTAGCTTTTTATCTTCAGAGAACTTGAGAGCACTGGGAAGCTTCTCAACTGTTCATCTCTTTTGACTTTAGTCACCTCGGGTTGCCATTCTCCAAATGTACTCTCTCCGGGTGGATAGCTGACTGCTTCACCTTTACTTATGAGAAGATAGGACTCTCCCTCAAGGGTCATGTCACTGCCCATAATGTTTGAGCTATGGCTACCTCAATGGCAAATCCACGATCTGTAGCTATTGACGAGATCTGCAAAGCAGCAACTTGGTCTTCGGTACATACTTTTGCTGCTCACTATTGTCTGTACAAGGACTCCCGCCGGGATGCCATGTTTGGCCAGGCTGTTCTCCAGCATCTCTTTCAGACTTAGAGCAACTCCTGCCCTGCATCCCAGATTTCGATACCAGACATCCATGTGAATATGGAAGGACAGACTAGAAAGGCCATGTGGTCTTTTTCTGTCGTCCTATTTCTATATTTCTATGATATGACTTCTTTAGGCATACCTGGGACAAACCACAGCCAATTCTGAGGTCATCTCTCTGGCATCTTCTAGCTAGGGAGTTCCATATGTGAAGACTACATTCCTGCTTGTTCCTGGAGATAGCTGTTACTCACCTCTAAAGGTGATCTCCGGGAACAGCAGGAATTTAGTCTTCACAACCCACCCTCCTCACCTAGGAGTTGTAGGTTTTCTCTTTTTTTTTTTTTTCTCTCTCTCTCTCTCCTTTTATCTCAGCTACAAACTCAACTGAGGAGGGAGAGCTGGAAAGGCAGGAAGGCAGCTACGCAGGCGCAGTGGGATGCTCCCAAAAGCTTTCCTATTGGACGTTGGGGAATGTTCCCGCGTGGGCTCTGTCAGTACCGATGTCACCCATATGTGAAGACTAAATTCCTGCTGTTCTCGGAGATAACCTGTTACAGGTGAGTAACTGTTTTCAGCTCCGTGCTCTTATGATGAGAACTGTTGATCAGCCAGAAAACTGGAAGGACTTGGAAGAGTTCAGCAGCCTCACACAACCTCAATGCCCCCTCCCTGCTTCCTCTGACCCCCTGTTCTCCCCTGAAGATCGCAGAAGGCTCTCAGAGGAATCTACCAGCCACCTTAAACACAGGTGTCTGAAAAGCAAGAGAAGCTGTTTCAGGGGAGTAAAGCTGGGCCCTGCATGAGATCTGCCTAGGACTCTCAGGGGCTGAGTACCAAGGCTTGACCTTGTTGGAGGCTCCCGATTCCATCTGTCTGGGGTGCACATCAGGGTGGAATGCTGGTGACTGTTGGCATGGTGTGGGATTTCCCACCCTTTTCTACACTAATATAACTTTTTTACCATTGTGTGGCTGGCGGTCACATAGTCCTGGTGTGTGTTCTGCCCAAATGGCTCCAACGTGCCTTCCTATCCAAGCACCTGTTTAGCATGTTGCTGTTCAAGTGCTGTTAATTCATGCCTTCTGTGCTGCCGCAGCCTTTGCACGCTCTGTTATACTTGCCTTAACTTTGTCTTCGTCCAGGAAATGTTGTTTGGCCTGTGGCAAGTGAGGCACCTCATCTCCAGCTTCTGGACTTTGCTCTTCTGGCATGGCAGCTTCTGAGTCATCCCTAGAGGGACATGTTTCCCCTCTCTCAGGGAGATGCAGTTGGTCCAGCTTTGCCTGTCTTGGGGCAGGAGATGGCAGATGGGGCTTGGTAAGGTTGGCCAGCCCGCTGGAGATTCTGGCGATTGTGCTGTTGGTCACTACCCTTCCTCAAAGGGGCTTGGCGGCAGTGGCTATGTCCCCTGTTTATGTAATTTCTGAGAGGAGAGTTTCTGGAATCCAGATTGTCCTCCCTTGGAATTTTGTTCCTTTTTACGACAGGCCTGGTCATTTTGCCATGGAAATTCAGACCCTGCAGCCTCTAGGCCTCCCCCGAACGCAGTCTCAGTAGGGGCAAGCTGAGAGTGGAAGCCTTGTTCATTGCTCATGGCTAAGCGCCCCCAGCGAAGTTCTCATCCGGATGTGGTGCAGCAAGGGTCTGTCTTGGATGTCTGAATTTTGGGCTCTGCTGTGGATGTTGAAGTGCTTTTGCCTTCAGAGAATTATGAAGAGGCTGATGTTATCTGTCTGTTCCGGAAGGATGAATTGGTGGTGTTGATTTCTAGGGTCTTATCCATCTTGGACTTGGCAGATGCTCTAGGCATTTATTTATTTAGTATACATTTGTATACCGCTACTTCCAGCGATCAGCAGCGGTTTGATTGCAGATTGGAAATTGTCAAATCATGACAGGAAATTTTTGAGGTATAAACACATTGATTAGACAGGAAAGCACAGCACACAGAACTATTTTACAGGGAACATGGGCATGGAGCGGGAGCTGAAAGTTCATTCACTTCTGCAAGAGCTGTGAAACTACACTACATTCTTACGGTTCCAGAGGTGTTCAAGGACATGATCCGGTCAGAGTGGGATTTTCCCGACTCCGGGGCTAAGGGTGCATAAGAAGATGTATTCTCTCCCGAAAGAGGAGTGCATTCTGTGGTTTGATATTCCCAAGGTAGATGCACAATTCACAGCAGCTACTAGACCACCATTTCTGTGGAAGGCAGATCAGCATTGAAGGATAATCTGGACTACAAAGTGGATTTGTTATTAAAGAACCAGTTCATTGCCGCAGCTGCTTTTCTTCAGTTGGCAGTATATGTGGGGCTGACACATCAGTTTGTGCTCCAGTGGATTCAGTCACTCCCACAGGCAATACTACCCCTCTTATGGAGTTGGCTACAGCCTTCCTTTCTGTCATATAGAACCTCATCCATTTAGCTGCCAGGGATAGTGTCCTGTCAACAGTGACACTGTATTGGACTGGGTTTCACCAATGGGCAGCGGACACATTCTCTAAAGCCAGGTTAACACAAATGGCATTTAAAGGGAAGTTTCCTTTTGGAGCCGATTTGGAGAAGCTGCTGAAGGATCTTACCATTTTACAGAGGACAGGTCTGAGGGGCCTAGGAAGTGGGCAGGAGCCCCCTTTTTTATTGGCCTCCACTTGCCCCTTGCAGACACACTGATCGGACTCCTGAGGGTAGCGGGACTCCCGCCACTATTGGTCTGGAAAGCCTTCCTTCTCTGCTTCTGGATTTCAGGCTCATTTTCAGTCTGAGGAGCTCATGACCCAGGGACTCTGTCCCCTCCAGAGGTTCCTCCCGGGCTGTGCATTGACAGGTTCGGAGGCCTTACTACTACTACTACTACTACTACTGTATAGTGCTACAAGGCATACACAGTGCTGTACATATAGATATAAGACACAGTCCCTGCTCATCAGAGCTTACAATCTAATCAAGACAAAAACACGTACAGAAACGGGGGACTAGAGTAAGGTAAGGATACACAAGTAGTGGGCAAAAAAATGAGGAGCACCAGGATCCAAAAGCAGCCTCAGAGGTAGATCAAGACAGTCCCCCCCCCCCCCCCAGATAACAGATATGATAGAAGTCTATCAATTACGTGTAATCAAACTCTGGAATTTGTTACCGGAGGATGTAGTAAAGGCTGTTAGTGTAGCTGGGTTTAAAAAAGGTTTGGACAAGTTCCTGGAGGAAAGGTCTATAAACCATTATTAAGAAGGGACCTAAGATATCAATGCTTGACCCAGTACAAGCATTGCGGAACCTGTGTCCTTTGGGGAAACTGCTAGGTACGTATGACCTAGATTGGCCACTGTTGGAAACAGGATACTGGGCTTGTTGGACCTTGGTCTGACCCAGTATGGCATATCTTATGTTCTTATGATCTTTAGCCTGGATTTGAATAAGGCCAGAGAAGGAGCCTGACGCACTGACTCATATAGTTTTGTTCCAGGCATATGGAGCAGCAAGGTGGAATGGACGAATTCTGGAGTTGGCAGTGGCAGAGAAGGGCACAGATAAGAGGGATCTGCCAGAGAAGCAGAGTTCCCGAGGAGGAGTGTGGAGTGACATAAGAGAGGAAAGGTAGTGAGGAGCTGCAGAGTGAAAGCACTTGTAGGTAAGTAGGAGAAGTTTGAATGGGATGTAAATATATATCCATGTAAATACTTTTTAAACCTTCACAAAGAGTAGTTTGCTTGTTAATCTCATTATACTTTGATCTCCCTTGTTGCACTGTACTTAGTTGAAATATTATTGTTACAATTTATTTATTTATTTTATACACATTTATATACCGCATCTTCCAAAGTTCAGTTGCGGTTCACAGTGAACAATAATTAACAAAGCAAGTTTGTTATACAGGGAACGTCATATTATAACAGAACATATTTACAAGGAACATCATTTTATATATAGAATATACAGTCTAAACAATGTGAGATAATACAGAATAGAATAAACTATATACAATTTTATATATGTATATATATACATGGAAGTGAAAGGACATAAGCTGTGAGGTCATCATGAGTGTGTGCTATCTGTGGGTTAAAGGGATTTTGCTTGAAGCAGACAGATACCTGTTTAACCTTTGTCTAAAGCAGGTGATGAGTTATCTATGTTATAGTGTTCGGTGAACAGATAAGTTTTCAATTTTTTGCGGAGTTCCATGATCTGCGTTAGTGTTCGTAGCTCCTCTGGGAGGGAATTCCAGATAGTTGGGGCTATGTGAGAAAAGGCTCTGTTATTTGTTGATTTATGGGCTCTTGTATAATCTTTCGGGATCTTTAATTTGTTCAATTGTCCTTTTCTGTGTGTAGGCTTAGATGGTTCTTTGTGTATTAAGTTACATAGCATAGTTGGGGCCATATCATATAAGGCCTTGAATGAAGTTATTTTTGTTTTGTAGATTATTCTGCTTTGAATTGGTAGCCAATGGAGGGAGGCTAGTATTGGTGATGTGTTGGAGTGAGTTAGTTTTCAATATGATTCTGGCCGCTGCATTTTGCGCTAATTGCAATCGTTTGATGTTTTGTTTTGATATGCCTATTAGAATTAGATTGGCGAAGTCAAAATGTGGAGTTATGGTGGCCTGGATTATGTTGATAAAGTCTTGTGTAAATACTAGCGGACGAAGTTGTTTGAGGGTTTTGAGTTTGAAATAAATTTTCTTTATGGTATTGCTAATGTGTGTTTCCATCGTAAGGTGTGTGTCTAGTATAACGCCTAGATATCTTATTTCGTTTTTTATTTTAATTTCTTGGTTTTGAAGTCTTATGTGTGTTGGGGGGATATAGGATTTGTTCTTGGTCACGATTAGAACTTCAGTTTTAGTGTGATTTATGTGGAGGTTTTGTGCTTTTAGCCAAGTTGTGATTTCATTATAGCAGTCCGATAGGAGTTGAAGCGGTAGGTTGGGTATCGTGCATGGAATATACATCATAATATCGTCTGCGTATAGATGATATTTTACTCCAAATTTTTTGAAAATGTTGCAGACTGGTTTTATGTAAATATTGAAAAGCAGGGCTGACAGCGCTGAACCTTGTGGTAATACAATTTCTTGTTTATATGTGGTTGAGTTTTGATTCCCAATTCTTACATTTTGCGTTCTATTATTTAGGTAGGATGAGAACCATTTATGTACTGTGGTGTTTAAGCCTATTTGTCTCAAGTTATTGAGCATTATTGTGTGGTGTACGCTATCAAACGCAGCTGATATATCAATGAAATGTTGAATGAAGGCCTGTTTATGATTGTTAATCCCTCTTAGGAGTGCATCTATTAAAACTGTGAGGAGTGTTTCAACTCCATGGCGGGGCCGAAAGCCATACTGTTGCTCATCAAGAGGGTAAGATGAGTCTAGAAAATCCTGTGTCTGTAATTGAACCACTTTTTCAATTATTTTAGCCAAGAATGGTATGCTTGAGATGGGTCTATATGATGCAGGCAAAGTTTTATCAAGTTTGCTGTTCTTGAGGATTGGCCGTATTTGTGCGTGTTTGAGTGATGGTGTGAGGTAGCCTTGGGTTAGTGAGAGGTTCACTATTGAGAGAATGTAGGGTAATAAAATTGGTAGTGTGTTTTTTATCCATGTTACTGGACATGGATCTAGATAAGAAGTTGTGGTGTTGAGACTGGTGATATTTTTTAGTGTCTCTTTAGTTATGGGATGAAACTCTGACCATTCATCTGAAGGCTGGTGTGATAAGTTGATAATGTCTATAGACATTGATGGCATTTTTGCTTTGTTTTGATAATGGTGGTCTAAGGTTTGAACTGAGATGTCAGTAATTTCGCTGTCAGAAGTTTGAGGGTTGGTTAGATTTCTGACAATGGTGAATAACTCTCTTGGCCTGTTATATGATTTTGATAGTATTTTAGCATAATAATCTTTTTTTGTGCTGTCCAAGGTTTCTTTGTATTTAGTGAGGTGGTTATTTATTTATAGTTCTTTTATTTATTTATTTATTTTATTTATAGTTCTTTTATACCGCACTCTTTTTCGTCAGCGCGGTTTACATTAAACAGAATACTCATTGCACGCAACAGACTGTAATGAGTTTACATATAACAGGCAAATACAACTAGGAATTTAACCATGGGAAACTTTGTACATATTTGTAAAAACTTTGTAAAAAACTTAGTACATATTTGTAAAGAACTTTTATACTTAGAGAAACTTTGTACATATTTATAAATAAGAATCTATATACAGAGGATAGAATTTCTTAGTATGAGGTATTTACAATTTTACTGTGCATTTTAGAATGATGATAATGAGCCTTGGAAATGCAGAATGAAGAGGTGATGCTTTATGGCTTTATTGTATATTTCTTTGTGTATCGTCAATTTAGATTTGCGCCAGTTGTGTTCTAGTTTTCTAAGATTTCTTTTCATTTGTTTTAGTGTAGTGTTGAACCATGGTTTGGTATTAGTCTCAGAGTAGGTGATCTTTTTGTATGTGTGATTAATTTTGGCTGCATTGTTGATAGTTTCATGCCAGTTTTTGACAGTGTCATCTAAATTCGTTACAGGTGATAAGAGGTGGGGGATTGTTAAGTCAATAAATGCTTCATTGTTAAACTTTTTAAATCTTGTAGTTGGGACATTTCTGGTGTGATTGTTAGTGCTAGTGAAGGGATATGTAAGATTTAATTTGATAATGTAGTGATCAGACCAGGGTATCTGTGTACATTCAACTGAATTTGGATTAATTAGTTTGAAGAGTGTATTAGGGAGAAGGACAAGATCGAGAGTTCCACCTTTGATGTGTGTAGATGTGTTTATTATCTGATGATATTCCATGTCTGATATAGTATCAAAGAATAGTTTAGAGTCCAGTGTTGGCAGTGAGGGAAGGTTAGTCTCCTAGCATAATTATAGGGTGTTGTTCAGTGGAAGAGCTGAGGAGTTCAATAAAAGCGTCAAGGCAATCTGGTTTTTGGTCTGGGGGTCTATATACTAAGCAGAGTTTCATGAGACCAATTTTTATTAATAATGTATCTATGTTGTTAGAGATGTTTGATTGGATTGTTTTGGCACTTAGTACCTTTTTCGTCATCATTAATACACCTCCGCCTTTTCTATTGGTTCTATGTTTATAGAAAGTGTCATAGTCTTCTTCATTATTAAGTTGATTTATGTAGACTGTATCGGTATCGGAGAGCCAGGTTTCTGTGACACATAATATGTCTGGTTTTAAGTCAGATATTAAGTCATTAAATATGGGCAGCTTGTTTTTCATCGAGCGTGCGTTGATAAGGATGCATGAGAGGGATGTTGAGTTATTGGTGCATGTTCCCTTGGTTGTTTGATGTGGGTTTGTTTGTTTTATGTGAATTAGTCTATGGAAATTTAATCTAGGATGGTTGTTTGGATAAATGTGTCCAATATGGTAGTTGTTTCGAGTGTGTGTGTGAATTATGGGAATTGTTTTATGATTTTTGCTGTTTAGGCTTAGTGTTAGGTCAATGGTAAGTATTGCTAAGACTAAACCGATATAAGATAGTTTCATTAGCATAATGTTTGTGCGTGGCATTTTAGATGGGTTGCTGTTAGTGGAGCTAAGCAGTTATATACCAGGGTAGGAAGATGAGAGAAAAAGTAAATCACTGGGAAGTTGTGTTATGCAGAAAGTTGAAAGGTGAGCTGCTAGATACAGTATTAATCCTAATTGATGAAAGCTACTGACAACAGTATATAATTGTGTGATAGCTACTGACAACAGTACTGATTGATGATAATATACTACTGACAACAGTAATAAAATGTATGATAGTTACTTGCTAGCTAGCTACTGACAACGGTTCTGAATGATGAAATACTACTGGCAACAGTAATGAGTACTGCTGACAACAATAATGCAGAGAGAGCTAGTGAGGTATTCAATTTTGGGAGCAGTATCAATTGTTGCAACAATTAAATCAACATTGAGTAGTTCTCCAGGACCAAGCAGGAAGTCAGTCCTCACATATGGGTGACGTCGGCGCCGACGGAGCCCTCGCGGAGCAATTTTCCCCAGCTTTCAAAGAAAGCCTTTGGGAATTGCAGCGCGCATGCGCGGTCTCCTTCCCGCCCAAGGGTGCCATCTTAGCCAGTCTTCTTTTTTCCGCGGAGCCCTACAGACGTACCCGTCGTGTCCCCGCTGAAAAAGTTGATTTTAGTGATTTATTTCTCTTTTTTCCTTCGGTTCGACGCCGGTCTTTTTCCTGCCCGGACTCGCGACGCCGTTGCGAGTCCTTCTATTATTTTTCGGTTTTTCTGATTTTTGGTCAGTTTCGTTTTTCGGTTTTTCACTGGCAGCCCGGTCCTTTGACCTTGCAGGGGCCCTTTTTCCCCCGATGGCTGCCAGTGGTTTCAAGCGGTGTGTTCAGTGTGACAGAAATATGTCACTCACTGACACACATGATAATTGCCTCCGCTGCCTCGGCCCAGATCACGAAGAACTGATCTGTGGGGCCTGCGGCAAAATGTCCTCCAAAGCGTTAAGGAGTCGGCGGCACCAGCGGGAACGAATCTTCGCTGACCCCGGCCGTACCCGGACCTCGTCGGAGGCCTCGGCGTCCAGAGGTTCCAACTCTGACCATCACCGAAGTTCCTCCGACAGGGGTTCTCCCTCCGGGGACCATCGACGGAAGGTAAAACCCGCGAGGGCGGCGTCGGTGGACGGTCCTGGCTCCGCGAGGGCCAGGTCGCATAGCCCCGATAGCAGTCACGGGTCTTTGGAGAAGGAGCACCTCCCGAAGCGACCTCGTCTGGAGTCGGAGTTGCCTGCTCGGGTATGTCCTGTAGTCCTCCTGGACTCACCTCCGAGGGGTCCGACGTCGGGCCCGACGCTGTCGGGGCCCGAGTCGGGGGCTGCTGGGTCACCTGAGGTCGGACTCAGGTTGACGGCCTTGGAGAGCAGACTATCTGCCTTCATGGACCAGCAGCGGGCACTGCTCGCTAGCCTCGCTGGCGCCGCTGCCCCGACCGCCGGGACGTCGACGTCTAAGTCGGCCCCGGAGACCGAGCCGATCCTCGAGTCCATGCGAACTCGAGTCGATCCTCGGTCGAGGTCACCCTCGGCCTCCCGTTCGGGACCGAGGTCGTCGACGCCGACTCCCTCGGTGTCGGGGCGGCCGACGCCTCCGCCTGCCCGAGCCGACCCCACCGATTCCTCCTCGGAGTCGGCCTGGGAGTCTGAAGAGGAAGAGTCACCTGATTCGTTTCGGACTTGGTGTGTCCCCTCGGACTCACCTGAGTCCGAACCTCGGAAGCAGTCCCCTCCGGAGGATGCCCGGTTCTCGGACTTCGTCAGGGATATGGCCAAGGCTTTGGCCTTCCCTGCGGATCCCAAGGAGGAGCCTCGAGCCGAAGAGCTCGACGCCCTTCAGTATGACTCTCCCGCCAGGGAACACTTTACTGTACCGGTTCCTCCCATGCTGGAACGACTACTCTTCCGCATGTGGGAGAGTCCGGCATCGTCGCCGGTATTAAGCAAGCGGGTCGATTCCATCTATCGAGTCCGCAAGAGTCCTGGCTTCCAGAAAGCACAGCTGCCGCACCATTCCATGGTAGTGGAATCGGCCATGCATAGGCTTAAGAGCCAGAAGATGCACTCCTCGGTGCCTCCTGGCAGGGAGGCCCGTAACCTGGATGGCCTTGGTAAGAAGTGTTTCCAGGGCTCTATGCTTGCTTGTCGGGTCCAGACCTACCAGCTCTACATGGGCATGTATCTCCGAGACCTGGCTAAAGAGATAGCCGGATTCTCCGCTGGGCTGTCCGAGGAACCTTTGCGGAGGTTCCTGGCCTTGACAACTGGTATTCGGGAATGCTCCAAATTCATGTCCTGAGCAGCCTATGATGGCTTTGAAGCATCGGCTCGAGTGGCCGCAGCCGGCATCGGTGCCCGCCGACAGGCTTGGCTTAAGTCGTCTGACCTTGAACCCTGGGTGCAGGACAAGTTGGTCGATGTCCCCTGCCGAGGTGAGAACCTCTTTGGCAAGCCCATGGCTGAAAAGGCTGCACAAATCGAGACGGAGACTCTCACCAGAACTAGGCTTTCTAGGAAGACCTCCGCCCCTTCCCAGAAAAAGAAGGGCTCGGGAAAGAAGTCCTTTTACCCGAGAAAGGCGGCTGCCTATAAACACTACCCTCAATATCAGGCCTCAGCAGCTCCCCAACAGGGCCAGCAGGCCAAGGGACGGGGTAACGAGTCCTGTAGGCAGCAAGCCCCCAAGCCTGCACCACCGGCCCCTGCTCAGCAGGGTGGGGGTTTTTGACTTCATCAGCATAGCCTCTCCCCCTCAGCTGGTTCCTCCCAGCACCGGAGGCCGGCTGGTTCACTTCGCCCACAGGTGGTCCAACATCACTTCAGATGCCTGGGTGCTTCAAGTCGTAAGAGAAGGCTATCTTCTCCACTTCCACCAGGTCCCTCCCTCCTATTTCCCGGGAGAACCTCCACGACTCCCTCTGCACAGGGACTTACTCCTTCAGGAGTTAGCAAGTCTTCTTCAGGAACAGGCTGTGGAACCGGTGCCCCACCACCTGAGAGGTCAAGGCTTTTATTCCAGGTATTTCCTAATACCAAAAAGGACAGGAGGCCTCAGACCCATCCTGGACTTGCGCAACCTCAACAAGTTCCTCGTGCGGGAAAAGTTCAAGATGCTTACCCTTGGAATCCTTCTGCCCTACCTCCAGCAGGGAGATTGGCTATGCTCCTTGGATCTAAAGGATGCCTACACGCACATCCTCATCCACCCAAGCCACCGCCAATACCTAAGGTTTGTGGTGGCAGGAAATCATTACCAGTACAGAGTACTGCCCTTTTGGCCTATCCTCCGCACCACGAGTCTTCACAAAATGTCTCGCGGTGGTGGCGGCTTATCTCCGGCTTCACGGCCTCTGTCTTTCCGTACCTCGACGACTGGCTCATCAGAGCATCGTCCTCTCCGGAAGTCACCAATGCCACACACCGCACTGTGACTCTTCTGCAGTACTTGGGCTTTGTCATAAACTTCGCAAAGTCCACTTTGCTCCCCTCACAGGATCTCGAGTTCATCGGCGCAAGACTGCACACTCCTCAGGCACGAGCTTTCCTGCCTCTCGACAGGGCTCAACGGCTCATGGACCTAGCCGGCCGTTTTCGCAGCCAGTCCCTGGTCTCAGTCAGAGTGCATAAGTCTCCCTGATCCAGCCATGGCAATGCTTGCTGTATGTGTTTCCTCCTTGGCTGCTGTTGGGGGGCGTGTAATTTAGCATATAGTGCACTACCCAGGAGGATTGCTCTGTTGGTGCGGGATTGGCCGAGGAGAATGTGACTATCTGATGCGGCTACATACATACTGCTTGGGTTAGAAATTGGTTGGGTGGGAGGCGACAAAGAGTACAAGTAAATGGAGCTCACTCTGAGGAGAAGGATGTTACCAGTGGTGTGCCCCAGGGATCTGTCCTTGGTCCGATTCTTTTTAACATCTTTGTTAGTGATATAGCGGAAGGGCTGTCGGGTAAGGTTTGCCTCTTTGCAGATGATACCAAAATCTGCAATAGAGTAGACACCCAGGAAGGTGTAGATAACATGAGGAGGGATCTAGCTAAGCTTGAAGAATGGTCTAGAATTTGGCAGCTGGGATTTAATGTTAAAAAATGTAAGGTCATGCATTTGGGCTGCAGCAATCCAAGGGAGCAATACAGTATAGGAGGTGAAGTACTTTTGTCCACTAAAGACGAGCGGGACCTAGGCGTGGTTGTGTCTGATGATCTTAAAGTAGCTAAACAAGTAGAAAAGGCGACGGCAAAAGCTAGAAGGATGCTTGGGTGCATACGGAGAGGAATGGCTAGCAGAAAAAAGGAGGTGATAATGCCTCTGTATAAGTCTTTGGTGCGACCTCATTTGGAGTATAGTGTGCAATTCTGGAGACCGCACCTTCAAAAGGATGTGAACAGGATGGAGTCGGTGCAGAGGGTGGCTACTAAAATGATTAGTGGGCTTCATTATAAAGCATATGAGGACAGACTTAAGGATCTTAATATGTACACCTTAGAGGAAAGGCGGGATAAAGGTGATATGTTTGAGATGTTTAAATACCTCCATGGCATAAATGTTCAGGGAGAGAGCCTCTTTCAATTGAAAGCAAGCTCTGCTACGAGGGGACATGGGATGAGGGTGAAGGGAGATAGATTCAGGAGTGATATGCGGAAATATTTCTTTACAGAAAGAGTAGTGGATCCATGGAATAGTCTCCCAGTGGAGGTAGTAGAGATGAGGACAGTAACTGAATTCAAAAAAGCATGGGACCAACACAGAGGATCTCTAAAGGTAAAAAGTGGACTGTTGTAGTTGTTGTTATGGAAGGACAGACTAGATAGGCCATGTGGTCTTTTTCTGTCATCATGTTTCTATGTTTCTACATGCGCCACCTCTTTGTGTCCATGTTGGTCTATTGCATCAGGAACTGGTCATCCTGGAAGTCCTGGCTCCCTTCTCGCTTACAGTTTGGCTCTTGGAAGGAGACAGCTAGAACATAAGAGCTATTCTCTTCCAGTGGTCTCCACGCTGCTCAGAGACCAGAGGAGGTCTGCCAACCTTGCATACGTGTGTGTCTGGTGTGGCGCATGGAAGCTGATTCCTGTGGTGGCCATCTGTTAGTCTTTCTGCAGTACTGTCTGAAACTACCTTTTCTCTGAGCTCCCTGAAAGTTCAGATGGGAGATTTGGCCTTTTTCAGAGGTCCGGTGGCTGGTAAGTCTCTAGGCCTTGCACTCGTATGTTATGTGCTTTCTTCAGGGGGTTCAGTGCCTTAGTAATCCCCTCTGGTCAATGATCCCTTCCTGGGATCTGTGTCTGGTGCTCAAGGCCATGGTGTCAAAGTCCTTTGAGCCATTGAAGCAGGCTACTCTGAAGAATTTGACGCTCAAGTTGTTTTTCTTGGTTGCCATTTCTTTGGCAAGGCGAAATTCCGAGCTGCAGGCCTTGTCTTGCCAGGATCATCTGTCTTTTCAAAGGAGGCTATTTCCCTTCGTCCTGTGCCTTTCCTTTATCTAAGATGATTTCTCCCTTTCATGTGAACCAGGTGGTTTGCTGCTCTCCATCTCTAAGGTG
The DNA here is from genome assembly GCA_033557465.1 of Ichthyophis bannanicus. NCBI lineage: Eukaryota > Metazoa > Chordata > Amphibia > Gymnophiona > Ichthyophiidae > Ichthyophis > Ichthyophis bannanicus. The sequence goes on from CM066045.1 coordinate 199,513,024, forward strand.
CAGTGTCGGGGGAAAGATAAGAATCTTTGCCTTGTGGATGTCTGGATGGTGCTTCTCCAGTACTTGAAGGTTACGAATACCATTTGTAAGTCCGTTCATTTGTTTGTGCTTTGCTGGTCTGCGCAAGGGTGATGTGTTGGCTAAGTCTGAATTGGAGTGCTGGATTAAGGAGGCCATTGCCTCGGCATGGCTGTTGCAGAATTGGCCAGTTCTGGAGGGTTTGTGTGCCTTTTCTACCCGAGCACAAGTGCCCTCGTAAACGAAGCTAGTTAGCCCCTGCAGACATTTGTATACATTGTTCATTGTATTATATTTTCATTGTATTATATTTTGTTCCATTGTAAACTGCCCCTGATCTCTGGATGGGGCGGTATAGAAAAGCATCCAAATAAATAAATTTGTCAGGCGGCAACGTGGGCATCTTTCTGCTCTTTTCAAGCATTACTGCTTGGCTGTCCACGATCAAGTGAATGTGGCCTTTGGCTTGAGGTTTTACGAGCTGCTATGTCTTCCCGCCCAGTGCAGACATAGCTTTGGTATGTCCCACTTGTCTGGACTGGTCTAGCAGGATGATATGGAAGGTGATATTTGATAATGTGATAATGTCCTTTCCTTGTCCTGCTACACCAGTCCAGGACCTGCCCCTGGAACTGTGCTGGCTCTGTTCTGCAGCGGTACATTTTGGTCTGCTATGATTTCTGTGTGTGACTCTGCAGGTTCATATTCTACTGACAGCTTTTTATTTCTTCTTTTCTGTGCATAGTTCTCTGTTTGTTCACTCATTGCTGCCCACATTTAGGTTGTGTGAGGTTTGCCATGTTCTCCTATATGCTTTTTGACGGATACTGAAGGGCCCTCTGGTGGCTGAAGCGAATAGTAGTATGGTAGTGATGGCATTGAAACCTGGGCATTTCATTGGTTCTTTGTCTCCATCACTCTGCTGGTACGGGAACACAACCCACTTGTCTGGACTGGTCTAGCAGGACTCGAGGAAAGGCATTATCTGGTAAGTAAAATGTCACCTTCCTAGATATTGCCATCTTTCCCAATTAAAGGGAACTCTGTATAAGGAGGCTGAGAACCACAGGATAAGAGGGCAATCTTCAAAGCCATTCCTGCAGGTAAATCAGTAGTTTATTTGCAGTAATTGTTTGTTTGAAAATTGCATGCTCTGTTTTTGTGAAATATGGTACTCAGGCATTTTTACCTGCATGCTTTGTCAGTTTGCAAAGTGAAAATACTGGTGGTATAACAGTGCTGCAGACACTGATGCCTCCCTTTGCTGCATTACTGTACTTTTCCCAACCGAAATGCACACACTTTTAAAAATACGAAAGTATTATATATTCTTTCAATCTTGCCCCCAAGAAAGCCTCTCCTAAATGTGGGAACAGAATGTTACATACACTGTGGCTCTATAATGGAAATTGTGGAATGTCCCATAAAACAATTACTTCTACCTGCATATAGGGTGGTCAGTTTCAGATGCCTCATTTCTACTTGTTTTACGTCCAGTATGCATGTACTCAATGGCGTTAGGACCAGCTTTTCAATTACATGCATACTTTGAGAAAATTCACCGTATGTACACAAATTGACCTTGAAAATCTGTGGGTGCAAATGTAAATGTAAGTGCGGAGTTTTCCAGGAGTAATTTTCAAAGCGGAAGTACATGCAGACTCTTTGAAAATGCAGCAAAGTCCACATAGAAAAAAGTATGCAAATACTTTTTATTGTTGCGCACCGCTATAAAATTACCTGGGGAGAATCCAGCAATCACTGTATTCATTCTTGGTAGGAGAAAGTGCTGCAGAGGTCTCTGCAGGGGGCCTGATTCATTCTCTTCTCTTTTCTTTTCTCCTCAGGAAATAAGAATGTGGTGACACGTGAACAGCTGGATCGAATGAAGAACGGCTGCATCATATGTAACATGGGACATTCCAATACAGAGATCGATGTGGTAAGAATTCTTCATACCTTCTCCGTGACTCCCTACTCAAGGGCAGCTGTTTCTTTCCCTTCCTGACCCCCCACCCCCATGCACCAATGGTAAGAGAGTGTACAAATGAGATCTTAGAGCCCTAGAAGAATTACAAGTCCAGAGGAAGGATATCTGAGAGTCTTCATCTTTCCTCTGAGCAGGAAGAAGAGAGCAAATGAAAAACTGTCTGAGGGTCCTGGACTCCCATTTTAGCAGGATCGAGAACGTAAGAAAAGCCAAGCTGGGGGGGGGGGCGGAGCTTGCCGCGAAGCGTGATGGCCTCTTAAAGAACTTGCTCCTGTATCACATTACAGAATCTACCCTCTCTTCCCGCTAAAAGCTGTGGGAGACAAAATAATTGATATACAGACAAAGGGGACTATGGCGTCTTTAAAACCTGCTAAGCTGGATTTCCAGTCTTCTACGGGCCAAGCGGTAAAACGCTTAAAACAAGATGCGGCCTCCCCGCAAAAAGGGAAGCCGGAAAAGGAGGCCGATGATGGCGTTCGTGAAATTTTGGCAGAGCTGAGATCGATGAAGGAGTTGCTCACCAATAATGGAGAGACCCTTAACCAAATGCAAGAGGAATTGCATGAGGTTCGTGAGAAATTAAATTATATGGATGGTCGCCTGATGAAAGTTGAGGCCCTGACCCAAAAGCATGAAGGCTTGGTTATGCAAATAGCCCCCTTGGCAAAAAGAGTTGCCGCTTTGGAGACACAACTTGAGGAACAGAGCAATAGGTCACGAAGGAGCAACGTGCGGATCCTGGGTATCCCGGAGGGAGCAGAGGGTACCGATCCAATTGGATACATGGAAAAAAATGATCCCGGAGCTCTTACAAATCAAGTTTGCAGTTCCTTTCGAGTTGGAGAGAGCGCATCGAGTTCCCACAACAATGGCGGCCCAGGTAAAGAGGCCGCGACCAATGGTGATCAAGATTCTGCGATATCCCCAGGTCCTACAAATAATGCAGGCGGCGAAACAAAGGTTCCATTCAGCTTACTGGCAATAAGATCGCCATTTATCCAGATTTGTCAAAAAAGACAGTGGAACGGAGACGGGAGCTACTCGCCTGTAGGCCGTTGCTTCAAAAGATCCAGGCGCACTATGGTTTATTCTATCCGGCCAAGATGCGCGTTACTGTGGACAATGTCACACGAAACTTTGACAACGCGGTGATGCTGCGATCATTCCTGCATGATTACTCACAGATGGAGACGGGTCGTTGATACTGGGAACTTGGACTGCTATGTCACGAAGTCAAGATGCTTTTACTCCAGTGGATATAGGGGAGGGCGCTGCAAAAAGGGGGGGGGAAAAAAAAAAAAAAGACTGTCTGATGGCTGAAGGTGATTGTTAGGCTTTGATGTAACCCAGGCCTGCTCCGTATAATCTTGGTTAAAAATATTGATGTTTATAATTATGGGGGTGGTAGACAAAGTGGGAACCTGCATAGGATGAATGATTGAATATTTCTGTGCTTGGATATGTATGATTTAGAGACAAATGGAAGCGGGGGATGGAAGGGTTACGAGGGAAGAGGGGGTTGGGAATAGGGTTTTATTGTAGGGTAACTGCAGGGGGGTGGGTGCTGGTGGTCTGATCGCAGAGGGGGGGTACTCCACCATACAAACAGGTTTACTATTAATAGTTATGTATGTATATTGGCTATATATGCAAAATGTGGTAGAATACACATGTAAGATGATAACGCACTTGGCGATGGATGCTGACCCCAAAGAGTTGTGCACACTACCAGATGGCTGGTAGTGGGATACGGGTATTATCTTTAAATGTCCAGGGCATCAACAACCCTATCAAGCGCACAAAACTTTTAACATATTGTCAAAGACAAGGGGCAGATGTCCTGTATTTACAAGAAACGCATTTGACCCTATCGGAATCCTACAAAGTTACCAATGGCGTCTACCAGAATATATTATCTTCTCCAGCAGTTAAAAAGAAGGGTGGAGTAATTATCCTTATTCGGAAAGCTTTAAACCCAATTGTTAAAGAAACCAGGATAGACCCCAATGGCAGATGGGCGAGAGCACAAGTACAGATAGGGTCAGATGATTATCTCTTCATGACAATCTATGGACCTAATACTGAAGACCCGAATTTTTACCAGCAATTTTTACCTCGGACACTCACAATACACATACAATTTCCACTCGAATTTACATATATACTGGCAATGGAAGTTAAGGATGTGGCTTCAATGCACGTTATACTTGGAGGGGATTTTAACATGGTACAAGATCCCTTGTTAGATCGCACCCCCTATAGGCCTCAAAATAAACCCAGGGCATCTGGGGTATTGCAGGGTATGAAGGAGACCTTTGAGCTAATTGACCCATGGCGTCTTATGCATCCCAAAGCTCGAATATTCATACTATTCCCTGCCGCACAATACACAAACTAGAATCGACTACTTTTTGATATCTAAATCCCTATTACCTCGACTCACAAAAGTAGAGATGACTGCAAAAACACTTTCGGATCATGCAGCGGTAGTTCTTACGTTGAGATCCAAGGTCATCTGACATCCTTCCCCGAGATTTAGATTTGATAAGGCCTGGCTCTCTGATGCGGAGTTTGTGAATTATATACGAGAAGGTATAAATACATATCTGGAATTTAACAAGGTGGGTGACATGGCTACCTGGGCCTGGTGGGAAGCTGTCAAAGCGACTCTCAGAGGATATATATCCACTTATGATATTAAGCAAAAGAAGCTCCATAAGGAACAGCTGGAGGAGTTGCAAGGTTCAATTAGGGCAGGAGAGAGGCTTCTCGCTCGGAAAGTTGACCCATTAGTTTTACTTCGACTACAGCGACTGCGCTACCAATACAACGCTATAATGTGCAAAGAAGCACAGCAGCAAATACAAGCTCAGCAAAGTGTCTATCACTATGAGAGTAATCGCGCTAGTCCGCTTTTGGCTAGAATGCTGAAGGCCAAAGGAGCGGTTAAACGCATTGCAGGATTGCAGGACTCGCAAGGTCAACTGCTTGTGAAAGATGACGATATCCTGAAGAAATGCAGAGAGTTTTACTTGGACCTCTATAAGTCGGAAGTAATTTGGAATGAGGAGGCTTTACAGGAACTGGTTAACAATGTCCAGGGCCCTAAGTTATCCCAGCAACAGGTATCGATGCTGGAAAAAGAAATCGCCTGTGCTGAAATAGAAAAAGCTATGTGCCAGCTGGCTAAGGGGAAGGCCTGTGGCCCGGATGGCATTCCACTGGAATTTTATGTAACTTTTTCAGCACTTCTTGTCCCTGAGCTGCAAACTTACTGCAGTCGCCTCTTTGATGAACATCCTGAGATTGGAGCCTTAGCTGAGGCCTCTATTGTCATACATCCTAAACCTGGCCGAGATCCCCAAAGGATAGAAAACTATCAACCCATCTCTCTGCTCAATTCGGACTATAAAATCTATGCCAAAGTCCTTGCTAACCGACTGAGTAAGGTAATGAGTACTTTTATCCATCCGGACCAATCTGGTTTTATGCCTGGAAGATCGACAGTTGATAATGGCAGGTTATTGGCCCATATATTGTCGGAGTCTCAAAATGTCAACAACCCAGTTGTGGGTCTGGCATTGGACGCTGAAAAGGCCTTTGATTGGGTCGAGTGGGCCTTTCTTTTCCGATCCCTACAGTGGTTTGGGTTTGAAGGTCGCTTCCTGAAAAATGTTGAGATGCTATACACCCGACCCACGGCTCGGATCATAGCTAATGGAGGGACATCTTCGGTTTTCCGACTATACAGGGGCACAAGGCAAGGCTGTCCACTATCACCATTGCTGTTCAACTTGGCCCTCGAACCGTTGACATTGCGCATCCGACAGCAGGACAACATCAGAGGCATCGAGCTCCATGGGTGTCATTGTAAGTTATCTGCTTACGCAGATGATCTGCTTTTATTTGTGGAACCGCAGTCGCTGGATCCATTATTAGACACTATAGCAACTTACTCGACCATATCCGGCTATAAGTTGAATCTCACTAAGACAGTAGTAGCCCCACTTAATCATCTCGTCTCCATGGATATGCTAGCTCAATATCCGTTTAAGATTGAATCGACTTTCTTCAAATATCTGGGAGTTGAATATGGCACCACCTTGGCAGAGACGATGACCCATAATGAAGTATACTGCGAGAGGATTGTGCGAGAGTACACTCACAAGTGGAATCCACTCCATCTGACATGGTGGGGTAGACTTGAGACCATAAAGATAATGATAGTACCTAAAATTACCTATATTCTAAGTATGATACCAGCTCTATTTCCTGAGCGATTTTACACAACACTGAGTAGAATTCTATCATCTTTCTTGTGGCGCAATAAAACTCCCAGAATTGCGCTTTGGAAACTCAAGTTATCCAAGGAGCGGGGAGGAGTACAATTCCCCGACTTCTACTGGTACCATGTGGCGGCATTATTACGACATGGATGTCTTTGGAGTGAGGAAGAGTTGCGTTTAGAAGATCCACAGTGGCTGCGGATAGAAGCCGCTATCTGTAACCCGCTCCCTCTCGGGACCTGTATTGAGGCTGTAGGATCTAAGGGGGGGAAATCCAATGTAGTTATCCAAGCGACGCAACAAGCGTATCAACTGCTGCAAAAATCAATCGATGGAGGGATGGATTATACTCTAGAGACACCCATTTGGATGAACCCCAGATTTAAGATAGCAGGGAGATGCTTTTCATGGCCCCAATGGCTCAAACATGGGATATATACTCTCGGACATTTAATTTCTGATGGCATTTTTAAGACCTATCCGGCTCTACAACAAGAATTTGGTCTCCCAGACAGTTGTATGTTCCAATGGTGTCAGCTACGGCACTGTCTTGGGAAAGCTGAGGTCTGGCCAATTGCCTTATCTGCGTCTAGTGCATGGAGGAAGAAAGTAAGGGAGTTACGAGATGGACCACGGATTGTCTCGAAAATCGTATCAATTCTCAGAGATGGCCTGACCAGATGGTGTAAAGGATTGCAGTCCCTATGGGAGGAAGAGGCAGGCCACGTTGTGAATCCGGAAGACTGGATTCATTTTTGGCACTCTCAGATAAGGGTAACATGCTCAGCCTCCTTAACCCAAACGCTATATTTCTTGGCACATCGGGCCTATTTGACTCCAGTTAAGATTGCAAAATGGCAAACCCAAGCCGATAATCGGTGTTGGTCCTGTCAAGAAGAACCTGGTACGTTGGAGCACATGATATTTACTTGCTTGAAGCTACGGAGGTACTGGCGACAAGTCTGGGATAGAATCTGTCAACTGCTGAGTATACAAGCGCCTCTTACATTTCGGATAGTAATGTATCGTTCACATGCCGGAATACCTGAGTTACGGAAGACTGATTATTCAATCTTAGATCTACTACTTGGACTTGCTTTGAAAGTCCTTATGAGTCATTGGAAAGATTTTAGTGCTTTGACTTTTGAACACTGGTGGAATTCTTTATGTGCTTACCGCATGTATGAACAAATCTATGTCAAACAAAACCCATATCTGTTGTCCAGGCTGCAAAAATGGATAGCCCTGGACGCAAAGATTTTTCCAAAATAGAGGAAACTAGATTGGGGCTAGGTGTCCGTCGTCAAGTGTGTTGATGTATGCCACATTGGTCTCTTGACTCATAATACCATACATGAATATTATGTGGTAACAAAGAGTATATCTTTGTATAGGAGTTGTAATGTATAACGGAACATTGTATTTTATAGCCAAGGTTGTTTAATGTATTGTCTGGTTATGATAAGTTTCTATGTCTGTTCTGTGTGTTGAAATGGCTAAATAAAGCTTAAAAAAAAAAGAAAAAAAGAAAAGTCAAGCTGGGCAGGCCACATAGTCCATCAATTCCAGCATGTTCTTGGGGACATCTGAAAGTATCTGACAGATCACAATAGGAAAATCCATTCCATATTACTGACTCTCAGAAGTAAGAGGTGGAGACACTCAAATATACCTGGCTAATCATTAGTAATGGACTTGTCCTCCAGAAACTTGGCCCCCCCCCCCCCCCACCGTGTTGTGTTTTTTTTTTTACAATTTAGGTGCTCGAGGTGGGGGAGGAGAATGCGATCTCGATGGGTCACTTAAGATGAGGTGATCATGAGGATGAAGGTGGTGCTTTTAAGAAGAGGCAGTCCTAGGGAATAAGTTTTAAAAGGAGGTGATCTCAGGAGTGTGCTTTGGCTGGGGAGGAAAATAACACGTAGTGTATATTTGCAGCTCTGTGTATTAGTTTTCATGAAAAACGTCCCCGTGGGCATTTTTGTAATGATGGCACATACTTTTTTTTCTTTGAAATTGGAAGCAAAGTCTGATGATAAAATGTACCTAGAGACTTTATGCCAGTACTGCTTACCATTTCTATAATGCCACTAGGCATATGCAGCGTTGTATATATACATATGAGAGAGAGAATCCCTGCCCAACAGAGCTTAGTCTGTTCAAGACAAACAAAACAAACCAGGGGACTAGAGGACTTCTTAAAGGAAATGATTAAATAGAATCCAAAAGCGGCCTCCAGGTAATGATTTTAAATGGAGCCTGACATACCAACTTGGGTAGTCTGTTCCAGGCATACTGCGCAGCAAGGTGAAACGAACAGAGTCTGGATTTTACAGGAGAAGAGAAGGGCATAGATAAGTGATTTGCTTGATGAGTTGAGGTGTTGAGAAGGGGTGTAGGGTGAGATAAAGGCATTCATTCTGCATCTCCTCATTTATAGATGAGTAGAAGTTTGGAAATTGTATGATGCAGCATCGTGAATGAGAGCAGATGCAGACCAATTGGCCATTTGAGCTGCTTCTCTAGTTTTTTCCATATAACAACCCCTACGTAAAGCACCAGCTCACCCTTTCCCCATGTCTTAACTGATATCCTAAGCATTTTTATAGCCGTCTCAAGCAAGTTCACAACTATTGCAGGCATTTTCCTTTGTTTCAGGTTTTGTTATCTTTAATTTTCATAAGACCAGTACTTAATCTAGCATATTTTATTGCCTAGTTTTGTAATAATCCATATGGAGGGTAATTTTTTAACAGGACACTTAGGCTGTCAAGATAAATAGGAGGTAATGCTTTCCATATGTCTACTTGCAAACCCCTGACTCTGGCTAAAGTATTCATCCCCCCATGCTCATTGAGGTTTGGGTTTAAAGCATGACTTCTCCTTTTGGTTTACCCTGACTTAAGAAGCACGCTGCATTCATACCATTGCAATTTAGGGTTGTAACCAGGTCATGCCAATGCTGCTTTATCCTCCTGGGTAAGGGAATGTACATGAATCCTACTTAATCCAGCACTCTCAGCACACCTTCCCTCCACTGGCTTACTACCATCTTGTTAATAATCTAAACATAAGAAATACCATACTGGGTCAGGCCAAGGTCCATCAAGCCCAGTATCCTGTTTCAAACAGTGTCCAATCCAGGTCGCAAGTACCTGGCAGGTTCCAAAAAAAGGTACATAGGTTCCACAATGCTTGTCCTGGGGTAATTGCATTTCCTGGGTCATCTTTAATAATGGTTTATGAACCTTTCCTCCAGGAACTTGTCCAAACCTTTTTTTAAACCCAGCTAACTAACAGCTTTTATTACATCCTCCGGTAATGAATTTGAGTTTGATTACACATTAAGAGAAAATATTTTTTCACCCATTAGTCTTAAATGGGTTACATTGTAGCTTCATTGTGTGTCCCCTAGTCTTTTGACTTTTTGATGCAATAAACAACCAATCTGTGTGCCCATTTACTCCATTCATTAATTTATAGACCCCTATCGCATCATCCCTCAACCATCTTTTTCCCAACTTGAAGAGCCCTAACCTTTTTAAGCCTTTGCTCATAAGGGATATCCTTTCATCCCTTTTACCATTTTGGTGGCTCTTCTCTTCACCTTTTCTAATTATGCTATATCCTTTTTAAGATATGGCGACCAGAATTCAACACATTCTCCAGGACCAAGCAGGAAGTCAGTCCTCACATATGGGTGTCATCGGCGCCGATGAAGCCCCAGCGGAGCATTTCCCCAGCTTTCCATGAAAGCCTTTGGGAATGCTGGCACGCATGCGCGGTTCCCTTCCCGCCTAAAGGTGCCATCTTACCTCAGTCTCTTATTTTCCCGAGAAGCCCACCGGACGTGTGTCCTGTTCTCCCGGATAAAAGTGATTTTTTCTTCGGCGATTTTTCGCTATTTTTCTCCGGTTCGACGCCAGTTCCCCTCCCGCCGGGTTCGGTACACCGGTATCGAGCCCGCTTATTTTTTTTTCAGTTTTTGCCCTTCGTGGCTGGCGTTCGCGCCCCCTTTTTTTTTTTTTTTCCCTGGAAGGCCGGTCTTTTGACCTCGCAGGGGCTCTTTTTTCCCCGATGGCTTCCAGTGGTTTCAAAAAGTGTGATCGGTGTAAGAAACTTATGTCTCTCACCGACACACACGACTGCTGCCTTCAGCGCCTCGGCCCTGACCACGACCCCAAGTCATGTGTGCCATGTGGGAAGATGTCTTCCAAGGCACTCAAAAGTCGACAGCATCAGAAGGAAAGGTTTTTCTCGGACTCTGCCTCCGGCCGGGCCCAAACCTCGTCTGAGGCCTCAATATCTCGGGATTCCGATCCCGAGCGCCGTCGAAGATCCTCGGACAGGGGGTCCCCTGAACGGGAACGCAAGAGGAAGAAGTGGCTCACGATGGCGGTGTCGGAGGAGGTCCCTGGTCCCTCGAGGGCCAGGTCTAAGACCCCCGACCGCCATCCCAGGCCCATGGACCAAGAGAAGCCTGCCAAAGTTCCTCGCGTGGAGCCGGAGTCTGCTGGACACGTAAGCCCCGTAGTCCTCGTGGACTCTCCTCCCAGAGAGCCGCCGCCGGGGCCCGAGTCGGTGGCTGCTGCGTCTCCCGAGCTGAGTCTCAGGATGACAGCCTTGGAGTGCAGATTGTCTGCCTTCATGGAGCAGCAGTGGGCACTGATGGCCAGCCTGTCTGGTGCATCTGTCCCGACCACCGGGACGTCGACTTCGAAGTCAACCCCGGAGACCGAGCCAATACTCGAGACCCTCGTGGCTCGATGTCGTCCTCGGTCGAGGTCTCCCTCGACCTCCCGTTCGGACCGAGGGTGTCGACGCCGGTGCCCCCGTCATCGGGGCGGGTGCCTCGGGGCCCCGCGGGGTCGGACCCTGACTCCTCCTCGGATGAGTCCGCCTGGGAGACGGAGGACGAGGAGTCTCCCGATACTTTTAAGACTCGGTGTGTCCCGTTGGACTCACTGCAGTCTGAGCCCCGGAGTAGATCTGCTCCGGAGGACACTAGGTTCTCGGAGTTCGTCCGGGATATGGCCGCTGCCTTGGCTATCCCTGCCGATCCCGAGGAAGAGCCTCGAGCCGAGGAGCTCGATGCTCTACAGTACGACTCTCCTCCGAAGGAGGCCTTTACTGTCCCGGTTCCTCCGATGCTGGAACGGCTCCTCTTCCGGATGTGGGAGGCACTGGCCTCGGTGCCGGTTCTGAGCAAGCGTGTCGATTCCATCTATCGACACCGCAAAAACCCTGGTTTCCAGAAAGCACAGCTACCACACCATTCCAGGGTTGTGGAATCGGCCATGCATCGTCTGAAGAGCCAGAAGATGCACTCTGCGGTGCCCCCCGGCAGGGAGGCCCGCAACCTCGATGGCGTCGGTAGAAAGTGCTTCCAGGGGTCTATGCTTGCTTGCCGGGTCCAGTCTTACCAGCTGTACATGGGCATGTACTTGCGAGACCTGGCCAAGGAATTGGCTGGATTCTCTGCTGGTCTCTCCGGGAAACCCTTGCAGAGATTTAAGACCTTGTCCTCGGGGATTCGGGAATACTCAAAGTTCATTTCCCGCGCCGCCTACGATGGCTTCGAGGCTTTGGCCCGAGTTGCGGCTGCCGGCATTGCGGCTCGACGCCAGGCGTGGCTGCAGTCATCGGACCTCGAGCCATGGGTTCAGGACAAGTTGGTCGATGTCCCCTGCCGAGGTGAGAAACTTTTTGGCAAACCCGTGACCGAGAAGGCCGCTCAGCTCGAGACCAAGCACCTTACCCGGACAAGGCTGTCGAGGAAGACCTCTGCCCCTTCACATAAAAAGAAGGGCTCGAGTAAAAAGTCCTTTTACCCGAGGAAGGGCACTGCCTACAAACAGTACCCTCGGTATCAGGCTGCCCAAGCTGCCCCCCAGGGTCAGCAAGCCAAGGGCCAGGGTAATGGGCCCCGTAGGCAAAGGACCCCCAAGTCTTCTGCCCCTGCTTCCACTCAGCAGGGTGGGGGTTTTTGACTCCTTGAGCGTAGCCACTCCGTCCCTGCTTTCCCAGCCCTGCACAGGCGGTCACCTTGTACTCTTTGCCCACCAGTGGCCTCTCATTACCACCGACAGTTGGGTGCTGGACATAGTCCAAAAGGGCTATGCCCTGCATTTTCATCAACTGCCTCCTCCTTACTTCCCAGGGGAGCCCTTGAGGCCTCCCCTGCACACAGACCTCCTCCTTCTAGAGCTCCAAGGTCTGTTGGTGGACAGGGCGGTGGAGCCTGTGCCTCCCCACTTGCAAGGTCACGAATTCTACTCCAGGTATTTCCTGGTACCCAAAAGGACCGGTGGCCTTTGACCCATTCTGGACCTCAGGAACCTCAACAAGTTCCTAGAGAAAGAAAAGTTCAAGATGCTTACTCTTGGAACACTTCTGCCCTACCTCCAGCAGGGAGACTGGCTATGCTCCTTAGATCTAAAGGATGCGTACACTCACATCCTCATTCATCCGGACCACAGAAAGTACCTCAGGTTCATTGTGGGAGGAAACCATTATCAATACAGAGTACTGCCTTTTGGCCTGACCTCCGCTCCCAGGGTCTTTACCCAAGTGCCTGGCAGTGGTTGCGGCCTACCTGAGAAATCAAGTCATCTTTGTCTTTCCCTATCTGGACGACTGGCTCATCAGGGGTCAGACGTCCCTGGAGGCCAGACAAGCCACCCTCAGAACCATTGCTCTGCTTCAAAACGTGGGCTTTGTCATAAACTTCGCAAAGTCCACTTTGCTCCCCTCCCAGAACTTGGAGTTCATAGGGGCAAGGTTGGATTCTCAACTGGCAAAGGCATTCTTGCCAGAAGACAGGGCTCAAAGACTGATGGACGTGGTCAAACAGTTTCTAAACAGGTCCCTGGTCTCCACCAGACTCTGCCTCAGACTTCTGGGCCACATGGCTTCGACAGTGCATGTGACTCCCAATGCCAGGCTCCATATGAGGCCTGCACAGTGGTGCCTTCAGACTCAGTAGTCTCAGGCCACAGGCTGCCTAAGAGACAGGATAAGGGTGTCCAGACCCCTTTTGGCCTCCCTCAGCTGGTGGCTACATCCAGCCAATCTGATGAAGGGGATGCCCTTCCAAATGCCAGACTACTCGGTGGTCCTTACCACCGACGCCTCTCTGCGGGGCTGGGGTGCTCATTGTCTGGACAAGTGCACTCAAGGCCTCTGGTCTCCCTGGGAGGCAGCCCAACAGATCAATCTCCTAGAACTTCGAGCTATCCGCTTAGCTCTCAAGGCTTTTTCTCCGGCCCTAGCTCACCGCTCAATCTTGATTCAAACAGACAACCAGGTAGCCATGTTTTATGTGAACAAACAGGGCGGGACTGGGTCAAAGCTCCTTTGTCGGGAGACTCAAGACCTTTGTTCCTTTGCCCTAAAGCACAACATGCTTCTCAAGGCGGTATACCTTCCAGGCCAGGAGAACTACCTGGTCGACCGGTTGAGCAGAATTCTGCAGCCCCACGAGTGGCAACTGCATCCCTTGGTCGTTCAGAAGATCTTTCTAAAGTGGGGTCTCCCTTGGATAGATCTCTTTGCCAGTCCGCTGAACAAGCAACTGCCCAAATTCTGCTCCAGGCAACCGCATCCTTTGAGGATAGCACCAGATGCTTTTCTGATGTCCTGGTCTCAGGGCCTCCTGTATGCGTTTCCTCCCACGCCCTTGGTGGCCCGAACTCTTTTCAAGACTCTACAGGACAAGGCCTCGGTCCTGCTGGTAGCTCCCAGGTGGCCGAGGCAGCCTTGGTTTCCACTTCTGCTTCAGCTGGCAGTGGATTCCCCACTACCTCTGGGGTTGCAGCCCGACCTTCTCTCACAGGAGCAGGGTTCCCTTCTGCACCCCAATCTCAAAGCTCTCAATTTGATGGCCTGGAGGCTGCAAGGGTAGTTTTGGCTCCCTGGGGCCAACCTCAGGAAGTTGAGGAGGTTGTCCTAGCCTCTAGGAAACAGTCCACTAGGAAAACCTATGCCCTCAAATGGAAGAGGTTTTCTGTGTGGTGTCGGCTACGTACAGAAGATCCTTTCTCCTGTACTGTGCCAGTAGTGCTTCAGTACTTACTGCACTTATCAGATCAGGGACTTAAGTCCAATTCTGTTCGGGTCCACCTCTCAGCTCTCGCAGCTCACCACTCACTGGTGGAGGGACACTCTCTGTCAGGTCACCCTTTGGTGTCCCGCTTCTCAGGGGCTTGCTTTTGCTGAAGCCCCCCATCCGTCGTCCTGCTCCTGAGTGGGAGCTGAATGTGGTCTTGCAGCAACTGACTCGCCCACCCTTTGAGCAGATGGCTACTTGCCCTCTACGCTTCCTTTCCTGGAAGACTCTCTTCCTGATAGCCCTCACCTCGGCTAGGTGAGTGAGTGAGCTTCAGGCCCTGGTCTGTGATAGACCTTACACCAGGATTGATAGGAACAGGGTAGTCCTTAGGACTCATCCAAAGTTCCTCCCCAAGGTTGTCTCCTCTTTCCACCTCAACCAGGAGGTGGTTCTTCCAATATTCTTCCCTAGACCTCATGCTAGCCAGGCTGAAGCAGTCCTGCACACCCTGGACTGTAGGAGGGCCTTATTCTTCTACCTTGACCGTACGCAGGGACATAAAAGGGCTACTCAGCTCTTTGTCTCCTTTGACCCCAATAAGTTGGGGTTGGCTGTGTCCAAGCGTACCTTGTCCATCTGGGTGGCTGACTGTATCACCTGGGCTTACAAGGCGGCTGACCTTCCTTTGCAGGGTAGGGTCACGGCCCATCGTGTCAGGGCAATGGCTGCCTCAGTGGCTCATCTCCGCTCTGTGCCCTTGGTAGACATCTGCAGGGCTGCCACTTGGTCTTCAAGCCAGACTTTTGCGGCCCATTACTGTCTGGAGAGGGAGTCCCGTAGGGACAGTGCTTTTGGCCAAGCAGTACTCCGGAATCTCTTTGAGGTTTAGGCAATTCCTGCCCTCCTGCCCTCTGTTGGGCTACCGGTGGAGGTTGTGTCCTTGAAAAGCCTTTCTTTGATGCTGTGACTAGAGGGAGTTCTCTTGTTCAGCCTGGGTTCCTGGTAGCCCAGAGCTAGGGAGTCACCCATATGTGAGGACTGACTTCCTGCTTGGTCCTGGAGAAAGAGTAGTTACTCACCTGTAACAGGTGTTCTCCAGGAGCAGCAGGAATCAGTCCTCACAACCCTCCCTCCTCCCCTTGGAGTTGCAGTTGTACATAGTTTGTTTTACATTTTTGTGTGCTGTTCTTCGCTATGTCATTTGACTGAGGTAAGATGGCACCTTTAGGCGGGAAAGGAACTGCGCATGCGTGCCAGCATTCCCAAAGGCTTTTATGGAAAGCTGGGGAAATGCTCCGCTGGGGCTTCATCGGCGCCGATGACACCCATATGTGAGGACTGATTCCTGCTGCTCCTGGAGAACACCTGTTACAGGTGAGTAACTACTCTATATTCAAAGTGCAGTTGCAATGTAGAACAATATTAGAGGCATTATAATAGCCTTCATTTTATTCTCCATTCCTTTCCTTATGATTCCTAGCATTCTATTTGCTCTCTTGGCCGCTGCTGCACACTGTGCTGAGGGTTTTAACATGTTATCCACGATGACGCCTAAATCTTTTTCCTGGGTGGTGCTTCCTAATGTGGAACCTTGCATCGTGAAACCATAGTTTGGGTTGTTCTTTCCTAGGTGCATAACTTTGCACTTGTTCACATTAAATTTCATCTGCCATTTGGATGCCCATTCTTTCAATTTATCAAGATCCTCTTGCAATTTTCCACAATCCACTTGGGTTTAACAACGTTAAATAGTTTTGTGTCATCTGCAAATTTGATAATCTCACTCGTTATTCCCATTTCCAAGTCACTTATGAATATGTTAAAAAGCAGCGGACCCAGCACAGTTCGCTGGGGTTCTCCACTATTCACCTTTCTCCATTGGGAAAATTGGCCATTTAGCCCTACCCTCTGTTTTCTATCTTTTAACCAGTTCCTGATCCACAATAGTATACGTCCTCCTATCCCATGACTTTTTAGTTTTGCCAAAAGTCTGAAGGTCCTTGTCAAAGGCTTTCTGAAAGTCCAGATACACTATATCAACCGACTCACCTTTGTCTACCAGTTTATTCACACCTTCAAAAAATAACAGATTAGTAAGACAAGATCTTCCTTGGCTAAAGCCATATTGGCTGTCTCCCATTAAGCCATGACCATCTACATATTCAGTAATTTTATTCTTTATAATAGTTTCCCGGAACCCTTTTTAAAAATTGGCGTTAAATTGACCATTCTCCATTCTTTGGGTACTACAGATGATTTTAATGATAGTTATGGTTTACTAACAGTAGGTCTACAATCTTATATTTCAGTTCTTTCCACACCTTCGAATGTAAACCATCCAGTCCAGGTGATTTGCTACTCTTTAGTTTATCAAATAGTTGTAATACATCTAACTGGTTTATCAAAATTTATTTAATTCTTCTAATACCCATACTTGAAATGGCATTCAAAGGTGATGTAACTTCCCTCCATTGTCTTTAGTAAAAACTTTATCAAAGAATTCATTCAGTCTCTCTGCTATGGCCTAGTTTCTTTAGCGCCCCTTATACCCAACTGACTCACAGGGTTTTTGCTACAGATGTACTTGAAAAAGTTTTTGTGTGTTTTTTGCTTCTATGGCAAGCATTTTACAGCTTTTCTTTACCTGACACATCAATGTCTTGCATCTAACTTGCCAGTTCTTATGTTTCTCGTTTTGGTCATTTGGCTCCTTTTTCCATTTCCTGAAAGATGCTTTTTTGGCTAGAACAGCCTCTCTGATCTCGCCTTCAAATCATGCTGGCAGTTTTTTGGCCTGCCTTCCACCTTTCTTAGTGTGAAAAACATGTGGTCTGGGCTTCCAATATAGTATTTTCAAACAATGCCCATGCTTGATGTAAATTGTTAACCTTTGCAGCTGCTCTTTTTGGTTTTTCTTAGTTATTTTTGTCATTTTAGCATAGTCTCCCTTTTGAAAGTTAAAAGGAATTACTGGGCATTTCCTTGCCACCAAGGGTGTTGAAAGAACTGAAATTTGAGATTGCAGACCTGCTATCAGTAATCTGTGAACTATCATTAAAATCATCTCTAATACCTGAGGATTGGAGGATCGCCAATGTAACACCAATTTTTAAAAAGGGTTCGAGGGGTGATCCGGGAAACTACAGACCGGTGAGCCTGACATCATTACCGGGAAAAATGGTAGAAACCATCATAAAGAATAAAATTACTCAGCATATAGATAGTCATGACCTAATGGGAGACAGCCAACATGGCTTTAGACAAGGAAGATCTTGTCTTACTAATCTGTTATGTTTTTTTGAAGGAGTGAATAAACAGGTGGACAAAGGTGAGTCGGTTGATATTGTGTATCTGGACTTTCAGAAAGCCTTTGACAAGGTCCCTCATGAAAGACTTTTGGCAAAACTAAAGAGTCATGGGATAGGAGGCAGTGTACTACTGTGGATCAGGAACTGGTTAAAAGATAGAAAGCAGAGGGTAGGGCTAAATGGCCAATTTTCCCAATGGAGAAAGGTGAATAGTGGTGTACCCCAGGGATCTGTGCTGGGTCCTCTGCTTTTTGACATATTCATAAATGACCTGGAAAGTGGAATAACGAGTGAGGTTATCAAATTTGCTGATGACACAAAACTATTTAAAGTTGTTAAAACCCAGGAGGATTGTGGAAAATTGCAAGAGGATCTTGATAAATTGGAAGACTGGGCATCAAAATGGCAGATGAAATTTAATGTGGAGAAGTGCAAGGTTATGCACCTAGGGAAGAACAACCCAAACTATGGTTACACGATGCAAGGTTCCACATTAGGAACCACCACCCAAGAAAAAGATTTAGGCGTCCTTGTGGATACCATGTTAAAACCCTCGGCCCAGTGTGCAGCGGCGGCCAAGAGAGCAAATAGAATGCTAGGTATGATAAGGAAAGGAATGGAAAATAAAACAAAAGATATTATAATGCCTCTATATCGTTCCATGGTGAGACCGCACCTTGAATATTGTGTGCAATTCTGGTCGCCATATCTTAAAAAGGATATAGCAATTTTAGAAAAGGTTCAGAGAAGAGCCACCAAAATGGTAAAGGGGATGGAAGGCTACTCCTATGAAGAAAGGCTAAAAAGGTTGGGGCTCTTTAACCTGGAAAAGAGACGGCTGAGGGGAGATATGATAGAAGTCTATAAATTAATGAACGGAGTGGAACGGGTAAACGTAGATCGATTGTTTACCTTATCAGAATATAGAAAGACTAGGGGACATGCAATGAAGCTACAGGGTAAACTATTTAAGACTAATAAAAGAAAATATTTTTTCACTCAACGTGTAATCAAACTCTGGAATTTGTTACCGTAGGATGTAGTAAAGGCTGTTAGTGTAGCTGGGTTTAAAAAAGGTTTGGACAAGTTCCTGGAGGAAAGGTCCATAAACCATTATTAAGAAGGGACCCAGGATATCAATGCTTGAACCAATACAAGCATTGTGGGACCTGTGTCCCTTGGGGAAACTGCTAGGTACGTATGACCTAGATTGGCCACTGTTGGAAACAGAATACTGGGCTTGATGGACCTTGGTCTGACCCAGTATGGCATATCTTATGTTCTTATGTTCCTTCCCTTAATCAAATGCAATCATGCTATGATAACTATTCCAGAGGATCAGATGATGCTCATTTTTATTCTAGAAACTTACTATAGCAGCATACTTCATTCTAACTCTGCATTCATTCCACGAGGGGCTACAGTATTTTATTTACATATCTATTGTTTTCAAAAATTCAAAATCCTATATCTGTTCCCCCTCCTCTCCCCACAATGTACATGAATAAAATCAGTAATTCACTATTGCAGAGACTGGAAATTATGTTGTGCCTCTTCACAGTTTGAAACCAAAGGAGCTGAAGTATGAGTCTTTAAACGTAATTTATTGTCTGTTAATCTAACCTTCAGTAGTCTACTAGTCCACCTTATATACATATTTGGACATATAATCATATACACTACATAAAATAAGATGCATGTCGTATGCTAATGAGCTTCTTATGTATGCCCTGTAAGAGGATCATTCCATTTAGATCCTTCCAATGTTTGGGCACCATACTAACTTAACACCCAGCACGTCCCCCTGCAGCCAGTCAATAGCCACCCGCCCATCCCCATGCCCTGCCTTTCTGAACTCCCCTACCTCTGATTTACCCATGCCTTCTAGCAATAAATTCTCCCCCAACTGCCCCATCCCCACAAACTATGAATAATAGATCCCTAGCAACATATAAATCTTGTTTGCCACTTGGACTCCCCTATTAACGTCCCAAGTTTTACTTCCGTGGTCTATGTATCTTTCTTGATTAAAATTATAATATAAACCACTTTGAATACATAAGATGGAATAAAAAAAGCTTGTTAAATAAATAAATACATCCAAATAAATCCAGAAATTCCAGGGTAGCATTCTCCAAAATGCTTCCTCTTCCACGCGAAGAACCCCAAAGGCAGGCAGAGCTCCGGAGTCTCAATGCGTGGATGAGATGATGGTGCAAGGAGGAAGATTTTGGATTTGTTAGGAAGTGGGCAACAATCTGGGTAAAGGAGGGGCTCTTCCGAAGGGATGGGCTCCACTTTAACTGGGATGGAACCAGGCTGCTGGCATTAACATTTAAAAAGGAGAGAAAGCAATTTTTAAACTAGTTAATAGGGGAAAGCAGATAGTCATCCAAGAGCGCATGGTTTGGAACAATGTATCCTTGAAGGTTACTAGCAAAAGATTGAAGTTAGGGCATATCAGCTGAGAGGTTCTAATAAATACAAAGGTAACCCAAATGCCCTTAAGTATAGAGCGGACAGAGCTTAAAGATAACAAATTACCCCTGCCTACTAATAAGCATAAAATACAGCCTCTAAAATGCTTGTATGTAAATGCTAGACGTCTATAAAATCAGATGGGAGAGTTAGAATATATAGCGCTAAATGAGAGGTTAGATATGATTGGTATCTCGGAGACATGGTGAAAGGAGGACAACTAGTGGGACACAGTTTGTACCTAGGTATCACAATATCGTAATGATAGAGCAGATCAAATTGGTGGAGGGGTTGCACTCTGTTAGAGAGGGCATTGAGTCACAAAGGATTAAAGTCTTGCAGGAAACAAAATACAGTGTAGAATCTCTACGGATTGAAATTCCATGTAAAAAGAGGAAGGGGAAAGCTTTGGCAGTGGGGGTGTACTATCGAACACATGGCCAGAATGAACAAATGGATGATGAAATGTTCAAAGAAATCACAGAAGCTAACAAATGTTGCAGCACAGTAATAATAATGGGTGATTTCAATTACCCCGATATTGACTGGGCCAGTGTCATGGGAGGACATGCTAGGGAGATTAAGTTTCTAGAGGAAATAAATGGAGCAACTGGTTCATATACCGATAAGAGGGGAAGCCATTCTGGACCTCCTACTTAGTGGAATACAAGATCTGGTGCAAGAGGTAAGGGTGTTGGGGCCACTTGGCAATACTGATCATAGCATGACCACATTTGATTTAATAAATGGAGGAAGGACGGCAAGGAAATCCACAGTACTACCTTTTAACTTTCAAAAGGGAGATTATGATAAAATGAGGAAAATAGTTAAGAAAAAAATAAAAAGGAGCAGCTGCAAAGGTTAAAGATTTACATCAAGCATGGGTGTTTAAAAATACTATCTTGGAAGCCCAGACTAGCTGTATTCCACGCTTTAAGAAAAGTGGAAGGAAGTCCAAAAAACTGCCAGCATGGTTTAAAGGTGAGGTCAGAAAGGCTGTTGGCAAAAAAAGCATCTTTCAATAAATGGAAAAAGGAGGCAAATGACAAACTGTAAACAACATAAGCGCTGGCAAGTTAGATGCAAGGCATTCATAAGGCAGGCAAAGAGAGAATTTGAGAAGAAGCTTGTTGTGGAAGCAAAAACACATAATAAAGACTAAGTACATTCGTAGCAAAAAACCTGGGAGAGAGTCAGCTGGGACCATTAGATGATAGAGGAGAAAAAGGTGCACTAAGAGTGGACAAGGCCGTAGCAGAGAAACTGAATGAATTCTTTGCTTTGGTCTTTACTGAATAGTATTTAAAGGCGATGCCGCAGTGAAATTGAAAGAAATATCGATACACTGGGAAGATGTATTACAACTATTTGATAAACTGAAGAGTAGCAAATCACCTGGACCGGATGGTATACATCCAAGGGTGTTGAAAGAGCTGAAATTTGAGATTGCAGACCTAGTATTAGTAATCTGTGAACTATCATCAAATCATCTGTGGAGTGGAGGAGTAGCCTAGTGGTTGGGGCAAGGTGGTTGGGGCAAGGTACTTCAGGCCGGAAGGTCGGGGGTTCAAAGCCCACTAGAGGACAGCAACCTTGGGCCGGAAGGACTAGGGTTTCTAGTCCCACAGGTGCTCCTTGTGGTTTTGGGCAAGCCACTTAACCCTCCATAGCCCATGTTCCCTGTAAAATGGTTATCTCCAAGTTATAATGCCCTGTTCAATGTAATTTCAGTTTGTTCAATGTAAACCGCACTGATGCAGAATAGCGCGGTATATAAGAGAAAATAAATAAATAAAATAAATAAAAATTGGAGGATGGCCAATGTAACGCCAATTTTTAAAAAGGGTTCCAGGGGTGATCCGGGAAACAGACAGGTGAGCTTGACGTCAGTACAGGGAAAAATGGTAGAAATCATCATAAAGAACAAAATTACTGAACATGTAGATAGTTGTGGCTTAATGGAAGACGGCCAACATTGCTTTAGCCAAGGAAGGTCTTACTAATCTGTTATGTATTTTTGAAGTTGTGAATAAACAGGTAGACAAATGAGTCAGTTAATATAGTGTATCTGGATTTTCAGAAAGCCTTTGACAAGGTCCCTTGAAAGAGACTCGGCGAAATTAAAAAGTCATGAGATAGGAGGCAGTGTACTATTGTGGATCAGGAACTGGTTAAAAGATAGAAAGCAGGGGGTAGGGCTAAATGGCCAATTTCCCAATGGAGAAGGGTGAATAGTGGAGTACCCCAGGGATCTGTGCTGGGTCTGCTGCTTTTAACATATTCGTAAATGACCTGGAAATGGGAAAACGAGTAAGGTAATAAAATAGCAGATGACACAAAATTATTCAAAGTTGTTAAAACCCATGAGGTTTGTGAAAAAATTGTAAGACTAGATGTTCAAATGGCAGATGACATTTAATGTGAACAAATGCAAAGTAGTTCACCTAAGAAAGAACAACTCAAACTATGGTTACACGTTGCAAAGTTCCATATTAGGAACCACCACCCAGGAAAAAGATTTAGGTGTCATCGTATATAACATGTTGAAACCCTCTGCACAGTGTGCAGCGGCAGCCAAGAAAGCAAATAGAATGCTGTGAATCATAAGGAAAGGAATGAAGAATAAGACAAAGGATGTTATAATGCCTCTGTATCGTTCCATGGTGCGACCACACCTTGAATATTGTGTGCAATTCTGGTTGCCGTATCTTAAAAAAGGTATAGCATTATTAGAAAAGGTACAGAGAAGAGCCACCAAAATGGTAAAGGGGATGGAAGGATACCCCTATGAGGAGAGGCTAATAAGGTTAGGGCTCTTCAACCTGAAAATGAGACAGCTGAGGGGAGATATGATTTAGGTCTATAAATTAATGAATGGAGTGGAAAGGGTAAACATAGATGATTGTTTACGCCATCAAACTATAGAAAGACCAGGGGACATGCTATGAAGCTACAGAGTAACGTATTTAAGACTAATAAGAGAAAATATTTTTTCACTCCATGTGTAATCAAACTCTGCAGTTCGTTACTGGAAGATGTAGTAAAAGCTGATCTCCAGGAACAAGCAGGAATGTAGTCTTCACATATGAGTATCGTTGGTACCGACGGAGCCTGCACGGGAACGCTCCCCAGCATCCAATAGGAAAGCTTTTGGGAGCATCCCACAGTGCCTGCATGCTGCCTTCCCGCCTTTCCCAACTGTCCCTCTCCAGTTCTTCGTTTTCCGCGGAGCCGACAGGTTGCACATCCTGTCACCGCAGAAAATAATTCCCTTCTATTCTTCTTTTTTGTGGTCGCGTCTGCCTTCCTTCAACGCTACACCGGTACCTCCGGTTCTTCTTTCTTTTTTTCCAAAAAGAAAACCCCAGCCTGCCTTCTGGAGTTTTTTACAGTTATTTTCTTCTCAGGTGCCACGTGCCATTTTGGGCAGTAGGCCCAACTTTTTCCTTTAAAATGGAAAAACCCGCTTCGGGTTTTAAAAAGTGTTCCAAGTGTGGCCATCTCCGTCACCGACACCCATGAGTGGTGCCTCAAATGTTTAGGTCCTGACCACTCTATTTCAGTGTGTTGACTGTGGGATGATGTCGAAAAGGGGCCGGCAGAACAGAGCTGTTAAACTTGGAACCCTTTTTCCCTCCAATGCAGCCTCTGTGGCATCGACGTCTTCCAGGGCTTCGTCTTCCTCCCATGGATCTCAGGTAACTAAACATAAATCTAGCCGGTCCTCAAAGGGTAGATCTCCCTCTAAGCATCGAGATGCCTCTGGCGTTGCCCTTGAGGGACTTGTACCGGCAAAATTGCCCCGGCGGGAGGCTTCGGCTTCCAAAGCACTAACAGGGCTCCAGGGTGTTCTCGAGGCCTCAACCTCAGCAGAACTACTGGTGCCATGCTCTGGGGTACCGGCTGCTTCATCCGGTACCATTACCTAAGCATCGGCAGTGTCAATAGACCAGAGATACTTGGCTATTGAACTCAGTCTGGCGGCTCTTCTCACGGCCTCGATACCCCTGAAACCGCTTCAGACAATTAAACCGGTACTGGCTCCGACTCCGGTACCAGTACCGACTGCATTGACATCGGCAGGTATTTTACCGGGACCGAGTCATGCTTATCCATCTGGTATCAACAAGTCGGTACCAGACCCCTCCAATGCCGACTTCGATCGGGATCGGTACCAGTACCGTGCCTTGCATGATCACCCGGATCGGAGATACTTTGAATCCTCGGAGGAGTCTGAAGACTCTGAAAGCTCTGCCGATACCAGAGTACTTCTTCCTGAGGATTCTTCTTCTCCTCAGCATAGGATGTCTCCACTAGAGGATATGTCCTTTCAGGATTTTATCCGAGATGTGGCTCGAGGTCTTTCCATCACAGTGGCTCCTGAAAAAGAGCCTAGGGCAAAGGAATTAGAAATCCTACAATACCCTAAAGCTCCCAAGGAGGCAGCTACCTTACCTATTCATGAGATCTTGCATGATCTCATGTTAAGGATGTGGGAAACACCTCTAACCACATCTCCTCACTCTCAAAGACTCGACACCATGTATCGAGTTCCTCCTTGTCCTGGGTTTCAAAAGACTCAGCTACCACACCATTCCATGGTGGTGGAATCAGCTATGAGAAGGATCAAGAGTGCAAAAAGGCATGCATCTAATCCTCCAGGACGTCAGTGTAGGACTCTTGACGCCTTTGGACATCGAACCTTCCAGGCCTTCATGCTTTCTGCTAGGATCAGTTCCTATATATTATATATGGGAATGTTCCTTAAGGAGGTCATGGGAGATTTAGAGCTTATGAGCCCTCTCCTTCCTGATAAGAGGCAGGATTACCTCGCCCTTGTCAAACATGCTCAGGATGTTTCCAAGTTTGTGGATCGTGCAGTCTTTGACTGCTTTGAGTGCATAAGCAGAACCTCTGCTATTGCCATAGATGCACGTAGGATTGTCTGGCTCCAGGCATCTGACTTGGAACTTTGGGTACAGGATAAACTAGGGAATATTCCTTGCACAGGAGAGAATCTCTTTGGCAAGAATTGGCAGGAAAAAGCTAATGAGATAGATGCTGACAATATCACTTTGGATAGATTGTCTAAATCTACAGCTGATCCTGCAAGGAAAAAATCCTACAAGAAACCATTCTTCAGTAAGAAGAAGTTGTATCCCTCCTTTACCTAGCAGGGGCATCGTTTAGGTCAGTCTGCCCAAAAGGGACAGCAGCAACAACCTAGGCAAAGAAAAACAAAAGCTGCTAAGCCTCAACCGGCTCAGCATACTCAGCCTCCACAGGGGCTTTGACTCATATCTAGAGAACTTTGCCTTCCTGGCCTTGAACGGCCCAGAGCCTTCCACCATTCCAGGAAGGTTATGTCATTTTGCCCCCAGATGGGGACAGATAACATTAGAAAATTGGACTCTGTCTATTGTAAGAGAGGGGTACAAGCTTTATTTCCTCAGCATGCCCCCTCCTACATTGGTAAGACAGTTCAATTCTCAGACCTCTCTCAACGACCAGTTAGGTCAAGAGGTCTCTGTGCTCCTTGCTCAAGGGGCAATAGAAGAGGTACCCATTCCCCAACGGGGTACAGGGTTTTACTCCCCCTATTTCCTTATTCCAAAGAAAACAGGAGGACACAGACCCATTTTAGACCTCAGAGAATTGAACAAATTCCTATTCAAAGAGAAGTTCAAAATGATTTCTCTAGGAACTCTGCTGCCATAACTTCAGAGTCAGGATTGGTTTTGTTCTCTAGATCTCAAGGATGCGTACACTCATGTTCTCATCCATCCAACTCACCGAAAGTTCCTTCGCTTTCTGTTTCAAGGGAAGCACTACCAATATAGGGTTCTTCCCTTTGGCCTGGCCAATGCACCAAGGGTGTTCACAAAATGCATGGCTGTGGTGGCAGCATTTCTCCGCACCCTGGGTATATTTGTCTTCCCTTACTTAGACGACTGGCTCATTCGAGCCTCTTCAGAGCCAGAGGCCAGGGTTTCTCTCTCTCACACAATGCACATCCCTCAGTATTTGGGACTTGTCATAAACGTCCCAAAATCCAACCTTGCTCCCACTCAGTCCCTAGAGTTTATAGGAGCTCTGCTGGATACCAGACAGACAAGGGCCTACCTTCCACAGTGCCGCTGCCTTCACATTGTGCAGTTAACTTCTCAAGCAATGCTAAAACCCCACCTCACTGCTCGAGAAATGTTAGTTGCTAGGCCATATGGCATCCACCGTGCATGTAGTTCCTTATGCTTGTCTCCATATGAGGGCAACCCAGTGGACTTTATCCACTCAGTGGACTCAGGCGTCAGGTTGCCTGTCAGACAAAATAGCAAACTCAGATCGCCTTATTTTGTCCCTCCAATGGTGGCAGTCACCCCAAAACCTTTTGGTGGGGTCTCCTTTTCAGCAACCCCCATCCCAAACCACTCTAACAACAGATGCTTCACAGGTGGATTGGGGAGCCCACCTGCAAGGCCTCTCTACCCAGGGCATCTGGACTCCACAGGAGGCCTGTCTACACATCAGTCTCCTGGAACTCAGAGCAATCTTCCTTGCTCTTCGAGTATTCCACACCCAGCTCAGCTGCAAGACAATCCTAGTTCAAATGGACAATCAAGTAGCCATGTTCTATGTGAACAAGCAGGGCGGAACAGGCTTTCTGTCACTCTGCAACGAAGCTTTGCGACTATGGGCCCTCGCCAGAGAGCATCAGATTCATCTCCTTGCGGTGTATCTTCCAGGCATTCAAAACTCTTGGGCAGACAGACTCAGCCACGTTCTGCTTCCACACGAATGGTCTCTCCGGGTGGCCAAAATTTTTCAAATTTGGGGAACCCCGGACATATAGACCTCTTTGCAAGTCCGCTGAATGCCAAACTTACCCGGTTCTGTTAGAAACATAGAAAGATAGAAATATTTTATTTATTTTATTTATTTATTATACATTTGTATACCGCTACTTCCAGCGATCAGCAGCGGTTTTGATTACAGATTGGAAATTGTCAAATCATGACAGGAAATTTTTGAGGTATAAACACATTGATTAGACAGGAAAGCACAGCACACAGAGAACTATTTTACAGGGAAAATGGGCTATGGAGGGTTAAGTGGCTTGCCCAAGACCACAAGGAGCACCTGTGGGACTAGAAACCCCAGTCCTTCCAGCCCAAGGTTGCTGTCCTCTAGTGGGATTTGAACCCCCGACCTTCCGGCCCGAAGTACCTTGCCCCAACCACTAGGCCACTCCTCCACTCCAAATATGATGACAGAAAAAGACCACATGGCCTATCTAGTCTGTCCTTCCTGTCACACAGTGGCATAAAAATTATTATTATTAGATAGGAGAGTCCCTTTTAAGAACCAAGGAAACTTGGTCTAGGGGTTTTAAACTCCAATCCTTTAAAGCAAACAATTAAAGCAGAGTGGTAGGGATGAAAAAAGGCTTTTATTCCCT
Source organism: Ichthyophis bannanicus (assembly GCA_033557465.1). NCBI lineage: Eukaryota > Metazoa > Chordata > Amphibia > Gymnophiona > Ichthyophiidae > Ichthyophis > Ichthyophis bannanicus. The sequence goes on from CM066045.1 coordinate 199,540,613, forward strand.
TTACGCATGGGGTCATAAATTGGTCACAACTGAAAATAATGTCCTTAACTTCTGGCACAAAAGAAAACACAAGGTTTAAGGAAACTGTTAACTTCACAGTAGTAGCAGGGCACAAACATAGCTTCTAGTTTAAAGCAACTTTGTACAATTCTTCTGCTCAGCACATAATAGACATTCTGCAGATACCACAAGCCATTCATACGTCCTCCAAAGACTCTGTGCTATGGGAAATGCAGAGAGAGCAATCCATCTCCTCTGGGTCTGGCAACTGTTCCACCAGTTTCACTTGCATCGGCTCAGGAATTGGTATGTCTAATTCTGTGTTAACAGTCTCTGGAATATTGTATTCTGGAGCTTTGTATATTTCCCTTAATACTTTCCAGTGCCTCGGGCCTAGCCTGGAACGCTGGCCACGTGTCCCCTTAGTATTAACTGGGCTTTCTCTTCTTAGAGATTCCACACTTCCTTCACAAGAACTTTTACAGGGCAAAGGTTTCTTTGTAGGAATATAATTCTCATACCTCTTATTGCAGCAGCACGATGAGGAAAGGTTTTCTCCTTGGGCCGGCTTCCTCCCTTCAGAAGCTTTCTGCCAAGCTTTTCTCTGAAGTTTTGGTTCCTCTCTCACCCGTGGGAACAGCTCTTCGGGTAAATGCCTGCTCTGGCAACAGCCCAAATCCTGGCTTCCTTGCTGAGCCTGGCTTTTCCTTCCCGGCTGATTCCTATGCGCTTCTTGCTTGCAATCTGTATAAGTTTTTCTCCTTTGCCAGCAAACAGCTTTCTCTTCCTCTTTCTCCTTCTGCCCCAGTCCTCGCTCTTTCTGTGTCTGAGCCGGACCTCCTCCTTTCCGTGTCTCTTGAGGCAGTCCTTCCTTATAAAGGACTCCTCTCTTTGAGGCTTGTGAAATGTTTGTCATGTGCCTCTGACCAGCTAGGCGTGGCCCTTCAGTCTCCCTGACTGCACTCCTGCTCCCCCTAGCTGGTTCCTGTAAATATTGCACTCTGTGCACATCTTTTCCATGCTGACAAACAGGTTCATTTCTCTGATCAGGGCTTTCATCAGCCTCCGCTGCATCACACTTCCATATCAACAACTACAACAATCCCCTTTTTACCTTTAGAGATCCTCTGTGTTTGTCCCATGCTTTTTTGAATTCAGTTACTGTCCTCATCTCTAGTCTGTCCTCTATGGAAGGACAGACTAGGCCATGTGGTCTTTTTCTGTCATTATGTTTCTATTCACCTCCACTGGGAGACTATTCCACGGATCCACTACTCTTTCCGTAAAGAAATATTTCCACATATCACTCCTGAATCTATCTCCCTTCACCCTCATCCCCTGTCCCCTCGTAGCAGAACTTGCTTTCAATTGAAAGAGGCTCTCTCCCTGAACATTTATGCCATGGAGGTATTTAAACATCTCAATCATATCACCTCTATCCCGCCTTTCCTCTAAGGTTTACATATTAAGATCCTTCAGTCTGTCCTCATATGCTTTATAATGAAGACCACTAATCATTTTAGTAGCCACCCTCTGCACCGACTCATCCTGTTCACATCCTTTTGAAGGTGCGGTCTCCAGAATTGCACACTATACTCCAAATGAGGTCACACCAAAGACTTATACAGAGGCATTATCACCTCCTTTTTTCTGCTAGCCATTCCTCTCCGTATGCAACCAAGCATCCTTTTAGCTTTTGCCATCGCCTTTTCTACCTGTTTAGCTACTTTAAGATCATCAGAGACAGCCACGCCTAGGTCCCGCTCTTCTTTAGTGTTCCAGAATTCCAGCTCAGGGTTGTCAGGCCAGGGATGCTTTCCTCCTCCATTGGGGTCAGGACTTCCGGTATGCCTTTCCACCCATTTCCCTAATTCCCAAAATCCTGTTCAAGCTTCAGAGAGACAGAGGTCATATGATTCTCATAGCTCCATGTTGGCCACGGCAAATGTGGTACCATCTGCTCCTACATCTCTCTCAAGCTCTGCCTCTGGAGTTAGGATCTGCTTCAAATCTCCTTTCTGAAGAGGACGGGATGCTGTGGCATCCCAATCCCCAGTCTCTGCATCTCAGGGCCTGGTTGCTGAAAGCCTAGAACTTCACGGTCTTAACCTTTCCCAGCAGGTAAAGGACATCCTTTATCCTTCCAGGAAGCCTTCCATAAGATGCTCTTATGCATTTAAGTGGAAAAGGTTTACTATGTGGTGCTCGCAGAAGGGTCTTAACCCTCTTGCGATACCTCTGGAATCATTACTGGAGTATCTCCTTCATTTATCAAATGCAGGGCTTAAGACCAATTCAGTGAGAGTTCATTTGAGTGCTATTGCGGCTTCTTTCAAGCCTCTAAATGGACAACCTATTTCCTCTCATCCTCTCATAGCGAGATTTATGAGAGGCCTTCTTTTAACTAAGCCTCCCTTTAAGCCACCACCAGTGGCATGGGACTTAAATCTGCTTCTTGGGCAGCTCATGAAACCGCCTTTTGAACCATTAGCCACTACCTCTTTGAAATTCCTTTCCTGGAAGGTCATCTTTCTTATTGCAATCACATCAGCACGTCGCATCAGTGAATTGCAAGCGTTGGTGGCTGATCCTTCTTATACAAGGTTCCATCATAAGGTAGTCCTTAGGACTCATCCACACTTTATGCCAAAGGTGGTGTCACCTTTTCATTTAAACCAAGCAGTTTACCTTCCTGTATTCTTCTCAAGGCGTCACACCTCAAATGCAGAAAGGAATCTTCATACTTTGGACTTAAAAGGGCTTTGGCCTTTTTCTTGCAAAGGACACAGCAACATAGAAGTCCTCTTAAGTCTTTGTTGCTTTTGATCCTAGTCATTTGGGACTTCCAGTCTCTAAAAGAACACTGTCCAGCTGGGTTGCACAGTGTATATCTTTTTCCTATGAGAGTAAAAACCTTCCTCTTGAATGCCATGTCACAGCTCACAATGTGAGAGCCATGGCAGCCTCTATGGCTCATCTTCACTCTATGTCTATCGACGACATCTGTCGAGCAGCTACTTGGGCTTCAGTTCATACCTTCATAGCCCATTATTGCTTAGACAAGTACTCACACCGGGATGCCTTGTTTGGTCAGGCTGTTCTTCAATACCTGTTCCATACTTTCCATACTCCTCTCACCAAGAGAAATTTACCTAGTTTCACGTAACTCTACATATAGCTGCATTTAGTTGCTTTGTACATAGTTCTCATGTTCACTGTTTCACTGTTCAAGAAACCTGTTTAATGTATATCCAAGTTTATTTTACCTGTTCATTGTAAGCACAGATCAATTATTTGTGACGTGTGGTTTTTATGTTCATTGTAAACTGCACTGATGTCGAATAGCGTGGTATAAAAGAAACTAAATAAAATAAAATAAATACTTAATCAACTCCTACCCACCATCCCTGGTAGGATGCCAGAGACCCATGGGAGGAAGTGGAGCCCTTTCACAAGGGCACACAACTTCTGGGGACTTCTCCCTGGCATCTGCAGCTAGGGAGTCGCCATATGTGAAGACTACATTCCTGCTTGTTCCTGGAGATAGCATAGTTACTCACCTGTAACAGGTGATCTCCGGGAACAGCAGGAATTTAGTCTTCACAACCCACCCACCTCTCCTAGGAGTTGTATCTCTCTATCTTTCTCTCTTTCCCTCTCTCTTTTGTCTCAGCTTTAAACTCAACTGAAGAGGGATAGTTGGGAAAGGCAGGAAGGCAGCACGCAGGCGCTGTGGGATGCGCCCGAAAGCTTTCCTATTGGACGCTGGGGAGCGTTCCAGTGCAGGCTCCGTCGGTACCGACGATACCCCATATGTGAAGACTAAATTCCTGCTGTTCCCGGAGATCACCTGTTACAGGTGAGTAACTATGCTTTCTCAGACAATGCAGCAATGCTGGCCTACCTGAATCATCAAGGAGGCAATGGCAGTTGAGCACTGGAGGATGAAGTGGCGCCGATATCAATATGGGCTGAAATGAATCTGCTTGCTCTTTCAGTGGCTCATGTGGCTGGATGAGATAACGTGCAAGCAAATTTCCTGAGTTGGACATGCTTGAACTCGGGCAAATGGGTTCTGAACCAGTCAGTCTTCGTGCAAGTGACATGTCGGTGGGGTCAGCCAGTGATGGATTGTATGGCGACCTTCTCAAACGCAAAGGTGGTGAGGTTCTTCAGTCATCGCAGGGAGCTAATGTCTGTGGGGTTGGATGCATTGGTACAATCATGGCCAACTCGTACTCCTCTGTGTTCCCATCGTGGGCTTTGTTTGGAAGTCTGCTGCAGCACATCGAGCACCACAAGGGGCTGGTGATCCTCATTGCTCCATATTGGCCGAGACGGCTGTGATATGCAGATCTTGCTGCAGGTGGACATTCCGTGGCGGTTGCTGGCAAAGCGAGATCTGTTGATGCAGGGCTGAATTCCAATGTCGCAAGTGGATCAATTCTCCAGGACCAAGCAGGAAGTCAGTCCTCACATATGGATGACGTCGGCGCCGACGGAGCCCTCGCGGAGCAATTTCCCCAGCTTTCAAAGAAAGCCTTTGGGAATTGCAGCGCGCATGCGCGGTCCCCTTCCCGCCCAAGGGTGCCATCTTGCTTAGTCTTCTTTTTAACACGGAGCCCTACAGACGCTGTTTGTGATTGCCGCAGAAAAAGTTGATTTTATTTTCTATTCTTTTCTCGGTTCGACGCCGGATCCTTTTCCCGCCCGGATCCGCTACGCCGGTATCGGGTGCATTCTTTATTTTTCGTTTTTTTGTCCTTCGTGACAAGCGTTCGCACCATTTTTTCTTTTTCACTGGCAGCCCTGTCTTTTGACCTCGCAGGGACCCTCTTTCCCCCGATGGCTGCCAGCGGGTTTAAAAAGTGTGATCGGTGTAAGAAACTTATGTCTCTTACCGACACACACGACTGCTGCCTCCGCTGCCTCGGACCCGATCATGACCCAATGATCTGTGGTCCGTGTGGCAAGATGTCCTCAAAAGCGTTGAGGAGTCGGCAGCATCAAAGAGAACGAATCTTCTCTGACTCAGCGTCCGGCCGGGCCCGGACCTCGTCAGAGGCTTCGACGTCCCGGGACTCCGGTCCTGAGCATCATCGGAGTTCCTCTGAGCGGGGGTCTCCTGCCCGGGAACATCATCGGAAGAAGAAACCCGCGAGGGCGGCATCGGTGGACGCTCCTGGTTCCTCGAGGGCCAGGTCGCATAGCCCTGATAGCCGTCCCGGGTCCTCGGAGTCGGAGAGGCCTTCGAAACATCCTCGTCTTGAGATGGAGTCTCCTGGACACGTGAGTACTGTAGTCCTCGTGGACTCACCTCCGAAGGAGCCGACGTCTGGCCCGATGCTGTCGGGGGCTGCTGGGTCTCCTGAGCTCGGACTCAGGTTGACGGCCTTGGAGAGCAGTTTAGCTGCCTTCATGGACCAGCAGCGGGCATTGATTGCTGGCCTCGCTGGTGCATCTGCCCCGGCCACCGGGACGTCAACGTCCAAGTCGACCCCGGAGACGAGCTGGTCCTCGAGTCCATGCAAGCTCGAGTCGATCCTCGGTCACGGTCTCCCTCAGCCTCCCGTTCGGGACCGAGGTCGTCGACGCCGACACCCTCAGGATCGGGGCGGAGGGCATCGGTGCCCGCCCGACCGGAGCCGCTCGATTCCTCCTCCGAGGAGTCAGCCTGGGAAACGGAGGACGAAGAGTCACCTGGTACTTTTCAAACTCAATGCGTCCCATCGGACTCGCCCGAGTCCGAACCTCGGAGACGGTCCCCCCCGGAGGACTTCGTGCGGGATATGGCCAAGGCCTTGGCATTCCCCGCGGATCCCGAGGAGGAGCCTCGAGCCGAAGAGCTCGATGCCCTCCAGTATGACTCTCCCCCGAAGGAGGCCTTTACTGTACCGGTTCCTCCGATGCTGGAGCGACTTCTCTTCCGCATGTGGGAGAGCCCGGCGTCGGCGCCGGTGTTAAGCAAGCGGGTCAATTCCATTTATCGAGTCCGCAAGAGCCCCGGGTTCCAAAAGGCACAACTACCACACCATTCCATGGTGGTGGAATCGGCCATGCATCGACTCAAGAGTCAGAAGATGCACTTCTCGGTGCCTCCCGGCCGGGAGGCCCGGAACCTGGATGCCCTCGGTAGGAAGTGCTTCCAGGGCTCTATGCTTGCTTGTCGAGTCCAGACCTACCAGCTCTATATGGGCATGTATCTCCGAGACCTGGCAAAAGAAATTGCCGGGTTCTCTGCTGGTCTCTCCGAGGAACCTTTGCAGAGGTTCCAAGCCTTGTCCACTGGTATTCGAGAGTGCTCGACGTTTATCTCTCGAGCAGCCTACAATGGCTTCGAAGCATCGGCTCGAGTAGCCAGAGCCGGCATCGGTACCCGCCGACAGGCTTGGCTTCAGTCATCCGACCTCGAGCCATGGGTACAGGACAAGTTGGTCTATGTCCCCTGCAGAGGTGAAAACCTCTTTGGCAAGCCCATGGCTGAAAAGGCTGCACAAATCGAGACCGAGACTCTGACCAGGACTAGACTGTCCAGAAAAACCTCTGCCCCTTCTCAGAAGAAGGGCTCGGGGGAAAAAGCCCCTTTACCCGAGGAAGGCGGCTGCCTATAAACAATACCCTCATTATCAGGCCTCAGCAGCTCCCCAAAAGGGTCAGCAGACCAAGGGACGGGGTAATGGGTCCTGTAGGCAGCAGGCCCCCAAGCCCACAACACCGGCCCCTGCTCAGCAGGGTGGGGGTTTTTGACTCCATCAGCATAGCCTCTTCCCCTCCGCTGGTTTCTCTCAGCACAGGAGGCTGGCTGGTCCACTTTGCCCACAGGTGGTCAGCCATCACATCAGATACCTGGGTGCTTCATATAGTTCAAAAAGGCTATCTTCTACACTTTCACCAAGTACCTCCCTCCTACTTTCCAGGGGAGCCTCCAAGACTCCCTCTGCACAGGGACTTACTCCTTCAGGAGTTAGCAAGTCTTCTTCAGGAACAGGCTGTGGAACCGGTGCCCCACCACCTGAGGGGTCAAGGCTTTTATTCCAGGTACTTTCTGATACCAAAACAAACAGGAGGCCTCAGACCCATCCTGGACTTGCGAAACCTGAACAAGTTCCTGGCAAGGGAAAAGTTCAAGATGCTTACCCTTGGAATCCTGCTGCCATTCCTCCTGCAGGGAGACTGGCTATGCTCCTTAGATCTGAAGGATGCCTATACTCACATCCTCATCCACCCAAGCCACCGCCGATACCTACGGTTTGTGGTGGCAGGAAATCATTACCAGTACAGAGTACTGCCCTTTGGCCTATCCTCCGCCCCCAGGGTGTTCACCAAATGCCTGGCAGTGGTGGCGGCCTATCTAAGACTTCAAGGCCTTTTTGTGTTTCCATACCTGGACGACTGGCTCATCAGGGCCCAGTCTTCCCAAGAGGCCACTCAGGCCACTCATCGCACTGTGACTCTGCTCCAGCACTTGGGCTTTGTCATAAACTTCGCAAAGTCCACTTTGCTCCCCTCTCAAAATCTCGAATTCATCGGCACAAGGTTGAGCACACTTCAGGCGCGGGCCTTCTTGCCTCTAGACAGAGCACACAGGCTCATGGATCTCGCCAGCCACTTTCACAGCAATTCCCTGGTCTCTGCCAGGCAATTTCTGAGACTGCTCGGCCATATGGCTTCCACGGTCCATGTGACCCCCAATGCCCGCCTGAACATGCGACCTGCTCAGTGGTGCCTTCGCACTCAATGGCATCAGGCCACGGGGAGCCTGGTGGACTCAGTACAGGTATCCGACCTGCTGGTCTCTTCTCTGCGGTGGTGGCTTCATCTGCCAAACCTGCTGCTGGGAGTGGATTTTCAATCTCCTCCGCCTTCTCAGGTGCTAACGACCGATGCTTCTCTCCTGGGTTGGGGAGCACATTGCCAAGGGACATGTACTCAAGGCCTCTGGACTCCTTGGGAGTCTGCTCAGCAGATAAACTTCTTGGAGCTCAGAGCCATCCGCCTAGCTCTGAGAGCCTTCTCCCACCTCACTTCTCACCAGTCTGTGCTGGTCCAGACGGACAATCAAGTTGCAATGTTCTACGTGAACAAACAAGGAGGAACAGGCTCCTTCCTTCTCTGTCAGGAGGCACAAAAACTGTGCTCTTGGGCCGTCCACCACGGCATCCTCCTCAAAGCTGTCTATCTCCCAGGTCAGGAAAATTACCTGGCAGACAAGCTAAGCAGGATCCTCCAACCACACGAGTGGAGATTGGATCCGTTGGTGGTTCAGCAGATCTTTCTCAAGTGGGACCTCCCCACCATGGATCTGTTTGCCAGTCCTCTGAACCGGCAACTTCCCAGATTCTGCTCTCGACAACCGCATCCTCTCAGAGTAGCGGCGGATGCTTTTCTGATTCCATGGTCCACAGGCCTCTTGTATGCCTTTCCTCCCATGCCACTGGTGTCTCGCACGCTCTTCAAGGTTCTCAGAGACAGAGCCTCGATGATCCTAGTGGCTCCCAGGTGGCCGAGACAGCCCTGGCTCCCGCTTCTGATGCAGCTGGCGGTGGACACTCCTCTTCCTCTGGGGTTTCAACCCGATCTCCTGTCACAGGATCAGGGGACTCTCCTACACCCCAACCTCCGGTCCCTTCATCTGATGGCCTGGCTGCTGAAAGGGTAGTCCTTGCTCCCCTCCTACAGCCTCGGGAGGTGGAAAAGGTCGTCTTGGCCTCCAGGCGGCCCTCCACCCGGAAGAACATGTAAACAGGATATCCCGATAGTCATGGGTGACTGGAACGCAAAAGTAGGCAACAAAGAAGAAGGCAAAGTAGTTGGAAAAGATGGACTTGGCAACAGAAATGAAGCTGGAGAAAGACTGATAGAATTCTGCAAGACCAATGATCTATTCATCTCAAACACCTTCTTCCAGCAACACAAGCGGCGACTGTACACATGGACTTCACCCAATGGATTATATAAAAATCAAATTGACTACATATGTGGAAGTCAATGATGGAAAAGCTCTGTAACATCAACAAAGACAAAACCTGGAGCTGACTGTGGTACAGATCATCAACTACTAGTATGCAAACTCAAGCTAAAGTTGAAAAAGAGAAAACCACTCATGAATGCAGCAAAATATGACCTTGAGAATATACCACTGGAATTTAAAGACTGCCTGCAAAATCGATTTGCTGCTTTAGATACAAATGACAGAGCTCCGGAAGAGTTATGGAATGACATCAAGAAGGTTGTGTTGGAAGAAAGCGAGAAGTCTCTACAAAAGGTGAAAAAGCAAAAACGGCCAAAATGGATGGCGGAAGAAACTCTGAAAATTGCCCAGAAACGCAGAGAAGCTAAAGCCAGAGGAGAAAGAAAGACAATAACAGAACTCAACAGAGATTTCCAACGTGCAGCAAGACAGGACAAGGAAAAGTACTACAATGATACTTGCAAGGAAATAGAAGCAGAAACTATTAGAGGAAGAACAAGATCGGCTTTCCTAAAGCTACGAGAGTTAAAGAAAAAGTTCCAGCCTCGAATTGGAATGTTACAAGATGCTCAAGGTTCTATGTTGAATGATGCTGAGAAGATCAAGAAAAGGTGGAAGGAATATATACAGAGTTTTTATATGATAAAGATCAAGTGGACCAACAGCCGTTTCAACCTGTACCTTATGATCGGGAACCATTGGTGATGAAAGAAGAAGTTGAAGCAGCATTGAAAGCCTTATCAAAGAACAAAGCACCAGGCATTGATAGCATTCCCATAGATGTATTGCAGCAATCTGATGCAGCTGTTACCGTACTCTCAAGGCTCTGCCAAGAAATATGGAAGACAACATCATGGCCAACTGACTGGAAAAGATCTGTTTTTATACCAATACTAAAGAGAGGTGATCCAACTGACTGTGGAAATTATCGCACAATCGCTCTGATCCCACATGCCAGCAAGATTCTACTTAAGATTATTCAAAAGAGACTACAACCATACCTGGAACAAGAACTACCTGAAGTGCAAGCAGGGTTCAGGAAAGGGCGAGGAACGAGAGACGACATTGCGGATGTGTGATGGATCCTTGAAAAGACTAAAGAATACCAAAAGGATATCTATTTGTGCTTTATCGACTATAGCAAGGCTTTTGTCTGTGTAAACCATGAGAAACTCTGGGCCACATTAAGAAGCATGGGTATACCAGAACACCTGATCGATCTCTTGCGCAATCTGTACATTGATCAAGAAGCAACAGTTCGAACAGAACAAGGAGAAACAGAATGGTTTAAAATAAGCAAAGGTGTAAGACAAGGCTGCATACTTTCCCCCTACCTGTTTAATTTATATGCAGAACAAATCATCAGAGAAGCAGGATTGTATGAAGACAACAGAGGTGTGAAGATTGGTGGAAGACTCATCAACAACCTTCGCTATGCTGATGATACCACATTACTGGCAGAAAGTGAAGATGATCTGAAACATTTGCTTCTCACAATCAAAGAACATAGTCTCAAAATGGGCCTGCACCTTAATGTAAAGAAGACAAAGATCATGACAACTGGCATAATCAACAGGTTCATCGTTGAAGGAGAAGAAATTGAAATTGTGAACAACTTTAACCTACTTGGATCAACTATCAATAAAGAAGCAACAAGCAGTCAAGAAATCAGACGACGCATTGCTCTTGGCAGAATGGCTATGAAAGACCTAGATAAGATTCTCAAGAGCAGAGATGTCTCTCTCCATAGAAAGATTTGACTTGTTCAAGCCATGGTATTTTGGATGTGAAAGCTGGACAGTGAAAAAGATAGACAGGAAGAAAATTGATGCCTTTGAATTATGGTGCTGGCGGCGAATACTGTGTATACCATGGACTGCCCGAAGAACAAACCAGTCGGTACTAGAGGAGATCAAACCTAAGCTTTCTTTAGAAGCTCAGATGACAAGACTTCGACTTTCATACTTTGGACACATCATGCGAAGAGAGAGATCATTAGAGAAAGACATTATGCTTGGCAAGATAGAAGGTCAACGCAAAAGAGGAAGGCCAGCAATGAGATGGATCGATACAATAACAGCAGCTACGGGTACCAGTCTGTCAACAATGAGCCGCCTGACTGAAGACCGAACACAATTTAGGATAGCTATCCAGAGGGTTGCCATGAGTCGACTCCGACTCGACGGCACTTAACAACAACAGCCCTCCGGCCCTGGTGTTGGGCTACCGGTCGGGGGCGTTTTCAGAGAAGATTCCTTCCTTCTGTGCTACTGAGCTAGAGGGAGCTCATTTTTCCACTTGAGGTCTCCGGTAGCCTTAAGCTAGGGAGTCCCAGATGTGAGGACTGACTTCCTGCTTGGTCCTGGAGAAAGAGTAGTTACTCACCTGTAACAGGTGTTCTCCAGGAGCAGCAGGAATCAGTCCTCACAACCCTCCCTCCTCCCCTTGGAGTTGCAGTCCTATCATTTTGTTTTGCTAATTTTTTGCTGTCTTTTAGCTATGTCATCAGACTGAGCAAGATGGCACCCTTGGGCGGGAAGGGGACCGCGCATGCGCGCTGCAAGTCCCAAAGGCTTTCTTTGAAAGCTGGGGAAATTGCTCCGCGAGGGCTCCGTCGGCGCCGATGTCACCCATATGTGAGGACTGATTCCTGCTGCTCCTGGAGAACACCTGTTACAGGTGAGTAACTACTCTTTCTCACTCACGGCCTAGCTCTTGAGCAGGCTCGCTTGAATAGGAAGGGTTACTCATTGCAGGTCATTGCTACAGTATTGCGAGCTAGAAAGCACACTGCTTTGACCTATGTCAGAGTTTGGCAGTTTGAGAGTTGGTGTGACACTAGGGGGATCCACCCTTTGGGGACCCCCATGTCAGATTCTTTCATTTCTTCAAGTGGGGTTGGATAAGGGCCTGACCTTCAGTTCATTAAGAATGCAGCCCTAGCCCGGCTTTGCAACAGCCGGATGTGGAGTCCTCGTCTATTGCTTCGGGTGGAGATCATTCCTCCCCTGGCTCTGTCCGGGCCTCTAAAGTCCCTCGTCAGGATATCAGCAGTGTGGGGAAGTTGGAGGAGGGTGTTGAGCCGTCGGACTTCCCCGGTGAGCAGCGACTGCCTGTGGAGTCTAGGGTGGACGCCTCTCCTTCCCCAATACAGCTCCAGAGGGCAGAGGTCGCAGGAGAGATGGCAGAAGGTGATGTTGGCCCTGTGATTGGTCCGACTTCATCGACCCTGGTACCGGGCGGATTATCATTCAGTGGAGCGGGAGAGACTCCCCCAGCTGCGTTTGTGGAGGCCCCCGAGGTGGTAACTCTAGAGACAATATGGGCTGCTATTATGCAACTTCGTGAAGAAATGCTGCCACGGATGTCGGGTTTGGCGTCTCAGGTTATGAATAATGAGTTGGTTATTCAGGACAATGTGGTTAAGATGACTAATTTCCAGAGTGCTGTTGCTGAATTACAAATAAGTTCCGTGGTCTTAGAGAAGGAGGTGGAAACCCTGAAGAAGAATATATTGCCTGTGACTTTTAAATTAGAGAAGCTGGAGAATATGTCTAGAGCTGCAAATTTGCGTTTGATTAATTTTCCTAGGTCTTCTGTGTTATCTGTGAGGGATATGTTCAGGATGTATTTAGTAGAGGTTTTGAGCATTCCCCCCCCCCCCCCCCGAGTCTCATCCTCCTATTGTTAAGATGTATTATTTGCCTTTAGGAAAAAAGCTGGAGGGTTTGGGGGAGGTGAAGGGACTACCTCATGGAGATGTTTTAAATATAACAGCAATGTTGGAATCTTCGCAGGATGAGCAGGTAGTGCCCTCCACTCTATTGATTACATTAGCTTTGCTTTCTGATAAGGAATGGCTTATGAAGCTATTCTTTAAAAAGCGCAATCTGTTATTTAAGGGGTTGTCAGTCCGTATGTATCTCCAGGAACAAGCAGGAATGAGTCTTCACATATGGGAGACGTCGCCGACGGAACCCGCACGGGAATGCTCCCCTGCATCCAATCAGAAAGCCTTTGGGAGCATCCCCCGCGCCTGCGCGGTGGCTTCCCGCCCTTCCTACTGCCTCTCCCCAGTTTTTCGTTTTCAGCGGAGCAGGCAGGACGTCCCTCCTGCCACCGCAGAACTTTTCACCTTTTTTTTCTTGTTTCTGTAGTTGCGGCTTTTCCCGCCAACAGCGGCTCCTCTGTGCCCCTTTTGTTATCTTTTCTCACTTATTTTTCGTTGCCTAGCGGGACCTTTTTTCCCTCTGAAGTGCCCCAGAAGTGCCCTCACTGCGGGGACTTATTTTTCCACATGGACTCCAATGCCTGGTGCCTCTCTTGTTTGGGGCCTGACCCTTTCCCCCAGGGTCCTCCGGGCTACAGTGTCGGGAGAAGACCTTCCCTTTTTCGGGTATCCCTCGATGATGTTTTCACGCCCAAGGCGCGGTCATCGGGTTTTTCTTCTCTCCAGGATCAGGTAACCACGCCAACAGTCTGTTAAGACTAGCCAAGTCTTGAGGGGCGAGTCTCATGCGTGGCATGGCGATGGCTCCGGCCAACCCCTCAAGTCCCCCTTGGCTACTCTACCCCGGCGGGAGTCCTCGGGCTCCAAAGCATCTACGGGGTTTCGGGATGTTCCTGGGGTTCGCTCTTCACAGAACATTCCCGAGCCGTGCTCGAGGGAGGTACCCGCTTCGAGCGGTGCCGATTCCCCGGCACCGGTGTCGAGTGTCCCACTCTTCGCCAGGGATCGTCAGCTGGTGTCCTCGGCGCCTCCGGGGCCGATCGACTCGACTGAGTCTGACCTCCCTATATCCAAGCCGTGCTCGAGGGAGGTACCCGCTTGAGCGGTGCAGACCCCCCGGCATCGGTGTTGGTGTCGAGCGTTCCGCTCCTCACCGAGGATCGTCCGGGGCCGATCGAATCGGTCCAGTCTGGCGTTCCTTCATCCCTGCCATGCGCGGGGGTGGTGCCGACCCCTCGACGTCGGCGTCGGTGTCGTGCGTTCCGCTCCTCACCGGGGGCTGTCAGCAGCGGTCCTCGGCGTCTCCGGGGCCGACCGACTCCTGCCGGTATGGCGTTCCTACGGGGGTGGTATCCGCTTCCGGCAGTGCCGACCCGTCGGCGTCGGTGTCGAGTGACCCGCTCCCCACCGGGGATCACCTGCCGCTGCCCTCGGCAGCTCTAGGGCTGACCGACTCGACACAGTCTGGCGGCCCTACGTTCAGGCCATGCGCGGAGGTGGTACGCGCTTCGGGCGCGTCGGTGTCGATGGTTCCACTCTTCGCCGGGGATGGTCACCTGGCCTCGCTCCCTTCGGGGCCGGTCGCTTCGACCCACGCTGGGTTGCCGGTATCCCAGCCCTGCGCGAGGGTGGTACCGGGTTTGTGCGGCACCGCTCCGCCGGAGACGGCAGGGGCGTCGAGCGCCAGGGACCGCCGTCGGCCTTCCCCGGGAGCCTCGGGGTATGTCGATCAGCCCCAGATGGGCGACCCCCCCGGCATCGTCGTGGCCGTCGAGGGCCCCGCCCTTTCTGAGAGAGGGGGCCCCGGGGTCTTCGATCGCTTCGATCCAGCCTGGATCCGCGCCGTCCCGCAATGGTACCCCGGCGTCGGCGCAGGAGTTTTGCACTTCCCTCCCCACAGGGGCTCGTCGTCGGGCGACCTGGGTACCCTCGGGGATGGGTCGTATGCCCCGGAAGGATTTCCCTCCGGGTCAGGCGGGCTCGAGAGGGGGCCCGGCATCTGGCAGTGCCCGCCGCTCGACATCGGCGCTGGCGTCGGATGACCCCCTCTCCACCGAGCTTCGTCCTCAGGGGCCCTTGATGCTCGCGACGTGATCGACGCGGTTCCGATCCGCTCCCCGGGATCAGCACCGCTAGCGCGGCCGCCCCCGCCGGGGCCCTCTAGAAGGGAGTCGATCTCATCGCTCGGTTCGATGCCCAGCCTGGAATCGGTATCCAGCCTCGAAGACTTGGCCATGACACGTCTCGGGATCGGCCCCTGTCCCCTCCCGCGACGCAGAGCGGAGATCGTTGGCCACTGCCCTCCGGCTGCCACGGAACCGCTTCAGTTGCCGGGGGCAGCGCCGCCCCCGGGTTCGGGGCCGAGGCTGATTCTGGCGGCTCCGTCGGTGCCATCGACCCCTTCGATGCCTAGCTTGGAATCAATTCCAGGAGCCGACGACGCCATGTTGACTACCCCGGTCCGGGGCTGTTGGTCCCCTCCTCTGCCCAGCGGGCATCAGCCCGAGAGGCTTCTCGGTGCCCTGGCGGCCTCTCCCGCCACCGCCTCCCACGGCATAGCCCCTCTGGGAGAGCCGTCTTTTCAGAATTTCCTCCTTGACATGGCGGACTTGCTGGCCATCCCTATCCCGGACCTAACTCCAGGCCCTGCGGAACGGGCCGCCGTGATGCTTCCTCTGCATCCCTCCCTGCAGGATCTCCTGCTGGGGACTTGGCGGTCGCCTTTGAGGGTTCCGGCACCGTCGACTGCGATGCATGCTCTGTATCGGGTGCCCCCCTCCCCGGGTTTTCGGCAGCACCAGCTTCCACATCGTTCTATTGTGGTGGAATCGGCGCTGAGGAAGGCCGGAAGCAAGGAAAAGCATTCTTCTCGCCCTCCAGGCCGCGCCTTGAAGACGCTAGATACCCTAGGACGTCAAACCTTCTTTATCACTGCAGGAATATCTCTGGGTTCCTTTCTCGTGCTTCTCTAGACTCCTTCCTGTCGGTCAGCAGATGCTCTGCTGTTGCCATTAGAGCACGCTGTACAGCATGGTTGCAGGCGTCCGAGTTGTGTAGACGGGCACAGCATAACCTGGGTAATTCTCCCTGTGACGGAGATCACCTCTTCAATAGCGAAGCCTTATGTCAGGTCGCGCAGTGCTTCGCTAACCTTCCCAGCGTTAGAAGCCATCCTAGGGCCCGGCTTACCCCCGGCGGTGGTGCGCGCCTCACCAGGCCCTCCTTCCCTAGGAAGAGGAAAGTCACCCCTCCGCCCACCCGCCGGGTGCGCCCAAGCAAGGGACCCTTCACCCTGGGTTGAAGTTCCCGGGCCCGCGCCAGAACTCTCATACCAAGCAGTTTTAGGCTCCGGTGGGCGGCTGCCTGCAATTTACCTTCTTACCAGAAGTTTACAATTGAGCTCTACTCTGGGGCTCGTTCAGTAGGGCAAATGGTTCGGGGGCTTATCCAGGGGTTCAGGTATTCTCCTTCCGTTGGTAGAGGGAGATCACCTCTACTCCATGATAGCTCTGGCCCACGGTCAACTGGCTTACCCTTAGGTACTTCCCCGAACCCTTCTCGGCCAGTATTCCCCTGCTGATTGCTTCCGTACCGGAATTTTCCTTCCAGCCGCTATAGTCCCCCAATGCTTACCAAGGACTATGCCCTCATGTCCCCCGATTAGTGCGGGGGGCGAGTTTCGGCGTGCAGGTCCTGGGGACACATATAGGGCCTCAAGCCCCCTGGTGTGTTCTTCCGGACTGATGCTATCCTCTGTCCTTCACGCTACCGTGCTGTTCGTTCGCCGATCTGCCCTTGTTCCACCGGAATAGATCCCTCTCCCGGACGGATCTTGACGCCACCTCCCCAGGTGGACGTTCTGTGGATCACTGGCAGGTCCGCCTTACCAGTGTTATGCTCATAGAGGTAGGTTCCTCGGCGTACCTGCGTTAGTGCCGGGGTGGGGCGTTCTCCATGCCCAACGGCCTAGATATGCCAGATATCACCTGCTCGATAGGCGCATTTTGGGGATGCCCACAGTGCCTGTGTTCTGCCGCCTATTTTTTTCCCAATGGCCGGTACTCACGCCCCCCCCCCCCCTCCGGGGTCCGGCCAGTCCGCCTGCCTATTCCTTAGATCGGCCCTCGGACTGGTTGTACTCTACTGCTGTGAAGTCAACAGCTTCTATTTTCAGTTATGCCCTCCTCCCAGAGGTTCAGACCCTTGTCTCCCTATCTCTTCGCTAGGACAGGCTGTGTACTCCTTCTGCTCCGGGGTACACCCCTACTCTTCTCCGGAATAGGCTATCCAGATCGGCCAGTCTTCTACTGTTAGTCCTCTGAGTTATGGACTCTGCTCCTAAGGGAGTGCTCAGCTTTGCATAAAGCTTCCTTGAAGACCTGCCGCCCTTCTCCTGACCCAGCTGACTCCTGGATCTCCTGGCCTTCCGGATTTGGAACTTCCTCCTCGCTGCGGTGAAGTTCCCTTGAAAACCTCGCTACTGCGTCTACAGTACCTCCATCACAGTCCTACTTCCTACAACTCAGTAGGTAACCTCTACATGGTACTAAGTCATTAATTCATTAAAAACTTAATGATGCTTCCATGCATTCTAATGACTACTCTCCCTGTAGTCTTTGGGTTTTGCTGTTCCTCTCTTCTCAACTCCTACCCTCCATCCCTCGGGGGATGCCGGGGATTCAGGTTGCTTCAAAATAATGTGACTAGCTCTACTCTTTTACCATTAACCAACTCTAGTATCCTATAACAAGAGTGTATTATTTCTTATATAGCGAACAGATCTCAGAATTGAATCGGCTATAGACTGCTTTCACTTTCGTAATGCAGCCAGGTGCCTTCAATACATCAATGATCTGTTAATTTCGCTATTAACTTTTAATTTATTTTTCTTCTTTAAATTAATTTTTCCTTTTTATTTTCAATAAAATTGAACTGCAGTTGAAGCCTTGTATTTCTTCATTGTTTGGAACAACTTTAAATGATGTTGTAAATCAACCTCAAGCGATCGAAAATCTCTCAAATCAACTAATGCTATAAGGTTGACATTGAATCTCTCTGGGCTCGTTGTAGGGCGATGAAAATACTTCCGCTCTAACTATAACACTTCAGTTTTCACCATGCTGCACTCAAAAGCCTTATAGTGAGGGATTGTCCAAAAGTATCCTATAGCTTGTATCTTTGTGTCATATGATGGACACTGTGCTGATCCAAAAGATTTTTCTTCAACGCTCTATATGTGCTTAAGCTTCATGGCTAAGTGTCTCACACTCAGTGTTCCAACATGAAAGCTGCTGCTGCAGTGTTTTAAACTGTTATGAATTACTCCATTCCATTTTAAACTGTTAGAAATTGCTCCATTCCCTGCTCCATTCCCGACGCATTAATAGGCGCCACAGCGTTTCACTATTAGCGTTTCTTCAGGGGACTGCGGTCGCTTCCACACTGAGCCTTGCATTGAAAAAACGCCGCGCCGGGGATTCAGGTTGGGCAAATGCCTTCCCGTCCTGAGCCGGGCTTACGGGATCTCCCCTGGGCATCCTCAACTAGGGAGTCCCCATATGTGAAGACTCATTCCTGCTTGTTCCTGGAGATAGCACAGTTACTTACCTGTAACAGGTGATCTCCGGAACAGCAGGAATTAGTCTTCACAACCAGCCCACCTCCCCTAGGAGTTGTATCTCTTTCTCTCTATTCCTTCCTCTCCTCTCCTTCTGGCTCAGCTATGAAACTCAACTGGGGAGAGGCAGTAGGAAGGGCGGGAAGCCACCGCGCAGGCGCGGGGGATGCTCCCATAGGCTTTCTGATTGGATGCTGGGGAGCATTCCCGTGCGGGCTCCGTCGGCGACGTCTCCCATATGTGAAGACTAATTCCTGCTGTTCCGGAGATCACCTGTTACAGGTAAGTAACTGTGCTTTCCAGACCTCTCTAGGGAAACCCAGCGGAGGTGGCGGGATTTTCTCCTTCTCTGCCCTGGTGTTCAGCAATTGGGAGGGCTCTTTTTTCTAAAGTTTCCATGTAAGTGTCTGATTAAGTATCAGTCTGAGTCCTTTATTTTCTATGAGCCTTCCCAATTGCTGGACTTCATAAATGCCCATCATCATGGGGTAAGTGGTGTTTCCCCATCTGCCTCTGTTTGAGCATAATAGATTAACTGTTTTTTCACATCTCTAATTTCCTATCGGAATATTGGTTCTTTTTTCTTTTCTCTTCTTGATATCCTCTTTTTTTTTTTTTTGAGGGCTAGAGCGGGAAGGGTATTTTGATGTTTTTCCTTGTTATTGGTGGGACTGTTTAGGTCCGCTATCTTTTACCTTACCCTTCCCAGTTTCCATTTCAAGATGTATTCTTGATATGTATTTTAGAAATTCATAAATAATAATAATAAAAAAAAAGAATGCAGCCCTTGCGTGCTTCCGGGGTCTGGTACAGGGGAAATTCTTGGCTACCCACTCGGATGTGCTGCAGTTACTCTGCGCAGTAAAGCGGGTACGGCCTCCGCGATGAGAGCTTGTGCCAGCGTGGGACCTCAGTTTGGTGCTTTCTGCTTTGACTGGTCCGTCCTTTGAACTGCTGTGGGGGAGGGGGGGACTTTAAAAAGGTCTCACACTGGGGGGCGGAGCCTGATGTCCAGCGGGTAAGACGCTTCGCGCTGAAGCTCCCGAGAGGCCTACTTAGAATCCTGACTTAATACCTATACAAACTTACTATTTCGCTCCGGGTTGACCGGGGTACCTCGGGGGGGATGGCGGCCCATAAACCAGCGCGCTTGGACTTCGGGTCTCCTTCTTCTTCTCACGGAAAACGCTCCAAAACAGAGGTGTCCTCCCCACAGAAGATGGTTCCATTTCGTGAAGGCCCCGAAATGCACCTGGAGATTTTGGAGGAACTACGCGGCGTGAAGGAATTGGTGCAGTCCAATGGAGAAGCGCTTAGAGCCCTGCGAGAAGACTTTGGAGTGCTCCAGGACCGACTTGAAAGACTCACATTACGGCAGGACAATATGGCGGGGGTCCTCGATTCGCACGCGGTGCGCTTGGGCGCACTGGACAAGGCCGAGCGCCAGATACAGAATCTGCAAAAGGAGTTAGAAGATAGCAATAATCGAGCCCGTCGCAACAATGTGAGGCTCATTGGAATACCGGAGGGGGCGGAAGCGGGAGATATGAGAGAATTCCTGCTCAAAATTCTTCCCTCCTTGCTGAAGATCACCTTTCATAAAGAATTGGAAATCGATCGTGCACACCGTGCTCCTACCCACATGGCGCTCAACCGAACGACCCCCCGGCCTATTATCTTTCGCTTGCTACGATATCAACAAGTGGAACAAATTTTAAATGCTGCCCGGGCGAACCATCATTTGGAATTTGAAGGTCACAAAGTCTCCTTCTTCCCTGACTTGGCAAAGCCTACCGTTGACCGACGGAAGAAACTCCTTGCTTTTCGCCCTCGACTTCAACAGCTACAGGCTCGCTTTGGCCTGTTGTATCCCGCGAAACTCCGAGTGACTCTCCACAACCAAACCAGGACATTCGAAGATCCTGATCTACTATCAACATTTTTAGACTCCAAAGAGGCAGAGCAGATGCGCTAATCCAACGACGTGGACTTTTCTTCGCCGGCTTTGTCCGCCATTTTGAAGGGCCCGATGCGGCGGTCATAGTCAAGCACAGAGACTTCCTGGACTTTCTTTCTTTCTTTCTATGACTCTTGTTTTGTGGTCTCCTCTCCCTCCATGATGTGTGCCTCGGTCGGATTCGGAGCACGCACAGTCCTACAGGTTATGTGTTTTTCAATTTTGGCCTTCTCTGGGGCTTCTCCCCGCAGACACATGGTCGCCAGTAATTTTTGGGGTTTTGCTTCTTCTCTACCGCGCTGCGGTTTTTCTTTTTTAATGTGGGGCGCTTCATTGTGTTATCTAAGCTTAGTTTCTTTTATGCCATATGTACAGCCTGATACAGTCAATATGAGGGACATTGTGAAATTAGGTGCGCTATCATGCTCAGAATTTTTAACTTGTCTAAATGGCTTTATGTAAAATTTTATCACTCAACGTAAAGGGCATTAATAGTCCAATCAAAAGAAAGAAAATCCTTAGCTATCTTAGCCATGAGCATGCTGATTTAGCGTTTCTTCAGGAAACGCACTTAAACTCTGCTGAAACACTGAAACTCAATGTTAAGCCTTACATGGTGGCTGCCTATTCTCCCGCCGTTTCTAAACGGTGCGGGGTTGCCATCCTGGTTAAGAAATCTTTGCAAGCTACTGTAATTGATACTAGCGCTGACAAGGAGGGCAGATGGGCCCGAGTACATCTTAAGGTCGGAGATAGTGAATTTACATGTATTTGCATTTATGCCCCGAATGTGGACAACCCTGCTTACTATGCAAGTATTGCGCAGTTGGCACAGGCCTCTGCCAATACTCCATTAATACTTGGTGGTGACTTTAATCAAGTGTTAGACCCTCTGATAGATAGACAGCCGCCAAGAACGAGTAGTCCACCCAAGAGTCTTGCTACCCTTACAGCTCTGATGCAAGATCTTGCGCTGGTAGATATATGGAGGCTGCTTCACCCCTCCGACTTAGAGTTCACTTTCTTTTCTGCCCCCCATCACTCCCAATCTAGAATAGATTTCTTTCTCATTTCCAAAGCACTGATTTCTCAAGTAGACACGACTAGGACTCATCCTCTCCATATTTCAGATCATGCTGCCATATCTTTATCATTACGTGTCACTGCGCGGGACGATTCTCCCCGAGCTTGGTTTTTTGATAGATCCCTACTGGGTCAAAAAGATTTTCAGATCGATATAAAGGCCGCTATCCAAGATTATTTTCATTTTAACTCACCCCATGATACAGCGGGCTGGGCTTGGTGGGAGGGTTTTAAAGCATCTATCCGTGCCACTATAACTAGCTATCAAATTCGGCAGGGGAAACAAAGAAAGCAGCTTTTACTGACTCTAGAGCAGCAGATACAAGCTGGGGAGCGTCTCCTTACGTCCCGTACTGACCCATGTATTTTACTCCGTTTACAACGCTTGCGTTTTCAATACAATCAGCTTTTGCACACTGCTGCTGTTAAAAATATTGAATCACAACAAGGGCTTTATTATCGGGAAAATAATCGTGCTGGCAAATTATTAGCAAATGCCCTAAAAGGTCGAAAAGAAGCCAAGCGTGTTACCGCCCTCCGCAATCCGTCAGGGGGGGGCTTGGTCACTAAAGATACCGAAATCTTAGAACTCTTTCGTGACTTTTATACTCGGCTTTATCAATCTGAATGTGATTTTGAGCCAGATGTATTTGAACGCTTACTTTCAGGAGTACAAAGACCGACCCTATCTGACGAAGATAGAGTGGCCTTAGACACACCATTTACTGTCTCAGAAATTCATTCTGCTATCAAGAAATGTGCCTCAGGTCGAGCCGCAGGCCCAGACGGTCTCCCCGCTGAATTCTACAAAACCTTTCACGCTGATTTAGCTCCAGTTTTGAAAATTTATTTTTCTGCTCTGGCCGAGGAGGGTTCTCCTTCTGGGTCCTTTTCAATGGCAAATGTAGTAGTTTTTGAGAAAGAGGGGAGAGACCCGCAACTAACAGCTAATTATCGTCCAATTTCCCTCCTAAACGCGGACTATAAAATCTTTGCCACCATTCTCTCTACCCGGCTCTCGGATAGGATGCCTACCTTAATACACCCAGATCAATGCGGTTTCATTCCTGGTAGATCGACTGCTGACAATGCTCGGACTCTCTGCCATGTATTGACTACCGCAGTTAATCTTGATCGCCCATTTGTTGGCCTCTCACTTGATGCTGAGAAGGCCTTTGATCGCTTAGAGTGGCCCTTCCTATTTGCAGTCCTCCGCTGGTACGGATTCGGGGAAGGTTTTCTCCGTTGTCTTCGCACCATGTACGCTCAGCCTACAGCCAGTATATGTGCAAATGCTTTAAAGTCTCAACCTTTTCCCCTTCAACGCGGCACTCGCCAGGGATGCCCACTGTCTCCACTCCTCTTCGATCTTGCACTCGAACCCTTGGCTTTACTAATCCGGCAATCGGAGGAGATTCATGGAGTCCCCTTCACCCACAGGGAAATCAAAATTTCAGCGTATGCTGATGATCTTATGCTCTTTGTCTCTATAGACTCAGTACCGGCTGTCTTAGAGCAAATTGGTAAATACTCACAACTGTCCGGTTATAAGATAAATTGGACCAAGTCGGTAGCCTTTCCATTAAATCCTCTGCTTCATCAGGCAGATATGCAATCCTTCCCCTTTTTATGGCAACCTCGCATGGTCAAATACCTTGGGGTTCACTATTGTTCTCCTTTGGAAGACACTATCTCCTTCAATGCCAAAGACTTAACCTCTAAAGTCCGGGCGCTTACTCACCGCTGGACTCCCTTAACGCTTACCTGGTGGGGTCGATTAGAAACCATAAAAATGATGATTGTTCCGAAAGTGAATTATATCTTAGAAATGGTGCCTTGTCTCTTCCCTCGACGTATATATAAAGATATCGAGGGCCTTCTGACTAGATACTTGTGGCAAAATAAGACACCTAGGATAGCGAAACATAAGCTGCAAGCAGATAAGGAATATGGGGGTGTCAGATTCCCTGATTTCCTGAAGTATCATCAATCTTTTCTTCTCAAACAAGGTGCTCGTTGGCTGGAAGATCCAGTACCGAGTAGACCTGTGTGGCTAGACATAGAAGAGGACCTTTGCAAACCAATTCCTCTTACTTTTCTCCCTGGTATGACTCTCCCGTCAGACTCTCACTTCCCACCAATGCTTTTAGACACCTTAGGTGCCTATAATAATCTCATGCAATCTTTAGACTCCCGACTCTGTCCGTTAGACAAACTCCCACTTTGGTACAACACTCGATTTCGAATACAAAATAAGCCGATGGCGTGGAGCCCCTGGTACACTAGGGGCATTTGGATTCCTAGCCAATTGTTCCATGAAGGTCGCTGGAAAACTTTTAGTGAATTGCAAATTGAATTTGGTCTCCCAGCGAAACACTACTTTCAGTTGGTGCAACTTCAGCATTGCCTTAGGAGTGCTAAGGTGCTCCCGCCATCGGCCTCCCCTACACAAGGTTGGTTGGAGACTATCCGATCTATCGGTAGTTCACCGGTGTAGCATCCAATTTTTACAAAACCTTATGTAATGCTATAACTAGGGATACCCCTATAGCGCAGAAAGCATGGGAGAGAGAACTGCATGTGACTTTGACCCCGGAGCAATGGAGCCTTGTCTGGAGTAGAGTGACACGGGTCTCCCGATCCGCCTCACTCACTCAGACACTCTTCTTTCTAGCCCACCGGGGTTTTTACACTCCTGACAGATTAGCCAAATGGAACACTGCTCAGGGCAATAATTGCTGGACATGTCATGCGGCCATTGGTTCACTACCTCATGTTATGTATGAATGTCCCGCACTACAGTATTACTGGAGTCGGGTCTGGGGCCGTATCCAGTCTATTTTGCACTTTCAAGAGCCCCTTTCTTGGAGGATAGTGGGACTTCGCTCAGCAGCGGGGATCCCCTCTCTTCCAAAAACGGCTTACTTCCTTTTGGACTTTATGCTAGGTATTGCTATTTCCCTAATTACGAAATACTGGAAAAATAGCTCCCAGTTGAGCCCCAATGAATGGTGGAATCATGTCTGTCTCTACAGTAAATATGAACAAATACCTCGTATGTTTGCTTCCCCCATTCAGACTCCTCATCATCGGTCTAAATGGAAGATGCTCAATGATTATGTACATTCTGCTCAATGCTCTCATCTGACTGTCTAAACTTATATATATCTTTGTCTCATGATTATTCTGTATCGCAGATACTCTTTTGATTGTTTTGATGTACAATCACGTTTGTTTGGAAGCGCTCACATGCTGACATAATCAGCTAGAGAAGAAGCGTGGGGGTGGGGGGTAATTGGGTTTACTTTTCTTTATTGTATAATTGTATTGTTTCCTTTGGTGTGTTTCTTTTGTTTGTTGCAAAATGAAAATAAAAGTTTCAAAAAAAAAAAAAAGGTCTCACACTGAAGGTCGTTTTCTTGTGGCAATTTGTTCCGTGAGACTGATTTCAGAGCTCCAGGCATTGTCATGTCAGGAGACTTTTCTGTCCTTTTCTCAGGGAAAAAGTGATGCTTCATCCAGTGCCATCCTTCCTTCCAAAGGTAGTGTCTGCTTTTCATGTGAATAAGTCTTTCTCTCTTCTGGGGCTTCCTAGGAGGGAAACGGAGGACGACAGACAGCTGCACTTGCTGGAAATGCATTGGGTCCTCAGTCTTTACTTGAAACTCACGGCTTCCTTTTGGAAATCGGATCAGTTTGTTCTCTTTTGGGGGCCCAGATGTGGCAACGTGGCCTCCAAGGCGTTGGTGGCACGGTGGATCAAGGAGGTGATTGCATCCACCTACTTGCTCAAACACAAGACGGCACCGCAGGAATTTAAGGCACATTTGACACAGGTGCAAGCAGCTTCATGGGCAGTGTTCGCTAGTGCCTCCAATTTAAATTTGCCGGGCTGCGACATCTTTGCTGCACACATTCCCTAGATGTTCAAGCTGCCAGAGATATGCATGCTTTGGGTCTTCGGTGGTGCAAACCAGGCTCGCATATCCCTCCCAGCGTTAATGGAGCTTTGGTACATCCCGCTTGTCAGAACTGGACTGGAGGGGGTGAGAAGGAAGGTGAAATTACATACCTGCTAAGTTGCTTTCCTTGAATAACTCCAGTCCAGTCCCGGACCCACTCGGTTCTTCTCGATTCAGTCGAGCCCGGGGGATATTTATTTATTTATTTATTGCTCTTATGTACCGCACTCTTAAAAATCAGCGTGGTTTACATACAACGATTCTGTGCCGGATAGGTACACTATTAGGCACTTACAATGAACAGGAGGTTAAACTTGGGTTTCAACCGGGGGCACTATATACATCAATTTCAATTTATTTACATTATGTACATGCATTGATAGTAGCTCATGAGTTCCTAATTATATAGGATATAGGTTAGGCATTTTCTGGCCTCAGGTAAGGCGGTGGTTGTCTGCAGGCAATTGGGGTGCCAAAGATTCAGTAAAAAATGGGAGGGGGGGAAAAAAACAGCGTCTGCTAGAAGATATCTGCCGGGCAATACTTACTTTTTGAGTTACGAGAAAGAAAATGTAAAAAACCCTTACATTAAAAGGCTGTTTCGCTTGGTTTGTTAGGGGTAGTAGTGCTAGCTTTGGCAATAGGATATTGACCTTGGTGAGTGGTACTAGGCCCTTATGTAGGGAGACATCACCAAAGGTTTGAGCATGCTCAGCCTCCAGCTGCTCGCAGGGGGAGACAACCAGCTTGTCTAGACTGGACTGGAGTTATTCAAGGAAAGCAAATTAGCAGGTAAGTTTAATTTCACCATTCTACACACTAGTGGTTACAAAATGCATTTATTAACACAGGAGATATAAATATATTTCCTGTGTTAATATATATAATATATAATCTCCAGGAACAAGCAAAAATGTAGTCTTCACATATGGGTATCGTCGGTACCGACGGAGCCTGCGCGGAAATGCTCCCCAGGGTCCAATTAGAAAGCTTTTGGGAGCATCCCACAGCACCTGCGTACTGCTTTCCCGCCTTTCCCAACTGCCTCTCTCCAGTTCTTTGTTTTCCGCGGAGCCAGCAGGTCATTTTCCTAACACTGCAGAAATTATCCCATCTTTTTCATTCTTTTTTGTGGTAGCATCTGCCTTCCCCGACGCTATACCGTTACTGCCTGTTCTTTCTTTCTTAAAAAAAAAAAAAAAAAAGTTGTTGTCTTTTTTTCTGGACTTTCTAGTTTTGTTTTTTTTTCTGTTGGGTGCCACATGCCATTTTGGGCACTAGGCCCAACTTTTCCTTCAGAATGGAAAAACCCGCCTCTGGTTTTAAAGTGTTCCAAGTGTGGCGGTACCATCTCTGTCACCGACACCCATGAGTGGTGCCTTAAATGTTTAGGTCCTGACCACTCCATATCGGAGTGTGTTGCCTGTGGGATGATGTCGAAGAGGGGTCGGCAAAACCGAGCTGCTAAGCTTAGCACCCTTTTTCCCTCCGATGCAGCATCCGTGGCATCAACGTCTTCCAGGGCTTCGTCTTCCTCCCATGGATCTCAGGTAACCAAACATAAATCTGGCCGGTCCTCAAAGGGTAGATCTCCTTCCAAGCATCGAGATGCCTCTGGCGTTGCCCTTGAGGGACTTGTACTGGCAGAATTGCCCCGGTGGGAGGCTTCGGCTTCCAAAGCACTATTGGGGCTCCAGGATGTTCTCGAGGCCTCAACCTCGGCAGAACTACTGGTGCCATGCTCTGGGGTACCAGCCGCTTCGTCCGGTACCAATACCCAGGCATCGGCAGCATCAATAGACCAGAGGTTCTTGGCTATTGAACGCAGTCTGGTGGCTCTCCTTGTGGCTTCAGTGCCTTCGGGACTGCTTCAGACGGTTCAACCGGTATCGACACCGGCTCCGGCACCGATACCGGTACCGACAACATCGACATTTGACTGTTACCGACAGAGTCATGCTGTTTCTTCCAGTATCGACAGGCAGGTACCGGACCCCTCCGGTACCGACTTCGATTGGTACCGGTATCGTGCTTTACAAGAGCACCCGGACAGGAGATATTTTGAATCCTCCGATGAGTCTGAGGATTCTGAAAGCTCTGTCGGTACCGGAGTACTTCTCTCTGAGGAGCCTTCCTCTCCTAAACATAGGATGTCTCCTCCAGAGGATATATCCTTTCAGGATTTCATCCGGGAGGTGGCTAGAGGTCTTTCCATCACAGTGGCTCCTGAAGCAGAGCCCAGAGCAAAGGAATTCGAGATTTTACAATATCCTAAAGCTCCCAAAGAGGCAACCACTTTGCCTATTCATGAGATCTTACATGATCTCATGCTAAGAATGTGGGAAACACCTCTTACCACCTCTCCTCATTCTCATAGGCTTGATACCATGTATTGAGTACCTCCTTGTCCTGGATTTCAAAAAACCCAGTTACCACACCACTCCATGGTAGTGGAATCAGCTATGAGAAGGATCAAGAGTGCAAAAAGACATGCATCTAATCCGCCAGGACGTGAATGTAGGACGCTTGATGCCTTTGGGCATCGAACCTTCCAGGCCTCTATGCTTTCTACCAGGATTAGTTCCTACATTCTATATATGGGAATGTTCCTTAAGGAGGTTACAGGAGATCTAGAGCTTATGAGCCCTCTCCTTCCTGATGATAAGAGGCAAGATTATCTTACACTTGTCAAACATGCCCAAGATGTTTCCAAGTTTGTTAATCATGCAGCTTTTGACTGCTTTGAGTGCATAAGCAGAACCTCTGCCATTGTCATAGGTGCTCGTAGGATTGCCTGGCTCCAGGCATCTGACTTAGAACTCTGGGTACATGACAAACTGGGAATATCCTTTGTACAGGTGAAAATCTCTTTGGCAAAAATTGGGAAGAGAAAGCTAATGAGCTGGATGCTGATAACCCAACTTTGGATAGACTATCCAAGGCTACAGCTGATCCTGCAAGGAGAAAATCCTACAAGAAACGTTCTCCGAAATGCTTCCCGTTCCACGTGCAGGATCCAAAAGGTAGACAGAGCTCCGGAGTCTCAATGCGTGGATGAGACAATGGTGCAGAGATGAGGGGTTTGGATTTGTTAGGAACTGGGGTACATTCTGGGGAAAGGAGGGGCTCTTCCGAAGGGATGGGCTTCACCTTAACCGGGATGGAACCAGGCTGCTGGCATTAACCTTTAAAAAGGAGATAGAGCAGCTTTTAAACTAGATAATAGGGGAAAGCCGAGTCGCCCAAGAGCGGATGGTTCGGAAGAATGTATCCTTGAAGGATACTACCAAAAGCAGAGAGGTTCCAAAAGAGAGTAAAGTAGCCCAAATGCCCTCGAGTACAGAGCAGACAGAGCTTAAAGATCCCAAATTACCCATGTCTACCAATAGCCAAATTAATATGAATAAAATACAGTCTCTAAAATGCTTGTATGCAAATGCTAGAAGTCTATAAAATAAGATGGGAGAGTAAGAATATATTTATTTATTTAACAGTTATTTCTATACCGCTCTTTCCCAAGTATCAAGTGCGGTTTACAAGGAACAGTAAATTATATGGTATGTGATAGTGCATACCTAGTCGTTTTACATAGAACAAGTGAACTATTTACAAGTAACAATATAACGTTTGAACGATAAAATATTATAACATATAAATATTATAACATATTTACATTGTAGGTACTTACAAATTATATCATGGTTCAATTATATGAGGGGGTGAGATGATCATAATAAATGTTTAATTATTTTAAATGTGACTAAGCACATAATTATAAGATTGTGAGATTCTTCATCTGGATGTGTAGCGGTAAGGTTAAGTATTATGTAGTTATGTCATTATTTGTTATGCAGTATGGTTGTTATCCTGTGTGTCTTTGTGTACTCTAAGTACTCTGATTAGGTAGTGTAGTGTGATGTAGTGTAAAGTGAATAAGTGAGTTTTTAATTTTTTTTCTAAACTCCTTTGTCTGACAGTAGGCGAATGTTATCAGGCAGATTATTCCAGAGGATAGGTGCTGAATGTGAGAAGGCCCTCTTGTTTTGTTTTCTAGCTTTTGTGTAATCTTTTGGTACTGCTATAGTGTTTGTGTTTCTGCTCCTTTGTGATCATTTATCTATTACTACGTTAATGAGTGTATTGAGTGCAGATGGTGCTAGGTTATTTATTAATTTGAAAGTGGTGACTAGAATTTTGTATTTTATTCTGCTGTAAATTGGTAACCAAAGGAGTTTAGCCAGAATCGGTGTAATATGCGCTATTGAACTTACATTCATTATTATCCTTGCTGCTATATTCTGAGTTAGTTGTATCTTTTTAAGATTCTGCTTTGTGATGCCTTGAAGGATTATATTTGCAAAATCAAAGTGTGGAGTTATAATAGCTTGAATTATAGTTATGAAGTCTTGTAAGTGAATCAATGGTCTTAATTGTTTCAATGTCTTGAGTTTGTAATGTATATTTTTTGTCAGGTTTTTTGTGTGAGTCCATGTTGAGTTTATTGTCAAGTATCACACCTAGGTGTTTTACTTCTTTTTTTTTTTTGATCTCGTGGTTATCTAGGGTAATGGTGCTTGGGGTGTGTATGTTTGATTTTTGGTGATATATAGTACATCAGTTTTTGTGAAATTGATGTGTAAGTTCTGTTCTTTAAGCCATATTAGTTCTTTAAAACATTCTGTTATTTGTTGTAGTGGTGGGTGCGGGATCTTAAATGGGAGGTAAAACATTGTATCATCGGCGTGAATATGGTAATGGACACCATGGCGTTTAAAAATACTACTGACTGGTTGTAGGTAAATGTTAAATAGTAGTGCAGATCCTTGTGGAAGGCCTTGTGTGTGTTTGAAAGTGGTAGATGTTTGGTTGAGTATTCTCACTGTTTGGGTTCTGTTTGATAGGTAAGATTTGAACCATTTATAAACTGTAGAGGTTATTCCAATTTGTTGAAGTCTACTTAACATTATTAAGTGATTGACGCTGTCAAATGCTGCAGAGATGTCCAGGAATATTAGGATGAAGGATTGTTTGGTGTCATCAATTCCTCTTAGTAATGTGTCGTAAAGGATATAGTATTTTTATATATAGCACTAAATGAGAGTTTAGATATGATTGGAATATCAGAGACATGGTGGAAGGAGGACAACCAGTGGGACACTGTGATACCTGGGTACAAACTATATCGTAATGATAGAGCTGATCAAATTGGTGGAGGGGTTGCGCTCTATGTTAGAGAGGGCATTGAGTCAGAAAGGATTAAAGTTTTGCAGGAAACAAAATTTGCTGTAGAATCTCTATGGATTGAAATTCCATGTAAAAAGGGGAAGGCGATGGCAGTGGGGGTGTACTATCGACCGCCTGGCCGGAATGAACAAATGGATGATGAAATGCTGAAAGAAATCAAGGAAGCTAACAAACGTTACAGCGCAGTAATAATAATGGGTGATTTCAATTACCCCGGTATCGACTGGGTCAGTGTCACAGCAGGACATGCTAGGGAGATAAAGTTCCTAGATGAAATAAATGACTGCTTCTTGGAGCAGCTGGTTCATGAACCGACCAGAGGGGAACAGCAAACACAACGAGGAGCGCTGCTCTTGCAGCTGACCATAGGGTACACAAGGAGCAAGAGTCGAAAACCGTCAGGATGAATTCAAAGTTTCTTTATTAGGGCCGTCCCCAACGCGTTTCGGCATAAATTGCCTTCCTCAGGGGGTAACAGCTAAAACATCAAACATATAAAATTGATACCAATAATAAATACCGAACAAGATCAATACGAAAAACATTATTACATAAAAACGGGGGTTGATAACTATTAAAACAATATATGTAAATGAACTTTAAAATGAAAATTATTAAATCTAAACTGACATGTAAACACAAGACTGATCATCTTCACATGAAAAGACATAGATAATCTTTATAAATATATTAAACAACGATAAAAGATGTATGTAAAAGGTACTAATGTGAAAAAGACAGACAAACAAAGACCTAAAAATTCAGAAAAAACATTGTACTTAAGTGAATACTTACATTAGATCAATGCTAAATTCTCTATTATGTCATAGGATATGGATGATACCAAACTATAAGATAAAACCGGACAAACTTATACATGTGATTGTGTTAGGACAAAGTCAGACCAAAACTGTAAAAGATCATATTACCAACATTAGTATTTTCTTGACCTAATTATGTAAAATGGCTCATAGAAGAATTCGTAAAAGATGAATATATCAACAATACAGGGAATTGTACCTAGACTTAATACTTATTAAAAACATACGTTATATAGAATTTAAAAGGGAACATAAAAAACAGAGCCGTACATTATATAATTATACTAAAATTTCTAACAAAAAAGAAAAATTTATAGAAAGTATATAGAAATTAAAATAAGTTAACCCATTTTAGCGTTACTGTTGTAACATGGATTCAACTAACATTCTAAGGTGGTATAACATCTTGATATGGTTAAAAATGGAAATAAAATAAATTACATTTCTAAATCAAATTGTGCAAAGGGGGGCATGGTTAAGAAACAAAAGATTGAATTATGTATTACTAGTTTTTATAATAATAAAATGATATGAAATTGATAACAGGTTCTACCCTGATAAACTTCAATAAATAAGAAACCAAGAAGGGGTTAAACTTATATATGTTATGATCTAGTGATTATAATAATTGAAGAAAAACTTAAATAATGTTATCTCTTACCATACTGAAGCTAGTGGTAAAGTCTAGCAAATGAATATGATTTATATTATGTGACATTAAAATAAAACCCCACTATGTGATGTTGTACATATTCACATGTGGCCAAGAACTGTTTAATAACCTATCTTAACAAGTTTTTATTGGCTGTATGAAAAACTGCTCTACTAATACTGTTTGTATGTTGAGAGTTGTGCGTTTCTAAAAATAGTTAAACACTGGAAACTACGGGCTGGAAACAACAAGGGTGCTTCGTGTTGTCACGTTGAGCCAGAGGAGACCAGTAAACAATTATCTTCCGCGCTGTAAAAGCATTGGCATTGTGTGCCTAGAACTGTTAAAACATATTTTTCCAATCTGGAAGAGCATAAAACCTCTTAGTATAAATTCTATTATAAATGTATATTTCCAATTTAAGTACGTTCTTCAAAATCAGGGATATTGAGTATGAATTTCAAATGGAATGTCTGCAATGTCAGAGTGACCTTAGGCTATTATACTACAAAATTGTTTAAGGAGGCTAATTTATAATATTTAAGAGCCGATATTAAAAATATATACATGTATATGTGTATCCAATCTTTTAGTAATAAAACTATCTTTTTTTATAAAATGTGCAATTGTAGACTTAGTAAACGGTGGCTGAACCGTGCGGAATTAAAACCAATACTACGTTATATGGACATATATTATAACGATGATTCACAGCTTGTATGTATATACGTATCACGTTTAGTGATTTCTAAATCGAGATGTATCTAAAAGTATGCAAATAATGAGATCACAGCTAACCTACAACTGATTCTACAAACTGAGTATAGTTAGGGCAACGATCTTATTTTAATAAGTGTCATCTACCATATAACATCTGAAAATGCTTGATTATGTTCATGATAATAGCTATGGTCCGGTCAGACAAGAATTTATTATCATAGTTTTGTGAGTGTGCCATAGTTCTTATCTGTGAATGAGTGCAAGTAAAAAACTAGGAGATGGTAACCGGCATTTTGCAAAACACATTTGGTAACATTCTCTACCTTCCCAGTGCTACTGTGAATTGCGAAACAATCATGGCATTGGTAGCTAAAACAACTATAAATAAACTATAATTTCGACACGAAGAAGTTAGTTACCTCTAGAATGTAGGAAATGCTGTTGCTCGTACTGTTTTCTGCAAAGTGAAACCCGACTGATCACGGAGCACAAATTATAAACCGTGCTGTTCGCGCCAAAATGGGAGGAGCTACGTGGGCGGAGTCAGCCAAGGACATGTAACTTAGTGGTTGAAAGGAATAAACCAACTTGAACCTGACAACATGATCCACTAGTGCATAGCTGTTATTGTACAAACTAACTAGTCCTATGCTTACAATAGTGTAAATTGGAAAAGATAGTGCTAAACTGAACCTTGCACGTGTCATGCAATAGTTGGTTGCTCAAAGAAAGACCGAAAGATCAATTTCTTGATTTAAGCCATGTGGTTCCTTACTTTTAAATTCATAAATATACCTCTGCTCTAACTTTAACAAAGACTTGTTAATGTCACCTCACCTCCAATGTGGTCTTACCATTTTAATCACCAAATATTTCAAATCACTGATTTTGTGATTCACCGAGTCCCGATGTGTCACCAGGGGTTTGTAAGGGATTTTTCGCTGAATACAGCTTCTATGTTCTATAATCCGTGTGCGGACGTCCCATGTGGTTTTGCCTATGTATACTAAATTGCACGGACACTGTATCAGATATATGACATTAGGTGTTCTACAGTTGGTGTAATCTTGGAGGTAGACTTTGTGTCCTGATTTGGAATTAGTAATAGTGTGCAAACAAACCGAACAGTTCCCACAACTGTAGTGTCCCTTGATTTTAGGGGGCACGTGGAATTTTGTGAGGGCCGAAGGCACTAGTATATTTGCCAAGTTGGTGTTTCTTTTGTATGCAATCATGAGCCGTTTGGTATTGAAAGCAGGTATGGAGGAAAGGAGGTGCCATTCTTGTTTCAAAATGTTAACTATTGATTTTGCGTGCTGGGAGAAGGTCAAGGCACAGACAACTTTGTCTGTGTGCTCTGGTTTACTACAAAAGAAACACCAATTTGGCAAATATACTAGTGCCTTCGGCCCTCACAAAATTCCATGTGCCCCCTAAAATCAAGGGACACTACAGTTGCGGGAACTGTTCGGTTTGTTTGCACACTATTATTGCTAAAAACAGTTTTACTAATTCCAAATCAGGACACAAAGTCTACCTCCAAGATTACACCAACTGTAGAACACCTAATGTCATATATCTGATACAGTGTCCGTGCAATTTAGTATACATAGGCAAAACCACACGGGACGTCCGCACACGGATTATAGAACATAGAAGCTGTATTCAGTGAAAAATCCCTGACAGACCCCTGGTGACACATTGGGACTCGGCGAATCACAAAATCAGTGATTTGAAATATTTGGTGATTAAAATGGTAAGACCACATTGGAGGGGAGGTGACATTAACAAGTCTTTGTTAAAGTTAGAGCAGAGGAATATTTATGAATTTAAAAGTAAGGAACCACATGGCTTAAATTAAGAAATTGATCTTTCGGTCTTTCTTTGAGCAACCAACTATTGCATGACACGTGCAAGGTTCAGTTCAGCACTATCTTTTCCAATTTACACTATTGTAAGCATAGGACTAGTTAGTTTGTACAATAACAGCTATGCACTAGTGGATCATGTTGTCAGGTTCAAGTTGGTTTATTCCTTTCAACCACTAAGTTACATGTCCTTGGCTGACTCCGCCCACTTTTAGCTCCTCCCATTTTGGCACGAACAGCACGGTTTATAATTTGTGCTCCGTGATCAGTCGGGTTTCACTTTGCAGAAAACAGTACGAGCAACAGCATTTCCTACATTCTAGAGGTAACTTTAACTTCTTCGTGTCGAAATTATAGTTTATTTATAGTTGTTTTAGCTACTAATGCCATGATTGTTTCGCAATTCACAGTAGCACTGGGAAGGTAGAGAATGTTACCAAATGTGTTTTGCAAAATGCCGGTTACCATCTCCTTGTTTTTTACTTGCACTCATTCACAGATAAGAACTACTGACGAGGCCGCGGGCAGGGTCCCGGCGGCCGACCCTAACCGGGCGCGCGGCCAGGGGCGAGGATCCTGCGCGTGGCCAACGCCGATTTAAATTCATTGGCTCCCGGCGGGTGCAGCCGCGCGGGAGCCAATCAGGGAGGGCCATGTCAGCGTGGTGGGTGGTTTGGGCCCGCCCGGCAGCCAGCCAGCCAGCCTCCGCGTGGTCATTCACGGCGGAGGCTGCTCGGGGATGCCGGCTTCTTTTCGCGGCGCATGAGCTCTCTCCGGGGTTTCCTGCCTGGCGCACTCGCCAGATGCGGCGGGAGCCGGAAAGGCGAGCGGGGCGGGAGACGCTGAGGTCGGGTGCCGTCTTGCTGCCTGCGGGCCTCCCTTCGCCCTCGGTCTTTCCTCCCGCCCCGGCATGGCCAGGAACACTCTGTCCTCGTGCTTCCGCAAGAGGGACGGCGATGAATACGACGAGCACCAGTTCGTGGACGAGTGGGAGGAGGTGGTGGAGCAGCAGGGACCCGACGAGAGCGAGGTGGACAGCATGCTAAGGCAGGAATATCCTCAGACCAGAGTCTGCCTCGCGCCCCGGCTCGTGCTGGAAACCCGGTAGGAGCAGCGGTTCTACAAATAGCTAAGTGACGACCGCAGGGGGGTGTTGGGGTCGGGGAGGGCAGGGCGCTTGACGTGCGCCGGCTCCAGTGCCTGGCAGGTGCGTGCTAGACTCGGGGGGGAAGGGGAGAAACTGACCGACAGCCTGCCTGTGGTATTTCTACTGCGGCTGCACAGTGCATCGCCCTGTCTGCTTGCGCTCTTCCCCCCGTGCCGCTGTCGGGCCCTATCGATCTGCCATTGGGTGGGGAGGGGGTCGGCGTGGGGGGAGCTGTGCGCTGGAGCCCCTTCCTCAGTGGGCCCGGCGGGTTAGAGGTGCCACGCTTCGGGGGTTGGGTGGTCGGGGGGACTATGGGGGGTTTGGGTGATGAATGGGGGGTGATTTGGGGGGAGCAGTGGGGGGAGCGGGGGGAGCTCGGGCGGATGGGGGAGGGTTTGTAGCTGGGTTGGGGAGCAGTAGGGTAGGGGGACACCTTGCTACTGCTGGTTGGTCTCCGGTTCGAGGTGATTGGGTGGTGGCTGGTGGGCCTTTGCCTGGGGAGCGCTGGCTTGGGGGCGGGCGGGATATGTCGGGATCGGTGTGGGGTGGGCACTGGCCACATGCCTGGTCTCCGGCAGCTCCCTCCCGTCTCCCCCCCCCTGTTTTGCTTATGTTTCCACAGGGGCCAGCGCCGAGGGCAGTGGAGCGGACATGAAAACAGGTGCTGCTGCGGCGGCATCTGGTGTGCGGCGCGGGAGATGGTGCAGGCCAGCGCTGAGATCAATCAGCTGGAAGCCAGGACTGCTGCTGCTGTAGCTGCAGAGGGTCGCGAGGTGGGTGAGTGATTGGGCCCTCCGGGTGCGGGATTGCCCGGTTAGTAGTCTCGGGGAGGGGGGGGGGTTCGGCGAGGGAGAGCAGGCGGCGTCATGGCTCGGTGTCGGCCTTACCCTCCTCCTCCTCCTCGCGTGACTCGTCGTCGGCATCTGTGGGAGAGCGGCTGAGGAAGGGGTCGGATAGCGCATGGGTGGCGGGGCCTGGGGGGGGGAGGGGCCCTGTCAGTGGTTCCGTTCGGAGCTGTGGGAAGGGGTGCCTGGACGACTTCGACACCAGATTGACTGTGTGACAGCAGGCAGTGCTCGAAGGGGAGCCGGGAAAGGGGGCGGCGGATGCGCAGGCGGGGCGGGATAAGAAGGTTGCGCGCACGGTAGTGAAGTGGGCTCGATCCTTTTGGCTCCTCGCCTTCTGGGATGCTATGGGCATACGCGGATTCTGTTTGGGGGCGTACTGGCAGCTCGGAGTGCGGGCGTGGTGGAACTATGCTGGAATGTTCAGGGTCCGGATGGAGGTGGACAGTAGGTTACCTTGGGGCACCCAAGATATATTCACCTCTGGCTGACCCATATGTCCAGGAGGGATGGTAGGGGGGGGCGGGGCGATGCTGGCAGTGGGGGGCGGTTTGTTCCTTTCTCTCGCTATCGGTCAGTTCCAGCGGTACGCTGGGGTGGGGGGGGGGGGTCGGTGACACGTGTGGGAGGTGCAATGAGTCAGCCCCCCCCATTTCCAGTCGGCAGGTTCTGGCACTTCTGCGTGGTTGGGGGCGGGGGGCCTTCCACTACACAGCGTTGTTCAAAGGGGTCACCAGCGCCAGGGGATTGGATGCGGGTGTACGTTTTGCGATGGTGGCTTCAGCGGTATCCGAGGTGGTGGGATAGGGTTATACTGGGGGTTCGGTTTCCGTTTGGCTTTGTTATTCCAGGGCAGGGCACGGTGGTGGGGCCTAGTACTCGGAATGGCGTCTTGGCGGATGGTACCGACTGAGGAGCCTGGGCAGTTCCGGCTACTTCATTTGTCCCTGTTCTATAGGGGGTGTCGGTCACTGACCACATTCCGCGCGGGTTGTGTCCGGTGAGGTATGCGTCATTTGATCGGGCGGCGGAGATGGTGCAGGTAGCGGGTTGGGCCGCATTGCTGGACAAGGTTGAGATTGCCTTGGCCTTTCGCCTGTTGGCGGTGCATTCATCTGCGTTTCCTTGGGAGCTTCCGTTTTCGCAGGGCGCCTTACTTTGACAACTGCTGGCCTATGTGCTGCTCCGTCTCTGGTGCATACTTTTAACTGTTCGGTACCTTCCTGCAGTGGTTGTGAATGTGGTGCATTATTGGATGTTTTCTGTTTGTGGGGCGGCTTAGATGGCAGAGTGCCAGGAGATGTTCAATGGGTTTGCTGGGCTATCGCGGAACTTAGGTGGGTACTGGCGGGGGGCAGGACGGCAGGTCCGGCGACAAGAATAACTTACGGAGTGGCATTCGACTTGGCGGATCTGGTAGCTCACCTGCTGCAGAGAGAGGTTGCCGGTTTGGGGATTTGGGGGCTAAGGGAGGAGTGGCCTAGTGGTTAGGACAAGGTACTTCAGGCCGGAGGGCCGGGGGTTCAAGTCCCACCTGGGGACAGCAATCTCAGGCCGGAGGGACTGGGATTTCTAGTCCTATAGGCACTCCTTGTGGTCTTGGGCAAGCCACTTAACCCTCCATTGCTCATGTTCCCTATAAGTATTAGCGTATGTGTGTCATATCCCCTCGTGTTAAATGTATCTCCCAATTGACCGCTTTGACCCGGTGAAAAGCGGGATATAAATACAGCTAAATAAAAAATAAGGTGTTTGCATCATTCAGGGTGACCTTGTGAGGGATGCCGGCGTTACTGGGAGCGTGGAATTGTTTGTGCGCCGTGCAATACCGATGGAGAGGGTGTTTCGTGGCAGTTGGCTGTTTCCACGGGGGCGGGGGGTTGAATCCGCACCACCGGATTGGGGTCGCGGAGTTGGGTGGGCGGATTGGCGGCTCTTGAGTTGATTCTTGGCAGCTTTCGACGGGACATCGGTTTTGATGGAGGGGGAGGTGCCCCGTGAGGGGTTGCAGCTCTATACGGATGCGGCGGGTGGGGAGTGTACTTCGGCGGGGCCTGGTGCCAACATCTCCTTCCTGGAGCGGTTTCCGCTCCGGGTGGGTTTGAGAGTTATGGCCGGATTGGCTCCGCAACCATGAGGTGGTATGGTGGGCGGCCATGCGGCTGTGGGCAGTGTGGTCCATCGTTACTCCCTCAGGAGTTTGCCAGTAGCGGGTTTACTGAGGGAGGTGGTGTTGGCATCTCTACAGTTGCAATTGTTGGAGAGGGCTTGGCATATCCCTGGCTGTATTGACAAGATTGGCGATGCTCTTTCTCGTTTCCGGTGGAGCGGTTTCGGGCTTTTGCCAGAAAGCGGACAAGGAGGGATCGGGGGTCCCGGGGACCTTATAGAGCACTGGCCTTGGCGGCATGCTGAGTTTACTGCAGAGTTCGGTATCACTGGGGCCGTGGTCTGGGTGTCAGCGGGGTGGTGACTCAGTGGTCCCATTTTGGGCGTGCGCGGGTGGCGACCGGTGGCCTTGCTTGGTGGGTATATAGTGGTGGCTAAAGGGTGGGGGGGGGGGGTTTCCAGGCCAGTGCGACGTTCACAGTTGGGACGGTTTCCGATTTGCGTAGGTGGTGGGGGTGGGGATCGCTGGGTGGGGGATTTGTAACTCACAGGCTACTGCGGGGGAGGGGGGGTGTGCTCGGCCTTCTCCTTGGGATCCGAGGCGGCCCCTCAAGCATGCTGGGCCGGGCTGGCTCCTTGCGGTGGTACTGCGTATGGCTGCATCAGGGTATGAAGCCGCCATGTTTTGGGCGGTCTTTTGTATTGCCGTTTTTTGGGGCTTTTCGAATGGGGAGAGTGGGCGGCGGATTCGGTTGGGCCGGGGGGCGGTGGGGGGCTTCCACGGCCCCACGTGGGGGTTGCGGGGCGGTCGCGATGTTTTGGCCAGTTTCAGACCGATCAGCTTGGAAACGATCGAGGGTGCGTTTAAGAGGGATGAAGGCTTGGTGACGTGCCCCGTGGCTGTGGTGCAGTGATACCTGTGGGTGCCCCCCAGGTAGGCTGGGGTTTTTTATATAGTGGGGGAGTGTTGGCCTGTTTCAGGTGCCCGAGGTGTTCTGGTGCCCGAGGTGGTCAGGATGGCGCTGCGTTTGTTGGGTGCAGAGCCTACGCATTTTGCGCTGCACTTTTTTCGCTTGGGGGTGGCTGCACAGGTCATTTAGAGTATTGGCAGATGGCGCTCTCAGGCGTTTACGGGTTACGTGCGGCTGTGACAGCTAAGGGGGGTCGTGGGGGTTGGGGAGTTTCATTGTTCATTTCTTTTGCAGGTGGGTCGTGAGCCTGCTGAGCGTTGGGGATTGGTCACTCCTTTGTCCAATGTGCTGGACGGCGAGTTTGGCATTCACCCGCCTCGCCACATCTGGGGATTGACCCGGTTTGGGTGGCTGTCTCATGGCTGGGTGAGCGCGGACCCCGTGGGTCGCAGCATGGGGGTTGGGGAGTTTCATTGTTTGTTTATTTATTTTGCAGGTGGGTCGGGAGCCTGCTGAATGGTGGGGATTGGTCACTCCTTTGTTCAATGTGCTGGACGGCGAGTTGTGGCGAGGCGGGTGAATGCCAATTTGGGAATTGACCCGGTTTTGGTGGCTGTCTCATGGCTGGGTGAGTGCGGACCCTGCGGGTTGCAGCGGCTTCCTTTGCTACAGCGCCATGGGCGGATATTGCGACTGCCTGCAGTGTTGGAGGCAACGACCTGGTTCCGGGTCTTGCCGGCATCTGCGCAGAGCAGCGCTGGAGGATTTGGTGGGTTTTGCAGATGTTTCGGGGTGTAATTCTGATGGGGTCTGACATTGTTCAAAGGCCTGCATGCTGGAGCCCGCGGCGTTGGTCGCGGGGGCTGGCGGACAGTACTCCTCCGATTGGTTGCTGGGTTGGCCGCCATGGGGGGTACCAGATGATGCATTCTTGGGTGGAGGTTGAGTCCGGGGCTTTATAGGCTTTATAGGGGTGATGGGGGGGGGGCAGTTCTCACCAGGCGGGATGGATCTGCTCCTTTACGACTGGCGGGAGGCCTTGGAATGTGTGTTGGTTGGGATGCTCACTGGTCGCAGCTTGGCGTTGGGGGGGGTGGCACAGGAACAAGGTTGTCACCTGTGCCGGTGGCGGGATCCCGGAGGTTTCCGGGGTCTGGAGCCTCAGGCTAAACTTGGGCGGGGGCGGGGTGCCCCTGACCCGGTCAAACCCTGGCCCACTTTTGCTAATAGCATGGCGAATTCGGGGGAAGGGTTAGGTAACTTGCCGGGGGGCAAGTTATGGCGTTAGCGGTGGCAAGGCACTTTGCTAAGGTATGGCTGGTGCGGGCCGGGTGCCGCTAATCGATTGAGAAGGTGTAGGAGGTTGGCATATTGTGAAATTGTTCAAAAGTTAATAAAGCTGCGACCAGTTGTGTTCCATGAACTGTTGGTGTGGTGTCTTTTGTGGGGTTGGGAGATTGGGGGTGATGGGGGGTGGAGGAAATGGACCCGAAGCACCAGGTCCGCCTGCCTCGGTTATGGCACACTCATAAAACTATGATGATAAATTCTTGTCTGACGGGATCATAGCTATTATCATGAACATAATCAAGCATTTTCAGAGTTATATGGTAGATGTCACTTATCAAAATAAGATCGTTGCCCTAACTATACTCAGTTTGTAGAATCAGTTGGAGGTTAGCTGTGATCTCATTATTTGCATACTTTTAGATACATCTCGATTTAGAAATCACTAAACGTGATACGTATATACATACAAGCTGTGAATCATCGTTATAATATATGTCCATATAACGTAGTATTGGTTTTAATTCCGCACGGTTCAGCCACCGTTTACTAAGTCTACAATTGCACATTTTATAAAAAAAGATAGTTTTATTACTAAAAGATTGGATACACATATTGTCAGACGGCTGCCTAGGGTGAGAACTTACACAATCTTGACGATGCATATATTCATATGATTCTTGCAAGGTATTGTGGGTAATGTAGTTCTTTCACTCCCAAACACAGCTGAAGACAATAATTGAGTTGTGATACGAGTGGTAAGGCCAATAAAATACTTCTTTTATTGATGGGGTTTAATTCACCCAGCACAAGTATGCTTGTTAGCAATATAAATGAGGTTACTTGCTTGCAGTGTTTAAATGGATAACATAAAGTCACAAAGCAAATCAGAAAACAACCTTCAGCTTGTCAGGCAATTAGCTAATGTTTTCTTAGCAAATAATTACCAAAGGAAAAAGGCACAAAGAAATGAATAAACTTTGCTTGTTAGGTTAACTTCTGCTTATTTTCCACGCAGATCCCAGCAGTGATTCTCCCTTGCTCACACACACAATCAGGTGTAGCTATCAATTGACCAGCTGAAACCCTTTAGCTGGCTGGCTACTACTGTGTGAACCCAAATTCTGCTTTAAGAGCTGTTTGCAGTGGAAATAAAGAACAAAGTTAGGTTTCTTTGTGATGGCTGAGGTGTTTGCTCACAGAAAGCTAGCAATAGCACTTAGATAGAGAACAGTCCATGTAATGAATAGTTTCATCTGCTGTATCTCCCCCTTCATCAATCAGCATAGGGTCACTATCATACATTGGCACAGACGAGTCTTTCCATAAGGCACTATCATGAGAATGCTTATTCCCTTGCTGCCATTCACTATTATAGATAGGGTCTGGATCAGTGTTCATATCTGAGCCTCTCCTGCTATCATAATTCCTCTCTGTATATCCTGGCCAGTATGTAATCCAATTCTGATGTCCAGCCTTCCAATCTTGATCCCCGGACACTGGATCTCCTCTCACATACCTTCTGGCCTTGGTCTGAAAGTCCCTTCCACGTGCAGTCTTCTCTCTTCCAGGTAGCCACTGGTGATTCCTATCTCTGCCATTCCATTCCTCTGGCTGACTCCAGTCCAATGGACTCTGCTGGCATTTGGAATACCTCCCAGTATAGGTACTGCCTTGGACTCTCCCAGACCCTCCAATGGGCTTTCTTCTCTTCCTTCCAGAGAGTTTCCTTCTTTCTCTATCCGCTTGGCTTGGCTTCTGTTTCTCCAGGTGATACTGGTGCTTGAGCTTGTAGCCGTTGCTATATCTGTGTCTGAAGCTCTTTCTGTAGCTGTTATCTGAAGAAAAAGCTCTATTCTTATTCTGTCCTAATGTGTGCTCCTCCCTAACACAGCGCAGCTGTGTTGAATCAGGTCCTGCCCTTTGAGATGAGTGCTTAGGGATTACCTCATAGCTCTCTTGATTGCACACACGTTTTCTCACTTCAGCCCCTCTCATGGCTGCTGGAAACCTGGTGCATTCTGGGACTGGTAGTCTTTTATGTGAAAACTCTGTTTTCTTGCTTCTACCAGAACTGACAGGTTGCTTGTTCAGAGTCACATCATCTTTTCTATAGCTCCTACCAGAGCTATGATAAGCTTCCTTATCACAATATACATGTATATATTTTTAATATCGGCTCTTAAATATTATAAATTAGCCTCCTTAAACAATTTTGTAGTATAATAGCCTAAGGTCACTCTGACATTGCAGACATTCCATTTGAAATTCATACTCAATATCCCTGATTTTGAAGAACGTACTTAAATTGGAAATATACATTTATAATAGAATTTATACTAAGAGGTTTTTTGCTCTTCCAGATTGGAAAAATATGTTTTAACAGTTCTAGGCACACAATGCCAATGCTTTTACAGCGCGGAAGATAATTGTTTACTGGTCTCCTCTGGCTCAACGTGACAACACGAAGCACCCTTGTTGTTTCCAGCCCGTAGTTTCCGGTGTTTAACTATTTTTAGAAACGCACAACTCTCAACATACAAACAGTATTAGTAGAGCAGTTGTTTTTCATACAGCAATAAAAACTTGTTAAGATAGGTTATTAAACAGTTCTTGGCCACATGTGAATATGTACATCATCACATAGTGGGGTTTTATTTTAATGTCACATAATATAAATCATATTCATTTGCTAGACTTTACCACTAGCTTCAGTATGGTAAGAGATAACATTATTTAAGTTTTTCTTCAATTATTATAATCACTAGATCATAACATATATAAGTTTAACCCCTTCTTGGTTTCTTATTTATTGAAGTTTATCAGGGTAGAACCTGTTATCAATTTCATATCATTTTATTATTATAAAAACTAGTAATACATAATTCAATCTTTTGTTTCTTAACCATGCCCCCCTTTGCACAATTTGATTTAGAAATGTAATTTATTTTATTTCCATTTTTAACCATATCAAGATGTTATACCACCTTAGAATGTTAGTTGAATCCATGTTACAACAGTAACGCTAAAATGGGTTAACTTATTTTAATTTCTATATACTTTCTATATATTTTTATTTTTTGTTAGAAATTTTAGTATAATTATATAATGTACGGCTCTGTTTTTCTATGTTCCCTTTTAAATTCTATATAACGTATGTTTTTAATAAGTATTAAGTCTAGGTACAATTCCCTGTATTTGTTGATATATTCATCTTTTACGAATTCTTCTATGAGCCATTTTACATAATTAGGTCAAGAAATTCCTAATGTTGGTAATATGATCTTTTACAGTTTTGGTCTGAATTTGTCCTAACACAATCACATGTATAAGTTTGTCCAGTTTTATCTTATAGTTTGGTATCATCCATATCCTATGACATAACAGAGAATTTAGCATTGATCTAATGTAAGTATTCACTTAAGTGCAATGTTTTTTCTGAATTTTTAGGTCTTTGGTTGTCTGTCTTTTTCACATTAGTACCTTTTACATACATCTTTTATAGTTTACTATATTTATAAAGATTATCTATGTCTTTTCATGTGAAGATGATCAGTCTTGTGTTTACATGTCAGTTTAGATTTAATAATTTTCATTTTAAAGTTCATTTACATATATTGTTTTAATAGTTATCAACCCCCGTTTTTATGTAATAATGTTTTTCATATTGATCTTGTTCTGTATTTATTATTGGTATCAATTTTATATGTTTGATGTTTTAGCTGTTACCCCCTGAGGAAGGCAATTTATGCCGAAACGCGTTGGGGACGACCCTAATAAAGAAACTTTGAATTTATCCTGACGGTTTTCGACTCTTGCTCCTTGTGTACCCCACTGACCAGAGGGGAAGCCATATTAGACCTAGTCCTT
This sequence comes from Ichthyophis bannanicus, assembly GCA_033557465.1. Lineage (NCBI taxonomy): Eukaryota > Metazoa > Chordata > Amphibia > Gymnophiona > Ichthyophiidae > Ichthyophis > Ichthyophis bannanicus. The sequence goes on from CM066045.1 coordinate 199,585,407, forward strand.
AGTGGAACACCAGATCTAGTGCAAGAGATAAGGGTGTTGGGGCCACTTGGCAATAGTGATCATAGCATGATCGCCTTTGATTTAATTAGTGGAGGCGGGATAGTACGGAAATCCACAGTACTACATTTTAACTTTCGAAAGGGAGACTATGATAAAATGAGGAAAATAGTTAAGAAAAAACTAAAAAGGAGCAGTTGCAAAGGTTAAAGACTTACATCAAGCTTCGGTGTTGAAAAATACTATCGTGGAAGCCCAGACCAGCTGTATTCCATGCTTTAAGAAAAGTGGAAGGAAGTCCAAAAAACTGCCAGCATAGTTTAAAGGTGAGGTCAGAAAGGCTGTTGCCAAAAAAAGCATCTTTCAGGAAATGGAAAAAAGAGCCAAACGCCGAAACCTGGAAACAGCACAAGCACTGGCAGGTCAAATGCCAGGCATTGATAAAGAAGGCAAAAGGAGAATTTGAGAAGAAGCTTGCTGCGGAAGCAAAAACTTGAAATAAAGATTTTTTCAAGTACATTTGTAGCAAAAAACCTGTGAGAGAGTCGGTTGGACCATTATATGATAGAGGAGTTAAAGGGGCACTAAGAGGCGATAAGGCAATAGCGGAGAGACTGAATGAATTCTTTGCTTCGGTCTTTACTGAGGAAGATGTAGGGATGTTACCCATTAGTACCTAATAATCTACACGCTCCACTCTTCACCTTAAGAGGTATAGTGATATTTTTTCTTACCCATGACTGAAGTGGTATTTAAAGGTGCAGAAGAATGGAAGGAAATATCGATACATCGGGAAGATGTATTACAACTATTAGATAAACTGAAGAGTAGCAAATCACCTGGGCTGGATGGTATACATCCAAGGGTGTTGAAAGAACTGAAATATGAGATTGCAGACCTGCTATTAGTAATCTGTGAACTATCATTAAAATCATCTCTAATACCTGAAGATTGGAGGATCGCCAATGTAACACCAATTTTTAAAAAGGGTTCCAGGGGTGATAGGGGAAACTACAAACCGGTGAGCCTCACATCAGTACCGGGAAAAATGGTAGAAACCTTCATAAAGAATAAAATTACTCAGCATGTAGATAGTCATGGCCTAATGGGAGACAGCCAACATGGCTTTAGACAAGGAAGATCTTGTCTTACTAATCTGTTATGTTTTTTTGAAAGTGTGAATAAACAAGTGGACAAAGGTGAGTCGGTTGATATAGTGTATCTGGACTTTCAGAAAGCCTTCGACAAGGTTCCTCATCAGAGACTTTTGGCAAAACTAAAGAGTCATGGGATAGGAGTCAGTTTACTACTGTGGATCAGGAACTGGTTAAAAGATAGAAAGCAGAGGGTTGGGCTGAATGGCCAATTTTCTCAATGGAGAAAGGTGAATAGTGGTGTACCCCAGGGATCTGTGCTGGGTCCGCTGCTTTTTGACATATTCATAAATGACCTGGAAATTGGAATAACGAGTGAGGTTATCAAATTTGCAGATGACACAAAACTATTTAAAGTTGTTAAAACCCATGAGGATTATGGAAAATTGCAAGAGGATCTTGATAAATTGGAAGACTGGGCATCAAAATGGCAGATGAAATTTAATGTGGACAAGTGCAAATTTATGCACCTAGGGAAGAACAACCCAAACTATGGTTACACGATGCAACGTTCCATATTAGGAACCACCACCGAGGAAAAAGATTTAGGCGTCATTGTGGATAACATGTTAAAATCCTCGGCCCAGTGTGCAGCGGCAGCCAAGAGAGCAAATAGAATGCTAGGTATCATAAGGAAAGGAATGGAAAATAAAACAAAAGATAATATAATGCCTCTATACCGTTCCATGGTGAGACCGCACCTTGAATATTGTGTGCAATTCTGGTCACCTTATCTTAAAAAGGATATAGCGTTATTAGAAAAGGTTCAGAGAAGAGCCACCAAAATGGTAAAGGGGATGGAAGGATACTCCTATGAGGAAAGGCTAAAAAGGTTAGGGCTCTTTAACCTGGAAAAGAGACGGCTGAGGGGAGATATGATAGAAAAGTCTATAAATTAATGAACGGAGTGGAACGGGTAAACGTAGATCAATTGTTTACGTTATCAGAATATAGAAAGACTAGGGGACATGCAATGAAGCTACAGGGTAAACTATTTAAGACTAATAATAGAAAATATTTTTTCACTCAACGTGTAATCAAACTCTGGAATTTGTTACCTGAAGATGTAGTAAAGGCTGTTAGTGTAGCTGGGCTTAAAAAAGGTTTGGACAAGTTCCTGGAGAAAAGGTCCATAAACCATTATTAAGAAGGGACCCAGGATATCAATGCTTGACCCAGTACAACATTGCGGAACCTGTGTCTTTTGGGGAAACTGCTTGGTACGTATGACCTAGATTGGCCACTGTTGGAAACAGGATACTGGGCTTGATGGACCTTGGTCTGACCCAGTATGGCATATCTTATGTTCTTATGTTCTAAACCATTCTTCTCTAAAAAGAAGAGGTTTTACCCCTCCTATACCCAGCAGGGGCATTCTGCAAGTCAGTCTGCCCAAAAGGGACAGCAGCCACCAAAACAAAGGAAAACTAAGTCTGCTAAGCCTCAACTGGCCCAGCAGACTCAGCCTCCACAGGGGCTTTGTCTCTCTTCTAGAGAACTTGGCCTTCCTGGCCCTCAACGGGCCAGAGCCCTCCACCATTCCAGGAAGATTGTGTCATTTTTCCCCCAGATGGGAGCAGATAACAGCAGAAGAATGGACTCTCTCCATTGTAAAGGAGGGGTACAAGCTTCATTTCCTCAACATGCCGCCCCCCCCCCCCCAAGAGAGTTCAATTCTCAGACTTCACTGGAAAATCAGTTGGATCAAGAGGTCAATTTTTTTCTTGCCCAGGGGGCAATAGAAGACGTACCCATTTCCCAACAGGGTACGGGGTTTTACTCCCCCTATTTCCTTATTCCAAAGAGAACAGGGGACACAGACCCATTTTAGACCTCAGAGAATTGAACAAATTCCTGTTCAAGGAGAAATTCAAGATGATTTCTCTAGGAACTCTTCTGCCATACCTTCAGAGTCAGGATTGGCTTTGTTCTCTAGATCTCAAGGATGCGTACACCATGTTCTCATCCATCCATCTCACCGAAAATTCCTTTGGTTTCTATGTCAGGGGAAACACTACCAGTAGAGGGTTCTTCCTTTTGGCCTGGCCTCAGCACCAAGGGTGTTTACGAAATGCATGGCTGTAGTGGCAGCATTTCTTCGCACTCTAGGAATATTCGTCTTCCCTTACTTAGACGACTGGCTCATTCGAGCCCCATCAGAGTCAGAGGCCAGAATTTCCCTATCTTGCACAATGCATATCCTTCAGTATTTGGGCCTGGTTATAAACATCCCAAAATCCAACCTAACTCCCACTCAATCTCTAGAGTTTATAGGAGCCATGCTGGATACCAGGAAAGCAAGGGCCTATCTCCCACAGCCCCGCTGCTTTCGCATTGTGCACTTGGCTTCCCAAGCAGTGTTAAAAACTCACCTCACTGCTCTGGAAATGTTACAATTGCTAGGCCACATGGCATCTACTGTGCATGTGGTTCCCTATGCTCGCCTCCATATGAGAGCAGCCCAATGGACTCTATCTAGTCAGTGGACTCAAGCATCAGGCTGCCTATCAGACAAAATAGCAAACTCAAGTCGCCTTATTTTGTCCCTACAATGGTGGCAGTCAACCCAAAACCTGTTGGTGGGGTCCCCTTTTCAACAGCCCCAAGCCCAGGTTACTCTAATAACAGGTGGGTTGGGGAGCTCACCTGCAAGATCTCTCTACCCAAGGCACCTGGACTCCACACGAGACCCATCGACACATCAATCTCTTGAAACTCAAAGCAATCTTCCTTGCTCTTCGAGCGTTCCACACCCAGCTGAGCTACAAGACAGTCCTAATTCAGACAATCAAGTAGCTATGTTCTGTCTGAACAAGCAGGGAGGAACAGGCTCTCTTTCGCTTTGCAACGAAGCTTTGCGAATATGGGCCCTCGCCAGAGAGCATCAAATTCATCTACTTGCGGTGTATCTGCCAGGCATTCAAAACTCTTGGGCAGACAGACTCAGTCGAGTTCTGCTTCCACACGAGTGGTCTCTTCGTGCAGACCAGTTAGCAAAACGTTTTCATATTTGGGGAATTCCGGACATAGACCTCTTTGCAAGTCCATTGAATGCCAAACTTCCCCGATTCTGTTCCAGAATTCCGTCTCAGGGTTCTCAGGCTAGGGATGCTTTCCTCCTCCATTGGGGTCAGGACTTCCTATATGCCTTTCCACCCATTCCCCTAATTCCCAAACCCCTATTCAAGCTTCAGAGAGACAGAGGCCATATGATTCTCATAGCTCCACATTGGCCACGGCAGGTGTGGTACCCTCTGCTCCCTACATCTCTCACAAGCTCCATCTCTGGAGTTAGTATCTGCTCCACATCTCCTGTCTCAGGAGGACGGGATGTTGTGGCATCCTGATCCCCACTCCCTGCATCTCAGGGCCTGGTTGCTGAGGGCCTAGACCTTCATGGTGTTAACCTATCTTAACAAGTAAAGGATATCCTTTGTGCTTCTAGAAAGCCTTCTACAAGACGCTCTTATGCTTTCAAGTGGAAAAGGTTTTCCATATGGTGTTCGCAGAAGGGTCTTGTCCCCCTGGCGATACCTCTGGAATCATTATTGGAGTATCTTCTTCATTTATCTGATGCAGGGCTTAAGACTAACTCAGTACGAGTCCATTTAAGTGCTATTTCAGCTTCTTTCAAGCCTTTAAATGGACAACCTATTTCCTCTCATCCTCTCATAGCGAGATTTATGAGGGGCCTCCTTCTAATTAAGCCTCCCATTAGGCCACCACCGGTGGCATGGGACCTAAATCTGGTTCTTGGACAGCTCATGAAGCCGCCTTTTGAACCTCTAGCTACTATCTCCTTGAAATTCCTTTCCTGGAAGGTTGTGTGTCTCATTGCAATCACATCAGCACGTCGCATTAGTGAGTTGCAAGCATTAGTGGCTGATCCTCCTTATACGAGGTTCCATCATGATAAGGTAGTCCTTAGGACTCTTCCACACTTTATGCCAAAGGTGGTCTCACCTTTTCATTTAAACCAAGCAGTTTACCTGCCTGTATTTTTTCCAAGGCCTCATGTTTCAAATGCAGAAAGGAATCTTCATACTTTGGACTGTAAAAGAGCACTTGCTTTTTACTTACAAAGGACACAGCAACATAGAAAGTCCTCTCAACTCTTTGTTGCTTTTGATCCTTCTCATTTGGGACTTCCAGTCTCTAAGAGAACATTGTCCAATTGGATTGCACAGTGTATTTCGTTTACCTATCAGAGTAAAAACCTTTTTCTGGAAGGCCATGTCAAAGCTCACAATGTGAGAGCGATGGCAGCCTCAATGGCTCATCTACCCTTTGTGTCTATTGACGACATCTGTTGAGCATCTACTTGGGCCTCGGTTCATACCTTCACAGCCCATTACTGCTTGGACAGGGACTCCCGCCGGGATGCCTTGTTTGGTCAGGCTGTTCTACGACACCTGTTCCATAATCAACTCCTACCCACCATTCCTGGTAGGATGACAGACATCCATGGGGGGGAGGTGGAGCCCTTTCACAGGGGCACACAACTTCTGAGGTCTCTCCCTGGCATCTGTAGCTAGGGAGTCCCCATATGTGAATACTACATTCCTGCTTGTTCCTGGAGATAGCATAGTTACTCACCTGTAACAGGTGATCTCCGGGAACAGCAGGAAGTTAGCCTTCACAACCCACCCACCTCCCTTAGGAGTTGTATCTCTCTTTTCTTCTCTCTCTCTCTTTGTCTCAGCTTTAAACCCAACTGTTGGTGGGGTCCCCTTTTCAACAGCCCCAAGCCCAGGTTACTCTAACCCAATACCGAAGAAAACTACCCTCGACAAGAAAAACCCTGCAGCATACAGACCAATATCCAGCATACCTTTTCTGGCAAAAATTATAGAAAAAGCAGTGCAACAACAACTACAGGAACATATTGACAACCATGCTCCTCTAGACGACAACCAGCACGGCTTCCGCCCCCAACATGGAGTTGAAACACTGCTGATCTACCTCATAGACAACATCCTCAGAGTCATAGACAACAACACTAAAGGCATCCTAATGATCTTCGTCGACATCTCCTCCGCCTTCGACACGGTTGACCACCTAACCCTCCTGGAAAGACTAAAGGAAATTGGACTTCATGGTACCATGTTAAAATGGTTCCAATCCTACCTCACCGACAGGCAGCTACAAGTCAAGATAGGCCACAACACCTCTCAACCCATAAAAATCCGCCAAGGAGTACCTCAAGGATCCGCCCTCTCGGCACTTCTGTTCAACATATACATCCAGCCAATATGCGACATCCTGAAAGCGAACAACATTCAATACACCATCTACGCAGACGATATTATGATATACACACCTATCTCTACCGACAACCCAGACTACAATAGAATAACTGACTGCCTAACACAAATGACAAACTGGTGCACGAACAACAACCTCTCAATCAACTACAGCAAGACTGAGGCTCTAATAATCACTCGCAACCATGACTTCATCCACCCACCGGACATCAAAATAGCAGACACAACCATTCCAATGAAATCCGAAGTAAAATACCTTGGAGTAACCCTGGACAACGAACTAAATCTCAAGTCTCACGTTAACAAAACGGTCAAGAATGCATACCATAGAATGAGAATCATCAGACGGCTTAAACCCCTCCTCGACGCAGAACACTTCCGCACGGTATGCCAAGCACTCATCACCCCATTAATGGATTTCTGCAACCCCATCTACCTTGGCCTACCAAAGCAAACTCTCAAACCACTCCAACTAGCCCAAAATACCGCAGCACGCATCATTTCTGGCTCAACAAGACATGAACACATTACCCCGGTTCTCAAAGACCTACACTGGCTCCCAATCAGCTCACGCATTAAATACAAAACAATAATAAACATATTCAAAATCAAGCACCACATTTCAGCCAACAGCCTGCACACCCTCATTCATCCAGACACCAGCACCCGCCCGAGAAGACAAGGAACCTCCAACAGAGTCAACACACCGAGGGACTTCAGAAAAACACGAAAGGACACCACAGAGAGAGCCCTCTCCCTGGCAACCCCAACTATTTGGAACTCCCTCCCAGATGAGCTGAGAGCGACAACGGACCTCAAGGACTTCCGCAAACAGCTGAAGACAGCTCTGTTCATAGAACATTATGGACACGTCACTTAATCAACAAGGTCTGATCAACAAAGACCCCCCCACCCTGACGAGAGATTGTATATCGGCACAGGATTTATCTCATGACCTATCTGGACAGTACCTAGTATTATAGAACATGCTGTATCATAGCGCACACTGTACATAGCCCCCCTAATCTAGAACACCCCCCACACACGCACATCACCCCCCCTGCATTCTCTGCATGAACTCCCCCCCGCACTTTACTCCCCCAACACTGCATGAACCCCCTCCACATCTTCTGATTGTTTTGTTGTGACACCGCCTTGATTTTTATGATAAGACGGTTTAGAAATACTGTTAAATAAAATAAATAAATAAATAACTGGAGAGAGGCAGTTGGGAAAGGTGGGAAGGCAGTACGCAGGCGCTGTGGGATGCTCCCAAAAGCTTTCTAATTGGACGCTGGGGAGCGTTCCCGCGCAGGCTCCGTTGGTACCGACGATACCCATATGTGCAGACTAAAATCTCCAGGAACAAGCAGGAATGAGTCTTCACATATGGGTACGTCGGTACCGACAGAGCCTGCACGGGGATGCTGCCCAGCTTCCAATCAGAAAGCTTTTGGCAGCCTCCCTCGCGCCTGCGCGCTGAGTTCCCGCCCTCTCCAGAGCCTCTCTTCAGTTTTCGTTTTTCCGCGGAGCCGGCAGGACGTCCTCCTGTCACCGCAGAAACTTACTTATTTACTTACTTTAATACTTTAGTTTTTTTCTTTTCTTGTGGTCGCAGCTGTATTTCCCGCTCCCACCGGTACCGCTGGTGGATTTTTGACTTAATTCTGAGAAACGTTTTCTTCAGTTTTTGCCTTAACTTGTTGGGCGTACCAGGCCTCTTCATTATGGAGCCTTCTTTTCCTAAGAAGTGCCTTCGGTGTGGAAACACCTGTTTCTTTTTAGATACCAATGCTTGGTGTCTCAACTGTGTGGGTCCTGACCCTTTTTCCCCTGGCAAGTCGGGGGATATTTCTGTGAAGAAACCTTCAACTTTTAGAATTTCCCTCGATACGGTTTTTTCCTCGGCAGTGAGGGTACCAGGTTTCTCTACTTCACAGCATCAGGTAACCCAAAAACAGTCTGTTAAGACTAGTCAATGTTTGAGTGGTATGCCCCATGCCCAGCATGGTGACGGCTCCGGCCTTACCCTCAAGAATCCATTGGCATTACCCCTGCGGGAGTCTATGGGCTCCAAAGCGTTAAAGGGGTTTCAGGTTGTTCCTGGGGCTCACCCCTCACAGAACATACCTGAGCCATGCGCGGAGGTGGTATCCGCTTCGAGCGGTACCGAGCCTCCGGCATCGGCACCGAGCCTCCGGCATCGGCACCGGTGTCGAGTAGCCTACTCTTCACCAAGGATTGTCATCGGGCATCCTCGGTACCTTCGGGCCCGATCGATTCGCACCGCATTGACTTCCTTCAACCTCAGCCATGCTCCGGGCCAGTACCGGCGTCGATCGGTTCCGATACCCTGGCATCGGCATCGAGGTGGACCACCTTTCCCTTTGAAAAAGGTGTTCATCGGGTATCCTCGGTACCATCGGTATCGGTCGATGTGACCCAGTCTGCCTTAGGGGTATCGGCATCGCCGATACTGCCATGGGCGTCGGCGCCTTCGCGACGCGCATCGATAGTATCACTTACTTCGATGCCGAGTCTTGAGTCCGTATCTAGTCTCGATGACTCCGTACCGACGTGCCCTGGAACCGACTCCGATCGATTCCAGATCGGCAGTTTCAAAGATCAGAGTCATAACTCTCTCATGATCTTGCTACCACTGCAGCAGTTCCCGATGGCTGCTTCATCTGCTACTCCTGTATCAGTATCCATGCCTCTTCTGGCACCCATGCCTACTTTAGAACCGATACCTGGCATTGGTGTAGTTCCCTGTGCCTCCTCTGGAGCCCCGGCCTTTTCTTTAGCTGGGCCAGGGATGGTTCCCATAGGAGATCAGTCTTTTCAGGCTTTTCTCCGGGACATGACAACCTTTCTCAATATATCTATCCCTGGTAGTGATCCTACTCAGACCTCACAGGCACAGATGGAAAATATACAATTTCCTTTACATCCTGCTCTGCAGGATCTCCTTCTCAGGGTCTGGAAATCACCCTTACGACTTCCTCCAGTTTCTACAAACATTGAGAGTCGATACCGGGTGCCACCCTCTCCAGGGTTCCAGAAGCCTCAACTTTCTCATCGTTCCCTTGTAGTGGAATCGGCTCTGAGAAAAGTTAAGAGCAAGAAGAAGCATTCTTCTTTTCCACCGGGTCGTTCTTCACGAACACTCGATGCTTTTGGTCGTCAAGCCTTCCAAAACTCTATGTTGGCCTCTAGAGTTCTCTCATATATTTTTCACATGAGTCTAACACTCCAGGAAGTCACAGAGAAATTGTCTCTTTTGACCCCTTTTTTACCAGAGCCCAAGACTACTGATTATTCCTTACTCATCAATCACAGCCGGAATATATCTTGGTTCCTGTCCCGTGCTTCTATAGACTCTTTTGAGTCTATTAGCAGATCCTCTGCTATTGCCATAGCAGCACGTCGCAGAGCCTGGCTTGAAGCTTCAGACTTGAGTAAATGGGCACAAACTATACTGGCTCATTCTCCTTGTACAGGAGAGGGTCTCTTCAATAAGGAGGCTTTAAGTCAGGTTGCTCAATGCTTCACTGACTCTCCTTCCACTAAGGACCTTTCTAAGCCACCTCCTTCTTCTTCGAGAGGTAGGAAATGTCCTACCAGACCTTCTTTCCCTAAGAGAAGAAAGTTTCATTCCTCTCCTGCCCATCATTCGGCTGTACCTAAACAGGAGACACCTCAGCCTAGTCTGAACTCCTCCAGCTTTAACCAGTCTCAGCATTCCCAGCAACCATAGGAGCTGGGACTTATACTCTATACTTTCCTTCTAATTCATTAGAAGTTTATACACTGTGTTTCTTTCAGTGTACTACCTTGTGAAACATTTTATGTTCAGTGACTGCTAACTTCTCCTCTTCTTATTCTCTAGAAGAGCAGTTGCACCTATCCCATGATGGTTTTGTCCCAACTGAACATTCTTCCTTCTGTTGACTTACCCTATGGGTATGTCACCCTCTAATTACTTGCTCTACCCTCTCCAATGGGTTTTTTTCCCTAACGGAGGGGTACCATACTAAAAAGTTTTTACCAAGCTTATTCCACAGACAGGGAGAAGTTATATCTCCTCCCTCTTTATCTGTTTTTCTTTATGGGGCACAGGGCAATCTTTCTGCTGTTTCTGTCAGCTGCTGTGCCTGCAGGAGTTACAGTGATTGTATTACTGGTACTTTTGCCAAGTTCCAGTCTTTTGTTCAATTTCTGTCTAGCCTTAGTAGTGTTTCCAAGCTATTCGTTAATTACCTTGGATCCTCCTACTCCCTTAGGCTTTCTCACATTATTCTATCCATCTCCTCTCCTAGGATATGGTAACAAACCTGACTTCAGTCAGTTTATCTCTCCTGCACAATGCTCTCTACAATCTTCAGAGCAGCTTTCTACTATGAGGGCCTGCTATAGAGCATTGACCTTGTCTCTGAAGCTTCGCTATTAGTAGGAAAAAAAGCTTGTTCACCCTTCCCTTGCCTGTGAAGGTTCTCCAAACCCTTTAACCTGGGGTGTTAGCACGAGATATATTCTTCTGCGTGAAGATCCAAGGCTGACATTCATGCATGCTACCTCTGGGTCCCTCTAATAGGTCCCTCTGGTATCTTCCCCTGCATTTTCCACCTCTGCCGTGTCAGTGTTCGGTGGAACTCCCGCCTTGTTCCTTACAGATTCAGCTTATAATCTGTTCTCACACAATCATCACGGTTATTTTGTTGGATTGCCTTCCTGCATCCCTCAATTCATAGAAATAGATTCTCTCTACATATCCCAAGTGGCTTTACCCTCTGGTAGTATGCAGAATCTTTTTCTTTTTATTTCCCATGTAACAATCATGGGGCTGGGTGCTAGACATGTTCTTCAACCTGTCACCTTGTCTGTAGCATCTTTATATATGTCTACATACCTATCTCGTTTCTCTGGTGGTGCAATTCCATGCCCCACAAAGATATCTATAATTACGTATTCATATCTATATTATATATATATATATATATATATATATATTTTGATATATCTCTCCACCTATGTCCCGATTGCCGCATCTGGACATATCAATTCAGGTTTACATTCCCCCACATATATATATAAACATCTGTATATATATGTGTCTCTTGGGCGGTTTCTTAAGGGTTCATATCTCTATACTCTCACCCTCACTGTCTATACTAAATGTTACCTCCTAGAGGATTTAGACAGTCCATCGCCCTATTTCTCATACCATATTAACATACAGAAACTTAGACACCACTACCATTGTGGTGCTAACTTCTCTATTTTTTCTTAAACCCTTGAAGCATCAAGCTTCAATATTTTTTCCTATCTCTCGCCAGTTAGGAAAAACGGTGTACATCTTTATCTTTGAGTACACAGCTCTTCTCCCTGGGAATAGGGATTTTTTCCACTTTCCCTCTCCCCGTCAGGACTGGGCTAGTTCTCCAACCCCGTCAGTCTTCTTCCTTAGTCCTCCCTGTTAATAACATTATGACTAAAGGAGTTTTTCAGCTTTTTCTCATAAAGCTCTCCATTGAAGACATGACGTCCCATCCTACCCAGTTGACACCTGGATCGGCTACTACCTCCAGGTCTGGACCTTCATCCTCACTGCTGGGAGGTCCCTTCAAGATTCCGCCGCTGCTTCTCCAGCAGACTACATCAGGCGTTCTACTTCCTACAGTGCAGTAGGTAAGTGACATGTCTAATGGTACGTTACATGTCTTTCATGTCACTCCTCATATACACCAAGGACTCCTACAATCTGTACGGCCCTCTAGTCCTTGGCTATCCTGTTCTTCCTCACAGCTCATCTATTATCAACTCCTACCCTCCATCCCACATTGGATGCCAGGGATTTCTGGAAACAAAATGCACACCTGGTCCAGGCTGCTGCATTTTTATGGGATCTCCCCTTGGCATCTCCAGCTAGGGAGTCCCCATATGTGAAGACTCATTCCTGCTCGTTCCTGGAGATAGCACAGTTACTTACCTGTAACAGGTGATCTCTGGGAACAGCAGGAATTAGTCTTCACAACCCTCCCACCTCCCCTAGGAGTTGCATCTCTTATCTTCTTCTCCTTTCTCTCCTCGCCTTTGTCTCAGCTTTGAAACTCAACTGAAGAGAGGCTCTGGAGAGGGCGGGAACTCAGCGCGCAGGCGCGAGGGAGGCTGCCAAAAGCTTTCTGATTGGAAGCTGGGCAGCATCCCCGTGCAGGCTCCGTCGGTACCGACGTACCCATATGTGAAGACTAATTCCTGCTGTTCCCAGAGATCACCTGTTACAGGTAAGTAACTGTGCTTTCCTGCTGTTCCCGGAGATCACCTGTTACAGGTGAGTAACTATGCTTTATGGATACATCACCGAACCAGGCATCTTTCTCAGTCTGTTCTCTTAAGCCTGGAAAGCTCAACGGCGCAGACTGGAACCAAGTTCGGGACACGTCACGCTCGTCAGCGGAGGAAAGATGGTTTCCAGCTTGGTCAGAACTTCCCAGCTACCTTGATACACCTCACAAACAAGTGATTCAAGATTGGTCAGCAAGACTCATCATGTGATATGTCCATATAAAATCACATACAAAAATCTTCCCAGTCAGGTTTCCTGCCTGCCTCATACAGCTGGCTGTCCTCATTCTCAAACCTCCTTCCTATGCCCGGTACATAGTGACTCAAACATAGCCTAGTTCAGATAAAGTTCAATCTCTCCTTCTGATTCTCATATATTTAATATCCTTATAACACATCTACAGTATACACACATTTATACTTTGACTAGATTATAAGTCTTATGGAGCAGGGACTCTGTTCTGTGTGTATGTGGACATCTATCTGCATCTAGAAGTATTATAAAAATAAGCTGTACCCCACGAGGGGCAGGTCCTGATGAAGGCACACCCTTTGGATTCGTCCAGGTTCAAGGATGGTATATAATGTTATCTGTGGGCCTTTGGGAACTGTACATAATTGAGCATTGGGGTTAGCTCCCATAGGAGAGGGAGGGACATTATATAATGTTGCGTACTGGATTGTGCGTGGTTATTTGAAGTTCATGATACCTTGGGGGCAGAAGGGGGGATAATATAGGCTTGGGGGGAGATGGTTGGTTTGTGTGTGTTTCTAGGAATAGATGAATTGGGGGCATTGAGGGGGAGGATTGGGAGGGAGGGGGTGGGAGGGAGGGAATCAGGGGGCGAATGGTATCTAGAGAAGCAAGGCATTCTGGGCTGTTTTTTTTCAGCCTTCAGAGTCAGTTTGGCTGTAGGGGATGTTATAATTTGTTCTCTGGTTTGTATTTGTGCCTGGAAAATCTGTATAAAACAAAATTACAAAAAATGAAAAGCTGTAATAGTACTTTCGTCGGAGCAGAGGTAAATTTGTGCATTAATAGGGATAATGTTGAGAAACTAGTTTATAAAGACACATAGGTATCCATGTTATTTTCTAAACTAGGTGGGTTTTTTGACATTTCATATAAGCACTCTGGGATGAAATTACCCTTGTAATGTCTGTCTTTCAGGCCAGTCTACGTACACCAGAACTCACATGGGAGCGAGTTCGTTCCCAGGTGGACCACATTATCTGGCCCGATGGCAAGCGAGTTGTTCTGCTGGCTGAGGTAAGTCTATGCGTTTCCATTAATGGAGCAGATTCCTCCAAGGAGGGAGTAGACTGAGGGTTCACCAAGCTCAAAGTGCAAATCTAACAAGGGCTTTCCTAGGCAGATAAACTTGCGGCCTATGTTTTCCTGGTTGAGGTCGACACTAACCTCATGCTTTCAAATGACACAGGCAGCAAAACCAAAGCTGCAGGGTTGGATGTGAGGTGGGAGGAAACAGCCAACTCTCCCATCTCCTCTCCTTTCCTGTGACTGGCCATGTGGATATTCAGCAAGGATAGTGGAGTTGCTTACCTGTAATTGGGGTTCTTCATAGACACTCCGTCGCCCCTTATCTTGGTGTCCTTCCAGGCTGTCTGTGGCCCCCACCCCTGCAGCTTCATGTTGCAACCCCATGTTTGCTGTACTATATCACTCACTGCCTCTCCTTCTCCAGGCTGGCTACCTCCTCATGTCCTGAGCCCCTAACCATTGCTGCAGCTGATGCAGGCACAGAGTCTGCCACACAACTGTCCTTTGTGCTTTGTCAAAGGACAGAAAAGGCAATGTGACGACGTTAATAAAAAAAAATTAAACTACCACTGACGAGTTCAGTTGTCTGAATCTATTGTGCACAATTTTCTGATCTATTAAGAGTGTATACAAAATAAGGTCAGGCTTGACTCAAGTCTCTTGAATGAGAGACTCTGTGTATGACTCCTGAGGAAGGCACTCTGTGCCAAAACATGGCCATCAGGGTCTTTTGAGAATTTGTACCATTCTTTTGATTGTGGTTTAATAAAGATGTCTTTGGACTGTATGGTCACATCGCCCTTTTTGTCTTTTTAGCTGTTGTTGGGTAGTGTGGTGCCTCTGTGTTTGCAGGGCCAATGCAAGAGTATTAAGTGCACAATAGGTGAAACGTCTTCCTTACTCCCCCTTGTAATTCAGTTTTATATACCCCTAGCAAATCCCATCTCCTCCCCCCAAGATTTTGATTATTAAACTCAATTAATCGGGGGTTCAGATCCCACTAGAGGACAGCAACCTTGGGCCGGAAGGACTGGGGTTTCTAGTCCCACAGGTGCTCCTTGTGGTCTTGGGCAAGCCACTTAACCCTCCATTGCCCATGTTCCCTGTAAAATACTTATCTCCAAGTTATAATACCCTGTTCAATGTAATTTCAATTTGTTCAATGTAAACCGCACTGATGCAGAATAGCGCAGTATATAAGAGAATGTAAATAAATAAATAAATTACAATGGTCTTAACACAATCCTTCTCAGAACAACTTTCAAGATTTAAAAATGTGCTGTCCAAAAATGCATATTTGGACAGCACATTTTTAAATCTTGAAAGTTGTTTTTGTACTTATGTGCCTAATGGGAGATTTCAAATAGCTCGTTACAAAGGTCAATGGACTATTTTGCATACTGTCCATTCTTCCTGCGGGTAAAAGTATACACTGATGACTGAGTTTTTGTGTGGCTGCTAGGACCCATTGCTTTGTTTTGACTGAGGCTGCTTGCTGCTGCAATAGGGTGACCGCCTAGTTTGCTCAGTGATTAGAACAGCCCGGTTTGTCTACTTTACTTTGACATTCACTCACAGGCTGCAGTAGGCACATATCTGTGGTCACTGCATGGGCAGTATTTTACTGTTCCAGGCTCTGGGTGGAAGACTTCTCTGGTGTGGTTGCATGTTCCTTCCTTGGATTTTCCCCGATCTGCATAGGGGAAGGGAGCGGGAAGGAGAACTCCTTCCTGCTCACCACCACAAGACCAATCAGGGCTGTGCTGGGACCTTTATGCTCTTCTAGCACTCGTAGTGCTCACCTTAACCTCCAGTGCCTACTTGTTCCCCCATAGTCATTTCATAATCACTCCTTGTGTATCTGAATCCTCATCCCCCTTCCATTTACACACCCAACCAAGACCCCCCCCCGCCTAATACACATTCCCACCCTTCTGCATCCAGCAGGTGCACACCCTTTCTTCTCTTACCACACTCCTATACTCAACTGTGCTTTAATAAATGCCCGTTCAATCAAGAAAAAGATCCAACTAATCAGTGACCTCACCACAAACAAAGATTTGGGCATCCCATGTATAACTGAAACCTGGACACATGAAACAGACTTACTCCTATTGATTCATCTCACCCCCCAGTGCTACCAATTACATCCCTCGATCCCAACATCATGGTGACGGAGTACTCATCCTCTCCAAGCTCCAATACAACTTCAGCACCCAAGCCTCCAACAGCAGATCAGACACCTTCACCATCTCAAATAAACTCATTACATTATGCCTCATCTACCAGCCACCATCCTTTCATGCCTCCGGCCTAACCAGCATTTTGGAATACACACTCACGACCACAAAGACAAACAAAACCACCATACTGCTATGGGACTTCAACCTACCCTCCCTCCACCAAAACCAGGCCACCATCTTAGATGCTATGAAAGCCATGAACTTCGAGCACATAGTTCAAATCCCTACCCACGGCAAAGGCAACATTCTCGACATGATCTTTGTCAACAACCATATCCCCACTTCACACTCCCTACACAAATACAAATACAACCAGTTCCCTGGTCCAACCACTGTCTCATCAACTTCAGTCTTCCACCCTTCCTCAGACCCTCTCACACCCCGTCAAAACCAACTAAGAGAAGATTCAAACAATTCAACAAAGACGACTTCCTCAACAACATACTCCCTTTTCTTGAAGACAGAGCCATCGACCCTGAAGCATTTCCAGATCTATGGAACACCATCCAGACAGCCTCAGCAGCCCCAACCAACTCGCATCACAAGCCCAACAAAATCCCTAAAACCCCATGGTACATCCCAGAACTCCAGAGAATCAAACTTGCCTATAGAAACTAGAAAGAAAATGACAGAAAACCAGACACCCCACCGACCGCATCCTCTACATGAATCTGCTAGATGAATAGAGGACTTCAACAGACAATACAAAAAAACAATACCACTCTAAGCTAATCAACTCATCCCTCAGCCATCCAAGAGAATTCTTTAATATTGTAAAACTAACTAAACTCCCTACCAAGCCTATTCCAGGTAATATAATCAACCCTCAACAACTGGCGGACTACTACAACCACCTACAACATCAACCTCTGCCACAGGATCTCTCTCCACCTCATACATTGACCACTGCAGCACCCTGGTCATTCTTCCACCCCATAAGCAAACTACATTGAAACCATCATCTCTTCACTCAACACCACCACCACTTCCCCTCATGATCCATGCCCAGTCTCCTGGGTCAAGGCAACAAATACGGCACTCAGCCCTATCATTAAATTCACTCAAGCATCCCTCACCCAAGGACTTATGCCCACCAGCCTCAAATCTGCCTCAATTTGCCCAAGCCTCAAAAAACCCAACCTCAACCCAATGGACCCTACTTCATAGAGACCCATTGCCATCTCCCCTTCATAGAAACATGACGACAGAAAAAGACCACATGGCCTATCTAGTCTGTCCTTCCATATCAACCACTACAACAGTCCCCTTTTTTCCTTTAGAGATCCTCTGTGTTTGTCTATTGCGGCTTTGAATTCAGATACTGTCCTAATCTCTACTACCTCCACTGGGAGACTATTCCACAGATCATCACTCTTTCCATAAAGAAATATTTCCACATATCGCTCCTGAATCTATGCCTTTTCACACTCATCCCATGTCCCCTCATAGCAGAGCTTGCTTTCAATTGAAAGAGGCTCTCCTCCTGTGCATTTATGCCACAGAGGTATAACGTCTCACTCATAACTTAAATTAAGCATTATGTATATTTAATTTCACTATGATATAGTATTAACACATACTGTTTTGTTTTGTATTTATATTGTAATGTATCGTGTTTGTGGACAGTAACTGAATTCAAAAAAGCATGGGACCAACACAGAGGATCTCTAAAGATAAAAAGTGGACTGTTGTAGTTGTTGTTATGGAAGGACAGACTAGATAGGCCATGTGGTCTTTCTGTCATCATGTTTCTATGTTTCTATGTTTTTCCATACCCTGAGCATGTAAGCCTTTGTTGTCTTGTCAACCACTTTGATTGAAGGATAAGGTGGTATACAAAACTGGTTAAATAAATAAATACCACAGAAATCAAGGACTTCCGAAAACAGCTGAAGACAACCCTGTTCATCGATTACTATGGACATACCCCCTGAACCAGCATACAAGTGAGATCATCAACCCCCCCCACCACCCCAAGACTGTATATAAGACTGTATAATAGCTCATGATGTATAATAACGCACTATGTAGATAAACCAAATCTAATCACATTCCCGCCAACACATACACACCACTCTGTACACTGCATGAAAACATTTGCCCCCTTGATTGTTTGCCGTGGAAACCGCTTTGATTGAATGATAAGGCGGTATATAAATACCATTAAATAAATAAAATAAATATCACCTCTATCCCGCCTTTCCTCTAAGGTATACATATTAAGATCCTTAAGTCTGTCCTCATATGCTTTATAATGAAGACCACTAACCATTTTAGTAGCCACCCTCTGTACAGACTCCAACCTGTTTATATCCTTTTGAAGGTGCGGTCTCCAGAATTGCACACAATACTCCAAATGAGGTCGTACCAAAGACTTATACAGAGGCACTATCACCTCCTTTCTTCTGCTAGCCATTCCTCTCCCTATGCATCCAAACATCCTTCTAGCTTTTGCTGTCGCCTTTTCTACCCATTTAGCTACTTTAAGATCATCAGACACAATCACGCCTAGATCCCGCTTCTCTTTAGTGGACAAAAGTACTTCACCCCCTGTACTATATTGCTCCCTTTGATTGCTGTAGCCCAAATGCAAGACCTTGCATTTTTTTAACATTAAATTTCAGCTGCCAAATTCTAGGACCATTCTTCAAGCTTAACTAGATCCCTCCTCATGTTATCTACACCTTCCCTGGCTGTCTACTCTATTGCAGATTTTGGTATCATCCGCAAAGAGGCAAACCTTACACGACAGCCCTTCTGCTATTTCACTAACAAAGATGTTAAAAAGAATCGAGCAAGAACTGATCCCCAGGGCACACCACTGGTAACCACCTTTTCTTCAGAGTGAGCTCCATTTACCTGTACCCTTTGTCGCCTCCCACTCAACCAATTTCTAACCCAAGCAGTAACTTTAGGGTCCACCCCTAGAGTGCTCAGTTTGTTTTGACCAAAATCATAGAAAAAGTAGTATGCCAACAACGCCAAGATCACATTGAAATTCATCCTCCACTTGATCCCAACAACACGACTTCTGCCCCTACTACAAATTGAAATCCCCTCCTCTCTTTTCTAAACAAACTCATCCAAGGCATCCAATCTGCACAACAAGGATTTTTCTTAGTTTTTCTCAATATCGCAGCAGCATTTGACTCTGTAAACTATCCCATCCTTCTCCAACGCCTCCAATCTATTGGAATCCAGACTACAGTGTTGAATTGGTTCCAGTCCTTCCTGTCCAGTTGTTACCAGCAAATCAAGATGGGAGACATCCTCTCCACTCCATTCACCCAAACTCAAGGCATCCCACAAGACTCCACCCTCTCTTCCCTACTCTTTAACATATATCTACAACCACTGTGCTCAATAATCAAGTCCCATAACCTACTCTAACACCTCTACGCTGATGACATCCTGATCTGCATCCCCTTCGACACCAATCATCCCACATATGCAGAGCTACAGCATTGCTTCTCTGAAGTTTCACAATGGCTCACAAGTAACCACCATTCCATCAACTACAAGAAAACCGAAGCTCTCCATCACGGAGGATAGCACATTTACTCCCCCTGCAACCATAATTCTAAACAATTCATATCAAGGTACAGCAAGAAATAAAATACCTTGGTATCACTCTAGACCACAACCTTACCTTCAGACAACAAGTGAAGAAAACGGCAAACTTCAATCTTCTACAAGATCTGCACTCTCCAACTCCTCTGCCCAATCCTGGTTCCCCCCGCCCGACTTCAGATCAGCACTCCAAACAGCAATCCTTCCAATACTCTACTACTGCAACTCTATTTATCAAGGACTCCCACAATCAACCATTCTCCCATTACATACAGCCCACCATACCACTGCACATACCCTTTTGGCAGCTCCCAAACAAGAACATATTGCCCCCATCCTCAAGCAATTCCACTGGCTTCCCCTTAACAGTTACATCAAATACAAAACACCAGTGACAACCTACAAAGCACTATCTGGCATCTTCTCCTTCCACCTTCTCAGTCTTCTCCATCCCTTTCCACCAAACAGAGCCAGCCACCTATCCAACAGCAATACCCCAATTGTCCCTCACTCAAAAACTAAGAGTACCCAGCAGGCTTGCTCAAGGGCATTTGAACTATCTGCACCAACCTTATGGAACTCCCTTCTCATTACCATCAGGAGCTACAAAGACCTTTCCTTATTCAGGAAACATCTGAAGACTCATCTGTTCATCGAGCACTACAGTCCTGTAACATAATCCCACTTACCTATGCACCCCAACAAATACAAATCATTGTAAATAGTTATTTGTACGTAATTAATCTATATACCCCATGTTTCATTGTAATTGTGAGTTGATTGTAAACCGTTTTGACCTGGTGAAAAGCAGTATAAAAGCACAGCCAAATAAATCCTACACTCCTCTGCAGTATCCATCCCTGTAGCATACCCATGGGGATCCTACTACTTCTCTGTGCTTATGTGCCTGTGCCACCTGCATATGCTCTCCAGGTTGTACTGTGTCTGTGCTGCCTACTCTGCATGGGATGACTCACTGTGTGCGCACACATCCCCATCTGTGCCTTGACTGTGCCATCCCCTGACAGGCCCATGTGTGCATTTACCTCTCTTGGGTGAGATGCTGGTTCATTGACGCACTTGACCAGTCTCTGCTAGGCCCTGACTATCTTTTCACAGCTCCTCCTCTGGCCAGGCACAGAAGAGCTTGCGCTCCCTACCTAGCATGAGCCTGGCCAGGAGGATGGGGTCAGCCTCTCCAAACTTGGGCTTGAATGCCCTGGATGCCATATGTAGAGGTCTCCACGCCTGTAATGTCACAGGGCATGCCACCTACTTGCATGTGCGGAGGCACACGTGCTCGCTGTGTTCCATGTGCCACAGTGGTATTTTGTCTAGTTTTCCTCACATCTGCGCAGCCATTATGCTAGGCATACACACTGCTACATGTTGTGCTGAATTGGTGCTCAGATCCAGGACACCCACATTTCTGGATGCACTGGTGCTTTTCAGCACCCTTTATAGAATTACCCTCAACTTGTCTTTCATGGCTGAGGATACTATGGGTTGAGGCACCTGAATATAAGGTAGAATTATTAACTTACAAAAAAGGTTCTTGGACTGCCTGACCAGAATTTTTAATAGTTAAAATGGAGTCATAACAGGATAAAAGTTTGAAAAGCACTGCCATAGAGCCTGCTTTTGCTCTGATTTGTTGTGGACCCATTGTTTGTGGGGGCTACTTATTCGCCCGACCGAAACAAAGTTGATGCAGCCTAACACCCAGTTAGACAAAGTCCTCTTTGAAGAAGGTTTGCCTGGATCATTGGGGTTGTAAGTGATAGAGTTGAGATGTTTCCCTTACATCCTTTGTCACATGAACATAGTATAGAAGTGCAGTCTAACATACGAAGAGCAAATTCTAAATCTTTCATCTTGGCATTAAGGAAGAACATTAGTAAGATTATAGATTGGTTAATATGGGAAGCAGAAACAACCTTCAAAAGGAACTTGGAATGCATCTGAAGAACAACTTGCTTCTAAAAAAAACTGGGTATAGGGAGGATAATGTACAAGCACTTACAGGTCACTGACCCTTTGTTCAGAGGTGATGACTGACCACTAGGAGAACAGTTTTCCCGATGAGATGTTTTAAGGAGACTAGACCGACGGATTCAAATGGGCTTACCATAAGTTTTGCAAGAACTATATTGAGATCCATCATAGGAGGTGGAGGCTTCAAGGGAAGAGTTGTATTCATAAGGCCTCTCATGAAGCTAGAAACCGAGGGAACTGTGAATAGGGATATTCTCCAGGAATAAGCAGGAAGTCAGTCCTCACTTATGGGTGACGTCGGCACCGACGGAGCTCGTGCGGAGCAATTCCTCAGCTTTCAAAGAAAGCCTTTGGGATTGCTGCCATGCATGCCTGGTCCTCTTCCCGCCCAGGGTGCCATCTTGCTCACTCTCCCTTTTTCCGCGGAGCCCTTCAGACGCACGTCCTGGTCCCTCAGAAAAAGTTTAGTTTTTTCACCTTACAGGCTTCTCTATTTTCCGGTTGCATCGGTCTTCTACCTATCCTTCCCCTGCTCTATTTTCAGAGCTATCAGGATACTCTTCTTTTCATTTTTTCGTTACGGGCTTCGCACCCTTTTTTCTTCTCTAACCGCTGGCCATGTGGGTCTTCGACCTCGCAGGGGCCATTTTTGCCCCCATGGCCACCAGATTTTAAAAAATGCGATAGATGCTCTAGGAACATGTCATTTACGGACACTCATAACTGTTGTTTGTGGTGCCTCAGAGTCAACCATGATCCAGAGCTCTGTTCGCTCTGCAAGAAAATGTCCTCTAAGGCCCTGCTCAGCCATAAGCAGAAGTCCGAAGACATTTTCTGAAAGGCCACCTCTGAATCCCCGGTAGCGCCCTCGGTTGTCTCTCCCTCGGTTGTCTCTCCCCCGGTGGGTTCCCCCCCTGCGGCCCTGCGCTTTCAGCGGCACTCCGAGCAGGGGTCCCCTGAGGTGGAGCGGTGCAAAAAGAAGGCCTCAAAGTCGCTGTTGGAGGCTCCCAACAAGCGCGAGTGCTCCCATGCCCGGTCGCTTAGCCCCCTTCAGCGTTCAGGAGAGTCGTACAGGGAGCGGCCCTGCAAGGTACCCTGCACGGAAGCAGAGGCCTCCGGTCTCCTGAAGGTCATCCTGGTGAGGACCCCATCTCCTCCTCGATGCCCAAACCGGTGACCCTGGGATCTGTGTCGCAGGGTCCCGGAGTCCCGCATGCTGGCGCTAGAATGCAGCATTTCTGTGTTCATTGCTTCCCAGCAGGTGCTTATGGCCAGCTTTGCTGACTCGCGCCCAGAGACCGTGGGTCCCTCGTGTTGGACACCAAAATCTGTCCAGGAAAACCCCGAGAGCCGCGGGCCTCTTGAGGATCCTCAACGTCAGTCTCGCTCGCCCTCCCGTTCCTCAGAGGCGAGGTCATCGAGGGCCTCCGGCACCAAGCGGGCACCGGACATTGGACACGGCGATCTGCCCGGCTCGGACTCCTTGACCGATTTCTCAGAGTGGGAGTTCAATGGGGACTCCTCCCCGGAAACCCTTACCCACCGAGATCTTCTGTCGGACCCCTCACCGCCCGCGTTCCAGCAGCGCTAGCCACCCAAAGATACCTCCTTCCTGGTGTTCATTCAGGATATGGCACGGGCCCTTAACCTGGTCACCCAAGCTGGGAAGGACCCTCGTGCTGAAGAACTCGATATTCTTCAGTACAAGTCCCCGTCCAGGGAATCCCTCACTGTGCCTGTACCTCCTATTCTATCTCGGCTGCTGCTCTGCATGTGGGAGGC
Source organism: Ichthyophis bannanicus (assembly GCA_033557465.1). NCBI lineage: Eukaryota > Metazoa > Chordata > Amphibia > Gymnophiona > Ichthyophiidae > Ichthyophis > Ichthyophis bannanicus. Next base: position 199,609,039 of record CM066045.1, read on the forward strand.
CTCGGCCTCGGTCCCCATCATAAGCAAGTGCCTTGACACGATGTACAAGGTACAACGTGGGCCAGGCTTCCAAAAGACCCAACTCCCACACACCTCGATGGTGGTGTAATCGGCCATGAGGAAGCAAAAGAGCCCGAAATCGCACTCGTCGGTACCACCTGGCTGAGAGTCAAGAGCCCTTGATGCCCTGGGCCGCAAGGCCTACCAAGGCTCCATGCTCTCTTGTCTCATCCAGGCATATCAACTGTACATTGGTATGTTCCTGCGCGATTTGGCTAAGGAACTCGGGGGGTTCTCTGCGGGCCTCGAGGGAGAGCCCCTCAATAGGTTCGGCACCCTATTAAAGTCCATCGTGGACTGCTCTAAGTACCTCTTCCGAGCCTCCTATGATTGCTTCGAGACATCGGTTCCGGTGCTGGCCGCAGGCATTGGGGCCTACTGCCAGGCCATGACTCCAATCCTTTGATTTGGAGCAATGGGTGCAGGAGAAGCTCCTGGACATGCCCTGTCTCGATGAGCAGCTCTTCGGCAAGCTGTTGGATGAGAAGGCCGTGGAAATTGAGACGGAGTTCATCACCAGAACCTGTCTCTCCCGCAAAACTTCCACCCTGTCTCGGAAGAAGCAGCCAATCAAGAAGCCCTTCATCCCTAGAAAGGGTCTCCAGTATCGGGGCTATCAGCCATATCCAGCTACCCCCATGCCGACCACTCCAGCACAGGGAAAATCTGGCCAGGGGCATCATAAGCCAAAAGGACCGAAGGCCTAGACGCTGGCACCCCCACAACCCACTCAGGGGTTTTGACACCATTGGCATAGCCCTTTGCCCTCTGGCAACGCCGCAGCCAGTGGGGAGACGCCTGTCCTGCTTCGCCCCATCATGGACTTCCATCACCTTGGACACTTGGGTCCTCCAAGTTGTCCAAGACGGCTATTGCCTTCACTTCAACAGGCTTCCACCTCCATTCCCCCTGGCGGAGCCTCCTCAACTCCCCACACACCAGCTTCTGCTGCAGCAGGAATTACACTCTCTCCTCGCACAACGGGCAGTCGAGAAGCTCCCTCCCCACCTTCGAGGTCGGGGCTTCTATTCCCAGTACTTCCTTGTTCCGAAAAAGACAGGGGGTCTGCGGGCCATCCTCGACCTCTGCAGGCTAAACAAGTATCTCCAGGAACAAGCAGGAATGTAGTCTTCACATATGGGTATCTTCGGCACCGACGGAGCCCGGCTGGAACGCTCCCCAGTGTCCTATAGGAAAGCTTTTGGGAGCATCCCACTGCGCCTATGCTGCTGCCTTCCCGCCTTTCCAACTCTCCCTCTTCAGTTTTTCATTTTCCGCGGAGCCAACAGGCAGCAAGTCCTGTCACCACAGAAAATTTTCTTTTTTGTGGTCGCATCTGCCTTCTCGTCGACGCCTATACTGGTACGACTGGTGTCTTTTTTTAAAAGAAGAAGAAAATAAATAAAAATAAAAATTCTTGAGGGTCTGTCCCCTCTTGGTGCTTCAGCGCCATTTTGGGTACTAGGCCCTGTTTTCTTCAAAATGGAGAAACCAACTAGTGGTTTCAAAAAATATTCAAAATGTGGTGGTACCATTTCTGCTACCGACACCCATGACTAATGTCTTAAATGTTTGGGCCCAGACCATTCTCTATCGGAGTGTCTCCTTTGTAGAAAGATGACTAAGAGGGGCCTGCAAAATAGAACTGTGAAACTCTGCACCCTTTTTGCCTCGGATGCAATGTCCGTTGCATTGACGTCGTCCAGGGCTTCATCGTCCTCCCATGGATCTCAGGTAACCAAACCCAGGTCGTCTTCGAAGACCGGTTGGTCCTCAAAGGGTAAATCTCTGTCTAAGCATCGAGATGCTTCCAGCATTGCCCTTGAGGAGAATACACTGGCCAAACAACCCCAGCGGGAGGTCCTTGCGTCCAAAGCATTAACGAGGTCCCAAGATGTTCCCGAGGCATCCACCTCCGGAGAGCTCTTGGTGCCATGTTCTGGGGTCATGGCCCACTCCGCCGGTACCGACACCCAGACATCAGCAGGCTCCATGGATCAACGCATCCTAGCCATTGAGCGCAGCCTAGCGGCCTTGTTAGCAGCCTCCATATTGCTAAAGCTGCTACAATTGGTTCCACAGCCATCGGTACCGGTACTGGATGTATTGGCAGCTACTGTTCTGCCGCTCTCCATGCTACCACCCGTGCCAGCCCTAGAATCAGTGTCCGGTATAGAGGATCCGGTATCGAGGCATTCCGATGCCGACTTTGATTGGTACTGGCAACAGGCAGTACGAGAGCACCCGACCCGTCAGTGCTTTGAGTCTTCTGAATCCGATGATTCTGACGAATCCAATACCGGAGCGGTTCTTCCGGAGGATCCCTGTCTTTTGCCGCAACGTTGGATGTCTCCTCCGGAGGACGTGTCTTTTCAAGACTTTATACGGGATGTGGCTCGGGACCTCTCGATCACTGTGACACCCGAGAAGGGAACCGAGAGCTGAAGAACTTGAAATTCTTCAGTATCCACCCATACACCAGATTTTGCATGATCTCATGCTTAGAATGTGGGAAACACCCTTAACGGTGTCTCCACATTCCAGAAGACTTGATACAATGTACTGGGTACCACAGTGTCTCGGGTTCCAAAAAACGCAGTTACCACACCATTCCATGGTTGTGGAATTGAGCTTGTAAAATCACTCACCAAACCCCCAAAAGACGTTAATTCAAAATATACTATAAATGCTCAAGCACTGGCCGATCATTATTCTAAAAAATTAAACCCTAACGAAGAAAGAATCTCCCATAAAATTGAAAATAATGCATTTCAAAGGGTAACACAAAATACTAACCACACTGTAGTGTGGGAAAACATTTACTCAATAGATAACAGACAGCTTCTAAACATCATCACAAACATAAATACCACCACATCCCCCCTTGACCCATGTCCAGTAGACTGGATCAAGAATACTAAAGCAGAAATTGCACCCATAATACTAAATATTGTAAACCAATCTCTAATACAAGGAAACATGCCAACAGAACTAAAAAGATCTCTAATATGACCTATACTAAAAAACAAATCACTAAACAATGCAGATCCATCTTCATACAGACCCATATCAAGTATACCCTTTCTAGCCAAAATTATTGAAAAATCTGTACAATACCAATTGCAAGATCACATAGATAACACAAATGCACTTGATGCTCAACAATATGGCTTTCGACAATCACATGGAGTAGAAACACTGCTACTAGTACTATTTGATAAACTGTATAAAGGCATTGAAAACTGCAAAAAAATGTTTGTCTTAATGTTCGACATAACTGCAGCCTTTGATTCAGTGAATCATAAGATCCTCATTGAAAGATTAGAAACAATAGGTATAAATGGAACCCCCCTAAAATGGTTGTCTTCTTATATATCCAACAGGATACAACAAGTATACTTTGATAACAACCTATCCAATACCTTCCCACAGACACAAGGTATCCCACAGGGTTCAGCTTTATCTGCCATATTATTTAACCTATACCTAAGACCAATCTGCACAATATTCCAAAAACACAAAATTGACTATCTCTATGCAGATGATATAATGCTTTATACACAAATGGATATATGTAACCCAGATTATAGCAACTTAGAAAATTGCCTTAATGAAGCACAACAATTTATTTATTTATTTAACATTTCTTCTATACCGCGCTATTACAATCAGCGCGGTGTGCATCGAACAAAACATACTACAATGCATACAAGCAACATTGAGTTTTACATAGAACAGGGAAAAAAACATAGGATAACCGGGGTAACTATTTACAGGGTAACTATTTACAGGTTAAATTAGTATTGTCACCAATATTCTAAGCCAATTTGGTAAGCCAATTTGGTAAGCCAATTCTAAGCCAATGGCTCCAACAAAACAATATGCTTATCAATCATAAAAAAACTGAAGTAATGTTTATCTCTAAAAATCCGGAATTTAAACACCCCCCCACAATCATACTAAATAATACAACCTATAACACTAAACAAGAACTAAAGTACCTAGGTGTCACTCTAGATATGACACTTAACATGGAAACCCACCTAAGACTATTAAATAGAACCATTTTCTACAAACTAAGAACCCTACAACCCTTACGTAACATCATTGAACTATCAGACTTTAGATCAATAATACAAGCAATCATAACGCCACATTTGGACTATTGTAATGGCATACTACAAGGCTTGCCCAAAAAAACAACAAACATACTCCAGATGGCACAGAATGTAACAGCCCGAATCCTAATGAACGTACCCTTCTCAGATCACATCACACCTATCCTAAGAGAACTTCACTGGCTACCTATAGATGCACGCATACGATACAAAATAATAATTACAACATTCAAAATAATAAACAATTATGCCCCATCCTACCTTGCCACACTCATTAAGCCACAAACCACCAACAGGAAAAGACGTACACACAACCTAAATACACTACAAACCCCCCTCTCCATTTGCAAAGCAAAGGCACTCACCAGTAATAGAGCATTCACATAAACCGCTCCCACACAATGGAACAAACTCCCTGACACCTTAAGAGCTAACAAAGATCTCATATCATTCCGTAAAAACCTTAAAACACTTCTATTTCAAGAATACTTCAATCAGACAGAAATAACTTAGAGTAATTCTGTGATGAAAACAATTAGACAGAGGTCTTCCCACTGTTACCATTTTGAACCCTCAAATTCTCGAAGAATTAAATAGTAATTCTACTTATATTTTCGTTCACAAATATTGTATATAGTTAATTATATAGCATGTATGTTAACATGTTCTCTTCCCTCATGTAAACAGTTTTGAATTATTTATTGAGTTATCTTAAAACAATGACACCTGTCAATGTTCTGTTATTTTCTTACTGTTTTATGTAACTGCTAATCCATGCAGAGTTAATTGTTAAATGTAAACCGCTGCTGATCACTGGAAGGAGCGGTATAAAAATGTAATCAAATAAATAAAATAAAATAAAATAAAAAGTGCCAAGACGCATTCCTCTAATCCTCCGGGCTGTGAGGCGAGGACTCTCGATGCCTTTGGTCGTCGATGTTTTCAGGCCTCTATGCTGTCGGCCAGAATAAGTTCTTACATACTCTACATGGGTATGTTTCTTCGAGAGGTTGCTAAAAATTTGGAACTCATGGCACCTCTTCTCCCTGATGACAAGAGGGCTGATTTCCTTACTCTGGTTAAGCATGCCCAAAATGTTTCTAAGTTCATGAACAGGGTAACCTTTGATTGTTTAGAATACATTAGCAGAACCTCTGCTATTTCTATCAGTGCACATCGGATTGCTTAGCTACAAGCATCTGATTTAGAGCAGTGGGTGCAAGATAAGTTGGGGAATATTCCTTGCACAGGAGAAAATCTTTTTGGCAAAGACTGGCAGGATAAAGCTTCTCAGCTTGAGTCCGAGAACACTACCTTAAATAGATCATCCAGGACTACTGCCAACCCAGCTAAGAAAAAGATAGTTAAACTCTTTTTCAACAAGAAAAATAAATTCTATCCTTCTTACACCCAAACTGTCCACTGCCCAATCCATGCTCCCCAGAAGGGACAGCAACAGCCGAACAACAAAGGAAGGCTCAAGTCCCCATAGCTGAACCAGCTCAGCAGACACAGCCTCCGCAAGGTCTTTGACTCCTTCCTAGAGAACCTAGTCATCCTTCCTCTAGAAATACCAGAGCCTCTCAACATTCCAGGCAGACTGTGTTACTTTGCCAAGAAGTGGCAGCAGATAACATCAGAGCATTAGACTCTCTCCATAGTGACAGAGGGATACAGACTCCACTTCCACAGTATGCCCCCTCTCTCTACTCCAAAAGAGTTCAGTTCTCGGCCCCCCATCACCACTCTTGTATCAAGAGGTCACCTTGCACAGGGAGCGATAGAGGAGGTACCTTTTTCTCAACAAGGCCTGGGCTTCTACTCCCCCTACTTCCTTATTCCAAAGAAAACAGGAGGGTACAGGCCCATACTGGACCTCAGGGAGTTAAACAAGTATCTCTTCCGAGAAAAATTCAAGATGATATCCCTCGGAACACTCCTCCCTAACATTCAGAGTCAGGATTGGATTGGCTATGTTCTCTAGACCTAAAAGATGCCTATACACATATCCTTATTCATACAGAACACAGGAGGTTTCTTCAATTCCTCTTTCAGGGAAGACATTACCAGTACAGAGTTCTACCCTTTGGCCTGGCTTCAGCCCCAAGAGTCTTCACAAAATGCATGGCAGTAGTAGCAGCATTTTTAAGGACTCTAGGGATATTCGTCTTCCCCTACTTAGCCGACTGGCTGATCTGAGCACCAACAGCTCCAGAAGCCAGCTCAGCTCTTTCCTGCACGATGCAAATCCTGCAATATTTGGGATTGGTCATAAATTTCCCAAAATCCCATATCACCCCTTCTCAGTCTCTATAGGGGCTCTACCAGATACAAGGCAGTCAAGGACTTTCCTGCCACAACTCCGCTGCGCTCGAATAATTCAACTGGCCTCTCAAGCAGCTATGAAAACTTTCCTGACTGCTCAAGAAATGCTTCGGTTGCTGGGGCATATGTCGTCCACTGTACATGTGGTCCCCTATGCTCGCCTACATATGTGAGCAGCCAAGTGGACCCTAGCCTCTCAGTGGACTCAGGTCGTCTGAGGGACAAAATCAGAAAATCTGCACGCCTAATCTCATCCCTTCAGTGGTGGAAAACCTTCTCTTAAGGTCACCTTTTCAGCAGCCACTGCACCAAGCTTCCTTGACGACGGATGCATCTAAGTCAGGTTGGGGTCTCATACGTACAATCTCTCCACTCAAGGTCTCTGGCCCAAACAGAAGACTTGTCTTCACATAAATCTACTGGAACTCAGTCATCTTCTATGCTCTTCGAGTTTTTCAGGACCATCTGCGCTACAAGACAGTACTTGTCCAGATGGACAATCAGGTAGCCATGTTCTACGTAAACAAACAGGGTGGAACAGGCTCAGGCATTGTGCAACGAAGCTCTACACTTCTGGTCCTTCGCAAGAGGCCTTCAGATTCACCTACTGGAGGTGTATCTCCCAGGCACATAGAATCTCCTGGCAGACAGACTCAGTTGAGTGCTGCTGCCACACAAGTGGTCTCTTCATTCAGAACAGATTGCTCGAATCTTTCAAAACTGGGGAACCCCAGATATAGACCTATTTGCAAGTCCTCAGAATGCCAAATTTCCCAGATTCAATTCCAGAATTCTGGCTTGGAACAGTCAGACAAGGGATGCTTTCTACCTCCACTGGGGTCAAGACTTCCTGTATGCCTACCCACCCATTCCCCTCATTCCCAAAACTCTGTTCAAACTCCAGAGAGACAGGGGCCATATGATCCTCATAGCCCCACGCTGGCCACGACAGACGTGGTATCCACTGCTTCTATGTCTCTCTCAAGCCAGGCCTCTGGACTTGGGAAGTGCTCCAGATCTTCTGTCCCAGGAGGACAGGACGCTTTTGCACCTGAATCCTCAGTCTTTGCACCTGATGGCATGGTTACTGAGAGCTTAGAATTCCAGGATGTCAACCTCTCTCAACAGATTAAGGATATCCTTTTGACCTCAAGGAAACCTTCCACAAGGCAGGCTTATGCCTTTAAGTGGAAAAGGATCTCTATCTGGTGTTCAAAGAAGGAACTTGATCCTTTTTCAGTTCCCGTAGAGGCGTTACTGGAGTATCTCCTCCATCTTTCATCCTCTGGTCTAAAGACAAATTCAGTAAGAGTCCACCTTAGTGCCATTGCGGCTTTCCACAAGCCCTTTGATGGACAACCTGTTTCCTCTCAGCCGCTTGTAGTGTGATTTATGAGAGGTCTACTCTTAACTAAGCCTCCCATTAAGCCACCACCTGTGGCATGGGACTTAAATCTCGTCCTCGGACAATTAACATAAGAACATAAGATATGCCATACTGGGTCAGACCAAGGTCCATCGAGCCCAGTATCCTATTTCCAACAGTGGCCAAGCTAGGTCAAACGTACCCAGCAGTTTCCCTAAAAGACACAGGTTCCACAATGCTTGTATTGGGTCAAGCAGTGATATCCTGGGTCCCTTTTTAATAATGTTTATGGACCTTTCCTCCAGGAACTTGTCCAAATCTTTTTTAAACCCAGCTACACTAACAGCTTTTACTACATCCTTCGGTAACAAATTCCAGAGTTTGATTACACGTTGAGTGAAAAAATATTTTCTCTTATTAGTCTTAAATACTTTACCCTGAAGCTTCATTGCATGTCCCCTAGTCTTCCTATATTTTGATAACGTAAACAGTCGATCTGCGTTTACCCGTTCCACTTCGTTCATTAATTTATAGACTTCTATCATATCTCCCCTCTCTTTTCCAGGTTAAAGAGCCCTAACCTTTTTAGCCTTTCTTCATAGGGGTATCCTTCCGTCCCCTTTACCATTTTGGTGGCTGTTCTCTGAACCTTTTCTAATAACACTATATCCTTTTTAAGATAGGGCGACCAGAATTGCACACAATATTCAAGGTGCGGTCGCATTATGGAATGATACAGAGGCATTATAATATCCTTTGTTTTATTTTCCATTCCTTTCCTTATGATACCTAGCATTCTATTTGCTCTCTTGGCCGCCGCTGCACACTGGGCCGAGGGTTTTAACATGTTATCCACCATGACGCCTAAATCTTTTTCCTGGGTGGTAGTTCCTAATGTGGAACCTTGCATCGTGTAACCATAGTTTAGGTTGTTTTTCCCTAGGTGCATTACTTTGCACTTGTCCACATTAAATTTCATCTGTCATTTCGATGCCCAGTCTTCCAATTTATCACGATCCTCTTGCAAATTTCCAGAATCCTCATGGGTTTTAACAACTTTAAATAGTTTTGTGTCATCTGCAAATTTGATAACCTCACTCGTTATTCCCTTTTCCAGGTCATTTATGAATATGTCAAAAAGAAGCGGACTCAGCACAGATCCCTGGGGTACACCAATATTCACCTTTCTCCATTGGGAAAATTGTCCATTTAGCCCTACCCTCTGCTTTCTATCTTTTAACCAGTTCCTGATGCACAATAGTACACTGCCTTCTATCCCATGACTCTAGTTTTGCCAAAAGTCTCTGATGAGGGACTTTGTCAAAGGCTTTATGAAAGTTCAAATACACTATATCAACCAACTCATCTTTGTCTACCTGTTTATTCACACCTTCAAAAAAACATAACAGATTAGTAAGACAAGATCTTCCTTGTCTAAAGCCATGTTGGCAGTCTCCCATTAGGCCATGACTATCTACATGCTGAGTAATTTTGTTCTTTATGATAGTTTCTACCATTTTTCCCGGTACTGACATCACGCTCACCAGTCTGTAGTTTCCTGGATCACCCCTGGAACCCTTTTTAAAAATTGGCGTTACATTGGCGATCCTCCAATCTTGAGGTATTACAGATGATTTTAATGATAGTTCACAGATTACTAATAGGTCTGCAATCTCATATTTCAGTTCTTTCAACACCCTTGGATGTATACCATCCGGTCCATGTGATTTTCTACTCTTCAGTTTATCAAATAGTTAGAAACATAGGCCATGTGGTCTTTTTCTGTCGTCATATTTCTATCTAGCCTGTCCTTCCATAACAACTACAACAGTCCCCTTTTTACCTTTAGAGATCCTCTGTGTTTGTCCCATGCTTTTTTGAATTCAGTTACTGTCCTCATACAGTCTCTAAAATGCTTGTATGCAAATGCTAGAAGTCTACAAAACAAGATGGGAGAGTTAGAATATATAGCACTAAACGAGAGGTTAGATATGATTGGAATATCAGAGACATGGTGGAAGGAGGACAACCAGTGGGACACTGTGATACCTGGGTACAAACTATATCGTAATGATAGAGTTGACCAAATTGGTGGAGGGGTTGCGCTCTATGTTAGAGAGGGCATTGAGTCAGAAAGGATTAAAGTTTTGCAAGAAACAAAATTTGCTGTAGAATCTCTATGGATTGAAATTCCATGTAAAAAGGGGAAGGCGATGGCAGTGGGGGTGTACTATCGTCCGCCTGGCCAGAATGAACAAATGGATGATGAAATGCTCAAAGAAATCAAGGAAGCTAGCAAACGTTACAGTGCAGTAATAATAATGGGTGATTTCAATTACCCTGGCATCGACTGGGTCAGTGTCACAACAGGACATGCTAGGGAGATAAAGTTCCTAGATGAAATAAATGACTGCTTCTTGGAGCAGCTGGTTCATGAACCAACCAGAGGGGAAGCAATATTAGACCTAGTCCTTAGTGGAACACCAGATGTAGTGCAAGAGATAAGGGTGTTGGGGCCACTTGGCAATAGTGATCATAGCATGATCACCTTTGATTTAATTAGTGGAGGAGGGATAGTAAGGAAATCCACAGTACTACCCTTTAACTTTCGAAAGGGAGACTATGCTAAAATGAGGAAAACAGTTAAGAAAAAACTAAAAGGAGCAGTTGCAAAGGTTAAAGACGTACATCAAGCTTGGGTGTTGTTGAAAAATACTATCTTGGAAGCCCAGACCAGCTGTATTCCACGCTTTAAGAAAAGTGGAAGGAAGTCCAAAAAACTGCCAGCATGGTTTAAAGGTGAGGTCAGAGAGGCTGTTGTTGCCAAAAAAGCATCTTTCAGGAAATGGAAAAAAGAGCCAAACGATGAAACCTGGAAACAGCACAAGCACTGGCAAATCAAATGCAAGGCATTGATAAGGCAGGCAAAGAGAGAATTTGAGAAGAAGCTTGCTGCGGAAGCAAAAACGCGAAATAAAGACCTTTTCAAGTACATTCGTAGCAAAAAACCTGTGAGAGAGTCAGTTGGTGCATTAGATGATAAAGGGGTTAAAGGAGCACTAAGAGGCGACAAGGCGATAGCGGAAAGACTGAATGAATTCTTTGCTTCGGTCTTTACTGAGGAAGATGTAGGGATGTTACCCATGACTGAAGTGGTATTTAAAGGTGTGGAAGAATTGAAGGAAATATCGATACATCGGGAAGATGTCTTACAACTATTAGATAAACTGAAGAGTAGCAAATCACCTGGGCCGGATGGTATACATCCAAGGGTGTTGAAAGAACTGAAATTTGAGATTGCAGAGCTGCTATCAGTAATCTGTGAACTATCATTAAAATCATCTCTAATATCTGAGGATTGGAGGATCGCCAATGTAACACCAATTTTTAAAAAGGGTTCGAGGGGTGATCCGGGAAACTACAGACCAGTGAGCCTGACATCAGTACCGGGAAAAATGGTAGAAACCATCATAAAGAATAAAATTACTCAGCATGTAGATAGTCACGACCTAATGGGAGACAGCCAGCATGGCTTTAGACAAGGAAGATCTTGTCTTACTAATCTGTTATGTTTTTTTGAAGGAGTGAATAAACAGGTGGACAAAGGTGAGTCGGTTGATATTGTGTATCTGGACTTTCAGAAAGCCTTTGACAAAGTCCCTCATGAGAGACATTTGGCAAAACTAAAGAGTCATGGGATAGGAGGCAGTGTACTACTGTGGATCAGGAACTGGTTAAAAGATAGAAAGCAGAGGGTAGGGCTAAATGGCCAATTTTCCCAATGGAGAAAGGTGAATAGTGGTGTACCCCAGGGATCTGTGCTGGGTCCGCTGCTTTTTGACATATTCATAAATGACCTGGAAAGTGGAATAACAAGTGAGGTTATCAAATTTGCAGATGACACAAAACTATTTAAAGTTGTTAAAACCCAGGAGGATTGTGGAAAATTGCAAGAGGATCTTGATAAATTGGAAGACTGGGCATCAAAATGGCAGATGAAATTTAATGTGGAGAAGTGCAAGGTTATGCACCTAGGAAAGAACAACCCAAACTATGGTTACACGATGCAAGGTTCCACATTAGGAACCACCACCCAGGAAAAAGATTTAGGCGTCATTGTGGATACCTTGTTAAAACCCTCGGCCCAGTGTGCAGCGGCGGCCAAGAGAGCAAATAGAATGCTAGGTATGATAAGGAAAGGAATGGAAAATAAAACAAAAGATATTATAATGCCTCTATATCGTTCCATGGTGAGACCGCACCTTGAATATTGTGTGCAATTCTGGTCGCCGTATCTTAAAAAGGATATAGCGATTTTAGAAAAGGTTCAGAGAAGAGCCACCAAAATGGTAAAGGGGATGGAAGGCTACTCCTATGATGAAAGGCTAAAAAGGTTGGGGCTCTTTAGCCTGGAGAAGAGACGGCTGAGGGGAGATATGATAGAAGTCTATAAATTAATGAACGGAGTGGAACGGGTAAACGTAGATCGATTGTTTACCTTATCAGAATATGGAAAGACTAGGGGACATGCAATGAAGCTACAGGGTAAACTATTTAAGACTAAGAAAAGAAAATATTTTTTCACTGAACGTGTAATCAAACTGTGGAATTTGTTACCGGAGGATGTAGTAAAGGCTGTTAGTGTAGCTGGGTTTAAAAAAGGTTTGGACAAGTTCCTGGAGGAAAGGTCCATAAACCATTATTAAGAAGGGACCCAGGATATCAGTGCTTGAACCAGTACAAGCATTGTGGAACCTGTGTCCCTTGGGGAAACTGCTAGGTACGTATGACCTAGATTGGCCACTGTTGGAAACAGAATGCTGGGCTTGATGGACCTTGGTCTGACCCAGTATGGCATATCTTATGTTCTTATATCTCTACCACCTCCACTGGGAGACTATTCCACGGATTCATTACTCTTTCCTTAAAGAAATATTTCCGCATATCACTCCTGAATCTATCTCCCTTCACCCTCATCCCATGTCCCCTCGTAGCAGAACTTGCTTTCAATCGAAAGAGGCTCTCTCCCTGAACATTTATGCCACGGAGGTATTTAAACATCTCAATCATATCACCTCTATCCCGCCTTTCCTCTAAGGTGTACATATTAAGATTCTTCAGTCTGTCCTCATATGCTTTATAATGAAGACCACTAATCATTTTAGTAGCCACCCTCTGCACCGACTCCATCCTGTTCACTTCCTTTTGAAGGTGCGGTCTCCAGAATTGCACACTATACTCCAAATGAGGTCGCACCAAAGACTTATACAGAGGCATTATCACCTCCTTCTTTCTGCTATCCATTCCTCTGTGTATGCACCCAAGCATCCTTCTAGCTTTTGCCGTCGCCTTTTCTACTTGTTTAGCTACTTTAAGATCATCAGACACAACCACGCCTAGGTCCCGCTCTTCTTTAGTGGACAAAAGTACTTCACCCCCTATACTATATTGCTCCCTTGGATTACTGCAGCCCAAATGCATGACCTTACATTTTTTAACATTAAATCCCAGCTGCCAAATTTTAGACCATTCTTCAAGCTTAGCTAGATCCCTCCTCATGTTATCTACCCCTTCCTGGGTGTCTATTGCAGATTTTGGTATCATCCGCAAAGAGGCAAACCTTACCTGAAAGCCCTTCCGCTATATCACTAACAAAGATGTTAAAAAGAATCAGACCAAGGACAGATCCCTGGGGCACACCACTGATAACCTCCTTCTCCTCAGAGTGAGCTCCATTTACTTGTACTCTTTGTCGCCTCCCACCCAATCAATTTCTAACCCAAGCAGTAACTTTAGGGTCCATCCCTAGGGTGCTCAGTTTGTTTATAAGTCGCCTGTGAGGAACAGTGTCAAAGGCTTTACTGAAATCTAAATACACCACATCTAGGGCTCTCCCTCGGTCCAACTCCCTGATCACCCAGTCAAAGAAATTAATCAGATTTGTCTGACAAGACCTGCCTCTGGTGAATCCATGCTGCCTCAGATCCTGTAATCCGCTGGACTCCAGAAACCTCACTATTTTCTCTTTCAGCAGCGTTTCCAATAATTTACTCACCACCGAAGTTAAACTAACCGGCCTGTAGTTTTCAACCACATCCTTACTTCCACTTTTGTGTAAAGGCACCACATGAGCCTCTCTCCAGTCCTTTGGCACCACTCCCGACTCCAACGAGGCATTGAAAAGGTCAGTCAGTGGAGCTGCTTAGAACGTCCCCAAGTTCCTTCAGTATTCTCGGGTGTATCCCATCCGGTCCCATCGCTTTGTCTACTTTAAGTTGAGATAGTTTCTCACGAACACAGTCTTTTGAAAATTGTTCAAGATGTCCTTTGCTTCTGTTCCTATTTGTGGGTGTTTTCTGAGGTCCTGCTCCTGGTTCTTCATCTGTGAACACAGAACAAAAATATTTGTTAAGCAATTCCGCTTTATCCTTATCTGCTTCTGCATATTCCTTCCCTGCACCCTTGAGTCTGACAATACCACTCTTGCCCTTCCTCTTCTCACTAATATATCTGAAAAATGTCTTATCCCCCCCATTTTATTGCATTGGCTATTTCCTCCTCCTTTTGAATCTTTGCCTTCTTGACTACTTTGCTAGCTTCTGTAAGTTTTTCCAAATACAGATGCCTGTCTTCCTCTCTCTGTGATCTCTTGTATTTCATGAAGGCCTCCCTCTTTTTCTTCACATTTTCAGCTACTTCTTTTGAAAACCATAGCGGTCTCCTTTTCCTTTTACCTTTATTTACCATTTTAACAAAAAGGTTGGTTGCCCTTAAAATATCTCCTTTCAGTTTTTCCCACTGTTTTTCTACATCCCTCAGCTGTTCCCATCCAACTAACGACTCCCTGAGGTATTGGCCCATCTTCGCAAAGTTAGTCTTCCTAAAGTCTAAGATCCTCGCCTTTGAATGGATTCTAACAGCCCTAGTCCTAATACTGAACCACACCATCTGGTGATCACTGGATGCAAAATGATCTCCCACTACAGCATCAGAAACACTTTCACCATTGGTAAGCACCAAGTCCAGTATGGCCCCTTCACGTGTGGAGTCTGTTACCAATTGCCTGAATAGTTCTCCCTGTAGAGAATCCAGGATCTCCTTACTTCTAGATGATACTGCAGCAGGAATATGCCAATCAACATCTGGCATATTGAAATCTCCTATCAGTAGCACTTCCCCTTTCCTAGCAATGCTGCACATGTCTTCAATTAACTCTGTCCACCTCTTCCTCTTGTGAGGGAGGTCTGTATATCACACCAGTGTAAATAGATTTCTCTTTCCCTCTTTCTAGTTTAACCCACAATGCCTCCCCTCTCCCTTTTAAGCTCTGTAATTTGTGATAAGGAAGCTTATCATAGCTCAGGAAGGAGCTATAGTAAAGGTGAAGTGACTCTGAACAAGCAACCTGTCAGTTCTGGTAGAAATAAGAAAACAGAAGATTTCCATAAAAGACTACCAGTCCCAGAATGCACCAGGTTTCCAACAGCCATTAGAGGAGCTGAAGTGGGGAAACGTGTGTTCAATCAAGAGGGCTATGAGGTAATCCCCAAGCACTCATCTCAAAGGGCAGGGCCTGATTCAGCACAGCTGTGCTGTGCTAGGGTGGAGCACTCATCTAAGCAGAATAAAGGTAGAGTTTATTCTACAGAGAATCATCCTCAGATTCGTCTTGGAGATCCTCTTGATCATCTTGGACAGCTTCATCATCTGGAGGATCATCAGAAGCAGAAGCCAGAGCGGACGGACAGAGAGGGCAAGAAACCCTTTGGAAGAAAGAAGAGAAAAGCTTTTGGGAGGTCTAAAAGAGTCCAGAGCAGTACGTATACTGGAAGGCATTCCAAAGGCAAGCTTACACCATTGGACTGGGGAAAGCCAGAGGAATGGTGCTGCAGAGCTTGGAATCTCCAGACAGTACCTGTGAGGGAGATGGCTGCACGTGGAAGGGACCCTAAGACCCGTGCCAGAAGGTATGTGAAGAGAGATCAAGTGTCCAGGGATCTGGATTGGAAGGCTGGACATAAGAACTGGACTACATACTGGCCAGGCTATTTAGAGAGGAACTCTAACAGCAATGGAAGCTCAGGTATGAACACTGATCTATGCCCTAGCTATACCCTTGAAAGACAGCAGGGAAACAAGTATTCTCCTGAGAATGCTCCATTGAGAAATTCCTCTGTGCCAATCCATGATATTGAACCCATGGTTGTTGAAGAAGGGGGAGGGGTTGTAGATACAGGCTGTGAATACATGGATTGCTCTCTGTCTAAACTCCTTTGGTAATTTCTGTTACAAAGTACAACAACCATCACAAAGAAATACAAACTTGTTCTTTAATCTACTCAGAAAAGCTCCTGAGTAGAATTTGAGCCACGCAGTAGAAAGTAAGCCAGCAAAGGGGTTTCAGCTGGGTAACTGCTAGCAATTGAGCCTTACCTAATTGCTTGTGAGCTCTGAGGGAATCACTTCTGAGTCTGTGTGAAGATATAAGAAGTTAACCTGAAAAGAACAGTTTTTCCCTACTTTGTGGGTTTTGCTTGTTGATTAAAGCACTGCTAAGAAAATATTAACTAAAGCCTACAGAAAAGACCAGTTTGTTACCAACCAGGTCTTTATTCTTTTGCTTTGATTGCCTGACAAGTTCAGCTGTTGTTTTCCTGATTTTGTTTTTCTAAGTTTAACACTGAAAGCAAGTATCCTGTTTTATGTGCTACCAAGCATATCTGTGTTGAGAGAAATAACCCCATAAATAAATATCTTATTGGCTTTACACTCAAGCACAACTAATTATTGTGAGCGGCTGTGTCTGGTGTGAATGGACTGCATTTCCCACAATCCCTTGCAAATCATATTGATATCTGCCTTTGCCAAGACTGTGAACATTCTCACCCAGGCTCCCGTCTGACAAATTCCAAAGCTTTAATAGTAGTTTTTACATATAGTGCCACTCCTCCTCCCCTTCTTCCTACCCTGTGCTTTCTGAATAAAGTATAGCCAGGTATAGTTACATCCCAATCATGGTTTTCTGTGAACCATGTTTCTGTAACGGCCACTAAATCCAAGTCAGCCACTCCAACCAAAGCTTCAACATCAGGGATCTTATTTCCCATGCTACGGGCATTTATACACACTGCTTTCCATATGTTACCCATTTCCATAAAGTTATTTAATGTATCACCTACCTGGGGGCTTTCACTTACCTGGGGGCTTTCTTCACCCATCCCCAACAAATCTAGTTTAAAGCCCTCTTCAGTAGATTAGCCAGTCTACTGCTGAAGACGCGTTGACCTTTCTTGGACAGATGGATGCCATCTCTGCTCTGCAACCCTTGGAACAGCATCCCATGGTCTAGGAAACCAAAACGCTCTCGATGACACCATCCACGCAGCCATGCATTCATCTCCAGGATGCGAGCCTCTCTGCCTTGGCCTTTACCCTTAACAGGGAGGATTGAAGAGAACACCACCTGTGCACCTAACTGCTTCACCCTCTGTCCCAGAGCCATGAAGTCACTTTTGATACGTTCCGAGGTATACCTGGCAGTATCGTTTGTTCCAACATGGATTAGCAACATTGGGTAATAGTCAGTGGGCTTGATGAGTCTCGGCAAACTCTCCGTAACATCTTGGATTTTGGCACCAGACAGACAGCATACCTCTGGACATCAAGTCTGGTCGGCAGATGGACGCCTCAGTACCCCTCAGAAGAGAGTCTCCAACCAACACTACCCTTTGTTTCCTTGTGGTTACTGATTCTGCAACTTTGGGGTACTTGAGCTCTGGTTCTTCTCTTTCCAGGGATGCTTTCACCTCCTCCACTTTCAGGGCTGCATAATGGTTCTTCAATTCAAGGGCTGGAGAAGGTGGATTGGTGATTTTGCAGGCCCTGGTGACTTGTGTCCAACCATCGACATTCTGTTGGCACCCATCTTCTCCTCTGCTGGAGAGCTTGGTTGCTGCAAGAAGCATCTCATCAATGTATTTCTCACTGTCTTGAATGCTCCTCAGCCTCGCCACCTCCTCTCTGAGTTCCTCCACTTGTTTCCTCAGAGCTTCAGCATGCAGGCACCCTGCACATGGAACCAGTCCTTCAACTGGCATTAGGACCTCTGGACCGAGGCAGAAGCTGTAATAGGGCCAACAGCTTTAGCGATACGATTTTTCCCAGCCATTGTTCTGTTCGTGGAGCTTAGGTATCTGTTAAAGCAAAAGAGAGAGATCTACCAAGTACCAGCCGGTTTCCCAGCTGTCCTTTCAGAGAAAAAGCAGTTAAATCTCCTTAATTATATTCAAAATGTGCTGGTCCAATTCTCTGTGCTTTGTCAAATGGGGAGGTGCCCTATAAAGCAAGACTACTCGCTAGGGGTGGTGGGAGTCGGGGTGGGTAGGGAGGGAACTAACACCTGATTAGGTGTTAGCAGTTCACAAAGCTGAGGAGGTTACTGGAGTTAAACCACCTACTGTGCTCAAGGAAAGTCCCACTAAAGCACCAAAAAAGTAACCTTGCTTTAAAAATGTACAAATAAACCTTTTAAGAGCTCCCAGTCAGAGAGCTAACAACTTAATATAATAAAACAAACCCTTAAATCCTTACTGTTGGTTGATCTGGAGAGCTTCTGTACATCTTCCCGGTATAGCGATATTTCTTTCAATTCTTCTGCAGTTGTTGTTGTTGTTAAGTGCCGTCGAGTCGGAGTCGACTCATGGCGACCCTCTGGATAGCTATCCTAAATTGTGTTCGGTCTTCAGTCAGGCGGCTCATTGTTGACAGACTGGTACCCATAGCTGCTGTTATTGTATCGATCCATCTCATTGCTGGCCTTCCTCTTTTGCGTTGACCTTCTATCTTGCCAAGCAGGATGTCTTTCTCTAATGATGTCTCTCTTCGCATGATGTGTCCAAAGTATGAAAGTCGAAGTCTTGTCATCTGAGCTTCTAAAGAAAGCTTAGGTTTGATCTCCTCTAGTACCAACTGGTTTGTTCTTCAGGCAGTCCATGGTATACACAGTATTCGCTGCCAGCACCATAATTCAAAGGCATCAATTTTCTTCCTGTCTGTCTTTTTCACTGTCCAGCTTTCACATCCATATGATGTTATTGAAAATACCATGGCTTGAACAAGTCGAATCTTTGTATGGAGAGAGACATCTCTGCTCTTGAGAATCTTATCTAGGTCTTTCATAGCCATTCTGCCAAGAGCAATGCGTCATTTGATTTCTTGACTGCTTGTTGCTTCTTTATTGATAGTTGATCCAAGTAGGTTAAAGTTGTTCACAATTTCAATTTCTTCTCCTTCAACGATGAACCTGTTGATTATGCCAGTTGTCATGATCTTTGTCTTCTTTACATTAAGGTGCAGGCCCATTTTGAGACTATGTTCTTTGACTGTGAGAAGCAAATGTTTCAGATCATCTTCACTTTCAGCCAGTAATGTAGTATCATCAGTATAGTGAAGGTTGTTGATGAGTCTTCCACCAATCTTCACACCTCTGTTGTCTTCATACAATCCTGCTTCTCTGATTTGTTCTGCATATAAATTAAACAGGTAGGGGGAAAGTATGCAGCCTTGTCTTACACCTTTGCTTATTTTAAACCAGTCTGTTTCTCCTTGTTCAGTTCGAACTGTTGCTTCTTGATCAATGTACAGATTGCACAAGAGAACGATCAGGTGTTCTGGTATACCATGCTTCTTAATGTGGCCCAGAGTTTCTCATGGTTTACACTGTCAAAAACCTTGCTATAGTCGATAAAGCACAAATAGATATCCTTTTGGTATTCTTTAGTCTTTTCAAGGATCCATCTCACATCCGCAATGATGTCTCTCGTTCCTCGCCCTTTCCTGAACCCTGCTTGCACTTCAGGTAGTTCTTGTTCCAGGTATGGTTGTAGTCTCTTTTGAATAATCTTCAGTAGAATCTTGCTGGCATGTGGGATCAGAGCGATTGTTCGATAATTTCCACAGTCAGTTGGATCACCTTTCTTTAGTATTGGTATAAACACAGATCTTATCCAGTCAGTTGGCCATGATGTTGTCTTCCATATTTCTTTGCAGAGCCTTGTAAGTATGGTAACAGCTGCATCAGATTGCTGCAATACTTCTATAGGAATGCCATCAATGCCTGGTGCTTTTTTTCTTTGATGATAAGGCTTTCAATGCTGCTTCAACTTCTTCTTTCATCACCAATGGTTCCCGATCATAAGGTACAAGTTGAAATGGCTGTTGGTCCACTTGATCTTTATCATATAAAAACTCTGTATATTTCTTCCACCTTTTCTTGATCTTCTCAGCATCATTCAACATAGAACCTTGAGCATCTTGTAACATTCCAATTCGAGGCTGGAACTTTTTCTTTATCTCTCGTAGCTTTAGGAAAGCCGATCTTGTTCTTCCTCTAATAGTTTCCGCTTCTATTTCCTTGCATGCGTCGTCGTAGTACTTTTCCTTGTCCTTTCTTGCTGCACGTTGGAAATCTCTGTTGAGTTCCGCGATTCTTTCTTTCTCCTCTGGCTTTAGCTTCTCTGCGTTTCTGGGCAATTTTCAGAGTTTCTTCCGTCATCCATTTTGGCCGTTTTTGCTTTTTCACCTTTTGTAGAGACTTCTCGCTTTCTTCCAACACAACCTTCTTTATGTCATTCCATATCTCTTCCGGAGCTCTGTCATTTGTATCTAAAGCAGCAAATCGATTTTGCAGGCAGTCTTTAAATTCCAGTGGTATATTCTCAAGGTCATATTTTGCTGCATTCATGAGTGGTTTGCTCTTTTTCAACTTTAGCTTGAGTTTGCATACTAATAGTTGATGATCTGTACCACAGTCAGCTCCAGGTTGTGTCTTTGTTGATGTTATAGAGCTTTTCCATCGTTGACTTCCACAGATGTAGTCAATTTGATTTTTATACAATCCATTGGATGAAGTCCATGTGTACAGTCGCCGCTTGTGTTGCTGGAAGAAGGTGTTTGAGATGAATAGATCGTTGGTCTTGCAGAATTCTATCAGTCTTTCTCCAGCTTCATTTCTGTTGCCAAGTCCATATTTTTCCAACTACTTTGCTTTCTTCTTTGTTGCCAACTTTTGCATTCCAGTCACCCATGACTATCAGGATATCCTGTTTGCATGTTCTGTCAATTTCAGCTTGTATTTGTTCATGGAACTCTTCAATTTCATTCTCTTCTGCAGCTGTTGTTGGGGCATATACTTGAATTATAGTTGTGTTGATAGGCAATCCTCGTAAATGAATAGAGATTAAGCGTTCGCTGACTGCATTGTATTTCATTACAGTTCTTGCAAGTTTCTTCTTTATTATAAATGCAACACCATTTCTTCTTTGTCTTTCATTTCCAGCATAGTAGACCATATGATCATCTGATGCAAAGTGCCCGATGCCAGTCCATTTTAGTTCGCTGACACCCAACAGATCAAGTTGTACACGTTCCATTTCATTCTTGACCACCTTCAACTTCCCTTGGTTCATTCTTCGTACGTTCCATGTTCCAATGTGTAAGACATCTTTACAGCTTCTGACTCTCATTTCATGCGCAGCACCTTTAAATACCACTTCATTCATAGGTAACATCCCTACATCTTCCTCAGTAAAGACGGAAGCAAAGAATTCATTCAGTCTCTCCGCTATAGCCTTGTCCCCTCTTACTGTCCCTTTTACCCCTCTATTGTCTAATGGACCAACTGACTCTCACAAGTTTTTTGCTACGAATGTACTTGAAAAAGTCTTTATTATGCATTTTTGCTTCCACAGCAAGTTTCTTCTCAAATTCTCTTTCCCTGCCTTATCAATGCCTTGCATTGAACTTGCCAGTGCTTGTGCTGTTTCCAGTTTTCATCTTTTGGCTCTTTTTTCCATTTCCTGAAAGATGCTTTTTTGGCAACAGCCTCTCTGACCTCACCTTTAAACCATCCTGGCAGTTTTTTTGGACTTCCTTCTACTTTTCTTAAAGCGTGGAATACAGCTGGTCAGGGCTCCCAAGATGGTATTTTTAAACACCCAAGCTTGATGTAAGTCTTTAACGTTTGCAACTGCTCCTTTTAGTTTTTTCTTAACTATTTTCCTCATTTTATCATAGTCTCCCTTTCCAAAGTTAAAAGTTAGTACTGTGGATTTCCTTACCATCCCTCCTTCATTAATTAAATCAAACGCGATCATGCTATGATCATTATTGCCGCCATTTGAGCCCTTGGCCACTACATCCCTAAAGCTGCTTTCCTGGAAGGTATCTTCCTAATTGCCCTCACTTCTGCAAGACGCATCAGTGAGCTACAAGTTTTAGTGGCTCATCCTCATTACACAAGTAGGACTCATCCTCACTTTATGCCAAAGGTGGTTTATCTTCCTGTCTTCTTCCCTAGGCCTTATGCCTCAAATGCAGAAAGGAATCTTCACACTCTAGATTGTAAAAGAGCTTTAGCCTTTTACTTTCAGAGAACTTGGCAGCATAGAAAAGCTTCTCAGCTTTTTGTTGCCTTTGATTCTAGCTACCTGGGGTTACCAGTCTCCAAGAGAACACTCTCCAGGTGGATTGCAGACTGTATATCCTTTACCTTTGAGAGTAAGGGACTTTCTCTCAAGGGTCATGTCACAGCTCACAATGTTAGAGCAATGGCTTCCTCTATGGTCAACCTTCGCTCGGTGTCTATCGATGACATTTGCAAAGTAGCCACTTGGTCCTCGGTTAACACCTTTGCGGCCCATTACTGCTTAGACAAGGACTCCCGTCGGGATGCCCAGTTTGACCGTTTATTTATTTACCAGAATGATAGCGTTTCTGGTGGCCATCACTTCTACCAGAAGACTAGGGGAGCTTCATGCACTTGCACTTTACCCCCCTTACATGCGGTTCTTACGTGACAATGTTTATTTACCAGAGTGATAGCGTCTCTTTCAGACTTAGAACAACTCCTACCTCCCGTCCCGGGTTTCGATACCAGAGATCCTTGAGAGGAATCATGACCCACCTCAGCCTGGGTTTAGCTGCTCTATGGGGTCATCTCCCTGGCATCTCTAAGCTTGGGAGTCCCCATATGTGAAGACTGCATTCCTGCTTGTTCCTGGAGATAGCGTAGTTACTCACCTGTAACAGGTGATCTCTGGGATCAGCAGGAAATGAGTCTTCACAACCCACCCACCTCTCCTAGGAGTTGTATCTCTATCGCTCTCTCTTCTTTCCTTCTCTCCTTTTGTCTCAGCTACAAACCCAACTGAAGAGGGTGAGTTGGGAAGGCAGCAGCGCAGGTGCAGCGGGATGCTCCCAAAAGCTTTCCTATAGGACACTGGGGAGCGTTCCCTCGCGGGCCTCATCGGTGCCAACGATACCCATATGTGAAGACTCATTTCCTGCTGCTTCTGGAGATCACCTGTTACAGGTGAGTAACTACGCTTTCTTTTTGTGAGTAAGATATCTGTGTGGGTTTTTTTATTTATGTGCAGATTATTTTCCTTTAGCCAAGTTTCAGCTTCAAATATGCAATTTGTGATATTATTGTATGTGGGTTTTTTTAATATTTGATATTGTCTGCGTAGATGTGGTAGTTTATATTGTATTTCCTGAAGATTGAACACATAGGTTGAAGGTATATGTTGAACAATAGAGCGGAGAGCACAGAACCTTGTGGAATTCCCTGTTCTTGAGGGAAGGTGGAGGAGAGTTCCTGGTCTACTTTCACATACAACGAGCGATTGGACAAGTAGGATTTATACCCGTTGAAGGTAGTACTGGTTATGCCTATGTGCGCAAGTCTTGTTAGGAGGGTGTTGTGATCGACATTATCGAAAGCAGAGGATATATCCAGGAACACCAAGAGGTAAGCTTGGTTTACATTATCTAGGCCACAGAGTAGGGTATCAAATAGGACCAGGAGTAATGTTTCTACTCCATGGTATAGATGAAGCCCAAATTGGTGTTCATCAAACGGGGCATGACTATCAATGTAGTCTTAAAGTTGTATTTGTACAACTTTTTTATAATTTTTGCTAGGAATGGAATGCTATGAATACTTGATTTCACTTAACTACACTTCCTATTCTCCATACAGGAACCGTAAAACATCGGCGTTTATACAAAATGTGCACATTTTGTATAAACGCCAATGTTTTACGGTTCCTGTATGGAGAATAGGAGTGTAGTTAAGTGAAATCAAGTATTCATAGGATTTATTGGGGGTTATTTCAGTGGGTGTATTTGGTACAATAACTTTCGAGGAATGGAATGCTAGCAACCGGCCTATATGATGTAGGATCATCTTTGTTAAGGGATCTGTTTTTAAGTATGGGGCAGATTATAGAATGTTTGAGTGTAGTTGGCATTATTCCTGATGTTAAGGATTGATTGACAATTTCCATGATGAAAGGTGCTAGTTCGGATTTTGTTGCTTTAATCCATGCAACTGGCCTATGAGCGAGCCTGGCTCTTCCTGGACCACCAGATCACAACGCATCGACGCGGCGTTTTTTGGACATCACAGAAGATCTCTAACGTCTGTTAAAAAACTTGAGCGTAGGCTGAAAAAGAAAAGAAAGATAACAAAAGCTTGTGCAGTTACAAATTGAATGAAAGCTGGAAGTCTAAATTTCCTGAAGAACTAAAATTTGTCTAGTCACAAGACGGGTGGATAAAGACAGTACGATTCCCCTGAAGAAACAAAGAGTGAAACGAGGGAGCGCTTCACGGTTAGACGTCGGGATTATCTGAGACTACCTTTTGGAAATAAAACCATCTGTGAAGTTTCTTCGATTGGACACCTTCCGGAGTTTCTTATAAGCAGCAACAGATAAGCACAGTCTTTTCTACTTTGTAAAAGAATGTGGATAAGATCGAAAGACTAATGAATTTAGTTTGATGGACTGTGGAGACAAGTATTGAGCCCTATAAATTAGGGTATTGAGGGTCAGCAGAAATACTACCAACAGAATATTTCATTAGTAACTATGGATAAGCTATAAATAAGCAATAACAAAGATTATTGATTTTATTGAAAAGTTTAAGTATAACAAAAATTAACAAAAATTCTTAAAAGACAAAATAGACAAAAAAAATATAAATAAAACCACATAATGCACTAAGACTAGAGGTCGTTGATATTGTAAAAGGCACTGTCATTCCAGCAAGTCTGGCTGATTTAATGCCTCATGAAATTCTGAGACCTCTTTGCATATGGTGGATAGGCTTAGATATAGTAATAAATAACCACTGAACTCAAGGTTAATTGTTGAGCTGATAAACACATTTTTATGTGGTTTGGTCCTCAGCAAAGGTAGGGAGGCAACTCCTAGGGAAGGAGGGACAGTTGTGAGGACTGACTTCCTGCTTGTTCCTGGAGAAAACGTAGTTACTCACCTGTAACAGGTGTTCTCCAGGGACTGCAGGAATCAGTCCTCACAACTGTCCCTCCTTCCCTAGGAGTTGCCTCCCTACCTTGTATAATTTCACTACCATCCTAGCTATGTCATCTTACTGAGCAAAATGGCACATTTGAGCGGGAAGGAGACCACGCAAGCATGAGGGCATCTCTCAAAGGCTTTCTTAGGAAGCTGGGAAGATGCTTCCGTGCAGGCTCTATTGATTCAGATGTCACCCATATGTGAGGACTGATTCCTGCTGTACCTGGAGAACATCTGTTACAGGCGAGTAACTACACTTTCCCTGAAATCAGCAATGCAAGCTTGGATTATCCAGTACCTTTTTCCTTGCCAAGGTTTGGACTGCCTTGTGTTCCACAGCAGATATGAAAGAACTGGGGACGATGGGGCACATGGCCACATGCATACATAAGTAATACCAAACTGGGTCAGACCAAGGACCATCAAATCCAGTATCCTGTTTCCAAAAGTGGCCAATCCAGGACACAAGTACCTGGCAGGTTCCTAAAAAGGCACACAGGTTCCACAATGCTTTATTTTGGGGCAAGCAGTGGATTTCCCAGGTTCTCTTTAATAATGGTTTATGGACGTTTCCTCCAGAAACTTGTCGAAACCTTTCTTAAACTCATCTACACTAACCGCTTTTACTACATCCTCCGGTAACAAATTTCAGAGTTTGATTACGCATTAAGTGAAAAAATATTTTCACTTATTAGCCTTAAATGGGTTACATTGTAGCGTGTGGCGCCGCCCCTACTAGGCGGTTGCCTAGTGAAGGCAGCGGGCCATCACATATCTTATATTTTTACTTGAACTCCAGGGTTCAGACCTCTGGAGGTGTAGTTGTGTGTAAAAACAGTCCAAGTGGTTTTTAGGCCAACACAGGAAAAGTTTTTCAAATTTTATCGTTTTACAGTCAGGCTTTGCAAACAGACCTTTTGCAGAAAATCTTGAACACCATAACAGAAAAGGATATTTTCTCCAAATCAAACCTTTGTCATCAAACTGTATTCCAGCAGTGCTATAAACAAACTGTTTCTTCCAGCAGCTTAACAGAAGAACTTCTTTTCCAAAAACAAACACAGTTGAAAGTAATGGCAATTAGCAGAATCCAGCAAACCTACCTCTTCCTCCAACGGCTTAAAGTTTTAGCTACCGGACATTTTCTGCTTGTCAGCACAAAATACTAGAAAATTGCTGCATTAAAACATTCACTTCAGCACAGATATTGTTGGTGCTTTAACCTTGAGAGTTCTTTCCCTCTATCCTAAGCTTCCTGTATAAAAATCAGGATAAACGGTTTTCTGGATTTCCCTCTCAGTTAAACTGTTAGGCTTTCCTTAATCTGACGTCATGCAGAAAGAGCATTCCATCAAAGAGTCTGTGGAATCCTGTTCCTCTCCACCAAGTTCTATTTCCATGTCTTCCTCCTCTGCATTACATGTCACTGGGTTTAAAACAGGCTCGGGAATTTCAAGTTTAACTTCTTTTAAAAGTCTGAACAGTCTTTCCCACTGAGCTTTCCTTCCCCCTTCTGGGTTTGTAGTATAGCTATGAGACTTCTTCCCCTTTAATAAACCCTTTAAAGGCTTTGTCTCTCTCAGCTTATCTTTAGGAATATTCTTCCTGGCAGGCTTTCTACAAGATACAGTTTCTTCCTCAGAATCTTGTAAGCTTATCTCTGAGTCTGGGTTATATTCCTTAACCTCCACAGACTTTTCCCTCCTACCTCTGAGCTTGGCTGTGAACCTCCTACAGCATGGGCTTTTCCAGGAAGTAGCGTCGTCTGAATCAGAGCTGCCTTGGGAATCACTGCAGTGTCTGTTTCCAGACCCTCTAGGCTTTCCAGCACTGAAGATTGGTTCCTCTTCAGTCTGGTCTGAGACTTCTTGCTCTAGCTTACTTACAGCCAGCCTTCTCACTTCCTCTCTCCTGGAAGGAGTGTGATTAGCCTGGTTCTGGCTCCTTCACAACTGCTGTCTCTGAAGCTGTTCCCGTGTCTCCAACTGGACCTGTTGCCTGAACTGCACCTGCTGCCTTGTGTTCCCTTTCCGTTTCTATTCCTGCTTGAACTCTCTCTGAAGTCTTCACCTCGAGTTCTGCTTTCACTTCCTCCTTTGCTCTGTGTTCGTGTGAGCTTAAATGTTTGAAAGTGACGTCCCTCTCCTGGCCCCACCCACAGGTGTTTCCTATCTCTCCCTAGGGTTGCCATGGAGTCTGGGTGCGGTCTGAGCCTGGCTTTTGAAGTGTGTTTTTTTTCCACCCCCTTCATTCTGGAATGTGTGTTTTGGTGAGCCCTTCCCCCACACAGAAGAAAAAGTTTCATTTTTTTCTGTTTTCCAGGGCTATGCTGCACTCTCCTTACCACATATCCCCCCCCCTTAAGCTATTACTCTTTTTGCGCCGCAACCCACACACAGCCCATAATCCTTGATAGGGCATCAGCGTTTGTATGAAGCTTCCCGGCCCTATGCTCTATTCGGAAATCAAATTCCTGATGGGCCATATACCATCGCGTCAAACGTGCATTGTGGTCTTTCATCTTATTCAACCATTTTAACGGGGCGTGGTCTATCACTAGCAAGAACTTACGACCGGTTAAATAAAATCTTAGCGCATTTACAGCCCACTTTATCGCCAGGCATTCGCGCTCAACCGTCGAGTATTTCCGCTCTGGTGGGGTTAACGTACGGCTTAAGAACATCACGGGATGCTCTATGCCCTCGTGCTTCTGCGACATAACCGCGCCCAAGCCCGTTTCCGAAGCATCGGTTTGAATAATAAAGGGCTGGCTAAAATCCACCCCTCGCAATACTGGTGCCCCACACAGTTTCTCCTTTAACAACCTAAAGGCCTGTTCCGCTATATCTGTCCACCACAGCTGATTTGGGGCATTCTTTTTAAGCATCTCCGTAAGTGCGGCGCTCTCGGTCGCAAAATGCGGGATGAAACGGCAATAGTAGCTGATTAACCCTAAAAAGCTACGTAGTTTCTTTGTCAAGGGTTTTGGAAATGCCTTAACACTTTCTACTTTATCTAGTAGAGGTTTAACTGTCCCATGGCTGACTAAGTGACCCAGATACTTTACTTCTGTCGCGCCAAACATGCACTTTGCTGGGTTTAAAGTGAGACCTGCATGCCTCATCGCACCCAAAACGGCTCTAACACAAACCAAATGTTCGTCCCACCGAGAAGTATGGATTACAATATCATCCATATAGGCCGTTGCATAGCGCTGGTGTGGGCGTAGGACCATGTCAACTAACCGTTGGCATGCCGCTGCGGCCCCATGCAGACCAAAGGGCATCCGGCAGAACTGGAACAGTCCTATAGGAGAACTGAACGCAGTTTTTGGGCGAGATTCCCTGGTGAGGGGAATCTGCCAGTACCTTTTGGTCATATCTAAAGTGGTCAGATAGGTTGCCTGGCCCAAACAATCCAAGAGTTCCTCTATTCGAGGCATGGGGTATGCGTCAAATCTGGAAATCTCATTCACTTTTCGGAAATCTATGCAAAAACGCATTGACCCATCAGGTTTGGGGACCAAAACTATTGGATTATTCCAAGGACTTTTTGACTCCTCAATTACTCCCCATTTTCAACATTTCTTGGATTTGTCTCACTACCTCGCTCTGCTTCGCCTCGGGCAGCCTATAGGGTCGTTGGCGAACTACTTTGCCATGTGGGGTCACTATTTCATGGGCGACCAGTCTTGTTTCCCCTGGTAGAGGAGTTAGGACATCCGGAAACTCCTGTAATAACTTTGATAACTCCCGACGTTGAGCCCCCGAAAGCTCTTCGCCCATCCTAAGTACGGGATCCGCCCTGCAATCAACCAGTTGCAGACCTAGATCATCCTCCTCCCTTTCCACACAAGTAGCTGTCAACCCTTTTATTTCGGCCTTGCCAGTGGACCCAAATCCCCCCCGAACCCCGGATGGTAGTAGTCAACTCATCGACTTCCTCTAGGGGCGGAAATCCTACCCTTTCGCAAATTAACTGGGCCACTCGGTCACCCACATTCACCTTAAAATTCTCTTGAGCAAAATTAAACAGGAGTACTTTTACGGGCCCACGATAATCGGGATCAATGACCCCGGCCCCTACGTCTATAAAAATTTTAAGCGCCAGGCCTGACCGTGGAGCGATCCGGCCATAGCACCCTGGCGGTATTTCTACTTGGAGACCTGTCTCCACTAGGGCTCTCCCCTGTCGTGGTATGACGACATCTACCGCGCTGCAAAGATCAAAGCCGGCGGCCTGTTCGGTCACACGTTTAGGGATCTTAGCTTCAGGGGTGGTCCGACAGAATCGAAGTACAAACTTCGGTTTTGGATCAATTATTTCCCTTCGGGGTTCTTTCTTGCCTCCCTGTTTCAATTTGCTCTCAAACAAAGGAGCGGGCACTGACCTCGCCCTTCCTTCCGTTTTGTGTGGCGAGCTTACTGGTTTTTCCTTGTCTTGGGATCTGAACGCTTTTCTACCTCTGGTAAGGTTTTCTGCTCTCTTTCTGACTTTTCTGTCTTGGCTAGGGTAGCTGTCTTGCCTGCTTTGCCCTGCAGCTCCTCTGCTAACCCACGCCTAAACTGGGGCCAATCTCTGCCCAGGACAATGGCATGTGGGAGTTTGGGAACCACAGCTACCACTATTTCTTTTTCCATGCCTAATCCCTTTATCTTTACTTGGTGTATGGGATAGGTTGAAGCTGACCCATAAATACATCGGATTTTGATATGCTTTACAGAAGACTCTGGTAAGAGCTTGTTTTGTGCCTCAATTATTCTCCACAGCTTCTGAGAGACCACTGATTGGTCGGCACCCAAATCCAATAAGGCTTCTGTGGGGATCCCTTCCACCTCCACAGCTATTAGGAACCCTTCTCCTGCATCTCTGGGACGGGTGGTTACAAGAACTGTCCTGGCCTTACAGTCTTTCTTCAAATGACTGGCCTCCCCACAGGAAAAACATTTTCTCTGCGTATCATACATCCTATCCATAGACACCTTTCTTTCCTTTCTAAGGGTTGCAAATCTTGCCTTCATTTCTGGTATCTCCGTATCTGCCTTCTTAAAAACACCAGCTTTCCCATGGCTTAACTGGTTGGCCTCCAGAAAGCGTTCTGCCAGCGAAATGGCTTCCTGGGTGTTCTGGCAGTTTTGGAGGACTAGGAAAGATTACAAATCCCTAGGTACAGCCTCCATAAATTGCTCTAATATCACAGCATCCAAGATAGACTCTAAGCTCCTAGTCTCGAGTGTGAGCCATTTCCAAACCAAACTCTTTACACGGTGGCAGAGAGCTTGGGGTGTTTCACCCTGTTTTAATTTACAGGCTCGCAAAAGCCTATGATAGACCGTTGGGTTTAAGCCCAGCCAATCTTTTATGGCTCGCTTAACCTCGTCATAACTAGTGACTAGTGTCGCGGGCATGGCCCTGTAGGCCGCCAGAGCTTCCCCTGTAAGGGAAGTGGCAAATCTCAATGCCCACTGATCCTTTGGCCATCTGGCCAAGAGAGCTATTCTCTCAAAAGACCCGATGAAATCATCTACATCATCGTCTTTTGTAAGACGTCCACAAGAAAATGTCCCAGTGCTAGGCAAGTCCCACCCTTGGAAAATTCCCTGGGAACCTGGCACTGTCTTTGCGGCTTCAGCTGCCTTTTCTTGTGCTCCCAGCCATTTCCCCATCATATCGAGGAGTGGTTTCTGTAGGGCTTTGAGCATCGCGGCCGCCTGTTCTTGGCTCAACGCCGACATCTCTCGTTGTTTCGTGAATTGTTCGGCCATCCAGGCCAGAATGTCGCCTCGCTCCATCTCTGGGCTGGTGCTGTAAACACAAACAGAAACAAACAACCACCAAGTGCGGTACTTTTTTATGCTCCCCTTTTCCCCTTGGTGAGCACTAGCGTAACCTCCCCTTACACCAGTATCCGAGCGATAACCCCTCTAGCATACGGGTTACCTGGCTCTGGTGTAGAATCTCGCTTTGCCAACAGCTTGGACACCAACTCCGGCTCCACTGCCACTCCGGGTTTTTCCTCCATCGAGTAGACTGCGTGCGTTGACACGTGCCTCCTTAGGGGTCCTCCCTCCTTCCGAGGTGTGGATCTTCAGGCGTGTGCAAAAACTGACTAATGAAAAAGATCCAAAGAACTACGCCACCTGTGGCGCCGCCCCTACTAGGCGGTTGCCTAGTGAAGGCAGCGGGCCATCACATATCTTATATTTTTATTTGAACTTCAGGGTTCAGACCTCTGGAGGTGTAGTTGTGTGTAAAAACAGTCCAAGTGGTTTTCAGGCCAACACAGGAAAAATTTATTCAAATTTTATCGTTTTACAGTCAGGCTTTGCAAACAGACCTTTTGCAGAAAATCTTGAACACCATAACAAAGAAGGATATTTTCTCCAAATCAAACCTTTGTCATCAAACTGTATTCCAGCAGTGCTATAAACAAACTGTTTCTTCCAGCAGCTTAACAGAAGAACTTCTTTTCCAAAAACAAACACAGTTGAAAGTAATGGCAATTAGCAGAGTCCAGCAAACCTACCGCTTCCTCCAACGGCTTAAGGTTTTAGCTACCGGACATCTTCTGCTTGTCAGCACAAAATACTAGAAAATTGCTGCATTAAAACATTCACTTCAGCACAGATATTGTTGGTGCTTTAACCTTGAGAGTTCTTTCTCTCTATCCTAAGCTTCCTGTATAAAAATCAGGATAAACGGTTTTCTGGATTTCCCTCTCAGTTAAACCGTTAGGCTTTCCTTAATCTGACGTCATGCAGAAAGAGCATTCCATCAAAGAGTCTGTGGAATCCTGTTCCTCTCCACCAAGTTAGAAACATAGAAACATAGAAATATGACGACAGAAAAAGACCACATGGCCTATCTAGTCTGTCCTTCCATAACAACTACAACAGTCCACTTTTTGCCTTTAGAGATCCTCTGTGTTGGTCCCATGCTTTCTTGAATTCAGTTACTGTCCTCATCTCTACCACCTCCACTGGGAGACTATTCCACGGATCCACTACTCTTTCCGTAAAGAAATATTTCCGCATATCACTCCTGAATCTATCTCCCTTCACCCTCATCCCATGTCCCCTCGTAGCAGAACTTGCTTTCAATGTCTTCCTCCTCTGCATTACATGTCACTGGGTTTAAAACAGGTTCGGGAATTTCAAGTTTAACTTCTTTTAAAAGTCTGAACAGTCTTTCCCACTGAGCTTTCCTTCCCCCTTCTGGGTTTGTAGTATAGCTATGAGACTTCTTCCCCTTTAATAAACCCTTTAAAGGCTTTGTCTCTCTCAGCTTATCTTTAGGAACATTCTTCCTGGCAGGCTTTCTACAAGATACAGTTTCTTCCTCAGAATCTTGTAAGCTTATCTCTGAGTCTGGGTTATATTCCTTAACCCCCACAGACTTTTCCTTCCTACCTCTGAGCTTGGCTGTGAATCTCCTACAGCATGGGCTTTTCCAGGAAGTAGCGTCGTCTGAATCAGAGCTGCCTTGGGAATCACTGCAGTGTCTGTTTCCAGACCCTCTAGGCTTTCCAGCACTGAAGATTGGTTCCTCTTCAGTCTGGTCTGAGACTTCTTGCTCTAGCTTACTTACAGCTAGCCTTCTCACTTCCTCTCTCCTGGAAGGAGTGTGATTAGCCCTAGTTCTGGCTCCTTCACAACTGCTGTCTCTGAAGCTGTTCCCGTGTCTCCAACTGGATCTGTTGCCTGAACTGCACCTGCTGCCTTGTGTTCCCTTTCCTTTTCTGTTCCTGCTTGAACTCTCTCTGAAGTCTTCACCTCGAGTTCTGCTTTCACTTCCTCCTTTGCTCTGTGTTCGTGTGAGCTTAAATGTTTGAAAGTGACATCCCTCTCCTGGCCCCACCCACAGGTGTTTCCTATCTCTCCCTAGGGTTGCCATGGAGTCTGGGTGCGGTCTGAGCCTGGCTTTTGAAGTGTGTTTTTTTCCACCCCCTTCATTCTGGAACGTGTGTTTTGGTGAGCCCTTCCCCCACACAGAAGAAAAAGTTTCATTTTTTTCTGTTTTCCAGGGCTGTGCTGCACTCTCCTTACCACAAGCGCCATTGCATGTCCCCTAGTCTTTCTGCATTCTGATGGGGTAAACAACTGATCTATGTTTACCCATTCCATTCCATTCATTAAATTATAGACCTCTATCGTATCTCCTCTCTGCCGCCTCTTTTCCAGGTTGAAAAACCCTATACTTTTAAGCCTTTCCTCATTAGGGGTATCTTTCCATCCCCTTTACCATTTTAGTGGCTGTTCTTTGTACCTTTTCTAATTCTGCTAAATCCTTTTTATGATATGGTGACTGGAATCACATACAGTATTCAAGGTGCGGTTGTATCATGGAACGATAAAGGAGCATTATAATGTCCTTGGTTTTATTCTCCATTCCCTTCCTTTTGATTCCTAGCATTCTATTTGCTCTCTTGGCTGCTGCTGCACACTGGGCGGAGGGTTTCAACATATTATCCATGATGACACCTAAATCTTTTTCCTGGGTGGTGTTTCTTAATGTGGAACCTTGCAATCGTGTAACCATAGTTTGGGTTGTTCTTTCCTAGGTGCATATCTTTGCACTTGTCCACAATGAATTTCATCTGCCATTTGGATGTCCAGTCTTCCAATTTATCAATTTCCTCTTGCAATTTTTCACAATCCTCTTATGTTTTGAGAACTTTGAATAATTTTGTCTCATCTGCAAATTTGATCACCTAACTCGCTATTCCCATTTCCAGGTCATTTATGAAGATGTTAAAAAAAACAACAAAAAAAACAAAACAAAACAAAACAGCAGGCCCAGCACAGATCCCTGGGGTACTCCACTAGTCACTTTTCTCCATTGAGAAACTTGGCCATTTACTCCTACTCTGTTTTCTATCTTTTAATCAGTTTTGATCCACAATAGTACACTGCCTCCAATCCCATGACTTTTTAATTTGGCCAAGAGTCTCTCAGGAGGGACCTTGTCAAAGGCTTTCTGAAAATCCAGATACACTATATCAATTGACTCACCTTTGTCTACCTGTTTGTTCACACCTTTATTCACATAGTAGCACTTGAGAGGCTACACATGCACTCCTTACAATGGCACCTCAGGCTCAACTGGTGCCAATGTTCCCAGTCTCTACACATCATGATCTCCTTGGGAGGCACACATTAAGCAGTCCCCAACAATAGCCTTCGCTGGTGGACAATTCCGCTCATCTTCTCTGATGGTTGTTCCTTCCAGGTGCCACCTCATTACCTCACAATGACTACCGATGCTTTCACACATGGCTGGGGAGCATATATGCAACACCTTTCCACACAGGGCAAATGGTCCTTTCAGGAAAAAGCCCGGCACATCAATGTTCTGGAGCTCTGGACCATATACTCTGCCCTCACTATATTTGCCCATTGGATGCGTCACAGAATTATTCTTGTATGTACCGACAACCATGTATGTCAGTTGTGTTTATTTGATATACTATCTACGTCAACAAGCAGGGTGGCACAGGTTCACTTCAACTCTGCTGCGAAGCTGTGTGACTCTGGACCTTTGGGGCAACTCTACGGGCGACCTACCTTTCTAGGACTCTGAATCAGCTAGCCAACAAGTTAAGTTGCCAGGAATGTGAGACTGTTGGCTTGGAGGGACCCACATGAGTGATCACTCGATCCTATGACCCTTCAAGATATCTTCACTGCCTGGGGAGAGCCGGATGTGGATATCTTTGCCTTCGCCGACAACGCCAAATGCCCAATATTCTGCTCCATCCACCCATGCTCACAGCGCTGGGTGCCTGATGTCTTTGCCATGGACTGGTCCCAGGGCCTCTTCTATACTTTTCCTCCATTCCCACTCATCATGCGGGCCCTGCTCAAGATCAGACAGGGCAGGGCCTCAGTCATCCTTATAGTGCCAAAATGGCCTTGACAACTCTGGTTTCCTCATCTCCTGACATTTCTTCAGGAGCCTCCCATGCCACTGGGAACCCAGTCTGGACTTCTGGCCCAGTGCTAGGGCCACCTACTACATCCCAACCTCCAGAGCCTCTCCCTCACAGCATGGCGGTTTCAGGGATGTCATTAGTGATATCTGCATCCTAAAGGCTGGCAACTCAGCATTCCTACCAGCAAAAATGGTCTCATTTTGCAAGCTGGGCAGCCTCCAACGATCAGTATCCAGTCCAGTGCTCCCTAGGCCATATGCTCTCTTGCCTCCTTCACGTGTCCAACTCAGGCCTCCAGACCATGTCAGTCTGCTACCACTTATCTGCAATTGCTGCTTCCCATGACGTAATTGATGGGCAGCCTATCTCCATGCATCCAGTTGTGTCTAGATTCATGAGATACCTCATGAACACCAAACTGCCCATTCAACCGCCTACACTGGCCTGGGATCTCAATGTAGTCCTGTCAGAGCTTATGCAGATACCCTTTGAACCTCTGGCATCTGCATTACTTAAACACCTAACTTGGAAAACAACCTTTCTGGTGGCCATCACTTCTACCAGAAGACTAGGGGAGCTTCACGCACTTGTACATTACCCCCCTTACATGCGGTTCTTACACGACAATGTTTATTTAGGCATTTTGTATACCACTTTATCCTTCAATCAAAGTGGTCACAACATAATTGGGGGATACAAGTTATCCTCAGAACCCGCCCCCCCACAAGTTTCTCCCTAACATTGTCTCTGACTTCCACATGAATCAACCCCTAGTCCTTCCTGCTTTCTTCCCAGTGGCCCCAAGGGCATGTGGGACGAGAGGTTGTGCACTCTAGACTGCAGAAGATCCCTCTTATACTACCTGCATTGCATGGGGACTCTCCGTAAGTCATCCCAGTTGTTTGTGACCTTCAACCCTAACAACCCCAGGGAACCGGCAGCGAAGCAAGCTATCTGTTCATGGATAGCGGACTGTATCATTTTCTGTTATGAGCAAGCTGCCCTACTGTCCCCAGTTCATGTCGGCCCTCACAATTTCAGGGCTACTGCCTCTTCCATCGCCAGCCTGGCTTCCATTTCTTCGCAAGACATCTTCAGAGCAGCCACCTGGTAATCCATCAACAGATTCACAAAGCACTACAGTCTAGACCGTTCCTCCACGAAAGACTTTGCTTTCAGCCAAGCAGTTCTATGGAACCTTTTTGCTACTTGATCGATCTCCTCCACCTGAAGTTCTTCAGGGCCACTATATAATCAACAGAAAAAAAAAAAGACTACAACCGATTGGGCAGCCCTCAGCTCTGGATTCATTTGAGTGCTTGCATTCCCCTGCTTGTCTCTGGAGAAAGCATAGTTGCTTATCTATAATAGGGGTTCTCCATAGACAGTAGGAATATGCAGTCACACTCCCCCTCCCCCTCCTTCTCAAAACAAAACAAGAACAAAAAGAAAACGACAGGCAATTTCGTCAGCACAATGAGTGCATGTCACCTGTGCCTCCAAGCTAACGGTCTTTCATTCCTCCTCCTCTTTTGCTCTGGTATGAACGAGGAGCAGGCTCAGAGAGGTGCAACAAAGCTTCCCTGAGCTGAGAGATCTCCGGGACGCAAGGCTCAGTCGGGACTTCACCTTGGAGAGTGGCTGCATACCCCCTGCTGTCTATGGAGAACCCTTATCACAGGTAAGCAACTACACTTTCTGCTTAATAATAATTGTCACACACACATCTGAAGAACTAATAAACTAATATTTTGGAGGTGGTTACATAAAAATTAATCCATTGTAATTCTGGGCTAACAATTTTGTGTTATGAGCAATTTTGAAAGGAGTTTCCACAGGTAAATGAGTATTTAAGCCCAAAAAACCTTTGAAAACTGTCTTCTCGTAACTTCTGTGCAAGCTGGTAACTGCCAAGTCTTTGTTTTTAGGGTCGTCTTCTGAATCTGAGCTGTTCAACAGTTCCCACCTTTGTGCTGTCTATAACAGCCACCACACAGGTATGTGCTGTCTTTTGCTCCGTATAACAAACAAAAACAAAAATCACGTCACCAGATTTGCAGACACTCTTAGCTTCTTTTGCTCATTCCAAAGATGATTATTTGAGAAGAGAAGGAGAGGGAGAAAAGGGTTTTACTCCATATGACATGGCTCCCTGTGGCTAGTCATTTGGGAAAAGGAAGCATGAAAGACTGCTGAACATTGCCCCAGGAAGAAGTTTGCTTTTTAGGAAAGAAAACCAGCCCATTGTTTACAAATCACCATAGAGCATGGGTTCTCATCCCAATCCTTGGAACACTCCTAGTCAACCAGGTTTTCAGGATAACCACACTGAATATGCATGAAAGATTTGCATACAGTTAGTGCATGCAAATCTCATGCACATTCAGTATGGTTATCCTGAAAACCTGATTGGTAAGGTGTGTCTCAAGGACTGGGCTGAGAACCACCTGCCATAGAGCAGTGAAACAGAAAAGGAGACAACTGGTGAGAGCAGAGGTGGCCCAAGAATTCTTGCCACCCTAGGCAGGCCTGATGAGCTGCCCCCACTGCGCCATCCATAATATCCAGCCTCTCACTGGGGGGTGATGGGCAGCACGATGATCACCTCTTTGAAGCCGCAGCGGGTCTTAAACGTGCATGCGCATGCTCATGGCCTGCCGCTCCCACCTCCTCTGACTTCCTGTCGGAGAGGGCAAGACACAATGCACACATGCATACGTGCTTTAAAGACTGCCACTGCTTCAAAGAGGTGATCGCCGTGCCTCCCAGTAACATCCGGTGAGAGACTGAATGTCATGGGTAGCACGGTGATGTGGTGGGGTGGCGCATCGGGACTGTCTAGGGCTGAGCTGCCTACCAGTGTTTGCCGCCCTAGGCGACCGCCTAATTCGGTTAGTGGACAGGCTGGCTCTGTGTGAGGGCACTGTTAAAAGAAAATAAGGTCAGCTGGACAATAGCAGATTTACTACTGCTTATACCTGATCCATTAAGAAAGCAAAGAAACAGTTTTTGAGCAAGAAAGACTCAAAAGAGCATTGAATAGGCCTAAAGAATTAACTTGGTGAACCATTTATCATCTCAGCCCAGGACTGGTTGCACCAAGAGCTTTCAGAGGATCTTTG
The DNA here is from genome assembly GCA_033557465.1 of Ichthyophis bannanicus. NCBI lineage: Eukaryota > Metazoa > Chordata > Amphibia > Gymnophiona > Ichthyophiidae > Ichthyophis > Ichthyophis bannanicus. Next base: position 199,647,345 of record CM066045.1, read on the forward strand.
CAATCAGTTTGCAGAATAAAATCTCCTTGATTAATGGGGAGTTTGATAAGGAATTAGAGAAGAGGAAGGAGCAGAGTAGTCTAGGAATCGGCCTGTTTACAGATTGGAAATAACTGTGGGCTAGTTTTGATATCCTGGGGTTTAAAAGGATTTTGGTGAACTGGATAAATGCTCACTGTTTTTACTAAAAGGAGTTGCCAGTACTATAATGGAAAGGCTATTAACTATAGTAAATGTATTTTTAATGAGAAGCATTCTTCCTGAGATCTTAATATCTGTGATCATAGCGCTTATATTAAAAAAAAAAAAAGAAATTAGACATGCAAGACAAGAATAATTATAGTTCCTTGGGATCCAAGATGGCTGCTTAGACTGCCGTGCTGTTGGGCGTTTTTTCAGTCATGTCAGAGGGAAGAGGAAGACTTGCTTGAAGCCTCCTCAGTCTGTGGGAACCCCCGTACCTGTTATTGCCTCTGGTCCTTTGGATCAATTCTTCCACCCAGGGAGTCGGCAATAAAAAGCTGGTGTTTTGCCGGGCTTGGCAGCATCGGGGCTGGAGAGCTCAGCATAGTCTTCCAGCTATGATCTGTCACCAGTGCTGCGCACCCCTCCTGAATTACCTGCCAGGGTTGCCTTCTCAGTAGTCTCTGGGATGGCCAACCCCAAGTGGGAGTGTTCATTCTCCTCAGGAGGGGGGCAGTTCTCTGTGCTGGTCCCGACATTAGGGCAGGCCTTAAAGAGCTTTGAATCTCCAACAGGAGTGGTTGAGCATCCTGAGAGTATGGAGAATGGTGCGATTGAATCACCCACGGCTGGAGCAGTGGAGCCTCTCCTCCCTTCGGATGGGCGAACGGAGTCTGGAGCTGACTTTTCTCTTTTACTTTAGAAAAACCTGCGGTCATCTCATTGGATTCAGTTGGTCAGCTATGATGGTCAGCTGGTCAGCTATATCATCATTGGGTAAAGTAACAAACTAATAAAATAGCTTCCCAAGTGCTGGTTAATTCAGCATCTGTACATACTGCTAATATTGAACTTGCAGAGGTGAAAGAGTCTGATACTTTACAGTTGGATGTACAGATTCATGAAAATTACTATTCACTGTTGGTTAAGGATTTGGCTGTGATGAAAGTAAAAGCTGAACGTTTGGAAAATCAAATCCGTTTGGTGAACTTTCCTTGTTCTTCTTTGATCTCAGCAAGAGAGATGTTGAAACGTTCCATGATTGAGACTCTGGGGATAACTATTGATTCCTTGCCACCTTTATCTAAAGTGTATTATGTTTCATCTAGGAGGAAACGTTTGGCTGGTAATTGGCAGACTTTTCCTCCTGAGCTGCAACAGGGTGACATATTGATTGTATCAGAGAATTTCCAGGAACAAGCAGGAATGTAGTCTTCACATATGGGTATCGTCGGCACCGACGGAACCCGTGCGGGAACGCTCCCCAGCGTCCAATAGGAAAGCTTTTGGGAACATCCCACAGTGCATGCGTGCTGCCTTCCCGCCTCTGTACCTCTCTCACTTCAGTTCTTTGTTTTCCACGGAGCCGACAGAACGTGGTACCCTGTCACTGCAGAAAATTTACTTTTATTTCTTGTGTTTTGTGGTCGCGTCTGCCTTCATTCGATGCTTATCGGTATCGCTGGTTCTCTTCTTCTTTTCTTAAAAAAACCCTCCAAAAAACCTTTTATTTCTTCAGGGATCTTTTCCTGTTTCTGGTGCTAGGCGCCATTTTGGTCACTAGGCCCATTTTTCTTCCTGCATGGAGAAACCAGCTAGTGGTTTCAAGAAATGCTCAAAATGTGGCGGTACCATTTCTGTCACTGACACCCATGATTGGTGTCTAAAATGTTTGGGTCCTGAACATTGTCCAATGGAGTGTCTCTCCTGTACCAGGATGATCAAGAGGGGCCTGCAGAATAGAGCTGCAAAACTCTGTACCCTTTTTGCTGCCGACACAATGTCAGTTGCATCGACATCCTCCAGGGCTTCATCTTCCACCCATGGATCTCAGGTAACCAAATTTAAGTCTAAGACTAGCCAGTCCTCGAAGGGAAAATCTCCTTCAAAGTATCGAGATGCCATGGGAGTTTGTTGAGGATACTTCACCGGCAAAACAGCCCCGGCGGGAGTCTTTGGGCTCCAAAGCATTAATGGGGCTCCAGGATGTTCCAGAGGCCTCCATCTCTGTGGAACTACTGGTGCCATGTTCTGGGGTCGTAGCCGCTTCGACCGGTATCGACACGCAGGCATCGGCAGGAGCGATGGATCACAGAATCCTCGCTATCGAACGCAGACTAGCGGCCCTCTTAGCAGCTTCGGTACCGCTAAGACCGCAACAGATGGTTCAACAGGTATGTGTATCGACAGTACCTGCTTTGACAGGACTGCTCCCCCCCATACCAATCTCAGGTATCGGGGATCAGGAACTGAGACATTTCGGTACCAACTTCTAGTGGTACTGATACCATGCGTTGCAGGAGTCTTCCTATTCTGATGACTCTGACGATTCTACTGGTACCAGAGAGAATCTATTAGAAGATTCAGATCCTTCCCCTCAACACAGAATGTCTCCTCCAGAGGATATGTCTTTCCAGGATTTCATATGTGATTTAGCAAAGGGTCTTGCAATCACTGATTCCAGAAAATGAACCTAGGGCGGAAGAATTAAGAATTCTACAATACCCTATGGCTCCCAAGGAAGCAGCTATGCTTCCCATTCACAAGATCTTACATGATCTAATGTTGAGAATGTGGAAAACTCCTTTAACAATATCTTCACATTCCTGACGCCTTGACACTATGTACCGAGTGCCAAGTTGTCCTAGTTTTCAAAAAACTCAGTTACCACACCATTCAGTGGTAGTGGAATCGGCCATGCGAAGAATCAAGAGTGCTAAAACACATTCTTCTAATCCTCCAGGCCGTGAATCCAGGACTCTCGATGCCTTTGTCTGTCGATGCTTTCAATCCTTCATGCTAGGAGCAAGGATCAGTTCCTACATTCTTTATATGGGAATGTTCCTGGAAGAAGTCATAAAAGACTTAGAGCTCCTTAGTCCCTTGTGTTTCGGAGGAAAAAAGAGCAGACTACCTTATTCTGGTCAAGTATGCACAGAATGACTTTAAATTCATGAACCGTGCTACCTTTGATTGCTATATCCATAGGAGCATGTCGTATTTCTTGGCTTCAAGCATCAGACTTAGAACAGTGGGTGCAAGAAAAGGGAAACATTCCTTGCACAGGAGAAAATCTCTTTGGCAAGGACTGGCAGGACAAGGCTAATCAGCTTGAATCTGACAATACTGCTTTAAACAGATTGTCAAAGTCTACAGCCAACCCAGCAAAAATATTCAAAAAAACCCTTTTTCAGTAAGAAAAAGAAGCCTTACCAATCTTACACCCATCAAACTCACTGTCTGTTCCATGTTCCCCAGAAGGGGCAACAACAGAACAGACAGCAGAGAAAGCCGCAAGCTCAAAAAGCTCAACTGGCTCAACAGATCCAGCCCCCTCAGGGTCTTTGACTTCTATCTAGAGAACTTAGTCATTCTGCCCCTAAAAGGTCCAGAACCCTTGACAATTCCAGGAAGACTCTGCTTTTTGCCAAAAGATGGCAACAAATAACATCAAAAAGTTGGACTCTGTCCATTGTACAACTGGGGTACAAGCTTCATTTTCTCAACTTGCCCCCACCTACAATAGTAAAGCAGTTCAATTCTCAGGGCCCTGCCACCAACGTGGCAGGAGGTCACATCACTTTTAGCTCAAGGAGCAATTGAAGTACCCTTTGCCCAACAGGGGACAGGGTTTTACTCCCTCTACTTTCTTATTCCAAAGAAGACAGGGGGACCCAGACCTATATTAGACCTCAGAGAATTAAACAAATACTTGTTCCGAGAAAAGTTCAAAATGATCTCCCTCGAACATTTTTACCATACCTCCAAAGTCAGGACTGGCTATGTTCTCTAGATCTAAGAGATGCGTACACGCATATACTCATCTACTCAGATCACAGGAAGTTCTTTCAATTCCTGGTCCAAGGAAGATACTTCCAGTACAGAGTTCTTCCCTTTGGACTAGCCTCTGCTCCAAGAGTCTTCACAAAATGCATGGTAGCGGTAGCTCCAGAGGCCAGCTTTGCTCTTTCTCAAGCAATGAGAATTCTTCAATACCTGGGACTAGTCATAAACCTCCCAAAATCTCATCTCACCCCCTCTCAATCTCTCGATCATAGGGGCTCATCTAGACACATGGCAGTCAAAGGCTTTCCTGCCACAGCCACGCTGTCTACATATAATACAACTGGCTTCTCAAGCATCTATGAAGGTATTCCTTACTGCTCGAGAGATGCTTCAACTGCTGGGACACATGGCATCCACTGTCCATGTGGTTCCCTATGCTCACCTCCACATGTGAGCAGCCCAGTGGACCCTTTCTTCTCAGTGGTCACAAGCCTTGGGTCGACTAACAGACAAAATCAGAACTACCACACGTCTGATCTTGTCCCTGCAATGGTGGCAATCCCTGGAAAACCTCCTTGTAGGCTCTCCTTTCCAGCAGCCTCTATGCCAAATCACCCTGATGACAGATGCGTCCAAGATGGGTTGGAGGGTCCACTTGCACGATCTCTCCACTCAGGGTCTTTGGACCTCACAGGAGGTTTCCCTTCACATAAACCTCCTAGAGCTGAGAGCCATTTTCAATGCTATTCAAGCCTTTCGGGGCCATCTCAGCAACAAGACAGTTCTGGTCCAAACCGACAATCAGGTAGCTATGTTCTATGTGAACAAGCAAGGCGGAACAGGCTCTCTGTCGCTATGCAATGAAGCTTTGCAACTATGGGCCCTCGCCAGAGAGTTACAAATTCACCTTTTTGCGGTATACCTTCCGGGCATTCAAAACTTGTGGGCAGACAAACTCAGTCGAATACTGCTGCCACACGAGTGGTCCCTCCACTCATACCAGCTTGCTCGAGTGTTTCAAATTGGGATCACCAGATATAGACCTCTTTGCAAGTCCACAGAATGCCAAACTTCCCCGATTCTGTTCCAGAATTCCGGCTCAAAACTGTCAGGCAAGAGATGCTTTCCTACTCCGCTGGGGACAGGACTTCCCACCCATTCCCCTCATTCACAAGACTTTATTCAAACTTCAGAGAGACAGAGGTCGTATGATACTCATAGCTCCATGTTGGCCACGGCAAACATGGTATCCTCTTCTGCATCTCTCTCAAACCACTCCTCTGGAGTTGGGGAATGCTCCAGATCTCCTGTCGCAGGAGGACGGATCCTTACTGCATCCCAATCCCCAGTCCCTACATCTCAGGGCCTGGCTACTGAAAGCCTAGAATTCCAGGATGTTAACCTTTCTCAACAAGTAAAGGATATCCTCTTGGCTTCCAGAAAACCTTCCACAAGACGTTCCTACGCTTTAAGTTGAAAAAGTTCTCTATCTGGTGTTCACAAAAGGGACTTAACCCCCTTTTAGTACCTGTAGAGTTGCTACTAGTGTATCTTCTACAATTATCAACTTCTGGTCTGAAGACCAATTCAGTTAGGGTCCATCTTCATGCTATTGCGGCTTTTCATAAACCTTTTGATGGACAACCTATATCCTCTCATCCACTTATATCAAGATTTATGAGAGGCGTACTTTTAACAAAACCTCCCATTAAACCAACATGGGATCTAAATCTTGTTCTTGGTCAGCTTATGAAACCACCCTTTGAACCTTTAGCCACTTCAGACCTAAAGTTTCTTTCATGGAAAATTATTTTCCTAATTGCCATCACTTCTGCAAGACACATTAGTGAACTACAAGCATTAGTAGCTGACCCTCCTTATACAAGGTTTCACCATGATAAAGTAGTCTTCAGGACTCATCCTCACTTTCTGCCAAAGGTGGTTTCGCCTTTTCATTTAAACCAATCGGTTTATCTTCCTATATTCTTCCCTAGGCATCATGCCTCCAGTGCAGAAAGGAATCTTCACACATTGGATTGTAAAAGAGCCTTAGCCTTTTATCTTCAAAGAACTAAGCCACATAGAAAATCTTCTCAGCTGTTTGTGGCTTTTGACTCTAGTCATTTGGGACTTCGTTTCCAAAAGAACTCTCAAATTGGATTGCAGATTGCATATCCTATACATATCAGAGTAAGGGACTTTCTCTCGAAGGCCATGTCACGGCTCACAATGTGAGAGCAAGGGCAGCCTCAAAGGCTAACCTTTGTTCTGTCTCTATTGATGACATCTGCAAAGCAGCCACTTGGGCTTCGGTACACATCTTCACAGCCCACTATTGCTTAGACACGGACTCCCGTCGGGATGCCTCGTTTGGCCAGGCTGTTTTCCAACATCTCTTCCATACTTAATACAACTCCTGCCCACCATCCACAATTTAGATGCCTGGGGTCCATGGGAGGAAGCATGACCCATATCACCTGGGTTGCACCCCTTGGCATCTTTCAGCTGGGGAGAACCCATATGTGAAGACTACATTCCTGCTTATTCCTGGAGATAGCGTAGTTACTCACCCGTAACAGGTGATCTCCGGGAACAGCAGGAATTTAGTCTTCACAACCCACCCACCTCCCCTAGGAGTTTGTCTCTATCTCTCTCTTTCTCTACTTCTCTTCTTTGGTTTCAGCTATAAACTAAACTGAACTGCGAGAGGTACAGAGGCGGGAAGGCAGCACATGCACTGTGGGATCCTCCCAAAAGCTTTCCTATTAGACGCTGAGGAACGTTCCCGTGTGGGCTCGCTCAGTACCAATGATACCCATATGTGAAGACTAAATTCCTGCTGTTCCCGGAGATCACCTGTTACAGGTGAGTAACTACGCTTACTTGAATCTTTGGATTCTGAGTCTGTTATACCAGCTACAATGTTAATTTCTTTTGCGTTACCCACTGACTGATAGTGGTTTTTCAAGTTCTCAAGCAGGAAGTCTGCCCTTACATATGGGTGACGTCGACGGAGCCCCCATGCGGAGCAAATCCTCAGCTTTCAAAGAAAGCCTTTGGGACCGCATCACGCATGCGCGGTCCCCTTCCCGCCCAAGGGTGCCATCTTGCTCAGTCTCCTTTTTTCCACGGAGCCCAACGGACGTCATCCTAGTTTCCCCGTGGAAAAAGTTGATAAAAGTTAGAAAATACTATTTTCTGTTAGCCGTTTCGACGCCGGTTCCCCTTCCCACCTATGGTTCGGTACACCGGTATCGAGTCTGGTCTGTTTTTTCGTTTTTGTCCTTAGTGACTAGCATTCGCTCTTTTTTTTCTTTTTAGCTGGTAGCCCGGTCCTTCAACCTTGCAGGGGCTCCTTTTCCCCCGATGGCTGCCAGCGGTTTTAAAAAGTGTGATCGGTGCACGAAGCTAATGTCTCTCACAGACACACATGACTGCTGCCTCGGGCCCGACCATGACCCCGTGGTCTGTGGCTCATGCAAGAAGATGTCTTCTAAGTCTTTGAGGAGCAGGCAGCAGTAACATGACAGGTTTCTTTCCCCGAGTCCGCAACCGTCCGGGCCCGGACCTTGTCAGAGGTCTCGACCTCTTGGGAGCTGTCTGATCCCGAGCAGCATCGAGTGTCCTCTGAAAGGAGGTCTCCCTCTCAGGAACACCGGAGGAAGAAAAAATCTGTGAGGGCGGTGTTGTCTGAGAGCTCCAAACAGCCTGGTCCCTCGCAGGCTTGGTTGCGGAGCCCAGCTCACCACCCTGGATCCTCGGAGTCAGAGGGGCCTGCCAAACTCCCTCGAAAGGACCCGGAGACACTGAGGAGGGTAAGCACTGTCCTCATTGTTGATTCTCCCCTGGGAGAGCCAGCATCAGGCCCGATGGCGTCGGGATCCAAGCCGGGGGCTGCGGAGCCTCCTGAGCTCGGTCTCAGGTTGGCGGCCTTGGAGCGCAGCGTGTCTGCCTTCATGTTCCCTGTAAAAAAAATAGTTATCTCCAAGTTATAATGCCCTGTTCAATGTAATTTCAGTTTGTTCAATGTAAACCGCACTGATGCAGAATAGCGCGGTATATAAGAGAATATAAATAAACAAAATAAATAAATGGACCAGCAGCGGGCACTGATGGCCGGTCTTACACGTCCATCCGCCCCGACTACTGGGACTTCAACGTCCAAGTCGACCCCGGAGGCTGAGACGATCCTCGAGACAATGAGATCTCGGGTCGATCCTCGGTCGAGGTCCCCCTCGACCTTCCGCTCGGGACCAAGGTCATCGATGCTGATTCCCTTGGCGTTGGGGCGGTCGAGGCCGGAGCCGATCGACTCCTCCTCGGAGTCCAGTTGGGAGATGGAGGACGAGGAGTCCGCGGGCACCCACTGTACCAAGTACATCCCATCAGACTCCCTGGGATCTGAACCTCAGTGACGGTCACCCCCAGAGGACACCAGGTTCTTGGACATTGTCCGGGACATGGCAAAGGCTTTGTCATTCCCGGTGGATGCTGAGTAGGAACCTCGAGCTGAGGAGCTCGAGGTCCTCCAGTATGACTTTCCTCCAAAGATAGCCCTTACTGTACTGGTGCTCCCCATTCTGGAACGGCTGATGCTCCGAATGTGGGAGACACCGGCCTCGATGCCGGTCCTCAGTAGGTGAATAGATTCCATCTATCAAGTTTGCAAGAGCCCTGGGTTCCAAAAGGCACAGCTGCTGCACAACTCCATGGTTGTGGAATCGGCCATGCGCAGGCTCAAGAGCACTCCTCAATGCCTCCTGGCCGGGAGGCCCACAACATGGATGCTCTCGGCAGAAAGTGCTACCAGGGTTCGATGCTGTCATACCGAATCCAGATGTACCAGCTGTACATGGGCATGTACTTGCGAAACCTGGCAAAGGAGATTGCCGGGTTCTCTGCTGGTCTCTCCTAGGGACCTTTGCAGCACTTCCAGGTTTTGTCCACTGGGATCCGAGAGTGCTTGACATTTGACTCGAGCAGCCTATGACGGCTTCGAGGCTTCGGCCCGGGTAGCGGGGGCCGGCATCGGTGCACGACGCCAGGCATGGCTACAGTCAGACCTGGAGCCATGGGTTCAGGACAAGTTGGTCGATGTCCCTTGCCGAGGTGAAAACCTCTTTGGCAAGACCATGACTGAGAAGGCTGCCGAAATCGAGTCCAAGTACCTGACCCGGACAAGACTCGAGAAGACTTCTGCCCATTCTAAGAAGAAGAGCTCAGGTAAGAAGCCCTTTTTCCCAAGGAAAGGATCAGCTTACCGAAACTACCCCACGTATCAGGCCTCCCCAGCAGGGGCAGCAGGCCAAAGGATGGGGGCAGGGCCCGCGTAAGCAAAAGCCCCCAGGCACCGGCTCCGGCCCAGCCTGGAGGGGGCTTTTGACTCTCAGTGCATAGTCTCTCTCTCGAAGGATGCAAGGCCCTGCACAGGAGGAAGGCTGACCCTGTATGCCCACAGGTGGCCAGCTATTACAACAGACACCTGGGTTCTCCAGATAGTCCAAATGGGCTATTGGTTACATCTTGAACAGGTGCCTCCCTCTTACTTTCCAGGGGAGCATCTCAGATCCCCTCTTCACAGGGACCTCCTCTTGCAGGAGTTAACAGGTCATCTCGAGAATCAGGCAGTAGAGCTAGTGCCTCACTACCTACAGGGCACAGGCTTCTACTCCAGATACTTCCTGATACCAAAGAGAACTGGAGGCCTAAGACCTATCCTTGACCTGCGAAACCTGAACAAGTTCCTGGTGAGGGAAAAGTTCAAGATGCTTTCCCTTGGGATATTGCTGCCTTACCTCTGCCAGGGGGACTGGCTATGCTCCTTAGATGTCAAAGATGCGTATACACACATCTTGATTCATCCAGACCACACTACCCAGAAAAATTTCGATCTAGTGAAGGAATAATTTCTCTATATGTATCTTATTTTTGTTGGAGCTGCCAACCCAGTGAAAAGAACAAGTCAATTCACCACCGTGGCTACTCCATTTTAATTAAGTGATTTGTACAAAACAGCTTATCGCTGTACATAGCTGTGTTTGACGAATTCTTTCAGGCTGTCCAGAATACCACAGAAGTCCAAAATTGACAACATGTCACGTTTCGGGTTCAGAACTTAGCAACCCTGCTTCAGGTTAATACAAATGTGGTAAATTTTCATCCGTGATCAATTTTTTTGTAAAGAGAAGACGCCTTAAATAATCCGGCACGGCATCTGATCACACTACTGACGTAAGCAGACTTCAACCAATCAGATGAGTTGAACCAAAAATAGCCAATCAGACAAGGGGGAGGTCCCACCAACCAGGAACCCCTCCCTAAGTGAGAGGCTATAGTATGCACAACTATGCTAAATAATGGTGTACCAATCAATCTGGGCATTTAAGCCTTTGGGGTGGACCGTGTCCAATAAGAAGATCCACTTCTGCTCTAACATTTGCAAATACTGAACACGATCACCACCCCGCAGATCGATCGGTACATGATCCAGTATTCGCCAATAAAGAGACTCAAACGTATGAGCATTTTTTATACAATGATCCACTATAGGTGCCGCAAAGGTTTTTGTCTGAAGGCATGAAGCATGCTCACTCAGTCTCATCTTTATGGATCTCGAGGTACACCCAACATAATACAACTTACACGGGCAAACAATCAAATAGACAACAAATGTTGAGGAGCAAGTTGTATGCCTTCGAGAACAGTAGATCCTGAAGGTATGAAAATCCGTCCAGTCAGGACCAGATAACATACTTAGACAAAAACCACAAGTTCCACAGGGGTAATGCCCTTTTATCACATGTGAAGTGAGCGGTCGATCTTGTTGTGATGTAGTTTTCACTACTAAATCACGAAGATTGGCCTTACAGGAATAAGCTATTTGTAAACGTTTATCCCGAAAACAGGTATGTAGCCCCAATATGGGCCAAAACCGATGTAATAGTTTGGCTACTCTTGCAGCACCTTTGTTATAAGGAAACCCCCAGTGATCTTTTCCTCTTGCGATACTGGTGTTGATTCTGCAAACAACCATTCTCTGTGTAAAACGAGCTCTTTTGTATGCTGTCTTGACCAAATTTGAAGGACAACCTCTAGAGAGTAGTTTTGATCTCAAATCTGCAGCATGTGTTTTAAATTCTTGTAATGTTGAACAATTACGGCGTAACCGTAAAAACTGCCCATAGGGTAGCCCCCTCTTTAAAGCCATCATATGGAAACTATCATACCATAAAAGAGTATTACGTTGTACTGTTTTTCCGGTATAAAGAAGTGACAAAACCCTGAGGGGTAAGCAAAATGGTGATGTCCAAAAATTGAATTGACTGGACTGGACGGATTTTCATACTTCCAGGATCTACTGTTCTCGATGGCATACAACTTGCTCCTCAACATTTGTTGTCTATTTGATTGTTTGCCCGTGTAAGTTGTATTATGTCGGGCATACCTCGAGATCCATAAAGACGAGACTGAGTGAGCATGCTTCACGCCTTCGGACAAAAAACTTTGCAGCACCTATAATGGATCATTGTATAAAAAATGCTCATACATTTGAGTCTGTTTATTGGCGAATACTGGATCATGTACCGATCGATCCGCAGGGTGATGATCGTGTTCAGTATTTGCAAACGTTAGAGCAGAAGTGGATCTTCTTATTGGACATGATCCACCCCAAAGGCTTAAATGCACAGATTGATTGGTACACCATTATTTAGCATAGTTGTGCATACTATAGCCTCTCACTTAGGGAGGGGTTCCTGGTTGGTGGGACCTCCCCCTTGTCTGATTGGCTATTTTTGGTTCAACTCATCTGATTGGTTGGAGGCTGCTTACGTCAGTAGTGTGATCAGACGCCGGGCCGGATTATTTAAGGCGTCTTCTCTTTACAAAAAATTGATCACGGCTGAAAATTTACCACATTTGGATTGACCTGAAGCAGGGTTGCTAAGTTCTGAACCTGAAAACGTGACACGTTGTCAATTTTGGACTTCCGTGGTATTCTGGACAGCCTGAAAGAATTTGTCAAACACAGCTAAGTACAGCGATAAGCTGTTTTGTACAAATCACTTAATTAAAATGGAGTAGCTACGGTGGTGAATTGACTTGTTCTTTTCACTGGGTTGGCAGCTCCAACAAAAATAAGATACATATAGAGAAATTATTTCTTTACTAGATCGGAATTTTTCTGGGTAGTTGGTTCATTTGATTCTGATCGCGGGTTTCTTTGCTTTTCTGTCATCCAGACCACAGACAATATCTAAGATTTGTAGTGGAAGGAAACCATTTTCAGTACAAAGTGCTTCCCTTTGGCCTAGCCTCGGCACCCAGGGTATTCACAAAGTGCCTTGCGATGGTGGCGGCCTTTCTGAGGACTCAAGGGGTCTTCGTCTTCCCCTACTTAGACAACTAGCTCATCAGAGCCCAGTCAGCTCTAGAAGCCCAACAGGCCATGTACCGCACTGTCCAGGTGCTTCAGCACCTGGGCTTTGTGATCAACTACACAAAGTCCACTCTGGTTCCCTCTCAGGGACTGGAGTTCATAGGGGAAAGGTTAGATACACTTCAGGCAAGGGCTTATCTTCCAGAGGAAAGGGCTCAAAGACTGGTAGCCCTAGTGCAGCAAGTGAGTTGCAGATCCCGCATCTCAGCAAGACACTTTCTGTTCCTTCTTGGTCACATGGCCTCCACAGTGCATGTGACAGACAATGCTCATCTCCACATGAGAACAGCTCAGTGGTGCCTCAGGGACCAGTGGACACAAGCCACAGGCAGACTCGGACAACATTAAGGTGTCCCATCGCCTAATACAGTCTTTAAAATGGTGGCTTCAACCTCACAGCCTTCTGGAGGGAGTGCCTTTTCAGCCTCCCACACACTCAAGGGTGCTGACTACAGATGCGTCCCTGCTGGGATGGGGTGCTCACTGCCAGCAGGTCTGCACTCAAGGTGTGTGGTCTCCATGGGAGAGTACACAACAAATCAATCTCCTAGAGCTTCGAGCGATCCGCCTAGCTCTTTGGACCTTCTGCCAAACCCTGGCTCATCAATCTGTCTTGATTCAGACAGACAACCAAGTAGCAATGTTTTATGTGAACAAACGGGGGCACAGGCTCTCGCATCCTGTGTCAGGAAATCCTGGACCTATGCTCCTTAGCAGTCAGTCAGGGTATGTTCCTCAAAGCGGTTTACTTACCAAGTCAGGAGAACTTCCTAGCAGACAAGCTAAGCAGAATTCTCCAGCCGCACGAGTGGCAACTGGATACCAGCATAGCCCAGCAACACTTCCAGTGTTGGGGGCGACCATCCATAGATTTGTTTGCAAGCCCTCAAAATCACCAGCTGCCCCGGTTCTGTTCCAGACAGCCACACCCACACACTCTAATGGCAGAATATCATGGTCTGTGGGCCTCCTATATGCGTTTCCTCCCACGCTGCTGGTAGCTCTGACCTTATTCAAGATCCTTCAGGACAAGGCCTCGGTCATCCTGGTGTCCCCCAGGTGGCCGAGACAGCCTTGGTTTCCACTCCTCCTGCAGCTGGCGGAGGAGATTCCAATTCCTCTGGGATTTTCGCCCAATCTCCTGTCGCAGGACAGGGGCTCACTTCTGCATCCCAACCTCAGGTCCCTCAACCTGATGGCATGGCTGCTGAAAGGGTAGTCCTTGCACCACTTCTCCTCCCAAAAAAGATAGAGGATGTGTTGCTAGCCTCTAGAAGGCAATCGACTAGGAAAACCTACGCATTTAAGTGGCGTAGGTTTGAGGTATGGTGTACTCAGCAGAGTGAGAACCCATTCTCCTGCCAGGTGGCGGTGGTGCTGCAGTACCTGCTTCACCTTTCCGATTTAGGCCTCAAGTCAAACTCGGTCCGAGTTCACCTCAGTGATTTATCAGCACACCACTCCAGTGGAAGGGCAACCTCTCTCAGTACACCCTTTGGTGTCCAGGATCCTGAGAGGTCTGCTTCTGCTGAAACCCCCGGTTTGCCCCCTGGCGACCAAATTGGATCTAAATGTGGTCTTGCAGCAGCTTACTCGCTCATATTTTGAGCCAATGGCTACTTGCCATCTGCACTTCCTTTCTTGGAAGACACTTTTCTTGGTGGCACTCACATCGGCTAGACGAGTGAGTGAGTGAGCTGCAAGCTCTGGTGTCCGATAGACCATTCACATGGTTCTATAGGAACAGGGTGGTGTTTCGCACGCACCCCAAGTTCTTGCCGAAAGTGGTCTCCTCTTTCCACCTCAACCAGGAGGTGGTGCTTCCGACCTTCTTTCCCAGGCCCCATGCCAGTCGGGCAGAAGCAGTTCTGCATACTGTGACATGGTGGATTCCTCCAGCCCTTTAGAAAGAGCCAAAAAGGAGGAATCAGAAGCAGTGCTGGATGGTAAACAAAAGCACATGGCTAGTTGTTACCAGGGAAACCAGACACAGGGGAAAGAAACACGCCCTTGCTGCCAGTTAGCTCCGGAGTCACGAGCTGAATCAGAGCACTTGCTAGGAGGAGGAGTCAGGCACTGCCCTAGAGGGCAGACAAATAGAGGCCTCAGTAGAAAGAAAAGGGTCTTGACTAGGAGCCACACAGGAAGCTCCAACACAAGCTCAGCTGGGAGGTTACCTACAAGGCCAACCGAGGGTTCCGGTGAGAGGCCAGCAAAGAGGGCAGCTAACAGACCAAGAGGAGGACCAGGGAGGAGTCCGAGTTCCAGGCCTAGGCAGAGCTACCGGTAGAGTTCCAGCCCAGAACCGTGGGAGAGAGACCGTGGCAAGCCTAGAGGAACACTCATTAAAACGGAGAGAAAGCCCAGAGCCAGAGCCAAGTTTAAAGGTAGAAGGAGAACCATTTATAAAGTGTTTTTCAAGAGAAGAATACAGCAAAAGCAGGCCAGGCAGTTTGCAGTATTCAGGGAATTACAAGGATAGGAAAAAGCCAGGAAGGCAGTTGCAACCCACAGCTCATAAATCAGGTTTTGAATCAACAGCTGTTTCCAAAGCCCAGAGAAAGCCGTTTGCAGGCCGACGAAGAGGTAAGCCCAGAGACTGGGTTTCAAATAAGGCTGTTGATAATCAGTGTGATTTTACTTACCCAAAGGGTTGGGACTGTAGTTTTAATACCTGTAATGAGGATGATTGTTTACAGCAATACATGTGCCAAGAGTATGATATAAAGCCTAAGCCAGAGAGGAAGGGCGTGGCCCCTGAAACACCGTTGCAAATATTTCTGCCTGACTTCCATGAGGAGTTAATGGAAACAGAGCCAGGGCTAGGCAACATATCTGAAGAATTGATGGACTGTACGATTACAATATCGAATGAGATATTATCTCCAGGAACAAGCAGGAATGAGTCTTCACATATGGGTACGTCGGTACCGACGGAGCCTGCGCGGGAACGCTCCCCAGCGTCCAATCAGAAAGCTTTTGGGAGCATCCCTCAGCGCCTGCGTGCTGCCTTCCCACCTTTCCAACTGTCTCTCCTCAGTTTTCGTTTTTCCGTGGAGCCGGCAGGATGTCCTCCTGTCACCGCAGAAACCTTTTTCAATTTTTTTAATTCTTGTTTTCTTGTGGTCGCGGCTGTTTTCCCGCCGCCACCGGTACCGCCGGTGGGGGGTTTTCTTTTCTTTTTCTCAAACTGAGGGAGAGTTTCCCTCAGTTTTTGCCTTAAAAGTTTTGGGCCTACAAGGCCTCTCCATCATGGAGCCGCCTTCTCCTAAGAAGTGCCTTCACTGTGGAAATAGTTTTCTTTTTAGACTCCAATAACTGGTGTCTAACCTGTTTGGGCCCTGACCCCTTTTCCCCTGAACCGTCAGGCTACAATGCTGTGAGAAGAGATTCTCTATTTCGAGTTTCCCTCGATACCGTTTTCCCTCCCTTCTGTCAGGGCATCGGCCATTTCTTCTCTACAGGATCAGGTAACCCACAAACAGTCTGTTAAGACTAGCCAATCCTTGAGTGGTATGTCTCATGCTAAGCATGCTGACGGCCCCGGTCTTGCCCTCAAGAACCCATTGGCATTAAAACCCCGGCGGGAGTCTTCGGGCTCCAAAGCATTTCAGGGGTTTCAGGTTGTTCCTGGGGCTCACCCCTCACAGAACATACCTGAGCCATGCTCGGGGGTGGCATCCGCTTCGAGCGGTACCGATAACCCGGCATCGGCACTGGTGTTGAGCGATTCACTCCTCACCAGGGATCATCATCTGGTGTACTCGATGCCTTCGGGACCGATCGATACCCAGGTTGACTTTCCAGTATCGGCAGCTCCGTCGATACGATCCCTGACGCCGGTACCATCTAGACATGCATCGATAGATTCGCTTCCTTCGATGCCAAGTCTAGAATCGATATCTAGTCTGGAAGACCGGGTACCGACGCGTCTCGGAACCGACACGCACCGATTCTGGATGCGCGGTACTGAGGATATTCACCGAGACTTTCGAGTTTCCTCGGTACCGTTTGAGCAGCCTCCGCTGACTGCTTCGACGATTCCGGCACAGCTACCGGTATCGGTATCAATGTCGGTACCGGCAGTATCATCGGGACCAGCTCCTTCCATGTTTTTTCACCTGGATCGCTCCTTTCTATACCTAGTTTGGAGTCGATACCTGGCATGGATGATGCACTACTGACTGTCTCAACTCATAACTGCCAGTAATCTGTGAACTGTCATTAAAATCATCTCTAATACCTGAAGATTGGAGGATCCCCAATGTAACACCAATTTTTAAAAAGGGTTCCAGGGGTGATCCGGGAAACTACAGACCGGTGAGCCTGACGTCAATACCGGGAAAAATGATAGAAACCATCATAAAGAATAAAATTACTCAGCATGTAGATAGTCATGAACTAATGAGAGACAGCCAACATGGCTTTAGACAAGGAAGATCTTGTCTTACTAATCTGTTATGTTTTTTTGAAGGAGTGAATAATCAGGTGGACAAAGGTGAGTCGGTTGATATTGTGTATCTGGACTTTCAGAAAGCCTTTGACAAGGTCCCTCATGAGAGACTTTTGGCAAAACTAAAGAGTCATGGGATAGGAGGCAGTGTACTATTGTGGATCAGGAACTGGTTAAAAGATAGAAAGCAGAGGGTAGGGCTAAATGGCCAATTTTCCCAATGGAGAAAGGTGAATAGTGGTGTACCCCAGGGATCTGTGCTGGGTCCGCTGCTTTTTGACATATTCATAAATGACCTGGAAAGTGGAATAACGAGTGAGGTTATCAAATTTGCAGATGACTCAAAACTATTTAAAGTTGTTAAAACCCAAGAGGATTGTGGAAAATTGCAAGAGGATCTTGATAAATTGGAAGACTGGGCATCAAAATGGCAGATGAAATTTAATGTGGAGAAGTGCAAGGTTATGCACCTAGGGAAGAACAACCCAAACTATGGTTACACGATGCAAGGTTCCACATTAGGAACCACCACCCAGGAAAAAGATTTAGGCGTCATTGTGGATAGCATGTTAAAACCCTCGGCCCAGTGTGCAGCGGCGGCCAAGAGAGCAAATAGAATGCTAGGTATGATAAGGAAAGGAATGGAAAATAAAACAAAGGATATTATAATGCCTCTATATCGTTCCATGGTGAGACCGCACCTTGAATATTGTGTGCAATTCTGGTCGCCGTATCTTAAAAAGGATATAGAGTTATTAGAAAAGGTTCAGAGAAGAGCCACCAAAATGGTAAAGGGGATGGAAGGATACTCCTATGAAGAAAGGCTAAAAAGGTTAGGGCTCTTTAACCTGGAAAAGAGACGGCTGAGGGGGAGATATGATAGAAGTCTATAAATTAATGAGCGGAGTGGAACGGGTAAACGTAGATCGATTGTTTACCTTATCAGAATATAGAAAGACTAGGGGACATGCAATGAAGCTACAGGGTAAACTATTTAAGACTAATAAAAGAAAATATTTTTTCACTCAACGTGTAATCAAACTCTGGAATTTGTTACCGGAGGATGTAGTAAAGGCTGTTAGTGTAGCTGGGTTTAAAAAAGGTTTGGACAAGTTCCTGGAGGAAAGGTCCATAAGCCATTATTAAGAAGGGACCCAGGATATCAATGCTTAAACCAATACAAGCATTGTGGAACCTGTGTCCCTTGGGGAAACTGCTAGGTACATATGACCTAGATTGGCCACTGTTGGAAACAGAATACTGGGCTTGATGGACCTTGGTCTGACCCAGTATGGCATATCTTATGTTCTTATGTTCTTAGTTCCAGTGTCCATCCATTACAAATCCTGTTCTGCACCGGACAGGTACATCCTCCGGTGCCCAGGCTGCCTTTTCAGGTTTAACCTGTCCAGGGATGGTTCCTATCGGAGATCCTTCTTTTCAGAAATTTCTCCTTGACATGGCAGCCTTCCTTAATATTCCTATCCCTGGCTATGAGTTTTCTCAGGATTTTTCTGCAGAAAAGGAAAATATAATGCTTCCTTTACATCACTCTCTGCAGAATCTTCTTCTGAGGGTATGGGAAAAACCTTTAAGGGTTTCTTCACCTCCTACAGCAACTGATCTTCTGTATCAGGTGCCCCCCTCTCCAGGATTTCAAAAGCCTCAACTTCCCCATCATTCCATTGTAGTGGAATCAGCAATGAGGAAGGGAAAAAGCAAGAAAAAACATTCTTCTTTCCCGCCAGGGCGTGCATCTAGAACACTAGATGCCTTTGGACGTCAAACCTTCCAAACATCTATGCTGGCAACAAGGATTCTCTCATATATTTTCTATATGAGTCTATCCCTTCAGGAGATCACAAAGAAATCATCTCTTTTGACTCCTTTTCTATCAGAGCCCAAGGCTGCAGACTATTCCTTACTTCTTAGTCATAGCCAGAATATCTCTTGGTTTCTTTCTCGTGCTTCCCTAGACTCTTTTGAGTCTGTTAGCAGAACTTCTGCTATAGCCATAGGAGCACGTCGTAAAGCCTGGCTCCAAGCCTCAGACTTGAGTAGATGGGCACAACAAAGACTGAGTAATACTCCTTGTACTGTAGAAAATCTCTTCAATAAGGAGTCCTTACGTCAGGTTGCTCATTGCTCCACTGACTTTCCTGTTTCTGAGGGCCATCCTAAGCCCTTGCCTTCCTCAGCTGGTAGGAAATGCCCTATCAAACCTTCTTTCCCTAAAAGAAAGAGGTTTTCCTCTTCTCCTGCCCATCATTCGGTTGTTCCCAAGCAGGGGAAGTCTCGCCCTGGTCTGAAGAATCCAAACTCTAGCCAGGCTGAATAAACACAGTAACCATAGGTTTCTGATTAATCTTTTTATAACTACACTTAATTCCTTTTCAGCAGAAGTTTTTCACTGTTTTTCCATTCAAAACTCTGCTCAGGGATTCCTATCCTCAAGAAATCCATTTACTCTTCACTATGCTGAACGGTCAGGCTATTCATGTCTATAAGTTATAGAGTTTTCCACCTCTTCCTGACTAGAAGAGAGGTTTAGCAACTATCACATGATAGTTTCTCTGTACCAGCATGAATTTTTTCCTTCCGGGGACTTACCATGTGGTAAGTCCTTCTTCAGCTTCTATCTCTACCCTCTTCGCCAGGGTTTCCTCTGTAAGAGTGGTACCATACCATTGAAAGACTTTTCTTGTCTTTCTTTTCACTGTAGAGTTTCTTCTCCTGAGTAAACTCCCTTCTTTATCTAGGCAGCTCTGCAGACAGAGACAGCTTGCTCTCTTTGTTCAGTCTGTTCTCTCTGTTTGACACAGACCGACTCTCTCTGTTGTCCTATTCAGTAGCTGCCCATGCAGGAGTCCAGTGCTTGACTACTGGTACTTTTCCACAAGTCCCAGTCTTGTCTTCCACCACTCCTGTCTGGCCTTAGTAGTGATTCCAAAAAAGTTTTCTACATCTTTCTTGGATAATCTTTTTCACTACAGGCTTCTTACACTATCTTCTACCCTTGCCATCTCCAATCTCTGGATTTGGCAACGTAGTGGACGTGGCTGTCAGTTTTCTCCATCAGCCAGTTCTACATCCCAGTTCTCCTGCATAATGCTCTCTGCAATCCTACTGAGAAGCTTTCCACTATGGTCCCTTGCTAGAGAGCATAGAGTTTCTCTAATGGCTATCCATCATGGTTGAAAAATGCTTCCTCAGTCATCCCCTATGACTGTGAGGGTTCTTCATACCCTGCTATCTTCTTTTTAAAAAAAAAAAAAAAAAGAGGGAAAAGGACATAAGCCTTCTCCATGTGAAATTCTAAGAGTTATCCCATTCCTTAGGGAATATACTATTTTTTTTTTCTTGCAGCTTGTCCTCATGGTATCCTAACACTTCAAGGACAGCACATATTAATCTGAAAAACGCATGATACCTCCTTTGTCCCTCACGTAGGTCAACCTGGTATATCATCCTTTATTTAACACTTATTTCTATACCGCTCTTTCCCATGTATCAAGTGCGGTTTACAATGAACAGTAAATTATGTGGTATGTGAAATAGCATACCTAGTCGTTTTACATAGAACAGATGGAACTATTTACAGGTAACAATATAAAGTTTGAACAGTAAACTAATTTGAACATATTTACATTGTAGGTATTTACAATATATATCGTAGATCAGTTGTGGATGCATAAGTTATTTTAAAGTGACAGATCATATAATATAATTTGAGAGTCGTCATCTGGATATAAGAAGGATGTGGTTAAGTATTGTGGGTTATGTTATTATTTGTTATGGGTTATATCATATTGTAGTATGGTCGTTATCCTGTGTCTGTGTAATTTGGTTAGATTCTGCTCCTCTGTTGTAGTGTAAAGAGAATAAATGGGTTTTCAATTTTGTTTTAAATTCCTTTATGTCCGACAGCAGGCGAATGTTGTCAGGAAGATTATTCCAGAGGATGGGTGCCGAATGTGAGAAGGCCCTCTTGTTGGTTTGCTTTTTAGCTTTTGTGTAATCTTTTGGTACTGCTATAGTGTTTGTGTTTCTACTCCTTTGTGACCGTTTATCTATTTCTACATTGATGCGTGTATTGAGTACAGATGGTGCTAGGTTATTTATTATTTTAAATGTGGTTAAAAGAATCTTGTATTTTATTCTGCTGTAAATAGGTAGCCAATGAAGTTCGGCCAGGATAGGTGTGATATGTTCTATTGAGCTTATATTCATTATTATCCTTGCCGCTATGTTCTGAGTTATTTGTATCTTTTTAATATTTTGCTTTGTGATGCCATTAAGGATTATATTTGCAAAATCAAAATGTGGGGTTATGATAGCTTGAATTATGGTTATGAAGTCTTGCAAGTGAATCAATGGTCTTAGTTGTCTCAATGTCTTAAGTTTGTAGTGTATGTTTTTTGTTAGATATTTTATGTGTGAATCCATATTGAGTTTATTGTCAAGTATCACACCTAGGTATTTTATTTCTTTTTTTATGTTGATCTCATGGTTATCTAGGGTAATGGTGTTTGGGGGTGTGTATGTTTGATTTTTAGTAATATATAGAACATCGGTTTTTGAGAAATTAATGTGTAAGTTCTGATCTTTGAGCCATGATGTTAGTTCTTTAAAACATTCTGTTATTTGTTGTAGTGGAGGGTGCGGGATTTTAAATGGGAGATAGAACATTATATCGTCAGCGTAAATATGGTAATAGACGCCATGACGTTTAAAGATGCTACTAACTGGTTGTAGGTAAATGTTAAATAGTAGTGCTGATAGTGCGGATCCCTGTGGGAGGCCTTGTGTCTGATTGAAAGTTTTAGATGTTTGGTTGAGAATTCTCACTGTTTGGGTTCTGTTTGAAAGGTAGGATTTGAACCAGTTATAAACAGTGGATGTAATTCCTATTTGTTGAAGTCTGTTTCCTATGCGTTTCTGTCCTTTTACCATGCTGGAGTTCCACAGGACTCCGGACTTGCTGTTTACAGACTGATATTATCCTCTGTTTTTTCACGTAACCATCCTGGTAATTCACTGAATAGCATTCCTTTACCATCATCTCTGGGGGAATAGATTCTCTATATATCTTCTCAAGTAGGTTTCACCTCCTTGTTCTTAGATGAATCTTTTCCCTTCACATCTCCATGTGAATGTCCTGATATGCATAGCTCTGTCTGCTTACTGCAGGCATCTATCTTTAGACCTATATATTCAGGTATATCTATCTATCTATCTATCTATATATATACCTATATACATCTCTGTAGATGTATCTGTCTGTCAGCTAAGTGTGCATATGCTATGCCCTTTAGATCTTATTATAGATATATATATATATATATAGATATAGATATAGATATAGATATACACACACACACACACACATATCTCCAGGAACAAGCAGGAATGAGTCTTCACATATGGGTACGTCGGTACCGACGGAGCCTGCGCGGGAACGCTCCCCAGCTTCCCAAAAAGGAAAACTTTTGGGAGCATCCCACAGCGCCTGCGCGCTGCCTTCCCACCTTTCCTAACCAACTCTCCTCAGTTCTTCTTTGCCACGGAGCCAGCAGGTCAAGCCCTGTCACCGCTGAAGAAGTTCTTTATTTTATTTTATTTCTTTGGTCGCGTGTCTGCCTTCCCCGACTCCGGACCGGTACCGCCGGTCTTTTCTTTCTTTCTTTAAAAAAAAAAAAAATATATATTGATATTTTTTTCCTCACTTGGTGTACTTTTCTTCTTAAGGCCTCAGGGCCCACAAGAAAATTTCCCTCATGGAAAAAACAACCTCCGGGTTCAAAAAATGCACTAAGTGTAGCGGTACTATTTCTGTTACAGATACCCATGAATGGTGTCTTAAATGTTTGGGTCCTGAACACTTCATTCCGGATTGTCCATCCTGCTCCCTAATGTCTAAACGGGGGTTACAGAACCGAGCAGCTAAGCTCCATGTCCTGTTTCCCGCTGAGGCACCGGCAGTAGCATCGACATCTTCCAGGTCGTCTTCTCCTGAAGGATCTCAGGTAACTAAACATAAACCTAGCAGGTCCTCAAAGGGTAGATCTCCCTCTAAGCATCGAGATGCCTCCGGGCTTGCCTTCGAGGATCCTGCACCAGCCAAACAACCCCGGCGGGAAGCTCCGGCTTCCAAAGCTCCTCCTATGGGGTTACAGGTTAACATCGATGGCATGGCCTCGACCGATCACCTGTTAGAATGCTCTGGGGTACTGGCACAATCTACCGGTACCGACCTCCAGGCATTCATGGCGTCGATGGATCAGAATGTTCTGTCCATGCAGCAGGCTATTTCAGCCTTCATTCTAGCTGCGACGCCGGCGGTACCGCAACGAGCTCCGTTGTCGGTATCGGCTCCGGTACTAGCGCCGATGCCGGTACCGACGACATCGACCAGGATACCGACTGCTGCGGTTCCTTGTCCAGGGCTACTTCTCGGTACCGATCCGGTACCGGGGACGCCGGATGTCGATACCGCTCGATACGCGTATCGAGCGTTAGAAGAGCACCCTGACAGGCGATACTTCGATTCCTCTGATGATTCTGATACATAGCCCTTCCTGAGGAGACTTCTTCTCCAAAAAGAAGAATGTCTCCTCCAGAGGACTTGTCCTTTCAAGACTTCATAAGAGAAGTAGCTAAAGGACTCTATTTCAGTAACCTCTGAATCAGAGCCTAGAGCAAAAAAATTAGATATTTTAGGATAATCTAGGGCTCCTAAAGAGGCAGTCACCTTACCAATTCATGAGATTCTTCATGAACACATGATTGATTTATGGGAGACTCCTCTCACTCTCTCTCCTCATTCTCGCAGGTTGGACACTATGTATCATGTCCCTCCTTGTCCTGGGTTCCAGAAAACTCAGCTTCCTCACCATTCCATTGTGGTGCAGTCAGCTATGAAGAGGATAAAGAGTACAGAGAGACACTCTTCTGCTCCTCCAGGAAGAGAATGCAGGACCTTGGATGCTTTTGGTAGGAAAATCTTCCAGGCCAGTATGCTTATTGCCAGAATCAACTCATATAGCCTTCATATGGGTATGTTTCTGAAAGAAGTGGCAGAAAAGCTGCACACTTACCTCCCTTTTATTCCAGAAGATAAAAGGGAAGAATTCCACATGTGGCTTAAGCATACTCAGGACATCTCCAAGTTTTCAAACAGGGCAGCCTTTGACTCCTTTGAAGGTGCCAGTAGAGCCTCAGGCATTGCCATAGCTGCTCGCAGAATTGCTTGGCTCCAGGCTTCGGATTTAGAACCCTGGGTTCAAGATGGCTTAGGTAATCTGCCCTGTACAGGTGAAAATCTGTTTGGCAAAGAGTGGCAAATTAAAGCCACTCAAATGGATGCAGAGAATTCTGCTCTGGATAGACTTTCAAGGTCTACCTCCATTCCTGCCAAGAAAAAGACTTTTAAAAAGTCTTTTTTCAAAAAGGGCAGGTTTCCTTCCACTTCTGGCCAACAATCTTCTACAGGTCGCTTTACCGCTAAGCATCAGCAACCTAAGCAGGCCAGGCCTAAGTCTACAGGGGCTACTGTAACCCAGCAGTCCCAACCCCCTCAGGGTTTTTGACTTGATGCTAGAGAACTTAACCTTTCTGGCTTTAACACAGCCAGAACCTCTCACCATTCCAGGAAGGTTAGCTCATTTTGCTCCCAGATGGGAGCAAATCACATCAGAGCAGTGGACCCTCTCCATCATAAGAGAGGGCTACAAACTTCATTTCTCAGACCTTCCTCCCCACACCATGGTGAGACACTTCAATTCTCCCACATCTCTTCTCGACCTTTTAGGTCAGGAGATAACTACCCTTCTTGCCCAAGGGGCAATAGAAGAAGTTCCTCTTCTTCAACAAGGGTCAGGGTTCTACTCCCCCTATTTTCTCATTCCAAAGAAGACAGGGGGATACAGACCCATTCTAGATCTCAGAGAATTGAACAAATTTCTATGCAAGGAGAAGTTCAAGATGCTTTCTCTGGGCACTCTCCTTCCATACCTTCAAAGTCAGGATTGGCTTTGTTCTCTAGATCTCAAGGATGCGTACACACATGTACTCATCCATCCAACTCACAGAAAATTCCTACGTTTTCTTTTCCAGGGAAAACATTACCAATACAGAGTCCTTCCTTTTAGTCTGGCCTCTGCTCCGAGAGTGTTCACCAAATGCATGGCAATAGTTGCTGCATTTCTACGCACTCTGGGAATATTTGTCTTCCCATATCTGGACGACTGGCTCATCCGAGCTCCATCTCAATCAGAAGCCCAGATTTCCCTGGACCGCACAAGGCGCCTTCTGCAGTATCTGGGACTGGTAGTAAACCTCCCAAAGTCCCAGCTCATCCCTACTCAGTCCCTGGAATTCATAGGGGCCTGGTTGGATACCACCACTGCAAGGGCCTACCTTCCTCAGGCCCGTTGCCAACATCTAGTGCAGCTAGCCTCCCAGATTCAGTCAAAGAGCCACTTAACTGCCAGGGAGATGCTACAACTGCTAGGCCACATGGCTTCCACAGTACATGTGGTACCCTATGCTCGCCTACACATGAGAGCAGCTCAATGGACTTTGTCCACCCAGTGGACTCACGCTTCAGGAGCTCTCTCAGACCAAATAGCAACCTCCAAACGTCTCTTTTGGTCTCTCCAATGGTGGATGTCCACTCAAAATCTGTTGCTGGGGTCCCCTTTCCAACAGTTGTTGCCCCAAGCAACCCTCACAACAGATGCCTCTCAAACAGGTTGGGGAGCTCATCTACAAGACCTCTCCACCCAAGGCACTTGGTCCCCACAGGAGACCTCTCTTCATATCAACCACTTGGAGCTTCGAGCAGTGTTTCTAGCTCAAGGTCTTTCATACCCTCAGCTACAAGACAGTCCTTATTCATACGGACAATCAGGTAGCCATGTTTTACATAAACAAGCAAGGAGAACTGGCTCTCTGTCGCTTTGCAACGAAGCTCTAAGATTATGGGCCTTCGCCAGAGAGCATCAAATCCATCTCCTGGCAGTATATCTCCCAGGAATCCAAAACTCTTGGGCAGACAGTCTCAGTCGAGTTCTGCTTCCACACGAATGGTCCCTGCACATGGATCAGGTACTCAGAATCTTTCAAGAATGGGGAACCCCGGACATAGACCTCTTTGCAAGTCCGTGGAATGCCAAACTTCCCCGGTTCTGTTCCAGAATTCCGTGTCAGGGGGTTCAGGCCAGGAATGCCTTCCTCCTTCATTGGGGTCGGGGCTTTCCACCCATTCCCTTGATTCCCAAGACTCTGTTCAAACTCCAGAGGGATCAAGGATCTATGATCCTCATAGCTCCACGCTGGCCACGCCAAGTGTGGTACCCTCTACTTCTGCATCTCTCCCAAGCCCCCTCCCTGGACTTGGGAGCTGCTCCAGACCTCCTGTCTCAAGAGGAAGGGACTTTGTGGCACCCAAACCCCAAGTCCCTTCACCTTAGAGCTTGGTTACTGAAGGCCTAGACCTTCAAGACTTGAATCTTTCTCAGCAGGTGAAGGATATCCTCCATGCTTCCAGGAAACCTTCCACCAGGCGTTCCTATGCTTTTAAGTGGAAAAGATTTTCCATTTGGTGTGCTGAAAAGAGTCTTGACCCTCTAGCACTACCTTTAACTTCTTTGTTAGACTATCTCCTGCATCTCTCCAATGCAGGACTTAAAACAAATTCAGTAAGAGTCCATTTGAGTGCTATTGCAGCATCCCTTAAACCCATCAATGGACAACCTATCTCCTCTCATCCTCTTATTTCAAAATTCATGAGAGACCTAACTTTAACTAAACCTCCCATTAGGCCTCCTCCGGTGGCATGGGACTTAAATTTGGTTCTTGGTCAGCTTATGCAGCCACCTTTTGAACCCTTAGCCACTACCTCCTTGAAATTTCTTTCCTGGAAGGTTATTTTCCTCATTGCAGTCACTTCTGCTCGCCGCATCAGTGAACTGCAGGCCTTAGTGGCTAATCCACCTTATACAAGGTTCCATCATGACAAGATAGTCCTTAGGACAAATCCACACTTTATGCCGAAAGTGGTCTCACCTTTTCATCTTAATCAGGAGGTATATCTACCTGTCTTTTTTCCAGCTCCTCATGCATCCAGTGCAGAGAGGAATCTTCATACTCTGGATTGTAAAAGAGCTCTTGCTTTTTACTTACATAGGACACAGCAACATAGAAAGTCTTCCTAGCTTTTTGTTGCTTTTGATCCTTCTCATTTGGGACTTCTAGTCTCTAAGAGAACACTGTCCAATTGGATTGCTCAGTGTATTTCTTTCGCCTACCAGAGTAAGAACCTTTCTCTGGAGAGCCATGTCACAGCTCATAATGTGAGGGCCATGGCCACCTCTATGGCTCATCTAAATTCTGTGTCCATCGACCAGATCTGTCGAGCAGCCACCTGGGCCTCTGTTCATACCTTCACAGCCCATTACTGCTTGGACAAGGATTCCCGCCGGGATACCTTGTTTGGTCAGGCTGTCCTCAGACACCTGTTCCATTCTTTAACAACTCCTGCCCTCCTTCCCTGGATGGATGCCTGAGATCCATTGGAGGACGCAGACCCCTTTCAGGGTCTCATATCCTTGGGGATCTCCCAGGCATCTCAGCTAGGGAGTCCCCATATGTGAAGACTCATTCCTGCTTGTTCCTGGAGATAGCACAGTTACTTACCTGTAACAGGTGATCTCTGGGAACAGCAGGAATAAGTCTTCACAACCCACCCATCTCCCCTAGGAGTTGTATCTCTTTTCTGTCTTTCCTTTCCTTTCTCTCTCTATTGTCTCAGCTTTAAACTCGAACTGAGGAGAGTTGGTTAGGAAAGGCAGGAAGGCAGCGCGCAGGCGCTGTGGGATGCTCCCAAAAGCTTTCCTTTTTGGGAAGCTGGGGAGCGTTCCCGCGCAGGCTCCGTCAGTACCGACGTACCCATATGTGAAGACTTATTCCTGTTGTAAGTAACTGTGCTATCTCTACATATATGTGTGTATCTGTCCAGATACTTATTATAGGTAGATATGTATTTCCATACTTATCTCCTGACTGTCTATGCTCAAAGGTTTTTACCTTCCTGTATGTTTCTGACAGTGGGCTTGCACAGCTTCATACTGTTCCACAGTATGTTTCGGATATTTTGCACACAACCACTGCTGTGGAACTGACAGCCGTACCGTATCCTAGGTTTACGTATCCCTGAAGCTCCATGCCCCAATGTCTTCCTACCTCTCACCAGTTAGGAAAGACATGGTGGATCTTCAGTGGATTTCAGATTCAATTCCTCAAACATCTGTCCTTTCTTGGGAGTATGGGGTTCTTCTCATACCCTTTCCTCCCTCAAGGACTAGGTCTGTTTGTCCAGATCGGTCAGTCTTCCTCTTTTGCTCCTACCTCTGAATACTTCTGTAGCCAAAAGAGTTTTCAGCTTTCCATGAAGCTTCCCACTGAAGACCTGCCGTGTTTGTGTTACCCTAATTGAATCCTGGGGTCACCTCTCACTTCCAGATGTTGACCTCCACCTTCACTCCAGTGAGGTCACCTTGAACATTATTCTACTGGATCCCCAGTAGACTCCATCAGCCTCTCTACTTCCTGCAATCCAGTAGGTGAGCAATATTATGGTGATTGTTCATTTCAATATATCTTTTGATAATGATCATACATACATGGACTCCTTGAGGGTAGTCCTTTCTTAGGTTAGCTGGTTTTTCTGCAGCTCCTCTCTATGCAACTCCTGCCCTCCATCCTCAGGATGCCTGGCCATATGAGATGTAGCATGTTTTCAATCTTCAACATGTTATGGCTCCAGGCATCTTAGCTTGGGAGTCCCCATATGTGAAGACTCATTCCTGCTTGTTCCTGGAGATAGCACAGTTACTTACCTGTAACAGGTGATCTCTGGGAACAGCAGGAATAAGTCTTCACAACCCGCCCACCTCCCCTAGGAGTTGTATTTTTATATCTATCTTTCCTTTCCTCTTTCTCTCTCTTTGTCTCAGCTATGAAACTCAACTGAGGAGAGACAGTTGGAAAGGCGGGAAGGCAGCACGCAGGCGCTGAGGGATGCTCCCAAAAGCCTTCTGATTGGTCGCTGGGGAGCGATCCCGCGCAGGGTCCGTCTGTACCGACGTACCCATATGTGAAGACTTATTCCTGCTGTTCCCAGAGATCACCTGTTACAGGTAAGTAACTGTGCTTTCCCTGCGTTGAGTTTAAGCAGTGCAGAGAACTGCAGAAGTGCTAAGAGAAAAAGTACAAAGCTGTGGGAAACAGAACTGTTTGCTCTAATTGCTGGGAAGCAAATGTTTATTACTGCTGAAGTTAAGCTATTTCTGTTGGAGACTTTTCATTTTGTCCTTTGCCAGAAGTATATGGTTTGTGTTACCTTTGTTCCATGCTGAAATCCGCCCGGAGGGGAAATAAATCCTGTTTGCTTAAAACCACTTTGAGTTCACACTACTCTTCATTGGACACTGAAAGAAACTACATTTCCCAAAAGGCTTTGCCTCAGGAAAAGGTCAGACAGCTGTTCAAAGAAGGATAACAGGTCGCTTAAGCCCTACACGCTTCGGCTGGGGCACAAAAGGCGGTTACAATACCCAGGACTGTAAGAGGGCGTTGGCCTACTTGGAGCATACGTGGGGACATGACATCAAAGAGCTCCTCAGCTCTTCGTCTCTTATGACCCCAGTAAACTGGGGATGCCTGTCTCCAAGCATACGTTGTCCACCTGGGTGGCGGATTCAATGCCTGGGCATACAGGGCGGCCGATCTCCCGTTGCAGGGTCGAGTCAGGGCTAAGGCCGCATCGGTGGCTCACTTCCGCTCTGTTCCACTGGCAGACATCTGATGAGCCGCAACCTGGTCTTCAAGCCAGGCTTTTGCAGCCCATTACTGCCTGGATAGGGAGTCCCAACGGGACAGTGCTTTCGGCCAGGCTGTACTCCATAATCTGTTCGATGGTTAGGCAACTCCTACCCTCTGACCCTTTGGTGTCAGGCTACCGGAGTGTTACGTTCTTGGATGAACTCCTATCATGGCTGCTGCGGCTCTTCTAGAGGGAGCTTATTTTCAGTTATGGGTTCTCGGTAGCCGATAGCTAGGGAGTCTCATGTGAGGACTGACTTCCTGCTTGTTCCTGGAGAAAGCGTAGATCTCCAGGAACAAGCAGGAATGTAGTCTTCACATATGGGTATCGTCGGTACCGACTGAGCCTACGCGGGAATGCTCCCCAGCGTCCAATAGGAACGCTTTTGGGAGCATCCCTCAGCACATGCGCGCTGCCTTCCCGCCTTTCCAACTGTCCCTCTTCAGTTCTTCATTTTCCGTGGAGCCGACAGGACCCATACCCTGTCACCGCAGAAAATTCCGTCTTTAAAATTGTTTTCTTGTGGTCGCGTTTGCCTCTGCATGACGCCTACTGGTACCGCCGGTTCTATTCTTTTCTTTTCTTTTCTTCAAAAAAAAACAACAAAAAACCACTTGAACTGTTTCTCTTCAGAAACTTTTCTTTTTCGGTGCTGCGCGCCATTTTGGGCATTAGGCCCCATATTGCTGAAACATGGAAAAACCAACTAGTGGTTTCAAAAAATGTACTAAGTGTGGCGGTACCACTTCCGTCACTGACACCCATGATTGGTGTCATAAATGTTTAGGGCCTGAACATTCTCCATCTGAATGTCTCTCCTGTATGGGGATGACTAAAAGGGGAAGACAGAACTGGGCTGCAAAGCTCGGTACCCTCTTTTCTTCGGATGCCAGATCCATTGCATTGACATCTTCAAGGGCCTCCTTTTCCTCCCATGGATCTCAGGTAACTAAACATAAAAGCCGGTCCTCAAAGGGTAGCTCTCCTGCTAAGCATCGAGAGGCCATTGGCATTGCCCTTGAGGGAACCACACCGGCAAAACAGCCCCGGCGGGAGGCTTCGGCTTCTAAAGCATTAATGGGGCTTCAGGATGTTCTCGAGGCCTCGACCTCGCAAGAACTACCTGTGCCATACTCAGGTGTCCCAGCCGTTTTCGCCGGTACCGACACCCAGGCATCGGCAGCGTCGATAGACCAGAGGTTCCTCGCTATCGAACGCAGCATTGCAGCTCTGCTCACAGCTGCGGTACCATTGACACCTATGGTTCAACGGGCACCAGTACCAATATCAATTCCGATGCCGGTACCAACAGATCGGTACTGGATCAACTCGGTACCAACTTCGATCGATACTGGGACCATGCTTTGCATGAGCATCGTGGTCAGGAATACTTTGAATCCTCCGATTCCAAAGACTCTGACAATTCTGCTGGTACCAGAGGGTTTCTCCTGGAAGATCCCTTTTCTCCCCAACGCAGAATGTCACCTCCAGAGGACATGTCTTTTCAGGATTTTATTTGTGATATGGCCAAGGGCCTTTCAATCATGGTAGCTCCTGAAGAGGAACCCAGAGCAAAGGAATTGGAAATTCTCCAATATCCTAAAGTTCCAAAGGAAGCAGCTACTCTGCCCATCCATGAAATTCTGCATAACTTGATGCTCAGAATGTGGGAGACGCCTCTGACTACATCTCCTCATTCTAGGAGACTTGATACTATGTATCGAGTTCCGCCATGTCCTGGATTTCAAAAGACTCAGCTGCCACACCATTCAATGGTGGTGGAGTCAGCCATGCGTAGGATGAAAAGTGCAAAGAGGCATGCATCCAATCCCCCAGGTTGTGAATGCAGGACTCTGGACGCTTTTGGGCGCCAAACTTTTCAGGCTTCCATACTTTCAGCTAGGATCAGTTCATATATACTATATATGGGAATGTTCCTTAAAGAAGTTGCAGGAGACTTGGAGCTTATGAGCCCATTTCTCCCAGATGACAAGAGACAAGACTGACTTGCTCTAGTTAAGCATGCTCAAGATGTCTCCAAGTTTTAGAATCGTGCAGCCTTTGACTGCTTTGAATGCATCAGCAGAACCTATGCTATTGCTATTGGGGCACGGCGGATTGCCTGGCTTCAGGCATCAGACTTGGAGACTTGGGTACAGGACAAGTTAGGCAACATTCCTTGCATGGGAGAGAATCTCTTTGGCAAGAACTGGCAGGAAAAGGCTAACGAGTTAGATGCTGACAATACCACTCTAGATAGATTGTCAAAATCTACAGCCACTCCAGCCAAAAAGAAGCCTTATAAAAAACCATCTTCCAGCAAAAAGAGGAAATTTTATCCTTCCTATACCCAGCAGAGTCAAACTCAGGGTCAGGTTGCCCAAAAGGGACAAACTAGACAGCAAAAGAAGCCGAAAGGCCCGAGAGCCCAACCAGCTCCGCAGGTTCAGCCCCCTCAAGGGCTTTGACTCCTTCCTAGAGAGCTTAGCCTTCCTGCCTCTGAGGGGTCCCCAACCCCCCAATATCCCAGACAGGATATGCCACTTTACCAACAGATGGCATCAGAAAACAGCAGAAGATTGGACTCTCTCCATTGTAGGAGAGGGGTACAAGCTCCATTTTCACAGTATGCCCCCTCCTACAATTCTAAAGCAATTCAATTCTCAAACCTCCGCAGACAATCTGCTAAATCACGAGGTCTCAACACTTCTTGCCCAAGGGGCAATAGAAGAGGTACCCATTCTTCAACGGGGTGCAGGGTTCTACTCCCCCTATTTTCTTATTCCAAAGAAACAGGAGGACACAGACCCATTCTAGACCTCAGAGAATTGAACAGATACCTGTTCCGAGAGAAGTTCAAAATGATTTCTCTAGGAACTGTTCTGCCATACCTTCAAAGCCAGGATTGGCTTTGCTCTCTAGACTTAAAGGATGCATACACTCACATTCTGATCCATCCAGATCACAGGGAATTCTTACGATTCCTTTTCAAGGGAAAACATTTCCAGTACAGGGTTCTTCCCTTTGGTCTGGCATCAGCACCAAGAGTATTCACGAAATGCATGGCAGTAGTAGCTGCATTTCTGCGAACCCTGGGGATATTCGTCTTCCCTTACTTAGACGACTGGCTCATTCGAGCTCCTACAGTTGCAGAGGCCAGCACTGCACTGTCTCACACAATGCAAATCCTCCAATACTTGGGGTTGGTAATAAACTTTCCAAAATCCCAACTTGTTGCTTCCCAATGCCTGGAATTCATAGGGGCCTGTCTAGATACCAGACAGGCAAAGGCCTTTCCTTCCACAGGCCCGGTGTCTTCGCATAATGCAACTAGCTTCTCAAGCAGCAGGGAAATCCTCCCTAACTGCTCGGGAGCTACTACAGTTGCTGGGACATATGGCATCCACAGTTCATGTAGTCCCATATGCTCGCCTCCACATGCGAGCAGTTCAGTGGACCCTATCCACACAGTGGACACAGGCCACAGGACATTTATCAGACAAAATAGTAAACTCTCAATGACTAATTTTGTCCCTCCAATGGTGGTAATCACTAGAAAATCTGACAGTGGGGTCTCCTTTCCATCAACTCCTTTTTCAGGCCACCCTAACAGATGCATCACAGGTGGGTTGGGGAGCACACCTGAATCATCTCTCTACCCAGGGCACCTGGACTCCACAGGAGGCTGGTCTACACATAAATCTCCTGGAATTAAGAGCAATCTATTTAGCTCTTCACGTATTCCACGCCCAGCTCAGCTACAAGACAGTCCTAGTCCAGACGGACAATCAAGTAGCCATGTTTTATTTATTTATTTATTTAAAAGTATTTCTATCCCGTCTTCTCCTTCAATCAAGGCGGTCTCACGGCAAACAATCATAAGTGTGGTTAAGTGTGTTCATGCAGTGATACAGGTTGTGTGTTTGTGGTGGTGTATATCAGATTCTTGTTGAGCTATTTACATTATGCACTATTATACATTGTTATGTAGAAGGGTTAGGGGCTGGGGTTGGTCTTTTGTTCTTGCATGGTGAGTAGACCATTTGACGTTTCCATAGTGTTCAATGAATAGTGTTGTCTTAAGCAGCTTCCGAAAGTCTTTGAGGTCTATTGTTAGTCTTAGGTCGTCTGGGAGGGTGTTCCAAATTGCTGGTGCAGCCAGTGAAAGGGCTCGTTCTGCGGTGTCCTTGCAGACCTTGGTGAGGTCTTTTGGGGTGTTTACACGATTGGAAGTGGCTCTCCTCCTTGGTCGTGTGCTTCTGTCAGGTTGTATGAGTGTTTGTAGGCTGAGGGCTGATGACTGTTTGATCTTGAAGATGTTTGACTGTCTTATATTTGATGCGTGAGCTGATTGGGAGCCAGTATAGTTCTTTCAGTATGGGTGTGATGCTCTGCTGCTCGACTTATTTTTCACTCCTCTTCACGTGATCACATTACACCTCTACTTATCCATCTCTACTGGCTTCCTATCAGATTCTGCATCCATTTCAAAATCCTGGTACTCCTCCACCGTGTTCTCTACACCCCCTCCCCCCAGTATCTGGCTGATCTCGTCCACTTTCATACTCCAGCTTGCTCCTTACGATCCCTCCATCTCAATCACTTACGTCTCCCCTCACCTGCTTGTGCTCACCTCCAATCCACTCGTTCCTTTGCTTTCTTCCTCATCGGCCCCGCCTTCTGGAAGTCACTACCCTCTTCCATCTGGCTCAAGCAGGAGCATACCACCTTCAGGAACAGTCTCAAAACTCATCTCTTTGCCCTTGCCTTTGACCTCCCTGATCCCTCTATGTGACCTTACTTTCTCTCCCCCCTCTTTCTCTCTCCTCCTTACTGTTCTGTCATATGAGTCTGCTAGGTTTGCTTTCCTATCCGATATTGTAATTCTTTTCCTTTTCCTTTACCTTATGTTTTTTCTTTATTTAAGTTCTGTAAACCGCTTTGTCTATACGTTTAGCGGTATATAAAGTTAATAAACATAAACATGTGTTCTTGTCTTGTTGTGACAGATATTATGCGTGCCGCTGTGTTTTGTGCCAATTGCAGCGGTCTTTTTGTTTTGATAGGCCAAGGTAGATTGGGTTGCAGAAGTCTAGTAGTGGGGTTATTAGTGCCTGGCAGGCTGTACGAAAGTGCTCTGGGAAGAGGAGGGGCTTAAGGTGTTGGAAAAGTCTCATCCTGTGGTATGCACTTTTGGTGGTTCTGCTCATGTGTGCATGTAGATTCAGCTCCTTGTCCAGGGTTACACCGAGGTACTTTACTTCCAGTTTTATGGGTATTGTGCCTTTTATCTTGATACTGGGTGGAGGGACGAATTCGGTGTTTCGAGTGATGATTAGTACCTTAGTCTTGCTATAGTTTATGGTGAGATGGTTGTTTTGAAACCAGCTGGTCATGTGTATATGAGAGCCTGAAATTTACAAAATATATCACGTGGTAAAATCTCATTCATTTTGTCGGAGTAACCATACAAAAGGGGGAAGGAACTGCAACTCACCTCTCACCGTGGTCACTCCTTTTTAATCATTTAAATGCTTGAAAAACCTTAACTTATCCTTAGTCCAGCCAGCACAGAATTCAAAAAGCACAACGTGCCACGTTTCGGGCCATCCAACACTCCGTGGCCCTGCATCAGATGAAAAAGTTGAATCCCATTCAGCTGGCTTTTGTGTAAGACAAACCAAAACGGCCAGGTTTAAAAAGAACAGCGTGTGACGTCAGATGCAAAAAAGGAGAACAGCCGCCAATTAGCGATCAAAACGTTGCAAGCATTCTTTGTTTGGGGAAACACACAGGTAAGGGAACCCCTAAAGCAGCCCACATCATAACAAAGTGTGCCATTCCACAGAGGCATTCAAACCCCGAGGGGAAACAGTTTTTAATCGAAATATCCAACGCTGCTCCATACGTTGTAATTTCGCAACCCGGTCCCCCCCACGGGGATCTAGAGGGATAAAGTCCAGAACCCGCCACTGTAGTTGATGAAACAGATGATCTTCTCGAAGACAATGGTCAACCATGGGTGCCGACGTTGTTTTCGTCCGTAATCTGGACACATGCTCCCCAAGTCGGACCTTAACACTTCGGGTAGTGCGACCGACATATAGTAGCCCGCAAGGACATTTTATTAAATATACAACATAGGAAGAATCACAAGTGGTATGCCAATGAGAAATATAAGTGATAGAAGTAGAAACATCCTCCCATGCCGGTCCAGTCATCGCCGTATCACAGTGGCTACATGAACCACAGGTAAAATGGCCCGGATCATCATGACAGGAAGGGGGACGGTCTGAGGGCCAGGAAGATTTTACAATTCTGTCCCGTAAATTCGATGCCCGAGAATATGCCACCCGAAACCGTTTGCCAGAAAACCAAGTATGTACTGACAAAACTGGCCAATATCGGCGTATGATATTCATCACCTTTGGAACCCCTGTCAAATTACGGAAACATGCCAGTAAAGTCCTCCCCATCGGAATCGGTCTGAATGGTAGATGGAGAACGTGGAAATAATAACCACTCATGATGTAAAAAACGAGCCCGCTTAAAAGCTTTCTTAATCAATGAAAGGGGGTAACCTCTTTTCAGCAGCCGATCCTGCAGATCTACAGCCTGTTTCTGAAATTCCTCCAACGAAGAACAGTTTCGACGGAGTCGCAAGAATTGTCCAAACGGAAGACCCCGTTTTAGCGACAGAGGATGAAAACTGCAACAGCGTGTTTCTCTGTACCGGCTTCCGAAACAACGTTGTGGTAATCCCCTCAGGGGACAAACATATTGTAAGATCCAGAAATTGTATAGACTGTCGATCAAACGTAGCTGTAAACTGAATATGAGGAGAATGTTCATTCAAAGAACTCACAAATAGCTGTAGATCAACCAGTGACCCAGACCAGAGAAAGAACACATCATCCAAAAGTCGGCGCCAAAAAGACACATACTGAAACAGTGGAGAGGTATAAACATACTTTTCCTCAAAAATAGCCAATCTATATGTCTATTTTTGAGGAAAAGTATGTTTATACCTCTCCACTGTTTCAGTATGTGTCTTTTTGGTGCCTATTTTTGGATGTGTTCTTTCTCTGGTCTGGGTCACTGGTTGATCTCCAGCTATTTGTGAGTTCTTTGAATGAACATTCTCCTCATATTCAGTTTACAGCTACGTTTGATCGACGGTCTATACAATTTCTGGATCTTACAATATGTTTGTCCCCTGAGGGGATTACCACAACGTTGTTTCGGAAGCCGGTACAGAGAAACACGCTGTTGCAGTTTTCCAGTTTTCATCCTCTGTCGCTAAAACGGGGTCTTCCGTTTGGACAATTCTTGCGACTCCGTCGAAACTGCTCTTCGTTGGAGGAATTTCAGAAACAGGCTGTAGATTTGCAGGATCGGCTGCTGAAAAGAGGTTACCCCCTTTCATTGATTAAGAAAGCTTTTTTTTTTTTTAAATTTGTATTTTTATTCAAGTTTTTTGATGGTACAAACAAGTACATCAGCTATCGGTTACATCATAGCCATATTATAAACCAAACAAGAGTACACATCTTTAGATACTTATTACAAGGAGAACAGCAACACAGAAAAACAGAAGAAAAACAGAAGAACCCAACCCCCCCCCCGACACCTTACAAGCCTCCTGACTTTGCCAATTAGCCTGAATTATCATCAGTAACAGTAGTAACATCAGTAACGGAAATAGTATCAGTAACAGAAGTAAAGCGATCCAGGGCAGCCCACCTATCTGATGTTGTCCCCCTCCCACCTATAAAATAGGATTTTTCGTAAGCTTTTTCGTATCTGCTATAGAGACATACTTGATTCCACCATCTGCCCCATTGTAGTTTCGAGGGGTCTTTCCAGAAAAATAAAATTTCCTTTAAGGCGACAGTTATCATAAAGTTCAGTACGAAAAAGTGTTCTTTGTCCACTCCTGGGATTTCTGTCAGGGACCGTAACGCAATGATGCACCAGGAGAGGGGGAAAGAGAAACCCACCACCCTCTGGATTTTTTTCCATACCTGAGACCAGAAACCCTGAACGCAAGGGCATTCCAGGAACATATGACACATTGTGCCGGGGGCCCTCTGACAGGACCAACACTGAGACGACGTCTCGGAGCTCCATTTAGCAAGCTTTAACGGTGTGATATAGGCC
Organism: Ichthyophis bannanicus; assembly: GCA_033557465.1. Taxonomy (NCBI): domain Eukaryota; kingdom Metazoa; phylum Chordata; class Amphibia; order Gymnophiona; family Ichthyophiidae; genus Ichthyophis; species Ichthyophis bannanicus. The sequence goes on from CM066045.1 coordinate 199,685,250, forward strand.
CGGTGGGCAAAAAAATACATAGATTGTGTGAGAGACGCCGATCTCGAGACACGAACTATGGGACCCCACATTAGGTTCCAAGCTTGTGAAGTCAGAGTGCAGTCTGTTTCAGCCTCCCAGATCTTCCATAATCCCGTGGTCTGATTAGAGTGAGAGTCCCGGAAGAGCGCATAAAAACTAGATATGCCCCCTCTCCGCATACAGAAGTCCGTTACTAGCCTTCGTAGCCCCCAAGCCTCGTCGAGCTCACGGGGGTTAAGCTTCAGCTGAGCTAAACAATGTCGGAGTTGAAGATACTGAAAAAAACAGGTCGAGGGCAACTTGAACTCTCCTTGTAGTGAACTAAAGGACTTCCATTCGCCATCCGAGATCAAGTGGCCCACAGTCCAAATACCACATCGCTGCCACACCAGCCAGGCAAAAGGAACCTTATTAATCTTGAAAACAGGGTTATGCCAGAGAGGAACTTGCACCGAAAATGGATTCTCATCTCCAATTAAGGGAAGTAACCCCTGGAACGCTTGTTGAGTAGCAGCAATAACCCTGCCTACTTTAGAAGTCTCAGGATAGCGCATATTCATGCACAACTGCATAGGACATGGAAAGAGTAGACGCTCTTCCAGAGACAGCCAAATTGGCTTTGGCGAAGGGGCAATTTCGGCTCCCCACAGACCTCCCTGCTTTAACAGCGCAGCGAGGTGATACCAACGAAAATCAGGAAATTGTACCCCTCCGTTCTTTTTGTTAGCCTTCAATTTTCTGAGCGCAATTCTGGGCGTCTTCCCACTCCAAAGAAAGGTGCTCAAAATGCGTTCCACCTTCCTATAGACATCTGCGGGGAATGAGACTGGTATCATCCCTAAAATATAGTTTATCTTAGGTACGAGTACCATCTTAATCGACTCCATCCGGCCCCACCAGGTAAGATGCAAGGGCGACCATTTCATGGTAAAGGATCGGGCAATTTCTTTAATCTTCGCAGCGTTCAACTGCACTGTCTCCTCCAATGGGGTCGAGAATTGCACCCCAAGATATTTTATGGCCGAACCCTCCCATTGGAAAGAAAAATCCTTAATCAGATTACTATGCGCCTTCTGATTGAGAGGGAAGGCCACGGACTTGGACCAGTTTACCTTATATCCAGAAAAATGGGCATACTGGTCAATCACTTGCAGAAGGGGGGAGACAGAGGAGGGACGTAGGAAAAACAGCAGATCATCGGCATATGCTGAGAGCTTGAGATGTAGATCAGCTATCTCGATGCCTCTGATAGCCTCCGTTTGTCGCACCAACAAGGCGAGCGGTTCCAGTGCCAGGTTAAATAATAGAGGAGACATTGGGCAACCTTGCTTCGTGCCTCTATGCAAAGAAAAAGATCTAGACAGCTCCTGGTTGGCAAAAATCCTAGCCATGGGTTGGGCGTACATGGGCCGAATCATGTCAACAAACCTCGCTGGTATCCCAAACCACTCCAGGACAAGAAATAGAAAAGGCCATTCCAGTCTGTCAAAGGCCTTCTCTGCGTCCAGGGACAGCCCGATAAAAGGCTCTTCAACTTGATCGGCCAATCCAAGGATATTGCATAATAGACGGGCATTATCTGCTTTAGATCTCCCAGTCACGAAGCCACATTGATCTGGGTGGATAAGGTGCTGTAGTATCTTGTTGAGACGGCCGGCCAAAATAGCAGCATATAATTTGTAATCCGCATTTAAGAGTGAGATGGGTCTATAGCTGCCCACCAATTTTGGGTCTTTCCTAGGTTTCTCCAGCACAACCACAGTGGCCTCTGCAAAGGCTCTGGTATTCGTACCCGGAGCTTGAAGTAGTTGGAAATACCGTAACAGAAAAGGGGAAAGTTCCTTGGAGAACATCTGGTAGAATTCGGTCGGAATACCGTCCGGACCCGCCGCCTTGCACCCATGCAGTCCAGAAAGGACATCTTCAAGTTCACGCTGCCCTAAAGCTCTTTCCAGCTCGTCAGCCTGGTCGGAGTCCAGCATCGGGTGTTCAATCTGGCGTAACCAGTCTCTCATACTGGACATATCATGGGCCACCTCGGAAGTATACAAGGAGTTATAGAAGTTTCTAAAGATTTCAAGTATCTCCTGGTTTCCAGACAGCGGAACGTTTTTCTCATCCATTAAGGTGACCACATGAGATTTCTCTCTTTTCGGCTTCAGGCTGGCCGCCAAAAGTTTGCCCGACTTGTTCATTTCCGTATGGTAACGAGCCTTCTGGGTAAAAGAATATTGCTCCACTTCCTTGCTGATCGTAGCATTGTATTGGAATCTTAATTTCTGTAATCGAGTGAGGATCTGAGAATTAAACTGCCAATGCAATAATCGCTCTCCAGCCTTGATCTGTTGATCCAGGATCCGTAGTTCCTCCTTCTTTTTCCTCTTGATTGCAATATTATAGCTGGTAATCTTCGCTCTAATGGAGGCCTTGAAAGCTTCCCACCATGCCCAAACTGAGGTATCTTCTGGCTGATTGATGTCAAAAAAGACCTTTATTTCTTGCCGGACGAAGTGCTTAAAGGACTCATCCGCCAGAAGGTGCCGCGGGAAGAACCATCCTCCTGATGATACTGGAGATTTCGACACGTCCAAAGTGAACATTATAGCAGCATGATCAGAAACATGAGAGCTTAAGATCTCCGCATTGGAAATGTCTTGGACCAGAGATCTAGACACGAGAAAGAAATCAATCCGTGAATGTGACGCGTGGGGGAAGGAGAAGAAAGTGTAATCTTTCTCAACGGGATGAAGAATCCTCCAAATATCTACTAGACCTTTTTCTTCCATGATAGACTCTAGGACCTCTAGAGCTCTGCTCCTCCTGGCATTTCTACAGGGCTGACAGTCGGTCAATGGGTCCAGGACCATATTGAAGTCCCCACCTAGCACGATAGAGGAAGAGGAATACTCCAGGAGCACCTCTGCCAGATCTTGAAAAAATTTGGGGTTGTCACAGTTAGGTGCATAGACATTAAGGAACACTATTTGTTTCCGAGCGAGGGTGATCTGGGCACTAGCCCATCTTCCTTCAGGGTCAGCTCTGAGCACCTGACCCTGTGCCTTCTTGACTTTATTAATTAATATTGCCACTCCATTTTTCTTTCCGACTGCTGCAGCATACGATACCAACTCATATTTGCCATTGCCCAGTTTCATCGTCTCAGCCGCAGAGAGATGAGTTTCCTGCAGCATCACTATGTCGGCTCCTTGCTTGGAACAGTAAGTAAGGATCTTTTTGCGTTTAGCAGGATGTTTAATGCCCTTTACATTCAGGGACAGTACCTTATAAGAGAGCATTGAACTGTACATACTGGAGGGCCCCTGAGCCCTGGATCGCTTTGTGTACACAGGCCTGCATCATACAGAAAACTACTTGAGGGTTGTAAGGTGTCACCATAAACACTGCAAAACAGAGACTACCAACAGGGTGAGCCATCATAAGTCCACAAGAGGCAACCTGGTATCCCCTTCCCTTCAACAGGATCATAACAGAAACACAGAATAACAAAATTTACCCCATCGCCCCCAGTTAAGATACAGAGCCCTCAGACAGATACCCCACATATCTCTAGCTGACTCTCGCAGGAAACCCGGGGGGTATATTGGGGGGGGGGGCAGAAAGCTTGTGAATCTCGGGGGGGTCCCCTCCCCGCAGGACACAGGAAGATATTTACCCCTCAGAACAATTTCTTCCTCCCGTACTAGAGCATAATCGAGATACTTAAGACTAGTGCCACAGGAGAAAAGCAAACCCAGTACCTCGTAAGTCTACAACCACCCGCAAGGGTGGGAGACACATGGAGAGGGGAAATAACCCCGAAACCACAGAATAGTATCAGACAGCAGAGTCACAGCATTCATTGCATTTGCAAAGCTTCCTGTTCTTCAATAAACTGTAGAACTTCAGCCGGATCATCGTAGGACTTGGAGCTGTTGTTGTAGGTAATCCGGAAGCGAGCAGGATAGAATAGACCGAAACGCGCTTGCAATCTCTGCAGCCTAGGTCGTAGCGCCAGGAACTGTCGCCGCTTATCAGCCGTGACTTTGCAGACATCAGGAAAAAAGGAGAGCTTACTGCCCTCGTACTCCCACACAGCTTGCCTTTTAGCTACGGACATAATTTGAATAACTTGCTGGTGGCGCAACAAGCAGAAAATTATCGGGCGTGGAGATTTCCCATTCACAGACCGCTGCGATGGCACTCTATGTGCGCGCTCTATATCCAGCTGCCCAGCCACTTTCACCTTAAGCAAGGCAGGAATTAGTTTCTCCAGGAACGCAAAAAGATCCGGGCCTTCCGCTCCCTCAGGCAGACCCACCAGACGAATATTATTCCTTCGATTTCGATTGCTTAAGTCCTCAACCTGCAGCTCCAGACGATCCATGCGCTTGCATACCTTGGGTATAGATTTTAGCTGCTCCCTATGTGCCTCAAGTATGTTTTCAGCCTTATCCAAACGATTAGTTAGGGCTTGAAACCGCACCTTCATTTCCCCGAGCTCCGACTGAACTCTAGCCAGCGCATCGCCGTTAGCCATCACAAGATCTTTTACCGCCCGGATTTCCACCAACATCTCTTTCAATCCGTGTCCCGGGAGGCAGCCATCTTTTGAGGCGAGAGAGGGTCAGACTTCGCTCTTTTCGAGCCTGAATTCACAGCCGCGGCGAAATCTAATTTAGTTGGTTTTCCGCCTGCCATGTCGCCGATACCTACGGACACCGGGCTGGGTTTTTTTTTAACAGCTTAGCTGAGGAAAGTAACACTGTATTTCCAGGAAACAAGCCAGGGATTACCAGAGCTCAATAGTTAAGCCGCCATCTTGCTTCCCCGCAGGCTCCGCCTCCGATTAAGAAAGCTTTTAAGCGGGCTCGTTTTTTACATCGTGAGTGGTTATTTTTTCCACGTTCTCCATCTACCATTCAGACCGATTCCGATGGGGAGGACTTTACTGGCATGTTTCCGTATTTGACAGGGGTTCCAAAGGTGATGAATATCATACGCCGATATTGGCCAGTTTTGTCAGTACATACTTGTTTTTCTGGCAAACGGTTTCGGGTGGCATATTCTCGGGCATCGAATTTACGGGACAGAATTGTAAAATCTTCCTGGCCCTCAGACCGTCCCCCTGCCTGTCATGATGATCCGGGCCATTTTACCTGTGGTTCATGTAGCCACTGTGATACGGCGATGACTGGACCGGCATGGGAGGATGTTTCTACTTCTATCACTTATATTTCTCATTGGCATACCACTTGTGATTCTTCCTATGTTGTATATTTGATAAAATGTCCTTGCGGGCTACTATATGTCGGTCGCACTACCCGAAGTGTTAAGGTCCGACTTGGGGAGCATGCGTCCAGATTACGGACGAAAACAACGTCGGCACCCATGGTTGACCATTGTCTTCGAGAAGATCATCTGTTTCATCAATTACAGTGGCGGGTTCTGGACTTTATCCCTCTAGATCCCCGTGGGGGGGACCGGGTTGCGAAATTACAACGTATGGAGCAGCGTTGGATATTTCGATTAAAAACTGTTTCCCCTCGGGGTTTGAATGCCTCTGTGGAATGGCACACTTTGTTATGATGTGGGCTGCTTTAGGGGTTCCCTTACCTGTGGGTTTCCCCAAACAAAGAATGCTTGCAACGTTTTGATCACTAATTGGCTGTTCTCCTTTTTTGCATCTGACGTCACACGCTGTTCTTTTTAAACCTGGCCGTTTTGGTTTGTCTTACACAAAAGCCAACTGAATGGGATTCAACTTTTTCACCTGATGCAGGGCCACGGAGTGTTGGATGGCCCGAAACGTGGCACGTTGTGCTTTTTGAATTCTGTGCTGGCTGGACTAAGATAAGTTAAGGTTTTTCAAGCATTTAAATGATTAAAAAGGAGTGACCACGGCGAGGGGTGAGTTGCAGTTCCTTCCCCCTTTTGTATGGTTACTCCGACAAAATGAATGAGATTTTACCACGTGATATATTTTGTAAATTTCAGGCTTTCTAGTACACAGAGGTTTGTGCCGGGGCTATTTCTTTAGATTTGGAGTGCTTTCTGCCTTGTGCTGGGGATTTTTTTGACTGGTCATGTGTATGAGACATTTTGTTATTTTGAAGTAGTCCGGGTTGTCGACTGTGATAGGTGTGTATATCATGATGTCATCGGCATAGATTGTGTATTGTATATTGTGTTCTTTCATGATGTCGCATATTGGCTGGATGTAGAGGTTGAATAAAAGTGCTGATAAGGCTGATCCTTGTGGTACTCCTTGCAGGACATTTATGGGTCGGGAGGTGTTGGGGCCTACCTTGACCTGTATCTGTCTGTTGGTTAGGTATGAGTGGAACCATTTCAGGGTGGATCCATGTAATCCAATGTTCTGTAGTCTTTCCAGTAGGGTTCTGTGATCCACTGTGTCGAATGCTGATGAAATGTCGATGAAGATCATTAGTATTCCTTTCTTGGAGTTGTCTATGAGTCGGAGAATATTATTGAAGAGGTATAGTAGGAGTGTTTCAACCCTGTGGTTGGGGCGGAAACCGTGTTGGTAGATGTCTAGTGATGCGTGGTTGTCAATGTGGTCTTGTAGCTGGTGTTGTACTACCTTCTCTATTATTTTTGCCAGTAGGGGTATGCTTGATATCGGTCTGTATGCTGCTGGATTGTTCTTATCGAGTGTGGATTTCTTCGTGCTAGGTCTTATCGTGGCGAGCTTTAGTTGATTTGGCATGGTCCCTTGAGACAGAGAGTTGTGTACCATGTTGTGTATGTTATGAATAAAGTTTGATTTGGTGGCTTTGATCCATGTCACTGGGCATGGGTCTGTTGGAGCCGTGCTTGTATTGAGTGCGGTGATGATGTGAGATAGCTGCTCTATGGATGGGGTGCTGAATGTGCCCCAGGATTTCGGGTATGAGTTTGGCTTTGTAGTTGAGTTGGATCTTGGTTGTACTGCCGAGTGGAATTTTTCTTGGATGTGGTCAGAAAATTTTTGTGGGTCTATTTGCACTTCATTTTCTTCTTTCTGTTCCTTGGTAAGGGTTTTCACGATTTCGAATAGCTCTCTAGGTTTGTTGTTGGATTTGAGTATAATGTTTGTGTGGTATTCTCTCTTTGTTTGGTTGATGAGTTTGTTGTAGTGTTTGTTTTGTTAGGTATAGTTCCTGGGTTCTGTGTGAACAAGCAGGGTGGGACAGGCTCTCTGTCATTATGCAATGAAGCTTTACGACTGTGGGCCTTCACCAGAGAGTATCAAATTCACCTTCTAATGGTATATCTTCCAGGTATTCAAAACCTTTGGGCAGACAAACTCAGTTGAGTACAGCTGCCTCACGAGTGGTCTTTCCACCTAGACCAGGTGGCAAAGATTTTTCATCTCTGGGGCACTCCAGACATACACCTCTTTGCAAGTCCACCGAATGCCAAACTTCCCCGGTTCTGTTCCAGGATTCCGACTCACAATTGTCAGGCAAGGGATGCCTTCCTCCTTCACTGGGGTCAGGACTTCCTTTATGCCTTCCCACCCATTCCCCTCATCCACAAAACACTCTTCAAGCTTCAGAGAGACAGGGGTCGCATGATTCTCATAGCGCCACGATGGCCACGCCAAGCGTGGTATCCCCTGCTTCTACATCTCTCTCAAGCTGCACCTCTGGAGTTAGAGCATGCTCCAGATCTCCTTTCCCAAGAGGACGGGACACTATGGCACCCGAGTCCCCAGTCCCTGCATCTCACGGCCTGGTTGCTGAAGGCTTAGACCTTCAGGATTTCAACCTGTCCCAACAGGTAAAGGATATCCTTCAGGCTTCTAGAAAACTTTCCACAAGAAGATCTTATGCCTTCAAGTGGAAACGTTTTACTATATAGTGCTCCAAGAAGGGATTAAACCCCCTTGTCATACCTTTAGAATCTATACTAGAGTATCTCCTTCACTTATCGAATTCTGGTCTAAAGACCAATTCGGTAAGAGTCCATCTTGGTGCAATTGCAGCTTCCTATAAGCCTCTAAATGGACAACCAATTTCCTCTCATCCACTCATATCCAGATTTATGAGAGGTCTTCTGTTGACCAAACCTCCCATTAAGCCACCACCGGTGGCATGGGATCTAAATCTAGTTCTCGGGCAGCTCATGAAGCCGCCTTTTGAGCCTTTAGCCACTACAACCCTTAAGTTTTTGACCTGGAAGGTCATCTTCCTAATTGCAACATCTGTACATCGCATTAGTGAACTGCAAGCTTTAGTGGCTGATCCTCCTTATACTAGGTTTCATCATAAGGTCGTTCTTAGAACTCATCCACACTTTATGCCAAAGGTGGTTTCGCATTTTCATTTGAATCAATCAATTTATCTTCCTGTATTTTTTCCGAGGCCTCATGCCTCTTTTTATAGCTTTTGACTCTAGTCATTTGGGACTTCCAGTCTCCAAAATAACTTTATCTAAATGGATTGCCCAATGCATATCCTTTGCTTATGAGAGTAAGGGTCTTCCTTGTCAAGGCCATGTCACAGCTCATAATGTGAGAGCCATGGCAGCTTCCATGGCTAATCTCCACTCTGTGTCTATCGATGACATTTGTCGAGCAGCCACCTGGGCTTCGGAACACACCTTCACAGCCCACTACTGCCTGGATAAAGCCTCCCGTCGGGATGCGTTCTTTGGCCAAACTGTTCTTCAAAATCTCTTTCAGACCTAATTCAACTCCTACCCACCAACCCTGGTGGAATGCCAGAGATCCATGGGAGGAAGGATGCCTACCTTTCTAGGGTTATTAGAACTAAAGGTAAAACCCTCTATTAATTAGATAAAGCTCCAATTATGCACTATTCTTTGCTCAAGCAACACACCAAAACCCTTGAAACATAGGTATTAAAGAGAATGAACCGATGGTCTCAGTTTAAAATTTGCAACGTGGGGTAACTTGCCCCAAAGCTGCTAACTCCGATTACATCAACGACCATATATACGGTTCACAACTCTGTTGATTGAACATTTGTAAATAAAATGTAAATCAGAACTTATCTGAATATTTGAATTTTCTTTTCAAATTGCAAAAGATAGTCGTGCTGCTGTCTAACAAGGATTGAATACCGTCCCCGACGTCACCTCTAAGGTACCATTTACTGCACGTTTCAGTTCTTCTTCAGGGGGTAGACATTTGTTGAAAACGGCACTATCTGCGAGGAAGCATAGCAACATCAGAGATTGTAGTGACTTGAATGTTTAACTCATGCTATCTGAACTATACCAGAATGGATCTTACTAAATGAACTTTGTGAACAGGGTAGATCTCACCTTCGTTGCACCGAAAATGATCCTGCAATCGAATACAGCATGGAATGTGAAGCGTGTTACAATGAAGCTCTCTAGCTTTCCCAAAAAACGCTGCGCATGCGGAGAGCAGCCTCTGTGTTTTATAGGAAGTTTAGAAATGATGTGGCGGTAGAATCACATACACGCTCGCCACTCAATCATGTTGTTTAAACCTCCTGGGATAACTGTGTTCAATCGGTAAATCCATCTTTGTTCCAATAACAATAGCGTTTGTGTTCGTGATCTTCCCCTTCTGCCGGTCGATACTGTATCTATTGCAAACACACGCAACTCTTCAAATGAATGATGGTTTTGTAGACAATGAGGCACTATAGGAGCCTCTTGAACCTTACACCGGATCCTGCTACGGTGTTCATTGATGCGAACTCGCAGTGGACGTGCGGTCTGTCCGACATACAGGAGACCACATGGACATCTAATCCCATATATCACGTGGTCAGAGGCACAAGTGGTAGACTGTTTCAAGACATAATGCTGATCATGATAATCAAAACTCTCAACATCATCTGTAACAATGCAAACATTACAATGTCCGCATTTTTTATGTCCAGGGATACTGTTTTCTGAGTGTGGTGTAACTCCTCTTAACTTTGCCGGACTAAGGATTTCCTTTAGATTTTGTTGGCGAGTCCACACACACCGGATGCGCTTGTCGGATAAACCTGGTGAAGGTACTTAATACATTTTGATGCCGGGTAATGATTTGTTTAATCTTACTGCTGAACGGGAAGTACTGAGTCACAAAATTTATATGTCCCTCATCGACTGTTGAAGTAGATGACTTCTCACGGGTTTGCAATAACAACGCTCTATTATTGTAAAGGGCCCTTCTGTATGCTGATTTAACTACCACTACAGGGTAACCTCGGGAATAAAAATCCTGCATCAACATTTTGGCTTGCTGTTTGTAATCTTGTATACGAGAACAATTTCTTCTGTACCTGATGAATTGCGATAGAGGTAGACTATCGCGTAATTGTCGGGGATGTCTGCTATTGTAATGTAATAATGTATTTCGATCTGTGGATTTCTTATATACCCTGGTGTCCCATCCAAGAGAACTCTTTTGGATCTCCACATCTAAAAAGACAATTTTTTGTTCATGGTATGTGCTGGTGAATTGGATATGTGAATTAACTCCATTTAACCAGTTGACGAATTCTTGCAAATATTTAGCCATACCAGGTTTACCATACGAAGGTGAGATCTACCCTGTTCACAAAGTTCATTTAGTAAGATCCATTCTGGTATAGTTCAGATAGCATAAGTTAAACATTCAAGTCACTACAATCTCTGATGTTGCTATGCTTCCTCGCAGATAGTGCCGTTTTCAACAAATGTCTACCCCCTGAAGAAGAACTGAAACGTGCAGTAAATGGTACCTTAGAGGTGACGTCGGGGACGGTATTCAATCCTTGTTAGACAGCAGCACGACTATCTTTTGCAATTTGAAAAGAAAATTCAAATATTCAGATAAGTTCTGATTTACATTTTATTTACAAATGTTCAATCAACAGAGTTGTGAACCGTATATATGGTCGTTGATGTAATCGGAGTTAGCAGCTTTGGGGCAAGTTACCCCGCATTGCAAATTTTAAACTGAGACCATCGGTTCATTCTCTTTAATACCTATGTTTCAAGGGTTTGGTGTGTTGCTTGAGCAAAGAATAGTGCATAATTGGAGCTTTTTCTAATTAATAGAGGGTTTTACCTTTAGTTCTAATAGCTCACATCCCTCTGAATAATAGACCGACAAGTATATTGTGGACACATACCTTTCTAGGGTGGCAACTTCCTGGGGCCATCTCCCTGGCATCTTCAGCTAGGGAGTCCCCATATGTGAAGACTACATTCCTGCTTGTTCCTGGAGATAGCGTAGTTACTCACCTGTAACGGGTGATCTCCGGGAACAGCAGGAATTTAGTCTTCACAACCCACCCACCTCCCCTAGGAGTTGTCTCTATCTCTTTGTCTCTTTCCTCTCTCCCTCTATCCTTTCACTCAGCTACAAACTTAACTGAAGAGGGACAGTTGGAAAGGCGGGAAGGCAGCGCGCATGTGCTGAGGTATGCTCCCAAAAGCGTTCCTATTGGACGCTGGGGAGCATTCCCGCGCAGGCTCCGTTGGTACCGATGATACCCAAATGTGAAGACTAAATTCCTGCTGTTCCCGGAGATCTCCAGGGGCAGCAGGAATCAGTCCTCACAACCCTCCCTCCTCCCCTGGAGTTGCAGTCCTTGATTAATTTTTATCTTTTTGCCATCTTTTTAGCTATGTCATTTGACTGAACAAGATGGCACCCTTGGGCGGGAGGGGGACCGCGCATGCGTGATGCAGTCCCAAAGACTTTCTTCGAAAGCTGGGGATTTGCTCCGCATGGGGGCTCAGTTGACGTCACCCATGTGAGTAACTCCACTTTATATTTCTGCAAACATACTATACCACTTAAAGAGCTTCAGATTTGAATTTGCCCTGATTTAGCTTGTGAGAGCCAAAGGCGGCGTTGAGAGTTTTTGCTGTTTAAGCTAGTTATGGCCCAATTGGGGGGAAGCAATTTGTTTTTAAATTTCCTGTAAATATCTTATCATATTACAGTCTAAAAGCTTTGGGGGGTTTTTACCTCCCTCCCCAATATGGGGGTTTTTGTCAACTCCCGTTTGTCTGGAGCTTAGGATTTAGCTGTATAGCTTAAGTTATTGCAGCATTAGAAATAGGATTATTGATTAGACAGTCTTTGTTTTCTTCGCTTTTTGGGGTTATACAGTTTCCTCATTTTGGATCCCCCTGTTGGGATTGTGGGTTAGGACATTTAATGTATTTTTCTGCTGAATTGTAATTTTGTTTGTCTGTAGGATTATTTCTAGGTCCTACCCTTTTCCTTTCAGACGTGGAATGCTTGATTATTTTATTGTAAATTTCAGAAAAAGAATAATTATAGCTGAGTTTCAAATCTGACTTTATATCATTCGGGTGTGCGGGGATGAGCTTTTCAAGATGGCTGCTGAGAGCTCACGCTGAGTGAATGCCGAAATGAAAGGGGAAGTTGAGGGCTTTCCCCTCTGTGCCCCAACTACCATCCACCGGTCCTATGGATCTATTTGTATCACTAACCCCAGACCAGAGAGCGGAGATTCGAGCCAGTTTGGCGGCGCAGGGTGGAGTCCATAGCGCCGCCGTCGGAAGCTGAGATATCTCTCTCCCCTGTGCAGAGGACACCGCCGGAATGCACTGCTGCTGCAAGCCCTGCCTTCACTGCTGCAACGCCAATGCCTCCTGAGGTGGGGGCCGAGTGCGTCGCTCGAGGGGAGTCAGTTGACGGCATGGTCCTGCAGACCCCTGATGGTTTAAGGGGGGCGTTGGGCGTATCAGTCCCGGCGGATCTTCTAGACTCACCATTATCAGTAGAACAGCGTCCTTCACAGGTTGCTTCCTCTCCGTTGCCTGTTCCGACTCTTCTTTTGCCTCGACCTAAGGTCTTCACGCTGGAATCCATTTGGGACGCCATTGTTACTCTCTCCAGAGCAGTCCAGTCCCAGTCTACAGCCTTTGCGATGCATATCCAGGAAAATGAATTGCACATTCAGGAGAATGTTGGTAAGATTGAGACAGTTGTATCTGTATGTGAATCCTTAAGAACATCTGTAACTGATCATGGAACCCAGTTGATGTCTCTTTTTGATCAGTCTTCCGCTTTGTCCGAAGATAACGGGATTCTTCGCTATAAGTTAGAAATTTTGGAAAATGCTGCTAGGGCTGCAAATTTTCGGGTCCTAAATTTTCCACAATCTCAGGGGGTAACAGTGCTTGAGATGTTTAAAAGATATTTACATGAGATATTGAAGGTTCCGGTTGACTTATTTCCACCATTGACTAAGGTATATTACCTTCCTCATGGAAAAAAGGACTCTGGTTCCACCTGATGTGTTTAATATGGATTTTTTTTTTAAATTTATTTACTTTTTTCTTAGTATTGTTAATGTTTTCTCAATTCATTGATAAGATAAAAGGAGTTTTATTTGTTGCAGGGACCATTCAGGGTCTTTCTTTTACTTATATTTGAAAGTACTTCCTTGATGTTGGACTATTGATTTTTGAGGCTGTATATTGGTATGGCTTTGAGATTGTATTCTTTTCTTATTGTAATATTGAAATACCTTATAAATAAATAGTTTAATATGGATTTTGATGTCCTGAATGTCTCTAATCTTTTGGAGGATACTGGTGGTGGAGTGTTTATACCAGCTACTCTGATAGTTCAATGTGCTCTAGTCTCGGATAAGGACTGGCTCCTGAAGATGTTTTTCAAGAAGTGTTCGGTGTCCTTTCTTGGTCTATCCATTTCTATGTTTCCCGATCTTACTCGTGAAACTCAGAAGCGGCGGAAACCGTTTTTGTTACTGAAATCTGGAGTTTTGCAACTTGGAGGGTCTTTCTTCCTACATTTTCCGTGTAGATGCCTGGTTATATATAAATCTATTAGATATTTTTTCACTAATCCTTCTGATCTTGCTACCTTTATTAATGCCAGGATATCTACAAATGATATGCTAGAATAGTGTATATTCTCTGCTTATTTTGTAGTAGGTTTGGGGTACCTCACGGCCACTTGATATTCATTTAGATAGTTTCTTGAAGGGTCATTCCTTGTGTAGACCAGGGTTTTTTTACCCTGGTTTCTACTTTCCCATCCCCGCCCCCCTCATGCATGTGGGCTACATGGGAGTTATTGGATATGTTTCCATTGATTGTATCCTGTTTACATTTTTCTGTATTTAACATTCTCATTTTCTTGCAAGATTGTGTTATGCTTTTCTTGTTGGTTTATTTAAAAATCTATAAATAAATTTTTTTTTAAAAAAATCTGCCTTTAAGTAAAATCACAGACAAGGTAGTATCTATACAGTTAATGGATTTCTTTTTTAATTTACACATTGATATCATACGATGACACCATGGATAGAAGTGCTCTCCTAGAGCTCATAAAGGCTCAAAGTCTTTCTCCAGGAACAAGCAGGAAGTCGGCCCTCTCATATGGGTGACAATCGATGCCGACAGAGCCCTCACGAAAGCATATCCCCAGCTTTCAAAGAGAACCTTTGAGAGATATCACCACGCATGCATGGGTGCCCTTCACGCCCAAAGGTGCCATCTTACTCGGTCTCCCTTTTTCCACAGAGCCTTCAGATGTGGCATCTTTCTTCCCCAGAAAAAAAGATGATTTCCTTGTGCACTTTTGTGCATCATCTGGTTAGCACCAGTCCTTTTCCCGTCTCCGAGCCCCATTGCCCCTACATCAGAACTCTAAACCTATTAGTTTTTTTTCATCCAGCACGGTTTCATACCTTTTTCAACTCCTAGCCGCTTCGAAGGTCTGACCTCTCTGGGGCCCTTTTTGCCCCAATGGCCACAGGGTTTAAGAAGCGTGATCGGTTCTCTAAGAACATGTCCCTTACTGACACACAAGACTGTTACCTCAGGTGTTTGGGTGCCAACGACAACCCAGAGGCATGCTCCCTGTGTAAAAAGATGTCCACTAAGGCCATCCAGAGCCACCGGCAGAAACAGGAAGACATCTTCCATAGGTCAGACTCAGCCCTGGTATCTCCGGTAGCCGTGTGCTCTAAGACCCCGCATGGATCCTCAGAGTTGTGTAAAGCCCCTGCGGCGCCTGAGCAGGCACACTGACACTCCGACCAGGGTTCCCCTTAGCGAGAGCATAAGAAAAAGAAGAAATCCTCGAGGACCTCTTCCTGGGAAGCAGACACACATTGCAAGTCCCATGCGTGGTCCCACAGCCCCAGAGGGTATCTGAGGAGTCAGAGTGGGAGCGGCTGGCAAAGGTATCCAGGACAGATTCCGAGGCCTCCAGCAACGGATCTCGGACCCCCGAAGTCCGTCCTGTCAAAGACTTCCCCTCCTCCCAGACACCCGACCCGATCACTCCAGCATCTGTAACAAAGGCTACAACCCCCCCGAGTATGAAGCCAGAATGATGGCATTGGAACGCAGCATTTCTGCATTCCTTGCCTCACAGCAAGCGTCGATCCCTGGCCCCGCCAGTGCACGCACTGAGACCGCAGGGACCTAGACGTCGAGGACTTCCTGGGCCGCTGAAGAGATCCTCGAGAGCTCCATGTCTCGATCCTGCTTCCGGTGCTCAGGAGCGAGATCCTCCCTGGCAAGCGCCTCTGGCTCCAGCCAAGCCTCAGCCGTGATTCATCAAAGGCCGCATTCAACAGCTCCTTTAGAGCCGTCGAGCATCGAGTCTTCGGTTTATTCGGACTGGGAGTCCGATGTCGATACTTCCCCAGAGACACGAGCACACCATGACCTCACCTTGAATCCATCCCCGCCAGTGTCAAGATGCTAGTCTCCACACGAGGATACTTCATTCCTCGAGTTTGTCCAGGACATGGCAAAGGCACTGTCCCTCACCACTGAGTCGGAGGAGGACCCTCGCACGGAGGGAATCGAAATTCTCCAATACGAGGCCCCACCCAAGAAGGCCCTCATGGTCACCGGCCCCTCCATCCTTGAGTATCACCTCCTCCGAATGTGGGAAACACCAGCATTGGTGCCGATTGTTAGCAGATGCTATGTACCAGATCCAGTGAGGGACCCGGCTTCAGAAAGGCACAACTCCCTCATACCTCCATGGTGGTCGAGTCGGCTATGCATTGACAAAAAAACCTGAAGACGCACTTCTCAGTGCCCCAGGCAGGGAGTCCCGTGCCCTTGACGCCCTCAGGCAGAAATGTTACCAGGGCTCTATGTTGGCCTGCCGCATACAGGCTTATCAGCTGTATATCGGCATGTACCTTTGAGATCTAACCAAGGAACTCAGGGGTGTCTCAGCAGGCCACCTCCAATGCTTCCAGACCCTCATGAAGTCTGTCAGGGAGTGCTTGAAGTATTTGTCTCAAGCAGCCTACAATTGCTTTGAGCCGAACAGTGGGTCCAGGGAAAACTCCTCAACGTCCCTTGCCTCTGTGAAAACCTCTTTGGCAAGCCGATGGACGACAAGGTGGTGGAAATAGAGATAGAGTATGTCACCAGGACTCAACTCTCGAGGAAGACTTCCACTGTTCCCAAGAAGAAACCATCAGGGAAAAGGCCTCATTTCCACTGGAAAGGCCAGCGTTATCGAAGCAATCTCCTATACAAGGCCCCCCCAGACCCTCAGCAGGATCATGAAGGCAAGAGAGCAGGCCAGGGCCATGTAAGTTTTAAGGGCACCAAACACCAGCTTCAGCCCAGACTGGGTTGTGGTGTTGACTCCCAGAGCATAGCCTCTCCACTCATGGGGGACCAGCTACCAATGGGGAGGGGGGGGCGCACCTGATTGATTTTGCCCACTGGTGGGCTGTCATACCACAGACTCCTGGGCACTTCAGGTGGTCAGGGAAGGTTGCCTTCTTCACCTGGACCAAACGCCTCTCCCTTTCTTTCAAGGAGAGCCCCTCGGGCTCCCCTGAACCAGGTCCTGCTACTACAGGAACCTGCAGGCCTTCTCAGGGACAGGGCTGTGGAGCCCGTACCACACCACCTAAAAGGAAGGGGGTTTTACTTCAGGTACTCTATAGTCCCTAAAAGAACAGGAGGTGTAAGACCCATCCTAGACTTAAGAAACCTGAACAAATTCCTAGTGCAGGAGAAGTTCAAAATGTTCTCCCTTGGAATATTGCTGCCCTACCTCCAGCAGAGAGATTGGCTATGCTCCTTGGACCTAAAGGATGCTTATAGACCCGTCCTAATCCATCCCAACCACAGGCAGTACCTAAGATTCACGGATGGGGGCGACCACTACCAATACACAGGGTACTATATACAATACAATAGAAGGGGTAACCTTCCCCCTTCTATTATATATAAGTTGTTCAGTTATATAACCAATCATTTGTAAACAAAATCTATCGATGTATATAAGTTCTACTGTTATATGTAAAACAAGTTGTTTTAATGTACACCACTTTGCCCCAGTGAAAAGTGGTATAAAAAAACAGTCAAATAAATATACTACCCTTCTGCCTGGCGTCCGCACCAACAGTCTTCACCAAATGCCTGGCAGTGGTGGCCGCTTACCTCCATCTCCAAGGGGCCTTTGTCTTCCCATATTTGGACGACAGGCTAGTAAAAGGAGATACTGCTTCAGAGGTGCAACAGGCCATGGCCTACACCATCAAGGTCCTGCAACATCTGGGGTCTATGATAAACCACCCCAAATCCCACCTCTCATTCCAACACAGGACCTGGAGTTCATAAGGGCTCGCCTGGACACCCTCCAAGCCCTAGGACTACAAAAAGGGACTGCTGCTTCTGGAGAGAGATCTGCAATTGTAAGTATTTATTTCAGGGAATTTTTCTAAATCTTGGTGAAAAAGGAATTCTTTAGATTAAAGCTGATTAACTGTGAATCCAGTGTATTTGTTAAATCAGTCATGGCCTAGTATCAGCAAATAGCTTTTAGTTAAATTAAAAACTCAACAGGTAGTGTTCAGTTTAAGTTTAAAACCCAGCAGAGAGCTTTTAGATTAAATTTAATATCAGTCAGGGCCTAGTAGCAGCAAAGAGCTTTCAGTTTAAATTTAAAACACAGCAGAGAGCTTTCTAGTTAAATTTAGAACCCAAGACTCCCTCAGTACAAGCAAGGGCTGTGTGAATCACCCAGGAAATTGGTCACTGATTTTCTTAGAAGCACAGGACAGGGTACTCTGTAGCAGCCAGTTTTTAATAAGTCTTCGTTCCTTCCTCCCTCCCCGACACCCACCCACCTTTGGGATAATTGTAGCTTTATAGGTGCTTAAATCTTTTAAAGAAAAGGAGGAGCCCTATTCACACTCAGATGCAGCTGTTTATCCTCTTCAGGCATACATTAAGGACCTGAGATTAATTAAGCTTCAGATGAACAAAGTACATTAAACATATTAGATATAGTTTTATTAGTATAAGTATTCCTAGCAACCCTTAGTAAGTAAAGAACTTAAATTCCTAAACACAATCTTAAAACTAAGATGCAGACAGCAGTCCAGCAGTGAGGGGGGGGGGGGGGGTTCCAGTCTTTTGCATTGAAAGTCACATGTATGATTTTCTCCCAGCTGGTGAGGGGTCTTACGTGTGCACTAGGTGCAAAGAGCTCTTTGCTCTCGGGGAACGAGTCTGATCTCTGGAGGCTAGAGTAGCAGACTTGGAGGACATAAGGAAGACAGAAAAGTACATTGATGACACCTACAGTATGGCAGCATCCCTGAACGAATTGAAATATGAGATTGCAGACCTGCTATCAGTAATTTGTGAACTGTCATTAAAATCATCTGTAATACCTGAAGATTGGAGGATAGCCAATGTAACGCCAATTTTTAAAGAGTTCCAAGGGTGACCCGGAAACTACAGACTGGTGACCCAGATGTCAGTACCGAGAAAAATGGCGGAAACCATCATAAAGAACAAAATTACTGAACATAGTAGATAGTCATGGCTTAATGGGAGACAGCCAAGAAAGGTCTTGTCTTACTAATCCGTTATGTTGCAAGGTTCCACATTAGTAACCACCATCCAGGAAAAAGATTTAGACATCATCGTGGATAAAATGTTAAAACCCTCCGCCCAGTGTTCAGCGGCGGCCAAGAGAGCAAATAGAATGCTAGGTATCATAAGGAAAGGAATGGAGAATAAAACAAAGGCTATTAGAATTATAATGCCTCTGTATCATTCCATGGTGCGATCACACCTTGAATTCTGTGTGCAATTCTGGTCGCTGTACCTTAAAAAGGATATAGCGTTATTAGAAAAGGTGCAGAGAAGAGCCACCAAAATGGTAAAGGGGATGGAAGGATACCCCTATGAACAGAGGCTAAAAAGGTTAGGGCTCTTCAACCTGGAAAAGAGGCAGCTGAGGGGAGATATGATAGAGGTCTATAAATTAATGAATGGAGTGTTACGGGTAAACGAAGATCAATTGTTTACGCCATCAAAATATAGAAAGACTAGGGGGCATGCAATGAAGCTATAGGGTAACTATTTAAGACTAATAAGAGAAAATATTTTTTCACTCAACATGTAATCAAACTCTGGAATTTGCTTCCGGAGGTTTTAGTAAAAGTTTTATGTAGCTGGGTTTAAAAAAGATGTGGACAAGTTCCTGGAGGAAAGGTCCATAAATCATTATTAAAGTGTACCAAGAATATCTATTGCTTGCCCCAATACAAGCACTGTGGAACCTGTGAATTTTGGGGAAACATGCTAGGAACATGTGACCCAGATTGGCCACTGTTGGAAACATGATACTGGGCTTGATGGACCTTGGTATGACTCAGTATGGCATATCTTATGTTCTCCCCTTAGACAGGGTGGATCGCCTCAGTGCCCTGCGATTGAGGTGCAGCAAGCACAGTCACGCTGTGTCAGCACGGTCCATGCTCCACCTGCTAAGTCACATGGCTTCTATAGTCCATGTGGTCCCCGACACCTGCCTTCACATGCAGGCAGTTCAGTGATGCCTCCGCTTACAGTGGTCTCAGGCCACGGGCAGGCTCTGGGACAGAATGTCGGTGTCCCGTTAACTAGCAGAGTCACTCAGTTGGTGGCAGGATACACAGCACCTATAGAAGGGCATGCCATTTCAGCACACAAACCCCCAGAGGGTCCTCACTACATGCGCCTCCCTACTAGGCTGGGGTGCCCACTGCAAGGAACTGCGCACACAAGGCAGCTGGTCTCAGGAGGAGAGCCAGCAGCAGATGAATCTGCTGGAGCGCAGCTATTTTTCTGGCAATCAGGGCCTTCAAACACCTCCTGCAGCACTAGCCGGTGCTGGTCCAAACGGATAACCAGGTCATGATGTTCAACCTGAACAAACAAGGGGGCACACTGTCCTACCGCCTCTGCGAGGAGGTAGTAGCCCTCTACTCGTATGCGATCAATCAAGGAATGCTCCTCAGGGCACGAGTAACACTTAGACCCCAGGGAGGCGCAGTGCTATTCTGACTATGGGGAACCCCAAGTTTGGCTGGACTAGCAAAGAAGTCCAATGCTCAGCTGCCCCGCTTTTGCTGTCCCGAGCCACACTTGCCCCAGATAGCGATGGATGCCTTCCTCATCTCGTAGTCAGAGGGCCTTCTATATAAAACAAACAGTAAAAACCATTTTCTATAAACTCAAAACTATCCAGCACCTAAGGCCACTCCTCGAAACACAAGACTTTAGATCCGTAGTAAGTACACTGATCACCCCTCACTTCGACTACTGCAATAGTCTCCTAATAGGCCTTCCTCAAAAAAGCACATACCTTCTACAAAGAGCACAAAACATCTGTGCAAAAGTAATTGCCAAAGCTCGCCTAACAGACCACGTAACCCCAATACTGCTGGAACTCCACTGGCTCCCTATAAACAGCCGAATCAAATATAAATTATCCTAACAACCTATAAACTCATAAATGACATAACCCCCTCACACTTATCCACACTACTGCACTCTCCAACATCGACAAGGGCCCTCAGACAAAACGCAGCCCACTCCCTTATCATACCAAAAGCCATCCGGAAAACTAAGAATACCACTAGCTCCAGAGCATTCTCATTCACTGCTCCTACACTCTGGAACGACCTCCCTATTGAACTTCGCACCATTAGAGACCTCATCCAATTCAGGAAAGAATTAAAGACCTACCTGTTCACTGAACACTTCGAAATCCCCTACTCCCCCAAAGCCAGTTCCACAACAAACGTGGTTACACACGCACAAGCTCCTTTAACCCCAACAATGTAACCACAAGCCTGCCCCCCCCTCATACACGCCCCAAAGACGACAAAAAAGGAACTAAATTCCAGCACCTACACCAATATCTGCCCCATACACCACACACACCACACGCTGTAAATACACATTTGTATAAAGTTTGATGTTTTGCTTTAATACCTACAAAGTTTAAATTTATTGTTCAATGTAATTAGTTGATTTCTATTGTTCTATGTAAAATGTATACACATGTGTACAAGACTGTTAATCTGTTATATGTAAACCGCCCTTGATCTCTGGAAGGGGCGGTATAAAAGAAATAGTTAAATAAATAAATAAATAAATATGCCTTTCATCCCATGCCACTAATCGCATGGACCCTCTTCAAGGTCCAGCAGGACAAGGCATCCATGATTCTGGTGGCCCCGAAGTAGCCCAGACAGCCCTGGTTTCCCCTGTTGCTCTGCCTCTCGATGGAACGCCTGGTCCCTCTGGGGAGTGCCCCAGGGTTACTGACCCAGGAGGAGGACTTGCTTCTCTACCCCAATCTGGGGTCCCTGAATGGCTGCTGAATGGGGGTCATCCTAGCGCCCTTCAACCTCCCCATGGAGGTGGAAAAAGTCCTCCCTGCCTCTTGTAAGAACTCAATGAGATGAGTCTATGCATTCAAGTGGTGAAGATTCTCATTATGGTGTGCGAAGCAATGGGTTGACCCGTTCTCCTGCCAGGTACACACAGTGCTGCAATACTTGCTCCACCTCTCGCATACTGGACTCAAGTCCAACTCTGTCAGGGTACACCTGAGCGCACTCTCCGCACCATCACTCCATAAAGGGCAAGCCTCTTTTTGCAGCCCCTCATTAACTGATTCAAGCGGGGCTTGCTGCTCTCTAAGCCTCCCATCCGGCTGCCTCTGGCGGAATAGGATCTTAACATGATTCTCCAGGACCAAGCAGGAAGTCAGTCCTCACATATGGGTGACGTCGGCGCCGACGGAGCCCTCGCGGAGCAATTTTCCCCAGCTTTCAAAGAAAGCCTTTGGGAATTGCAGCGCGCATGCGCGGTCCCCTTCCCGCCCAAAGGTGCCATCTTGGCCAGTCTTCTTTTTTCCGCGGAGCCCTACAGACGTTGTCTAATAGTCACCGCCGAAAAGTTGATTTTTTCCTTATTATTTTCAGTATTTCTTCGGTTCGAACGCCGGTCCTTTTTCCGCCCGGCCTCGCGACGCCGGTTGCGAGGCCTCCCCTTCTTTTTCGGTTTTTTCTGTCCTTCGCAACTACTTCGCGCCTTTTTTCATTTTTCCCTGGCGGCCCGTCGTTCGTTCGACCTCGCAGGGGCCCTTTTTCCCCCGATGGCCGCCAGTGGCTTTAAAAAGTGTGTTAAGTGTAAGAAACTTATGTCTCTTACCGACACACATGATTGCTGCCTCCGTTGCCTGGGCCCCGATCATGAAGAAATGATCTGTGGGCCCTGTAGCAAGATGTCCGCGAAGTCTTTGCGGAGTCGGCAGCAGCATCAGCGGGAGAGAATCTTCTCTGACCCCAGCCGTACCCGGACCTCGTCAGAAGCTTCGGTGTCCAGAATCTGGCTCTGAACACCGCCGGAGCTCTTCTGAGAGGGGGTCCCCTAACCGGGAACATCAGCGGAAGAAGAAACCCTCGAGGGCGGCGTCGGTGGACGCTCCTGGCTCCTCGAGGGCCAGGTCGCATAGCCCCGACAGCCGTCCCGGGTCTTTGGAGCTGGAGCGGCCGTCCAAACAGCTTCGTCTGGAGATGGACTCCTCTGCTCACGTAAGTGCTGTTGTCTTCGTAGACTTGCCTCCGAGTGGTCCGACGTTGGGCCCGACGCCGTCGGGGCCCGAGTCGGGGGCTGCTGGGTCTCCTGAGTTCGGACTCAGGTTGACGGCCTTGGAGCGCAGCTTGACTGCCTTCATGGACCAGCAGCGGGCATTGATCGCTGGCCTCGCTGGCGCGTCTGCCCTGACCGCCGGGACGTCGACGTCTAAGTCGACCCCGGAGACCGAGCCGATCCTCGAGTCCATGCGGGCTCGAGTCGATCCTCGGTCGAGGTCACCTTCGGCCTCCCGTTCGGGGCCGAGGTCGTCGACGCCGACTCCCTCGGCGTCGGGGCGGACGGCGTCTGTGCCCGCCCGACCGGAGCCGCTCGACTCCTCCTCCGAGGAGTCGGCCTGGGAATCCGAGGTGGATGAGTCACCTGGTTCTTTCCGGACTCGGTGTGTCCCTTCTGACTCCCCCGAGTCCGAGCCTCGGAGACAGTCACCCCCGGAGGATGCCCGGTTCTCGGACTTCGTAAGGGATATGGCCAAGGCCTTGGCCTTCCCTGCGGATCCCGAGGAGGAGCCTCGAGCCGAGGAGCTCGATGCCCTCCAGTATGACTCTCCTGAGAAGGAGCACTTTACTGTACCAGTTCCTCCGATGCTGGAACGACTTCTCTTCCGCATGTGGGAGAGTCCGGCGTCGTCGCCGGTCTTAAGCAAGCGGGTCGATGCCATATATCGAGTCCGCAAGAGCCATGGCTTCCAGAAAGCACAGCTGTCGCACCATTCCATGGTGGTGGAATCGGCCATGCATAGGCTCAAGAGCCAGAAGATGCACTCCTCGGTGCCTCCCGGCAGGGAAGCCCGCAGCCTGGATGACATCGGTAAGAAGTGTTTTCAGGGCTCTATGTTTGCTTGTCGGGTCCAGACTTACCAGCTCTACATGGGCATGTATCTCCGGGACCTGGCTAAAGAACTAGCCGGATTCTCTGCTGGTCTCTCCGAGGAACCTTTGCGGAGGTTCCTGGCCTTGTCCACTGGTATTCGTGAGTGCTCCAAGTTCATTTCTCGAGCAGCCTATGATGGCTTCAAGGCATCGGCTCGAGTGGCCGCAGCGGGCATCGGAGCCCGCCGCCAGGCTTGGCTCCAGTCATCCGACCTCGAGCCCTGGGTGCAGGACAAGTTGGTCGATGTCCCCTGCAGAGGTGAAAACCTCTTTGGTAAACCTATGGACGAGAAGGCTGCTCAGCTCGAGACAGAGACTCTCACCAGGACTCGGCTCTCCAGGAAAACGTCTGCCCCTTCCCAAAAGAAGAAGGGCTCAGGGAAGAAGCCCTTTTACCCGAGGAAGGCGGCTGCCTATAAACACTACCCCCATTATCAGGCCTCCGCAGCTTCCCATCAGGGTCAGCAGGCCAAGGGACGGGGTAACGGATCCCGTAGGCAGCAAGCCCCCAAGCCTGCGCCACCGGTCCCTGCTCCGCAGGGTGGGGGTTTTTGACTCGTTCAGCATAGCCTCTCCCCCTCCGCTGGTTTCTCTCAGCACGGGAGGCCGGCTGGTCCACTTTGCCCACAGGTGGTCCAACATCACGTCAGACGCCTGGGTGCTCCACATAGTCCGAGAGGGCTATCTTCTGCACTTCCACCAGGTACCTCCCCCCTACTTTCCAGGGGAGCCTCTGCGACCCCCTCTTCACCGGGACTTACTCCTTCAGGAGTTGGCAAGTCTTATTCGGGAACAGGCAGTGGAGCCGGTGCCCCACCACCTGCGGGGTCACGGTTTTTATTCCCGGTACTTCCTGGTACCAAAGCGGACTGGAGGCCTCAGACCCATCCTAGACTTGCGGAACCTCAACAAGTTCCTGGAGAGGGAAAAGTTCAAGATGCTTACCCTTGGAATCCTGCTGCCCTACCTCCAGCAGGGAGATTGGCTATGCTCCTTGGATCTAAAGGATGCCTACACTCACATCCTCATCCACCCAAGCCACCGCCAATACCTAAGGTTTGTGGTGGCGGGCAATCATTACCAATACAGAGTACTGCCCTTTGGCCTATCCTCCGCACCACGAGTCTTCACAAAATGTCTCGCAGTGGTTGCGGCTTATCTCCGGCTTCAAGGCCTCTTCGTCTTTCCTTACCTGGACGACTGGCTTATCAGGGCCCCGTCCGCCACGGAGGCCACTCACGCCACAAAACGTACTGTAACTCTGCTCCAGTACTTGGGCTTTGTCATAAACTTCGAAAAGTCCACTTTGCTCCCCTCTCAGGACCTCGAGTTCATCGGCGCCAGACTGGACACGCTTCAGGCGCGGGCGTTTTCTGCCACTCGACAGGGCTCACCGGCTCATGGCTCTCGCCAGCCGTTTTCGCAGCCATCCCCGGGTCTCGGCCCGGCTCTTCCTGAAACTGCTCGGCCATATGGCGTCCACGGTCCATGTGACCCCCAATGCCCGCCTGAACATGCGGCCAGCTCAGTGGTGCCTTCGCTCTCAATGGCGTCAGGCCTCGGGGAGACTGGCGGACTCGGTACGCATCTCCGGCCCGCTAGTCTCTTCCCTACGATGGTGGCTTCACCTACCCAACCTAGTGCTCGGAATGCTTTTCCAGTCTCCTCCGCCGGTCCAGGTACTGACTACCGATGCTTCTCTCCTGGGTTGGGGAGCACATTGCCAAGGGACATGTACTCAGGGTCTCTGGTCCCCGTGGGAATCTGCCCAGCAGATCAACTTCCTGGAGCTCAGGGCCATTCGCCTGGCTCTGAAGGCCTTCTCCCACCTCACGTCTCACCAGTCTGTGCTGGTCCAGATGGACAATCAAGTTGCTATGTTCTACGTGAACAAGCAGGGGGGCACGGGCTCCTTCCTTCTCTGCCGGGAAGCACAAAAGCTCTGCGCTTGGGCCGTCAGCCGGTGAATCCTCCTCAAAGCTGTCTATCTCCCAGGTCAAGAAAATCACCTGGCAGACAAACTAAGCAGAATCCTCCAACTGCACGAGTGGAGATTGGACCCGTTGGTGGTCCAACGGATCTTCCTGCGGTGGGGCCTCCCCACGCTGGATCTCTTTGCCAGTCCTCTGAACAGGCAACTTCCTCGATTCTGCTCTCGGGAACCGCACCCCCTCCGAGTAGCGGCGGATGCTTTTCTGCTCTCGTGGTCCACGGGCCTTCTGTATGCCTTTCCTCCCATGCCGCTGGTGTCTCGAACTCTTTTCAAGGTTCTCCAGGACAAGGCCTCCGTGATCCTGATCGCTCCCTGGTGGCCCCGGCAACCGTGGTTCCCGCTTCTGATGCAGCTGGCGGTGGATACCCTGTTGCCTCTGGGGTTTCAACCCGATCTCCTGACTCAGGATCAGGGGTCTCTCCTACACCCCAACCTCAGAGCTCTTCATCTGATGGCCTGGCTGCTGAAAGGGTAGTCCTTGCTCCCCTCCTGTTACCTCCGGAGGTGGAGGAAGTCGTAATGGCTTCCAGGCGACCCTCTACCCGGAAATCCTACGCCCTTAAATGGCGTCGCTTTTCCAACTGGTGTACTCAACGGTCTCAAGATCCCTTCTCCTGCTCGGTGTCGGTGGTCTTGCAGTACTTGCTTTCCCTCTCCAATCTTGGGCTCAAGTCCAACTCGGTCAAGGTTCACCTCAGTGCTATTTCGGCACATCATGTGTCAGTGGAAGGCAGGCCTCTTTCCGGCCACCCCCTCGTGGCTCGGTTCTCCCGGGGCCGCCTTCTCCTCAAACCACCGTTGCGCCCCCCAGCCCCTGACTGGGACCTGAACGTGGTTTTACAGCGGATCACCTGCCCGCCTTTTGAACCCATGGCTACCTGTCCTCTTCGTTTTCTCTCTTGGAAAACCTTATTCCTGGTGGCCCTCACTTCCGCTAGACGCGTTAGTGAACTGCAGGCCCTGGTGTCTGATCCTCCCTACACTCGTTTCTACAAGAACAGGGTAGTCCTGCGGACTCACCCTAAGTTTCTTCCAAAGGTGGTCTCCCCTTTTCACATCAATCAGGAGGTGGTGCTTCCGACCTTCTTTCCCAGGCCACACTCCAGCCGAGCTGAGATGGTCTTGCATACCCTGGACTGTAGAAGGGCGCTGAACTTCTACCTTGATCGTACGCGGGAGCACCGTAAGACTGTCCAGCTCTTCCTGTCTTACGACCCTAATAAATTAGGGCTCCATGTCTCTAAGCGTACTCTGTCCATCTGGGTAGCTGACTGTATCGCTTGGACTTATGCGGCGGCAGGCCTCTCGCTGGAGAGTCGAGTCACCGCTCATCGGGTTCAGGCGAAGGCTGCGTCAGTGGCTTACCTCCGCTCTGTTCCGTTGGCAGACATCTGCCGGGCCGCTACTTGGTCTTCGGGCCAGACTTTTGCGGCCCATTACTGCCTCGAGAGGGAGTCCCGCAGGGACAGTGCTTTCGGACAGGCAGTCCTCCGTAATCTCTTCGAGGTTTAAGCAACTCCTACCCTCCATCCCGGATGTTGGGCTACCGGTTGGAGATTATTCAGAGAAGATTCCTTCCTTCTGTGCTGCTGAGCTAGAGGGAGCTCATTTTTGTGCTTAGGGTCTCCGGTAGCCTTAAGCTGGGGAGTCCCATATGTGAGGACTGACTTCCTGCTTGGTCCTGGAGAAAGCGTAGTTACTCACCTGTAACAGGTGTTCTCCAGGAGCAGCAGGAATCAGTCCTCACAACCCTCCCTCCTCCCCTTGGAGTTGCAATCCTATGATTTAGTTTTTGCACTTTTTTTGCTGTCTTTTTGCTATGTCATCAGACTGGCCAAGATGGCACCTTTGAGCGGGAAGGGGACCGCGCATGCGCGCTGCAATTCCCAAAGGCTTTCTTTGAAAGCTGGGGAAAATTGCTCCGCGAGGGCTCCGTCGGCGCCGACGTCACCCATATGTGAGGACTGATTCCTGCTGCTCCTGGAGAACACCTGTTACAGGTGAGTAACTACGCTTTCTGGCGCAGCTCACCAAACCACCCTTCTAGCTGTTAGGTAATGCAGATGACGGGTAGCTATCTTGGAAGGTTGTCTTCCTGGTGGTGCTTACCTCTGCTTGGAGAGTCAGCAAGCTTCAGGCCTTGGTGACTGAGCCACCCTACACTAAGTCCTACAAGAACAGGGTCGTGCTTCGCACCCACCCAAAATGCCTTCCAAAGGTGGTAGCTGCATTCCACCTCAACCAAGAGGTGATGCTTCTTACCTCCTTTAC
Organism: Ichthyophis bannanicus; assembly: GCA_033557465.1. NCBI lineage: Eukaryota > Metazoa > Chordata > Amphibia > Gymnophiona > Ichthyophiidae > Ichthyophis > Ichthyophis bannanicus. Next base: position 199,713,324 of record CM066045.1, read on the forward strand.
ACGGCCCCATGCCGACAAGGCAGCGACTGTTCTCCATGCTTTGGACTGTTAAAGGGCTCTATCCTTCTTACTGCAGCATACTCGGGGCCACTGCAAAACCTCATAGCTTTTTGTTTCATACGGCCCCAGTCAACTGGGGGAGGCTGTTACAAAGCGGACGCTGTCCACCTGGGTGACAGACTGCATTGCCTTTGCCCACGATCAGACTGGGCTATCATTGGAGCGCCGAGTCATGGCACACAGTGTTGGGGCTATGGGGTCCTCGGTTGCAAGCCTTCGCTCTGTCCCTATGACAGACATCTGCTGGACCACCACCTGGTCCTCAGTTCACACCTTTGCAGCTCACTACTGCCTGGAGTGGGAGTCCTGACAGGACAGTGCCTTCAGCCAGACCGTACTCCATAATCTGTTCTGGGTTTAGGCAGCTCCTGCCCTCTGACTCTTCTTGTTCAAGCTCCTGGACCCATGATTTTCCCTGGACACTGGGGTCCCCAGAGTCTGACCTCAAATTCGCTTGTGGCTGCCCACGGCTGGGTCGTGTTTTTTTCTTCTACAGGTTCCCGGTAGCCTGTAGCTAGGGAGTCCCATATGTGAGAACTGACTTCTTGCATGTTCATGGAGAAAGCGTAGTTACCTGTAACAAGTGTTCTCCAGGGACAGCAGGAATCAGTTCTCACAACCCTCCTTCCTCCCCTTGGAGTTGCTGTACAAATTTTGCCCATCTTCTTTTTGTCGGCTCTAGCTGTGTCATCTCACTGAATAAGATGGCACCCTGGGCCAGAAGGAGACCATGCATGTGTAGTGGCATCTCCTAAAGGCTGTCTTTGAAAGCTGGGGAGATGCTTCCGTGAGGGCTTCATAGATGTTAGCCATATGTGAGGATTGATTCCTGCTGTCCTGCAGAAAACCTGTTACAGGTGAGTAACTATGCTTTCTGAGCATGTGCCAAGGTGCCCATGCCCCATGTCCACCCTTTTCCACTCCATTATGACCTTTGTTTTATGTCCCCCCTCCATTCTTTTATAGGGTCATCCTTAGGGGGAGGTAACATAGTATATGACAGCAGATAAAGACCAGCATGGTCCATCTAATCTGCCCAGCAAGGCGGCAAGAGTGGGTGCACCTGCCACTCCATGCAGGTCACCCCTCCACGTGCCTTTATTTAGGGGCGTACCCACTGCTCCATGCAGGTCATCCCTATTTGTTGAGATATAAGAGAGAAGTTTATTTTGATTTTATCCTGTTGCTATAAAGGGATCCACTGTGTCTGTCCCATGCCATTTTGAATTTAGTCATTGTATTTGCCCCCACCACTTCCATCGGGAGGGCATTCCAAGCATCCACCACCCTTTCAGTGAAAACGTATTTCCTGACGTTGCCTTTCAGTTTACCTCCTTGCAGTTTCATGTTATGCCCTCTAGTTTTACAGCTTCCCCGTCTTTGAAAAAGATTTGTTTGTTCATTAATACTTCCAGTTCATACTGCTAGACCAGTCCAGACAAACGGGTTATGCACCCCTGCCAGCAGATCTTGGAGACAGAGAATTCTACCAGAGCTCTGATAGGCTGGAGTCTGGTGATATAATCCTACCCCTAGGAGTCTCCCTCAGTTTTTCTCTGTCTCCAGCAGATCTGGATGCTTTTTTTTTTTTTTGCTCCTTCAAAAAAATTTAAGATGCTTTATTTCTTTGTGATTTCTCTGGGAGAGATTATACCCTGTAGTTGCCAGTGTACTTATCTGGGTACCAGGATGAATTCCAGCTGAGCTCCTGTGTCCTGCAGGTCACAGTAGAGATCGCTGATGTGCAGACTTCCCAGCACTAGTCAAGAAGACTATTTAGCTGGATGGTAAGCCTCCTAAAATCCAGTCCCTGGGGCTGATTTTAGTGGTGAGGCAGCTGGCAGTGCTCTCAGCAGCGGTCCGTGGCTTCTCTGCACTTTCGGTACTGTGAGTACAAAACCTGTCTTTCTCCCACTGCTGTCTGGAACTCTGTGGTGACTGGATTTATTTTTCTTGATTTTTCAGCGATTTTAGGCATTTCTCTCATGCCTGCAACCCCCCCCCCCCCACCTTGTCATTTGACTTTTTAAGTTAATTCCTTAGCTTTTGGGGGTTTTAATTCACTCTTTTTGAGGTTTATTTTTGCCGGCGGCCATTTTGAATAGCTAATGAGCCCCGGTTTTTGGCGGGAAGCCAGATTCCTTCTCTTTGCTGGCTTCTAGCACCAAAAAAATTGCTGTTTAAATTTTTCCACAACACTTGCTAGCTGTGAGTTGTGTGTGGGTTCCTTTTTTCTCTGCCTATGTATTAACATAATGAATAAAAAGTACGGAAGGCATGATTAGAGAACCGGATGCAATTCAGAGCCACAGTACAATGCTAAGACACTGACCACTGGTGCAGGGCTCATGGGTTCCATCCCCCACTGTGCCCAACAAAGAAGGCTGGCTGAGGCATTGCATAGTATGGGGAATATTGTTAAATGCCTGTTCCTCCGGGGCAGAGTTATTTTTTTTTAGTTCTCCCTATGCCTTATTCAGGTCTACGCTGCATAGGCTGTCAGAAGACACACAGGGACCTCAGAAATCAACTGTGCTCTTCCCCCAGCGTCTTGATTCCCCAGATAAACTTGGGAACTCCTGAGCCTGGCTTCAGTGGAGCTCTCCATTGGCTTTACGCTGCGCTGAGTCTTTGCCACAGACATCCCCAGGAAGTTCAGGTATCAATTCCTGAAAGGAAACTGTGAGTAGCCTGGTTTTTTTTCTTACTTGCCTCAGCTACTGCTCCCGGACCGGCTGCCTCTGAGTTTTGAAATTCCTACTTTAAAATTTTTAATCCACAAACTGCAGCCGGGTTACTTTGTACGTCTTACTGGAATATTGTACCTGTCTTTTTCAATATACCATTTGATTGGAATTTTAAGTCAGTGTTTTGGATCCTGACTGTTTTGGGCTCTACCTAATTAAACATACTCACTGTCATCTTCCGTACGGCTGGGTTTGAGCTTCTACATCCCTCCCCAGAAACACCTTTCAGCCCCTACCATGGAGGTCTGAGTGGCTGCGGAGGAATCAGACTCTAATTTCCCTACTTTCAGTCACTGTAATTGCCTTACCCTGACTTTGAAAGTTTCTCTGTACCAGCACAGTGAATGACTGACAGTTCCCTTCTCAGCTCATTACATACCTGACAGTTTTTCTGTGCCAGCGGCCATTTTGTTTTTCTCTTCAGTGTTTCTTTTTGGAGGGAACAGCTCTAGACAGCAGTTTCCACACATTTAAACATGCTGTGGAGGCACGGAGAGTTTCAAAATCCTTTTCTTTGAAGAGTCTTCAGTTTCCCTGAGCCTACCTTGATTTTTGATTTAAATGCAAAAAAAAAAAAGGGAAAAAAAGAGGAAAGGTGGTTTAAGTCTCTACAATGCTTGTTTCTCTGGCTGTATTATATGTAATAAGTAATCAGCCGAATGGGGAATTAATAGATTGCTTGTGTTCCACCTGCACGCTGCATCCCGGAGACTCTTTCCCCATTCCCACTGCGCTGCTAGATGGGTTCATCAGCACCTTATCTCCTCCCTCCTCAGAGCCCCTGCTGCAGGATCTTCCTGCAGGAAACGATTCAGTCAGCTCCCATGTTGCTTCCACAGCCGCTGGAGGCCACAGCAGCCTTGACTGACAGTGCCTTCCTCACACTCTTCCATCTGGCATGACGCCTGTGACTTTTGGAATCTTTTGGAATATCTCCTACACCTGCCCAGTAGCAGGCAAGCATATGGCATGGTCTCGCAAGTGGTCCCATAAGTCCTCGGACCTTAGAGCAGTACGTCCTCCTTGGAGCGTTGCATGTGCCTTGCGGGGTACTATGGATATTCAAGAAGATTTTAAATCTTCGGAGGTCAGCCCTGACTTGTTGGAGTACGGAGATGGGGAATATTCTCCGTCTGTTTTCTTCGCTGACGGTTCTCAGCCTTTTTCGGAAAGAGTAGTTGCCGGCTCTAATCACACAGGTGATGGAGTCGCTCCCCCTAGCCGACACGCCTGATCCTCCGGATTCTCAAATCCGGTTGCAGCCGGATCCCATTTTCCAGGGCATTCGTACGGCACGCGGTATTGGTCAGTTATACCCTTGGTCTCCCTTTCACTTGGACCGTTGGCTGACATACCCGACAGTTGATGCATTCTGACCAGGGTCATCAGGCATACCACACTTCCGGTTGAGGGCGGAGTGGCGCTCCGCGACCAGCAAGACCTAAAGAGTTGGGAGGCTGCTGAAGACTGGTTTTCCTTCGCCCGCTATTTCCTTCTTGCAGGGGTGTGCAGAGGTCTAGCAGCTCGGGCCTCCCTTCGCTGGATTCAGCAGCTTCCAGGTGTTCCCGAGTTGGTTCATTTCGAATCCATCGCTGCATTCAGGGCAGAGGCATTCTGTGATCTCTTGCGGCTCAGCTCGCTTCCTAGCACCGGTGTCAGTAGCTCGGAGATGGCTCAGCCTACGGCAATGGGCAGCGGATGTTGCTTCATTTACAGGCTCCAGCGTTTAGATGCCATTCGTCCCGGTCCACCGTTGGAAGGAGGACTGGGCCGTTACTCTGTCTATTTTGAGATACTTCAGGTCCTGGATTTTCTAGGGGCTGGGTGTGACACTCGTCGGGGGCGGGTGTTTCTACCTCAGGAACGTTTTCAGAAGATCTCTCTTCAGCTCCGCCGCTGCTTGGATCAAGCGGCACCTCGGGGGCTACCTTCAATTCTTGGGGTCCTTGGCAGCAAAGATAGCCCTCGTTCCGTGGGCAGGAGCGCACATGCGCTGCTTGCCGATGGCGCTTCTATCTCGTTGGTCGCCGGTATCGGACAGTTATCTAATCCAGTTACCTTTGCTTCTGCCGGTGCACCGCAGCCTCCGCTGGTGGCTTCAGGCACACAATCTTCTATGGGGGGTCCCTCTGGAGTCTCTGCGCTGGATCTTGGTGACGCCAGTCGCCGACCTCTCCGGTTGGGGAGCGCCTTGCGGCTTGGCCTCGGCGCAGGGGAGTTGGTCACCTCGCGCAGCCCAAGGGTCTATCAATCGTCTCGAGACGCGGAAAGTGCGCTTCGCCCTTCTTCAGTTTCAGCCTCTTCTGCGGCGGCGTGCGGTTCGGATCCTGTCCGACGCCACGACGGTTGCTTACCTAAGCCACCTAGGCGGCACACAATGTCCGGATGTCTCACAGGAGAGGCATTTGCTCCTCCCGTGGGCGGAGGAACATCTTCAGGCTATCGGCGCAGCACATCGCAGGCATGAACAAATGTGTAAGCCAATTTTCTCAGCCGGCACTCTCTGGAGCCCGGGGGCTGGGCTCTGCAGCCTGATGCGTTCCGGTCCATTGTTCACCTGTGGGCACTGCCGACCATGGCTCTAATGGCTACGGCGCAGACTGCCAAGGCTTCGCTGTACTTCGGCCATTGGAGGGATGAGGGAGCGCACGGCATAGATGCTCTCTCTCAACCGTGGCTGGCTCATCTTCTCCTGTGTGTTTTCCCTCCCTGATCCGTGATATGCATAGTTCTCTGGCGGCTCCGAGACCGTCGCGGCCCTGTACTCCTGCTGGCTCCGAATTGGGCTCGTGGACCATGGTATGCGGATCTCTTCCGTCTGTCTGGGGCGTGGCTGCTCCACCTCGAGGCATTTCTCGGCCTTCTGATTCACGGACCGGTGGAGATGGAAGACCCGGCTCCTTCCTCGCTTTCGGCCTGGCTATTAACCGCCGCCAGTTTGCTCGCTACGGCTCTTCGTCTAGTGTGGTCGTGGCGCTTCTCACGGCGCGGCGGTCTTACACGACGCTGACTTACGCTCGGGTTTGGCGTCTCTTGATGGTTAGTGTTCGCGAAATAACCTCACACCCTGGCATTGCGGTGTTCCGGACATCCTGTCCTTTTTACAGGCCGGAGTGGATAAGGGATTAGCGCTCAATTCCTTGCGAGTACAAATGGTCGCTTTAACTTGTTTTCGGGGTCCTATACTGGGGCGATCGATAGCTTCGTATTCGGATGTGTCTCGGTTCCTCCGCGGAGTTAGGGCCTTCCGGCCTCCTCTTCATTCGCCTGTGCCGGCGTGCGCTCTCGTGCTTGTCCTCTGTGCCCTCGTTGCTCCTCCCTTTGAGCCTCTGAGGGCCTGTTCTCTTCTAGATTGGACTCTGAAGGCAGTCTTCTTGGTGGCCATAACTTCGGCACGCCGTGTTTCTGAGCTCCAGGCTCTCTGTGTCGAGATCCCTATCTCTCGTTTTCCTCCGAAGGCGTTTCTCTGAGAACTGTCCCTTCCTTTGTTGCCCAAAGTGCTGACGCCGTTCGCTGTTGACCAGCCTCTTTCCTTTCCGTCTTTTCCAAAGACGCAGTGTGACAGTGGTCGGTCTCCGTTGCGGGCGGTGGACCTTAAGAAGGTTCTTTTTCGGTATCTGGGGGTCGCCAGACCCTTCCATATGACTGTTCCTCTTTTGTCTTGTTCACGGGTTCTCGTCGGGGATCCGCAGCCTCCGAATCTACCATTTCTAGATGGGTTACGGAGGCCATTGAGGCGGCGTACCTTCTTCAGGGAGAACAAGCTCCACCAGGACTCCGTGCTCACTCCTCTCGGGCGCAAGCAATTTTGTAGGCCGGGAGGTCTCATGTAGTTCCTCTCGATATTCGCCGGGCGGCGACTTGGTCGTCGCTGTCCACCTTTGTCGGTCATTATAGGTTGGACGTTCATGCCCGTCAGGAAGTCCGTTTTGGAGTTGCTGAGCTGTCGGCGGCCTTGCCCCCCTTGAAAGCAGATAGCTTGGGTACTGCCCGTTTGTCTGGACTGGTCTAGCAGTATGAACTGGAAGGAGAAATTTCACTTACCGTTAATTTCCTTTCCTGGAATACTGCTAGACCAGTCCAGGACCCGCCCTGCTGTTGGTTGGAGTGCCGCTGGTGCGGTGCAGCCGCCGACCGCGGTTCTTCTCTTTGCCGGTATGCCTCGCCCTGGGATGTCCATGGGTTCGTAGGTGGATACTGTTTTCAGCTCTAGGGAGTTCTTCGGCTCCCTTGTATATAGTTCACTTGGGACCCTCTGGGGTGATGTTACAGTTCATGTTGCATTAGCTTGTGGACGTAACTGAGGGAGACCCCTAGGGGTAGGATTATATCACCAGGCTCCAGCCTATCAGAGCTCTGGTAGAATTCTCTGTCTCCAAGATCTGCTGGCAGGGGTGCATAACCCGTTTGTCTGGACTGGTCTAGCAGTATTCCAGGAAAGGAAATTAACGGTAAGTGAAACTTCTCCTTTTTAAGTATTTAAAGGTCTGAATCATATTTTATTTATTTTTGTATTAAAATTTTTATTAATGCACAAACAAACATAACAATACATAACTGAAAAATACAACGACAGTGACTCAACCCCCAGGTCTCAGCCCATACACATCCCAGTAAACAGGTAATATAATACATACATCCACTCAGTCTAAACCCCCCCCGCCCCCCCCCGTGTAACCCAGAATCATATATCAACTGAAACATAAGTGCAAATATTTAACCAATATCATACCCCAGGACCACCTCTATAAGACTTCCCAATAACAGTCCCCTAAAAGAGACCCACCTCGGCCCCCCCCAGTCCCCCCACACCTCTACCCCCCCTCCCCTGCCCACTACCCCTCCCCCCCAACCTCCCCATGGAACCAACCACTCCTTGTCCATCTCCCAACTCCCCCTCACACTTATCCTAACCTCACCCCATTCCAGGACCATCACCTTCCCTGACACCCCCCCCTTCAACTCCCCCCCTCCATCTCAAGAAAGGTTGCCACTTACGATAGTAACTTCTCAATTTATTAGTCAACCTCGCCTGCAACTCCGACATTTGACAAATAAATACAACTCGCTTCAGCACTCGTTCCACTGCCAGCCCACTAGTTCCTTTCCACCCCCAAGCTATCTCCATCCGTATTGTGATGGCAATCATCTTCAATAAATACCCCACATCATACTCCAACTCCCCCCATTCTCCCAACAGCACCTGTTCGGGCCGCAACTTCCCCTTCCAGCCCAGCATAACCACTACTAAATCCTGCATCCAAAGCCATATTCCCTGGATCACTGGGCACTCCCACCACACATGCAAATACGTACCCAAAGCCCCACATCCTTTCCAACAGTATGGGTCCTTTGTTTTATCCAATTCAGCTAATCTTTTTGGCGTAATATACATATGGTACAGCATTTTGTAACAATGCTCCTGCACTGAAGCCGAACTGGACACAATCTTAACTGCCTCATGAACCGACATCCACCTTTCCTCATCCCATACACCTCCCAGGTCACGCATCCACGCCACCTGGTACGCCGCATATGCGCCTCCTCTTTCCAGTCCCTTATAAATCAGCGAGACCAAACCCCGCAATGCCCCTCCCTGGAGTAACACCCTTTCAAAAGGTGTACACACCCCACTCCTTTCCACCCCTCTCAAACTATTCTGCACAAAATGTGCTATTTGACAATAGCCAAACCAATAATCCTTCCCCAGGGCATATTTCTCCTGCAGGTGCTCAAAAGTACTCAGCTGTCCATTCTCCATGAACAACTGCCCCATCCACACCAAGCCTTTATCTTCCCATTTTTTATATATCTCAGCTCTCCCCCCCCCCCTCAGAAAAGCCACTACACCTCCTAATTTTCTGGAGCTGGATTGCAACCCTCTTCCTCACCAAGTGTGCTTTCTCTTGTTTCCATACCTCTAAAGTAAGCTCTCTAAATGGGCTCATTTCCTGCTCCTCCCCCGCCTTAGTTCCCCCCCCCCCTGATCATAACCCCACAGACAATCTGACAACTCACACTGCCCACTTAAGACCTCCTCCGCTCACACCCACCCTCGGGCTTCTGGACCCATCCGCCAATACACAATCGCCCGCAACTGCGCCGCTTTATAATATCTCAACAAATCCGGGACCCCCATTCCACCCTCACGTCTATGCATACACATCACTCTTCTATTTAGCCTAGGGGGACGTCTCTTCCAAATGAAGGAGAAAATTCTTTGCTGCATCAACCTCAGTTGCGCCACTGACAACCTAATGGGCAAAGCCGTGAACAGATATAGGATCCTAGGCAACAGGTTCATTTTAACAATGGCGATACGTCCTACCCACGAAAAAGTATCCTTATCCCACCTCACCAGATCATTCAGAATCTCAGCAACTAAGGGATCATAATTCAGTCTTCTCATTTGCGTCCAATCACAGCTTATCCAGACCCCCAAATATTTTAACTTCTGCTTAACCCACCGAAAGGGGTACTCCACCTTCATCTGGTTTTCTGCGTTAAGACCCAGGCGAATCTTCAGAATCTCAGTTTCATCCATATTCATTTTATATCCAGATACTAGACTGTAGTCCCCGATTTCCTCCACCAAAACTGGTAAAGTCTCTACCGGCCTACTCACTGTATAAATGATATCATCGGCGAACAGAGAAATTTTATATTCTCCGTCACCTACCGTAATACCCTTAATGTGATCATGCTCTCTAATCCATTGCGCTTAAGGTTCAATGACTAACGCAAATAACAGAGGTGACAAAGGGACACCCCTGTCTAGTACCCCGCTCCAGTTCAAACTCTGCAGAGTAGGTACCGTTCACTCGAATCCTAGCCTTCAGCTGGTTGTATAATGCACCATTCCACTGTTGAAACCCCACCCCTATCCCCATTCTCTGCAGCACAGCAAACATAAAGGGCCATTCAACTCTATCGAACGCCTTCTCGGCATCCACCGCCACAACCAGAGAATCTATGCCCTTTGTCCGGGCCACCCATAGTACATTTAATAATTTCCGGATATTATCACCGGCCTGCCTTCCTGGGATAAAGCCCGTTTGGTCATTATTTATCAGCTTCGGTAGGAAATTTTACAAGCGGGTAGCCAAAACTTTCACCAGGATCTTCGCATCCAGATTAATGAGAGATATTGGCCGATATGATTCACTCACTCCCTTATCCTTCCCCGGCTTAGGTATCAAGGCAATCCCCGCCACAGCCATAGAACGCGGGAGAGCCCCCCCCCTGCTGGACACCATTAAAGACCCTTGTAAGTTCACCACAGATTTCAGGGCAAAAAGTCTTATAGAACCGAGCCGTAAGACCGTCTAACCCCGGGGCTTTGCCTTCCTTGAGGCCATTAATTGCAACTCTCACCTCCCCTTCCTCAATCACCCTATCCAACCATAACTGTTCCTGCTCCTCCAGGGTCGGGAGGGAAGGTTTCCCCAAGTATTGTCTAATCTCCGCCTCCGATCCCCTCCTCTCTGCCCGATATAGGGCCTTATAATACCTACAGAAAATCTCCTGAATCTTCACCGTCCCATGCTCCCATCCCCCTTGTTCGTTCTTCAGCTTATATAGCTGATGCTGCACCTGCCGTCTTCTAAGCTGCCGTGCCAAGTACCTACCCGGTTTATTCCCCCCCATATAATAGGCTTGCTGTAGCCTCTTCATTTGAAAAGCCACGTCACCCAACCTTAACGCCTCCAGCTCCTCCCGCACCCTAGTCAACCGTTGCAACACCGCCTTATTCCTATTCCTTTGATGCTCTCTAATCAATTGCTGTAATTGAACTCTCAACCTCTTCCACCTCTCCCACCTGCCTCCTCTTTTTTGCCGCTAGGGCTATTAAACGCCCCCGAACTACCGCTTTCATACCATCCCACACAATCTCCCGGGCAAGATCCGCTCCCCCATTTAATTGAAAATACTCCTTAATACACCCCCTCCGGATCAGCCAACAGCGATTCATTTAACCTCCAAAACCGAAGTCCAGTTCTTTCCTTATAAAAAGCAAGGACCAGGGTTACCGGCGCATGATCCATCCAGGACACAACCCCAATATCGACTGCACCTACCCTATCCAACCACTGCGAATCTATCCATAACATGTCTATTCTACTATACGATTTATGCGGATGAGAGAAAAAAGTATATGCTCTTTCCCCAACATGGCTATACCTCCATACATCCACCAGCCCCAGTGCAGACATCATTTTAACCAACTTCTTTCTCCCCATTTTATCCCACCTCCTAGCACTCTCTGAGGTATCCAGGTGGGGGTCTACTACCATATTAAAATCCCCCCTCACCACCAAGCACCCCCGTCTATGCTCGTCTATTAGTGGAAGGACCCTGTCAAAAAAAGGGCCCTGGTCTATATTAGGCGCATACACACAACAGATAGTAACCTCCCTCCCCTCCATTATCCCGCACCAGAGTACATACCTCCCGCCCCTGTCCCTAATAACTTCCTTAGTAACCACCAGGAGATCCTTTGAAAACAGTATTCCCACACCCCCCTTTTTATAAGATCTACAATTGGCAGCAAAGAATCCTTTATCATACTTGCCCTGATATAGCCCCCCCCCCCCCGGCGAACTCTTTAAATGGGTCTCCTGCAAAAGGAGTACATCCGCCTGAGCACGGGCCCCCTCTCGTACTACTGCCCTTCTCTTTTGCCAGGTATTAAGCCCACGCACATTAAGCGTGAGAATCTTTAATTCACGTTCCATTATCAGGAAACTCGTTTAACTTCAATGTACTCCCTTCCATGGCGAGTTCCCACCCCCCCACTCCCCCCCCACCTCCACTCCCCCCCCACAACCCCCATCCACTTGATCATACACTTGCACACCCCCTCCAAACCCCATCCCCTAACCCCCCCTCCCAATCGTCGCCCACCCCTACCGTCCTCTACCGTGCACACACTTCCCACAGCCACCCCTGCAATCCCTCACCCCCTCCATCCCCTCCCCCATTGGCCACCTTGCCCAACTCGCAACCCCCCCCCCCATTGAACAACATACATTTCTTCAAAAACATTGTCTGCACCCCCTCCCCTCCCTCTGTAATTCCAGAGCTACCCTTCCCAACATTTATTCAATCAGACATATATATCCCTCAGCTTTGGAAGGGCATTTTCTTCCCCCCTCGAGCAGATTTCCTCTCCCATCTATCCACCCGATGCTATCTCTCATCAGGAACTCGCTGCTGCATACACCCCGTCTGCTCCTGTTCTGTAATCCGCTGGATGCCCGCCTCTTTCATAGCCTCCTTCAGTGTCTGCACTGTCTCTGCTCGCCGGGTCGTCCCATTTACAGTGAAAGCAAGTCCCACTGGATACATCCACTTATATCTTATATTTTCCTCCCGGAGTCGTGCTATAAACTCCCTCCAGGACCGCCGGTGCTGTAACGTAGCTGCAGCCAAGTCTGCAAATATAGCAATCTCAGTTCCTTGCCACAGAAACTTTCCCATGGAACGCATCTTACTGGCTATTTTGTCCTTAATCCGATAATCATGGAAACAGATAATATCCCTAGGCTGCTCCCGCCACGCTGCTCCAAGCGATCTATGTGCTCGATCCAGCACTACCTCCTCCACTTCCTCACCAGCCTCCTTCAGGACCGCCGCACATATATCCTTTGCTGTTTTCATACAATCAACATATTCGCCCACTTCTGGCACCCCTTTTATGCGCAGGTTCTGTCGCCTGGCTCTGTTCTCCAGATCTTCCAGCTTCAAAGCCATACTCTCAACTTCTTCCAAAGACTTCACACCCGTTTCCAACGTCTCAGTGCGCAACTCTAAGTCCTCAATGCATCTCTCTGCTTCCGCCACCTGGCAGCCATCTTCAGTTATATCAGCTCTCAATTGTTCAAACATCCCCTCCACTTCTCCTTTGAACCCAGCAATGTCCTTTTTAATCTCGTGAAACCACGATTTTAGCTCATCTTTTGTAATGTCCACCAGAGCACTCGTAGCAGGAGTTACCTTCTTGCCAGTTTCAGATATTACCAGACTCTCTGGCAAGTCCTCCGTCGTTTGTTTTTCTCTCTCCTGAAGATCTGTCCGTCCACTGCCATAGGCAAACTCTTTCAGATCAGCTGCTTTTTTCCTGGTAGCTGCCATCTCCTGATTCCAGCCACTGGCTCTCACCTCCACTGCTAGTGCTCAAGTCTTTTTTTGATTCTATTTGCAATGCTGGATCCCTGCCGCCGCGTTCACTCCTTCACTTTTGCCATAGCCATGTGCTCCTTAGAAGAAGAAGGTAGAAATACACTTTAAACAAGTTCGAACTCTCTGCGGATAATTGGGGCCAATTTTCTCAACGTTGAAATTCAGAGTCTTGCTTTCTTTCAGGCGCTGCTCACTCCAGCCACCTCCACAGTTAGCCAGTTCAGGAGACAGCTCCCCAGCACACAGTTACACCCGCAGGCACACTCCACTGCAGACAGACAGTTTTCCTGCCGCGGGCCACCGCAGTTCACTCTGCTCCCCTCCCGCGGGTAATTGCTTCCGCCGCTGTCCCCGGCTTGATCACAGTCCCGACACCGCTGAGACCTCTCCGCTCCACGAGGCCCTCCACAGCAATACAGCCGCTATATGCAGCACGAGCTCGCCCGCAGGGATCCACTGAGGGGAATTAAAGCATCAACAGCCTCTTCGCCAAGCAGATTTATAGTCGCATCAGTTCTGGGGCTCGGAGGAGGGCAAGACAACGCGGCCCACATTTATACCCCACACCGCTCAACCGCATGGCTTCGTTCCACCTCCTGGGGTGGCGCCGGCCAGGCCTCTCCGCTCTGCAGTTTAGGGGGCATACTCGAGCCGGCAGTGATTACATTTCAGCTTCTAACTCACTGTGTCACTTCGCCCCGTGTTCCGCCACACTCAGCACTCGATTGCACTCCCCAACCTCAGGTCCATGGGCTCCCCACCAGCAAATGTGGAAGGCCCTGCACGGAGCCTCAGGGAGATGCGGCCATTTTCATTCGGGCTCACTAGCGCGCCCCCCCCCCCTTTATTTATTTATTTAACAGTTTTTATATACCGTCTTTCTACAAATCAAGGCGGTTTACAGGGAACATAACAGTCAGTATTTTCAACTGAATACATTGTAACAATAAAACATTAGAACACAGTGTAACTGAATAACAAGAAACTTACTCCTTGTGGAGGCTTAAAACTATTTACATGGTTGTTTAGGGACTATTTACATGAATACATTGTAACGTAGAACATTGGAACACAGAGTAAGTGATTATCATATCTCCCCTGTCACTCCTCTCCTCTAACATATACATATTTAGGTCTTCAAGTCTCTTTTCATACGTCTTCTGGCTCAGGCTCCAAATCATTTTGGTTGCCTTTCTCTGAACCGTTTCGTCTTTTATATCATTTGCAAGATATGGTCTCCAACACAATAGTCCAAGTGAGGCCTCACCAGTGACGTGTACAGTGGCATCAGTACCTCCTCCTTTCTATTGGTAATTCCTCTCTGTATGCAACCCAACATCCTTCTGGCTTGTCACAAGTACTTAGCAGTTTCCCCAGAAGACACAGGTTCCACAATGCCTGTTGTGGATCAAGCAATAGATATTCTGGGTCCCCTTTAATAATGACTTATGGACCTTTCCTCCAGGAACTTGTCCATACCTTTTTTAAACCTGGCTACCCTAACAGCTTTTACTACATCCTCTGGAAGCAAATTTCAGAGTTTGATTACACGTTGAGTGAAAAATATTTTCACTTATTAGTCTTAAAAGTTTACTCTGTAGCTTCATTGCATGCCCCCTAGTCTTTCTATATTTTGATGGCATAAACGATTGATTTACATTTACCCATTCCACTCCATTCATTACTTTATAGACCTCTACCATATCTCCCCTCGGCCGTTTCCAGGTTGAAGAGCCTTAACCTTTAGCCTCTCTTCATCTCCTTCCATCTCCTTTACCATTTTGGTGGCTCTTCTCTGTACCTTTTCTAATAACACTATATCTTTTTTAAGATACAGCGATCACAATTGCACACAATATTCAAGATGGAGTCGCACAATGGAATGATACAGAGGCATAATATCCTTTGTTTTATTCTCCATTCCTTTTCTTATGATACCTAGTATTCTATTTGCTCTCTTGATCGCCGCTGCACACTGGACAGAGGGTTTTAACATGTTATCCACGATGACGCCTATATCGTTTTCCTGGGTAGTAGTTCTAATGTGGAACCTTGCATTGTGTAATCATATTTGGGTTTTTCTTTCCTAGGTGCATAACTTTGCACTTGTCCACATTAAATTTCATCTGCCATTTTGATGCCCAGTCTTCCAATTTATCAAGATCCTCTTGCAATTTTTCACAATCCTCTTGGGTTTTAACAACTTTAAATAGTTTTGTGTCATCTGCAAATTTGATAACCTCACTCGTTATTCCCATTTCCAGGTCATTTATGAATATGTTAAGCAGTGGACCCAGCACAGATCCCTGGGGTACTCCACTATTCACCTTTCTCCATTGGGAAAATTGGCCATTTAGCCCTGCCCTCTGCTTTCTATCTTTTAACCAGTTCCTGATTCACAATAGTACGCTGCCTCCTATCCCATGACTTTAATTTCGCCAAAAGTCTCTGAGGGACCTGGTCATAGGCTTTCTGAAAGTCCAGATACACTATATCAACCGACTCACCTTTGTCTACCTGTTTATTCACACCTTCAAAAAAACATAACAGTTTAGTAAGACAAGACCTTCCTTGGCTAAACCCATTTGCTGTCTCCCATTAAGCCATGACTATCTACTTGTTAAGTAATTTTGTTCTTTATGATGGTTTTTACCATTTTACCAGGTACGGACGTCAGGCTCACCGGTCTGTAGTTTCCCAGATCACTCCTGGAACCCTTTTTAAAAATGTGCATTACATTGGCCATCCTCCAATCTTCAGGTATTACAGATGATTTTAATGATAGTTCACAAATTACTAATAGTAGGTCTGCAATCTCATATTTCAGTTCTTTCAACACCTTTGGATGTATACCATCAAGTCCAGGTGATTTGCTACTCTTCAGTTTATCAAATAGTTGTAATACATCTTCCTGGTGTATCTATTTCTTTTAATTCTTCTGCAGCATTACCTTTAAATACCATTTCAGTCATGGTTAACATCCCTACATCTTCCTCAGTAAAGACCGAAGCAAAGAATTCATTCAGTCTCTTCGCTATGGCCTTGTCCCCTCTTAGTGCCCCTTTTACCCCTCTATAATCGAATGGTCCAACTGACTCTCACGGGTTTTTTGCTACGAATGTACTTGAAAAAGTCTTTTATTATGCGTTTTTTCTTCCACAGCAAGCTTCTTCTCAAATTCTCTTTGCCTGCCTTATCAATGCTTTGCATCTAACTTGCCAGTGCTTGTTTTTCCAGTTTTCGTCATTTGGCTCGTTTTTCCATTTCCTGAAAGATGCTTTTTTGGCAGCAGCCTCTGACCTCACCTTTAAAGGTTTTTGGACTTCCTTCCATTTTTCTTAAAGCGTGGAATATAGCTGGTCTGGGCTTCCAAGATAGTATTTTTAAACACCCAAGCTTGAGGTAAATCTTTAACGTTTGCAACTGCTCCTTTTAGTTTTTTCTTAACTATTTTCCTCATTTTATCATAGTCTTTCTTTTGAAAGTTAAAATGTAGTACTGTGGGTTTCCTTACCCTCCCTCCTCCATTTATTAAATCAAACGTGATCATGCTATGATCACCATTGCCAAGTGGCCCAGACACCTTTATCTCTTGCACCAGATCTTGTGTTCCACTAAAGATGGCTTCCCCTCTTGTCAGTTCATGGAGTGGAGGAGTGGCCTAGTGGTTGGGGCAAGGTACTTCAGGCCGGAAGGTCAGGGGTTCCAATCCCACTAGAGGACAGCAACCTTGGGCCAGAAGGACTGGGGTTTCTAGTCCCACAGGTGCTCCTTGTGGTCTTGGGCAAGCCACTTACCCCTCCATAGCCCATGTTCCCTGTAAAATAGTTATCTCCAAGTTATAATGCCCTGTTCAATGTAATTTCAGTTTGTTCAATGTAAACCGCACTGATGCAGAACAGCGCGGTATATAAGAGAATGTAAATGAACCAGCTGCTCCAAGAAGCAGTCATTTATTTTATCTAGAAACTTTATCTCCCTAGCATGTCTTGCCGTGACACTGACCGTCGAAACCGGGATAATTGAAATCACCCATTATTATTACTGTGCTGTAACCTTTTTTATCTTCCCTGATTTCTTTCAGCATTTCATGTTCCATTTGTTCATTCTGGCCAGGTGGTCGATAGTACACCCCCACTGCCATCCCCTTCCCCTTTTTACATGGAATTTTAATCCATAGAGATTCTACAGTGAATTTTGTCTCCTGCAAAACTTTAATCCTTTGTGACTTAATGCCCTCTCTAACAGAGCACAACTCCTCCACCAATTTGATGAGCTCTATCATTATGATATAGTTTGTACCCAGATATCAGTTTCCCACTGGTAGTCCTCCTTCCACTATGTCTCTGAGATACCAATCATATCTAACCTCTCATTTAGTAGTATATATTCTTACTCTCCCATCTTATTTTTTAGACTTCTAGCATTTGCATACAAACATTTTAGAGGCTGTATTTTATTCATATTAATCGGTAGGCAGAGGTAATTTTGGAATGTTTAAGCTCTGTCTGCTCTGTACTCAAGGGTATTTGGGCTACTTTTGTCTTTATTGGAACCTCTCTGCTCATATGCTCTAACTTCAGTCTTTTGCTAGTATCCTTCAAGGATACATTGTTCCGAACCATGTGCTTTTGGGTGACTGTCGGCGTTCCCCAATTATCTACTTTAAAAGCTGCTCTATCTCCATTTTAAAGGCTAATGCCAGCAGCCTGGTTCCGACCCGGTTAAGGTGGAGCCCATCCCTGCAGAAGAGCTCCTCCTTTCCCCAGAATGTTCCCCAGTTTCTAAAAAATCCGAAACCCTTATCCTTGCACCACCATCTCATCCATGCATTGAGACTCCAGAGCTCTGCCTGACTTTTGGGTCCTGTATGTGGAACAGGAAGCATTTCGAAAAATGCAACCTTGGAAGTTCTTGATTTCAACTTCCTACCTAAAAGCCTAAATTTAGCCTCCAGAACCTCCCTACCACACTTTCTTATTTAATTGGTACCGACATGTACTAAGACAGCAGACTCCTCCCCAGCACTATTTAAGACCTTGTCTAGGTGGCACTTGAGGTCCGCTACCTTCACACCAGGCAGGCATGTTACCAGGCAATTCTCACCTCCACGAGCCACCTATCTATCTTCATGCCTAAT
The DNA here is from genome assembly GCA_033557465.1 of Ichthyophis bannanicus. Lineage (NCBI taxonomy): Eukaryota > Metazoa > Chordata > Amphibia > Gymnophiona > Ichthyophiidae > Ichthyophis > Ichthyophis bannanicus. The sequence goes on from CM066045.1 coordinate 199,731,453, forward strand.
GATCGAATCACCAACTATAACGGCTGTCCTAACCCTTCCCTCATGGGCATATGGCCCTTGAGAAACCTCCTCGGTGTGGCAGGGTTTTACATTACCTGGAGGACAGGTCCTAGCTACAGGATCACTTCCTGCTGTACCAGGGTGATGCTCTCCTGTCATGTGACCTCTCTCCTCCATGGCAACAGGTGAAGGTGGGAATTCTGTACTATATCCCTGTAGGTCTCGTCTATGTACCTCTGTCTTCCTTATGTCCTCTAAGTCTGTTACTCTAGCCTCCAGAGATCGGACTCGTTCCCAGAGAGCAAAGAGCTCCTTGCACCTAGTGCACACGTAAGACCCCTCAATGTACTTTGTTCACCTGAAGCTTAATTAATCTCAGGTCCTTAATGTATGCCTGATGAGGATAAACAGCTGCACCTGAGAGTGAATATGGCACCTCCTTTTCTTTAAGAGGTTTCAGCACCTATAAAGCTACAATTATCCAAGGGGTGGGTGGGTGTCGGGGAGGGAGGGAAAGAAGACTTATTAAAAGCTGGCTGCTACACAGTACTTTGTCCTGTGCTTCTGAGGTAATCTGTGACCAATTTCCGGTTGATTCACAGCCCTTGCTTGGATAGAGGGAGTCTTTCAAAATGGCTTTGATCTGTCATTTGTCTTTAACACCTTTTTAAAACCATTTCACAGGTCTCTTTCCCTCCATCTAGAAGGCGCTTTGTAAATGTCTCTAGAAATCATTTATTGCTCAAAGAATACTGACCCTATTTTTCCTTTTATGAGAAGTTATATTCAGTGGAGGTGGTAGAGATGAGGACAGTATCTGAATTCAAAAAAGCATGGGACAAACACAGAGGATCTCTAAAGGAAAAAAGGGGACTGTTGTAGTTGTTGATATGGAAGGACAGACTATATAGGTCATGTGGTCTTTTTCTGTCATTTTTCTATGATTTGTTTTAAATTAAAGCTCTTTGCTACTGCTAGGCGCTGACTGAGTAATACATTTAAACTAGAAGCTTTCTGCTGGGTTTTAAACTTAACCTCTAAACTACCTGTTTAAATTTTAATTTAACTAAAAGCTCTTTGCTGATACTAGGCCCTGACTGATTTAACAAATACACTGGATTCACAGATTAATCAGCTTTAGTCTAAAGAATTCCTTTTTTCACCAAGATTTAGAAAAATTCCCATTAGTAAATACTTACAATTTCAGATCTCTCTCCGGAAGTAACAGGGTTGTGCTTCGCACTCACCCAGAGTTTCTCTCAAAGGTGGTCTCTGACTTCCATCTGAATCAGGAGGTAGTGCTGCCTACCTTCTTTCCACAGCCCCATGCTGACTCTGCGTCAGCCATCCTCCATACCCTGAAGTTCAAGTTAGCCCTGTCCTTCTATTTGCAAAAGACCCAGGGCCACCATAAAGCCTCGTAGCTTTTCGTCTCCTTCAACTCCAGCCATCTGGGGCTGGCTGTGTCACCAAGCGGACCATATCCATCTGGGTGGCGAACTGTATCACCTTTGCTCACAGTTGAGCTGGTATCCCACTGGAGCATCACGTCACAGTGCACAATGTCCGGGCAATGCCAACCTCAGTCACCAGTCTCCGCTCGGTGCCCATGGCAGACACCTGCTGGGCTGCCACCTAGTCCTCTATCCACACTTTTGCAGCACACTACTGCCTGGAGAGGGTGTCCCGACGGGTCAGCGCCTTCGGCCAGGTCATACTCTGTAACCTCTTTTGGGTTTAAGCAACTCCTACCCTCCCGACCCTTGTTCAGGCTACCAGAGCCATGGTTCTCCCAGAACACTCCCTCGAGTCTCATCAGGATTCGCCTGTGGCTACTCACAGCCAGGCCATGCCCCTGTTTTATGCCGGTCCTCTGTAGCCTGGAGCTAGGGAGTCCCATATGTGAGGACTGACTTCCTTGCTTGTTCCTGAAGAAAGCCAAGTTACTCACCTGTAACAGGTGTTCTCCAGGAACAGCAGGAATCAGTCCTCACAATCCTCCCTTTTCCCTTTGGAGTTTCTATTCATTTTTGGCCATCTTCGTGGTTGGGCTTTTGCTATGGCACCTGACTGAGCAAGATGGAACCTTGGGTGGGAAGGGGATCATGCATGCGTGGTGGCATCTCCCAAAGGCTTTCTTTGAAAGCTGGGGAGAATGCTCCGCACAGGGCTACGTCGATGTCACCCATATGTGAGGACTGATTCTTGCTGTCCCTGGAGAACACCTGTTACAGGTGAGTAACTATGCTTTACTGGTAAGTAACCTTGCTTTCTCCATGGACAAGCAGAATCAGGCACACATTGTGTCATGAAGCTGAAGCTACTGAGAGTGCAGACTTAGAAAAAAAAACCTGTCTTTAACAGAGCTGTTGATGTGCAGAGGATGTAATTACCTTGCAGCCCAGCTAGAGGGAGCAGGAGCAAAACTACTGAGGCTGAGTTAACACACCCAGCCACTGATTATGTACAAGCTAATCAGCTGCACCTGACGACAACACCGGGAAACTCAAAGGTAGAATGCCTTTATAAGAGAAAGGCAGTCAGAGGAAAGCAGGCCAGCAGGAGGAACCAGTCCAGAGGAATGCAGGCCAGCAGGAGGAACCAGTCCAGAGGAAAGCAGGCCAGCAGGAGGAACCAGTCCAGAGGGAAGCAGTCTGGAGGAAAGCAATCCAGAGAGGGACAGTCCAGAGAGAGACTGCCAGGAGAAGCACTTCGGATGGAAGGAGTGATACCTCCAGGCCAAGCAGCGTAGCTGGGTCAAGCAGAACGCCCAGAATAGTAAGTACTGGAAAAGGAGCAGAGAAAGTCAGAAAGAAAGACAGCTCGAGGAGAGTCAGCCTGGAGAGAGACTCGGTAGCAGAGGACCACAGAGACAAAGAGCTTGGGAGGAGAAAGCCATGCTTTGAGAGAGGCCTACGCTCACCGGAGGAGTCTGAATCATGACTAAGAGGTACAAGAAGGAAAGGTTCTGATAGCAGAGCTACCTTTACCTAGAAGCAAGGAAATCCGGATTCCTCACCAGGTTTTCCTGAACCACAGAAAGGTAAAGCACTGCTCAGAAGGTTCCAAGAGAAAGCCTGTCTCCAGAGAGAGGTGCCTCAGAGAGAGAGCTCCAGTTATACCGGCTACAGGAGGAAGCCCAGGTATGGTGCCACTTCATTTATAAAAGAAAGTTTATCTCCTAGAAGCTCTGGTGAAACAGATGCTCAGTGTAGGAGAAAAGGAAACAAGTCAGAGCTTTACAAACCAGTATCTAAGGGCAGAAGAACAGGCCATGTACGTTTGAGTGCCTTAGATCAACCTTATTGGAAACGAGCAAACAGAGACAGAGTCTGGGAAAGTATAGCAGCAAGGGAGACATCAAATTCAGAGGGCGAGGCCAGTGACCCAGAATCCATGGAAATAGACCTAGAGAATCCTATTCCCATGCCTCCAGATAAATTTATGGATTGTACCTTGTGTATTGCTAGCAGCCTTGAGTCATTAGCAGAACTGTGAATTGAACAGACCTTTTTGCTTTAAGAATGCTCATCTTTTGTGCTAAATGCCAGAGAACTGTTTTGCTTATTTAAGTTGCTCTGAAGTAAGAGAATCTTTCAGTTAATCTCTCCAATCAACTGTGAAACTTGTAACAGTTTTTCTTCTTGCTTATGTTTGGTGAAACCCTGAAAGAAAGGACTTTCTTTATTTCTGTGCCTTACTGAGCCTTTGCATTAAAGGGGAAATAAAAGCCTTAATACCCTCTATTTGGCTTATACAATTTGTTCATACAAGGAGCTGGACTTCAAAGACCAACCTGCACTTGGCCTTAAAGAGCCCTTTCCTCCTTGAAACAATTAAAATGCTCAGCCTACCCTTACAGCCACTGGCCACTAGGGAGTGCTGACGACAATTGCTGATTCTCTAGCTCGGGCTGTGGGGCTTTCATTAATGCCATATGTGGTGAGCTGCAGTGGATGAAACTGCATGAGGGAGAAAGGTTCTCAGGTCAGGCAATAATGATGGAGATTGTTGCCTTGCATGAGAACAGGGTCTAACTTTGAAGAGCATGTTTAAAAAAATAATAAAGTCTAAGGTGTTCAGTCCCCATAGCTTAATACTGGCAGATAGTCTCAATGTTAGAGACAGAGGGGTTTTTTGTTTGTGTTTTTGCAAATGGAATAACCAATACCAAACAAGTCAAATGTTGCAATGAGTGCCACCTCTTCTGATGTAGGGCCTTAAGGAGTATCAAATCAAAGAATTCAACAACTTGCTACAGGAAGCCACACCATGCTATGTAGTACTGTATTTGTCCAGTGGGGACTGCAACCCCAGGTTGGGGCAGTCAGAATGGTGCAGCCACATGTAGGACTGCCCAGCGAAAGATGCTGTCAATGAGGGTTTGTTGGTAGAGACACTAGTGTTTTTTATGTAAGTGTGAGTGGAGAAGCATGTTGCAGCCTTACATATGTCCTGTATGGGGATACTGTGTTGGTTGGCTAGAGTGGTGGCCATTGTCCTGAGATAATAGGCTCAGACTGTACCAGACAACTGGATCCCTGTTAGACAGTAGTAGAAGGCTATCCCACTCCATATCCACTGTGACAGTCTGCTTCTTAGGGTTGAAGGAGATGAAAAATTGGGCCACCTGTTGGGTGCGTTCTGTTCTGTGGATTTATGTGCATAGAGCCTGTACACAGTCCAGGATGTGGATCTGCTGCTGTTCTTCAGGAACAAGCAGGAAGTCAGTCCTCACATATGGGTGACGTCGGCACAGACGGAGCATTTCCCCAGTTTTCAAAGAAAGCCTTTGAGAATGCCATCACACATGCATTGTCCACTTCCCACTCAAAAGTGCCATCTTACTCATCCCGGTATCCCCAGTAGCCGCCTGCTCTTCAGCCCCACAACCCCTGGAGTCTCCCAAGGCTCCTCCCCTGGTCCGGCGGTACGTTGACCAGGGGTCATTTGAACGTGAACAGAAGAAGAAGGAGGTGGCTGCAAGGACTCTGTCAGGGGTGCCTGGTCTCTCAGCCCCCCTTGGCAAACTTTGGAGTCAGAGAGGGAGCGCCTAGTAAGGTACCTCGAACCGATACAGAGGCCTCTGGCGAAGGCGTCTGGTCTCCCGAGGGTCGTCCTTGCGAGAACCCCCTCTCCTCCTCGACACCCGACCCAGTCACCCTGGCATTGGTGTTGCAGGGCCCCACTACTGAGTGGGAGGCCTGGATGTTGGCCTTGGAGCGCAGGTGCTGGTGCCTGGCTTTGAGTCTTCTGCCCGGGTGGCGGCGGCTGGCATCGGAGCCTGCCGGCAGGCTTGGCTCCAGTCTTCAGACCTGAAGCAGTGGGTCCAGGAGAAGGTGCTGGACATCCCTTGTCTCGGGGAGCAACTATCGGCAAGCCCATGGAGGATAAGGCAGCGGAGATCAAAACTGAGTACTTGAGTCATACTCTCTTCTCCCAGAAAACCTTCTCCCTGCCCAGGACGAAACAGTACAAGAAGCCTTTCTTCCACTGGAAGGGGCTCCTGAACAGGGGCTACCCGTCCTACCTGCCAGCATTGACCCCCCATTCAGGGCAGTCGGGGCAAGAGCACAGCCCACGACCATTGTAAGCCAAATAGTCCCAAGACCCAACACCCGGCGCCGGCTCATCCATCCTCAGGATTTTGACGCTATCAGCATAGCCTCTCATTTGCTGACAAGAGTGGCTGTCCATCGGGGGGGCATCTGGTCCACTTCTCACATAGGTGGGAGTCCATCTACACCGACGCCTGGGTCCTCCAGGTCATTCAAAAGGGCTCTCTCCTCCATCTGGACAGCTCCCTCCTCTGTACTTCCCCGGGGAGCCAAGTCTGCTTCCCCAGCACCAGGCCTTCCTGAGTCGGGAGCTCGCAGGCCTCTTCGAGGATGGGGCGGTAGAACCAGTCCCACCGCACTTCCGAGGACGGGGCTTTTACTCCCGATTCACTTTCTCGTCCCAAAGCAGACAGGGGGCCTTTGGCCCATCCTCAACCTGTGGAACCTAAACAAGTTCCTGGTGTGGGAGAAGTTCAGGATGCTCTCCCTTGGAACATTACTGCCCTACCTCCAGCAGGGCGATTGGCTATGCTCCTTGGACATAAAAGATGCTTACGCTGACATCCTCATCCATCCCAATCACAGAACGTACCTCCGCTTCATGGTTCAGGGAAACCATTACCATACAGGGTGCTTCCCTTCGGCTTCGCATCCGCTCCATGGGTCTTCACGAAATGTCTGGCCGTGGCTGCGGCCCACTTCTGGCTGCAAGACACCTTCGTCTATCCATATCTAGACAATTGGCTTGTAACAGGGGGCATGGCCTCTGAAGCCCGGCAGGCCACGGATCACACCATTCACTTCCTTGGAGCATCTGTGGTTCGTGATCAATTACCCAAAGTCCCACCTCACTCCAGTTCCTGGAGTTCATCAGGACTCCTTAGACACCCTGCGGGCCATGACTTTCCTTCTTCAGAACAGGGCAGACAGCCTCATGTCCCTGGCATCCAAAGTGCAGTTCTGCAGCGCCATCTCAGCCCGGACGATGCTTCACCTTCCTGGCCACATGGCCTCCGCAGTCCATGTCATGCCCAATGCCCGTCTCAACATGTGAGCGGTGCAGTGGTGCCTCCGAGCGCAATGGGCGCGGTTGACCAACCACCTGAGACCCCATCTCTCTCTCCCAGCGCGGCAGATCTCTTGCTTGGAGGCAGGAGTCTCGGAACCTGCTTCGAGGTATGCGTTTCCAGGCTCCAGCGCATCAAGTGGTCTTGACTACGGATGCCTCCCTGGTGGGTTGGGAAGCCCACTGTGAGGGGCCGTGCACTCGAGGGACCTGGTCCCTCGAGGAGTCCCAGCAACAGATCAACCTGCTAGAGCTCTGGGCAATCCGCCTTGCACTCAAGGTTTTCAGGAACCGCCTGCAGCACCGAGCGGTGCTGGTCCAGATGGACAACCATGTCATGATGTTCTATGTGAACAAACAAGGAGGTACCGGTTCCTACAGCCTCTGTTCAGAGGTGACAGCCCTATGCTCCTTTGCAGTGATCAAATCCAGGCCACTTATCTCCCGGGCTAGGACAATGCATTGGTGGACCGGCTCAGTAGAGTCCTCTGGCTGCATGAGTGGCGCCTGTGTCCCCAGACGGTGCAGCAGCTCTTCCAGCACTGGGGGATTCCAGACCTGGACCTCTTCACCAATCCTGTGAATTCACAGCTCTCTTGATTCTGCGGTCCCCTCGTGCACTCGGGCAGGGTGGCCTTCCTCATCTCAAGGTAAACGGGACTGCTGTATGTCTTCCCCCCACGCCCCTCATTGCCCAGACCCTTCTTAAGGTCCAGCGGGACAGGACCTCAATGATTCTCATAGCCCCGAGGTGGTCCAGGCAGCCTTGGTTTCCCCTGCTGCTCCATTTCTCGATGGAGCCCCCAGTCCCTCTTGGGTTTTCATTGGAGCTGCTGATGTAGGAGGAGGGTCTGCTACTTCACCCCAATCTCTCACAGCTTGGTGGCTGAGCGGGTCACTCTAGCCTCCTAGCATCTTCCTGTGGAGATTGAGGACATTCTTTGGCTTCACGATAGGAATCAACCAGGCAGGCTTATGCCTTCAAGTGGCGTCTGTTCTGGGTGTGGTGCTTGGAGCTCCGAGTGAACCCATTTTCATGCCCTACCAGTTTGGTCTTGCAGTACCTGCTCTACCTCTCGCAGTCTTGGCTGAAGTCTAACTCTGTCAGGATTCACCTGAGTGCCATCTCAGCTAACCACCATCCCATCGAGGGCAAGCCTCTTTTTGGGGCAACTGCTTGTCTCCTGTTTCATGAGAGGCCTGCTGCGTTCCAGGCCCCCTATCCACCCTCCTTTCCAGGCCAACTATCCGGTGCAATGGGACCTCAATGTGATCCTCACGCAGCTAGCCAAGCCACCCTTTGAGCTCCTGGCTACCTTCCCACTGCGGCATCTGTCGTGGAAGGTGGCCTTCCTGATGGTTCTCATCTCCAGATGGAGAGTCAGCGAACCCCAGGCACTGATGGCCGAGGTGCCATACACGAGGTTCTATAGGAACAGGGTGGTCTTGTGCACTCACCCCAAGTTCCTTCCTAAGGTCATCTCGGATTTTCACCTCAATCAAGAGAGAGTGCTACCCATGTTCTTCCTGAAGCCCCACACCGACTGGGTGTTGGCGATTCTCCACACCTTGGATTGTAAGAGAGCCCTCTCCCTACCTGCAGTGGGCTTGGGACCACCGCAGATTCGGGCAGCTCTGTCTCCTTTGATCCCAGCTGTCTGGGACCAAGCGTACCTTGTCCATCTGGGTGGCGGACTGCATCGCCTTTGCCCAAGCTCAGGCCGGGTTTCCCCTGGACTGTCGAGTCACAGCTCACAATGTCCAAGTGATGGCGATGTCGATCGCCAGCCTGCGCTCAGTGCCACTGGCAGACATTTGCCGGGCCGCCACCTGGGCCTCCACTCACACCTTTGTGGTACATTACTGCCTGGAGGAGTCCCATCGGGACGCCGTCTTTGGCCAGGCTGTACTCCGTAATCTGTTTTGGGTTTAAGCAACTCCTGTCCTCTGACCCTTCTTGTTCTGGCTACCAGGAGCATGGCCATCAATGGACCCGGGGTCCTCGGGCTGCCTTCAGCTTTCACTGGCGACTGCCCATGGCTCTGCCATGCTTTTTCCTACGGGTGCTCTGTAGCTTGTAGCTAGGGAGTCCCATATGTGAGGACTGACTTCTTGCTTGTTCCTGGAGAAAGCGTAGTTACCTGTAACAGGTGTTCTCCAGGGACAGCAGGAATCAGTCCTCACAACCCTCCCTCCTCTCCTTGGAGTTGCTATACATATATATATATATATTTTTTTTTTTTGCTGTATATTCTTGTCATCTTCTTGAAGGGGCTATAGCTATGGCACCTGACTGAGTAAGATGGCACCTTTGGGCAGGAAGGGGACCATGCATGCATGGTGGCATTGCCAAAGGCTTTCTTTGAAAGCTGGGGAAATGCTCCGCGCGGACTCTGTCGGTTACAATGTCACCCATATGTGAGGGCTGATTCCTGCTGTCCCTGGAGAACACCTGTTACAGGTGAGTAACTACGCTTTCAGGTGTGGAGTGTGGCTTGGGATAGAAGGCGGGGGAGCATGATGATCAAGTTGATGTGGAAAGCAAAGACCACCTTGGGGAGAAACTGGGGTGTGTCCTAAGTGTGACTCGGTCATTGTAGAACTGAGTATAGGGTGACTAGTGCTTGCAGCTCATTGATGCATTTGCAGAGGTGATGAGGTCTGGGATTCATGACAGACGGACAGACAAGCACCGGGTCAGGTGTTGTATGAGAACCTCATCTGTCTTGGCCAGTGTGAGCAGTTAGGATGATGGTTTCTTGGTTGTGTATTAACTTTTGGATGGTCTTTGATATTAGTGGGGCAGCCCCAGTGGATGTTATTTACAGAGCCCCTTCTTCACCGCCAGAAGATTTATCCAACATTATAGACCTTGCATGTAACCCTGGAAGCCCAAGTAAACCTAACTGGCTGATTGGAGATTTTAACCTCACATCATTGCAGCCTAGTTATTCTGATACATTCCTTGATACCATGAAAAACCTTGGTTATACCCAGCTGGTGAACTCTCCAACACATCTTAAGGGAAATGCCCTTGATCTCATCTTTGCCCCTCAATCTGAATTAATCAAGAATATTTGCCTAGCATCCACACCAGTTCCCTGGTCAGACCACAATGTGATCTCCTTCCAAATCCCATGCCAGCATACCCAAACTTCAACCAACCAAGCAAACTCCATCTCTTCAGGACAAAAAACTCTTTTCAAATCCTTGGACAGAGATGATTTCCTCAACAACACTCTCCCATCAATCCGTCAACCAGCGCAGAACCTCGATGAAATGATCCATAGATGGAACTCCACCCTTACCTCTTGTTCACATCTACCTTCAGCCAAAAAATCATCAGCATTCAACAAACAACCACGACATAGAAAACCAGCCCCCTGGTTCTCTGCTGAATTACATACATCGCTTCAGCTTTTAAAAAGGCAAGAAAGAAAATGGCGCAAATCTCGATCCACATCTGACAAATCAGAGTATGAGAACACCCTGAAACAACACCATGAAAAAGTCTACAAAAAAATTAGAGAGCACCACACGGATACCCTCCTCAGATCATTGAATAAACCGCGAGACCTCTTTAGCATTGCTAAAACACTAACCAAGACACCATCCTCCAATCAAACAGTGTCTATCCAACCTCCGTCATTTGCTGAGTATTTACAATCTAAAGTTATAAAAACAAATTCTACGCAAAGCCCTACAACGTGCCTCCTCCCCCAGATACCTCAGTCAATGTCAAAATTCACACCCCCGACAGAGAAGTACATTGCTGAACTTATTTCCAACCTCAACACCACTACTGCGCCAAATGATCCTTGTCCTGCCCATTGGACAAGATCGATGCGTGTAAAACTTAGCCCAACTTTAGTCTACATCATGGAACTCTCATTTTCTACAGGAACATTCCCAGAAATACTGAAACAAACCTCCATACGACCACTCTTGAAAAGCAACAAACTTGACCCAGCAAAGACACTCATACCGCCCGATTTCAAGTATACCCTATCTAGCCAAACTCATAGAGAAGGTGGTTCAAATGCAACTACAACAACATATTGACATATCAGCCCCCCTTGACCCTTCTCAGCATGGATTTTGTGAGTCACATGGTGTTGAGACTCTACTCACTCTACTCATCAATACATTATCCAGAGGGATCGACAAAATTGAGAATGGATTCGCACTCATATTTCTTGATATAGCGGCTGCATTCGACTGTTAACCATGCACAACTTCTCTCCCGCCTACAGGAAAAGGGAATTCACGGCCTTGCCTGGGAATGGTGCAAATCCTATCTCATGAACCGCTGGCAACAAGTACGGATAGGTCCTTCAACATCGGAACCATGCCATCAGCAACAAGGAGTACCCCAAGGATCATCCCTGTCGGCTCTACTCTTTAACATCTATATGCAACCCATCTGTGATATCATCCATTCTTTTAACATCTCCAGTCTTATCTATGCGGATGATGTACTGATTTTCGCTCCAATTAAAATCAAGCAGCCAAACCTTGCTCCTCTTATTGAATGCTTCAATGCAATTACTGATTGGCTCCTGTCCCAAAATCTTCGTATAAATTTAAAAAAAACTGAAGTCCTTTTCATAACCAGGAACAAAGACTTCTCTCCCCATGCTTCATTGAAAGTTCGCGACACTGAGCTCCCCTGCAAATCTGTAATACGATATCTGGGGATTACAATGGACCAGCAGCTTAACTTTAAAGAGCATATAAAGAATACCACTAAGTCCATCTACAACAAAATACGGACACTAAGACATTTAAGACCACTACTAGCCCCGGACGACTTCAGAACAGTATTTCAAACACTGGTAATGCCACACTTTGATTATGCCAACATCATCCTACGTGGACTCCCTAAGAATTCTCTCAATCCTCTTCAAATGGCAATGAACACAGCAGCCCGCGTCCTCTACAGCATCTCTAGAAAAGACCACATAACTCCCATACTTATGGACCTACACTGGCTACCAGTACAATGCAGAGTTACCTACAAGGCATTAATACTGTCATTTAAAGCAATTAACTGGATATCTTCTACATCCCTCTCATCACTCCTGATTAGTATCCCCACTAACAGACTGAGGAGATCAACAACCAACAATACACTATCTATACCACCTGAGTCCATCAAATGTACCCAAACGACTAGAAACAGAGCATTTACACTATATGCTCCTAAGTGCTGGAACAATCAATTACTGACCTCTCGCAATTCATAAAGGCTATTAAACATCGCCTATTCTGCCTTTATTTTACCCACACTGACCTAGTACATTCACATCCAACACCTCTTCTCACTCACACAGCATCTGATATACCAACAACATAACCCCTAGTGACTTACAAAGAATCCACCATCAAGAACATTCATAATCACCATGACCACATTACGATTCTTCTACATAATATAACTTAAATAATTCTATAAGCTCCTTTGTTGAACTGTATATAGTTACCCTGTTACCTCCAAGTTACAATCCCTGTTATAATGTAAGCAAAAGATATTGTTCTATTGCCAATGTTGTTAAAATGTAAACCGCACTGATTCTAAATAGTGCGGTATATAAGAATTTGTAATAAATAATAAATAAATCAGAGCTTTCAATGTCTTACATCTATTTGTATAGCATTGTGTAAGCCTTGTAGTGCTATACAAATGATTAGTAGTTATAGTACTTGTTGGTGAAGGTGAGGTTGGAGATTTTGGCTTCCTGGCATGTAGGTGCCACTTTGAGTCAGTTGCCTAGGAAGGGGAAGATGGGGGGGGGGGATTTCCCCATAATTGTGTCAGGCAGCTTTTATGTTGTATGCCTTTGTTTAGGATTTATTTTGTTCTATGCATTTCTCCGCTTGTGGTGTTTTTCATGTTTAGTGTGCAGAAGGGGGAGGATCGTTACCAGTGAATACATGCAGAACTTTTCTTTGTGTATGAACTAGAATCTGTGTAAGTCCAGGATGTGGCAGAGGCCCTCTGTTTTCTTGGGGATTAAAAGTATCTGGGTAGAAGCCATGGGTGGGGGGGGGAGGGGAGGGATGGGTTCTGTGGCTTCAGGAGGGACTGGATCCTCCATGAGTAGGACTGGGACTAGGTGTGCTAGGCTCCTGTTGGAGGGTTTTTTAATTAACTTCTGTTAGATTTAGGTAGGCCCTTACATAGTAACATACAGTGGTGTGCAAAAGTCTGGAATCACTTGTAAATTTGACGTTTTTTTCAACTTCGTGACCTTATATCTTAATTTCTTTTTCCTCCCAGTGGCTTTTTCTGTGTATCTCATGATTAGTGATAGATTTGGCTATTAGGGCCAACTTTTAGTATTGGTTTGGCCCTTATTTTCTGAGTTTGTTCCCCATAGTTGTCCTGTTGATAGATTTTCTGTGAAAATCACGTAATGTACATCGTTGGCTAACGATATATTATTGTAAGTATGCATTAAAATATTATGGACGCACGCCAGGTTTCCTTCAAATTAATGTATGTGGCCTTGAAAAAGGCCATTTTTATGTGTCAGTGATGGCTCAGTATTTGATGGGCCACCCTTTGTTCTTGATCACCTGACTGCACCTTGTCAGCATTGAATGAACCAGTCTGACAAGGTGATCGTTGGTGACAATGCGGTTCCAAGCTGCAATGAGTGACTCAATCAGCTCACGCTTTGATGTCGGATGCCTCTTGGATATTTCCAAGGCTATCTTGTGCCACAAGTTCTTGATTGGATTCAGATCTGGAGACTGGGCAGGCCAATTCATTGACTTGATGTTGTTCTGCTGCTTCCAGCTAATCACCTGTCTGGAGCGATGGCAGGGTGCATTGTCATCTTGGAACAGGAACTGGCCAGGAAACAGCTGGTGTGCTGATGGCACCATGCACTTTTGCAGTATGGTGATGTACTTGGCCCCGTTGACCATTCCAATCGACGATGTGAAGACGTCCAATGCCACTGGCAGCCTTGCAGCCCCCGACCATGACCTTCAAAGGATGCTTCACAGTGAGGTTGAGATAGTCAGGCTTGAATTCCTCTCCAGGAAATCTCCTCAAACAGGCAGAAGATGATTTCATCGCTGAATAGCACCTTTTCCCACATTGCAGTCAACCAGGTTGAGTGCTTTCTTGCCCACACGATCCGGTTGCGCTTTTGTATGTCAGTCATCAGTGGCTTATTCCATGCTTTGCAGCCCCGGAGACCAAACTGCAGGCACCGGTGACGAACTGTTGATGAGCTGACACTGACCTCACTCTTGTCTGACTACTCTCGAAGTAGCTGAGGAGAGGTCAACTTTCGATTAGTCAGTGAAATTTATTTTATTTATTTATTTATTTAACACTCATTTATATACCGCATCTTCCAAAGTTCAGTTGCGGTGTACAATTAACAACAATTAACAAAGCGCAGTTTGTTTTACATAGAACGTCATAAAATCTTACATAGAACATCATAAATTAAACAAAGCACAGTGTAATAAACAAATAGTATATTTAAGCTAGAACAGTGTGAGTAACAATTAACTAACATAGTGTAGTGTCCAACAGAGTAAGATAGAACATAACATATGCAACTATATACATGTGGAGGTATTTGGGCATAAGAGCATGGGTCGTCATTTCGTTTAAGTTATATGTGTTGTCGAGTTAGAATGTTAGGTTTGTACTAGATGTGATCAGGTGGCTGTTTAGCCTTTGTCTAGGGTTTCCGTTGTATTATAGTGTTTAGTGAATAGATACGTTTTCAATTTTTTACGGAATTCCACGATCTCTGTTAGTGATCGTAGATCCTCTGGTAGTGAATTCCAAATGGTTGGAGCTATGTGAGAAAAGGCTCTATTATTTGTTAATTTATGTGCTTTTATGAAGTCTTTTGGAATCTTTAGTTTATTTAATTGTCCTTTTCTGTGAGTAGTCTTAGATGGTTCTTTGCATATTAGATTACATAGAGTAGTCGGGGCCATGTCATTTAAGGCTTTGAATGATGTTATTGTTTTGTATATTATCCTGCTTTGTATAGGTAACCAGTGAAGGGATGCTAGGATTGGTGTTATGTGTTGGAGTGAGTTTATTTTTAATATAATTCTAGCTGTTGCATTTTGAGCTAGTTGAATTCTTTTAATGTTTTGTTTTGAAATGCCCATTAGTATTAGGTTGGCGAAATCAAAGTGAGGGGTTATGGTAGCCTGTATTATATTAATAAAATCCTCTATAAATACTAGAGGGCGTAGTTGTTTGAGGATTTTAAGTTTGAAATAGATTTTCTTTATAGTATTTCTAATGTGGGTTTCCATTGTAAGGTGTGTATCTATGATTACGCCTAGATATCTTATTTCGTTTTTTATTTTAATTTCTTGATCTTGTAGTGTTATGTGGGTTGGAGGGATAAATGATTGATTTTTTGTTACGATTAGGGCTTCTGTTTTGGCATGGTTTATGTTGAGATTTTGAGTTTTTAGCCAAATTGTGATTTCGTTATAGCAGTCTGATAGGAGTTGTAGCGGTAGGTTAGGGATCGTAAATGGAATGTACAACATAATATCATCTGCATAGAGGTGATATTGTACTCCAAATTTCTTAAAGATATTGCAGACTGGTTTTATGTAAATATTGAAAAGTAGGGCTGATAATGCTGAACCTTGTGGTAAACCTATTTCATGCTTATATGTAGTGGAGGTTTGATTACCTATTCTTATATTTTGCGTTCTGTTATTTAAATAGGAGGTGAACCATTTATGTACTGTGGAGTTTATGCCTATCTGCTGTAGGTTGTTGAGCATTATTGTGTGGTGTACACTATCAAAAGCTGCTGATATGTCAATAAACAGGAGGATGAATGCCTGTTTATGATTGTCAATACCTCTTAGGAGCGTATCATATAATACTGTTAGAAGTGTTTCTACTCCGTGGCGTGGCCGGAATCCTTATTGTTGCTCATCAAGTGGGTAAGATGCGTCTATATATTCCTGTGTTTGTAATTGCACTACTTTTTCAATTATTTTGGCCAAAAATGGTATGCTCGAAATGGGCCTGTAAGATACTGGGGATGTTTTGTCTAAATTGAAATTCTTTAGGATTGGGCGTATTTGAGCATGTTTGAGCGAGGGTGGAAGGTAACCTTATTTATTTTTATTTATTTATTTAGCAAGCATTTGTAGCCCGCTCCTTCCAGCGATCAGAAGCGGGTAGGATTACTATTGTGAAACTGCCGAATCAAGGCAGGTACAAATTTTGTTTACATACAGATTGTCAGAAAAGCACATCATACAGAGTTAACACTTCTTAGCTATGGGGGAGTTCATTTACATATACATAAATACATATATAGGATAAGCTTTTTGGCCACAGTGGTCAGGGGCTGCTCCATCTGTGGATTTAGTTCAGGTTGAAATGAGATTGGAAAATGTGCGTTTTGAGTTTCTTTCTGAAGTCTAGAAGGTCATTGCTAGCTCGTAGTTCTGGTGGGAGTTGGTTCCACAGTGTTGGTGCCACATATGAGAAAGCCCTGTGGCTGGTGTTAGCTTTGGCAGATCTTATATCTGTTGGAGTGTGAAGGATGTTGGAATTGTGGGTTCTTCTGTTTCGGGTAGGAGGTTGCGATCTTACTAGGTTGTTGAGGAAGGAAGGTGCTAAGTTGTGGATGAGTTTGAAGGTGGTTGTTAGTATTTTGTATTTTGTTCGAGCTGTTATGGGTAGCCAGTGTAATTGAATTAGCACTGGTGTGATGTGGTCCCTTAGATTTTTCTTCATTATGACCCTGGCAGCTACATTTTGTGCCATTTGTAATATGTTTAGGGTTTTTTTAGGTAAACCTTGTAGGATGGCGTTGCAGTAGTCAAAATGTGGCATGATGAGTGCTTGGGCCACTGTTCTGAAGTCTTGGGGATCAATAATATTCCGAATGGGTTGGAGCACTCTAAGCTTGTGGAAAACTGCTCTGTTGGTCTTTCGGAGGTGTTTTTCCATCTTTAGGTCACAGTCAAATGTGACTCCTAGATACTTTATTTCTTTTTTTTGTTTGGTAAGTGTTGTTACATAGTGTTATTGATGTGGGTGGGTCAAAATTCGGTTCTTTGGAGATATACATTACTTCGGTTTTTTTGTGATTAATTGACATACTACTTTGTTGCAACCAGTCTTGCATCTCTCTGATACATGTCTCTAGTGGGTTGTAGTCTGGGTTTTTAGTGTCTAGTTGTGAGTATAGCATGATATCATCGGCATAGATGTGGTAATTAATTTCGTGTCGTGAGAAAATTTTGCATAGTGGCTGCATATATATGTTAAACAGAAGTGCTGAGAGAGCAGAGCCTTGGGGGATTCCCTGCGTTTGGGAGAAAGATTCTGCTTTTTCTCCGTTGAATTGAACCTGTTGTGTTCGATTTGAGATGTAGGATGAGAACCATTTTAGTGGTGTTCCTGTTATTCCTATTGATTTTATCCTATTTATGAGGGTCCCATGATTGACTGTATCAAAAGCAGCGGAGATGTCAATGAATACAAGAATGTACATTTTCTTTTTGTTTTCAAGGCCCTTTAGGAGGTTGTTAAGTAGGACTAGTAACAGGGTTTCAACTCCATGATGTTGCCTGAAGCCATATTGCTGGTCATCAAGAGGAGCATTGTCAGTCAGATGGTCTTGGAGCTGTAGAAGGACCATTTTTTCTATGATCTTTGCCAGGAATGAGATACTTGATATGGGACGGTAGGACACTGGGTCTTCTCCGTTGAGTGTAGTGTTTTTTAGGATCGGTCTAATGACTGATTTCTTTAATTCTGAGGGCATGATTCCTTGTTGTAGGGATAGGTTAACTATGTGTGCTATGTGAGGTGCTATGTCTTGTTTCACTGCCTTGATCCAGGATGCAGGACAGGGGTCTAGTGGGGGGGGGTGGTGCTTTTTAGGCTTGTGACAATGGTTGTGATTTGCTGGGTTCCTATTTTGTGGAAGTGCTCCCATAACTGGTTTTGCGTCGTGTTATTCTCACTTCTGATTTGTGGTGTTGGTGGGGGGGGTGGAGGACTAGGGGCCGTAAGTTTGGTCGCGTAGTGGTTTGCCAGTGTTTGGACCTTGATGGAGTTGTTGAGGTTGGCATTTTGGTCGGTTTTGGTTAGTGATTTGACTAGTTCAAATAACTCTCGCGGGCGATTGATCGCCTTGTTTAGGATGTTGGTGTGATGTAATTTTTTTGCATTGTTCACGTCGTCTTTGTACTTTGCGAGATGGGCCATATATTTAGTTTTGAGATCGGAGGATTTGGTTTGTCTCCATTTTCTCTCTATTTTACGGAGCTCCCTTTTTGATTTTATTAGAGTTCCTGTGTACCAGGGTTCCGAGTTGATCTTATGTGAGTTTGTTGTGTGTTTCTCCTTGGGTTAATGAGAGGTTGACTATTGGGAGAATGTAGGATAGAAGTGTCGGCAGTGTGTTTTTTATCCAAGATACAGGGCATGGATCTAAATAAGAAGTTGTAGTGTTGAGTCCAGAGATGATAGTTTTTAAAGTCACTTTTGTAACGGGGTAAAAGTCTAACCAAACATCTACAGACTGGTGAGAAATGTTAAAGGTGTCTAAGGGTATTGATGGTTTCTTTGATTTGTTTTGGTAGTAATTAGCTAGGGTTTGTGGTGAGATGTCTGTGATTTCATTGCTGGAAGTTTGAGCGTTATTGGTTAGACTTCTGACAATGGTGAATAGCTCTCTAGGTCTGTTATATGATTTTGATAGGGTTGCTGCATAGTAGTTTTTCTTTGTAGTGTCTAATGTTTCTTTATATTTTGTGAGATGGTTATTGTATATTTCTTTGTGTATTGTCAACTTGGATTTTCGCCATTTAGTTTCAAGTTTTCTTAGTTCTCTTTTCATTTGTTTTAGTGTGTTGTTAAACCATGGTGTACGGTTTGTTTTAGAGTGTACTCTCTGTTTATTTGTGTAATTATTTTTAGCTGCATTGTTGATAGTTTCATACCAGTTGTTAACCACATCATCCATATCTGATGTGGATGGTAAGAGGTGTGGGATAGTTGAATCCAGGAATTCAGTTTCATTGAACTTTTTAAATTTTGAGGTAGGGCCACTACTTGTGTAATTTTTGATGCTAGTGGTAGGATATATGAGGTTTATTTTGATAATATAATGATCTGACCAAGGCGTCTCTGTGCATTCTACGGAGTTTGAGTTGACTAGCTTGAAGAATGTATCAGGGAGAAAAACCATATCAAGTGTTCCTCCTCTAATATGTGTTGCTGTGTTAATTATTTGATGATAATCTATATCTGATATAGTGTCAAGAAATAGTTTGGAGTCTAGTATTGGTAGTGATGGAAGGTTAAAATCGCCTAGCATGATTATAGGGTTTTGTTCGGTAGATGAGCTAAGGAGTTCAATAAGAGAGTCCAGGCAATCTGATCTTTGGTCTGGGGGTCTATAAATTAAACAAATTCTCAAGTGGTTGATTTTTATTAATAATGTGTCTATGCTACTAGAGATGTTTGATTGGATTGATTTGGCATTTAGTATCTTTTTCGTCATCATTAGTACTCCTCCGCCTTTTTTATTGGATCTATGTTTGTAGAATATGTCAGTTTTCATTATCAAGTTGATTTAGGTAGACTGTATCTGTTTCAGAAACATAGAAACATAGAAACATGACGACAGAAAAAGACCACATGGCCTATCTAGTCTGTCCTTCCATAACAACTACAACAGTCCACTTTTTGCCTTTAGAGATCCTCTGTGTTGGTCCCATGCTTTCTTGAATTCAGTTACTGTCCTCATCTCTACCACCTCCACTGGGAGACTATTCCACGGATCCACTACTCTTTCCGTAAAGAAATATTTCCGCATATCACTCCTGAATCTATCTCCCTTCACCCTCATCCCATGTCCCCTCGTAGCAGAACTTGCTTTCAATTGGAAGAGGCTCTCTCCCTGAACATTTATGCCACGGAGGTATTTAAACATCTCAATCATATCACCTCTATCCCGCCTTTCCTCTAAGGTGTACATATTAAGATCCTTAAGTCTGTCCTCATATGCTTTATAATGAAGCCCATTAATCATTTTGGTAGCAACCCTCTGCACCGACTCCATCCTGTTCACATCCTTTTGAAGGTGCGGTCTCCAGAATTGCACACCATACTCCAAATGAGGTCGCACCAAAGACTTATACAGAGGCATTATCACCTCCTTTTTTCTGCTAGCCATTCCTCTCCGTATGCACCCAAGCATCCTTCTAGCTTTTGCTGTCGCCTTTTCCACCTGTTTAGCTACTTTAAGATCATCAGACACAACCACGCCTAGGTCCCGCTCTTCTTTAGTGGACAAAAGTACTTCACCTCCTATACTGTATTGCTCCCTTGGATTGCTGCAGCCCAAATGCATGACCTTACATTTTTTAACATTAAATCCCAGCTGCCAAATTCTAGACCATTCTTCAAGCTTAGCTAGATCCCTCCTCATGTTATCTACCCCTTCCTGGGTGTCTACTCTATTGCAGATTTTGGTATCATCCGCAAAGAGGCAAAGCTTACCCGACAGCCCTTCCGCTATATCACTAACAAAGATGTTAAAAAGAATTGGACCAAGGACAGATCCCTGGGGCACACCACTGGTAACATCCTTCTCCTCAGAGTGAGCTCCATTTACTTGTACTCTTTGTCGCCTCCCACCCAACCAATTTCTAACCCAAGCAGTAACTTTAGGGTCCATCCCTAGGGTGCTCAGTTTGTTTATAAGTCGCCTGTGAGGAACAGTGTCAAAGGCTTTACGGAAATCTAAATACACCACATCTAGAGCTCTCCCTCGGTCACCCAGTCAAAAAAATCAATCAGATTTGTCTGACAAGACCTGCCTCTGGTGAATCCATGCTGCCTCGGATCCTGTAATCCGCTGGACTCCAGAAACCTCACTATTTTCTCTTTCAGCAGCGTTTCCAATAATTTACTCACCACCGAAGTTAAACTAACCGGCCTGTAGTTTTCAACCACATCCTTACTTCCGCTTTTGTGTAAAGGCACCACATGAGCCTCTCTCCAGTCCTTTGGCACCACTCCTGACTCCAACGAGGCATTGAAAAGGTCAGTCAGTGGAGCTGCTAGAACGTCCCCAAGTTCCCTCAGTATTCTAGGGTGTATCCCATCCGGTCCCATCGCTTTGTCTACTTTAAGTTGAGCTAGTTTCTCACGAACACAGTCTTCTGAAAATAGTTCAAGATGTCCCTCGCTTCTGTTCTTATTTGTGGGTGTTTTCTGAGGTCCTGCTCCTGGTTCTTCATCTGTGAACACAGAACAAAAATATTTGTTAAGCAATTCCGCTTTATCCTTATCAGCTTCTACATATTCCCCCCCTGCACCCTTGAGTCTGACAATACCACTTTTGCTCTTCCTCTTCTCACTAATATATCTGAAAAATGTCTTATCCCCCCATTTTATTGCATTGGCTATTTCCTCCTCCTTTTGAATCTTTGCCTTCTTGACTACTTTGCTAGCTTCTCTAAGTTTTTCCAAATACAGATGCCTGTCTTCTGCTCTCTGTGATCTCTTGTATTTCATGAAGGCCTCCCTCTTTTTCTTCACTTTTTCAGCTACTTCCTTCGAAAACCATAGCGGTCTCCTGTTCCTTTTGCCTTTATTTACCATTTTAACAAAAAGGTTGGTTGCCCTTAAAATACCCCCTTTCAGTTTTGCCCACTGTTTTTCTACATCCCCCAGCTGTTCCCATCCCACTAACGACTCCCTGAGGTATTGGCCCATCTTCGCAAAGTTAGTCTTCCTAAAGTCTAAGATCCTCACCTTGGAATGGATTCTAACAGCCCTAGTCCTAATACTGAACCACACCATCTGGTGATCACTGGATGCAAAATGATCTCCCACTACAACATCAGAAACACTTTCACCATTGGTAAGCACCAAGTCCAGTATGGCCCCTTCACGTGTGGGGTCTGTTACCAATTGCCTGAATAGTTCTCCCTGTAGAGAATCCAGGATCTCCTTACTTCTAGATGATACTGCAGCAGGAATGTGCCAATCAACATCTGGCATATTGAAATCTCCTATCAGTAGCACTTCCCCTTTCCTAGCAATGCTGCGTATGTCTTCAATTAACTCTCTGTCCACCTCTTCCTCTTGTGAGGGAGGTCTGTATATCACTCCAATGCAAATAGATTTCTCTTTCCCTCTTTCTAGTTTAACCCACAATGCCTCCTCTCTCCCTTTTAAGCTCTGTAATTCCAAAGCTTTAATAGTAGTTTTTACATATAGTGCCACTCCTCCTCCTCTTCTTCCTACCCTGTCCTTCCTGAATAAAGTATAGCCAGGTATAGTTACATCCCAGTCATTGTTTTCTGTGAACCATGTTTCTGTAACTGCCACTAAATCCAAGTCAGCCACTCCCACCAAAGCTTCAACCTCAGGGATCTTATTTCCCATGCTACGGGCATTAATACACACTGCTTTCCATATGTTACCCCTGTTACCCATTTCCATAAAGGTATTTAATGTATCACCTACCTGGGGGCTTTCACTTACCTGGGGGCTTTCACCCATCCCCAAGGAATCTAGTTTAAAGCCCTTTTCAGTAGATTAGCCAGTCTACTACCAAAGATGCGTTGACCTCTCTTGGACAGATGGATGCCATCTCTGCTTTGCAACCCTTGGAAAAGCATCCCATGGTCTAGGAAACCATAAGATATCTGGTTTTAAGACTGTTATCAGATCATTAAATATAGGGAGCTTGTTTTTCATTGATCGTGAATTGATAAGGATGCATGATAGGGAGGATGAATTGTTGGCGCAGATTTCCTTGCATGTTTGAAGTTTTGTTTGTTTTATTTGTATTAGTCTATGAAAATTTATATTTGGGTGGTTGTGTGAGTGAGTGTGTTCAAAATGACAGACATTTCTGGTGCGTGTGTGTATTATAGGAATGGTCATATGATTATTGCTGTTTAAGCTTAGTGATAGGTTGATTATTATTATCGCTAATAATATGCAGGTGTATGATATTCTTATTAGCATGATGTTAGGATGTGACATTTTCAGTAGCTGGCTCAGTGGTATGTTAGCTGAGGTGTTAGAAACGTGGGTTCCTGGTTAAAGTGGACGGGGAACAATTGGGAGGAGAGTTAATGGTTAGCGTGGGGAAAGTAGGAAGGTTTACAACAGTAGAGCAATCAGCTGTTACTTAGTAGCAAGGTAGTAAGCAGCAAGTCTGATGTGCGTTATTAGCAACAATAGTATTTCTGGAGTGGATTACTGGCAACAGTAATAATTCTGAGAGGAGTTACTGACAACAGTAAATCTGAAGTGAGTCATAAACAACAGTATTCAATCTGAGAGTAAGTTACTGACAACAGTAATAGGTATTGAATTGTTAAGAATGCTAAGGCTGGTTGTTGGGCACAGTTATAAACACTAACACAGTTGGGAAGAGATGTGATATTAGATACTTGATGCATCGTAGTGCACGGTCCTGGCATGATGTTGATGCACGTGGATGACCTGAACGAGGCTTTCCACCACTGAACCCGTTTTTCTTTCTTCTGTACAATCTTAACAGCAGCACTCTGACTGCAGCCAACTTTCCTGGCTATCTGACGGCTTGAAAATCCTTCCTCGCTCATAAAGGACACATGAACACATTCCTCCAACGTCAGGGTCTGAGTCATCTTCATGGTCGATCCAGAAAGCTTATGAAATGCAAAATTTTCGTGTGTTTTTATAGCTGCACTGTTGGCTAGATATCTGCATTGTGATTGGTTAGTGAAACCAGCCTCCTGATTGGTCAGAAATAACGTGTGCATATTGCATAATCTCGATCCAGTTTTGATGCAGGATCCACAAAAAGCGCAGTAGCTATCTCCCAGTGTCTGTAAAGTATTTAAATTGGAAACAAGGAATGCAAAACGTCAACTCTATTAGCCAAATTTATTTTTATTTATTTACATTCTCTTATATACCGCGCTATTTTGCATCAGTGCGGTTTACATTGAACAAACTGAAATTACATTGAACAGGGCATTATAACTTGGAGATAACTATTTACAGGGAACATGGGCTATGGAGGGTTAAGTGGCTTGCCCAAGACCACAAGGAGCACCTGTGGGACTAGAAACCCCAGTCCTTCCGACCCAAGGTTGCTGTCCTCTAGTGGGATTTGAACCCCCGGCCTGAAGTACCTTGCCCCAACCACTAGGCCACTCCTCCACTCCAAATGTATCCCTTTTAACGTGGTAGAAAGATGAATATGCTGGGCTAATGCAAAATTTAAAAAAAAAAGTTAGAAAGTACAAAAACCGCAAAACTCACAAGTGATTCCAGACTTTTGCACACCACTGTAGTAGATGACTGCAGATAAAGACCAGCATGGTCCATCTAGTCTGCCCAGCAAGATGGCAAGAGTAGGTGCAAGCCACCCCTCTCCATGTCTTTGTTTTGGGGTGAACCCACCACTCCATGTAAGACACCCCTATTTGTTGAGACGTTAGATGGTTCATAAGTTATATGTTTCAGTTTATTTTGGTTTTTTCCTGTTGCTATAAAGGGATCCACTGCGTTTGTCCCATGCCATTTTGAATTCTGTCACCGTGTTTGCCCCCACCACTTCCATCGGGAGGGCATTCCAAGCATCCACCACCCTTTCAATGAAAAAATATTTCCTGACATTGCCTTTCAATTTTCCATCTTGCAGCTTCATGTTATGCCCTCTAGTTTTACAGCTTCCCCGTCTTTAGAAGAGGTTTGTTTGTTCATCTTATTTATTTATTTATTTATTTATTTGTATTTCTTCTATACCGCACTCTTTTTCATCAGCGCGGTTTACATTAAACAGGAATACTCATTTCAATCAACAGACTGTGGTGAGCTTACATATAACAGGAAATATACAACTGGGATTATAACTTAGGGAAACTATGTACATATTTGTAGCATGTATAGGACCTATATACACGGGATAGAGTTTCTTTTCATCATCTTAAATAGGGCGGTTACACTTTATCTGAAAGTGTTAGAGGGTTGATGATGTGCTTTGGAAATGTAGAATGAAGAGGTGATGCTTTATGGCTTTTCTAAATTGTTTGAGGTCAGTAATAGCTCTAATGTTGGGAGGTAGGTTGTTCCAACATCTGGGTGCGTAGTACGCGAAAGCCCTGTCTGTTGTTGATCGTTTGTATTTTGTGGCCTCATGTGGTGTAGTTAGGGTATTTGCCGCTGCTGACCTCCTAGATCTGGTGTTGGGAGTGTGATGGAGGAGTTTCGAAATTGATGATGGAGCTATAGAATTTATTGCTTTAAAGGTCAAGATAAGGGCTTTATATGTTATTCTGCAGTATATAGGGAGCCAGTGGAGCTCCATTAGGATGGGTGTTATGTGATCGCTCTTTGAAGCACCGTATAATACCCGGGCTGCGGCATTCATGGCTAGTTGTAATGTATTTAGTGAGTTCTTTGGGAGACCATGGAGTATTATATTCGCATAGTCGAAGTGGGGTGTGACTATGGCTTGGAATATAGTTCTGAAGCTGTCTGGGTCAAGCATATTTTTTAGATGGCGTAGGGTCTTTATCTTGAAATAAATGGTTTTCACGGTGCGGTTGATATGTTCTTTAAAATCTAGGCGATAGTCCAGTATCACTCCAAGGTATCTTATGGAGGGCTTGATTGGGAGGTGTGCATCTCGTACTCTTAGGGTCTCCGGGGGTGCGAATTCTCTGTTTTTCGTGACAATCAGTACTTCGGTTTTTTTGTAGTTTATTCGCATATTCTGCGTGAGTAACCAGTCTGCTATTGCATTAAAGCAATCTACTAAAGATGTGTAATCTGGGAGCTTGACATTGAATGGAGTGAATAGTAGAAACATCATCTGCGTAGATCAGCGAGGAAATGCCAAAGGATCGAGTGATATCGCACAGGGGCTGCATGTAAATGTTAAATAGGAGTGCCGATAGGGATGAGCCTTGTGGAACTCCTTGTTTTAGCTGGAAAGGTTCTGATGTGCCTGTAATAGTCCGGACGTGTTGCAAGCGGTCTTCCAGGTATGATTTGCACCATTTCCATGCTAGGCCGTGGATTCCCTTGTCATATAGGCGGGTTAGTAGTATTTCATGGTCAACCGAGTCAAATGCTGCAGATATGTCGAGGAATATTAGTGCGAAGCCCTTGTTAATGTCGTCTAGTCCACTGATGAGTGTGTTGGTTAATGTGGTCAATAGTGTCTCTACTCCGTGAGATTCCCTAAATCCGTGCTGACTGGGATCAAGGGGGGAGGAGGTGTCTATGTGTTGTTGTATCTGATTATTGGTTACTTTCTCAATTATTTTGGATAGCAGTGGTATACTAGCTATCGGGCGGTATGATTCTTCTTTTGTTGGGTCTAGTTGATTGTTCTTTAGCAGCGGTCTTATGGAGGTCTGCTTTAGTGCTGATGGGAAGGTGCCTGTTGAGAATGACATCTTTATAATTTCTGCTATGACAGGGCTAAAGTCGGATCGCATAGCTCTTATCCAGTGTGCTGGGCAGGGGTCGTTAGGTGCTGTGGTAGTATTCATTTTGACGATAATGTCTTCAACGCATTTTGCAGAGGGAGGGGAAAGTTGAAGGAGTGATGAGGGGAGCTGAAAGAGAGGGAAATTTTGTCCTTGTTGCTGTAGTGGACTTTGGGATGAGGAGGTGTGTGATGTCGGAGGACTTTGGGGTGAGGAGGTTGTTGTTCTGATAGCTTTAGATTGTATGTAATTGGCATACTTCTGAGGGTGTATGGGTTCTTGTTGAGGTGGAGCAGGTTCTTTGGTTAATGACTTTACTATATTGAATAGCTCCCTGGGTTTGTTTAGGGAGCGGTTGAGGAGTTCGGAGTAGTAGGTTTTTCTTGTGTCCCATATTGTCTCACGATAGGATTGAAGGTGGGATAAATATATTTGTTGATCTGTTGGGTTGTGAGATTTACGCCATTTTCTTTCGAGGTTCCTCAATATTGTACGAGACTTCCTTAGTTCCTGAGAGAACCATGGTGCAGATGGTCTATTGACTACATTATTCTTCGTTGTTGGGTCTTTGCAGGCTGGTGGTATAGTGGCGTATTGGTTGATTGTTTCATTCCATGTAGAAACTATGTCGTTGATGTTGGAGGAAGGTTGTTTGAGTATTGGAAGTATGTTTTTCTTAATTTCTTCTTCGTTGAGCGGTCTGAAGCGAGTGGTGTTTGTTGATGTTCGTTTTGTTGTATTATTGGGTGGATCTTGATGTGCTGGTATTGTGAATACTATCAGGCTATGGTCTGACCATGGTACTGGAGCGACAGATAGGTCGAAATCGTCATTCGTGGACATGTAGGATGGTGGAGCAAAGACGAGGTCGAGCACATTGCCATGTTGATGAGTAGGTTGGTTTATGAGTTGGCTGTAGTTGAGGTTTGTCATTGCTTCTAAGAATGAGTTAGAAAGGGTAATTGGTATGGAAGGGAGATTGAAATCACCCATTATCCAGTTAGGTTTCCCTGGGTGTATTGGGTTGCAGGCTAAGTCAAGTACGCTGGATAATTCTTCAGATGTTGAATTCGGTGCCATATATATTAAGTTGAGGGTGTTGTAGTTGTTGTATATTGAGATAGTGTCTAGTTGTTTTGTGCTCTTGGATGTGATTGTACGATATTGGAGGTTTGTCTTTGTTATGATGGCGACACCTCCTCCTCTTTTGTTTGATCTGTTACATGTGTAGGTAGAGTAATTAGGAGGTGTGAGCTGGTTTATTATGACTGAGTCAGATTCGGAGAACCATGTTTCTGTGATCATTAAAATGTCTAGGTTTTGTTTAATTATTAAGTCTGAGATGGCTGGCCATTTCTTACGTGCAGATCTGGCGTTTATGAGAGCACATCTAAGTCCTTCTTGTGGGGGAGCGTGTCGGTTGCGTTTTGTGTTGGCTGTTTGGTCTATTGCTATATGAAGTAGGTGAGAGTGCCTCTTGTAGTAATGGCTCTGTGGATGTTGATGAAAGCTGTGGAAGTGTTTTTTGTTTGTGCTATGTAATGTCGTGATATGGTAGTGATCTTGGGAGAGAGAATTAGCTTCGTACAATACACTGGAGAGTAAGCAAAGGAATGTTACGGCTTTTTAAGTATTTTAAGTATTTAAAGGTCTGAATCATATCTCCCCTGTCCCTCCTCTCCTCCAAAGTGTACATATTTAGGTCTTCAAGTCTCTTCTCATAAGGCTTCTGACGTAGGCACCAAATCATTTTGGTCACCTTCCTCTGAACAGTTTTCAGTCTTTATACATCTTTTGCAAGATACGGTCTCCAAAACTAAACACAGTATTCCAAGTGAGGCCTTATAGTCTTAAAAGAAAACAGATAAGTAGATAGTGCCAAAGCAGTCTGTGGAAATATTCAGCAGCACACTACCTACAGAAAAAGACTATCTGCTAAGTGTAAGGCAGTCCATGGAGGGCAGTATGGCTGCTATTGGGATAGTGGTGATTTTCAGCGGATACTTATCTAGATAGTTGCCACTCAATCCAGATGAGATGGTAGACTGAGGTACTGTCTATACGTTCCATAATAGTGGTTTTCTAGCCTAAGTTTTACTCTGGCACTAATGTGGCAGGCAAGTAGGTTCTGTACTTAGTGTGTTTTTTCTGCATCACGAGTGTTTTCTAATATTACGTTTTTGCTGCTTTGGTGTGTGCAGGCGCTGGCTCTGATAGAACTTTTCAATGCCCCTGATGGACGCTACAAACAAGATGTCTACCTGCTGCCTAAAAAGATGGGTAAGTGAGGGGAACATGTCTTCTCCCAGTCTGAGATCCGGGGTAGAAGTAGATTGATAGAGTATACTATACTTCTCTGTGTTGAATTTGGAGAATATATTAGATCAACAAGAAACAGATGAGTATTTAAAGCTTTCTGTAGATTTGGCACGGTTCCTTATTAGTACTTGGACAAGATTTCTTAGATAACTTACCAAACACTAAAAAATTCTCTGCTGTTTTACAGTCTATTCTTTTGTGTGTTCTACTGGATGCCATTGTAAACTAGTTTTAAATGTAATTGAAGAGGGAGCGCTCTCCATCTTTTCAAAGAGCAGATAGACTCGGGTTTTTCCAGTACACCCCTCTAAACAGTCTAATAGTCAGGAAGGGAATGTAATATGGTACTTTGTGTGTTTGGCACTTTCCATGATTGAACGTTGTTTCCTCTTACGTTCCCAGATGAATATGTTGCTAGCCTGCATTTACCTTCCTTTGATGCGCATTTGACAGACCTAACAGATGATCAAGCAAAATACCTTGGACTCAACAAAAATGGTCCTTTCAAACCCAACTATTACAGGTGTGTACTGTCTGTGTGGAGAAGAAGAGAAAATATCCTTGCTGAACCCTAGCAACATGAGACAGAGCACAAAATGAAGCCTTATTTTCTCTTGCCAGCACATGGGTTCTCATTTTCAAATAGCCTAAGGACTTGCCAGCTACACAGGCCTTTTTAATCTGCACGCTGTACGTCGCAAAAATCTCATTTGGGGTTGCGACCACATGCAGCGTTTTGTGGAAGGATAAAGAAGACTGTCACCAATACTCTGCCACTGCTGCCTTCAACCAACCTCCAATACCCCTGATCTAGCATCTGCCTTCCCTTTCTTTCTGTGGCCAAGTCAATCGTGCCCCTCCTCCGTTCCCTGGAACCTGTATCAGCAAGCGCTCGCATAATAGATAAGAAGTACGGGGATGTCAAGTTGAGTCTATGCATGCACAGATGTCTTAGCCTCAGTAGTGTCCTGCCCTCTCTGACTTCCTGTTCCTACAGGATGAGTCACAGCTGAGGCTGAACCTTCTGTGCATGTACAGACTCCAGCTTGACATCCCCGCACGTTGTATCTGTACACTGAGCACTGTTGCAGATTCCAGGGAAGGGAGGAGTGGTGCGATTCAGTTGGCCACAGAAGGAAGAAAAAGGCTGATGCTGGTTCGGGGGTGGGGGAGGTTGGTTGAAGACAATAGTGTGAGTGCTTGCTGCTGCAGGTTCGGCAGATATGGGGGCACAATGCAGTCAGCCACAGCCTGGCTAAGAGAATGCAGGATTTGGGGAAGATGCTGGACTGTGGAGGAAGAGGAAGGAACATTGAAGGCTGGACCACCATGAGAAGGGGAAATAAGGAGAAAGCGGAACATGATGGAGGTTGGAATAGTTGAATGGCAAGGAGATGATTGACATGGGGGTAGTATAGGGGCAGGCAGACAAAGGAGATGCTGGATATGGGAGAGGGGGGAACTAGGAAGACGGAAGAGATGCGGAATATGGGAGGGAGAGAGACATGCGATGGATGGCATGGTTGGTACTGAGGAGGGGAGAAAAAGGAGCTGCTGGACTTGGGAGAGCACAAGTATTGGTGAAACTGAAAGGAAATGCTGAATATTAGGGGTTGGGCTAGAGAGAGAGACAGAGGAGATACTCGACATCAGATAACATAAGAAATGCCATAATGGGTCAGCACAAGGTCCATCAAGCCCAGTTTCCTGTTTCCAACTGTGACCAATCCAGGTCACAAGTATCTGCAAGTTCTCAAAGAGGCACATAGGTTCCACAGTGCTCGTACCGGGGCAAGCAGTGGATTTCCCAGGTCCTCTTTAATAATGATTTATGGACCTTTACTCCAGGAACTTGTCCAAATCTTTTCTTAAACCCAGCTACGCTAACAGATTTTGCTACATCCTCCAGTAACAAATACAGTTTGATTACACATTGAGTAAAACAATATTTTCTCTTATTAGTCTTAAATAGGTTCCATTGTAGCTTCATTGTGTGTCCTCTAGTCTTTCCACTTTTTGATGGCATAAACACCCGATCTATGTTTACCCGTTCCATGCCATTCATTCATTTATAGACCTCTATCATATCCTCCCTCAGCCATCTCTTTTCCAGGTTGAAGAGTCCTAACCTTTTAAGCCTCTCCTCATAGGGGTATGGATTTTCCCCCTGCCAGCAGATGGGAGACGGAGAAAAGAAAGCAAAACTATGCTGCGACATCACCACTGGCATAAACCTACCACAGCTAGAGGAAGCTCTCCGTATTTTCTCTGTCTTGCAGATGGTGGTTATTTTCTGTTCCTGAATTCTTCCAGAGAGACCTATAGCTCCTGCCCAGTTTGCATCTGGGTGCAGTGCAGCTCGGCCACTTTACATCCCAGGGGGTTTATGAGATACTCTTTTGTGGTTGATCTGTTACTTTGGAGCTAGGTCCTGACTAGAGAACCAACATAGCTTGGTGGAGGCGTTGGACCACGAGGATCCTCCTGAGGAACCTTTAACTGTCTCTCGGCTTTTTTCTTTTCTTTCTCCCTTCACGGCTTCATATGTAGTTCCTTAGTACATGGCTGATTGGAGTTTCCTCCCGCATCCCCTCCCCTCCACTGCCCTCGCTCCCCTGTGCTCCCGGGGGGGTGGTGTGGGGGGGACCACAGCATTGAGGCTGCAGTGTGGATCGCCACCTTTTCCAGCAGACAACCGCAGAGGATCGCTACCTGAACTTACCGGCAGCAAAAAGGGGCAGCTGCACTTAACCGTGAGTGTCTGTTGCGATCCTGCATTTCCTGCCTAACATCCCTGACCCATCTGTGCACCAGTGGCAAAAAGGCTGCAGCACCTAACCGTGAGCATTTGCTGTGATCCTGCCTTTCCCGCCTGACGTCCCTGGCCTGTGCAGGCTGCACACCATTTTTCTTTCCTTAAGGCCTGCAGCTCCTGGTCAATTTGAGACTGGTTTCGGTGCAGTTTGTCCAGCTGAGACCCCAGGGAGTATATGAGATACTCCTCTAGTGGTCCTCTCTCTCTTCCTCCTGGGACAAGCTCCTGGCTACAAGAGCCAGTGTAACTTAGGGGTGCATTAGGATCAATGCCTATCTTGTTGCCCTGATGCCTCGGATGCTGTAAGTGGCGACTGTTCCCTTGTTGATCGTCTCTGTGCTGCTTGCACATCCGATTTGGGGGAGACTTGCTGATTCAGCATCCTTATTAGTGGTTCTGGCTCCCAATGCAGTTGAGGCTTTGTTGCTGCCTTCCACATCAGGGATTGTCAGTGCTCTTCTACATGTGGACCTGCTGTTCCTGCGATGCCGAATTTCACCATATAACCGGCTGCTGTAGCCAACGGAATCTGCTCTCCCTCTGTTTCTACAGTCGTAGCGCTCCCAGCCACAGCAGTCACAAGTGTTTCAGCCTCAGTGTCTGTCGGACCCCGCAGCGGCAGATTTTTTGCCATTCTAACGTCATGCTTGGAGGCTATGGTAGGGGGGGTGTCAAGAACTTGTTCCCTCTGCCGGGCCCATCTTCCACTGCAAATGATTAAAAGGGCAAGACTCTGCCTGGGAGGGTCCTTGGCCCCCTCCAAATTCCCTTTTTGGAGCAAGACAGAATCTATTGGCAATGAGTACCCTGATGATGTTTCGCACGATGACGCCGGTTCAGCTGCCTCCAGTGCGGAGGAGGGGAAACTATCTCAGGGGGAGGACCATAGCGATTCTCACGTGGTGTGTCTGTTGCCGAGAGGAAATCCCCCTCCCCCTTGATTGTCTAGATTGTCACTGAACTGCACACATTTCGGATCTCTCTGGACCGCACCAACTCCCTCCACTTCTGATCCTAGCATCAAGGGGCCTTCAGAGCCTTTCCTTTCCCACCGGAGCCTCTCCTGATGCCTTCTCAAGAAGGCCCAGTGACTGTCATGTTTAAGCCTGGTCACTGACAACCTTGGAAAGTGTTTGCGTTTTTCCCATGGTTGACATCTTCATCACGGCAGTCACTAAGCATACCACCATTCCCATAGAAGTGGAGCTGCCCTTCATGACCTGTAGGGCCGGAAGGTGGAAGGACTCCTTCAGACGGCCTTCACTTCCTCTTCCCTAGCTCTTCAGATGGGAACGTAGGATGGCCTCGGTGCACATGTCCTCCTCCACTTAGTTCAGCTTCTTCCTGAGGATGATTATTTGGCCCACCTCATATCTGGCGGCCTTCTTGGTGGATACCTTTTATGATCTCTTGCGCCTTTCCGCATGGGGAGTTATAGCGTCTACAGTGGCTTGCTGAGGGCTGTGGCTCAAATTGTTTGGCGGATGTCGCATCTAAAGGGCGCTTAGCCAACTTGCCCTTTAGGGACAGGCTCCTGTTTAGTGAGCACTCAGGAAAGTTAGTCAAGGACCTCAGAGAGGTCAAACCCCAGTGTCTGCTGGAGGATAAACCCAAGGGTTTCTCCAAGCACTCTTCGTCATCGAGGGCGTCATCTTCGCTGCCGAAGTTCTGCGATTCTCATTGATATCAATAGAATAAGCCGAAGACCACCTCTTCTGGAACCGGATCCATCCCAGTCCTTCCAAGGAGGACACTGGCCGCATCGCAGACATCCATGGCAAGAAAGCCCCCTCTTGCCTCTCCTGCTGACTGTTCTTCATAGGAGTATCCTTCCATCCCCTTTACCATTTTGGTGGCTCTTTTCTGCATCTTTTCTAATTACACTATATCCTTTCTAAGATATGGCGATCAGAACTGCACACAATATTCAAGGTGCGGTCGTACCATTGAATGATACAGAGGCATTATAATATCCTTTGTTTTATTTTCCATTCCTTTCCTTATGATACCTAGCATTTTATTTGCTCTCTTTGCTGCTGCTGCACACTGGACGGAGGGTTTCAACATGTTATCCACGGTGACATCTAAATCTTTTTCCTCAGTAGTGGTTCCCAATGTGGAACCTTGCATCGTGGAACCATAGTTTGGGTTGCTCTTTCCTAGGTGCATAACTTTGCACTTGTCCACATTAAATTTCATCTGCCATTTGGATGCCAAACTATGGTTACACGATGAAAGGTTCCATATTAGGAACTACCCCCCAAGAAAAAGATTTAGGCGTCATCGTTGAGAACATGTTAAAACCCTCCACACACAGTGTGCAACGGCGGTCAAGAGAGCAAATAAAATGCTAGGTATCATAAGGAAAGGAATAGAGAATAAAACAAAGGATATTATAATGCCTCTGTATCGTTCCATGGTGCGAACGCACCTTGAATATTGTGTGCAATTCTGGTCGTCTTATCTTAAAAAGGATATAGCGTTATTGGTACAGAGAAGAGGCACCAAAAAGGTAAAGGGGTTGGAAGAATACTCCTATGAAGAGAGGCTAAAAAGGTTAGGGCTCTTCAACTTTGAAAAGAGATGGCTGAGGGGAGATATGATAGGGGCCTATAATATAATGAATGGAGTGGAATGGGTAAACGTAGATTGTTTATGCCATCAAAATATAGAAAGACTAGCTTGGATGCAATGAAGCTACAGGGTTGGAAACAGGTTACTGGGCTTGATGGACCTTGGTCTGACCCAGTATGGCATATCTTATGTTCTTAGTGTACTGGTCTAGCAGGACTCGAGGAAAGGAAATTAACGGTAAGTAAAATTTCTCTTTCCTTTACCATTTTTGTTGCTCTTCTTTCTACCTACCTTTTCTAATTCAGCTATATTGAGCACTTGTCCATATTAAATTTCTTCTGCCATTTGGACGTCCAGTCTTCCAATTCATCAAGATCCACAGGCAATTTTTCAGAACCCTCTTGTGTTTAACAACTTTGAATAATTTTGTGTTATCTGTAAATTTGATCACATCAGTCCTTATTTATTTAGCTGTATTTTTATTCCGCTTTTTTTCACCGGGTCAAAGCGGTCAATTGGGGGATACATTTAACACGAGGGGATATGACACACATACGTTAATACTTACAGGGAACATGGGCAATGGAGGGTTAAGTGACTTGCCCAAGACCACAAGGAGTGCCTATAGGACTAGAAATCCCAGTCTCTCCAGCCTGAGATTGCTGTCCCCAGGTGGGACTTGAACCCCCGGCCCTCTGGCCTGAAGTACCTTGTCCTAACCACTAGACCACTCCTCCCACTCCTCCTTATTCCCATTTACAGGTCATTTATGAATATGTTAAAAAGCAGCGTGCCCGGTATATTAAAAAGCGGCGTGCCCAGTACAGATCTGCTGGGGTATTCCACTATTTACCTTTCTCCATTGAGAAAATTGGTCATTTAGCACTACTCTCTGCTTTCTGTCTTTTAAACCAGTTCCTGATCCACAATACTACACTGCCTCCTATCCTTTGACTTTTTAATGTCGCCAAGAGTCTTTCATGAGGAACCTTTTCAAAGGCTTTCTGAAAATCCAAATACACTGTTATCAACCGGCTCACCTTTGTCTACCTGTTAGTTCACACCTTCATAAAAAATAACAGATTAGTAAGACAAGACTTTCCTTGGCTAAATCCATGTTGGCTTTCTCCCATTATGCTGTGACTATCTACATGTTCAGTAATTTTATTCTTTATAATGGTTTCTACCATTTTGCCTGGTACTGACGTCAGGCTCACCGGTCTGTAATTCCCAGATCACCCTTGGAACCCTTTTTAAAAATTGGCGTTACAGTGGCCGTTCTCCAATCTTCAGGTACAACAGATTATTTTAATGATAATTCACAGATTACGAATAGTAAGTCTGCAATTTCACATTTCAGTTCTTTCAACCCTTGGATGTATACCATCTGGTCCAGATGACTTGCTACTCTTCAGTTTATCAAATAGTTGCAATACATCTTCCCTGTTTATCGATATTTTTCAATTTTTCCAATACATTGTCTGTTTATAATATTTAGGGCATGGGTTACATCCCTCATCATCTTCAATAAAGACAGAAGCAAAGAATTCATTCAGTCTCTCCTCTATGGCCTTAGCGCCACTTTTACCTCTGTTATCTAATGGCCAACTGATACTCACAGGTCTTTTTGCAACAAATATACTTGAAAAGGTTGTTATGCATTTTTTGCTTCCATGGCAAGCTTGTTTTCAAATTCTCTTTTGCCTTCCTTAACAATGCTTTGAATCTAACTTGCCAGTGCTTATGATGTTCCCTCTTTTCGTCATTTGGCTGCTTTTTTCATTTCCTAAAATATGCTTATTGACTACAACAGCCTATCTGACCTCACCTTTAAACCATGCTGGTAGTTTTTTGGCCTTCTAGCCAGTTTTCATAAAGTGTGGAATACACCTTGTCTGGGCTTCGAAGATAGTATTTTTAAACACCCGTGCTTGATGTAAATCTTTATCCTTTGCAGCTGCTTCTTTCAGTTTTTTATTAACTATTTTTCTCATTTTATCATAGTCTCCTTTTTGAAAGTTTAAAAGGTAGTACTGTGAATTTCCTTGCTGTCCTCCCTCCATTTATAAAATAAAATGTGATCATGCTATGATCACTACTGTCAAGTGGCCCCAGAGCTCTTCTCTTTTGCACCACATCTTGTGTTCCACTAAGGACTAGCTCCAAAATAGCTTCCCCTCTTGTCTGTTCATGAACCAGCTGATCCAAGAAGCAGTTGTTCATTTCATCTAGGGATGTCCTAACATCCATCTTTTGCTAGTATCCTTTAAGGATACATCCTTCCAAACTATGTGCTCTTGGGCAACTGCTTTCCCCTGTTATCTTCTTTTTAAAAGTTAATGACAGCAGCGTGGTTCCATCCCATTTAAGGTGGAGCTCATCCTTTCGGAAAAGCTCCTCCTTTCCCCTTACCCAGTTCCTAACAAATTCAAAACTTTCCTCCTTGCATCATTATCTCATCCATGCATTGAGACTTTGGAGTTCTGCCTGCCTTTTGTGTCCTGCTTGTGGAACGGGAATCATTTCAGAGAATGTTACCCTGAAAGTTCTGGATTTCAACTTCTTACCTAAAAGCCTAAATTTGGCCTCCAGAACCTCTCTCCCACACTTTCCTATGTCATTGGTACTAATAATGTGGCAAGACAGCAGGCTCCTCCCCAGCACTATCTAAAACCTTGTCTGGGTGGCACATGAGGTGTACTAACTTTGCACTAGGGAAGGCATGTTGCCAGGCGATCTTCATGTCCACCAGCCACCAAGCTATCTATTTTCCTAATGACTGAATCACCATCTATAATGGCTGTCCTAAACCTTCCCTCATGGGCACATGTCCCTGGAGAAACCTCTTCAGTGCGAGAGGGTTTTACATCACCAGGAGGGTCAGGTCTTAGCTTCAGATTCACTTCGTACCACACCAGCATGATGGTTTTCTTTCATATGACCCCTCTCCTCCATGGCAACAGAAAGGCTGCCAGACTGGAGGTGGGACTTCAGTACTTCGTCCCTGTAGCTCTCGTCTATATACCTCTCTGTCTTCCTTATGTCCTCCAAGTCTGCTACTCTAGCCTCCAGAGATCAGAATCATTCTCTGAAAGGAAAGAGCTCCTTGCACCTAGTGCACACAAGACTCCTCACCAACTGGGAAAAATCATACATGTAACACTTTATTATTATTATCTAACACTTATAAAGTGCTGCTAGGTGTACACAGTGCTATGCAAACATAGAAATAGACAGCCTCTGCTTGAAATGCTTACAATCTAGTAAATAGACAAACAATACAGCACAAGCAGCAGCTAGAGGAAAGGGAGGAATCAGGAGTTGAAAGCAGTAACAAAAAGGTAAGACTTTAGCATAGACTTGAATAGGGAGAGAGAAGAGGCTTAACGCAAGAGTAAAGCAAGTTTGCTCCAGGCATAAGGAGCAGCAAGGTGTGAAGTCTGGAGTCGTCAAAGAGTAAAGAGGAGGAGTGAAGTTCACAAGCGGGGGGATGTAAGGAGAGGTAGTGGGGGCAAAAGAATGAATACATTTTTAGGTTAAAAGAAGTAATTTATAATGGATATGGAAACGGAAGGGGAGCCAGTGAAGTGACTTCAGAAGAGGGGTAACAGAGTAGTGGGGTTGAGGGAGGATTAAACGTGCAGCAGTTTTTTGAATAGATTGAAGAGGAGAAAGATGACACTGAGGGAGACCGGCAAGAAGGTGGTTACAGTAGTCAAGATGAGAAGTAACTAGAGAATGAACCAGTTTTAGTAGCGTTTTCAGAGAGTTAAGGGCGAATTTTACTAATTTTATAGAGAAAGAAGCGGCAGGTTTTAGCAATTTGATGAATGTGAGGGGAAAAGGAAAGAGGAATCAACGAAGACCCCAAGATTGCAGGCTGAGCAACAGGAAAAAGAAGCATAGCATTGACAGAAATAGAGAAAGGAGGAAGAAGGGAGGGTTTGGGGAACGATGAGAAATTCAGTTTCAGCCATATTCAATTTCACAGTGGTCAGACGTCCAGGAAGCAATGTCGGATAAGCAAGGAGAAATGCGAGTTTGAAGTATAGGAGAAATGTCTGGAGAAGAGATATTTGAGTGTCGTCAACATAAAAATGGTACTGAAAACCATGGGAAGAGATGAGGGCACCAAGAGACTGGGTGTAGAGAGAAAAGGAGAGGGCCAAGAACAGACCCCTGGGGGACCCCAATTGAAAGAAGGGAAGAGGTAGAGGAGGAGCCACCAGAACAAACACTAAAGGAATGATTGGAAAGATAGGAAGAAAACCAAGACAGCACTGAGTCTCTGAAACCAAGAGACAATAAGGTATCGAGGGGGAGAGAGTGATCAACAGTGTCAAAAGCAGCAGAGAGATCAAGAAGCTAAGAACAGAGTAAAGACCTTTGGACTTAGCCATGAATAAATCACTGGAGACTTTGGCCAGAGCCGTTTCAGTAGAATGAAAAGGCCGAAAACCAGACAGGAAGGGATCAAGAAGGGCATGAGAAGAGAGAAAATCAAAGCCGCAGCGGAGAACAGCACGTTCAAGAAGCTTAGAAAGGAAAGGGAGAAGGGAAATGGGACGATAGGAGTGGTAGGATCAAGAGAAGGTTTCTTAAGCAGCGGAGTGATGACAGCATGATTGAATGCTGTAGGGAAGGTTGCAGAAGAGAGGGACAAATTAAGAATATAAAATATGGAAGGGATAATTGAGGAGGAGATAAGAGTATAAGAGGTGGGAGGGAATAGGATCAGAAGAACAATTGGTGAGTTTAGAAGATAGGATGAATGTAGTTTCTTCAGAGCTTATAGGAAAGGAAGGGAAAGTTGATATTGGGAATAGGGGATAAAGGATTGGTGGGGAATTGAAGGAATGATCTTAAGAATTTTATCTCGGAAAAAGTCAGCCAAGGCTTGGGCGGAGAGAGAAGCAGAGATAGGAGGAGGAGGTGCCTTAAGAAGGGAATTAAGAGTAGAAAAGAGGCGACGGGGTTTGAGGCTAGGCCAAAGGTCAGGTGGATAAAATAGTTTTGCTTGGCTAGAGCAAGCGCAGACTAGCAAGTGGAGAAAGCTTGAATTTAAAATAAAGGAAGTCAGAGAGGGAGCAGAATTTGAGCCGAGTGCTCAGCAGAGCTGGGTACAAGTGTGAAGGTAATGAATAATAGAGGACAGCCAGGGTTGAGGTGAAGTGTGCTTCACAGGACAAGTGACAGATGGAGCAAGGGAATCCAAAGAGGAGGAAAGAGTGGCATTATAGGAAGAAACAGCCACATCAACAGACTTAGCAGACAAAGTGGAAGGAAGAAGGGATGAAAGAGAGGTTGAAAGACAAAGAGGGTCAACTGCATGAAGGTTCCTAAAAAGAAAAGGAGATAGGGCGAGATTGAGGAGGGGAGCAAAGAAGAAAGAAACTTAAGAGGTGGTGGTCAGATAATGGAAGTTCTCTAGGAACAAGCAGGAAGTCAGTCCTCACACATGGGTGACAGCGCCAACGGAGCTCACACGGAGCATTTCCCCCAGCTTTCAAAGAAAGCCTTTGGGAATGCTACAACGCATGCATGATCCTCTTCCCACCCAAGAGTGCCATCTTGCTCAGTCTCCTTTTTTCTGTGGAGCCCAGCGGATGCCAGTCCAAATTCCCTGGAAAAAACCCTTGCTATATCCTTTAAAATTAGCTGTTCCTGATTTGCCTACCGGCTCCTCTTCCTGCCTCGAGCCAGTGCCGGACTTCGTGCCGTTCTTGGCTCTTTTCCCCTTTTTTTGATCGAGGCTTGCCTTGACCAGCATTAGTGCCCTTTTTTGCCCATGGATCATCGGCCCCAGTCGGGCGTCTCCCCATCATGTCTCCCATTGGGTTAAAAAAATGTGATTGCTGCAGTCAAACTGTCACAGACACTCATGACTGCTGCCTGGGACCGGACCATGATAGCACCTCCTGTGACTTGTGCCAGGCCATGACGCCTAAGACTAATAAAAAGAGATCAGAGTTGCAAGAGAAAAAACTGTTCCCCAGGTCAGACTCTGCACCGGCCTCCCCGATGCCAACCTTCAAGCCCAGCACTTCCCGAGAGGGCTGAGCGTCCTCTAAGTCCTGCGGCGGCAGCTCCTCCGAAAAGACCTTAGACCCCAAGCGGAAAAAGAAAAAATTCTCAGTCTGTTGAGGCTCTACCGCAGAAACCCAGTAAGACCGACCAGAGGGACATGGGAGACTCTGAGAAACGCCCCACCAAGGTTCTCAAGAAGGATGCGTCGGCCGGCGGTGACCGTGCAAGGATCCTCAAGGCCATAGTCCTCATCGAGGATGCACTCGCAAGAGTGCCGGCACAGGGCCAGAGATCCTCAGTGCCTGCGCCGAAAGCTGTGGAGCCTTCTGGCTTGGAATCCAGAATGGCTGCCATGGAGCAGAACATCACTGCTATCCTGGCCATGCAGCAAGCAATGATGGTCATTTTCCGAGACTCTGATCCCAGATCCTCAGGCGGGCCCTACTGGGTCTTGGCCTTGTCATCCCCTCTCGACGCTGAGTGGGAGACAGACGAGGCCTCTGGAAACCAGACGGCATCGAGACATCCCCTCGGACCCGTCTCCCCTGGTGGTGGGAGGAGGCCACTACCAGTACAGTGCGCTGCACTTTGGCCTAACCTCATCCCCAAGGGTCTTTATCATGTGCTTGGCAGTGGTAGCCACACACTTGCATCTTCAAGGGGCTTTTGTCTTCCCCTACCTGAACGACCGGCTAATCAGAGGCGGTACGGCCTCCGAGGTCAGGCAGGCCGCAGAGCATACAGCTCTCCTGCTGCAGCACCTGGGGTTCGTAATCAACTACTCCGTCCCATCTCGCTCCAACCCAAAGTCTGGCGTTCATAAGGGCGCGGTTGGACACACGACAGATCAAGGTTGTCCTTCCAAGAGAAAGGGCAGACCACCTCATACAACTGGCAGGAGAGGTACAACGCCGCCAGTCAGTGCCAGCTCGTCTCCTCCTCCGCTTGTTGGGCCACATGGCCTCAACTGTCCATGTCACACTACTAGCCTGCCTACACATGCGGACAGCCCAATGGTGCCTCCGCTCACAATGGACTCAAGGCTGCAAGACAGTCAGTCACCTGCCAGCTGGTGGAATACCTCACCTGATGGCAAAACTTTCACCATCTCTAGGCAGGAATGCAATTCCAGGCACCCGCACCACAGAGGACCCTGACAATGGACGTCTCTCTCCTGGGTTGGGGGACACATTGTGGGAACTGCCTCACACAAGGCAGCTGGTCCCAGGAGAAGTCACTATTGCAGATAAATCTCCTCAAACTCAGGGCAGTCTTCCTGGCCCTGCGAGCATTCTGCCACCTCCTATGGCACCAGCCTGTCCTGATCCAGATGGACAACCAGGTGGCCATGTCTTATATCAACAAGCAGGGGGGCATGGGCTTGTACTTTGTCAGGAGGCAGTGACTCATTTCTCCTTCGCAGTGCGCAACAGCATGCTCCTGCGAGCAGTATACCTGCCAGGCCAGGACAGCTGCTTAGCAATGGCACTTGAACCCCAGGGTAATGAAGCAGCTCTTCCATCACTGGGGCAGGCCAGTAATGGATCTTTTTGCCTCCTCTGACAAGGCACAGCTACCGCGCTTCTGTTCGCACCAACCACACCTGGGGAGAGTGGTGGCAGACGCCTTCCTAATTTCGTAGTCAGAGGGCCTACTATATGCGTTCCCACTGACCACCCCTCCCCCCTGGTCGCCAAGACCCTCTTCAAGGTCCAGAGTGCGGAGGCGTCAGTCATACTGATCACACCCAGGTGGCCCAGGTAGCCCTAGTTCCCTCTGCTACTGTCCCTGTCGGTGGCATTCCCAGTCCTACTGGGCCAAGCTCAAGACCTCCTGTCCCAAGAGGAGGGCTCCCTTCTGCACCCTGGGTCCCTATCGCTAATGGTGTGGCTGCTGAAAGGTAGCGCTGGCCCCCTTTAACCTACCAGGAGAAGTCGAAGAGGTCCTACTGCCTCTCAAAAACATTCCACCAGGCAGGCCTACGCCTTTAAGTGGAGACGGTTTTCTGTCTGGTGTGCAGAGGAAGAGGAGAAATCCCTTCTCTTGCCACGTTCTACTGGTTCTTCAGTACCTACTTCACCTGTCACACACCAGGCTGAAATCCAACTCGGTGAGGGTGTATCTAAGTGCGATAGCTGTGCACCACCACCCTATCGAGGGAAAACTCTTCTCTAGCCAGCCCCTTGTCTCTAGGCTCCTCCAAGGCCTCCTATTTTCTAAGCCCCTCCTCAGTCCTCAGGCAGTGGAATGGGACCTCAATGTGGTGCTCTCCCAGCTCACTAAACTGCCATTCGAGCACCTGGCCTCTTGCTATATGAGATACCTGTCTTGGAAAATGGCCTTCCTGGTGGCCGTCATGTCCACTCGAAGAGTGAGCGAACTCCAGGCCCTGGTGGTGGACCCACCATATATGAAGTTCTATAAGAACAGTGTGGTGCTCCACATGCACCCCAAATTCCTCCTGAAGGTGGTGTCTCCTTTCCACCTCAACCAAGAGGTGGTCCTCCCCGCTTGCTTTCCGCAGCCTCATGGCTGCAGGGTGGAATTAATACTTCACACACTAGATTGCAAGCGGGCCCTGTCCTTCTACTTGCAATGGACTTAGGCCCATCGGAAAGCTCCTCAGCTTTTCGTGTCTTATGACCTCAGACTGGGGCATCCCATGACTAAGCAAACTTTGTCCAGTTGGGTGGTGGACTGTATGGCCCTCGCCTACAAGCGAGCTGGCCTCCCCCTCAAGCACCAGATCACACCACATTGCATGAGGGTGATGGCCGTGTTGGTAGCCGAAATCTGTAAGGGAGGAGTGGCCTAGTGGTTAGGACAAGGTACCTCAAGCCGGAGGGCCAGGGGTGCAATTCTCACCTGAGGACAGCAATCTCAGGTCAGAGAGACTGGGGTTTCTAGTCCTATAAGCACTCCTTTGTGGCCTTGGGCAAGCCACTTAACCCTCTGTTGCCTCAGGTACACATAGATTGTGAGCCCTTTGGGGACGAGGGAATGTATCCAGTACATGCTTGTAGTGATTATAAACGGCTCTGATGCCCTTCAGCCTGGGCAGTATATCAAGAAATTGCATAAACATGGTCTTCAATTCATACATTCGCAGTCACTACAGCGAGTCCTGTAGGGACAGTGCCTTTGGCCAGGCGGTACTCCTTAATATTCTTGGGGTATAAGCAACTCCTGCCTTCCGACCCTTCCGTGTTTAGGCTACCGGAGTGATAGTGTCGCTGGACGCTAGGGTCTTGCAGAGTCTCTCAGTGGGGACTCACTTTCGGCAACTCATGGCTACCCGATTGATCGCTGTTGGTGCTGTCGTGGTTTGGCCCTTGGCAGCCTGGAGCTAGGGAGTCCCATATGTGAGGACTGACTACCTGCTTGTTCCTGGAGAAAGCATAGTTACTCACCTGTAACAGGTGTTTTCCGGGAACAGCAGGAATCAGTCCCCACAACCTCCCTTTCCCCTGGGAGTTGCCTCCCTACCTCGTTTTATTTTTTTACTACTGTCCTGTCTGTCATCTGACTGAGTAAGATGGCACTCTTGGGCGGGGTGGGGACCACGCATGCATGATAGTGTTCCCAAAGACTTCCTTTGAAAGCTGGGGAAATGCTTTGCGCAGGCTCCATTGGCACCAATGTCAGCCACATGTGAGGACTGATTGCTGCTCCCAGAGAACACCTATTACAGGTGAGTAACTACGCTAACTGATTTATGGAAGTTAAAGGGCAGACAATTAAAATAAAAATTGAGGTCAAGGCAGTGACTAAGCTGATGAGTGGGGTGGGGGCAGTGGAGCAAAAATAGAGATTGAAAGAGGAAGTGAAGGAGAGGAGACAAGATGCATAGGGTTCAGAAGGGTTATCTATATGAAAATTAAAATCACCAAGAATGAGAGATGGGGAGGAAGGATCCAGGAACAGGACGAACCAAGAGTCAAAAATAATTAACCAATTAAAGACTCCAGGATATGAAATCTTCCACTCCCACAGAAATTCAAGAGGAGGAGGAGTTATTTTAATTGTTCTTAATTGAACTTAAAATTATTTTAAGTTCGAAATGTATATTTCTTGATTTCTGACCTAATGTATATAATTCTATGTGTCATAAT
Source organism: Ichthyophis bannanicus (assembly GCA_033557465.1). Classification (NCBI taxonomy): domain Eukaryota; kingdom Metazoa; phylum Chordata; class Amphibia; order Gymnophiona; family Ichthyophiidae; genus Ichthyophis; species Ichthyophis bannanicus. The sequence continues at coordinate 199,775,415 of CM066045.1, forward strand.
TATGTAACCACTGTTTTTAGCTTGAATAACTTGTAACCGTTTGTGTGAAATCACCGCAGCTGATCACTGGAAGTTGTGGTATACAAATGATTTCCAAATAAATAAATACAGTTGTAAAAGAAAACCTAAGAGCTTCTTTAACCATATCAGATAACATAAAAAACATTGACATACTTACCATAAAAATTAAACACCTCTACATCTGTCTAGCATACAGAGCTCTGGACCCAAAACCTGACAACAGACACCCTAACTGAATTAATTTACTCATCAACTGATAAAAAAAAAAAAACCTAATTCTATTAGGTGATCTCAACCTACCTTCCCTATCACACAAACACGTCAGACTTCTTAACATCCATTAATGACCTTGATCACCACCAAATAATCAACACCCAAACGCATATCAAAAGGTAATACTCGATCTAATATTCTTATCTTCCCCCATCTTCAATGCCTACAATCCAACAACATTAGAGGTACAGCCTATTCCCTGGTTTGACCAATACCTAATAAAACTCCAACTCCCTTACCACTACACCACACAACCAAAACCTACAAACACACCCCATCATAAAAAATTCAAGAAATTTAACAAAGATGAATTTCTAAAACAAAACTATTCAACACCTCACTCAAACCCCAACAGACCTTGACGATGCAGTATCTCGGTGGAATGATACACTATCCAATGCAGCTATTATACATCCTTACCACTCATATCCCACAAAAAAAACAAAACGCACATGGTTTAGACCTGAGCTAAAACAACTAAAAGCAGATCTACGTAAATGTGAGTGCAATGGTGCCATACAAAATCCAAAATCCACCAATCCCAATACCTGAATACACTCCAACTCTACAAAGAAACCATTAACACAACTAAGAAGGACCACTATTCCAGACTATTATCTAACTCACTAAACCGACCAAGGGAGCTGTTCGAAATAGTAAAATCCCTAACTAATAATCCCACCAACAAAATCTCAACTGATAATGTAATAGCACCCCACGCTTTAGCTAACTACTACAAGGATAAACTAAAACAACGCGTCCCAACTAAAATTAACCAAAACACAGTCCACCCTACACAAAATGCTTGGTTCTCCAATACCTCGAAGGACACACTTAAAAACATCATTTCCAAGATCAACACCACCAGTTCCTATCTTGACCCATGTCCAGTTAAATGGATAAAAGCAACAAAATTGGAACTTTCATCATTTATCCTCCCTATTGTTAACCTCTCCCTTCAGTACGGTCACTTACCATCCTCCTTGAAACATGCACTAATTCGACCAATCCTGAAAAAACAACTCAATGGATAAAAACTCCCCTTCATCTTACAGACCTATTTCAAGTCTCCCTTTCATTGCCAAAATTATAGAAAAAATTGTTCAAATACAACTTCAAGATCATATAGACTCCTTTGCCCCTCTTGACGAACATCAATACTGTTTTCGTCCATTCCATGGTGTAGAGACGCTTCTCACTGTCCTATTCGACAGCCTCACACGTGGTATTGATGACTCTTTTAGTGTTCCTACTCTTATTTCTAGACATCACTGTTGCCTTTGACAGCATAAATCATCAGATTATGCTATCCAGACTCCAACAAATAGGTATCAAAGATACAGTTCTAAAATTGTTCTCATCTTATCTGTCTAATAGAACACAACAGGTAAAAATTGAACAAATATCTGATCCCTACAAACAAGAACAAGGCCTTCCACAAGGTTCCGTGCTCTCAGCAATACTCTAATATATATATCCAGCCCATTTGCTCCATTTTCAAAAAATTACAGGTAAATTACCATATTATATGTGGACAGTATAATGATTTATCTCCCATTTAACACCACAGACCCATCAATTCAAAAACTTATTGATTTCTTCACAGAGAACAGAATGGCTCGCAAATCACAACCTTAAGATCAACTTTACAAAATCCGAAACCAAAGCTTCACCCCTCCAACATTGATCAAGATTCAAGACAAACATATTAGTCAAAAATGAGGTAAAATATCTCGGGGTAATCATTGATCGCACATTTTAATATGACATCTCATAAAATATACAACCAAAAATTTTCTATAAACTCAAAAATGCTGAAATTACTCCGCCCACTTCTTCATCTTCACGACTTCAAATCCATCATCCATGTAATCATTACACCCCACTTCAACTTCACCAACACTACCCTACAAGGCATTACAAAACAAGCCTTAAGACAACTCCAATTAGCACAACATATTGCAGCTAGGACAACTATGGATATCAATCCAATGGAACACTTCACTCCGATACTGTACGAGCTCTATTGGCTACCCATCTGAAGCCGTATAAATTACAAAATTCTTGTTACAACCTTCAAACTAATCAAAGACATTGCCCTCTCACACCTTTCCACACTTATCACAAAGGAAACCCGCACATGCACATGAGACTGCAATAAGAACAATATTTCAATACCTCTTGATTTCAGGAAATCAAGGAGGTCTACAAACAGCAAAGCATTCTCTCACATTGCTCCTAATCTCTGGAATGCCCTCCCAGATTACCTAAAAGAAATAAATGACCCGCAAACATTCCGAAAAAAAATTAAAACCCATCTGTTTACCCTTCATTTTGGCACCCAAAACAAATACAATGACGCTAACCCCACACTCCCCCCTCCCTCCCAAACATGTAAATAGTTTGCTAATAGAGCTGCATAGAGTTCCATGTTAAGCATTAGTTACTGTTATAATACTGTCCTGTTCCCCCGCCTAGGTCCGATGGCTCTATGGCGAGGGCGACCTCTTATGTTTTCAAGCGTCCTTATTAACTACTATAGCAGCAAGGGTTGCTGGGAGTTGTAGTTTAAGTAGCTATTCAACAAATGTGTTGTGGCACAAGGGTCCTTTTTTAAACAGATAAATTTTTATTTGGGGATTCTTCCCTTGCACATGGGTTCAATGGCTCAAAACATGGCACGGCAAAACAATAGGAAAATCAGGAGCAAATTAGAGTCAGAAAACAAAGCAGGTAATAAACTGTTTCTTCACAGCAAATAAACAGGCAGAACAACTTTGTATTTTCCTCATACAAAGTTGGCTTTTAACGTAAGTCCAAATGGTCAGTCTTACACAGAGAACAGTCCATCTCACAACTCTCAGATATATCAGACTTGTTTTCTGGGTCAATAATCATATCCTCACTGTAATCATTGTAGCGCTGCTTTGGGGAACTTTTAGACTGCAACTCGTGGATAACTTCTTGCAGCTGCCCTATGAAGTCGTCCCTCTCATTAGCAGTGTCTTTTTCTAAGGCAGGAAACTGGTTCTTACTTAAACTTTTCACTACAGCCTTTGTCTGGTTCAAAGCATTTGGTAAGAATGTTTCTAATATGAGCAGCTTTCAGAGCCGTGCTATCTCTGCTCTTATTGGCACTAGCTTTTAACTGCTGTACTATTTCTTCAGCAAGCTTCTGGTTAGGGAATAATGCAGACGTTCCTTCTTTACTGGCAATGGCTTCTCTGTACTCAGAGCTTTCTCCCCTCGTGCAGGCAAACTGTTTTACCTTTCCCTCGGGTAGCTTCCACAGAGGTTTTGCTTCCAGTGTTTCAGGGTTAAAGGAAATGGACCTTCCAGAATCTTTCTCAACTTGACCTGGGTTCCCAAGTTTCCCTTGTTGCTGCTTTCCTGTGTACCTTTGCTGCTTGAGTGGTTCAGACTGCTGTCGAGGCTTCTCTGAGCCTTCCTTTCTCTTTCCTCCTCCTAATCCTGAGGTCCTTGAACTCCTCAAGTTTCCTGAACTCCTCCAGTCCCTTGAGTTAAAATCTTACTCTGAAGCCGGTTTAAAACGGCTTCCTCCTGCAGCCACACCCCTCTGGTTACTCAGGTGGAAGTCATCAGAGCTGCATTCAGCTTCTACGTCAGCACTCTGGCTGAGCTCTGTTCTAGCTGAAAGCATTCTGTTGCTATGGGAACCTGTCTTGCTCTTACTTTTAAAGGCAGACTGCTCACTATTTTCCCATTCCATCTGATCAGTAGTGCTGTCACTATCACAATACCAATGTGATTGTATATAGTCTAAAATGTTCTATGTATTGAATATGTACCTGTTTCCGTACTATTCAATTTTATAAGAACATAAGATATGCCATACTGGGTCAGACCAAGGTCCATCAAGCCCAGTATCCTGTTTCCAACAGTGGCCTACCAGTTTCCCCAAAAGAGACAGTTTCCACAATGCTTGTATTGGGTCAAGCATTGATATCCTGGGTCCCTTTTTAATAATGGTTTATGGACCTTTCCTCCAGGAACTTGTCCAAACCTTTTTTAAACCTAGCTACACTAACAGCCTTTACTGCATCCTCCGGTAACAAATTCCAGAGTTTGATTATACGTTGAGTGAAAAAATATTTTCTCATTTGTCTTGAATAGTTTACCCTTCATTGCATGTCCCCTAGTCTTTTTATATTCTGATAACAAACAATCGATCTACGTTTACCCGTTCCACTCTGTTCATTAATTTATAGACTTCTATTATATCTCCTCTCAGCTGTCTCTTTTCCAGGTTAAAGAGCCCTAACCTTTTTAGCCGTTCTTCATAGGGGTATCCTTCCATCCCCTTTACCATTTTGGTGGCTCTTCTCTGAACCTTTTCTAATAACGCTATATCCTTTTTAAGATACAGTGACCAGAATTGCACACAATATTCAAGGTGCGGTCGCACCATGGAATGATACAGACGCATTATAATATCCTTTGTTTTATTTTCCATTCCTTTCCTTGATACCTAGCATTCTATTTGCTCTCTTGGCTACCGCTGCACAGTGGGCGGAGGGTTTTAACATGTTATCCACAATGACGCCTAAATCTTTTTCCTATTGTAAACCACTTTTGATATGCCGGAAAAATGCAGTATAAAAATTTATGATAAATAAAATTTAAAATCAGAAAGGAAAGAAGAAATGGACATGTGAGGAGATCTATAGATTACAGCAACCCAAAGAGGAAGGGGGTAGAAAAGACTGATAGAGTGAACTTCAAAGGATGAAAAGGAATGAGATTGAGGTATATTGAGAGGTTGAAATTGACAGCTGCAAGAGTCCTCTCTGGGTCACCAAGATCTGCTCACATAACGCCTATCATGAAAGACCTACACTGGCTACCTCTACAAGCTAGACTCTCATATAAGTCACTAGTCCTGACCTTCAAAGCCATGAATAACTACCCACCGACACCAATCAGCAAACTAATCCATAACACCCTCGAAAATAGAAACAGAAGGACTACAGCTATGAATACATTAATAGTTCCCAAGATGATGACATCATGTACTAAAGCTACATCAAACAGAGCTTTCTCATTATTCGCACCCATGAATTGGAATATACTTCCCCATGAAATCCGCGGCATCAAAAGCCTATTACAATTCCGCAAAGCCGTGAAGCATCACTTATTCACAAAATACTACCCAGAAGTGATCATGGACACTCACACAACCAACAGGCCTCCCACTTACACCAAACACCTTAGCACCGTAATACATCCAGAAAATGGTTAGACCCCACGATAGTTCACATTACTACTGTTGACCCGTGCCACCTACATGAATACACGTACAATATCTACTCGAGTTTAAATATGGTATATAGTAAAAGCATATATAGTATAATGTTGATTGTACATAGTTATCCCTGTTATTCCATGTTATATATTCCCTTGTTCTCTGTAAACTCAATGTTACATGTATGCATTGCAGTATATTTTGTTCGATGTACACCGCGCTGATTTTAATAGCGCGGTATAGAAGAGATGTTAAATAAATAAATAAATAAACAAACCTCATTCCACTCCCGCGACCAATGGCAGGTGGAGTGTGGGAGAAATGGAAGCCCCTGTGAGAAAGGGCAGCAACCGAGGTGGTGTCAGGTTCCTGTGAGAGCAAGGAGATGAGCTTGAGAGAGAAAAAAAGTTCACAAATAAAGGGAAGCTTGTTAGACATAGAATGAATGTTCCATAAACCACAAGAAAGGGAAGGGAAGAGGGGGAAAGAAGGGAATATGGATAAGATTGCGGGTGGCGGATAGAGTGGTGGACCAGTGTTAGGGTTAATATCACCATAGGAGAAAAGAAGAGGTGAGTGAGGCAGAGAGTAAGCAGCACAATAATATATGCCAGGAACAAGAGAAGATGAGTAGAAGGAAGCATTATTCCAGAGAATAACAAAACACTCAGTGCAAAAGATTGGATAGACCCCACCTCACTGCTGGACTGCTGTCTGCATCTTAGTTTTAAGTTTTATTTAGCCATTTAAGTTGCTTACTTACAGTAAAGTTGCTAGGGATATTTGTACTACATAAAACAACTATACCTAATAAGTAAAAGGGACTTTGTTCACCTCAAGATTAATTAATTTCAGGGCCTTAATATATTCCTGAGGAGGATAACCAGCTGAACATAAAAGTGAATTTGACCACCTTTTTCTCTTTAATAGGTTTAAGAGCTTATAAAGCTAAGATTATGCCTGGGGTGGGTGGGAAAGAACACTTAGTAAATGTTAGCGTGCTACACAGTGCTCTAACCTGTGTTTCTAAGGTAATCAAGAATTTCCAGGGTGATTCATAGAGCCCTTAGTTTGATAGAGGGAGCCTTTCAAATTGCCCCTTTGATCTGTCACTTGGCTTTAACACTTATTTAAAACAATTGCGCAGGTCATTTGCCTACTAAATGGAAGGCCTCTTTGTAAAGATCTCTAGAAACAATTTCTTTCTATTCAAAGAATATTGAGCCTATTCTACCTTCTATGCTAAGATATATTCTCTGATTTGATTTAAATGAAAAAACACTGGCGATACTAAGCCCTGACTGACTTGAGTTACAAACATTGAACTCTAAAATACACAGATTTATCAGTTTTAACCCAAAGAATTCCCTTGTCCCCAATATTTAGAGAATTTTCCAACAGGTAAATACAAGTACAGATTTCTTTCCAACAGCAGCAGTCCTTCAAGATTCAGAGAGGGAGGGAAGAAATGAGACAGAAGAGATGCAGGATACGTGTGGGAGGGACGAGAGAGGCAGAGGGATGGGAGAGAAAGACTCTGGATGGGGAGGGTGAGATAGAATGCAGGACATGTGGGAGGAGAGACTGGGAGAGTAAGTGAAAGAGTGGGTAATAAGAGGCTTGGGAAGGAGAGAGACATGGGGATGGGAGAGTTGAATGACAGAAAGTGATGGAAAGCTGTGGATAAATACAGCAAACAGGAGAAGGAAGAAAACTGAAAAGAGATCAATATTACTGATTAATATAAGTGATTAAGGGGGAGAGAGAAGAAATGGCAGGTGGCATTGGAAACAGGAATTAAGGGAAGGCAGAGAAAAGCAGAAGCCGAACCCTGGGACCAACATGATTATATTACCTTGTTTTCTGGCCATTTTATTTTTCTATTTGGTGATTGGAATATGTGAGCTTTTGGAATGCACATCTTCTGGCACAGATGTTAGATATGGCTGGGACCCATCTCAAGGCAAAAATTTGAGAGGGGACCTCAAAACCCACTATTAGGCTGTGCTTTCTTCAGCATTAGACAAACACCTACTTCCCTGGTCACTTTAGCTCATACAACCATGCAGATATAGTGTTCCCACACAGGGAGCCCCGCGCAAACACAAACGCACACACACATGCTGCACCAAGACATTCAACCCCCTCACACACACACTCTGTTCCCAGGCACTTAATGCCCGGCACACACTCCCCCTCTCCCGCCCCCCCCCCCCCCCGAGACACACTCAGCCCCCACATTGCATATGTTCAAGAAGCTGTGTCATAACTTCCAAGCCTGTATGTGTCAAGCAAGTTGAGTATATCAGATAATTACTTTAAAAAGCATAGATTTACATATTTATATCTTTATATTTGTTATTGGAGTGCTACTTTTATTTGATTACTACCTGGGGTCATGGGTATTTTTAGCTGCTAAAATTGGAAAAACATTTGGGAAGCACTGAACCTACCTTTTAATAATTTGGATTTGCAGAGACTGCCTTTACAGTTGAAAATGAAACGTGTTTGGTTTTCCTCCTTTCGGTTGAACATGGCCATAGGGACTCCATGTGCACTTTTAACTACATTTGAAGAGATTAACTTGCCTTTTGAAAACTGTCCTCATGGATTCGGGGGGTTGCAAATTTCGAGGGGGGGAAAATAACATCCTGTTCTCCAGGACCAAGCAGGAAGTCAGTCCTCACTTATGGGTGACGTCGGCGCCGACGGAGCCCTCGCGGAGCAATTTTCCCCAGCTTTCAAAGAAAGCCTTTGGGAATTGCAGCGCGCATGCGCGGTCGTCTTCCCGCCCGAGGGTGCCATCTTAGCCAGTCTTCTTTTTTTCCGCGGAGCCCTACAGACGCCCCGTCTTGTCCCCGCGAAAAAGTCGATTTTCTTCATTATTTTATTCTTATTTCCTTCGGTTCGACGCCGATCTTTTTCCTGCCCGGACTCGCGACGCCGGTCACGAGTCCTCTTACTTTTTTTCGTTTTTTCTGACTTTGTCAGCTTTCGTTTTCGATTTTTCCCTGGCAGCCCGGTCCTTTGACCTCGCAGGGGCCCTTTTTCCCCCGATGGCTGCCAGTGGCTTTAAGCGGTGTGGTCAGTGTGACCGAAATATGTCACTAACTGACACACACGACTTTTGCCTCCGCTGCCTGGGCCCGGATCATGAGGAACTGATCTGTGGGCCCTGCGGCAAAATGTCCTCAAAAGCGTTGAGAAGTCGGCGGCATCAGCGTGACCGAATCTTCGCTGACCCCAGCCGTACCCGGACCTCGTCGGAGGCCTCCGCGTCAAAAGGCTCCAGCTCGGACCGTCGCCGGAGTTCCTCCGACCGGGGTTCTCCCTCCGGGGGACCATCGTCGGACGGTGAAAACCCGCGAGGGCGGCGTCGGTGGACGCTCCTGGTTCCGCGAGGGCCAGGTCGCATAGCCCCGATAGCCGCCCCGGGTCCTTGGAGAAGGAACACCTCCCGAAGCGACCTCGCCTGGAGTCGGAGATGCCTGCTCGGGTAAGTCCTGTGGTCCTTCTGGACTCGCCTCCGCGACAGCCGACGTCGGGCCCGACGCCGTCGGGGCCCGAGTCGGGGGCTGCTGGGTCACCTGAGCTCGGACTCAGGTTGACGGCCTTGGAGAGCAGACTGTCTGCCTTCATGGACCAGCAGCGGGCACTGCTCGCTGGCCTCGCTGGCGCCGCTGCCCCGACCACCGGGACGTCGACGTCCAAGTCGACCCCGGAGACCGAGCCGATCCTCGAGTCGATGAGAACTCGAGTCGATCCTCGGTCGAGGTCACCCTCGGCCTCCCGTTCGGGACCGAGGTCGCAGACGCCGACTCCCTCGGCGTCGGGGCGGCAGGCGCCGCGCCCTGCCCGGGCCGACCCCACCGAGTCCTCGTCGGAGTCGGTCTGGGAGTCTGAAGAGGAAGAGTCGCCTGATTCTTTCCGGACTCGGTGTGTCCCCTCGGACTCACCGGAGTCCGAGCCTCGGAAGCAGTCCCCCCCGGAGGATGCCCGGTTCTCGGACTTCGTTAGGGATATGGCCAAGGCTTTGGCCTTCCCTGCGGATCCCGAGGAGGAGCCTCGAGCCGAAGAGCTCGACGCCCTCCAGTATGACTCTCCCGCGAGGGAACACTTTACTGTACCGGTTCCTCCTATGCTGGAACGACTACTCTTCCGCATGTGGGAGAGTCCGGCCTCCTCGCCGGTCCTGAGCAAGTGGGTCGATTCTATCTATCTGGTCCGCAAGAGCCCTGGCTTCCAAAAGGCACAGCTACCACACCATTCCATGGTAGTGGAATCGGCCATGCATCGTCTTAAAAGCCAGAAGATGCACTCCTCGGTGCCCCCTGGCAGGGAGGCCCGTAACCTGGATGGCCTTGGTAAGAAGTGCTTCCAGGGCTCTATGCTCGCATGTCGTGTCCAGACTTACCAGCTATACATGGGCATGTATCTCCGGGATCTGGCTAAAGAGCTAGCCGGATTCTCCGCTGGTTTGTCCGAGGAACCCTTGCGGAGGTTCCTGGCCTTGTCCACTGGCATTCGGGAATGCTCAAAGTTCATGTCCCGGGCAGCCTATGATGGCTTTGAAGCGTCGGCTCGAGTGGCCGCAGCCGGCATCGGTGCCCGCCGACAGGCTTGGCTTCAGTCGTCAGACCTTGAGCCCTGGGTGCAGGACAAGTTGGTCGATGTCCCCTGCCGAGGCGAAAACCTCTTTGGCAAGCCCATGGCGGAAAAGGCTGCACAAATTGAGACTGAGACTCTCACCAGGACCAGGCTTTCTAGGAAGACCTCCGCCCCTTCCCAGAAAAAGAAGGGCTCGGGGAAAAAGTCCTTTTACCCGAGGAAGGCGGCTGCCTACAAACAATACCCCCATTATCAGGCCCCTGCAGCTCCCCAACAGGGCCAGCAGGCCAAGGGACGGGGTAACGGGTCCCGTAGGCAGCAAGCCCCCAAGCCTGCACCACCAGCCCCTGCTCAGCAGGGTGGGGGTTTTTGACTCACAAAGCATAGCCTTTCCCCCCCCGCTGGTTCCTCCCAGCACCGGAGGCCGGCTGGTTCACTTCGCCCACAGGTGGTCCAGCATCACCGCAGATGCCTGGGTGCTTCAAGTCGTGCGAGAAGGCTATCTTCTCCACTTCCACCAGGTCCCTCCCTCCTATTTTCCAGGAGAACCTCCGCGACCCCCTCTGCACAGGGAATTACTCCTTCAGGAGTTAGCAGGTCTTCTGCAGGAACAGGCGGTGGAACCGGTGCCACACCACCTGAGAGGTCAAGGCTTTTATTCCAGGTATTTTCTGATACCAAAGAGAACAGGGGGCCTCAGACCCATCCTGGACTTGCGCAACCTCAACAAGTTCCTTGTGCGGGAGAAGTTCAAAATGCTTACCCTTGGAATCCTTCTGCCCTACCTCCAGCAGGGAGATTGGCTATGCTCCTTGGATCTAAAGGATGCCTACACGCACATCCTCATCCACCCAAGCCACCGCCAATACCTAAGGTTTGTGGTGGCAGGAAATCATTACCAGTACAGAGTACTGCCCTTTGGCCTGTCCTCCACACCGCGAGTCTTCACAAAATGTCTCGCGGTCGTGGCGGCCCATCTCCGGCTTCACGGCCTCTATGTCTTTCCGTACCTCGACGACTGGCTCATCAGAGCAGCGTCCGCTCGGGAGGTCACCAACGCCACGCGCCGCACGGTGACTCTTCTGCAGCACTTGGGCTTTGTTATAAACTTCGCAAAGTCCACTTTGCTCCCCTCACAGGATCTCGAGTTCATCGGTGCAAGGCTGCACACTCCTCAGGCGCGAGCATACCTACCGCTCGACAGGGCTCAACGGCTCATGGACCTAGCCGACCGCTTTCGCAGCCAGCCCCTGGTCTCCGCCAGGCGCTTCCTGAGACTACTCGGCCATATGGCTTCCACCGTCCATGTGACCCCCAATGCCCGCCTGAATATGCGGTCTGCTCAATGGTGTCTCCGCCAGCAGTGGCGACAAGTCACAGGCGGCCTAGCAGACCTAGTGCGCGTCTCCGAGCCGCTGATCTCGTCTCTCCGGTGGTGGCTCCGGCAGCCGAACCTGATATTCGGAATGCCTTTCCAGTCACCTCAGCCGACCCGGGTGCTGACCACCGATGCATCCCTCCTGGGCTGGGGAGCACATTGCCAAGAGGCACGTACTCAGGGCCTCTGGACCACGTGGGAGTCTGCTCAGCAGATCAACTTCCTGGAGCTCAGGGCGATCCGCCTAGCTCTCAAGGCCTTCTCCCACCTGACTTCCCACCAGTCCGTCCTTGTCCAGACGGACAATCAAGTTGCCATGTTCTACGTGAACAAGCAGGGGGGCACGGGCTCCTTCCTCCTCTGCCGGGAGGCACAGAAGCTCTGCTCTTGGGCCGTCAGTCACGGCATTCTCCTCAAGGCAGTTTATCTCCCGGGCCAAGAAAATTGCCTTGCGGACAAACTCAGCAGGGTCCTCCAGCCGCACGAGTGGCGTCTGGATCCCTTGGTAGTTCAGAAGCTCTTCCTCAAGTGGGGCCTCCCCACGGTGGATCTCTTTGCCAGTCCTCACAACCGGCAGCTTCCTCGCTTCTGCTCTCGTCAGCCACACCCCCTTCGGGTTGCGGCGGACGCTTTTCTGATCTCATGGTCGGGGAGCCTTCTGTACGCTTTCCCTCCCATCCCGCTAGTCTCACGGACTCTTTTCAAGGTTCTCCGAGACAAAGCCTTCATGATCCTGGTGGCCCCTCGCTGGCCCAGGCAGCCGTGGTTTCCGCTCCTACTGCAACTGGCGGTGGAGGATCCAATCCCTCTGGGGGTACAACCGGATCTCCTCACTCAGGATCAGGGGTCCCTACTGCACCCCAACCTCAGGTCTCTCAACCTCATGGCCTGGCTGCTGAGAGGGTAGTCCTTGCTCCCCTTCTCTTGCCGGCGGAGGTGGAGGAGGTCGTCTTGGCTTCGCGACGGCCTTCTACCCGCAAATGCTACGCCCTTAAATGGCGTCGCTTTGCAGTCTGGTGTACCCAACAGTCTCAGGATCCCTTCTCCTGCCCGGTGTCGGTGATCTTGCAGTACTTGCTACACCTCTCTAATCTGGGACTTAAGTCCAACTCCGTCAAAGTTCACCTCAGTGCTCTTTCGGCACATCATGTGCCGGTGGACGGTAGACCTCTCTCAAGCGACCCTCTCGTAGCGAGGTTTCTCCGAGGTCTCCTTCTACTTAAACCACCTCTGCGCCCGCCAGCGCCTGACTGGGACCTGAATGTGGTTTTGCAGCGGATCACCTGTCCGCCTTTTGAACCTATGGCTACCTGTTCTCTCCGTTTTCTGTCTTGGAAAACACTGTTCTTGATAGCCCTCACTTCCGCTAGACGCGTAAGTGAATTGCAGGCCCTCGTGTCTGATCGCCCTTACACTAGGTTCTACAAAAATAGGGTAGTCCTACGGACTCACCCAAAATTTCTGCCTAAAGTGGTCTCCCCTTTTCACATCAATCAGGAGGTGGTACTTCCAACCTTCTTTCCCAGACCACACTCCAGCCGAGCTGAAACGGTCCTCCATACCCTGGACTGTAGAAGGGCTTTGAACTTCTACCTTGACCGTACGCGGGAGCACCGTAAAGCTGCTCAGCTTTTTGTGTCTTTTGACCCCAATAAATTGGGGCTCCCGGTCTCCAAGCGTACTCTGTCCATCTGGGTTGCGGACTGTATCTCTTGGGCTTATGGGGCAGCCGGACTCTCCTTAGACAGCCGAGTCACGGCTCATTGCGTTCGGGCAAAGGCTACGTCAGTGGCTTACCTCCGCTCTGTTCCGCTGGCAGACATCTGCCGGGCCGCTACTTGGTCTTCGAGCCAGACTTTTGCGGTCCATTACTGTCTCGAGAGGGAGTCCCGCAGGGACAGTGCTTTCGGACAGGCAGTCCTCCGTAATCTCTTTGAGGTCTGAGCAACTCCTACCCTCCATCCCGGATGTGGGCTACCGGTGGGTGATAATTCAGCGAAGATTCTGTCCTTCTGTGCTGCTGAGCTTGAGGGAGCTCATTTTTGTGCTTAGGGTCTCCGGTAGCCTTGAGCTTGGGAGTCCCATAAGTGAGGACTGACTTCCTGCTTGGTCCTGGAGAAAGCGTAGTTACTCACCTGTAACAGGTGTTCTCCAGGAGCAGCAGGAATCAGTCCTCACTACCCTCCCTCCTCCCCTTGGAGTTGCAATCGTCTGCTTATGTTCTTTTTGCAAATTTTTATGCTGTCTTTTTTAGCTATGTCATCTGACTGGCTAAGATGGCACCCTCGGGCGGGAAGACGACCGCGCATGCGCGCTGCAATTCCCAAAGGCTTTCTTTGAAAGCTGGGGAAAATTGCTCCGCGAGGGCTCCGTCGGCGCCGACGTCACCCATAAGTGAGGACTGATTCCTGCTGCTCCTGGAGAACACCTGTTACAGGTGAGTAACTACGCTAAATGTGCATGCACTTCCTCTCCCTGCATTCCCTGCCCTTCTGGCCTCCAGCATTTACCTCCTCCTTAAGAACATAAGAGTCAGACCAAGGGTCCATCAAGCCCAGGATGCTGTTTCCAACAGTGGCCAATCCAGGTCACAACTCCTGTCTGGTTCCCAAAAAAGTATAGAGATTCCATGCTGCTTATTTCAGGGTAAGCAGTGGATATCCTGGGTCCTCTTTAATAATGGTTTATGGACTTTTCCTCTTATTCGCTCCATCCCATCATCCCATAATTTCCCCCCCCTTCCTAAGCATTCCTTCCCTCCCCCCATTCTTATGATTTGGCACCCCTCCTCCCAGATCACTTATAGTTTGCCTTGTGGTACCATCTTCTCTCTGCTAGTAGAAATTGGGAGAATTGGGAGCAGAGTGAACTGCTATTGTCTGCTCCAGGATAGCCACCCCTCCCCCTCCTGTCTCCACAAGTGAGGGAAGGACTGGAAGGAGGATAGCTTATCTCCAGGAACAAGCAGGAATGTAGTCTTCACATATGGGTATCGTCGTCACCGATGGAGCCCGCGTGGGAACGCTCCCCAGCGTCCAATAGGAAAAGCTTTTTGGAGCATACCACTGCGCCTGCGTCGCTGCCTTCCCGCCTTTCCAACTCTCCCTCTTCAATTTTTTGTTTTCTGCGGAGCCGATAGGCAGCAAACCCTGTCACTGCAGAAAATTTTCTTTTTGTGATGGCATCTATCTTCACCATCGACACCTATACCGGTACCACCGGTCTTCATTTTCTTACTACTTTTCTTAAAAAAAAAAAAAATTATAATTCTTTTTGGAGGGAGGATCTGTTCCCTCTAGGTGCCAGGTGCCATTTTGGGCACTAGGCCCTCTTTTCCTCTAAAATGGAGAAACCATCTAGTGGTTTCAAAAAATGTTCAAAATGTAGTGGTACCATTTCTACTATCGACACCCATGACTGGTGTCTTAAATGTTTAGGTCCTGACCATTTACCATTGGAGTGTCTCCTCTGTAGAAAGATGACCAAGAGAGGCCTGCAGAACAGAGCTGCAAAACTCGGCACCCTCTTTGCCGCAGATGCGATGTCCGTTGCATCGACGTCTTCCAGGGCTTCATCTTCCTCCCATGGATCTCAGGTAACTAAACTCAGGTCTTCCAAGACCGGCTGGTCCTCAAAGGGTAGATCTTCTTCGAAGCATCGAGATGCTACTAGCGCCCTTGAGGAAAATATACCGGCAGAGCAGCCCCGGCGGGAGGCTTCGGCCTCCAAAGCATTAACGGGGCTCCAGGACATTCCCGAAGCTTCCACCTCGGGGGAACTCCTGGTGCCATGTTCTGGTGTCGTGGCCTGCTCCACCGGTACCGACATCCAGGCATCGGCAGGGCCTATGGATCAGCGCATCCTAGCCATCAAACGCAGTCTAGCAGCTCTCTTAGCAGCCTCGGTACCGCTAAGACAGCTTCAGATGGTTCTGCAGTCATCGGTACCAGTACCTGACCCCTCCTGCTTTAACCGATGTGCTTCCCCCCATGCCGGCTCTTGAATCAATATCAGATATCGAGGGCCCGGTATCGAGACAGTCCGATGTTGACTTCAATCGATACTGGTATCAAGCAATGCAAGAGCATTGTGGGGCCGGGAATATTTTGAGTCCTCTGATTCCGATGACTCCGAAGACTCTGTACCATGCTGATTCTATCAGAGGATCCCTCTCCTTCTCCTCAGCGTAGGATGTCTCCTCCAGAGGACATGTCTTTTCAGGATTTCATACGTGATGTAGCCCGAGGACTTTCAATCACGGTGACCCCTGAGAAGGAACCGAGAGCAGAAGAATTAGAAATTCTTCAGTACCCGGCAGTTCCTAAAGAAGTGGCTACTCTTCCCATTCATCGAATCCTGCATGACCTCATGTTAAGGATGTGGGAAACCCCTTTCATGGTGTCTCCACACTCTCGAAGGCTCGATACCATGTACCGAGTTCCACAGTGTCCTGGTTTTCAAAAGACACAATTACCCCACCATTCAATGTTAGTGGAATCGGCGATGCGTAGGATCAAGAGTGCTAAAATGCATTCTTCCAATCCTCCAGGCCGTGAAGCAAAGACTCGCGATGCCTTTGGGTATCGATGCTTTCAATCCTCGATGCTATCAGCCAGGATCAGCTCTTACATTCTTTATATGGGAATGTTCCTTAAGGAGGTTACAAGGGATCTAGAGCTCATGGCTCCACTTCTCCCCGATGATAAAAGAACAGACTTTCTCACTCTGGTCAAACAGAATGTGTCTAAGTTCATGAATCGTGCAACCTTTGATTGCTTTGAGTGCATTAGCAGGACCTCTGCTATTTCCATTGGTGCACTTCGCATTGCCTGGCTTCAGGCATCAGATTTAGAACAATGGGTGCAAGATAAGCTGGGGAACATTCCTTGCACAGGAGAAAATCTCTTTGGCAAGGATTGGCAAGACAAAGCTAATCAGCTTGCGTCTGAAAATACAACCTTGAACAGATTATCAAGGGTTACAGCCAACCCAGCAAAGAAAGACAACTAAGAAACCTTTTTTCAACAGGAAAAATAAATTCTACCCATCTTACACTGTCCAGTTCATGCTCCCCAGAAGGGGCAACAGCCCAGACAGCAAAGGAAGGCACAAGTCCCCAGAGCTCAACCAGCTGAGCAGACTCAGCCTCCTCAGGGGCTTTGACTCCTTCCTAGAGAACTTGGTCATCCTGCCCCTGAAAGGTCCAGAAACTCACACCATCCATGGCAGACCGTCATTTTGCCAGAAGATGGCAACAAATAACATCAGAAAACTGGACTCTTTCCATTGTACAAGAGGGGTACAAACTCCATTTTCACAGTATGCCCCCTCCCACCATCACATCAGAGAGTTGAACAAGTATCTGTTCCGAGAAAAATTCAAGATGATCTCCCTCTGAACACTTCTTCCTTACATTCAGAGTCAGGATTGGCTGTGTTCTTTAGATCTAAAGGATGCATACACGCATATTCTCATCCATACAGATCACAGGAGGCTTCTTCGATTCCTTTTTCAAGGAAGACATTACCAATACAGGGTTCTTCATTTCGGACTGACTTCTGCCCCAAGAGTCTTCACAAAATGCATGGCAGTGGTAGCAGCATTCCTGAGAACTTAGGGATATTCATCATCCCCTACTTAGACTGGCTCATCCGGGCATCAACAGCTCCAGAAGCCAGCTTCGCTCTCTCCCGCACAATGCAAATCCTGCAATACTTGGGACTGGTCATAAACCTCCCAAAATCTCATCTCACCCCTTCTCAGTCTCTAGAGTTCATAGGGGCTCGACTAGACACAAGGCAGTCAAAGGCTTTCCTGCCACAGCCACGTTGTCTTCGAATACTCTAGCTGGCATCTCAAGCAGCTATGAAAACTGCTCGAGAAATACTTCAGCTGCTGGGGCATATGGCATCCACTGTCCATGTGGTTCCCAATGCTCGCCTTCACATGCGGGCAGCCCAGTGGACCCTATCTTCTCAGTGGACACAGGCCTCGGGTGGCCTGTGACAAAATCAGAAACTCGACACGTCTCATTTCGTCCCTACAGTGGTGGCAATCGCTGGAAAACCTTCTTGTAGGCTTTCCTTTTCAGCAACCACTACACCAAGCCACCTTGATGACAGATGCGTCCAAGTTAGGTTGGGGGGCTCACTTGGACAGTCTCTCCACGCAGGGTCTATGGACCTAGCAAGAGGCTTGTCTTCACATAAACCTCCTGGAACTCAGAGCTATCTTTTATGCTCTTCAAGTATTTCAGGCCCACCTCAGCTACAAGACAGTTCTGGTCCAAACCGGCAATCAAGTAGCCATGTTCTATGTGAACAAACAGGATGGGACGTGGTCTCTAGCGTTGTGCAACGAAGCTCTTCGTCTCTTGGCCTTTGTCATAGATCTTCAAATCCACCTACTAGCGGTGTATCTTCCAGGCACACAAAATCTCTTGGCAGACAAACTCAGTCAAGTACTGCTGCCACACGAGTGGTCTCTTCATCCCGAGCAAATTGCTCGACTATTTCAGATCTGGGGAACTCCAGATATAGACCTCTTTGCAAGTCCTCAGAATGCCAAACTTCCCCAGTTCTGTTCCAGAATTCCGGCTCAGAACTGTCAGGCAAGGGATGCCTTCCACCTCCACTGGGGTCAGGACTTCCTCTATGCCTTCCCACCCATTCCCCTCATTCCCAAAACTCTGTTCAAGCTTCAGAGAGACAGGGGCCATATGATCCTGATAGCCCCATGCTGGCCACGACAAATGTAGTATCCTCTGCTTCTACATCTCTCTCAAGCCAAACCTCTGGAGTTGGGATGTGCTCCAGATCTTCTTTCCCACGAGAACGAGATGCTATTGCACCCGAATCCTCAGTCTCTACACCTCAGGGCGTGGCTGCTGAGATCCTAGAATTCCAGGATATCAACCTTTCTCAACAGGTAAAGGATATCCTTTTGGCTTCAAGAAAACCTTCCACGAGGTGGGCCTATGCCTTTAAGTGGAAAAGGTTCTCTATCTGGTGTTCAAAAACGGAACTTAATCCCTTTTCAGTGCCAGTGGAGGCATTACTGGAGTATCTCCTTCATTTATCATCCTCTGGTCTTAAGACCAATTCAGTAAGAGTCCATCTTAGTGCCATTGCAGCTTTCCACAAGCCCTTGGATGGACAACCTGTTTCCTCTCAACCACTTGTAGCAAGATTTATGAGAGGTCTGCTCTTAACAAAACCTCCCATTAAGCCACCACCCATGGCATGGGATTTGAATCTTGTCCTTTGGCAGCTCATGAAACTGCCCTTTGAACCCTTAGCCACTACATCTCTAAAGTTTCTTTCTTGGAAAGTAATCTTCCTAATTGCTCTCACTTCTGCACAACGCATCAGTGAGCTACAGGCTTTAGTGGCTGATCCTCCTCATGCAAGGTTTAACCATGATAAAGTAGTTCTCAGGACTCGCCCTCACTTTATGCCAAAGGTGGTTTCGCCTTTTCATTTAAATTAGTCGGTTTACCTTCCTGTATTCTTCCCTAGGCCTCACGCCTCTAATGCAGAAAGGAATCTTCATACTCTGGATTGTAAAAGAGCCTTGGCCTTTTACCTTCAGAGAACATAGAAAGTCTTCCCAGCTTTTTGTTGCCTTTGACTCTAGTCATCTTGGACTACCAGTTTCCAAGTGAACTTTGTCTAAGTGGATTGCAAATTGCATATCCTTTGCATATGAGAGTAAGGGACTTTCTCTCGAAGGTCATGTCACAGCTCACAATGTGAGAGCAATGGCAGCCTCTATGGCTAACCTTCGTTCAGTGTCCATTGATGACATTTGTAGAGCAGCCACTTGGGCTTTGGTACACACCTTTGCAGCCCACTACTGCTTAGACAAGGATTCCCGTCGGGATGCCTCGTTTGGCCAGGCTGTTCTCCAGCATCTCTTTCAGACTTAGAACAACTCCTACCTGCCGTCCCGGGTTTCGATGCCAGAGATCCATGGGAGGAAGCATGATCCATCTCAACCTGGGTTTCGCAGCTTTCTGGGGTCATCTCTCTGGCATCTCTCAGCTTGGGAGTCCATGTGTGAAGACTACGTTCTTGCTTGTTCCTGGAGATAATGTAGTTACTCACCTGTAACAGCAGGAATTAAGTCTTCACAACCCACCCACCTCCCCTTGGAGTTGTCTCTCTCTCTCTCTTTATCTTGTTTCTCTCCTTTGTCTCAGCTATAAACTCAACTGAAGAGGGAGAGTTGGGAAGACAGCGACGCAGGCGCAGTGGGATGCTCCCAAAAGCTTTCCCATTGGACGCTGGGGAGCGTTCCCGCGCGGGTTCCGTCGGTACCGACGATACCCATATGTGAAGACTTAATTCCTGCTGTGCCCGGAGATCACCTGTTACAGGTGAGCAACTACGCTTTCTCTGCAGCATATCCTTGCACCATTGGTGGTAGCCGAAAGAGGAGGCAGGAGACTCGGCAGTTTTCCTTCCTCCTCCCATCCAGCAGCTGAAGTCATGCTGCCCATTGACTGTGTTATTTAACACAGCATGGAAGCAATGAGAACAAATTGCTGGTAGTCGGCCTGACTAGATGTCAGCTGTCTCTGGACCAACAAATTAGGGAGAGAGGATTTGGGCTATAACCATGAAAGGACACATATGCTGAAAGTTGAATTGCTTCTGGAAGCTGAGTTTATGAAATGTGCACTGCTCTGCATGTTTTTGTAACACTGTTCTGACTTGCATCCTTCTCTTTGCTTTTAGATACTGATACCAGGCATCGCAGGACAGGCTGTCTCCAGAGATACCAGACAACTTCCAAGAAGGACATTAGTTTATTTTGTTCTATTCCATTAGTTTAGTTTTAATTTCTGTGTATCTCTTGGTGATTTTGTCTTATTTTTCAAGTCTGTCTCCAGTTTCACAGGTATATGGCATTTACCTCCTGTTTGATCTCGCAGTCTTTATCTCAGCTTGTCATTTTCTGTGTTTGATCTCTCAGGTGTGGGGCATATCTCTCTGGTCTCACCTCACAGGCATCATGTACTTGCCTCCTATCTTCCCTTGCAATCAAGCAATTTAATTTGTTGGTCTAATCCCGCTTGTCTAGAGTTTGCTTTCTGGATTCAGACTGTCCTTAGAGTCAACTTGAGCAGATTTATTGTCTAAAATTGTGATTCACTTCTTCATAGAGATGTGTGATGGCAGTGGGAACTCTTCCAGCTTCCTTAGGATTCTCCCTGAAGCTTCTAGAGAAATGCAGCAGGAAACAAATTATGGCAAATATGTTGGGGTTAGGAGATTTGTTTTTTATCCAGCCGATCAGGGAAATCTTATGCATATTCACAACTGCCTATTTCAGAGTAGAATGTCAGCTCTAATGAGGAAAGATTGCTTTAGAATAAAATATTTTCAGAAAATTATAACTAGATTATTCCTTAAATAGGTCACTTGCTTAATGGTTTTCAGATAGGGCAAATGAGGTCTAGCTGTGTTTAAATAGATGAATGCCCTGTCTGAAAATTGCTTCGTAACCCAGCTAAGTGTATATGCGAGATTCCACAGCACATCTACTTTTAAGACTAATTGTGTTGGCATTAGGCTAGGAAATAAAACAGTATGAGTACATGATGTCTTCAAAAGTACTGTGCTCTACAAAGGTTTACACACACCTGATCAAATTGTATGTTTCACTAAATCAATTAAGTGAACAAAGCTGCAAACCTCCACATGGTACAAAGTGAAACACAAAAAAGAAAAGCAGAGTCCCCGCTGCTATGTATGTGTTTATGTGAGAAAGTTAAATGACATCTTTTTACAGAGTTTAAGGGTTTTCAACCCAGTCCTTGGGGAACCCCAGGCCATTCAGGTTTTCAGGATTCCCAGAATGAATATGCATGAGAGAGATTGCATGTTCTGCCTTCTTGGTATGCAAATCTATCTTATGCATATTCATTGTGGGAATCCTGAAAACCTGACTGGCCTGGGGTTTCCCGAGGACTGGGTTGAAAACCTATGGAAGATATAAGTATTATTTATTTGTAGTCTGTTTTTTTCTTAACTTTGAATATTTTTATCGAGACCAGCAACAAAATACATTAAACCAGTTCCAAAAAATGTAACTGTATGAGCGCCCCAACATTAAATAAGCATGGTTTATTTATAAACAGCAAATCTGTTTCAGCCTGGAACTCTATGGTTGCCCCCATCCCCTACTCACAGCCATTTACCTTATAAACAACATACAGACTCATTCAACTAATTCCCTCCTCTCCACAACAAACAATCTCCCAGTCCAACCACATTGCTATTTTTCCTCAGGCAATTGGCTTTTTATTGCCTTGCTGCATCTTCCATTTAACAAAGGGATTCCACATAGAGAAATGTATCCTCTCTATTCTGACACAAGGCAGTCAGTTGTGCCATCCAATAAATCTGTCCCAATTCGCCTTGAAAATAGTGCCAGCGGTGGCATAGTTTGACATTAAGCCTGTGCTAAAACAATCCTTGCGATGATCTAACTAAGAAATGTGTGTTTAATTTTTGTCTGAATCGTTGCCTTGAAGATGTAACACACACTCGTAGCAACTATATTCCTTTTATTCTTTATTAAAATGGGATATAACCCCAGAAACAACCCTTAAAGATAATTAAATCAAAAAGGGTAAACCGATTTTGTTTGTGTAAACTAAACTAATTATTCATGAATTAGGAAAAGGTGGGGATTAACTTAGCTCTCCCAAGTTCTCTCATCCAACTCCAAAGGTTCCGTCAGCAAATGGAGCACTGGAACACCGGGTAAGCCTCCTCCTCACCACTTAATTAGCAAAGATAACTCCAAGATTCGCCACTTATTCAAGAGTATTTGAAAAAATAACCCAACATTGTGTTTCGGGCTACCGATTCTCACAGCCCTTCTTCAAAATTCCATTGCGAATGTGAATTACCCTGCTCGCTCGCACTCTTTATATTAGTCAAAGAAATATGACATCACAAATCGATCAGCCTCCCAAAAATCTCGGCTAGAAGGACTCCCCCGGGTCAAAGAACACTCCACCAGACTAAAGAAGAATTCAAACCCTCCGGCATTAGAGAGTTTAGATGGAAAATCCAAAATTGTTCACGGTATAAAAGATGTGTGCCCCGATCCCCTCCTCGAAGTTGGACAGGAACATGATCTAGAACACACCATTTCAAATCCCAAAAATTGTGGTGAAACTCCTGGCAATGTTGAACAACTGGAGCTGACAATACTTTTGTGGTAATTCGAGAACGATGTTCTTGTAGCCTCTGTTTAATACTGTGAATAGTTTTGCCAATGTAAAACTTATTACATGGGCAGATCAACAAATATACCACAAAGATAGATTGACAGGTTGTATAAAAATGACTATAAAATTTTTGATGGGTTGTAGGATATTCCCAAAACAGGCCTTGCAATGTGATATCACAAAATTCACAGTGTTGGCATGGGAAATGTCCCTTTACTAACAATGGAGGCGTACGCTCAGTAGTATGAACCACCCAATCAGCGATATTACAGCTCCTTTTGAAGGCTATCATAAGTGGCCTATCAAGACTAGAATGCATCGATAGGACAGGCCAATGTCTCCTCAAAATGGATACTACCTCAGTAGCTTGTGGTAGGAATGGTAGTACCCCTACAAAAGGGGCCGGATCCTGTTCCCCTCAACTACTAGCATCAGGCTCATTCCACCATTCAGCATGTATGTGATTAGCCCTTCTGTATGCTTTAATAATATGTAGTGGGTACCCCCTCTCCCGAAGCCTTGAACATAGGTAGAGAGCTTGATGTCGATATTCTTGTACTGAAGAGCATATGCGACGTAATCTGATAAACTGTCATACGGGTAAACCCCGTCTCAAAGATGCTGGATGGTAGCTCCGAAAATGTAAAAGTGTATTATGTTGCACAGGTTTTCTGTAGAGGGTTGTACTAATCAAAGAACCATTTTTATTTAATTGCAGATCCAAAAACTCAATAGATTGTAAATCATATTTAGGAGTAAATTTCAAATCTTCTGAGAGAGTGTTGATCCAAACAAAAAATTGTTTCAAACATTTTGAAATTTGCCATATTTATCCCTCAGTTTGGTTTAAGGATATACGGATGTGGTCGAGATATCTGGATGATATCTTTTTTATATGGACTAGCTCAGAAGAACATTTGAAACAATTTTTTACCTATAGGACAGTTTATCAGATTACGTTTTCTTTTTATTTTATTATCTCTTTTTCTTCAGGAGTTTCCACTGGCCTTTTAGGCCTCAGGCTTATATCATTTTTGTTTGTCACAGACAAACGCATCAGTAGCTTTAAAAAATGTTCCAAGTGCTCCGGCACTGTCAGTCTCCGATTCCCATGATTGGTGTCTTAAATGTGTGGGCCAAACAACTGTCCTTTGTGCAAGCAAATGACCAAGCAAGGCCTACAGAACAGGGCCAAGCAGTATGAATCACTGTTTGCCCTGGATTCAATTTCAGTAGCCTCGGCATCGTCAAGGGGCTCTGTTTCCTCTACTGGGTCTAGGGTCTCCAAAAAGTCCAAACATAAGTCAAAATCTTTATTGGCATCGAAGTCTGATTAGAGTATTGAGGTAAGTCTCATTGTCCAAGGGATGCATTGAAAGGTGCATCGGATGCTGACAGGCCTGCCAAGCAGCCCCGCCGGGAGGACCAACCCTCCAAAGCCAATTGGGGGCACCAGGATGCTCCTAAAGCATCGACCTCTGGAGAGCTATTGGTACTGTGCTCTGGGATGGTGGCTATCAGCCCCATATTGCAATCAATCAAGCATTGGTAATGTTCATCGACCAGTGCTTTTTGGCTATCGAAAGGACCTTGGAGAAGCTACTGGCCGCTGCAGTACCATGGGTATCGACAGCCCCAGTGACTCCAGTACCACTATCAGCTTTGGTTCCCATACTTGTGAGTTTGATGACAGCTCTTGAACTAGTTGCATCAGGACCACTTCTGCCGATTCCACCTCTTGAGACAGTATCGATGAGATCCTGCCCTCAGATGTCTCCATTGGAATCAGTATCGGTGGGACTTCTGCTTCCAACTCCTCCGCTGGAACCAGTAGGCATCATCGATACCCTACCGGTGCCCTTTTTCAATGTGGCATGCTCTGAACACAGACATCGACATCGGTCATCAACATTGGTTCGAGACAGTTGATACTTCAATTTCCTTTCCGAGTCAGACTCTTCTTCCTCTGAATCTGAGGAAACATCGGAAGACTTCAGGGTCACCGGGGATATTCCCTCCGATGCTTCCCTTCCTCATACACTCATCGTTCCCCGCCAAAGGACATGTCTTTTCAGGACTTCATCTGAGATATGGCGGTAGGCCTTCAAATCACTGCTTCATCCGAAACTGAACAGAGGGCTGAGGAATTGGAGATTCTCCAATACCCCTCAACACCCAAGGAGGCAGCAACATTACTGGTGCATCAAATCCTACAGGATCTAATGCTATGTATGTGGGAGGCCCTGCTAACTGTTGATACACGGTATCTAGATGTTTACTTTTAGGCACAAGTTCCTCCATGCCCAGGATTTGAAAAAACTCACTTCCACACCATTCTATGGTAGTGGAATCAGCAATGAGACGCATTAAGAGTTCTAAGACTCATTCGTTGATGCCTCCAGGCAAGGATGCCAGGGCTCTTGATGCTGTTGTTTCCAAGCTTGTATGCTTGCTTCTAGGATTACATCTTATACCCTTTATATGGGCTTGTACCTTAAAGATATCTCCAGGGATCTAGGGAACTTTGCCCCCATCCTCCCTGATGAGGAATGTGACTCATACTTGACTGTGGTCAAGCAAGCTCAAAATACTTCTAAATTCCTTATTAGAGCTGTCTTTGATACCTTTGATTCTATTAGGACAGCAGCTGCTGTCTGCATAGATGCTCGCAGAATGGCTTGGCTCCAAGCATCAGATCTGGAGCAGTGGGTTCAAGATCAGTTAGCCAACATTCCTTGCTCTGGTGAAAAACTTTTTTAGGAAAGGCAGGGGAACTTCAGACAGATGATCTTACCTTCAAGTGCCTCTCTCGAAAGACTTCCAACCCTTCTAGAAAGAAGACCACTTCTAAATAGCCTTTCTATGCTAGAAAGAAGGGATATTATCCTTCTTACCAACCATCTACTGGTTATCAGCAACAGCAGCAGAGGCCTCAAGGTCCTCGTCAACCTAAAAAAAGCCAAGATTCCTAAACCCCAACAAGCTGCTGCACAACAGCAGTCACCTGCTTTGGCTGTTTCCTAGAGAGCATAGCCATTTGACCTCTGCTGGGTCCCCCAGCCCCTGCACATTTCAGGACGCCTTTGTGCCTATGCCCACAGGTGACATCTCATCACATCAGAGAAATGGACTCTCAACATAGTCAAATGGGGTTATCTGCTTCACTTCCACAACTTACCCCCAACCAGCTCTCCAAGGACTTATCCTGCCAGTCCTCTGCAGGCAAGCCTTCTAGCCTCAGAGGTGACCATCCTATTGTCTCAGAGGACTATTGAAAGGGTCCCTCCCACTGAAAAAAGCACAGGCTTCTACTTTCTTATCCGAAAGGAAATGGGAGGGTACAGGTCCATCCTAGATCTGAGAGATCTCAAGTTCCTCATTCGGAAAAGTTCAGAATGATTTCCCTGGGTATCCTTCTGCTCTATCTCCAAGCAGAGAGGAACTGGCTCCTGTCCCTGTGTCAGGAAGCCCTTCGCCATCGCATCCACCTTCGGGCAGTTTACCTCCCAGGTCATCTTAGTGTCTTAGCAGACAGACTCAGCCGTATTCTCCATCCACACGAGTGGACCCTCAATCAGCAGACTATCTCTTGGCTCTTCCAGATGTGGGGGACCCCCCAGAATAGATCTGTTTGCCACTCAGGAGAATACACATCTACCGCTTTTTTGCTCCAGAGTTCTGTCCCCGATTAGTCAAGCAACCAATGTTTTTCTCCTTGACTAGGGACAGGGCTTGCTTTACGCATTCCCATCAACCTCTCTGATTCCCACAAGAGCCTCTCTGATCTTGGTGGCCCCTTACTGGCCATGTCAGCCATGATTTCCTTTTCTACTTTGTCTTGCGCAGGCTCCACCCCTCAATTTGGTCATGCCTCCAACCTCCTCTCCCAGGATTGGGGACTTACTTTAACATTTCTTATATACCGCCTTTCATGATATCAAGGCGGTTTTACATTGAACAAACTGAAATTACATTGAACAGGGCATTATAACTTGGATATAACTATTTTACACATTTCTTCACACTTCTCTTCCATCCCAGTGCACGAGTCTTCTGTCTCACAGCGTGACCCTGAAATCATGACCTTTGATCTCAGTCTTCCACAACTGGTCAAGGATATCCTTTTTGCCTCTCGCAAGCCTTCTACCAGGCAATCTTATGCTTTCAAGTGGGGTCTGTTCGCTCTTTGGTGCATCACCAAGCACATGAACCCATCCGATTGCCCAGTGGAGCTTATTCTCCACAATCTTCTCCACTTGTCCTCCACACTAACTCTGTCAGAGTTCATCTAAGTGCTATTGCAGCCTATCATAAACCTCAAGATAAAGTTTGTATTTCCTCGCACCTCCTGGTGCAGCGATTCATGCGGGATATTCTGTTTTCCAAGCCTCCGATCAGACCACCGCCAGTGACTTGGGATCTTAATGTGGTCCTAGCCCAACTTATCAAAGCTCCGTTTGAGCTGATGGCTACCATGCCTCTAAAATTTCTATCATGGAAAGTAATCTTCCTCTTGCCCTCACCTCGGCTTGTTGCATCAGTGAGCTACAAGTTTTAATGGAGGATCCTTCTTACACTTGATTCCACCATAAAGGTGGTTCTTCAATTCATCCGCATTTCCTTCCAAAAGTAGTTTCCACTTTTCATCTTGACCAGTCTGTAATGCTGCCGGTCTTTTTCCCCAGCTGCATGCATCCAAGGTTGAGGCAGCACTACATATCCTGGACTGCATGTGTGCACTTGCTTTCTACTTGCATAAAACTAAGGATTTTAGAAAATCCTCCCATTTATTTCTTTTGACCCCAGCCACTTAGGTCTTCCAGTGTCAAAGCGCACCTTATCCAACTCGATTGCCAGCTGCATCTCACTAGCCTATGATCAGGCTGGTCTCTGTCTTGTGGGTCACATTACTACTCACAGTATCTGAGTCATGGCGACACCTCCATTCTTTCTCCATACAGGAGATTAGCCAAGCAGCCACCTGGTCCTCTGTTCACACCTTTGCGGCTCACTACTGCCTGGTCAGGGACTCCCATCGGGATGCTGTCTTTGGCCAGGCTATACTTCAACATCTATTTGGGACTTAATCTCAGCTCCTATCAGTTCCATCTCTGGCATCTGACTCCCTCTTCCATGCTCTCAGCTACTGCACTCTAATCTGCTGAGGCCAATTGTGTCCATCCTATTTGGCTCCATTTTTCCGCTTCATGGACATGTTCTATCTGGTGCCTGGGAGCTAGTGAGTCCCATGTTCCTTCTTGTTCCTGGAGATAGCGTAGTTACTCACCTGTAACTGATGATCTCAGGGAACAGGAATCAGTCTTCATATCCCATCCTCCTCAGAGGAAAAAATTGTACCCAACAACTCCTATCTCTCAGCTATAAGCACAACTAAAGAGCGCTATGAGGAAGGCGGGAAGGCAGCTGCGCAGTGGAGTACTCCCAGAAGCTCTCCTATTGGACGCTGGGGAGTGTTCCCACATGGGCTCCTTGGTACTGACGACACCCATCTGTGAAGACTAATTCCTGCTGTTCCCGGAGATCACCCTTTACAGGTGAGTAACTGCACTTTACCCAAGATGTCCCCCAAAAGGGAAAATATCCTTCCCCAGTAATCCTTAATCTTAGAGTGGTGCCACAACACATGGACACAAAGGACCCTCCAACAGAGTCAGTCACCCACTTCCATATTTTGATAAATTCTCATAGGGGTATAATACCACCTACAGTACATTTTGTAATTATTCTCAATTAGATATGTTGCCTTAAGGTCATGTTTTCTAATGCTGCTAATGCTTTATATGACTTAAAGATGCACCATTTAGTGCTGCTAATAGTAAAAGCCCTCTCTAACAGAGAAAGCTCTGAACCCAGAAGGTTTTTACCCTGATGCATAAGAAAATGTTTGATCTAATAATGGTACCGTTCCCTCTCCTCAATTTGAAAGTCCTCCTTTAAATTCTCAAAAGGCAAAATTTGACCCTTCCTTTAGAAGCGATCCAAGTGAGTCAGCCCCAGTGTCTCCCATCTTAAAAAACAATCTATCAGTCAAACCTGGAGGAAAAGCTTCATTATAGCATAGTTGGGGGAAAGATTAAAAACTACTTTATGACCATTCATTTTAGCTCTACATCTACTCCATATTTTTCCCATAAGCCACACAAAAGGATTAGTCATTTGGGTTTTATTTCCTCTTTCTCCCCAGACATAGTTTATAGCGCAGTGGGCACTCCCCAAAAATCAGTCTGTTCCATTTGCACTCCTTTCCCCCCACTAATACACCATTTGACCTCCTCTCTTAATTGTGCCGTCTCATAATATTTAACCAACAAAGATCTGCACAATACTTTTCTGGACACTCTAACTTTTTATATTTGCATATAAAATGTGATCTCCAGGAACAAGCAGGAATGAGTCTTCACATATGGGTATCGTCGGTACCGACAGAGCCTGCGCAGGAACACTCCCCAGCGTCCAAAAGGAAAGCTTTTGGGAGCATCCCACAGCGCCTGCGCACTGCCTTACCGCCTTTCCTAACCGCCTTTCCTAACCGCCTCTCTCCAGTTCTTCTTTTCCGCGGAGCCAGCAGGTCGTGTTCCTGTCACCGCTGAAGAATTTCTTTATTTTATTTTATTTCTTTGGTCGTGCGTCTGCCTTCTCGACGCTGGACCGGTACCGCCGGTCTTTTCTTTCTTTATTCTAAAAAAACCCCAACAAAACCAAACACTACTGTTTCTCACTTCAATGCATTTTCTTCTTTGGCCTTAGGCCTAGGAAATTTTTCCTCATGGAAAAGCCCGCCTCTGGGTTTAAAAAATGCACGAAGTGCAGCGGCACTATTTCTGTCACTGACACCCATGAATGGTGTCTGAAATGTTTAGGTCCTGACCACTCCATTGCGGATTGTGAGTCCTGCTCCATGATGTCTAAAAGAGGTCTACAGAATCGAGCAGCTAAGCTCAGTACCCTGTTTCCCTTGGATGCAGCTTCGGTTGCATCGACGTCTTCCAGGGCTGCTTCTTCCTCACATGGATCTCAGGTAACCAAACTTAAATCCAGCCGGTCCTCGAAGAGTAGATCTCCCTCTAAGTATTGAGATGCCTCTGGGCTTGTCCTCGAGGAATCCGCACCGGCAAAATTACCCCGGCGGGAGGCTCCGGCTTCCAAAGCTTTATCTATGGGGTCACAGGTTGACATCGATGGCTCGGCCTCGACCGATCACCTGTTGCCATGTTCTGGGGTACCGGTGGTTCCCACTGGTACCGACACCCAGACATTGGTTGCGTCGATGGATCAGAATATCCTGACCATGCAGCGTGCCATCACGGCATTCATACAAGCTGTGATGCCTTCGGTACCGCAACAAACTCCGTTGCCGGTACCAACTCCGGCACTGGTACCGACATCAGTTCCGGTGCCAGTACCGATTGCATCGACATCCGCTTCGGTGTCGACTGCAGCGGTACACTGTTCTGTGATGCCCATCGGTACCGAATTGGTACCGATCACTCCCTATGTCGTTACCACCCGGTACGCGTATCGGGCTCTGCAGGAGCATCCAGACAGGCGATACTTCGATTCCTCTGAAGACTCTGATGAATCAGAGGTCTCTGTCGAAACATCAGTGATCCATCCTCAGGAGCCCTCTTCTCCAAAAAGGAGAATGTCTCCTCCAGAAGACTTGTCTTTTCAAGACTTCATTAGGGAAGTGGCCAGGGGCCTTTCCATCTCAGTGGCCCCTGAGACAGAGCCTAGAGCCAAAAAATTTGATATTTTTCAATATCCTAAGGCTCCTAAAGAGGCAGCCACTTTACCAATACATGAGATTCTTTATGATCACATGTTGGGCATATGGGAGACTCCTCTCACCACTTCCCCTCATTCTCGCAGGTTGGAAACCATGTATCATGTTCCTCCTTGTCCTGGCTTCCATAAGACTCAGCTTCCTCACCACTCCATTGTGGTGGAGTCTGCTATGAAGAAGATAAAGAGTACAAAAAGGCACTCTTCCGCTCCTCCAGGAAGAGAATGCAGAACCTCAGATGCCTTTGGCAGGAGAATTTTCCAGGCCAGTATGCTTGTTGCCAGAATCAACTCCTTATAGTCTCTATATGGGGATGTTTCTAAGAGAAGTTACAGATCACCTGCAAACTTTATCTCCTTTTATTTCAGAAGATAAAAGGGAAGAGTTCCTCACCTGGCTCAAACATGCCCAGGATATTTCCAAGTTTTCCAACTGTGCAGCCTTTGACCCTTTTGAAGGTGCCAGCAGAGCCTCGGCCATTGCCATAGGTGCACGCAGAGTTGCTTGGTTACAAGCTTCTGATTTGGAACCCTGGGTTCAAGATGGACTAGGAAACCTTCCTTGTACAGGTGAAAACCTTTTTTGGCAAAGATTGGCACGCAAAGGCCACCCAAATGGATGCTGAAAATTCTGCTTTAGATAGACTTTCAAAGTCTACTTCTGCTCCTTTTAAGAAAAGATTGTTCAAAAAGGGTTTTTTTTCCCCAAAAAAGGGAAATATTATTCTGCTTATGGTCAGCAGTCATCTTCTCCAGGTCGTTTTGCTACAAAGAGACAGCAACAACCGAAACAGGCCAAGCCTAAGGCTGCTAGGACTGCTACGGCCCAACAGCCTCAGCCTCCTCAGGGCCTTTGACATACAACTAGAGAGCTTAGCCTTTCTGGCTCTAGAACATCCAGAGCCTCTCACCATTCCAGGAAGGTTGGCTTACTTTGCTCCCAGATGGGAACAAATCACAGCAGAGCAATGGACCCTCTCCATCATAAGGGAGGGGTACAAGCTTCATTTCTTAAACCTTCCTCCTCACACCATGGTGAGACAGTTCAATTCTCAGACATCTCTCCTCGACCTTCTGGGTCAGGAGATTGCTACCCTTCTTGCCCAAGGGGCAATAGAAGAAGTACCCCTTCTTCAACAGGGCTCAGGATTCTACTCCCCCTACTTTCTTATCCCAAAGAAAACAGGGGGCTACAGACCCATATTAGATCTCAGAGAATTGAACAAGTTTCTATGCAAGGAGAAATTCAAGATGATTTCTCTCGGTACTCTCCTTCCATACCTTCAGAGTCAGGATTAGCTTTGTTCTCTAGACCTCAAGGATGCATACACCCATGTCCTCATCCATCCAACAAACAGAAGGTTCCTTCGGTTCCTTTATCAAGGGAAGCACTACCAATACAGAGTGCTTCCTTTCGGTCTGGCCTCTGCACCAAGGGTGTTCACAAAATGCATGGCAGTAGTTGCTGCATTTCTACGCACTCTAGGGATATTCGTATTCCCATATCTGGACGACTGGCTCATCCGAGCTCCATCCCAGTCAGAGGCCCAGACTTCTCTAACCTGCACAAGGCCTATCCTTCAGTATCTGGGACTTGTAATAAACTTTCCAAAATCCCATCTCAGTCTCTCGAGTTCATAGGGGCCTTGCTGGATACCACAACTGCAAGGTCCTATCTTCCCCAGGCCCGTTGCCTACGCTTGGTGCAGTTAGCCTCACAAATTCAGTTAAAATCCCATTCAACTGCTCGAGAGATGTTACAACTGTTAGGCCACATGGCATCCACTGTGCATGTGGTTCCTTACGCTCGCCTTCACATGAGGGCAGCTCAGTGGACTCTGTCCACCCAATGGACCCAGGCATCAGGTTGCCTGTCAGACAAAATAGCAACCTCCAGTTGCCTCTTTTGGTCCCTCCAGTGGTGGAAGTCCACTCAAAATCTGTTGCTGGGGTCCCCCTTTCAACAGGTGTTACCCCAAGCAACCCTTACAACAGATGCCTCTCCAAGAGGTTGGGGAGCTCATCTTCAAGATCTCTCCACTCAAGGCATCTGGTCTTTACAGGAGACATCTCTACATATCAACCTCTTAGAGCTCAGAGCAATTTTTCTAGCTCTCAGAGTCTCACACCCTGCTCAGCTACAAGACAGTCCTCATCCACACGGACAACGAAGTAGCCATGTTCTACGTGAACAAGCAGGGCGGGACTGGCTCTCTGTCACTTTGCAACGAAGCTCTGAGATTGTGGGCCTTCGCCAGAGAGCATCAAATTCATCTCATGGCAGTGTATCTTCCAGGGGTTCAAAACTCTTGGGCAGACAGACTGTCGAGTTCTGCTTCCACACGAATGGTCCCTCCATGGGGACCAGATAGCCAGGATCTTCCGAATTTGGGGAACCCCGGACATAGACCTCTTTGTAAGTCCATGGAATGCCAAACTTCCCCGGTTCTGTTCCAGGATTCCGTGTCAGGGAGTTCAGGCCAGGGATGCCTTCCTCCTTCATTGGGGGCAAGACTTCCTCTATGCCTTTCCACCCATTCCCCTAATTCCCAAGACACTGTTCAAACTTCAGAGAGACAAGGGGTCTATGATCCTCATAGCACCACATTGGCCACGCCAAGTGTGGTACCCTCTACTTCTGCATCTCTCTCAAGCTCCCTCCCTGGACTTGGGATCTGCTCCAGACCTCCTGTCCCAGGAGGAGGGAACATTGTGGCACCCAAATCCC
Organism: Ichthyophis bannanicus; assembly: GCA_033557465.1. Classification (NCBI taxonomy): domain Eukaryota; kingdom Metazoa; phylum Chordata; class Amphibia; order Gymnophiona; family Ichthyophiidae; genus Ichthyophis; species Ichthyophis bannanicus. The sequence continues at coordinate 199,808,734 of CM066045.1, forward strand.
CAGTCTCTTCACCTCAGAGCCTGGTTGCTGAAGGCCTAGACCTTCAAGATTTGCATCTTTCTCAGCAAGTGAAGGATATCCTTCATGTTTCCAGAAAGCCTTCCACTAGACGTTCCTATGCTTTTAAATGGAAAAGGTTTACCATTTGGTGTGCAGAGAAGGGTCTTAACCCTCTTGCAGTACCTCTGAATTCTTTACTAGAGTATTTGCTGCATTTATCCCATGCAGGCCTCAAAACGAATTCAGTAAGAGTCCATTTGAGTGCTATTGCAGCATCCCTTAAACCTCTCAATGGACAGCCTATTTCCTCTCATCCTCTTATAGCAAGATTCATGAGAGGCCTTCTTTTGACTAAACCTCCCATCAGACCACCTCCAGTGGCATGGGACTTGAATCTGGTTCTTGGCCAGCTTATGCAGCCACCCTTTGAACCCTTAGCCACTACCTCCTTGAAATTTCTTTCCTGGAAGGTTATTTTTCTCATTGCAGTCACTTCAGCTCGCCGCATCAGTGAGCTGCAAGCCTTGGTGGCTAACCCTCCTTATACAAGGTTCATCATGACAAGGTAGTCCTCAGGACTAATCCACACTTTATGCCTAAAGTGGTCTCACCTTTTCATCTGAACCAGGAGGTTTATTTACCTGTCTTTTTACCAGGACCTCATGCTTCAAGTGCAGAGAGGAATCTTCATACCCTGGATTGTAAAAGAGCTCTTACTTTTTACTTACAAAGAACACAGCAACATAGAAAGTCCTCTCAACTCTTTGTTGCTTTTGATCCCTCTCATTTAGGGCTTCCAGTCTCTAAGAGAACTCTGTCCAATTGGATTGCTCAGTGTATTTCTTTCTCCTACCAGAGTAAGAACCTTTCTCTGGAGGGCCATGTCACAGCTCACAATGTGAGGGCCATGGCAGCCTCTATGGCTCATCTAAATTCTGTGTCCATCGACCAGATCTGTCGAGCGGCCACCTGGGCCTCGGTTCATACCTTCACAGCCCATTACTGCTTGGACAAGGACTCCCGCCAGGATGCCTTGTTTGGTTAGGCTGTTCTCAAACACCTGTTCCATACCTAACCAACTCCTACCCTCCATCCCTGGCTGGATGCTGGAGATTCATGGGGGGAGGTAGAGCCCTTCCCCGGGACTCACAACCTGGGTGATCTCCCAGGCATCTCTAGCTGTGGAGTCCCCATATGTGAAGACTCTTTCCTGCTTGTTCCTGGAGATAGCACAGTTACTTACCTGTAACAGGTGATCTCTGGCAACAGCAGGAATAAGTCTTCACAACCCACCCACCTCCCCTAGGAGTTGTATCTCTCTATCTTTCTTTCTTCACTCTCTCTTTGTCTCAGCTTTAAAACTCGAACTGGAGAGAGGCGGTTAGGAAAGGCAGGAAGGCAGCGCGCAGGCGCTGTGGGATGCTCCCAAAAGCTTTCCTTTTGGAAGCTGGGGAGCGTTCCCGCGCAGACTCCGTCGGTACCGACGATACCCATATGTGAAGACTTATTCCTGCTGTTCCCAGAGATCACCCGTTAGAGGTAAGTAACTGTGCTTTATTCCTCTCTGCATCCACTCCATACAGTTTGTGGATACCTCATTGGAAGGTTGTTAAATACAAATAAGAATAAATTCAACTTCACCATAGCAAGAGATTCATGATCTGCTTCTAGACTGATGGATAATTATTTTTAAAAAGCTTAGTCATCAGAAGTTATTGATCCTTGGCCCACAGAGTTTCATTTTAATTGTAAAATAGTTTTCATTATCATTAAATATAATCTGCTTTGACTTGGGATAAAGTGGTATGTAAAAACAAACAAATATTTATTCTGAATCTGTACTTGCTCTACTGGTGAACTGAAGAGATCTAGTGTCTCTGATTTGGACGCATTAACCTTGAATCTGGAAACTACCAAATGAGTTCATCTTATCCATCAGGGCATCCAAAGACTCCACCAGATCAGACACAAAGAACAAAATATCTTCCACAAATATTGATATTTTATATATCTTCGCTTCTGCTCCAGTCACTTGCAAACTCTTTATGCCATAGAAAAATGACAGAAAAAGACAACATGGCCTGTCTAGTCCTTCCATATCAACAACAGTCCCCTTTAGTTCCTTTAGAAATCCTGTGTTTGTTCCCATGCTTTTTTGAATTCAGATACTGTCCTCATCTCTACCACCTCCACTGGGAGACTATTACATGGATACACCACTCTTTCCGTAAAGAAATATTTCCGCATATCACTCCTGAATCTATCCCCTTTCACCCTCATCACATGTCCCCTCATAGCAGAACTTGCTTTCAATCAAAAGAGGCTCTCTCCCTGTGCATTTATGCCACAGAGATATTTAAACATCTCAATCATATCACCTCTGTCCCGCCTTTCCTCTAAGGTATATATATTAAGATCCTTAAGTCTGTCCTCATATGCTTTATAATGAAGACTACTAACCATTTTAGTAGCCACCTTTTGAACTGACTCCATCCTGTTTATATCCTTTTGAAGGTGCGGTCTCCAGAATTGCACATTATACTCCAAATGAGGTCGCACCAAAGACTTATACAGAGGCACTATCACCTCCTTTTTTTCTGCTAGCCTTCCTCTCCGTATACACCCAAGCATCCTCCTAGCTTTTGCTGTCACCTTTTCTACCTATTTAGCTACTTTAAGATCATCAGACACAACCACGCCTTGGTCCCGCTCATCTTTAGTGGACAAAAGTACTTCACCCCTATACTATATCGCTCCCTTGGATTGCTGCAGCCCAAATGCATGACCTTACATTTTTTAACATTAAATCCCAGCTTCCAAATTCTAGACCATTCTTCAAGCTTAGCTAGATCCCTCCTCATGTTATCTACACCTTCCTGGGTGTCTACTCTATTGCAGATTTTGGTATCATCCGCAAAGAGGCAAACCTTACCCGACAGCCCTTCTGCTATATCACTAACAAAGATGTTAAAAAGAATTGGACCAAGAACAGATCCCTGGGGCACACTACTGGTAACGTCCTTCTCCTCAGAGTGAGCTCCATTTACCTGTACCCTTTGTCGTCTCCCACTCAACCAATTTCTAACCCAAGCAGTAACTTTAGGGTCCATCCCTAGGGTGCTCAGTTTGTTTACAAGTCGCCTGTGAGGAACAGTGTCAAAGGCTTTACTGAAATCTAAATACACCACATCTAGGGCTCTCCCTCGGTCCACCTCCCTGGTCACCCAATCAAAGAAATCAGATTTGTCTGACAAGACCTGCCTCTGGTAAATCCATGCTGCCTCGGATCCTGTAATCCACTGGACTCCAGAAACCTCACTATTTTCTCTTTCAGCAGCGTTTCCAATAATTTACTCACCACCGAAGTTAAACTACAGGCCGGTTAGTTTTCAACCACATCCTTACTTCCGCTTTTGTGTGAAGGCACCACATGAGCCTCTCTCCAGTCCTTTGGCACCACTCCCGATTCCAACGAGGCATTGAAAAGGTTAGTCAGAGGAGCTGCTAGAATGTCCCCAAGTTCCCTTAGTATTCTAGGATGCATCACATCCGGTGCCATCGCTTTGTCTACTTTAAGTTGAGCTAGTTTCTCACGAACAGTTTTCTGAAAATTGTTCAAGATGCCCCTCGCTTCTGTTCCTGTTGGTGGGTGTTTTCTGAGTTTCTGTTCCTGGTTCTTCATCTATGAACACAGAACAGAAATATTTGTTAAGCAATTCCGCTTTATCCTCATCAGCTTCTACATATTCCTCCCTTCACCCTCGAGTCTGACAATACAACTTTTGCCCTTCCTCTTCTCACTAACATATCTGAAAAATGTCTTATAGCCAATGCAATAAAATGGGAGGATATTTCCTTCTCGTTTTGGATCTTTGCTTTCCTGACTACTTTGCTAGCTTCTCTAAGTTTTTACAAATATAGATGCCTGTCTTCCTCTCTCTGATCTCTTGTATTTCATGAAGGCCTCCCTCTTTTTCTTCACCTTTTCAGTTACTACTTTCGAAAGCCATAGTGGTCCTCCTTTTCCTTTATTTACCATTTTAACAAAAAAGTTGGTTTCCCTTAAAATATTCCGTTTTGGTTTTGCCGACTGTTTTTCTACATCCCCCAGCTGTTCTCATCTAGTTAACAACTGCCTGAGGTATTGGCCCATCTTGGAAAAGTTAGTTTTCCTAATGTATAAGACCCTCACTTTTGAATGGATTGTAACAGCCCTAGTCCTAATACACTGAACCACACCATCTGGTGATTAATGGATGCAAAATGATCTCCCACTATAACATCAGAAACACTTTCACCATTGGTAAGCACCACGTCCTGTATGGCCTTCACGTGTGGGGTCTGTTACCAATTGCCTGAATAGTTCTCCCTGTAGAGAATCCAGGATCTCCTTACTTCTAGATGATACTGCAGTAGGAATGTGCCAAACATCTGGCATATTAATATCCCCTATCAGTAGCATTTCCCCTTTCCTAGCAATGCTGCATATGTCTTCAATTAACTCTGTCTACCTCTTCCTCTTGTGATGGAGGACTGTATATCACACCAATACAAATAGATTTCTCTTTTCCTCTTTCTAGTTTAACCCACCATGCCTCCTGTCTCCCTTTTAAGCTCTGTAATTCCAAAGCTTTAATAATATTTTTTTACATATAGTGCCACTCCTCCTCCCCTTTTTCCTACCCTGTCCTTTCTGAATAAAGTATAGCCTGGTATAGTTACAATCCCAGTCATGGTTTTCTATGAACCATGTTTCTGTAACTGCCACTAAATCCAAGTCAGCCACTCCTACCAAAGCTTCAACATCAGGGATCTTATTGCCCATGCTACAGGCATTTATACACACTGCTTTCCATATGTTACCCCTTTTACCCATTTCCATAAAGGTATTTAATGTTTCACTTACCTGGGGGCTTTCTTCACCCATCCCCAACGGATCTAGTTTAAAGCCCTCTTCAGTAGATTAGCCAGTCTACTACTGAAGACATGTCAACCTTTCTTGGACAGATGGACGCCATCTCTGCTCTGCAACCCTTGAAAGAGCATCCCATGGTCCAGGAAACCAAAACGCTCTCGATGACACCATCCACGCAGCCATGCATTCATCTCCAGGATGCGAGCCTCTCGGCCTTGGCCTTTACCCTCAACAGGGAGGATTGAAGAGAAAACCACCTGTGCACCTATCTGCTTCATTCTCTGTCCCAGAGCCATGAAGTCACTTTTGATATGCTCAGAGGGATACCTGGCAGTATCAATTGTTCCAACATGGATTAGCAACATTGGGTAATAGTCAGTGGGCTTGATGAGTCTCGGCAAACTCTCCGTAATATTTTGGATTTTGGCACTAGGCAGACAGCATACCTCTCTGGACATTAAGTCTGGTCGGCAGATGGATGCCTCAGTACCCCTCAGAAGAGTCACCAACCACCACTACCCTTTGTTTCCTTGTGGTTACTGATTCTGCAACTTTGGGGTACTTGAGCTCTGGTTCTTTCCTTTCCAGGAGATGCTTTCAGCTCCTCCATTTCCAGGGCTGCATAATGGTTCTTCAGTTCAAGGGCTGGAGAAGTTGGATTGGTGATTCTGCAGGCCATGGTGACTTGTGTCCAACCTTTGTCATTCTGTAGGCACCCATCTTCTCCTCTGCTGGAGAGCTTGGTTGCTGCAAGAAGCATATCATCAATGTACTTCTGACTATCTTGAATGCTCCTCAGCCTTGCCACCTTCTCTCTGAGTTCCTCCACTTGTTTCCTGAGAGATTCAGCATGCAGGCACCCTCCACATGGAACCAGTCCTTCAACTGGCATTGCGACCTCTGTCTGGACAGAGGCAGAAGCTGTAACGGGGGCAACAACTTTAGCGATACGATTTTTCCCAGCCATTGTTCTGTTTGTGGAGCTTAGGTATCTGTTTGAAATGTATAGCCCATAGGCTCCATTACCAAAGCAAATGATAGAGTACACCTTGTCTTGTCCCCTTCTCTTATCCAAATACTTTGGTATTTGCAGCATTAATTTTTAATTGGACCAAGAGCTTAATATAAAAGGATTTTAATCCATTAAAAGAAGGTTCTCCACAATCCCACTTTATCTAAACACTAAATAAGAAGGACTAACGTACTCATCGAATGCTTTTTCTGCATAGACTGTCAAGAAGCCCAGAGAGGCCTTCCCCTTCCTACTTTGCCACCTCAGGTTAAGAATTATTCTTATCATACCCTTCTCTCTCGGAAATAAATCCGTTTTTAGGAAGCAATTGGCCAACACCCTAGCAACAATTTTTGGATCAATCCTCAAGGGCATTATTATTAAGTTTGTGTTGCCCTCTTAGTTGGCGCTTTGTAGGGTCATCTTCCAAATGTTTCCTTTGGCTTGCCGAGTCCTTCTGTTTTTGCTTTTGGAATTTTTTCCCTAACTCAGAAACATGCTCGGGTCTGTACACATGCAATGATTGTTTCAAATCTCCTCACAAATCTTCAATAATATTCAAGTCTGGGACTGTGAAGGGAATTTCAAAACTTAATCTATCTTTCCTTCCTGTAAGCACTTCATGATTGATTTTGAGGTATGTGTCGGATGATTGTCTTGCTGAAATAACCAACCTCTCTTCAGTTGTGGGACTTACCTGCTTCCTTCCACTTGCATAATGTTTCATCTGCTACTGGCTACTACACAAGCCAAGAGCATAATCAAGTCACCCTATGCTTAATGACTGGCAAGGTGTTCTTTTCTTCAAATGTATCTTGTGTGATTGTGGCTGAATGGTTCAATTTTCATTACATCAGTCCAAAGCACTTTGTTACAAAATATTTGCCATACTTGAGGTCACAGAAAAGGCCTCCTTCTGACAATTCTCTCGTGCTGATTGCTGGTATGTAAGCCACGCTGTACTGTGGGTCTGTGGGCAAGTATTGTGGCAGCTAAACTTTTCAGCAGGTTGTTTGCATTGATTAGTTGGTTCTGTTTTGCAGATCTGACCAGTTTTGGGGTAGTTCTATCAATTTTTTCTTTGGCTTCCAGATCTTGCCTTGACTTCAAATTCACACAATTTTCATTTCTTAATGTTTCTAACAGTTGCCATTGCTAACTTGAAGAGATTTTGTTTATAGCCTTTCCCTGATTTGTAAGAATTAATAGTTTTCATTAAATGCTCTGAGAGCTGCCTAGAGTCTATGGTGCTTGAAGGTAGAAAGAAGAATCACAAGCTGAGACTCATCACTGTACAGTGCTGCATACATCCAGTAGCACTAGAAAATAAAGAAAAATTAGAGACTTACCTGCTAATTGTTGTTCCTTAACCCTTTCAGATCGTATGTCCACTGTAATAGACGTCATTTTATCCATTGAATTCCATGTGTGTATATACACAAACATACATATATATATATATGGTGTCTGTGAAAAACTTCAGGTCTGAAAGGGTTAAGAAACTCCAGTTCAGTCCCTCACCTCTGGGTAGTGCACCTCCTCTCGCAGCATGGAGACTGGGCATGTCAGACTTGTGACACCACTGTACATATCCTGCTGGCACTTCCCACCAACTTCCAGTGACCTAATGACAAAGAAGACTCAAAAGGAGCAAGAAATAAGTAGCTATAGTATTAAATACAACACTTAACTCTTAAACTGAACTAAATCCCCGTTAACTAAGAGGATAACTCTCCCTCTCCCGTTTGAAGGAAAACAGAACAGAAAGGAGAGAGAGAAGAAAGAATACAGTGCATACATTGCCTGAGTACAGAAAAATGTTTGCTGATTTTCTACTGCTTGGCTGTTGTCACCCAACACAACAAAAAGGACCCTGTGGAAACTGACAACACCCCAGGCGGGAATCGGGACTGAACTGGAATTCTTCAAGGAACAATTAGCAGGTAAGTCTAATTTATTTTTCCTTATTGTCCCTCCAGTTCAGTCCCTCACCTCTGGGATGTAACAGAGCAGTAAATTAATAGGAGGGACCTGGACCGCAGACCCGAAACAGGCATCTCCCGCCACCTGAACATCTAGGCGATAATGTTTACTGAAATTATGCAAGGAAGACCACGTGGCTGCTCTGCAAATCTCAACCGGAGGCACCAAGCTATGTTCCGCCCACGAAGTCGCTTGCGCTCTAATAGAATGAGCCCGAAGCCCCAAGGGCACCTGATGACCTTGCAAGATATACGCTGATGCTATTGCTTCACGGACCCATCTGGAAATTGAAGCTTTGGCTGCCGCTTCACCCTTACGTGGGCCTCCAAAGAGAAAGAACAAACACTCAGATTTGCGGAAGGACTTCAAGTATCGACGAAGAACCCTCTTTATATCTAACAAACAAAACTACGATCTGACGCACTCTCAGAGAAACCCAATACTGGCAAAGAGACATTGATTCACATGGAATGGCGAAACTACCTTTGACAGAAAGGACGGAACGGGACGTAACACCACTTTTTCCCTAGAAAAAGTCAGAAACGGTTCCCAACAGGACAAGGCCTGCAACTCCGAGATTTGACGTGCAGAGCAAATGGCTACCAAAAATACTGCTCACACCAGTCCTCAAAAACATGCCATACACGTATATATGCCAAGGAAGTTGACCTCTTTCTGGCTAAAAGAAAGGTGGCAATAACTGCACTAGAATAACCTCTTTTCCTTAACCTTGCCCTTTCAATGGCCAAGCCGTAAGCGAAAACTGAGCTACCTGAGGCATTCGCAGAGGACCCTGAAGCAGAAGATCTTCCCGTGTCGACATCCACCATGATCTCCCGTCGAGAAGACACACCAGATCGGCATACCACGGCCGATGAGGCCAATCTGGAGCCACTTAGACTACTCTGCCCTGATGGGCCTCGATGCGCTGAATCACTCGCCCTATGAGAGCCCAAGGAGGGAAAACAGAGGAGACTGTGCATGGGCCATTGCTACATAAGAACATAAGATATGCCATACTGGGTCAGACCAAGGTCCATCAAGCCCAGTATTCTGTTTCCAACAGTGGCTAATCTAGGTCATATGTACTGTGGTGTAGAAGGTCCCTCAGATCCCTTAGAGAGTGATAAAATGCAGGATTCAGCTTCAGTTAAGGGAAGTAAACAAGTGCACATGGCTCCTGGTTTCCAGGGAAACCACACAGAGCAGATTAGAGGAGAGGAAAACACGCCCCTGCTGCAGTTCAGCTCAGCAATCACAAGCTAAGGCTGGACACCTTATTTATTTATTTATTTATTTATTTAACAATTTTTCTATACCGCGCTATTTCAATCAGTGCGGTGTACATTGAAACAAGAACATACTACAATGCATACAAGTAACATTGAGTTTTACATTGAACAGGAAGATTCAACATAGGACAACCGGGGGAACTATGTACAGATTGACTTAAATAATATATACAGTGATATAAAACATGATTTAGATGTTGCAATGTGGTTGAAAGGAGTGGTTAGGTTAAACCCAGAAAACCAGAAATTTAAGAGAAGCTCATTAGGAAGGGAGCCAAGCACATGAGCAGGCAGATCTGGAAGCACATGGGGAAGCAGAGTTGGAAGGCCAGCTGAGAGCACAGCCACGAGGAAAGCAGTCACGAGAAACAGAGGATTTGCTTGAGAGTGAAGACACAGAGGAATTCATGGTAACAGAGGATTCTCTGACCTTTAACTCAGAAGGGGAAGTCAGCACAGGAAACGAGCAGAGAGTTTGTGCAAAGGAGCAAGGTACAAACAGCCCAGGTTTGTTGCCATGGGTAAAAGGCAGTCATACGGGGAATGTACCAAGAAGGCAGACTTGTGTGCATGTAGAAACTCCAAGGCTTACAGTTGTAGCTGATCCTGGAAAGCAGAAGGAATCTCTCATAAGGAAGCCAAGAGGTAGGCTGAGTGACTGGTATAAAAGTAAAGCTGTTTTTAAGAAGTGCTCTGCTATTAACCCAGAAGGGTGGGGCTTTCCATGTGGTGAACACTGTGGCAATTACAAGCCGTGTATAGCAGAAGGCTACGGGGAAAAGTCTATTGCTGAAGGAACAGGTGTGTGCCTTGAAACAGCTTATAAGCAATTGCAGACATTTCCAACTGAGAGTCAGTATGAACCGATGGAAACTGAGCCATCTGTAGAATATCTGCCTATTGAGTCAATGGACTGTACAATGTCTGTGTCTGAGAAGATAAAACCTGTATAATAAGTTTAAGCTGTGCAGAGAGAGAGCTGCCGGTAGCAACCAAAGGTTTTGGAACAGAAGTGCTCTTTATGTTGGATTATAGTGATGCTGATATAAGAAGCTGTTTGAGTTACATTTCTTATATTATTTCATGCCAGAAGTTGTATGGCCTTGTTCTTTATTTTCCATTTGTAAAACCATTTGGGAAGGGGAATTAAAATCCTGTTATTTGCCTGAACACTCAAGCTCCACAACTCGCCTTATTTCAAATAGTGAAAAAACTTCAACTCCCAGAAGGCAGTGCTTTCCCCAAGCACCATTTTACTAACTGAATAAGGAATCAGGCTGCTTAAATCCACAAGCTCAGGCTGTGGAGTAATAGCAACATTACAGTACCTAGCAGTTTCCCCAAGGGACACAGGTTCCACAATGCTTGTATTGGTTCAAGCATTGATATCCTGGGTCCCTTGCTGCAGTAAGGCATCTAGACCTTGCGACATCCTCTCGTCATCTTCTGCTGTAAAAGCAATTCGCCTTGGCCAACCGAAAGGTCGTCATGAGATCCATTATCGGAGCTTCCCACTTGATGACTATTTGAGCAAACACCTCTGGATGAAGCTCCCATTCTCCGGGATCTACCCTTACTCGGCTGAGATAGTCCGCCGTCACATTGTCCGATACTACAATTGCGCCGCCGACAGTGCCTGGAGTTGAGGCTCTACCCAAGCGTACAGACTTTCCGCCTCTTCCTCCATTGTTGTGCTTCCCGTGCCACCTTGATGATTGAGGTACGCTACTGTCGCCGCATTGTCCGATAGCGCTCAAACTGCTCAACCCCATAAGGTGATCTCGAAGGCCCTATGCGCCAGAGCTACCGCTTGCAACTCCTGATGGTTGATCGACCATTTAGACTCCTGAACGATCCAGAAGCCCTGCGCGAAGAGCTCTGCGCAATGAGCTCCCAAACTAGCTAGACTGGCATCTGTTAACACCGGGAGCCAGCGCGGCTGCTCAAGAGGCATGCCCGCCGCCAGATTTTGCAGATGAAGCCACCATTGAAGAGACGCCCTGACCTGCAATGGACAAGGCAGACGTTTGGAAAAAGAATCGTTCTGGTGAGCCCAGCGACGGAGCAGCGACCGCTGTAATGGATGCATGTGTGCCCTGCCCCACGGCACAACTTCCAGAGTCGCCACCATTGTTCCTAGAACACGGAGATAGTGCCAGGCCAATGGAGCTGGACTATTCAAAAAACCATGCACCAATCGCTGAAGGCCCTGGGCTTAGAGATCTGGTAGAAAGACTGCTCCTACTCGAGTGTTGAAGCGCACTCCTAAATATTCCAGAACTTGTGTTGGAACCAATCGGCTCTTGGCCGTATTGACTACCCAACCGAGACTCTGTAGAAGCTGTACCACTCTGCCTGTCATTCGCACACTCTCGGCTCTGGATTTTGCCCAAGTCAGCCAAATGACGAGATAGGGATGAACTAATATTCCCTCTTTTCGAAGAGCCGCCACCACTACCACCATAACCTTTGTAAAGGTGCGTAGAGCTGTCGCTAGACCAAAGGGCAGTGCCTGGAATTGAAAATGCCCCCACGACAGAGCAAATCTTAGAAACCTTTGATGATCCGGCCTGAACGGAATGTGTAAGTACACTTCAGTGAGATCGAGAGACGTCAAGAACTCTCCTTGCCGAACTGCTACTATAATGGAACACAGGGTTTCCATCTGGAAATGAGGTACTCTCAGACAGCGATTTACCCCTTTGAGATCCAGAATTGGGCGGAATGTCCCGTCCTCCTTTGGCACCACAAAATAGAGTATCAATCGACACCATATAGTTCCCGTGGTACCGGGACCACTGCCCCCAGCTGTAAAAGATGAGCCATAGACTCTTGTACCACAATCGCTCTTTCCTGGCCTCTGCAAGAAGACAGGACAAAAGAGTCGACTACTGGTCGGGCAAACTCAAGAGAATAACCTTCACAAATGACCTCCAACACCCACTGGTCTGTTTTCTGAACCCAGGCAGGAAGAAACTCACGAAGCAGACCACCTATCGGTTCAATTCCTGCCTGGGTCCTCCTCGCTTTCCTAAATCCCGAGGAAGAAGGGCTCTCACAACCCCTGCCTGCTCCCTGGTAGCCTCTATAACTTTGGCCTCGAGAGGAAAACCTCTCTCTTTGAAAGCCTCCCAAGCGGGAAGTAAGAAAACGCCGAAAATCCCGAGGTTGCCCCCGTAAAGCTAACTGAGTCCGCCCCGGCTTCGGCTTGCCCTCTGGCAAATGACCTCCTTTCAATTCCCCCAAGTCCTTGACCAGCTTGTCCAGATCATCTCCAAATAATAGCTTCCCTTTAAAAGGAGGTTTGCTAAGACGAGACTTGGAGGAACTGTCTGCCACCCAATTCCTTAGCCAAAGATAACGGTGAGCAGCTACCAAGGAAGTCATGGAATTCGCTAAACCTCTGATAAGATCATAGTGTACATCAGCTAAATAAGCTGACCCTGACTCTAGCCTTGTCACATCCGCTAACTGCTCCTGCAACCAGCGAAGGCATGCTCTCGCTACCCAAGCCCCACAAATAGACACTTGTAGCACAGAGCATTATCCTCAAAAGTCTGCTTCAATAGGACGTCCACCTTCCGATCCTGTGTGTCCTTCAAAGCCACACTGCCTTCCACCGGAATGATAGTCTTTTTCGTGACCGCTGAAACTGCTGCATCTATACGCTGAGAACGAAATATCTCCTGTTCTTGATCAGCCAAAGAATAAAGACGATTCATAGACCTCACACCATGCAAACCTGCCTCCGGCAAATCCCATTCATCCTGAATCATCTGCTTGACGACCCGGTGAACGGGAAAAACCGCTTGGGACTTTAACACCTCCTGTATAAGAGGATCCTCCAATCCCTCATCTTCCGCTAGTGCCACCAAAGAAAGGTTGAGCGCCTGAAGCGATTCTGTAATGAGCGCTGTCAGCTCCTCTCTCCGGAAGACCCGGATAATTCTGGCTTGATCTTCAGGCTCCTGAATATCACCTTCCTCTAGCTCTTCTATTCCTGCTTCTGGCTCGATATCGAAGTACTCTCCTTCCGGCCAGTCCAGCCCAAAGAGTCTGATCCTCCACTGACCGAGGCCTCTTAGCCGGCCTACCGTCACCACTTCCAGACCTTTCTGTGGCTGCTTGGGCTCCTGCGGCCCCAAGAAGCATCGCATCGGCGACTGCCCCCTGTTGGCGTAAACAGTAGGCCTGATGAAGCAGTAGCACAAAATCTGGGGAAACCCCTCCTATAATTGCTCCCGCCATTAGTGGCGCAGCAGAAGTACTTGGCAATGCCAGGCTTGTAGTAATAAGAGTAGCTAGGGAATCAAGCAGGGACTCCCCTCCGCAGCCCCTGCATCCCCAATGGAGCAGTCTCCATGGCCTTATCCTGGAGTTCTTGCTCCATATTCAGTGCCTCAGCAGCGCAGCCCTGACAAACTCCAGCATCCGAGACTGCGCCCTGACGGGAGCCACAAACTAGGCACTGAGACTGCGTAGGCATTAGCGCTACGGGATCTGTGAAAATGGATATTAAAACTCAGGATACCGCAGTCAACCAAAAAGGGCTAAGAAAACAAAAATGTGAAGCAGTCTTTTTTTCTTTGCGCCGGCCCTTTAAGAAATCAAACACTGAGACTTAAAAGAAATTAATTATTTTATTGCTTTTAAGGAATTTCCTTCAAACCAACAAAATCCTTTACCATTGAAAGTTGCCTGTGAGAGAAATCAGCATTGACAGCAAAAAATGTGAGAAAAATGGCCCACAAATCTCCTCAGCCCTGCTACCCATTAAAATGTGGTCCCCACATGGCAGCAGGCCCAAACTCTTCCCCTGATCCTAAAAATTGTAATCAGAGCACTCCCCTTTGCCTCTGGGCCCTTACATCTGTCTGAACACATCACTGACAAAAATGGAGCTCTGGATGCAGCACAGCTCCGATCAGACTGAAAACGAATTGCTGCAGCAGTCAGAGAGCCCCGACAACAATTTCAACACAAATCACAAGTGCTGAAATTGAGCTGGCCCGAGGAAGGCAAAAGTGCTGGACAGCTCCCCTCCGTGCAGACAAGAAGGGGAGAGCAGACATTACAGCCAGAAATGACCGGGAGAGTGAGAGGCAATCCTTCCCAATTTCCTCAGTTTCTCCCTTTTCACCCTTTTTTTTTTCCAATGAACTTAAATTATAGGGATAAATGAATGATTAAAAACCTATCTAACCAGCCTAAAGCTCCTTATCTGCTCTTCTAGTGAGCCCAGCACCTAGGCTCACTACCTCCAGCTGCATGGAGACTGAGCACACTGGAAACTGGTGGGAGGTGCCAGCAGGATATGTACAGTGGTGTCACAAGTCTGACATTCTATTGTTCTATGTTCTATGTAAAATGTATACAAACTGTGTACATGACTGTTAACTTGTTATATGTAAACCGCCCTTGATCTCTGGAAGGGGCGGTATAAAAGAAATAGTTAAATAAATAAATAAAATAAAATACCCAGTCTCCATGCTGCTAGAGGAGGTGCTCTACCCAGAGGTGAGAGACTGAACTGGAGGGACGATAAGGAAATATTGATTGAGAGGCTTTATTCACTTCCATGAAGGTGTAGTGAGCCATTAAACCTCTTGGGCCTTATTAGTAACTTATAAAAAAAAAAAACGTACTGAATCAACTGACAGGATTTCAATCTGTTAAATTCAGCAAATACATGTAAGCTAACATAAAAATTTGCAGTAACATGTTTACTTTGTTCCATGGAGGAGCTATATGAAATCTACTAAAACATACAATTTGAGCAGAGCTTCCTAAACATTCCATACAACCGTAGACACGTTATTTCACTTGGCATCTGATACTTTGTGTGGGCAGCTGAAAGTGAATGTGGGCTTTCTGGGCATATATAATTTATACTAACTTCTCTTTGAAAATTTAGTATAATTTATCTGGGTAAACCTCATATGGCAAAACACCTACATGCTTTGCAACTAAGGGGCCTTTCTACCCAGTAGTCAGTTGGCTTGGTCACTGTACTGGGTTTAGCACCAGAATGGGTGCTTTAATACTTATATTCAGCATTATTTTCCTTATGGGTAATGGCAGAGGATACGCATGTAGTACAGTTACTGTACCAATACTATCTGTTTAGTTCAGTTCTGCTATTCAGCTGCCACCTGCCTCATTCCTAAAGCAGCCTATAAATTATACAGGTAGGGTCTGGCTGTTTAGCAATTTAAATGCCCCAATATTATCCATATAAATGTACATACAGATAGGGGAGTTGTATGTTAGCCACCACATAATGTCTGATGAATATTGGTATGTAAAGGTTTATTCCTGCTTTGGGGGTAATTTTATAAAGATTTCTGTGCGTAAAGCTTCTATAAAACTGCCACTGTATATGCACATAAAGGGGGTAATTTTAAAAGGAGGCTTGAAAAGTTATGTGCCATCAACATGTGTAAATCCTGTATTTTCAGTGAATTAATCCATGTGGACAGGCCTTTATGGCCCTCAGACCAATGGCATGTACAGTACTTCAATACCGAAATGCAAATCTAAGTGTTAAAATACTATAAAATCTAGGCACAGGCATTTGCACCAACCCTAGAGTTGGTATAACTGCTCATGCCTAGATTTGCACATACTTGACTTTATAGAATAGGCGCAATAGATAAATTGCCCTCAAATGAAAAGCATGCACCTGCTTGTGTGATCTGCACATCGGCACTCCAGGGATGTAGTGTGGGCCAAGCAAAAGTGGAGATGCAGTGTATATGCATAGATACAATACTTTGCATGGTCCTTTTAGAGCTTGATACAACTAGCATAAAAACGAAATGAGGTTTCAGCTCTATAACATTTAATCAACGTGATCAATATTCCTCCTGTGGACAAACCCAGTAATATTGATCAATACTCAAATAGTCATGCTCAGAATGTCTCAGACCAAACAGCACTCAATCCACGATATATCAAATATCAATTTATAGCGCTTGATAGCATCAATGACAATTCTGGCAGATATTTCGTGAAAATGCTTACACAAAGTTGTCCACAATATGGGTCTGTAAACACTAAATGAACTAGTGCTTAGCTTTAGACATTCCCCAATGCCACTTTCAGGCGCCAATTTGTGTGTTTCACTCAAACCAGAGTTTCTTCAGGGGGGATCGATAAGAACTGCTACCAAGATGCTGCCCACGTTGCCTTCCATAACATTTACTGAACCAGGGGGTATTTCAAAAAAAGCCGCGCTGCATTTTTTTTTTTAAGAATCAGAGGTATTTTCATTACTAACCTATATCTCTGATTCAGTATGTTTAATAGTCGCTCAAATAACGAAAGCGCAGAAGAGATGTCCGAGGTCACAGTGCCAGCAGTAGATGCTGTACTGCTCACCACTGCCCTCTTGTCATTTTCCCCGACAGATGCTGGAATATGCTGTAAATTCATGGCTTCAGATTAGTGGAATGAGACTCTCATAACAGTTGGGACATAAATTTTGGACTTTAGTTCCTTTGCCTCTTGGCTGAGAATATAGATTAATGTGTGGCTGTAGTACTCTTGCTGGTTTTGTTGGCTAATGGTGTTACGGCCACGATTTGTAAATCCTTTGCTATTGCCATTTTAAAGTCCATGATGTCCTAATTTGTGAAATACAGTGGGCACAAAAATTACTAATTTTCTGCCATTTTTTTGGTGACAGATTAAGGAAGTGTCCAAGCAACGTTTGGAGTATTGCAATACTCTGCAGTTACATCCAATTCCAGATTTGTGGTCACAGAACTGATCTGCCTTCTGCTCAGGCTTTTAGCTTTACCATTGATGGATAAGATTAATATGCTTGAGAAGCAAATACCGCAAGCAGCTTCTCTCACGTTCCCATGGCATTGATTTCAGTATTCATTATGTCATTAAGTAGATTAAGTTTTTGTATGTAGCCAAGCCTGTTAGACATGGATTATTTATTAAGTATACACTGTGATAGGCAGAGGGGTTATGTGTAAACTCCTCTTTGAGTTTGTCAACCTCACCATAGGCACTTAACGCCGCCTCCTCTCTACATTTCCATACCACTGGTCAAAACCATGAGCCAAGGGCTGCAGCCCTCTAAAAGCCACATAGAAACTAATTGTATCTCACAGCTTTTGCTTGTAGGTGCATGTTACAACAATCAGGGTAAAATGTTTATTTTATATATGAACAATTTTAATAAATGCAATTATATTAATCCTTACAAATGAGCAATAAATCAGCAAGTAAAAGTAATGATATTTTCTGCAGTTAATTTCATCCCCAGTGTGCCAGTTGTAGCTTAACCTGCACAGTTTATTGAGAGGTGTATCTGTGGAAAGTACATACATACTTGCTACTGGATATACAGAGTTTAGCAGTGTAACAGTGAACACACTGTTTAAATCAAATTCCCATACTCGCAGAAAAAAAAGATGAAATTAAATTACCAAGCTCTGTATTCATAGGATCACCCAATCCTTCCTTCCTTTACTGTTTCAGCAACCATGGGGCCCTCTCCAATCGGTAGATGAGGGTCCAAGAGAAAATCCACCATTGCTGTTTCCCATCCTGATGGTGACATTTTCCTTTGTGGTGCAGAATTTCTGCAAATGCATTTCACATCTTCAATTGCTACAGTAGTTTTCCAGCAGAGAAGACCCCATTTAAAGAAGCTGAGGTTCCTACTGTGCTGAGACTGACCCCCCCACCCCACAATGGTCTGTAGTTTGGCACACGTTCTACTTTAAACATGATTAAATCCTAATCTAAACCCTGATGAGATAACATGAGGTAAGAATTGCCAGACTGGGCCAGACCAAAGTCCATCAAGCTCAGTATCCTGTTTCCATTGTTGCTTCTCCTGAGAGATGAGTAGTGGCTTTCTCCAAATCTGTCTTAACGGTTTATGGATGTTTCCTTTAGGAATTTGTCTAAACCTTTTTTTATACCCAGCTCCACCAACTACTTTTACCACATCCTCCAGCAGTGAATTCCAGAGCTTAATTATTAAGTAAAAAAATACATATATTATCTCCAGGAACAAGCAGGAATGTAGTCTTCACATATGGGTATCGTCTGTACTGACGGAGCCTGTGTGAGAATGCTCCCCAGCGTCCAATAGGAACGCTTTTGGAAGCATCCCTCAGCACATGCACGCTGCCTTCCCGCCTTTCCAACTGTCCCTCTTCAGTTCCTGCAGAGCCGAAAAGACACATACGCTGTCACCGCAGAAAATTTCTTTTAACTTGTTTTCTTGTGCGGAGGCAAACGCGACCACGACACCTACCGGTACCGCTGGTTCTTTTTCTTTTTTAAAAAAACCCAAACACTATATATATCTATTTTTGAACTGTTTCTCTTCAGAAACTCTTTTGGTGCTAGGCGCCATTTTGGGCATTAGGCCCCATTTTTCCCAAAAGATGGAAAAACCAGCTAGTGGTTAAAAAAAAAAAAATACTAAATGTGGCGGTACCATCTCCATTACAGACACCCATGACTGGTGTCTAAAATGTTTAGGCCCTGACCATTCTTCATCTGAGTGTTCCTCCTGTATGGGGATGATTAAAAGAGGAAGACAGAACCGAGCTGCAAAGCTCAGTATCCTCTTTTCTTCAGATACCAGGTCCATTGCATCAACATCTTCAAGAGCCTCATCTTCCTCCCATGGATCTCAGGTAACTAAACATAAGAGCCGGTCCTCAAAGGGTAGCTTTCCTTCAAAGCATCGAGAGGCCATTGGCATTGCCCTTGAGGAAACTACACTGGCAAAAGAACCCCGGCGGGAGGCTTCGGCCTCCAAAGCATCAACAGGGTTCCAGGATGTTCGAGGCTTCGACCTCGGCAGAACTACTAGTGCCATGCTCAGGGGTTCCAGCTGCTTTTACCGGTACCGATACCCAGGCATTGGCAGCGTCGATAGACCAGAGATTCCTAGTTATCAAACGCAGTCTTGCAGCTCTCCTTACAGCTGCGATACCGTTGACACCAGTGGTTCAACGGGAACCGGTACAGATACCGGTAGCAGCACCAACGGTACCGGCCCCGGTGGGAATCCTTCCCATGCAGACTTTTTTTTTCTGGCATCGACAGATCAGTACCGGACCAATTCGGTACCGACTTTAATCGATACAGAGACTGTGCTTTGCATGAACATCGGGATCAGAGCTACTTCGAATCCTCCGATTCCGATGACTCTGATAATTCTGCAGGTACCAAAGTGTTTCTCCCAGAAGACTCCTCTTCTCCCCAACGCAGAATGTCTCCTCTGGAAGACATGTCTTTTCAAGATTTTATTCGTGATGTGGCCTCAGGCCTTTCAATCATGTTAGCTCCTGAAAAAGAACCTAGAGCAAAGGAATTGGAAATTCTCCAATACCCTAAGGCTCCCAAGGAAGTAGCCACTCTGCCCATTCATGAAGTTCTTCCTGATTTGATGCTCAGAATGTGGGAGACACCTTTGACCACATCTCATTCTAGGAGACTCGATACCATGTATCGAATTTCACCATGTCCTGGTTTTCAAAAGACTCAGCTGCCACACCATTCAATGGTGGTGAAGTCAGCCATGCATAGGATGAAAAATGCAAAGAGACATGCATCCAATCCTCCAGGTCGTGAATGCAGGACTCTTGACGCTTTTGGGCGTCAAACTTTTCAGGCTTCCATGCTTTCAGCTAGGATCAACCCATTTTATAAATGGGAAAGAGGTCACAGGAGATTTGGAGCTTATGAGTCCCCTTCTCCCTGAGGACAAACGACAGTACTTTCTCACTCTGGTCAAGCATGCTCAAGATGTCTCCAAGTTTATAAACCGTGCAGCCTTTGACTGCTTTGAATGCATCAGCAGAACCCCTGCTGTTGCCATTGGTGCACGTCGGATTGCCTGGCTTCAGGCATCAGACTTGGAGATTTGGGTACAGGATAAATTGGGAGACATCCCTTGCACAGGAGAAAACCTCTTTGGCAAGAATTGGCAGGAGAAGGCTAATGAGATAGACTGTCAAAATCTATAGCCACTCCAGCCAAAAAGAAGCCCTATAAAAAAAAAAACCCTTTTTCAGCAAAAAGAGAAAGTTTTATCCATCCTATACCCAGCAAGGGCAAGCTTAGGGTCAACAACAACAATCCAGACAAAAGAAGCCAAAAGACCTTAGAGCTCAACCAGCTCCACAGGCCCAGTCCCCTCAAGGGCTTTGACTCCTCCATAGAGAACTTAGCCTTCCTGCCTCTGAAGGGGCCAGAACCCCTAAATATTCCAAGCAGGTTGTGTCATTTTGCCAACAGATGGCACCAAATAACAGAAAACTGGACTTTGTCCATTGTGGGAAAGGGATACAAGCTTCATTTTCACAGTATGCCCCCTCCTACAATCGTAAGACAGTTCAATTCCCAAACCTCTACAGGCAATCTACTGGATCAAGAGGTCTCAATACTCCTTGCTCAAGGAGCAATAGAGGAGGTGCCCATTCTTCAGCAGGGTGCAGGGTTCTACTCCCCCTATTTTCTTATTCTAAAGAAAACAGGAGGATACAGACCCATTCTAGACCTTAGAGAATTGAAGAAATATCTGTTCAGAGAAAAGTTCAAAATGATTTCTCTGGAACCTTTCTGCCATACCTTAAAAGTCAAGATGACTTTGTTCTTTAGATCTAAAGGATGCATATACTCACATTCTGATCCATTGAGATCACAGGAAATTCTTACGTTTCCTTTTCAAGGGAAAACATTTCCAATACAGGGTACTTCCCTTTGGTCTGGCTTCGGCACAAAGAGTATTCATGAAATGCATGGCAATAGTAGCTGCATTTCTGCGAACCCTAGGGATATTAGTCTTCCCTTACTTGGACAACTGGCTCATTCAAGCCCCCACGGTTCCAGAAGCCAGCTCTGCACTGTCTCACACAGTGCGAATCCTTCAATACTTGGGATTGGTCATAAACCTCCCAAAATCCCAACTTACTCCATCTCAGTCCCTATAGGAGCTTGTCTAGATACCAGACGACTAAGGGCTTTTCTCCCACAACCCCGCTGTCTTCGTATAATGCAGCTAGCTTCTCAAGCAGCGGTGAAGTCCTCCCTAACTGCTCGAGAACTACTACAACTATTGGGACATATGGCATCTACGGTTCATGTGGTTCCCTACACTCACCTTCATATGCGAGCAGCTCAGTGGACCCTATCCACACAATGGACACAGGCCACAGGACGTCTGTCGGATAAGATATCAAACTCACGACGACTGATCTTGTCCCTACAATGGTGGCAATCACTGGAAAATCTTCTAGTGGGGTCTCCTTTCCAGCAACCCCTATTCCAGGCCACCCTAACAGATGCATCACAGGTGGTATGGGGAGCACACCTGCATCATCTCTCTACCCAGGGTACCTGGACTCCACAAGAGGCTTGTCTTCACATAAACCTCCTGGAACTCAGAGCAATCTAGCTCTTTGAGTATTCCATGCCCAGCTCAGCTACAAGACAGTCCTAGTCCAAACGGACAATCAAATAGCTATGTTCTACGTGAACAAGTAGGGCAGAAAAGGCTCTCTGTCGTTATGCAACAAAGTTTTACGACTATGGGCCCTCGCCAGAGAGCATCAAATTCACCTTCTCGTGGTATATCTTCCAGGCATTCAAAACCTTTGGGCAGACCATCTCAGCCGAATACTGCTGCCTCATGAATGGTCTCTCCACCTAGACCAGGTGGCCAAGATATTTCAGATCTGGGGAATCCTAGACATAGACCTATTTGCAAGTCCACTAAATGCCAAACTTCCCGGGTTCTGTTCCAGGATTCCGGCTCAAAATTGCCAGGCAAGGGACGCTTTCCTTCTTCATTGGGGTCACAACAACTTCTATGCCTTCCCACCCATTCCCCTCATCCCCAAAACACTCTTCAAGCTTCAGAGAGAGGTCGTATGATCCTCATAGCGCCATGGTGGCCACACCAAACGTGGTATCCCCTGCTTCTACATCTCTCTCAAGCTGCACCTCTGGAGTTAGGCTATGCTCCAGCTCTCCTCTCCCAAGAGAACAGGATGCTATGGAACCCGAATCCCCAGTCCCTACATCTCAGGGCCTGGTTGCTGAAAGCTTAGACCTTCAGGATCTTAACCTTTCCCAACAGGTAAAGGATATCCTTCAGGCTTCTAGAAAACCTTCCACAAGACGCTCTTACGCCTTCAAGTGGAAACGTTTTACTATATGGTGTTCACAGGAGGGGTTAAACCCCCTTATGATACCTTTGGAATTGATACTAGAGTATCTACTTCATTTATCAACATAAGAACATAAGATATGCCATACTGGGTCAGACCAAGGTCCATCAAGCCCAGTATTCTGTTTCCAACAGTGGCCAATCTAGGTCATACGTACCTAGCAGTTTCCCCAAGGGACACAGGTTCCACAATGCTTGTATTGGTTCAAGCATTGATATCCTGGGTATCTTCTTAATAATGGTTTATGGACCTTTCCTCCAGGAACTTGTCCAAACCTTTTTTAAACCCAGCTACACTAACAGCCCTTACTACATCCTCCGGTAACAAATTCCAGAGTTCGATTACACGTTGAGTGAAAAAATATTTTCTTTTATTAGTCTTAAATAGTTTACCCTGTAGCTTCATTGCATGTCCCCTAGTCTTTCTATATTCTGATAACGTAAACATTCGATCTACGTTTACCTGTTCCACTCCGTTCATTAATTTATAGACTTCTATCATATCTCCCCTCAGCCGTCTCTTTTCCAAATTCTGGTCTAAAGACCAATTCAGTAAGAGTCCATCTTAGTGCAATTGCAGCTTCCTATAAGCCTCTAAATGGACAACCAGTTTCCTCTCATCCACTCATAACAAGATTTATGAGAGGTCTTCTATTAAGAAAGTCTCCCATCAGGCCACCACCGGTTGCACCTAGTTCTCGGGCAGCTCATGAAACTGCCTTTTGAACCTTTAGCCACTACAACCCTAAAGCTTTTGTCCTGGAAGGTCATCTTTCTAATTGCAATCACCTCTGCACGTCGCATTAGTGAATTGCAAGCTTTAGTGGCTGATCCTCCTTATACTAGGTTCCACCATGATAAAGTTGTTCTTAGAACTCATCCACACTTTATGCCAAAGGTGGTTTTGCCTTTTCATTTAAAAAATTAATTTATCTTCCTGTATTCTTTCTGAGGCCTCATGCCTCTAATGCAGAAAGGAACCTTTATACTTTGTAAAAGAGCGTTGACTTTTTACCTACAAAGAACACAGCAACATAGAAAATCTTCTCAACTTTTTATTGCTTTTGATTCTAGTCATTTGGGACTTCCAGTCTCCAAGAGAACTCTGTCCAAATGGTTTGCACAATGCATATCCTTTCCTTATGAGAGTACGAGTCTTCCTCTTCAAGGCCATGTCACAGCTCATAATATGAGAGCCATGGCAGCCTCTATGGCTAACCTTCACACTGCGTCTATTGACGACATTTGTCGAGCAGCCACCTGGGCTTTGGTACACACCTTTACAGCCCACTACTGCCTAGATCAGGGGTGTCAAACTCCAGTCCTGGAGGGCCGCAAACCAGTCAGGTTTTCAGGATGCCCCTAATGAATATTCATTAGATATATTTGCATGCACAGCCCCCGTTGTATGCAAATATATCTCATACATATTCATTAGTGATACCCTGAAAACCTGACTGGTTTGCAGCCCTCCAGGACTGGAGTTTGACACACCTGGCCTAGATAAAGCCTCCCATTGGGATGCCTTCTTTAGCCAAGCTGTTCTTCAAAATCTCTTCCAGACCTAATTCAACTCCTACCCACCAACCCTGGTGGGATGCCAGAGATCCATGGGAGAAAGCATGGCCCACCTCACTATAGGTGGCAGCTTCCTGGGGCCATCTTCCCGGCATCTTCAGCTAGGGAGTCCCAATATGTGAAGACTACATTCCTGCTTGTTCCTGGAGATAGCGTAGTTACTCACCTGTAACAGGCGATCTCTGGGAACAGCAGGAATTTAGTCTTCACAACCCACCCACCTCCCCTAGGAGTTGTCTGTCTCTTTCCTCTCTCTCTCTCTCTATCCTATTACTCAGCTACAAACTTAACTGAAGAGGGACAGTTGGAAAGGCGGGAAAGCAGCGTGCATGTGCTGAGGGATGCTCCCAAAAGCATTCCTATTGGATGCTTGGGAGTGTTCCAGTGCAGGCTCCATCGGTACCGATACCATCCATATGTTAAGACTAAATTCCTGCTGTTCCCGGAGATCACCTGTTACAGGTGAGTAACCATGCTTTCTCCCATTTGTTTTAAATATACCACATAGTAACTTCATATCTTATCCCTCTGAACGTTTTGAAAGAGTATACAATCAATTTGCATTTTCCCATTCCCCTCCATTGAATAAATAAGACAAAAGGGTCCTTGCATGTGAATTTGAATTCCTGAAGAGCACACATTTTAACTAAATGTTTTTTGTAACTGTTGATCATCTCTTACATTAGCTTTGAGAAAACTTGACCCACCTTTGAGGCACTGGAGGATCCTTGCAAAAGCAGCTTGTGTCGGTCCTTACTCCACCATTTCCTTAGGTTAGGCTGGGGCTTTGACTTGGCCAGTCTGAAACATCAGCCTGCTGTGGGATATTAGTGCCATTCAGCAGCAGCTCCTATCTGGACAAGTGCCGACACGTAACTGGTTGCTGGGATATTCAGTCTGCATTGATCAGGAGTGCAACTTAGGACAGTCTGACTCCTTTCTCTCCTTTGAAGTCCATTCCATCTGCCTTTTTTTAATCCCTTACCTCTCCAGATAGCTGCTATTTATAGACCCCCTGATAAGTCCACTTCTACCTTTCTCACTGACTTAGACTCCTGGCCATCACTGTTTCTGGATTCTTCTTCCCCCTCCCTTATACTTGGTGACTTTAATATTCATGTTGATAACCCTTCTGACCCCTTGGCTTCTAAACTTCTTTCTCTAGGAACAAGCAGGAAGTCAATCCCCTCATATGGGTGACGTCTGCGCCGACAGAGCCCGGCGGAGCATTTCTCCAGCTTTCACAGAAAGCCTTTGGGAATGCTACCATACATTTGTGGTCCCCTCCCACCCAAGGGTGCCAACTTGCTCAGTCTTCTTTTTTCCGCAGAGTCCAATGGACATTTGTCTTGTGTGACACAGCAACTGGCACAGAGCCCATGGAGTTAGGGGAAAGTAAGGAACTTACCTCAGAATCAGCTGGGCAGCAGACAAACTCAGCTCATGTAGAATTAGCTGAGCAGCAGACAAGCTCAGCTCATGTAGGATTGGCTGAGCAGCAAACAAACTCAGCACAAGAAAAGAAAAAAGGCATTAGAGTAAAATGTCCTTGCACTAGTCCTGACGTAGCTAGAAGCAGGAAGGCTAATCCGGAACACCTGTTCTCAGAAACCCACGCAGCATGCAAAGAGAACAAGGATAAAAGCTGCAGGGTAGAACCAGGGAAGGCCAGTAGGGGCAGCGACCTGGGAGGACTAAGCCAGTGTCCAGTGAACACACGTCAGGCTGGAGGAAATCCACTGAGGGAAGGAAGCAGTAGGTGTGTCAGCAGAGCAGGAAACAGCCAGCACCGTGCCCAGGACCTTGCTAGGATTCCTGGTAGTTGGAGAGCCCAGGAGAGAGCTGCCAGAAGCCCAGATATAAAAGAGACAGAACCACAGCTAAGAGGTGGGAACCTAGCTTTGCTAAAGAAAAGGCAAGAAGTTCTCTTTGGTTTGAAAGGCAAGGGCGTGGCACTAGAAGTAACTTTGATACTGAAAGTTATACAGTAATTCCACCAGCGTGGAGAAGAAGGGAAAGCCAGAAGGAAGCTTTTAATATACCAGGCATTCACAGCCCGGGATTTAAAGAGCCCTTTCTGGAAAAGTTAGCCCATGACTCACAGGAGAGTTTTAAGGAAGACAGCAGCTGTGAAGAGTGTGACCCATATGCAGTCGTAAGTGACTGAGTTAATGCAGTGGGAGAACAGCAGCTATAATTCTGACCCTGTGCCCATGGATTCTACAATTTGTTTACCTGACGATATTGTATCTTTATGTTGAACGTGTGCAAAGCAGCCAGCTGATGGTGCCTAAAGGAAAGATGATATTTTTCTGTGCAACAGCTCTTGTGTTTCATATTGTTTGTTGTATCCCAGGAATATCCCATCAGGGCAGGGAATAAAGCCCTAATATTATTTTTGCCTTACCACTTGACTACAAGACTCTTTTTGTATCAAAGGCAACTTAAATCTTAACACCCTAGGCAGCCGCCTAATAGGGTTATATGGAGGTAGCTATCACTCACTCTCTCTCACACTTGTTTCCCCGGAAAAATAATCTAAAAATTATCCTTAAGTTTTCTTCCTGGTTTGCATACCGGTTCCTCTTCCCGCCTCGAGCCGGTGCCGCCCCCTGTGCCGTTCTCTGCTCTTCCCTTCTTTTTGATGAGGCTTGCCTCGACTGGCATTCGTGCCCTTTTTCGCCCAGGAGTCTCCCACCATGTCTCCTGGTGGATTCAAAAAGTGTGACCGCTGCAGTCAAACGTTGTCTGTTACAGACACCCACGACTTCTGCTTGTGCTGCCTCAGCCCGGACCACGACAGTACCACCTGCGACCAATGCCAGGCCATGACTCTAAAAACCAAACAAGAAAAGGTCAGAGTTGCAGGAGAGCATGTCCTGCGGTCCAACTCCTCTCTGGCTTCCCTGATGCTGAGCCCCAAGCCGAGCACCTCCCGCAAGGCCCGGGCGTCTGAGGCCTGCAGCGATGACTCCTCCATAAAGGCCCCAGGAAGAAAAAGAAAAAAAATCCTCGAGACCAGGTGAGGTTCCACCGGTGAAATGTGGCAAGATCCTGCGGCGGGACTCGGGTGACTCTGAGCAGCACCCCCTTAAGATCTAAAAGGAGTCCTTGGCTGGTGGCGACCATGCAAGGCTCCTCAAGGCCATGGTCCTCATTGAGAGGACACTCATAAAAAGTGCCAGCGTCGGACTCAAGGCCCTCGGTGCCCACGATGGCAGTTGCGGAGCCTTCTGGCATCGAATCCAGAATGGTGGCCCTAGAGCAGAATATCTCTGCCATCCTGGCCTTACAGCAGGCAATGATGTCTGGTTCGTCCGCATAATCTGCCTCGATAACTGTGCCCCCAACTGCATTGGGAGTCCCTGGGTTTTGAGCCAGGCACCAAGTGCCACTGGCCTCGGGCGAGCCCTCTGCACCGATCAAGGTTCTGGTCCAGATCCTATGATGTCTGGTCCTCCCCTGCCAGTTTCCGGGAGTCTGACCCAAGATCCACCAGGGGACGACCTTGAGGCGCAGGAGTCCCAAGCCTCCGAGTCCTCAACGCCCTTGGGCTCTGACTGGGAGACCGCCCCCGAGACCTCCCCCAAGATCTTTCGACACTGAGACATCCCTTTGGAGCTGTCGCCCCAGGGCCCATTACCCTCCAGAGGAAGTGGCCTTCCACAACTTCATCCGGGACATGGCCCGGGCCCCCTCAGTCCCAATTGAATTGGAGGAGGACCCGCGCATTGAAGAACTGGAGATCCTCCAGCATGAGTCCCTGTCAAAGAAGACTCACAGTACCAGTACAGCCCATCCTCGAGCGGCTGCTCCTGTGGATGTGGAAGGCCCCGGCCTCTTTGCTGGTGGTCAGCCAATGTCTTGACACATCTATTGCATCAAGAAGGGCCTGGGTTTCCAAAAGTCCCAACTCCCGCATAACTCCATGGCCGTGGAGTCCTCTATGCAAAAGCTTAAAAACCTGAAGAATCTCTCTTCTGTTCCCCCGGGCAAAGAGGCCTGAGCCCTCGCTGCTCTTGGGCACAAGTGCTTCCAGGGATCCATGTTGGGATGTTGGATACAGGCCTATGAGTTGTAAATAGGCATTGTACCTCAAGGGCCTCATCCAAGAACTGGTGGGCTTCTCTGCAGGTCTCGCCAGGGAACATCTCCAGAGGTTCCAAGTCCTGACAGCCATGCTCCAGGACTGTTCAAAGTTCCTATCCCATGCCACTTACGATGGCTTTGAATCAGCAGACCGGGTAGCAGCAGAGGGCATCAGGGCCTGACGCCAGGTCTGGTTGCAGATCTGACCTCGAGCAATGGGTGCAAGAGAAATTGCTAGACATTCCCTGCACTGGGGAAAACTTGTTTGGCCAAGCCCATGACCAACAAGGCAGCCGAGGTCGTGACCAGGCAGAGGCTCTCGAGGAAGACCTCAAACCTTCCCTGGAAGAAACTGTCAGGAAAAAGACCACCTTTCCCAAGGAAAAAGGGGTCTTTTCACCAGGGCCATTACCAACCCTTCTTGGGGCAACAGCAACAGGGCCCCCAGTCCAAGAACCGGGCCATCAGCAGAGGAAGCCAAAGGCTCAGAAGCCTCTGCCACCCAGCCTGGGGGAAGCTTTTGAGTCCCCGGGGTCTCCTCTCACCTGGGAAACCCTCCCCAGCCCACAGGAGTCCACCTGGCGCTCTTCACCCACAGGTGGGCCGGGGTCACCATGGACCAGTGGGTCCCACAAGTTGTGAAAGAGGGCTCTCTCCTCAGTTTCCAGCAAACACTCCCAGAGTTTTTCCCAGGAGAGCTGGAGCGGCCTCTCCTTCACCAGACCTTGCTTCTCTCAGAGCTCACAGGCTTTCTCAAGGACAGGCAGTAGAACCTGTACCCAGGCATTTGTGGGGAAAGGGTTTCTACTCCAAGTATTTCCTTGACCCCAAAAGAACTGGGGGCCTCAGGCCCATACTAGACCTGCGAAACCTGAACAAGTTTCGCAAGATGCTCTCCCTTGGAACTCTGCTGCCCTACCTCCACCAGGGAGATTGGCTATGCTCCTTAGACCTAAAGGATGCATACACCCACATCCAAGATTCACCCCTCCCACAGAGAGTACCTAGGTTTGTGGTGGGAGGAGAGCACTCCCACTACAGGATACTTCAATTTGGCCTGGC
Organism: Ichthyophis bannanicus; assembly: GCA_033557465.1. Lineage (NCBI taxonomy): Eukaryota > Metazoa > Chordata > Amphibia > Gymnophiona > Ichthyophiidae > Ichthyophis > Ichthyophis bannanicus. The sequence goes on from CM066045.1 coordinate 199,837,878, forward strand.
CTCCTCGCCAAGAGTCTTTACAAAGTGCCTGGCAGTCATGGCTGCCTACAAGGGGCCTTCGTCTTCCCCTATCTGGATGACTGGCTCATCAGAGGCAGCACGGCCCCTGAGGCCAGGCAGGCCACAGGGCAAACAATCTGCCTCCTGCAGCACCTAGGGTTCATCATCAACTACTCCAAATCCCACCTCTCTCTGGCCCAAAACCTGGAGTTCATAGGTGCCCAGCTGGACACATTGCAGGTCAAGGCCTTCCTCCCAAAGGAAAGGCACTAAGCCTCATAAAGCTGGAGGGAGAGGTGCACAGGCACCAGTCTGTACCTGCTCGCCGCCTCCTCTGCCTACTGGGCCATATGGCCTCAGTCCACGTCACGCACCTAGTTTGCTTGCACATGTGGGCAGCCCAGTGGTGCCTCTGCTGTCTGTGGACTCATGCCATGGGCAGGTTGCAGGACAGGGTCAGGGTCACCCGCCAATTGAGACTCCCACAACTGGTGACAGTGCCTACGCCACCTCTGAGCAGGGATGCCATTCCAGGTACCTGTGCCACTGTGGGTCCTGACTATGGACGCCTCCCTCCTGGATTGGGGGACACTGCAGAGTCCTCTGCACTCAAGGCAGCTGGTTGCAGGAGGAGTCGTTCTTACAGATCAACCTCCTGGAACTCAGAGCCATCTTCTAGGCCTTCGGGCATTCCACCACCTCCTGTGCAACCGTCCTGTGCTGATCCAGAAGGACAACCAGGTTGCCATGTTTTATGTAAACAGGGGGCACAGGTTCGTACTCCCTCTGCCAGGAGGCGGTGGCTCCTCTCCTTCGCAGTGCACCACGGAATGCTCCTAAGGGGAATGTAACTTCCAGGTCAGGACAATTGCTTAGTGGACAAACTCAGCAGTCCTACATCCACATGAATAGTGTCTGAACCCAGGGTGACACAAAGACTCTTCCGCCACTGGGGCAGGCCCGTGATGGACCTGTTCACCTTCCCGGACAACACGCAGCTGCCCTCCTTCTGCTCACACCAGCCTCATCCATGGATATTGGCAACAGATGCCTTCCTGATCCCGTGGTCCGAGGGCCACCTCTATGCTCTTCAAGATTCAGAGTGAGCAGGCATCAGTTTATTCTGATCTCCCCCAGATGGGCCCGGCAACCCTGGTTCCCTCTGCTGCTCTCCTTGTTGGTACTCCCAGTCCCACTGGGTCGGGATCCGGACCTCTTGTCCCAGGAGGGCTCCCTCCTGCACCCTAATCTGGGGTTGCTAGCGTTGACAGCATGGCTGCTGAAAGAGTAGCACTGGCTCCTTTCAGTCTCCTGGGGGGGAAGTCGAGGAGATCCTGCTGGCCTCCCAAAATCCCTCTTCCAGACGAGTGTACACCTTCAAACTGAGAAGATTCTCTGTCTGGTGTGCAGAAAGAGAAGAAAATCCTTAATGCACCTCTCATATGCTGGCCTGAAGTCTAACTCTGTGAGGGTACACCTGAGTGCCATAGCCGCTCACCATCACCCTATAGAGAGGAAATCCCTCTCAAACCAGCTCCTGGTTCCTCCGGGGCCTCTTGCTATCTATTCCCCCTCTCCACCCTCCTGTGGCAGAATGGGACTTTAATGTGGTGCTCTCCCAACTCAGACTGCCTTTCAAGCCTCTGGCCACCTGCCATTTGTGATAGCCACCAGAAAAAACATTTTCTAGGATAGGTATCACGTCTGCTCGGAGAGTGAGTGAACTCTAGGCCTTGGTGGCAGATTCACCATATACAAGATTCTACAAGAACAGGGTAGTGCTCCGTGCACACCCCAAATTCCTCCCCAAGGTGGTATCTCTTTCACCTCAACCAGGAGGTGATCCTTCCCACTTTTTTTCCCCACTGCCCCACGCTAGCAGAGAGGAACTCATTGCATATGCTAGACTGTAAGCGGGCCCTGTCCTTCTCCCTGCAGCGGACCCAGACCCATCGCAAAGCTCCTCAGCTCTTTGTATCGTGACCCCTGTTATGAAGCAAACTCTGTACACTTGGGTAGCGGACTGCATTGCCCTCGCCTATGAGCGAGCAGGCCTCTCCCTTGAGCACCGGATCACCGCACATCGCATGCGGGCTATGGCCACATCCGTGGCCAACCTTCGCTCAGTGCTGGTGACAAATCTGCAGGGCCACCACATGGTCTTCGATTCATATGTTTGTAGCTCATTACTGCCTGGAGAGCAAGTCCTGCAGGGACCGTACCTTTGGGCAGGCAATACTCCATAATATTTTCAGGGTGTAAGCAACTCCTGCCCTTCGACCCTTCTGTGTTCAGGCTACTGGAGTGGTGATGTCACTGCACGTCTGGGTCTTGCAGAGTCTCTCTATCGGGACTCACCTTCTGCAACTTACAGCTATCCAATGGATCCCCGGTAGTGCTGTTTCGGTCCTTGGCAGCTTGAAGCTAGGGAGTCCCATATGTAAGGACGGACTTCCTGCTTGTTCCTGGAGAAAGCGTAGTTACTCACCTGTAACAGGTGTTCTCCAGGGACAGCAGGAATCAGTCCTCACAATCCCTTCCTCCTCCCCCCCCCCCTTGGTTTTGCCTTCCTACACTGTTTTAAGTCCTTTTTTGCTATGTCATCTGAGCAACATGGCACCCTTGGGTGGAAGGGGGACCACGCATGCATGGTAGCATTCCCAAAGGCTTTCTGTGAAAGCTGAGGAAATACTCTGTGCGGGCTCCGTCAGTACCAACGACACCCATATGTGATTCCTGCTGTCCCTGGAGAACACCTGATCTCCAGGAACAAGCAGGAATGTAGTCTTCACATATGGGTATCATCGGAACCGACGGAGCCTGCGCGGGAACGCTCCCCAGTGTCCAATTAGAAAGCTTTTGGGAGCATCCCACAGCGCCTGCGTGCTGCCTTCCCACCTTTCCCAACTGCCTCTCTCCAGTTCTTCGTTCCAGCAGGTTGTCGTTCCTGTCACTGTAGAAAATTTTTCCTATTCTCCTTTTTTTGTGGTTGTCTGCCTTCCCTCGACGCTATACCAGCATGGCCGGTTCTTTCTTTTTCTCTTTCTTTTCAAAAAAAATATAATATATTTTTTTCCAAACCTTTCTTCAGGTGCACGTGCCATTTTGGGCCTTAGGCCCAAAATTTCCCTTACTATGGAAAAACCCGCTTCGGGTTTCAAGAAGTGCACCAAGTGTGGTGGTACCATCTCCGTCACCGACACCCATGAATGGTGCCTTAAATGTTTAGGTCCTGACTACTCCATTTCAGAGTGTATGGTCTGTGCCATGATGTCCGGGGGGGGGGGGGGTCGGGTCGACAAAACCGAGCTGCTAAGCTCAGCACCCTTTTTCCCTCCGATGCAGCCTCTGTGGCATCGACGTCTTCCAGGGCTTCGTCTTCCTCCCATGGATCTCAGGTAACTAAACATAAGTCTGGCTGGTCCTCAAAGGGTAGATCTCCTTCCAAGCATCAAGATGCCTCTGGCATTGCCCTTGAGGGTTCTGTACCGGCAAAACTGCCCCAGCGGGAGGCTTTGGCTTCCAAAGCATTAATCGGGGCTCCAGGATGTTCGAGGCCTCAACCTCGGCAGAACTACTGGTGTCATGCTCTGGGGTACCGGCTGCTTTCTCCAGTACCGATACCCAGGCATCAGCAGCGTCAATAGACCAGAGGTTCCTGGCTATTGAACGCAGTCTGGCGGCTCTCCTTGCTGCACTGACACCCTCGGAACCGCAGCAGACTGTTCAACCGTGCCGGCACCGACATCAGTGTCTGCATTGCCGGCACCCAGTCATGCTATGTCTTCTGGTACCGATACCCCCTGGCACTGACTTCAGTTGGTACGGGCATCGTGCTCTACAAGAGCATCTGGAAAGAAGGTACTTTGAATCATCGGAGGAGTCTGAGGATTCTGACAGCTCTGTCGGTATCAGAGTACTTCTCCCCGAGGAGCCTTCCTCTCCCAAACGTAGGATGTCTACTCCAGAAGATATCTCCTTTCAGGATTTTATCAGGGAGGTGGCTCTAGGTCTTTCCATTACTGTGGCTCCCAAAACAGAGCCCAGGGCAAAGGAGTTGGAAATTCTACAATATCCCAAGGAGGCAGCTACTTGGCCTATCCATGAGATCTTACATGATCTCATGTTAAGAATGTGGGAAACACCTCTTACCACCTCTCTTCACTCTCGTAGACTAGATTTATTTATTTATTATTTATTTATTAACATTTCTTATATACCGCACTATTCGACATCAGCGCGGTTTACATGGAACAGAAACATCCGACAAATTGCATATGTCTGGTCATTACAATTAACAGGATATGGAACTTGGATAACAGGGTAAACTATATACATAAGAGGTATAACGAGAAAAGGATAATTGTTTGGTGTTTTACCTTGTTGGGGACACATGTTGCGAGGGCTTGCCTGGTTGACTAGTACTACTGCTGAAGTTCTCACTATTCAAGTGGGACTGAGGTTCAGTGTTGTCAGTGAGGTATTTGATGAAAAGGAAATGTTTAAGGGCCTTTCTGAACTGGCTCAAATTGGGGATTGCCCTGATATGTGCCGGTAAGGTATTCCATAGACTTGGGGCACAGAATCTGAAAGCTCTGTTAGCAGTTGTTTTGGTAGATCTTGTCATTTCTTTTGGGATTGTTAGCATGTTTGACTCTGTGGTTCTTCTTGGTCTGTTAGGTGCAAGTGGTTGGATGAGCTCAGATAGGGAGGAGGAGGAGAGCCCCATGCCAGCTTTGAAGGTCATCAGCAAGGTCTTAAAGCTGATCCTGGCTTGAATGGGGAGCCAGTGTGACTGTTTCAGGAGGGGAGTTACATGGTCTCTCCTGGATGCTCCAAAGAGTACCCGTGCTGCATTGTTCATAGCAAGTTGCAGGGAGTTCAAGGTGGATTGGGGTAGCCCTTGTAGTATGGAGTTTGCATAATCAAAGTGGGGAATGATCAGGGCTTGGTAAATGGTGCGGAAATCGTCTGGATCAAGTAACGGGCGTAGGTGTCTGAGGGATCTGATCTTGAAATAGATTGCTCTTACGGTATTGGCAACATGTTTCTTCATGTCGAGGTTTTGATCCAGCGTCACTCCAAGGTAACGTATAACGGGTTTCACTTGTAGTTCGGCATCGTTTACCTTCACACTGTTGGGTGGTATGAAGTTTGGATTCCTCGAGATGGAGAACCTCCATCTTCCTGTGTTGAATCCTAAGATTTTGTGAGAGGAGCCACTCCGATATGGTGTTGAAGCAGTTGATTAGAGGGGTGAGGTCTAGTTTATCCAATGATACTGGCATGTATAACAGAACATCATCAGCATATATCATACAACTGACATTGAAAGTTCTAATGATGTTGCAGATGGGTTGGATGTATATATTAAAACATCAAGGATGATAGGGAGGATCCTTGTGGCACTCCTTGACTTTGTTGAAATTGTTCCGATGTAGCCCCGTCTGCTCGAACATGCTGCCATCTTCTGGACAGGTAGGATCTGCACCATTCGAGCGCCATTCCGCTGATACCTTTCTCTCTTAGCCGGCAAAGAAGAATCTCATGGCATACTGAGTCAAAAGCTGATGCTATATCTAAGAAAAATGAGTGTGAATCCATGTCGGATGTTGTCCACGCCAGAAATTATATTGTTGAAAAGGGCTGTGCGTAGTGTTTCAACTCCGTGTGATTCTCTGAATCCGTGTTGGGATGGATCTAGTGGGGCAGCCGAGTCAATATGATCTTGTAATTGTCTATGCACTACTTTTTCAATGATTTTTGCGAGCATAGGTATACTAGATATGGGCCTGTAAGATTCTACCTTTTGGGGGTCCAACTTGGAGTTTTTTAAAAGAGGTCTTACAGAGGTCTGCTTGAGAGTAGAGGGGAAAGATCCAGTGTTAAAGGATCGGTTTATGATGTTGGCTATAATTGGAGAGAGAACACATCGCAGATCTCTTATCCAGAATGCCGGACAAGGATCTGTGTGTGCGGTGGTAGTGTTTAGGGCTAAGATAGTGTCTTCTATAAGCTTCTTTGATGGTGTAGAGAAGGATGTTAGCGATGCTGGGTACTCTTGATCATCGGGGGGTCCGGTATTACTATTTTGTTGGTCTTGCACATTTTGGATTGCATGTAGACTGCATAGTCCTGCGGGTGGATATCGCCAAGGTGCTCCGGGGTTGGGTCTTTAGCAAGAGTTTTGACTAGGTTAAACAGGTCATGCGGTTTGTTTAATGAGCGTCTCGGTGTCTGTATGATATTGCCTCATATTGTCTGTGATGGCTTTGCAGTGCGCAGCCAAGTGTTGGATGTATGCTGCTTGGTCACTGCTGGTGCGTGACTTTCTCCAGCGCTTCTCAAGCCTCCGTAGAATGGTCAGGGATGCCCTCAGGTCGGCTGTGAACCATGGGGCTGATGCTCTTTTCTTTGGGGACTTGTTTGTTGGAGTACGGATCGCGATAGCGCTGAGTTTGCTGTTCCAGGCGGTGATAAGCTCATCTAGGTTTAAGGAAGTCTCAATGAGTGCGCAGGTTTCGGCTAGGATGCGTTCTCTATTAAATGGGTGGAAACTTCTGGCGGTTGGGCTAGAGGTCTTGCTTGGATCCACTTTGGGCCTTTGTTGCTTGTTGAGGATAGGCATCTGAAAAGTTATAGGTTTATGATCAGACCATGGGACTGCTGCTACTGACAGCATGATGTTTTGTGGTCGATCGCAAATTACTTGAGGGGCGAATATAAGGTCTAGAATGTTACCTTTCGCGTGAGTAGGTTCCTGTACCACTTGTGTGTATCCCAGGATCTCTAGGGCTTCTATAAGTGCAGTTGCCTGATTGTCCTGTAGAGATGGCAGATTGATGTCCCCTAAGATCCAATTGGGTTTATTTGGACCCTGGAAGCTAAGTTTATTATGGTTGCTAGTTCATCTGGATCGGCTGATGGAGCTCTATAAATCAGGTTTATAGAGCATGTGTTGTTGGAGATTGATACAGTTTCCAGGTTATTACTGGTGGAGTCATCCATTTTGAACTGGAGATCCGACCTGGTAATGAGCACTCCTCCACCTTTTTTGTTCTGCCTATGGCTGGTGAATGCAACAAAGTTAGATGGGAGTAGCTGGTTGAGAATGGTATTGTCTTCCGAGGAGAGTCACGTTTCAGTGACCATGATGATATCCAGGTTATGGGATGTTATTATGTCTGTAATTACTAGCCACTTCTTGCGAAGCGAGTGGGCATTTATGAGGGCACACTTTAGGCTTCTAGGGTAGAGGCTTTTACTTTGCCTGTCTTTCGTAGTGTGTTGGAGTGGGATGTGTAATAAGTGGTGGTGGTGCGAATGGTTAACCCCGTGTGAATTGTAGTAGAATTCGCTTGACCATTTTCTCCCACTACTCGGTACGATAGGGATGTGATTGTGCGATGTGTTTAGGGCTAGTGAGTTGGATGGCCAAATTACCATGTATCGAATACCTCTGTGTCCTGGCTTCCAGAAGACTCAGCTTCCTCACCACTCTATTATAGTGGAATCAGCTATGAGAAGGATCAGAAGTCCAAAGAGGCATGCCTCTAATCCTCCAGGGTGTGAGTGTCGAACTTTGGATGCCTTTGGACGTCGTACTTTCCAGGCTTTCATGCTTTCTGCCAGGATCAGTTCCTATATTTTATATATGGGAATGTTCCTTAAGGAAGTCACAGGAGATTTAAAGGTTTTGAGCCCTCTTCTTCCTGAAAATAAGAGGCAGGATTTTCTCACACTGGTTAAACATGCCCAGGATGTTTCTAAGTTTGTCAATCGTGCAGCTTTTGACTGTTTTGAGTGCATAAGCAGAACCTCTGCCATTGCCATAGGTGCATGTAGAATTGCCTGGCTCCAGGCATCCAATTTGGAGCTCTGGGTGCAGGACAAACTGGGCAATATCCCTTGTACAGGTGAGAATCTATTCGGCAAAAATTGGCAAGAAAAAGCCAATGAGTTGGATGCTGACAACTCCACTTTGGATAGATTATCCAAAGCCACAGCTGATCCTGCAAGGAAAATCTTTCAAGAAACCATTCTTCTCCAAAAAGAAGAGGTTTTATCCCTCTTATTCTCAGCAGGGACGTTCTGCAGGTCAACCTGCCCGGAAGAGTCAGCAACCACCTAAACAAAGAAAAGCAAAGACTGCTAAGCCTCAACCGTCTCAGCAGTCTCAGCCTCCACAAGGCCTTTGACTTCCATCTAGAGAACTTAGCCTTCCTGGCCCTCAATGGACCAGAACCTTCCAATATTCCAGGAAGGTTGTGTCACTTTGCCCCCAGATGGGAGACAAATAACAGCAGAGCAGTGGACACTCCATTATAAGAGAGGGGTACAAGCTGCACTTCCTGTGCATGCCCCCTTCCACCATGGTAAGACAGTTCAATTCTCAGACCTCTCTCATCAACCTGTTAGATCAGGAGGTCACTGCTTCTTGCCCAAGGGGCAATAGAAGAGGTACCCATTCATTAACAGGGTACGGGGTTTTACTCCCCCTATTTCCTTATCCCAAAGAAAACAGGGGGATACAGACCTATTTTGGACCTCAGAGAATTGAACAAATTCCTGTTCAAATTCCCAAAACCCTATTCAAGCTTCAGAGAGACAGAGGCCATATGATTCTCATAGCTCCACATTGGCCACGGCAAGTGTGGTACCCTCTGCTTCTACATCTCTCTCAAGCTCCCTCTGGAGTTAGGGTCTGCTCCAGATCTCCTGTCTCAGGACGACGGATTCTAATGGCATCCCAATCCCGTCTTTGCATCTCAGGGCTTGGTTGCTGAAGGCCTAGATCTCCATGATCTTAACCTTTCTCAGCAAGTAAAAGATATCCTTTATGCTTCCAGAAAACCTTCCACAAGACGCTCTTATGCTTTCAAGTGGAAAAGGTTTACCATATGGTGCTCGCAGAAGGGTCTTAGCCCCCTTGTGATACCTCTGGAATCATTGCTGGAGTATCTCCTTCATTTATCCAATGCAGGACTTAAGACTAACTCAGAGTCCATCTGAGTGCTATTGCAGTTTCTTTCAAGCCTTTAAATGGACAACCTATTTCCTCCCATCCTCTTATAGCAAGATTTATGAGAGGCCTTCTTCTAACTTTCCAGGAACTCTCTTCATCTGCCCTACATTACCCTGAGTCTCTTCTTCTCCGACTCGGTTTCTCCCCCCCTCTTTACTTTCTCCTTATCTATGCCCCTCCCTCCTTGTCTCCTCAGCTCTGGGATGCCCTTCTCGCCACTATCTCAGAAGCCACTCTTCTATTTCCTCACCTCTTAATCTTGGGTGATTTTAACATACATGTGGACTCCCCATCTACTTCTCGAGCTCGTACTTTCCTGACTTTTCTATCTGACCTTTCCCTTGTCCAGTCTGTTTCTTTCCCTACCCACACGGCTGGTCACTCTTTGGACTTACTTATCTTCCCTGGATCTCTTTCCTCTCCTCCCTTTCCTCTCTTCCCCTTCCATGGACCGATCATCTCTGTATTCGTTTCTCCCTCTCTTGTCCCTCTTCTTCTTCAACCTCTTTCCTAGGTTCTCCTCCCCGTCCATCTCGTCGCATTACTCCTGCCACTCTATCTCAGTTCCCTACGTCCGGCACTTTGTTCCCTTCAGATTTTCACAGTCTTTCTCTTGACTCCCAGGCCAATTCCTGGTACACGACTCTCTCTAATGCCCTTGACTCTGTTGCTCCTTTACAACCCCCACGCCCTTCTCGTCAGTCCCCTCATCACCCTTGGTTTCACTCTGGGTTATTTCTTCACCGGAGGTATCTTCGTCGAGCTGAGCGTCTCTGGCGTAAACATCCAAACCCTTCTACTCTCTCCCGCTTCCGTTCTGCCCACCGTCATTACCGCTCTCTTCTCCACTCTGCTAAGCAGTGCTATTTCTCTAATCTCATTACTCATTCCGCAAACTCCTCTCGCCAACTACATTCTATCCTCCGCTCTCTTTCTGCTCCACACTCCTCCTCCATCCCTTCCTCTTCTCTTTCTGCCCCCAATCCCTCCTCCTTGGCTACTTACTTTGTTTCCAAAGTACAAACCCTCCGCTCTTCCTTTCCATCTTGCCCTGCTCCCCTCTCTCCTCCCCCTTTGGCAGTACCCCCCTCCCCTACCTCTCCTACCTCCTCTTTTCCTGCCATTCCTCCCCTCTCTCATCTCTGGTCCACCTTTGAGCAGATCTCCTCAGACACTCTTGCTAAGGTCTTCACTTCCACCCGAAAAACCTCTTGTCCAGCCGATCCCATCCCCTCTTCCTGGTTGTTGGAACCTTCTCTGGCATTGTCCCCTCTTATTCTCTCACTTTTTAACTCTAGTCTCTCTTCTGGCACTTTCCCTTCCCCGTGGAAGCACGCTATTGTCCGTCCTATCCTCAAAAAGAGTACTCTAGACCCCTCTTCCCCCTCCAACTGGCGTCCTATATCTAACCTCCCTTTTCTCTCTAAGCTCTTGGAAAAACTAGTCTTTTCTCAGCTCTCTTCCCACCTCGAAGTTTCTCTCACCCTCCATCCACGTCAATCAGGTTTCCGCCCAGGCCACAGCACTGAATCTGTTCTTCTCTCTCTCCTTAATGACTTGCACTCTGCTCATGGTTTGCTTTCTCTTGCTGTTTCTCTAGATCTCTCGGCTGCTTTCGACCTGGTTGACCACCGTACCTTGCTATCTCATCTTCGGGATGCGGGTCTCTCTGGTTTAGTTCTTCGTTGGTTTCACTCTTTTTTGTTCAGTCGCACTTTCTCAGTTCACACTGGCTCAGAGTCCTCTCCTTCCACACCCCCTTCCCTGTGGTGTTCCCCAAGGTTCTGTTCTCGCCCCTCTTCTCTTTAATGTATTCCTAGCTCCTCTTGCCCTCCTTGTCCAACAGCACGGGGTCTCTGCCTATTACTACGCGGATGATATCTTTCTTCTTTATCACACTGATCCTGTTGCACCCGATATCACTGCCTTCAATACCTGTCTTTCTTCTGTAGCTTCCTGGCTCTCCACTAACTTTCTTCATATTAACCTCTCGAAAACCTCAGCTATATGGTTCACTTTTGGTAATCCCACTCCTACCCTCACTCCCCTATTTTCTTCTTCACCCATCCCCACTGTCTCCTCCTTGCGGTATCTGGGTGTGATCCTTGATTCCTCCCTCTCCTTTAAAGACCATATTTCCTCAGTTGTTCAACGTTCCTTCTTTTCCCTTAAACAACTTCGCGCTGTACGACCTTTTCTTACTATCTCCTCTATGACTACTCTCATTATATCCCTTGTTATGTCTCGTCTTGACTACTGTAATGTTTGTCTTGCTGGTCTTCCCCAATCCCAACTTTGTCGTCTTCAACGTGTTCAAAATGCTGCTGTTCGTGTTCTCTCATGCTTCACGGTTCGATCACGTCACCCCTCTGTTAATACACTTTCACTGGCTCCCTGTTGTCTTTCGTGTCCAATTCAAAATTCTTATTTTCGTTCACAGGGTGATTCATTCAGGTGTTCCCCTATATCTTTCTAACCTGGTTCACCTTCATACCCCTCATCGTTCGCTCTGCTCTATTCACGCTAACCGTATGTTTCTACCCCCTCCCTCCCAAGCGCACCTCGAATCTACTCGGTCTTCTGCTTTCTTTTTTCTTGGTCCAAGGCTCTGGAACTCCCTTCCCCCCCTCCTTACGTCTGGAAACCTCCTATTTGTCCTTTAAAACTAACCTAAAAACCCACCTTTTCTGTTCTGCCTTCAACCTTCCTCTCCCAGTCCCATCTTCTCCCCCTCCTCCCCCTTTGGGCCTCTGACAGCATACCCCCTACCCCTGTCTTACATCTATTCTTTTGTTGTCCTCCCCTTCTCTCTCCCTTCTGTTTCCCATTTCTATCCCCCCCAATCTGTTCTCTGTATCTATCCCTTTTCTCTAATTTTATGGCGTTCCTTTTCTGGCTCTTTTTCGCAGCTCTCTCTTTTTAAAAAATTTTAATTGATTTTATGTATTGTGAACCACCCAGACGCTAATTGTATTGGGCGGTATATAAAGTTTTAATAAACATAAACATAACTAAGCCTCCCATTAGGCCACCACCGGTGGCATGGGACTTAAACCTGGTTCTTGGCCAGCTCATGAAGCCACCTTTCGAACCCTTAGCTACTACCTCGTTGAAATTCCTTTCTTGGAAAGTTATCTCTCTCATTGCAATCACATCAGCACGTCGCATCAATGAGTTGCAGGCACTGGTGGCTGATCCTCCTTATACAAGGTTCCATCATGACAAGGTAGTCCTTAGGACTCATCCACACTTTATGCCAAAGGTGGTCTCGCCTTTTCATTTGAACCAAGCGGTCTGCCTGCCTGTGTTTTTTCCAAATACAGAAAGGAATCTTCATACTTTGGACTGTAAAAGAGCTTTAGCTTTTTACTTACAAAGAACACAGCAACATAGAAAGTCTTCTCAATTCTGTTGCTTTTGGTCCTTCTCATCTGGGACTTCCAGTCTCCAAAAGAACACTGTCCAACTGGATTGCACAGTGTATTTCCTTTGCCTATCAGAGTAAGAATCTTCCTCTGGAGGGCCATGTCACAGCTCACAATATGAGAGCCATGGCAGCTTCAATGGCTCATCTGCACTCTGTGTCTATCGACGACATCTGTCGAGCAGCCACTTGGGCCTCGGTTCATACCTTCACAGCCCATTACTGCTTGGACAAGGACTCCTGCCGGGATGCCTTGTTTGGTCAGGCTGTTCTCCAACACCTGTTTCATACCTAATCAACTCCTTCCCACCATCCTTGGTAGGATGCCGGAGATCCATGGGGGGGGGGGGGGAGTGGAGCCCTTTCACAGGGACTCACAACTTCTGGGGTTCTCTCCCTGGCATCTAAAGCTAGGGAGTCCCCATATGTGAAGACTACATTTCTGCTTGTTCCTGGAGATAGCATGGTTACTCACCTGTAACAGGTGATCTCCGGGAACAGCAGGAATTTAGTCCTCACAACCCACCCACCTCCCCTTGGAGTTGTATCTCTCTCTCTCAGCTTTAAACTCAACTGGAGAGAGGCAGTTGGGAAAGGCAGCATGCAGGCGCTGTGGGATGCTCCCAAAAGCTTTCTAATTGGACGCTGGGGAGCGTTCCCGCGCAGGCTCCGTCGGTACCGACGATACCCATATGTGAAGACTAAATTCCTGCTGTTCCCGGAGATCACCTGTTACAGTTGAGTAACTACGCTTTTCCTTACCACCTCATTCAACCTCCAACTTTGCTCTTATGCTCCCACTCATCAGTGCAGTCCCTGCCTTGATCTGGTTTTCTTCTCTGTTTACCCTTCAATTTACGTACCTCAGTTCTTCCCTTATCTGATCATCTCCTAAGCTCATCCTTTCACTCCCCACCTCAGTCTCACCCAGTCTCCTCCTACCTTTTAGGAATCTTCATGCTATGGATCCATTGGCTGTCTCCACTATTGTCTCATCAGCTCGCTCTTCCACCTTGTCGTCTGAATCTTTTGAAGAGGCTATAGTTTCCTATAATACTGCCCTCTCCTCTAGATACTCTTGCTCCACCCATCCCATGTCCTGTGAGATTTATTTATTATTTATTTATTTTATTCTCTTATATACCGCGCTATTCTGCATCAGTGCGGTTTACATTGAAAAAACTGAAATTACATTGAACAGGGCATTATAACTACATTATAACTACACCTCAGTTCTGGCTGTCTTCAACTACCAGCTATCTATGCTCCTAAGAAAGCTAGAACGCCGCTGGAGGCGCTCCAAATCTCCCGCCACACAGGCCTTATACATAGCAAAACAAAAGAAATACAACAAACTAATTAATGAGACAAAAAGGGAGCACCACACAAACATCATACTAAAAGCCTACAAACCTAGGGAACTATTCGAGATAGGTTTTTTACTAACAAATGAACCCACTCCCAAAAAAGACGTGAAGATTGACCCACAAGCCTACGCAGATCACCTGCAAGAGAAACTGGATGCTAGACCACAGGCTCCTACAAACGGAACTACCAGCCCGACCAGAATCACCACAACCTGGGAGAAATTCAACACCCCATCCAAAAAACAGCTGGCAGACATCACAGCACCAACAGACCCATGCCCGGTCACCTGGATCAAGGCCTCAAAGGACAGCTACATCAGCACCATACACAGCATAGTACGCAACTCGCTGACACAAGGCATCATGCCAGACCAATTAAAACTAGCTACCATACGACCAATCCCGAAGAAATCCACATTAGACAAGAGCAACCCAGCAGCGTACAGGCCAATCTCCAGCATACCACTAATGGCAAAAATCATAGAAAAAGCTGTACAACACCAACTCCAGGACCATATTGACACTCATGCCCTGCTGGACTTACACCAACACGGCTTCCGTCAAAACCACGGAGTCGAAACTCTGCTGCTTTACCTACTCAGACATATTCCAAACCATAGATAACCACAAAAAAGGAACACTAATGATCTTCCTAGACATATCAGCTGCATTCGACACAGTGGACCACAAAATCCTCCTAACCAGACTACAGAACATCGGAATAAATGGCACCACCCTAAGATGGTTCAACTCTTACCTAACTGACAAAGTTCCAGGTCAAGATCGGTCTCAACTCATCTCAACAAGCAAGGAGTACCACAAGGCTCCGCCCTATCAGCACTACTATTCAACCTCTACATACAACCAATCTGCAACATCATAAGAGAGCACAAGATGTTGTTGTTGTTAAGTGCCGTCGAGTCGGAGTCGACTCATGGCGACCCTCTGGATAGCTATCCTAAATTGTGTTCGGTCTTCAGTCAGGCGGCTCATTGTTGACAGACTGGTACCCGTAGCTGCTGTTATTGTATCGATCCATCTCATTGCTGGCCTTCCCCTTTTGCGTTGACCTTCTATCTTGCCAAGCATGATGTCTTTCTCTAATGATCTCTCTCTCTCCGCATGATGTGTCCAAAGTATGAAAGTCGAAGTCTTGTCATCTGAGCTTCTAAAGAAAGCTTAGGTTTGATGATCTCTAGTACAGACTTGTTTGTTCTTCGGGCAATCCATGGTAAACACAGTATTCGCCACCAGCACCATAATTCAAAGGCATCAATTTTCTTCCTGTGTCTTTTTCACTGTCCAGCTTTCACATCCATATGATGTTATTGAAAATACCATGGCTTGACCAAGTCGAATCTTTGTATGGAGAGAGACATCTCTGCTCTTGAGAATCTTATCTAGGTCTTTCATAGCCATTCTGCCAAGAGCAATGCGTTGTCTGATTTCTTGACTGCTTGTTGCTTCTTTATTGATAGTTGATCCAAGTAGGTTAAAATTATTCACGATTTCAATTTCTTCTCCTTCAACGATGAACCTGTTGATTATGCCAGTTGTCATGATCTTTGTCTTCTTTACATTAAGGTGCAGGCCCATTTTGAGACTATGTTCTTTGATTGTGAGAAGCAAATGTTTCAGATCATCTTCACTTTCAGCCAGTAATGTGGTATCATCAGCATAGCGAAGGTTGTTGATGAGTCTTCCACCAATCTTCACACCTCTGTTGTCTTCATACAATCCTGCTTCTGATGATTTGTTCTGCATATAAATTAAACAGGTACGGGGAAAGTATGCAGCCTTGTCTTACACCTTTGCTTATTTTAAACCATTCTGTTTCTCCTTGTTCCGTTCGAACTGTTGCTTCTTGATCAATGTACAGATTGTGCAAGAGAACGATCAAGTGTTCTGGTATACCCATGCTTCTTAATGTGGCCCAGAGTTTCTCATGGTTTACACAGTCAAAAGCTTTGCTATAGTTGATAAAGCACAAATAAATATCCTTTTGGTATTCTTTAGTCTTTTCAAGGATCCATCTCACATCCGCAATGATGTCTCTCGTTCCTCACCCTTTTCTGAACCCTGCTTGCACTTCAGGTAGTTCTTGTTCCAGGTATGATTGTAGTCTCTTTTGAATAATCTTCAGTAGAATCGTGCTGGTATGTGGGATCAGAGCGATTGTGCGATAATTTCCACAGTCAGTTGGATCACCTTTCTTTAGTATTGGTATAAACACAGATCTTTTCCAGTCAGTTGGCCATGATGCTGTCTTCCATATTTCTTGGCAGAGCCTTGTAAGTATGGTAACGGCTGCATCAGATTGCATTCCCATAGAAGTATTACAGCAAATCAATGCCTGGTGCTTTGTTCTTTGATAAGGCTTTCAATGCTGCTTCAACTTCTTCTTTCATCACCAATGGTGCCAGATCATAAGGTACAGGTTGAAACGGCTGTTGGTCCACTTGATCTTTATCATATAAAAACTCTGTATATTCCTTCCATCTTTTCTTGATCTTCTCAGCATCATTCAACATAGAACCTTGAGCATCTTGTAACATTCCAATTCGAGGCTGGAACTTTTTCTTTAACTCTCGTAGCTTTAGGAAAGCCGATCTTGTTCTTCCTCTAATAGTTTCTGCTTCTATTTCCTTGCATGCGTCATTGTAGTACTTTTCCTTGTCCTGTCTTGCTACATGTTGGAAATCTCTGTTGAGTTCTGTGATTGTCGCTTTCTCCTCTGGCTTTAGCTTCTCTGCCTGCGTTTCTGGGCAATTTTCAGAGTTTCTTCCGTCATCCATTTTGGCCGTTTTTTCTTATTTACCTTTTGTAGAGACTTCTCACTTTCTTCCAACATAACCTTCTTGATGTCATTCCATAACTCTTCTGGAACTCTATCATTTGTATCTAAAGCAGCAAATCTATTTTGCAGGCAGTCTTTAAATTCCATTGGTATATTCGCAAGGTCATATTTTGCTGCATTCATGAGTGGTTTTCTCTTTTTCAGCTTTAGCTTGAGTTTGCATACTAGTAGTTGATGATCTGTACCACAGTCAGCTCCAGGTTTTGTCTTTGTTGATGTTATAGAGCTTTTCCATTGTTGACTTCCACAGATGTAGTCAATTTGATTTTTATACAATCCATTGGGTGAAGTCCATGTGTACAGTCGCCGCTTGTGTTGCTGGAAGAAGGTGTTCGAGATGAATAGATCGTTGGTCTTGCAGAATTCTATCAGTCTTTCTCCAGCTTCATTTCTGTTGCCAAGTCCATATTTTCCAACTACTTTGTCTTCTTTGTTGCCAACCTTTGCGTTCCAGTCACCCATGACTATCAGGATATCCTGTTTGCATGTTCTGTCAATTTCAGCTTGTACTTGTTCATAGAACTCTTCAATTTCATTCTCTTCTGCAGCTGTTGTTGGGGCATATACTTGAATTATAGTTGTGTTGATAGGCATTCCTCGTAGACGAATAGAGATTAAGCGTTTGCTGACTGCATTGTATTTCATTACAGTTCTTGCAAGTTGTTTCTTTATTATAAATGCAACACCATTTCTTCTTTGTCTTTCATTTCCAGCATAGTAGACCATGTGATCATCTGATGCAAAGTGCCCAATGCCAGTCCATTTCAGTTCGCTGACACCCAACAGATCAAGTTGTACACGTTCCATTTCATTCTTGACCACCTCCAACTTCCCTTGTTTCATGCTTCGTACGTTCCATGTTCCAATGTGTAAGACATCTTTACAGCTTCTGACTCATTTCATGCGCAGCTACATCAGCAGTCAGATGTCCCGAGGGCTTTGATCCAACCACATCATAAAATGCTGGCTTTACTCTGAAAAAGTCTTCAGCTCTTCCCCAGTAGCTAGTTGAGTGCCTTCCAACCTGGGGGTCTCATCTTCCAGCACTACAGCACAATTTGTTTTGTTGTAACTATCCATTGGGTTTTCATGGCAAGATACAGAAGTAGATTGCCGGGCCTTTTTTCCGCGCAGTTTAAGTTTGGTGTTGTTGCCGTTGTCACAGAAATGTGATCCTCCGCCGTCAACACTATCCCATTCTGCTGCTGCCCAGATGGGTGGTTTGTCTTGGTCTGGCATCTCAGCTAAGACCTGTCCATCTTGGGAGACCCTGCTAGTAGTTAAACTACTGATAGTTTAGCTCTCAGCATCACTGATGCACACAAGCCCTCACAGCACGACAAGCTGCAAACCAAGTGAGCGGAGCACAAGATACACTACACTATATACGCAGATGACATCATGATCTACACCCCAGTTAACCTTGACAATCCAGACTACACCACAACAACAGACTGCCTCAACAACATGTCCAACTGGCTACACGACAACAACCTGACCATAAACAAGACAGAAACACTGCTCATCACACGAAACAACAACTTCAGCCTGCCACCCTCCATCAAGGTCAACAACGCATCCATACCACTTAAAAATGAGGTGAAATATCTCGGTGTAACACTCGATAAGAGGCTAGACTTACAATCACACATCAGCAAGACCACCAAAAATGTATAATCAGACGCCTCAAACCACTCCTCACACACGAGCACTTCCGCACAGTCTCTCAAGCTCTCGTAACGCCCATACTTGATTTCTGCAACCCGATCTACACAGGCATGTCAAAACAGGCACTCAGACCACTACAAATGGTCCAAAACACAGCAGCACAAATAATAGCCGGTGCATCCAAACAAGACCACATCACCCCCATACTAAAAGACCTACACTGGCTCCCAATCAATTCACGCATAAAATACAAGACAATCCTAAACATATTCAGGATCAAACACAGGAATTCTGCCCACAGCCTTCAACCCCTTATAAAACCCAACACCAGTACAAGACCCAGAAGAACAGCCACAATCAACACGCCTAAAGACTACACAAGAGCATGTAAATCCACCGCACGAAGAGCACTGTCACTGGCAGCACCTAGCATGTGGAACTCACTCCCAGACGAACTGCGAGCCACTGAAGACACCAAGGACTTCAGGAAACAACTAAAGACTCTGCTATTCCTGGAGCACTACGGACCGAACACACGAGTGCTACAATCATGGACCAATCTTACCTGCACGCTCCCTACACTTACCCTGTATATAGCTCACGCTGTAAATAGCGCACACTAATCAACCCACCCCCACACACTTTCATTGTACATGATGCACACACTGAACCCAAGCACCACTCCCACTGATTGTTTGCTGTGTAACCGCCTTGATTGAAGGATAAGGCAGGATAGAAATCCCATTAAATAAATAAAATAAATGTCCACTCAACTGAGTGCATTTGGCTCAAATCCCGCTCCCTTTCTGACTTTCTTCACTTCAAATTCATGCTTACCTCCTTCCAGTCAGCCTTGGTACTTGCCAAGCAAAACTATCCTGTCCATCTGACTACCTTGCCACTGACCCCCACAGTCCCTTCTCTCCTCAAGGAGCCTCTCCCTCCTTTTCTTTCTGCCCAAATCCTAGTCTACTATTTCCATGACAAGATCCACAAGATTACACTCTAATCCCCCACTAGATCAGCTTCATCCCCTATTCCCCATGGAGTGGAGGAGTGGCCTAGTGGTTGGGGCAAGGTACTTCAGGCCGGGGGTTCAAATCCCACTAGAGGACAGCAACCTTGGGCCGGAAGGACTGGGGTTTCTAGTCCCACAGGTGCTTCTTGTGGTCTTGGGCAAGCCACTTAACCCTCCATAGCCCATGTTCCCTGTAAAATAGTTATCTCCAAGTTATAATGGCCTGTTCAATGTAATTTCAGTTTGTTCAATGTAAACCACACTGATGCAGAATAGCGCGGTATATAAGAGAATGTAAATAAAATAAAAAAATATTCCCCCTTCTCAATATTAACTTTTCCCCCATCCTCTGTTACACTTTCATCCTTTTCTAAGATCTCAGAAAAGGAAACCTCTAGTCTTTTCTCCTCTAAACTTGCTACTTGCTCTTCTGATCCTATCCCCATCCATCTCCTTAACTTCATTTCCCCCTCTGTTATCCCTTCCATCTCACATATCCTCAACCTCTCACACTCCACTACTACTGTCCCTGCAGCTTTCAAGCATGCTGTGGTCACACCTTTCCTCAAGAAACCTTCACTTGACCCTAGTTGTCCTAATTATTGACCCATCTCCCTTCTTCTCTTCATTTCAAAACGTCTTGAGCGTGTAATCCTCCATCATTGTCTTGAATTTCTTTCCTCAAGCCCTGCTGGATCCACTTCAATCTGGCTTTCGTCCCTTACATTCTACTAAGATGGCACTTGCCAAAGTCTGCAGCGACTTGTTCCTGGCTAAATCCAAGGGCCTTTACTCTATCCTCATCCTTCTTGACCTTTCTGCTGCCTTTGACACTGTTGACCACCACCACCTCCTTGACACATTGTCCTCATTTGGTTTTAGGGGCTTTGTGCTGTCCTGGTTCTCTCTCCCATCGCTCTTTCAGTGTTTGTTCTAGTGCTTCCTCCTCTACTGCTCTCTCAGTTGGTGTATCCCAAGGGTCTGTTCTTGGCCCCCTCTTTCTCTTTACACCCAATGCCTTGGTGCAGTCATACCCTCCCATGGATTTCAGCATCATTTTTATGCCAATGATTCTCAGATCTGTCTTTCTTCAACTGATATTTCTCTTGACACTTCAGGCCTGCATCTCTGCCTGTCTGACATCGCCATCTGGATGTCTCACTGCCATCTGAAATTAAACATAGCCAAGACCGAACAACTTATTCCCCCCTCCCCCAACCTTCCTCTATCCCTTTTTCTTCAGTCTGTAAACATTGGAGGTCATCTTTGACTCTTCCCTTTCCTTCTCCTCACATATCCAGCAGATATAAAGAAACGACAGGTTTTAGCTAACAAAAATTTGCCCCTTCCTTTCTGAACACACTACTAAAACACTTGTCCACTCTCTAATTACTTCCCATCTTGATTACTGCAACCTCTTCCTTGCTGGTCTGTCCGAATCAACACTGTCTCCTTCAATCTGTTCAGAACTCTACTGCATGACTAATCTTTAGCCAACCTCGATATACTCTCATAACCCCTCTTCTCAAATCACTTCATTGGCTTCCCTTCCATTTCCATATTCAATTCAAACTTCTCTTAACCTATAAATGCATTCTCCAGGACCAAGCAGGAAGTCAGTCCTCACATATGGGTGATGTTGGCGCCGACGGAGCCCCCGTGCGAAGCATTTCCCCAGCTTTCAAAGAAAGCCTTTGGGAATGCAGCACGCATGTGCGGTCCCCTTCCGCCCAAGGGTGCCATCTTGCTCAGTCTTCTTTTTCCGCAGAGCCCGATGGATGTATTTGTTTCACCCAAGGAAAAAGTTGATTTTATTCTGCGTGAACATGTTTTTCTTCTTCGGTTCAACGCCTGTTTCCCTTTCCCGCCTGGGCCCGATACATCGGTATTGAGCCCGGACCTCTTTCTTCGGTTTTTGTCCTTAGTGACTAGCGTACGCGCCATTTTTTCTGTTTTCACTGGCAGCCCTGTCTTTTGACCTCGCAGGGGCCCTTTTTCCCCTCCGATGGCTGCCAGCGGGTTTAAAAAGTGTGATTGGTGTAAGAAACTCATGTTTCTCACCGACACACATGACTGCTGCCTCCGGTGCCTCGGACCTGATCATGACCCGTGGTCTGTGTGGGAAAATGTCCTCTAAGGCGTTAAGGAGTCGGCAGCACCAAAAGGAAAGAATCTTCTGACTCTATGTCCGGCTGGGCCCGGACTTCGTCAGAGGCCTCGACATCTCGGGACTCCAGCCCCGAGCAGCGGCGAGGCTCCTCTGAAAGGGGGTCTCCCTCGCAGGAGCATCGCAAGAAGAAAAAACCCGCGAGGGCGGTGTCGGTGGACGCACTTGGCTCCTCGAGGGCCAAGTCGCATAGCCCCGAGCACCGTCCCGGGTCTTCGGAGTCGGAGAGGCCTGCAAAACAACCTCGTGTGGAGATGGAGTCCCCGGGTCACGTGAGTACTGTAGTCCTCGTGGACTCTCCTCCAGGAGAGCCGCCGCCGGGGCCCGAGTCGGGGGCTGCTGAGTCTCCTGAGCTCGAACTCAGGTTGACGGCCTTGGAGAGCAGCTTGGCTGCCTTCATGGAACAGCAGCAGGCACTGATCGCCGGTCTCACCGGTGTATCTGCCCTGACTACTGGGTCATCGACGTCCAAGTCGATCCCAGAGGCCGAGCCGATCCTCGAGTCCATACGCACTCGAGTCGATCCTCTGCCAAGGTCTCCCTCAGCCTCCCGTTTGAGACCAAGGTCGTCGACGCCGGTACCCTCAGCGTCGGGGCAGATGGCATCGATGCCTGCCCGACCGGAGCCGCTTGATTCCTCCTCCGAGGCGTCTGGCTGGGAGACAGAGGATGAGGAGTCACCCGACACCTTTCGGACTCGGTGCGTCCCTTTGGACTCACCCGAGTCCGAGCCTCAGAGAAGGTCCCCACCAGAGGATACTCGGTTCTCGGACTTCGTGCGGGATATGGCCAAGGCTTTGGCATTCCCCGCGGGAGCAGAGGAGCTCAAGGCCCTACAGTATGACTCTCCTGCGAAGGAGGCCTTTACTGTTCCGGTTCCTCCGATGCTGGAACGGAGGCTCTTCTGCATGTGGGAGGCGTCAACACCGGTTTTAAGCAAGCGGGTCGATTCCATCTATCAAGTCCACAAGAGCCCCAAAAGGCACAATTACCGCACCACTCCATGGTTGTGGAACCGGCCATGCATCGTCTGAAGAGTCAGAAGATGCACTCATGCCCTCGGTAAGAAGTGCTTCTAGGGCTCTATGCTTGCTTGCTGTGTCCAGACCTACCAGCTGTACATGGGCATGTACCTTTGAGACCTGGCAAAGGAGATTGCCGGGTTCTCTGCTGGTCTCTGAGGAACCTTTGCAGAGGTTCAATGCTCTGTCCTCAGGTATTCGTGCGTGCTTGAAGTTTCTCTCGAACAGCCTATGATGGCTTTGAGGCTGCGGCACGGGTAGCCGCGGCCGGCATCGGTGCACGCTGTCAGGCTTGGCTACAGTCCGTCATCGGACCTCGAGCCATGGGTGCAGGACAAGTTGGTCGATGTCCCCTGCCGAGGTGAAAACCTCTGTGGCAAGCCCATGGCTGACAAGGCTGCAGAACTCGAGACCGAGACTCTTACCCCAGACAAGGCTGTCCAGAAAAACCTCTGCCCCTTCTCAGAAGAAGGGCTCGGGGAAAAAGACCTTTTACCTGAGGAAGTCATCTGCCTATAAACAGTACCCTAATTTTCAGGCCTCTGTAGCTCCCCTAAAGGGTCAGCAGGCCAAGGGGCAGGGACATGGGCCCCGTAGGCAGAAAACCCACAAGCCACCAGCTCCGGCTCCTGCACAGCAGGGAGCGGGGTTTTGACTCCAGTGGCATAGCCTCTCCTCCTCAGCTGGCCCCTGTACGCCCACAGGTGGTCAGCCGTCACAAGGGATACCTGGGTACTAAGTATAGTCCAGAAGGGTGCTCTTCTCCCTCCACTTCCACCAGGTACCCCCCCCTCCCCTCCTATTCTCCAGGGGAGCCTCCCAGACTTCCTCTGCACAGGGACTTACTCCTGCAGGAGTTGACAAGTCTTCTCAAGGAACAGGCAGTGGAACTGGTGCCCCACCACCTGAGAGGTCAAGGCTTCTATTCCAGGTAATTCCTGGTACCAAAAAGAACAGGAGGCCTCAGGCCCATCCTACACTTGTGAAATCTGAACAAGTTCCTGGAGAGGGAAAATTTCAAGATGCTTACCCTTGGAATTCTGCTGCCCTACCTCCAGCAGGGAGATTAGGCCTAAGGAGCATAGCCAAAGGATGCTTATACTCACATCCTCATTCATCCAGACCAGACAATATCTCAGATTTGTAGTGGGAGGAAACCACTATCAGTACAGAGTACTGCCTTTTGGCCTTACATCCGCCCCCAGGGTATTCACCAAGTGCCTGGCGGTGGTGGCGGCCTACCTCAGGGTTCAAGGCCTCTGTCTTTCCATACCTGGACGATTGGCTCTTCAGGGGTCAATCCCCACAAGAGGCCAATCAAGCCACCCTTCGCACTGTCGCTCTGCTTCAGCACCTGGGGTTTGTTATAAACTTTGCAAAGTCCAGTTTGCACCCCTCCCAGAACATGGAGTTCATAGGAGCTCGACTACACCTTTCAGGCAAAGGCCTTTCTACCAGTGGACAGGGCCCACAGATTGATGGATCTAGCCAGACTATTCCACAGCAATTCTCTGGTCTCCTCCAGACAATTCCTGAGGCTCTTAGGCCACATGGCATCCATGGTCCATGTAACTCCAAATGCCCGTCTACACATGAGGCCAGCTCAATGGGGACTCAGGACTCAGTGGCACCCAGCCACAGGCAGCCTCACGGACAAAGTGAGGGTGTCCAGCCTACTACATTCTTCTCTGCAGTGGTGGCTTCATCTTCCAAATCTGGTGCAAGGGGTGCCTTTTCAAGCACCTCCACACTCTCAGGTGCTGACAACCGATGTTTCTCTTCAAGGTTGGGGTGCACATTGCCAAGGAGCATGTACTCAGGGCCTGTGGTCTCCTTGGAAGGCCGCACAGCAGATCAACCTCTTAGAACTGAGAGCTATCTGCTTAGCCCTGAGAACTTTTCTCCCATCTCATCTCTCACCAGTCCATCTTGGTTCAGACGGACAATCAAGTTGCCATGTTCTATGTGAACAAACAAGAGGGCACAGGGTCCCGACTTCTATGTCAGGAAGCGCAGAAACTGTGCTCCTGGGCAGTCAATCACAGCATTCTTCTCAAAGCGGTCTATCTCCCAGGTCAGGAAAATTACCTGGCGGACAGATTGAGCAGGATCCTGCAGCTGCACCAGTGGCAGTTGAATCCTCAGATCTTCTTGAGATGGGGTCTTCCAACCATGGATCTCTTTGCCAGTCCTCTGAACCATAAACTTCCCAGGTTCTGTTCCAGGCAACCGCATCCTCTCAGAGTTGCAGCAGATGCGTTTCTCATTCCATGGTCTACAGGCCTTCTATATGCGTTTCCTCCCACGCCTCTGGTGTCCCAGACGCTATTCAAGGTGCTCAGGGACAAGGCCTCGCTGATCCTGGTGGCCCCCAGGTGGCCAAGGCAACCCTGGTTCCCACTGCTTTTGCAACTAGCGGTGGACACTCCTCTTCCTCTGGGGACGCAACCCAATCTCCTGTCTCAGGAGCAGAGAACTCTTACACCCCAATCTCCAGTCCCTCAATTTGATGGCCTGGCTGCTGAAAGGGTAGTTCTAGTGCCTTTACTATTGCCTAGGGAAGTGGAGGATGTGGTCTTGGCCGCTAGGAGGTAGTCCACCAGAAAGTCTTATGCCCTTAAGTGGCGTAGATTCTCTACCTGGTGTACTCAACACAACGAGAATCCTCTCTCATGCCTGGTACCAGTGGTGCTGCAATATTTGCTTCACCTGTCCAACCTAGGCCTTAAGTCCAATTCTGTTAGAGTTCATCTTAGTGCTCTTTCAGCACACCACTCACAGGTGGAGAGTCAGTCTCTATCCAGCCATCCTTTGGTGGCTCGCTTCCTCAGAGGCCTGCTTTTGCTTAAGCCTCCAGTGCGTCCACCTGCCCCTGAATGGGATTTAAATGTGGTCTTGCAATGGCTTACTTGCCCACCATTTGAACCTATGGCTACTTGCCCTCTGCGTTTTCTCTCCTGGAAAACGTTGTTTCTGGTAGCCCTTACCTCAGCAAGGCGAGTGAGTGAGCTTCAGGCCCTAGTATCTGATGCACCTTATACTAGGTTCTATAGGAACAGAATAGTCTTACGGACTCACCCTAAGTTCCTTCCTAAGGTTGTCTCCTCCTTCCACCTCAATCAGGAGGTGGTTCTTCCAACTTTTTCCCAGGCCGCATGCCAGCTGGGCTGAGCTGGTCTTGCATACCCTGGACTGTAGGAGGGCGTTGTCCTTCTACCTTGACCGTACGCGGGAGCACCGGAGGGCTGTTCAGCTCTTCGTCTCTTTTGACCCCAATAAGTTGGGGTTGGCTGTCTCCAAGTGTACTTTGTCCATATGGGTAGCAGACTGTATTGCCTGGGCTTACAGGGCAGCCGGCCTCTCGTTGCAGGGTCGAGTTATGGCTCACCGTGTCAGGGCGAAGGCTGTGTCAGTGGCTCATCTCCGCTCTGTTCTGTTAGCAGACATCTGCCGGGCTGCTACTTGGTCTTCAAGCCAGACTTTTGTGGCCCACTACTGCCTTGAGGGGGAGTCCCGCAGGGACAGTGCTTTCGGGCAGGTGGTACTCCATAATCTCTTTGGGGTTTAGGCAACTCCTACCCTCCGGCCCTGGTGTTGGGCTACCGTTCGGGGGCGTTATAAGAGAAGATTCTGTTCTTTCATGCTGAGGCTCTAGAGGGAGCTCATTGTTTCGGTTTGGGGGCCTCTGGTAGCCCTGAGCTGGGGAGTCCCATATGTGAGGACTGACTTCCTGCTTGGTCCTGGAGAAAAAGAGTAGTTACTCACCTGTAACAGGTGATCTCCAGGAACAAGCAGGAATGGGTCTTCACATATGGGTACGTCGGTACCGACGGAGCCTGCGTGGGAACGCTCCCCAGCTTCCAAAAAAGGAAAGCTTTTGGGAGCATCCCACAGCGCCTGCGCGCTGCCTTCCCGCCTTTCCTAACCGCCTCTCTCCAGTTCTTCTTTTCCGCGGAGCCAGCAGGTCGTGTTCCTGTCACCGCTGAAGAAGTTCATTTTATTTTATTTCTTTGGTCGCGTGTCTGCCTTCTTCGACGTCGGACTGGTACCGCCGGTCTTTTCTTTTTCTTTAAAAAATAAAAATAAAAAAAAACAAACACACAACTTTCCGTTCCACTTCAGTGTATTTTTCTTCATTGGGCCTTAGGCCTAAAAGAAAATTCCTCATGGAAAAGCCCACCTCCGGGTTTAAAAAATGCACTAAGTGCAGCGGTACCATCTGTTACCGACACCCATGACTGGTGTCTTAAATGTTTGGGTCCTGACCATTCCATCACGGAATGTCCGTCCTGCTCCATGATGTCTAAGAGTAAATTAGACTTACCTGCTAATTGTTGTTCCTTGCGGAACGCTAGTCCAGTCCCGGAACCATAGAGTTGTGAACCTCCACCAGCAGCTTTGGAGACTGAACATCTTCATCTCTTTGATCATCCAGTTATATGCAGCCCCAAGGACCGCCCACACATCAGTACCTATTGACAAAAGCATACTAAGCAGAGCAACAAATAAGTAGATATAACACAGTGGAAAAAAGGATCCTGACCCTAAAGTTCCCACTACTAGCAAAATTTTTTTTTTTTCTTTTTCCAATTGCGTAAGAACAACCTCCCGCCTACGGGAAGGCGGACCAGAACGGCTGTGGCGACCCTTGTGCAAAACGCATGCAACAAGAGACGCCACCGCTCACCCCCAAGATTTGACCCCGAAAGGAAACTAAGGCGTGCTGCAAGCAGAGGAGCTCTGACCGAAAGTATAGAGAACAAAAACCCTGGCAGACTCCTATAATGAATGTACCTTCTTGGCTGGCAGCGAGAACAGATAGACAGGGAGGGATCCGGGACTGGACTAGAGTTCCGCAAGGAACAACAATTAGCAGGTAAGTCTAATTTACTCTTCCTTAGCGTCCCTCTAGTCCAGTCCCGGAACCATAGAGGATGTAACAGAGCAGTAAATCTCAATGGGAGGGCCTCGCTAGTCCAGCCTGAAGCACCCGAGACCCAAACCGCGCATCCGACGCCGCCTGCACATGCAGACGATAGTGCTTAGCAAAGGTGTGCAAGGACGACCATGTCGCCGCCCGACAAATATCCACCGCCGGTACCAAGCTAACTTCTGCCCAAGACGCCGCCTGCGCCCTAGTTGAGTGAGCCCGAAGCCCGGCAGGAACCATCCTGCCGTGTAAAAGGTATGCCGACGAAATCGCCTCTTTCAACCAGCGGGAAATGGAAGACTTAGACGCCGCTTCCCCCTTGCGCGGACCGCCAAATGCGACAAATAGGCGATCGGACTTACGGAAGGCCGTTTCCCTCAAATACCGACGAAGAGCTCGACGGACATCCAACGCGTGCAAGGAGTTATCCGCATGCTTGCCCCGTTCCTTGGCAAACACCGGGAGAGACACCACCTGATTCATGTGAAACGCCGAAACTACCTTAGGCAAAAACGCGGGAACCGGTCGCAATACCACCTTGTCGGCAGAGAAAGACAGATAGGGTTCCCTACACGAAAGAGCCTGCAACTCCGAGATCCTGCGAGCTGACGAGATCGCTACCAGAAACACCGTTTTCAACGTCAAGTCCTTCAACGAAGCTTGCGCCAAGGGTTCAAACGGCGAAGCCACCAGAGACCTCAACACCAAATTCAAGTCCCACGAGGGCACTAAAGCCCTGCACGGAGGACGCATAAGCAACACCGCTCGCAAGAAGCGCTTCACGTCCGCATGGGACCCCAATAACTGGCCCTGAACCTTGCCTCGAAAACACGCAAGAGCTGCAAGTTGTACCCTCAACGAACTGGCCGCCAGGCCCTTGTCCACCCCTGCTTGCAAGAAGGAGAGGATCTGAGGAACGGAGGTCCGCAAAGGCTGCAACTCGCGAGCCGCACACCAGCTCTCAAAAATACGCCAGACCCGGACATACGCTAGCGACGTAGACCGACGCCGCGCCCGCAACAAGGTAGCAATGACCTCCGGAGAATAACCTTTGGCTCTCATTCGTGCCCTCTCAATAGCCATGCCGTAAGCGAGAATCGAGCCACCTGAGGCATCTGCAGCGGCCCCTGCCGAAGGAGATCCGGCCGAGGAGGAAGGAGCCACGGATCGGCCACTCAACCGCACCAGATCCGCATACTAAGGCCGACGAGGCCAGTCCGGGGCAAATCAGAACCACGGGACCCGGATGCCGCTCGATCCACTGTACCAGGCGACCCAGCAGAGCCCACAGAGGAAAGACATAGAGCAGCCCGTACCTTGGCCACCTTTGTGCCAATGCATCGGGGCCTTCCGACATGCGTTCCCGATGCCTGCTGAAGAACCTTTCGACCTGCGCGGACTCGATGGTCGCCATGAGGTCCATTATCGGCAGACCCCAACGACTGACCAGCAACGCAAATACCTCGGGATGTAGAGACCACTCTCCGGGGTCTACCCTGCGACGACTCAGAAAGTCCGCCTCCACATTGTGAACCCCCGCGATATGCTGGGCCGACAGACACTGAAGATGCCGCTCTGCCCAATCCAGAAGCAGATCCGCCTCCGCTTCCAACGCCGCGCTGCCTGTGCCTCCCTGGCGATTTATGTAGGCTACCGTGGAGGCATTGTCTGATAGCACCCTGACCGCCGCTCCCTGCAGCCAAGGCTGAAACGCTGTCAGAGCCAACCACACGGCTCTCATTTCCAGTCGGTTGATGGACCACCAGCTCTCCCACGAGGACCACTGGCCCTGAGCAATCTGGCCCTCGCAATGAGTCCCCCAGCCGCTCAAACTGGCATCCGTCATCAGCAGATGCCAGACGGGTGACTCCAAGGGCATACTGTTCGCCAGAGAGCGCCGACGCAACCACCAGCGAAGGCTGCGCCGAACCTCCAAGGGGCAAACTAACTGACGAGCTAGCGAGTCGGACTGATGACACCATCGATGCAGCAGCGCTCGCTGCAGAGGCCGCATGTGCGCCCTTGCCCACGGAACTACCTCGATGGTCGACACCATCGTGCCGAGAAGCTGAAGGTATTGCCAAGCCGAGGACGCCTGTCTCGCTAGAAACTGCTCCACCAGCCGCCTCAGGGCCCGCGCTCTGTGCACTGGGAGGAAAACCTTCCCGTTGCCGGTCTCGAAATGCGCCCCCAAATATTCCAAGGTCTGCGAGGGAAGAATGCTGCTCTTCGCCCGATTGAGCACCCAACCTAACGACTGCAAAACCTGTACGACCCGCGCCGTCGCCCGGAGACTCTCCTCCCTCGACTTCGCCCGGATCAACCAGTCGTCGAGATAGGGATGCACGAGGACACCCTCCTTCCGCAGGAACGCCGCTACCACCACCATGATCTTCGTGAAGACCCGTGGCGCCGTCGCTAGGCCGAAGGGCATGGCTTGAAACTGAAAATGGCCCATCGGCAGCGCAAACCGCAGAAATCTTTGATGTTCCCGGCGAATGGGAATGTGCAAATAGGCCTCCGTAAGGTCTAGGGACGTTAGGGATTCCCCCTCGCGGACCGCCGCTATGACCGAGCGCAGCGTTTCCATGCGAAAATGCGACACCCGGAGGCACCGATTCACTCTTTAAATCCAGGATTGGTCGAAAGGTGCCCTCCTTTTTCGGCACGACGAAGTAGATGGAGTATTGACCGGACCCTAACTGCCCCTCCGGCACGGGGGCGACCGCCCGGAGCAGAAGCAGCCGGGAAAGTGTATCGGATACGACTCGTCGTTTCCAGGGAGCGCTGCACGGGGACATAACGAAGGAATTGAGCACCGGTCGATGTAGCTCGAGCGCATATCCCTCTCGTATCACTTCTAACACCCACCGATCGGATGTGATAGCGGCCCAGGCAGGGTAGAAATCCCGCAATCTGCCCCCTACGGGAATCACCGCCACCGGAGCCGGCCTCGCTTCATTGCGACTTTTTGGGGACCTGCGCCTGGAAGGAGCCAAAACCTCTACCTGCCCCCCGAAATCCGCGGAAACTTTGTCCACGCCCCAGATATCTGGAACGCTGGGACTGACCAAAGCAGGAGGCACGAAACCTCCGAAAGGACTGCTGAGACCCCCGGAAGGTGAAGGTCGGCTTCCCCTGCTTGGGCTTATCCTCCGGAAGCCGACCCCCCTTAGAATCCCCAAGATCTTTTACCAACCTATCCAAGTCCTCTCCAAATAGTAAGCTGCCGTTTAAGGGCAGGCAGTTAAGGCGAACTTTAGAAGAGCCATCAGCCGCCCAATTGCGTAACCAAAGAGAACGACGCGCCGCTACCACCAACGCCATGCCGTTAGCTAACCCCCCTAATGAGGTCATAGTGGATATCCGCCAAATAAGCGGTACCCGACTCCAATCTGGACGCCGCGGCCTCTCGTTCCGCCGACTGGGGCCCCTGGAACTGTTGAGACCAGCGGAGGCAGCCGCGCGCCACCCAGGCCCCGGCCACCGCCGCCGCCTGCATTGACAGGGCAGCAACATCAAACGCCTGTCTCAGCAAGCTATCAACTTTCTGATCCTGCGGGTCCTTCAACGCCGCAGCACCTTCCACCGGGATAGTAGTCCGTTTAGTAACCGCGGAAACTGCCGCGTCCACCTTCGGCGAATGAAAGAGCTCTCTATCAGCCTCCGACAGAGGATACAACTTAGGCAACAGTCTAGCCCCGCACAAAGCGGACTCTGGACTGTTCCACTCCTCCTGGATCATAGCTTTAAAAACCCTATGGAGCGGAAAGACTCTGTGGGAAGTGCGCACTGCCTGCATCAAGGGATCCTCCAACTTGTCCTCCGCAGTGGCATCTTCCACGGGTATGTTCAATACCTTGAGGGTTTCGGCAATCAGTGCCGGAAGTTCCTCTTTACGAAATACACGCACTATTCTACTACTCTGCTCGTCGTCCAACAACTCGCCGTCTTCTAAATCCTCCGCAGACTCCAGCTCGAGAGCCTCCCCCAGCCCCTCGTGGAACTCGTCCCCAGGAGGCGCAGAATCCGCAACACTCGGGGGCCGGCTCTTCTTTTGTGGACCAGTGTCTCCCTCCACTGAAAGTGGACGCTTTAGCCCACGGCGGGGCAGGACCGAGCCTCCCCCCGCCGGCTGCAAGAGAGCCAGAGCCTCCTGCATGAGAGAGAAAAAGGCGGGTGGAACTCCCAGGGATCCCTCCTGGACGCCCCCCGCCAACAGGCGCTCCGGCACCGCAGAAATCCCCGGACCAAGGACCGTCTCTGCCTGCTCTGATGTCCCTTCTGTAGATACAGGTGGGAGATCTGCACTGGAGCCCTCCAGAGGATCCTCCATGCCAGCATCCACAGCAGAACAAGTGGCACAGACTCGGGCTTCCAAATTACTACTTATACGAATGCTACAGACCAGACACCGAGGACTAGGAGGCATGGCTATGCACACAGCCCTTTGCCAGCAAAGCAGGAACACCTTGCTGAAGCAAACAGAGCAGAAAAAAATCGTGATTTTAAAAGTGCTCAAAAACGCTCCAAATTGCAGGATTAGATAGAGCTGGAGTCAATTAGCTGATATCTGACCAAGAAATGCAAAACGAAGCTCCTATCCCTAAAAAAAACACGAAGAAAAACAACTTTGAAAAAAATTCCAAAATGGCCGCCGGACCCGATCCCGCCAAAAAAAGGACCAGAAAAAATACCCAAAAGGTCTAAAACACTCCCCAGAGTTGATTCCAGGCCACCCCAAGGCCTCCACCACTGCCTTTAGAAAGAAAAAGCTTCAAACTCTACTCACCCACACACAGGAGTGGAGGGGGGGGGGGTCAAAACACTGAGAGTGCTGTCCAGCGTGCCTGTCACAAGCTCTGAGTAGCAGTTATCAGAGTCAATAACAGAGTAATAACCGCTCAGGGCAGCTCGGGGAACCCCTAAATCAGTCAGGGGACCCTCAGAGCCTACTGCTGTATTCAATTGCTGCCTGTAATTGTCTTCAACCTTCTCCTCACCCACCAAGGGGGTTCGGTAGAAAGGAGACCTATGTCCTGTGCAGCTCCCCTGCTTGTTTGACCTATGGGGAGAGAGACAGAGAAAAAAAACAGATAGAGAAAGACAGAAGGGACACAGTCAAAGATTTCCTCCACAGCAGCAGCCCAGCACCTAAATCTAGAAAATAATAAAACACTAAAGCTCTGCTTATTTGTTCCTAAGGAGCCCAGTTCTGGGCTCTGACTTCCAAGCTTCTTGGAGACTGAGATACTAATGTGTGGGCGGTCCTTGGGGCTGCATATAGCTGGATGATTAAAGAGATGAAGATGTTCAGTCTCCAAAGCTGCTGGTGGAGGTTCACAACTCTATGGTTCCGGGACTGGACTAGAGGGACGCTAAGGAAAAGAGGTTTACAGAACCGAGCAGCCAAGCTCAGTACACTGTTTCCCCTCTGATGCAGCTTCGGTGGCAGACGTCTTCCAGGGCTTTTTCTTCCTCCTATGGATCTCAGGTAACCAAACATAAGTCCAGCCGGTCCTCGAAGGGTAGATCTCCCTCTAAGCATCGAGATGCCTCCGGGCTTGCCCTCGAGGATCCTGCACCGGCAAAAGTACCCCGGCGGGAAGCTCCGGCTTCCAAAGCTCTCTTATGGGGTCACAGGTTGACATTGATGGCATGACCTCGACCGATCACCTGTTGCAATGTTCTGGGGTACCGGTGGAATCCGCCGGTACCGACCTCCAGACATTCATGGCGTTGATGGATCAGAATGTTCTGACCATGCAGCGTGGAGACACAAGAAAGAGCACTGGCTCGCAGAGAGTCCAAAAACCAACCAAAGGAGCAAGCAGATTGTGGGTCACTTGCGCTTTATTGAAAACCAAAACCCCGACGCGTTTCGACGAAAGCCTTCATCAGGGGGCTAGAGGACTGCAAACAAATTAAAAACAATATATCTCAATAAAACATAATAAAAACATAGAAGTATAAATATAAACTCAAAGGTATAAAATCAACATAAATCATTTAAAAAGGACAAAACATCAAAAATATGTATATCATATACTCACACAATGTGTAAAACCAATACAGTAGATGAAGCGCATAGGAACATATAACCAATAACGTGGTTAATAATGCTGAAAAACGACAGACATATTAAAATACAAATACCAAATCAGGTGCAAGTAGTAACCAAACCATACAGTAAAAAAGAAAAAGAATGGGAAACCCAGACCAGGACAAGCAAAAGTACATACACTTAAAACTACTAAAACTAATACATATATGGAATGAAAACATAAAAACTTAATGACACATCGCATATCCATAGTAAATTCTAAAACAAAATAAAATCAATTACAAAATTAAACAGAATTGGAAATGAGCAATTGATCATAAAAACAAGAAACCATGTTGTGAAAATGTCATATATAAAAAGGGGGTAGTAAATCTAAAAATTAGCTAACCTATCTGGACAAACAACTCTTGTTAAAAGAGTGTCGTACTGAACAGACATCAAATATGTGAAAAAAATAATAAAAAAGCAGCTACATTCAGAATCAAATGCTTGGCTGATAAAACAGCAAAAAATAAGCATCACTTAATTATACCATATGAACAAAAAGTTAAAAAGGTTAAAAAAAGAGAGTTAAAAAAAACAGCGATACATGCTCTAACAGCACTGACAAAAAACAACCCTTCATGATGTGCTAATTATTGGCATACTTAAAAACATAAAAATAAATGGAATAGAATATTCCGTAGTGATATACATATATAGTATGGCCAACCCGGCCCAAAAAAACGCTAGGCTATAATATCTTAGAGCATCACTCAAAAAGGAAGGCCGGAACCCGTCAAATTCGGCACAAGGAAACTGCTAGTATTGTGTATATAAAGTAGCCAGCATTGCCCGGCTGTGGGATCAAAAAACACAACTAAGGGGACAGAAAAACAGCCAGACCGGCAGATAGCAACTGCTCGTGTTGTATTCTAGAGTATCACTCAAAAGGGGGACCGGGATCCATCGAATGCAGCAAAGGCAACTGCTGGTGTAGTGTAAAAAGAAAGTGGTATGTTACAAAGAAACGGTTTAAAACAAGGCACATAATAACCATTAGGTTTCTATGCATAACTTTAAAACATTGGGAAATTATAAATAAATACTAGGAAAAAACCAACTAAACAGTGCTGTGATCTAAAACGCAAAAAAATGAAAGCATGTTGCAGCGTGGGAGAGAAACTAAGTTCTGCCAAGATGAAGCTGCACATATCTTCATCATAATCAGTGAAAGCAAAAATTAGCGCGTGTTTAAAGGTCAAAGAACATAATTAACATAAATACATATGTATAAAACATAAAAGTGCTAAAAAAGAGAGAAAAAGAATTTGTACTTAAACAAATACTATGGATCAAGAAGAGGAGACAGCAAATCGAAGATCAAGTGAAGAAAACCCAACTGAGTAAAACTGAAATAGAGTCCAGCGCTGCGTGCTGTTTCAGCGCTGACAACAAAAATAAATAAAACCGTTCATGATATGGTAAATGTCAAGTGTCAAAGAACAGAGGACCATGAGAATCCATTTCAAGTACTAAACCTAAACAGTTAAAAATTGTATAGTGTACCTGCATAAAAATGAATAAATAAATACTTAAAAAACGAAGGCACACAACGAGACCATGTAACAGCATTGAGCGGGACTGCGGGGCACAAAAGCAAACAGCTGAACAACTAAAATGAAATTGCACATTCCTTCAACACAGTCAGTGAAAATAAAACAAATCTTGCATGAAACGCCGAACAAGGCGCGTTTTAAAGGTCAGAGACCATGGTAACCATAAATACAATTGTATGAATCCTAAGGGTGCTAAAAAAAAGGGAAAA
Source organism: Ichthyophis bannanicus (assembly GCA_033557465.1). Classification (NCBI taxonomy): domain Eukaryota; kingdom Metazoa; phylum Chordata; class Amphibia; order Gymnophiona; family Ichthyophiidae; genus Ichthyophis; species Ichthyophis bannanicus. The sequence goes on from CM066045.1 coordinate 199,873,227, forward strand.
TTTGGACCAAAAAAGAGCCCGCCAAAACGGCAAGAAGCAACTGCTCGTGTTGTAAAAACGGAGGACCATGAGAATCCATTTCAAGTACAAAATCTGAACATAGTTAAAAAATTGTATAGTGTGCCAGCATAAAAATGAATAAATAAATAAATACTTAAAAAACTGAAGGCACACAACGAAATCATGTTACAGCATTAAGCGGGACTGCAGGGCACTAAAAGCAAACAGCTAGAATGAAATTGCACATACCTTCAACACAGTCAGTGGAATGAAACAAACCTTGCATGAGACGCCGAAAAAGGTGCGTTTTAAAGGTCAAAGACCATAATTACCATAAATACATATGTATGAATCCTAAGAGTGCTACAAAAAGGGGGGAAAAATAGGAACCAAATGACAAGAAAAAATGTAAAGGAATACACAGGGTACTGTCTAAGAACAAAAACTATTATACTCATTAATCAGCAATAACATATGGCCCAAAACTCATACAATCAAAGGAAGGGAGGGGTTTTGGTTTTCAATAAAGCGCAAGTGACCCACAATCTGCTTGTTCCTGACCATGCAGCGTGCCATTACGGCATTCATACAAGCTGCGACGCCGCTGGTACCGCAACAAGCTTCATTGTCGGTACCGGCTCCGACGCCGGTACCGGTTGCATCGACATCGGCGTCGACTGCACCGGTACCCTGTCCGATGATGCCTATCGGTACCGATCTGGTACCGATAACTCCCGATGTCGATACCACCCAGTATGCGTATCGGGCTTTACAGGAGCATCCAGACAGGCGATACTTCGATTCCTCCGAAGACTCTGATGCATCGGAGGCCTCTGTCGAAGCATCGGTACTTCTTCCTCAGGAGCCTTCTTCTCCAAAAAGAAGAATGTCCCCTCCAGAAGACTTGTCTTTTCAAGACTTCATAAGGGAAGTGGCCAAGGGGCTTTCTATCTCAGTAGCCCCTGAGACAGAGCCTAGAGCCAAAAAACTGGATATTTTGCAATATCCCAAGGCTCCTAAAGAAGCAGCCACTTTGCCAGTTCATAAGATCCTTTATGACCACATGATAGGCATATGGGAGACTCCTCTCACCATCTCTTCTCATTCTCGTAGGTTGGATACCATGTATCGTGTCCCTCCTTGTCCTGGATTTCATAAAACTCAGCTTACTCACCATTCTATTGTGGTGGAGTCTGCTATGAAAAAGTTAGAGTGCAAAGAGGTACTCATCTGCTCCTCCAGGAAGAGACTGTAGAACCTTAGATGCTTTTGGCAGGAAAATTTTCCAGGCCAGTATGCTTGTTGCCAGAATCAACTCCTATAGTCTCTATATGGGGATGTTTCTGAAGGAAGTTACAGATCGGCAAACTTTCCTCCCTTTTCTTCCAGAAGATAAAAAGGGAAGACTTTCTTACCTGGCTTAAGCATGCCCAGGATGTTTCCAAATTTTCTAACCATGCAGCCTTTGACTCTTGAGGGGGCCAGCAGAGCCTCGGCCATTGCCATAGGTGCACGCAGAATTGCTTGGTTACAAGCTTCTGATTTGGAACCCTGGGTCCAAGATGGATTAGGAAATCTTCCTTGTACAGGTGAAAACCTGTTTGGCAAAGATTGGCAAGCAAAGGCCACTCAAATGGATGCAGAAAATTCTGCTTTGGATAGGCTTTCAAAGTCTACCTCTAATCCTGTCCAGAAGAGGTTGTTCAAAAAGGCATATTTTCCCAAGAAGGGAAGATATTATCCGGTTTATGGTCAGCAGACATCTTCTGCAAGTCATTTTGCTGCAAAGCGTCAACAACCTAAACAGGCCAAGCCTAAGGCTGCAAGGCCTATGGTAGCCCAACAGCCTCAGCCTTCTCAGGGCCTTTGACTTGCAGCTAGAGAACTTAGCCTTTCTGGCTCTAAAAGAACCAGAGCCTCTCACCATTCCAGGAAGGTTAGCTCACTTTGCTCCCACATGGGAGCAAATCACAGCAGAGCAGTGGACCCTTTCCATCATAAGGGAAGGGTACAAACTTCATTTCTCAATCCTTCCTCCTTACATCATGGTGAGACATTTCAATTCTCCAACATCTCTCCTCGACCTTCTGGGTCAGGAGATTTCTACCCTTCTTGCCCAAGGGGCAATAGAAGAAGTACCTCTTCTTCAACAGGGTTCAGGGTTCTACTCCCCCTACTTTCTAATTCCAAAGAAAACAGGGGGCTACAGACCCATATTAGATCCCAGAGAATTGAACAAATTCCTATACAAGGAGAAATTCAAAGATGATTTCTCTAGGTACTCTCCTTCCATTCCTTCAGAGTCAGGATTGGCTTTGTTCTCTAGATCTCAAGGATGCGTATTGTCACAGGGCCTACCTTGGCAGCATAATGGACTGAGGTAGGTTGGACATAAAAACATTTGAGGTTGGGTTTGGCTAATGTCTTACAGGGCCCGGGGACTTGCAGCCCTGGTAGCTTCCTTTGTTACCAAAATCCCAAAGAATACAAAGGTCCGAGTGGAGGGAAACAAAAGGCATTTATTTCCCTTTCTTGCAAAAAGGTTCAGATGCTTGGACAAAAACCAAACACAAATTCCTTACTTCAGGTTAAAGAAAAAGTAAAACATGACGTTAAAGCAAAGCTGTTATCTTCACAATAAATGGTGTATCAAAACAAACAGTCTCTATTCCCCAAGATAGAGCTTATGTGCTAAGCAGGGACTCCAGGCTTCCTGTCTTACAATAACTACAGTCCATCTCGGTATCTGAAGCAAATTCCACCTGCATCGGTTCCCCCTCTGAAACCAAGTCAGTACTTGCTGGCAAATTGTAATCAGGCTTTTTATATATCCTCTGTACAACCTCCCAATGCTCAGGGTTGAATGTAGGGCGTCGGTCCTGCGCCCTCCTATACTGGGAACTGTCTTCCTTTTGCAAATGTTTTACCTTAGCTTCCTGCAAAGCTTTGTCATTAACAAGTCTCTTATTCGGTACGTGTTTCTTGCACCTTATCTCATAGGCAGTTTCACAAGGACAGTATTCCTCTGCTCCTTGTCCTCCCCATACACCAGCAGTTTGCAACATGCTTTCAGTTAAACATGGGTTACCTTTTCTCCTTGGCTTGTCTACTCCCGGTGAGGTTTGAGACCTGCTCTGGCTGGGATCCTGCCTGGCCTGAGCAATAGGCCTTAAGTTCTCCAACCGTCCTTCTGTTGGCTTTAGACCACAGCCACAGCCACAGCCACGCCTTTGCCTCTCTGGACGAAAAGCACTCACTCTGGATGGAGCTATCCCACCTTCTCCACGGTTGCTCCTTTCCTCAAGCCACTGCGGCTGCTGCTGCCTCCTGCGAAACCCTTGTCCAGGGGTTACTGCTTCTTCTGGATATCTTGCCCATTCATTCGGATGTCCTGCCCATCCTGCTGGTTCTCCTTGCAGTCCTCCTTCCCCTGGCCGTCCTGCCTTCCAGACTCTCTTTAAGAGGTACTCCTCTCTTCCTTGATTGGAAGCTGGCTGGCATTACCTCATGACCTAGGAGGTGTGGTTCCTCAGTTCCTCGGAGGTCCCTCTTGCTCCCCCTATCAGGTTCCTCATAATATTGCAGCCTGTGCTCGACTTTTCCTGCGTTTAAAACATTTTCTTCTCTTCTCAGAGGGTCTGCAGCACCACAGTATACCCATATACTCATCCATCCAGCAGACAGAAGGTTCCTTTATCTGGGAAAGCACTACCAATACAGGGTGCTTCCTTTTGGTCTGGCCTCTGCTCCAAGAGTGTTCACAAAATGCATGGCAGTAATAGCTGCATTTCTACGCACTCTGGGAATATTCGTATTCCCATATCTGGACTGGCTCATCCGAGCTTCATCCCAATCAGAGGCCCAGACTTCCCTAGCCTGCACAATGCGTGTTCTGCAGTATCTGGGACTGGTGATAAACATTCCAAAGTCCCAACTCACCCCTACTCAGTCTCTACAGTTCATAGGGGCCTTGCTGGATACCACAACTGCAAGGGCCTATCTTCCCCAGGCCCGTTGCCTACGCTTAGTGCAGTTAGATGGGTTTTTAACTGAATCTGAGAGGCTAACTGCTCGAGAGATGTTACAACTGCTAGGCCACATGGCATCCACTGTGCATGTGGTCCCTTATGCTCGCCTTCACATGAGGGCAGCTCAATGGACTTTGTCCACCCAGTGGACCTAGGCATGAGGGGGTCTGTCAGACAAAATAGCAACCTCCAGGCGCCTCTTTTGGTCTCTCCAGTGGTGGATGTCCACTCAAAATCTGTTGCTGGGGTCCCCCTTCCAACAATTGTTACCCCAAGCAATCCTTACAACAGATGCCTCTCCAAAGGGTTGGGGAGCTCATCTTCAAGACCTCTCCACCCAGGGCATTTGGTCTCCACAGGAGACCTCCCTACATATCAACATCTTAGAGCTCAGAGCAATCTTCTTAGCTCTCAGAGTTTTCCATACCCTGCTCAGCTACAAGACAGTCCTCATTCACATGGACAACCAAGTAGCCATGTTCTATGTGAACAAGCAGGGAGGGACTGGCTCTCTGTCGCTTTGCAGTGAAGCTCTGAGATTGTGGGCCTTCGCCAGAGAGCATCAAATTCATCTTCTGGCAGTATACCTTCCAGGAGTTCAAAACTCTTGGGCAGACAGACTCAGTCGAGTTCTGCTTCCACACGAATAGTCCCTTCATATGGACCAGATAGTCAGAATCTTTCGAATTTGCGGAACCCCAGACATAGACCTCTTTGCAAGTCCGTGGAATGCCAAACTTCCCCGATTCTGTTCCAGAATTCCGTGTCAGGGAGTTCAGGCCAGGGATGCCTTCCTCCTTCATTGGGGTCAAGACTTCCTGTACGCCTTTCCACCCATTCCCAAGACCCTGTTCAAGCTTCAGAGAGATCGAGGGACTATGATCTTCATAGCTCCACGTTGGCCATGCCAAGTGTGGTACCCTCTACTTCTGCATCTCTCTCAAGCTACCTCCCTGGACTTGGGGTCTGCTCCAGATCTCCTGTCTCAGGAGGGGGGGAACGTTGTGGCACCCAAACCCCCAACCTCTCCATCTCAGGGCTTGGTTGCTGAAGGCTTAGACCTTCAAGATTGGCATCTTTCTCAGCAAGTAAGGGATATCCTTCATGCTTCCAGAAAGCCTTCTACTAGACGTTCCTATGCTTTTAAATGGAAAAGGTTTACCATTTGGTGTGCTGAGAAGGGTATTAACCCTCTAGCAATACCTTTGAATTCTTTACTAGAGTATCTCCTGCATCTTTCCCATGCAGGCCTCAAAACAAATTCAGTAAGGGTCCATTTGAGTGTTATTGCAGCATCCCTCAAGCCTCTCAATGGACAACCTGTCTCCTCTCATCCTCTTATTGTAAGATTCATGAGAGGCCTTCTTTTAACTAAACCTCCCATTAGACCACCTCCAGTGGCATGGGACTTAAATCTGGTTCTTGGTCAGCTCATGAAGCCACCCTTTGAACCCTTAGCCACTACCTCCTTGAAATTTCTTTTCTGGAAGGTTATCTTTCTTATTGCAGTCACCTCAGCTCGCCGCATCAGTGAACTGCAGGCCTTAGTGGCTAATCCACCTTATACAAGGTTCCATCATGATAAGGTAGTCCTTAGGACCAATCCACACTTTATGCCTAAAGTGGTCTCACCTTTTCATCTTAATCAAGAGGTGTATTTACCTGTCTTTTTTCCAGGTCCTCATGCATCAAGTGCAGAGAGGAATCTTCATACCCTGGATTGTAAGAGAGCTCTTGCTTTTTACTTACAAAGGACACAGCAACATAGAAAGTCTTCTCAACTCTTTGTTGCTTTTGATCCCTCTCATTTGGGACTTCCAGTCTCTAAGAGGACACTGTCCAATTGGATTGCTCAGTGTATTTCTTTCACCTACCAGAGTAAGAACCTCTCTCTGGAGGGCCATGTCACAGCTCAATGTGAGGGCCATGGCCACCTTTATGGCTCATCTAAATTCTGTGTCCATCGACCAGATCTGTCGAGCGGCCACCTGGGCCTCGGTTCATACCTTCACAGCCCATTACTGTTTGGACAAGGACTCCCGCCGGGATGCCTTGTTTGGTCAGGCTGTTCTCAAACACCTGTTCCATGCTTAATCAACTCCTACCCTCCATCCCTGGTTGGATGCCTGAGATCCATGGCAGGAGGTAGAGCCCTTCCCAGGGTCTCACAACCTTGGGGATCTCCCTGGCATCTCTAGCTGGGGAGTCCCCATATGTGAAGACTCATTCCTGCTTGTTCCTGGAGATAGCACAGTTACTTACCTGTAACAGGTGATCTCTGGGAACAGCAGGAATAAGTCTTCACAACCCACCCACCTCCCCTAGGAGTTATATCTCTCTATCTTTCTTTTCCTCTCTCTCTCTTTGTCTCAGCTTTAAAACTCGAACTGGAGAGAGGCGGTTAGGAAAGGCAGTGTGCAGGCGCTATGGGATGCTCCCAAAAACCTTTTTTTTGGGAAGCTTGGGAGAGTTCCCGCGCAGGCTCCGTCGGTACTGACGTACCCATATGTGAAGACTTATTCCTGCTGTTCCCAGAGATCACCTGTTACAGGTAAGTAACTGTGCTTTCTCCAGGAGCAGCAGGAATCAGTCCTCACAACCCTCCCTCCTCCCCTTGGAGTTGCAGTCATATGATTTATTTTTTGCTATCTTTTAGCTATGTCATCAGGCTGAGCAAGATGGCACCCTTGGGCGGGAAGGACCGTGCATGCGTGCTGCATTCCCAAAGGCTTTCTTTGAAAGCTGGGGAAATGCTCCGCATGGGGGCTCCGTCGGCGCCACCCATATGTGAGGACTGATTCCTGCTGCTCCTGGAGAACACCCGTTACAGGTGAGTAACTACTCTCTGCTCCTCGCCGTCTTTCCTTTCCTCTCTCCCTACACCCTCTTCATGAAATCCGCTTGCTTCTCTTTGCCCTTTTCTTCCACTGCCAACTCCAGATTTTGTTCCTTTCACCTTGCTGCTCCTTATACCTGGAACTACCTGTGTCAGGTTTCATCTCTGCTCCTTTTCAAATCCATGCTTAAGGCTCACCTCTTTGAGGCTGCTTTTGAATCCTGAGCCCTTGTTTTCCTTGTGTCTCTTTACCCTTCCCTGTACTACCCTTATTCTTATCTTTTGCCTTGTCTGTCTTAGATTGTAAGCTCTGCTGAGCAGGGACTGTCTTTGTGTCTGTACAGCGTGTATGCCTTATAGTGCTATATAAATGATTAAGAGGAGTAGTAGTAGTAGCTGTATTCCATGTGGCCTAATTTGCCATGTAAGTGCCGACTGAAAATCCCACAGAGGGAAAAGAGGGACTAAGAAGGCTTAGTAGATGGAATGAAAGGGTAGACTGGATAGGCCATATGGTCTTTATCTGCTATCATTTTCTAGTTTTCTGTTTGTACACTTTAATTTTCTGAAGAGCGTGACAGAGCTTCCATGGGGATGCAAATTACAACTTCAAGGAAATGTAACTTCAAGGTGGTTTGTAGCACCAAGGTTAAATTAGACTTGCTAATTGTTGTTCCTTGAGGAACTCCAGTCCAGTCCCAAACCTTTGCGTTTATGCTCCTCTGGCAGCTTGGAGACTGAGAAACGTCACATCTGTGATGTCACTGGTATATATATCCACAGGAGGCTCCTGCTTACTCCAGTAACCTATTGACAAAGCAGACTCACCAGAGTAACAATTAAGTAAAACTGTGCATAGCTCTGAACCTACTTAACATGTAATCAATTGAACAGTTAACAAATTAATACAGTAAGACCAACCGTCTAGAAGCGCTGATGCACTTTGCAGACTAAATTTCTCAGAACAGATCAGGTCCTACCTCCCCTCTGTATAGAGAATGTAGGTTTTATGACAATCCTGCACTAAAGAGACTGCCCCTCTGGAACCGGCCCTTCACCACTAACCTGATAGCTTACCTGTGAAACTCTCCTGCTTCAGGCCGTCAACCATGTCCAAAAAACCGGGCGGGATACGGGACTGGAGTTTAACCTTCCTTATTGTCCCTCCAGTCCAGTCCCGAACCTTTGAGGATGTAACAGAGCAGTACAAAGAAACTCACTGGGAGGGACCTGGTAGACCCACCTGAAGCACAGCTGATCCAAAACAGGTATTTATTTATTTATTTATTTATATTTCTTATATACCCCGCTCTTTTAATCAGTGCGGTTTACATATGAACAAATTTAAAAACACAATGACATGGTCAGCATTGTTTTTTTACAATGAATAGGGTACAAAAACCTGGCAGTAAACAGGGTTAACTATATACAAGAACATGGCGGTAAACAAGGTTGACTATATACATGGTATAATTATTTAGTTAAATACATGGAAGTGGTAAATAAGTAAATCACAAGTACAATATAAATACGGTATGGATGGAGTGTGCAAGTATGAACAGTCATGATTAGCCATTTTCTACCGGGGTCAAGTGGGAAAGACCAGCATGAGGGCTATGTTCATTCGGAGTAGCTTCCGGGTAGTATATTAGGAACAGATGATATTTTAAGGCCTTCTCGCCTGGACATCAGCCTGTAATGTTTGACAAACGAATTCAAGGACGACCAGGTCGCTGCTTTGCAAATATCCTCCACTGACACGAGCCCTCGTTCTGCCCAAGATGCCGCTTGTGCTCTAGTTGAATGTGCTCGAAGGCCCTCCAGAACTGCTCTGCCCTTCAACAGATAAGCCGACGCTATTGCCTCCCGAAGCCATCTGGCAATGCTCGCTTTGGACACCATCTCTCCCTTGCGAGCACCAAACACCCGATCCGATTTGCGGAAAGATGCTGTCTGACCCATATACTTCCTTAAAGCTCGACAGACATCCAACCGATGTAACTGTTCCGAGATAGAGCCGTCCTTGCCTCCACGGAATGCCGGCAAGGAGACCACTTGACTCATATGAGACGCCGAAACTACTTTGGGCAAAAAGGAAGGCACCGTCCGCAGCACTACTTTCGCCTCTTGAAAAGATAGAAAGGGTTCCCTACAGGACAGCGCCTGCAACTCGGAAATTCTCCAGTCCGAGCAAATAGCTACCAGGAACATCACTTTGAGAGTGAGATCCTTTAGCATTGCTCTTGAGAGAGGTTCAAAGGGCTTGCAGCTCAGTGCCTAACACTACGGAGAGATCCCATGCCAGGGCCACTCGCCTCCTAGGAGGTCATAAGAGTCTCACTGCCTTTTAAAAACCACTTAGCATCTGGATGTCATCCCAGCGCCTCCCCTCTTATCTTTCCCCTATAGCAGGAGAGCGCTGCCAACTGCACTTTCAAGGATGCCGCCGCCAGGCCCTTCTGAAACCTGTCCTGCCAAAATCTGAGGCACCGCCGCTTTTAATGGCTCCACACCTCTGTCCCGACACCATGCCTCAAAAATATGCCACACTCGGACGTATGCCAACGAGGTAGAACGCTGTCGCGCCTTCAACAGAGTTGAAATTACTTCCGTGGAATAGCTGCACGTTTTCAACCTTGCCCTTTCAATAGCCAAGCCGTAAGCGAGAATTGATCCACCTGAGGCATCTGCAGAGGACCCTGAGATAAGTCCTTCCGATCGGGAAGACACCATGGGCTCTCCACCACGAGCCTCATCACATTCGCATACCATGGCCTCTTTGGCCAACCCGGCATGATTAAAATTACTAGTCCTCTGTGCCTTTCTATCCGCTGCACAACCCAACCTATCAACACCCACGGCAGAAACACGTACAGGAGTTGGTCTTCGGGCCATGCTTGAATGAGGGCATCTAGACCCTCTGACATTCTTTCCTGTCTTCTGCTGAAGAACATAAGATATGCCATACTGGGTCAGACCAAGGTCCATCAAGCCCAGTATTCTGTTTCCAACAGTGGCCAATCTAGGTCATACATACCTAGACGTTTCCCCAAGGGACACAGGTTCCACAATGCTTGTATTGGTTCAAGCATTGATATCCTGGGTCCCTTCTTAATAATGGTTTATGGACCTTTCCTCCAGGAACTTGTCCAAACCTTTTTTAAACCCAGCTACACTAACAGCCTTTACTACATCCTCCGGTAACAAATTCCAGAGTTTGCTTACACGTTGAGTTAAAAAATATTTTCTTTTATTAGTTGTAAATAGTTTACCCTGTAGCTTCATTGCATGTCCCCTAGTCTTTCTATATTCTGATAAGGTAAACAATCGATCTACGTTTACCCGTTCCACTCCGTTCATTAATTTATAGACTTCTATCATATCTCCCCTCAGCCGTCTCTTTTCCAGGTTAAAGAGCCCCAACCTTTTTAGCCTTTCTTCATAGGAGTATCCTTCCATCCCCTTTACCATTTTGATGGCTCTTCTCTGAACCTTTTCTAAAATCGCTATATCCTTTAAGATACGGCGACCAGAATTGCACACAATATTCAAGGTGCGGTCTCACCATGGAACGATATAGAGGCATTATAATATCTTTTGTTTTATTTTCCATTCCTTTCCTTATCATACCTAGCATTCTATTTGCTCTCTTGGCCGCTGCTGCACACTGGGCCGAGGGTTTTAACATGGTATCCACAATGACACCTAAATCTTTTTCCTGGGTGGTGGTTCCTAATGTGGAACCTTGCATCGTGTAACCATAGTTTGGGTTGTTCTTCCCTAGGTGCATAACCTTGCACTTGTCCACCTTAAATTTCATCTGCCATTTTGATGCCCAGTCTTCCAATTTATCAAGATCCTCTTGCAATTTTCCACAATCCTCTTGGGTTTTAACAACTTTAAATAGTTTTGTGTCATCTGCAAATTTGATAACCTCACTCGTTATTCCACTTTCCAGGTCATTTATGAATATGTCAAAAAGCAGCGGACCCAGCACAGATCCCTGGGGTACACCACTATTCACCTTTCTCCATTGGGAAAATTGGCCATTTAGCCCTACCCTCTGCTTTCTATCTTTTAACCAGTTCCTGATCCACAATAGTACACTGCCTCCTATCCCATGACTCTTTAGTTTTGCCAAAAGTCTCTGATGAGGGACCTTGTCAAAAGCTTTCTGAAAGTCCAGATACACAATATCAACCGACTCACCTTTGTCCACCTGATTATTCACTCCTTCAAAAAAACATAACAGATTAGTAAGACAAGATCTTCCTTGTCTAAAGCCATGTTGGCTGTCTCCCATTAGGTCATGACTATCTACATGCTGAGTAATTTTATTCTTTATGATGGTTTCTACCATTTTTCCCGGAACTGATGTCAGGCTCACCGGTCTGTAGTTTCCCGGATCACCCCTGGAACCTTTTTTAAAAACTGGTGTTACATTGGCGATCCTCCAATCTTCAGGTATTAGAGATGATTTTAACGATAGTTCACAGATTACTAATAGCAGGTCTGCAATCTCGTATTTCAGTTCTTTCAACACCCTTGGATGTATACCATCCGGCCCAGGTGATTTGCTACTCTTCAGTTTATCTAATAGTTGTAATACATCTTCCCGATGTATCGATATTTCCTTCAATTCTTCCGCACCTTTAAATACCACTTCAGTCATGGGTAACATCCCTACATCTTCCTCAGTAAAGACTGAAACAAAGAATTCATTCAATCTCTCCGCTATCGCCTTGTCGCCTCTTAGTGCTCCTTTAACCCCTTTATCATCTAATTGACCAACTGACTCTCTCACAGGTTTTTTGCTACAAATGTACTTGAAAAGGTCTTTACTTCGCGTTTTTGCTTCCGCAGCAAGCTTCTTCTCAAATTCTCCCTTTGCCTGCCTTATCAATGCCTTGCATTTGACTTTCCAGTGCTTGTGCTGTTTCCAGGTTTCGTCGTTTGGCTCTTTTTTCCATTTCCTGAAAGATGCTTTTTTGGCAACAGCCTCTCTGACCTCACCTTTAAATCATGCTGGTAGTTTTTTGGACTTCCTTCCACTTTTCTTAAAGCGTGGAATACAGCTGGTCTGGGCTTCCAAGAAGCGTTCCACCTTTGCTGACCAAAATGTCGCCATCAGGTCCATCATTGGTGTTCCCCAGCGCTGCACTAGTAACCCGAACACTTCCGGATGAAGAACCCATTCTCCAGGAGCCACCTATGTGCGACTTAAGAATCGGTTTCCACATTGTCCACGCCTGCCACATGCGCTGCTGACAGCGCCACTAGATGTACTTCGGCCCAGTTGAGCAGCCCCTCGGCCACCTCCTCCAGTGTGACACTGCTGGTGCCCCCTTGTCGGTTGATGTAAGCCATCGCCGTCGCATTGTTGGAAAACACCTGAATCGCTTTCCCTTGGAGATGAGGCCGAAACACTTGGAGTGCTAAAGCCACCGCTCGCAGCTCCAGCTTGTTGATCGACCAGCCTTTTTCTGTCTGTCCATTCTCCTTGCACGAACTGCCCCTGCAAATGGGCTCCCCAGCCGAACAGACTGGCATCTGTCATCAAGGATATCCACTCTGGAGTTTCCAATGGCATCCCTTTCTCCAGGCATTCTGGGGGCAACCAACCACCAGTACAACGCATGCCGTGCCTCTGGCGGACATGGCAGCCTCTGCGACAACTGGTCCTGTTGATGCGACCAGTGCTGGAGCAACGCTCTCTGCAATGGCCTCATATGGGCACGAGCCCATGGAACCAGTTCAAGCGTTGCCGCCATGGTCCCGAGCAACTGAAAATAATGCCACGCCGTTGTGCTTGCCCTGTCGAGAAATTTGCATACGAGCGATCGCAACCCTTCTGCTTGGAGCCGTGGAAGAAAGATCCTTCCCACCTTCGTATCAAAACAGGCCCCCAGGTATTCTAGCCTCTGCGATGGAGCCAATCGGCTTTTCTCCCGCTTGACCACCCAACCGAGACTTTGAAGCAGGCTGACCACCTGGGCTGTCGCTGTTTCATGCTCTCGCCTTGATTTTGCTCTGATAAGCCAATTGTTCAGATAAGGGTGTACTAGCACTCCTTCTCTGTGCAAGGCTGCTGCTACCACCACCATCACCTTGGTGAATGTCTGAGGCGCTGTCGCTAGACCAAATGGCAACGCCCGGAACTGGTAATGGCCCATTGGCACCGCAAACCTGAGGAACCTCTGATGCTCCAACCAAATCGGAATGTGCAGATATGCTTCGGAAAGGTCCAGAGCAGTAAGAAATTCTCCTGCTCTTTCTGCCACAATGACCAACCTCAATGTTTCCATCCGAAAGTGGGAGACGCAGAGACAGCGATTTATGCGCTTGAGATCTAAGGTCGGACGGAAGGTTCCTTCTTTCTTTGGAGCAATGAAATATATGGAGTATTGACCAGATCTGCACTGGTCTAAGGGCACTGGGACTATGGCTGTGAGGTCCAGCAACCTTTGTACAGTCTCCCACACTGCCATGCACTTGACCCGAGCTCTGCATGGCAACTGTACAAAGGAATCCTGCACGGGATGCTGAAACTCGAGAGCATATCCTTCTTGAATCACCTCCAGTACCCAGTGATCTGAAGTAATTTGGACCCAAGCTGGGTAAAATTCCTGTAACCTGCCTCTTACGGGTACCAGCCCAACCTGGGTCCACCTGACCTCATTGGGACTTCTTAAGGCTTGCGGAGGAAGAGGCCTGAAGTCCTCTGCTCGTACCCTGGAAACCTCAAAGTCTGGCCCCTGTAGGGAAAACGTCCTCTGACTTTGACTGAATCTGGGTGAACAAAAACACCGGAACTCCCTCTGCTGGCTCTTTGGCTGCGGAGCCGTTTGACTCTGTTTCTGCTTGTCCTCTGGCAATCAGCCGCCTTTAGATGCGCCCAAATCCCTTACCAGTTTTTCCAAATACTCTCCAAAGAGCAACTTAACTCTAAATGGAAGCTTGCTTAGCCTAGCCTTAGATGAACCGTCTGCTGCCCAATTTGTACAGCCAGAGGTACGGCCGGTAAGAAAAAGAGTGCCTAATGGCTGGACCTCTGGTCACTGTTAGAGTTTACAAGGTGCTCCAGTTTGACTGTGAGCTAGGGTAACATCATTGTGAGGACTGGGCTGAGTGGATGGGAGATAAAATAGGGGCCCATCTGGATTAAGAGGGATGTCAAGAGACACAGGTGTACTGTCAAGTTATAAGTGTTTTGTGGGCGTGTTTTTTTTAACATACAAAGGAAAATACCTCTTCTCTTAATGCACATTAGAGAGCTCCAGTACTCCATCAGTCCTGATTGTTTTTTCTTAAGGTAGCAAGGTGAGCAGGGAGGTAAGAAACAATGAAAAGGGTCTAGGGCACAGCAGGAGGAAGGAACAGGGGTGGGTAGGAAACTTGTGAAGTGACAGCACATGTGAAATTGGGGAAAAAGGGAGGGCAGAACCACGTACCGAAGAAGATAGTAAAGGAGGCATATAGAGAGGGCCAGAAGTGAAGGAGGATGACATTTAGAGGGGAGGGGAGGGTGTTAAAAGGGATGCTAACTGAGGACAAGGCCCCAGCAGAGAGACACAATGAACTCTTTACTGAAGAAAATGTAGGGAAGGTACCTGTGCCTGAAATGGAATATAAAGGTGATGTAGCAATATTGATAAACTGGGAAGATGTATTACAACTATTTGATAAACTGAAGCGTAGTAAATCACCTGGATGGGATGGTGTACATACCAGAGTGCTTAAAGAACTGAAATATGAGCTTGCAGATCTACTATAAGCAATCTGTGCACTATAATTAAAATCATCTGTAATACCTGAAGATTGGAGGATAGCCAATGTAATGCCAATTTTTAAAAAGAGTTCCAGGGGTGATCTGGGAAACTATAGACCGGTGAGCCTGATGTCAGTACTGGGTAAAGTGGTAGAAATCATTATAAAGAATAAATCACTGAACATGTAGATAGTCATGGTTTAATAGGAGAAAGCCAACATGGATTTAGCTAAGGAAACTTCATTTATTACTCTGTTATATTTTTTGAAGGTGTGAGTAAACAGATAGGCAAAGGTGAACTAGTTGATTATATCTGGATTTTCAGAATGCCTTTGACCAGGTTCCTCATGAGAGACGCTTGTAAAATTTAAAAAAGTCATGGGATTGGAGACTGTTGTATTATGGATCAAGAACTAGTTGAAAGATAGAAAGCAGAACATAGGACTAAATAGCTAATTTTCCCACTGGAGAAAGGTGAATAGTGGAGTACTTAAAAAGCAGCAAACCTAGCAGATCCCTAACATTCATAATGACCTGGAAATGGGAATAATTAGATGATTATATTTGCAGATGACACAAAATTATTCAAAGTTGTTAAAACACAAGAAGCTTGTGAAAAATTGCAAGAGGACCTTGATTATTTGGAAGGCTGGATGTCCAAATGGCAAATTAAAATTTCATGTGGCCGTGCAAAGATATGTACTGTAAAAGGGGGTGCTTGTTATGAAGGTGTACCATCATCTTGGCAAGTATGTAAGTTAACTGTCTTGCAAAAGGATTGTGGTTATTGAAGTCCATTCACACAAAGCTTGCCTTTTAAATAAATGAAGAAAGTTGTAGTTGGTCGAGTGTAAGGCAAAATTAGAGTTTATTTATGGGGTGAATATTCCACACACAGATATACTTGGTAACACCATCCAGATAACTTCTCCAGGGTTTATTCAACATAAAAAAGGCAACTGAAAAGCTTATGTAAGCAAGTATCAAAGTCCTTTATGGAACAGAAAGGCTTTCTTACTGCCACGGTGGAAACAAACCAAAAAGGAAATATCAAAAAAAAAAAAAAAAACAGCTTTCTTTATCCACACAGAAAAGAAATGGAAATTACACATACCTGGTAATTGTAGTTCCTGGAGGGTCCAGTTTAGTCCTCCACATCCGGGTAGTGCACCTCCTCCCGCAGCCAGGAGACTGGACCAATCAAAACTCTGCCATGTATGATGTATGCAGTCGGAGCTCCCATCAGCCCCCATTAAACTAGTAACAAAGCAGACTTAAAGAAGCAACACGTGAGACTATGACAAAAACAAATACATATTGAAAACCAACTAGACCCCCCAGAACGAAATGATTACACCGGCTCCCTCCCCAAACGAGGAAGCCAGAACGCTACATAGCGCCTCTACCCGCACTCCAGAAGAAAAAGACAGTTGAGTTCGGGCAAAAGAGGAAAAGGAAAGAAGGACGCTCGCCAGACGAGCGCACCGTCCGGAACACCCAAAAAGCGCGCCGCAAACGAATCTGAGATATGGGAGGGAAGGAGGACTAAACTGGACCCTCCAGGAACTACAATTACCAGGTATGTGTAATTTCCATTTCCTGAGCGGTCCTCCAGTTTAGTCCTCCACATCCGGGATGTAACAGAGCAGTCAACACCGGGCGGGACCTTGCCACCCGGCGCGCAGCACTGAAGAACCAAAACGAGAATCCTGAGCGGCAAGCACATCCAAGCGGTAATGCTTACTGAACGCATGCAGCGTGGACCACGTAGCCGCTTTACAGATCTCCGCAGGAGGAACCAGACTATGTTCCGCCCAAGAGGTCGCTTGAGCCCTGGTCGAGTGAGCGCGAATACCCGCCGGGACCGGCTGATGCTGCAAAAGATACGCCGAAGCAATCGCCTCTTTAATCCACCGAGAAATAGAGGCCTTAGCAGCCGCTTCACCACGCCGTGCCCCTCCAAAGAGCACGAAAAGGCGGTCCGTTTTTCGAAAAGACGCAGACACTTTCAAGTAACGACGAAGAACACGCCGGACATCCAGACAGTGAAGGCCACTGCTAGCAGGGCACTCTGGACCAGCCCGCAGAACCGGAAGAAACACCGCCTGATTCAAGTGAAAAGGCGAGACCACTTTGGGCAAGAAAGAGGGAACCGGCCGAAGCACTACACGATCCCTAGAGATGGATAAAAAAGGCTCCCTGCACGAGAGCGCTTGCAATTCGGAAATACGCCTTGCCGAGCAGATGGCCACCAGAAAAACGGTCTTCAGGGTCAGATCCTTAAGAGACGCCCGTCGGAGAGGTTCAAAAGGTTCGCGAACCAGGGCTCGCAACACCAAGTTTAAATCCCAGGAAAGAATAGACACCCGACGCGAAGGTCGCAAACGAAGAACGGCCTTGAGAAAACGCAGTACGTCGGGGTGAGACCCTAGGCTAACACCCAGCACTTTGCCTCTGTAACAAGCGATAGCCGCCAGCTGAACCTTGAGAGAACTGGCCGCAAGACCCTTATCGAAACCATCCTGTAAAAAACTGAGTACCACGGGCACGGATGTTGTCGCTGCACGGACCCCACGCCGGGAACACCAATCTTCAAAAATCCTCCATACGCGAACATACGCGAGAGAGGTGGAAGTCTTTCGTGCTTGAAGTGGAAACCACTGCAGGGGAATAACCCCGCTTTCTCAGCCGAGCCCTTTCAATGGCCAAACCGTAAGCGAGAACCGATCCACTTGGGGCATTCGAAGAGGACCCTGAAGCAGAAGATCCGGTAACGGTGGCAGACGCCAGGGAACCCCGTTGCGCAACCGCACCAAGTCCACGAACCACGGTCTGTGTGGCCAATCCGGAGCAATCAGTAACACTCGCCCCCGGTGAGCTTCGATGCGCTGAACGTCTCGGCCGATTAGCGCCCAAGGAGGGAAGACATAAAGGAGACCGCTCTCTGGCCACGGCTGGAGAAGGGTATCGATCCCCTCCGACATGCGCTCCCTGCGTCTGCTGAAAAAACGTCCTGTTTTCGCCGACTGAAACGTCGCCATGAGGTCCATGACGGGTAGCCCCCAGCGACGAACTATTTGGGAGTAAATCTGCGGGTTCAGTTCCCATTCCCCGGGATCCACCCGCACCCTGCTTAGAAAATCCGCTGTCACGTTGTCCCGTCCTGCGATATGTGCTGCCGAGATGGCCGGTAGCCGGGACTGGACCCAATTGAACAAAGCCGCCGCTTCGGCCTCCAGAGCCACACTTCCTGTGCCCCCCTGGCGGTTGATGTAGGCTACGGTCGCCGAGTTGTCAGAGAGAACCCGCACCGGTCGCCCCGCTACCAATTCTTCGAGGGCAAGCAACGCGAGTCGCACTGCGCGCAGTTCGAGACGGTTGATCGACCAAGAGGCCTCGAGGAGAGACCACGTCCCCTGAGCAAAGCGACCCTCGCAATGGGCTCCCCAGCCTGACAGACTGGCATCCGTGATGAACGGAACCCTCAGGGGCGTCTCCAACGGAAGTCCCTTCATCAGGTTCTCCGAGCTCAGCCACCACCGGAGCGAGCGACGCACCGCCCTCGGGCAGGGCAATCTTCTGTTCAACGAGTCGAACTGGTTTGACCAGCGCCGCAACAGGGCGCTCTGGAGTGGTCCATATGAAAGCGCGCCCATGGCACCACTTCCAGGCTCGCTGCCATCGTGCCGAGTAGCCGCAGGTACCACCAGGCGGATGGAGTGGGCATCGCTAGGAAAGCGCGCACCAGGCCCCTCAATGCTAGAACACGGCACTCCGGCAAGCACACCAACCCCCGCGCTGTGTCAAAGCGAACCCCGAGATATTCTAGGGACTGAGTCGGCGCCAAGTGACTCTTCTTGTCGTTGACCACCCAGCCGAGAGATTGCAGAAGAGTAACCACTCTGTCCGTGACTTGCACACTCTTGTCTCGGGACTTCGCGCGAATCAACCAATCGTCGAGGTACGGGTGAACCAAGATGCCTTCCTGTCGCAAGGCCGCCGCAACCACCACCATAACTTTCGTGAAGGTGCGAGGCGCGGTAGCTAGCCCAAAGGGCAGGGCTTGAAACTGAAAGTGGCCCCACGGAAAAGCAATGCGAAGGAACGTTTGATGAGACGGCCGAATAGGAATGTGCAGATAGGCCTCCGTGAGGTCGAGGGACGTGAGAAACTCTCCGCGACGTACTGCCACAATGACTGACCGTAAGGTTTCCATTTGGAAATGAGGAACTCGGAGAACACGGTTCACCCCCTTGAGGTCCAGGATGGGGCGAAGTGACTTGTCTTTCTTTGGCACCACAAAATAAATGGAGTAGTGACCTGCGCCGCGCTCGGCAGGCGGGACGGGAATAACGGCTCCCAAGGCTAAAAGGCGTCGTAACGTCAATCGGATCGCCTCTATTTTCTGCTCGCCCTTGCTGGGGGAGAGAACAAAGGAATCGGGGAGCGGGCGAGCAAACTCCAGCGCGTAACCTTCTCCCACGATCTCCAGCACCCACTGATCGGATGTAATTCGGGCCCAAGAGGGAAGGAAATCGCGCAAGCGACCCCCTATGATTAGAGGTCCCTCCGGAGCCCGCCTCGCTTCATTGTGGCTTGCGACTAAAGGAAGAAACAGAGGAGGCGGAAGTACCCGAGAAGCCTCGGCCCGCTCCTCGAAACCCACGAAATCCTTGGGATCTGGAACCAAAACGGCCGCGTTGGGAAGACCAGAGGCGGGAAGAACGAAATCTGCGAAAGTCCCGAAAGTGACCCCGCGTGAGTGGAGCGGTCCTACTGAGTTTCGGCTTATCCTCCGGTAGCCTACCACCCTTAGACTCACCGAGGTCCTTAACCAACTTATCCAGGACTTCGCCAAACAATAATCTGCCCTTAAAAGGAAGCTTACTGAGGCGGGATTTGGAAGAGCCGTCGGCCGCCCAGTTCCTCAACCAAATAGTGGCGGCTCGCAGATCTAACGAAGCCATGCTATTCGCCAAAGTCCTGATCAAATCATAATGCACATCGGCTAGGTACGCTGACCCAGATTCCAGACGCGTCAGCTGCAGCAAACGCTGAGGGTCTAAGCCGGACAGCGACCGCAGTTGCTGAGCCCAGCGCAAACAGGCCCTGGCGACCCACGCGCCGCAGATAGAAGCCTGCAAGGATAAAGCATTGGTATCAAAGGCTTGTTTCAACAAGTTATCCACCTTCTTGTCCTGCGCATCCTTCAGGGCAGCACTGCCCTCAACTGGAATGGTGGTCTTTTTTGTAACCGCCGAAACAGCAGCATCGACCCGCGGCGACTTAAACTTATCCTTGTCGGCTAAGGGATACAGGCGGTTCATAGTGCGTATCCCCTTCAGCCCGGAGTCAGGCTGATCCCACTCAGTCTGAATCATTTGCTCTACCACACGGTGCACTGGGAACACCACTTGAGAATCTCGCACGGCTTGTATGAGCGGATCTTCCAAGCCTTCCTCCTCCAGAGGCTGAGCTACCGCTAGATGTAGGGTCTGGAGGGACTCCGTGATCAGAGGAACCAGCTCTTCCCTACGAAACACCCGAATAATTCGGGCCTGATCCTCCGGCTCCGGAATTTCACCATCTTCCAACTCCTCAGGATCAGCATCCGGTTCCAGATCTGCCTCCAACTCCTGCCAACTCAGATCTTCCGGTTCCGGTTCCTGGTCCATAGTCCGAAGGCGCTTTGCCGCAGGCTGAGAAGAAAGCCGGGGCTCCCCTACCGAGCCGGGGGGGTGCGAAGCAGACAAGGAATCCGGAAGCTTGCCAGAACGGCTTAAGCGGAATGCCTGGTGCATAAGAAGAACAAACTCAGGGGAAAAACCCCCAGAAGGGCATTCCGCAGTCTCCAGTGAAGAAGCACCAGCTAGCCCTTTAGGCAGGGTTGCCGAAGTAGAGGGCAGTAGGCCAGGCGTGGGCTCCCCCTCCGGCAAGACCGGGGAGCCGACAGCGTCAGGAATGTCTTTCAACTCCACCTGATGCTCTACAGCCGCAGGAACGGAGGCACAGCCCCGACAGATTCCAGACTCAGCCACCGCTCCCTTGTGCGATCCGCAGATCATGCACTGCGGTTTAGCGGCCATTCCAGCGAAGGAGTAGCTGGAGAACCCCAATTCTGCCCTAAGGCACCCCTAAGGAAGGTCAAAGAAAAACTTTCTGTGCCTGTGAACTTTTTAAACCAAAAAAAAAAAAAAAAATCGTATCTGGCCAGCAAGCAGAGAAGTAGGCCAGTAAATTCGCCACGTTAAAACCCCGAAAAAACGCAAGGGGGACCCGTGCACATCTAAATTTGCCCCCGAGAAACAGCAAAAGAAACCCAAAATGGCTGCCGGCAGTCTTTACCGGCAGAAGAAAAAAGGCGCGAAAATCCACGGAGGAGAAGAACGGGAAAGAGCGCAGCAAAATAAGGAACTAAATAAAGAAATAAGAAATAAATAAATAAATCAATACATAAAACCCACGATTAGCAACCCGCCGAAGGAGACGGAGCTCTGCTGAAACCCGGCTCCCCGACCAAATCGGGAGCGGGAATCTACCCGCGGGCTTACCAGCAGGCAGGAAGCTCAGAGGCTAGCGACAGAGAGAAGGGAGATCTGGCCCAAGGCAGCTCTGTTCCCCGTGCAGTCAAGGGGAAAGATGCAGCCTGACAGACTGCTAAAACCTCCGGAGTGAGGGCAGAAGTCTCATGCAGTTCTGGTTCCTTGCTACCGGCCTGCCCCCTAGTGGGCTTTAACACAGAATGAAATGAAATTACATTAAATTAAAGGGACAGCTATCTGAAAAAGAAAAGGGAAAACAGGAAACAAAGCAAAACCCTCTAACTAAAATCCCCAGTGTTGCTCCCTAAAAAAAAATTCTAAGTGAGCCTGTACCAGGCACACATGTCCTCCAGCTGCAAGGAGACTGGACACACTGGGGGCTGATGGGAGCTCTGACTGCATACATCATACATGGTAGAGTTTTGATTGGTCCAGTCTCCTGGCTGCGGGAGGAGGTGCACTACCCGGATGTGGAGGACTAAACTGGAGGACCGCTCAGGAACTTTTACATTCCATGTGTGCTTGGCTTGTGCTGTGCTCTGCTCTAGCAACAGGTGACAATCCAAATGCAATTAACAGCTTGTTCTCAGCACACGGGCAAACTTCCCCAAAAGCTCTCTCTCTCTCTGAGAACTTTCTGGGGAGTCAATAATTAGAATGTTTCCTTTTGATGTTTGCTCTTATTTGGAGGATTTTTCTAAAACTAACAACCTACACAAGGAACAGTCCATACAAACATTCTCTTCATCAGACATTAAACCTTGCTTCTGGAATTGCATGGGTTCAATTTCACTGACTGACTTAGAGGGCTTTATTAACTGACCTCTATACGGAGAGAAACTGTTTCCCTGCTGTTTGCAATGCTCATAGCTAGAGAAACGTTCACAGTTCATACCTGAATCCAGGATGGCATCAGGCTGATTCCTTTGGTATTCTGGCCAATATGCAACAGAGCTTTGGTGTCCTGTCCTCCAGTTGTTATCTCTGGACCTCAGGTCCTTTTCTCCATACGTCCTCCAAGGAGGTATTTGGGCTCCTTTTCTCCTTAACTGCAGCAGTATTCCTTCTAGGTGCTGCTTGAGGACCTCCAGACCTCTAGCTTTCTCCAGTCCTCTGAAGGTTGTTTCCCCCAGGAATCTCTCCAGGCATACGTACTTCTCTGAGCTCCTCTCTTGGACCATCTGCGTCCTTGTCCTTGTCCCTGTTCTGGTTCTTCTTCCTGTTCTCCTTCTCCTGACCATTCCCTTCTAGTTTTAAAGGGCTTAGATTGCAACTCCTCCCTTGCATACTTCAGGTGTTGTGGATTAAACTCTCACCTAAAAGGTGTTTGATTAGGGATGACATAATGGTTTCTCTGATTAGACTCATGCTTTTCCACTTTAGCTCCTCTAGGGGCTTTCTGCAAACTGATGCATCCTGGAACATGTAGTCTTTTAGGGAAACAAGCTGTCTTATTTCTCTGACCTGCCAGCACAGGTCCCTTGATCAGAGTAAATTCCCCTCTTTAGTCCTTACTCCCTGAGCTTTGATAAGCTTCCTTATCACAGTACTTAGGAAAGAACAACCTACACTATGGTTACATGATGCAAGGTTCCACATTAAAAACCACCACCCAGGAAAAATATGTAGGCGTCACTGTAGATAATACATTAAAATCCTGTGTGCAGCAAATAGAATGCTAGGTATCATAAGGAAAGGAATGGAGAATAAAACAAAGGATGGTATAATGCCTCTGTCATTCCTTGGGGTGACCATTGAATATTGTGTGCAAATCTGGTCGTCATATCTTACAAAGGCTATAGCAGAATTAGAAAAGGTACAAAGAAGAGCAACAAAAATGGTAGAGGATGGAAGAATATGCTTAGGAGGAGAGGCTTAAAAGGTTAGGACTCTTCAACTTGGAAAAGAGACAGGGGTGGGGGGATGATAGAGGTCTATAATTAATGAATGGAGTGGAAATGGTAAACATAGATCTGTTGTTTGTCATTGAAAAGTAGAAAGACTAGAGGACTGGTAACGAAGCTATGTAACTCATTTAAGACTTTATTTATTATTGCTTAATATTGCCTTTCTATAATACAAGGCAGTTTATATAGAACATAACAGAAATAGGCAAGGAGCAGTAACTGGGGAGTAAGGGTGTTAAAGGGATGGAAGGGCTGCTGACTAGAAAATTAGTTAATATATAGTACTAGGTCACACTGGACTGTAGATCTTGAGTTATTGTGGTGGTGGTGGTGGTGGTGGTGAAGTATTTGTGGAATAGGAAGGATTTGAGTTTCTTCTTGAAGGTGGAGCGCATTCCAGACAGTAGGGGCAAACAGAATACATGCTCTTGTTTTTTTGAGCTGGGACAGTAAGGAGAGTGTGAGAGCTGTGTCAGTAGAGTCTGTCCTTGGGTCTTGAGAAAAGAGGGTGGAGGCAGTTTGCTGACTCTGTGTGTAATGATGTGGGCCTTGTCCCTTTATTTTTGCATAAATGGTGGGCTAGGGCAGGTGTGGTAATGTGTGTTTTTCTAATAAGAGAAAATATATTTTTTTTGCTCAATGCATAATCCAACTCTGGCATTCGTTACCGCAGAATGAAGTAAAAACCGTTCTGGAGGTGAGGTTCATAAACCATTAGTAAAGAGCACCAGGGAAATTTACTGTTTACCAGGGGAGGGGCATTGTGGAAACTGTGTACCTGACAGATATTTGTGACCTGGATTTGCCACTGTTGGAAGCAGGATACTGGGCTTGATGGGCCTTTGTCTGACAGTATAGCATTTCTTATATTGTTATGAGGAAAGATCAAGGGTCAAGCA
Organism: Ichthyophis bannanicus; assembly: GCA_033557465.1. Taxonomy (NCBI): domain Eukaryota; kingdom Metazoa; phylum Chordata; class Amphibia; order Gymnophiona; family Ichthyophiidae; genus Ichthyophis; species Ichthyophis bannanicus. The sequence continues at coordinate 199,897,207 of CM066045.1, forward strand.
CAGAGAATGAAGTAACATGACATAACCTGTCCAGAAGGGAGAAAAACGATAATGTTGTGTGTACACGATTGTGCAGTAGAGCCGCGTCTGACTTGTAGCGCTACATAAATGATTAATAGTAGATCTGCACTATTATCTTAGAACGTGGAGCAGAGCCCTGTCAGCGCGAGCGCACTAGGATGATAATTACCATTATGAGGCAGACCCAGCCCTGCTTTGTACTACCTTGTCTGAGTCATAGCTGCTGCTCCAATCACGGCGCTGCTTCCACTGCAGTCTTGTTATTTGCTCGATGTCAAGTTTTAAAATGGACTTGGAAGCGCAAGTACGGCAGGTTGCGAGCCTCTTGGTGCGCAGTTTTTAAGGTGCCGAAGCCTGACATTTTTGCCGCAGCTTTTCAGGTTCTAAGACAGCAGAAAGCTGGAGCTTCTTGATTACACTCAGCACGACTAGATCAAAAAAGCTGCGAGATGCAAACTACAGAGGTAATGAGCAGTCTAGGAACTGGGTCAGATTTAGATCGAAAACATTTACAAAGGGGACCGAGGAAGACATTCATGGGGGGAGGGAAAGGAGAGGAGAGGGGTGATTTTCAAAACCCTTATCCGGATAATTCATGGGGCCTATCCAGCTAAGAGAGCTCACTATCCCGACAGGAGCCCGTTTCAGTAACCAGCAAGAGCTTTTCTGTGAATACGGGCACACATCACTACCATGCAATAATGCATAAGTGTGTCAGGGCGGGGCTGGCTTTTAGCTCTTGGGTTTCGCCCGTAATCGCTGCAAGGACTGAACGGCTTAAAGCGCGCTAATTCGTGAAAAGCACTTTAGGAAAGAACGTCACGAAGGGAATTTGTACGTTTTAAGGGTAGGTGGGGCCCTACGGCTGCCTCGTTCAACACCGAAGAACGAATGTTCGGGCGCGAGGCCTGATGTTTTTGAAACAGAAAAGAAATACCAGCAAGCAGGGCTTTAATTGATGCGTTTTCGGTGCTGTGCTTTTATTCAAATTGATCAAAGGTCGGTGGCAAACACTCGAAGCAAAGCGAGGCGTGAAACGCAGAGTGCCCCGCCCCGGAAGTCTCGCGCCGCACGGGACTTCACCCTGACAGGCCTCGCGAGAACTCTGCTGCCGGCGCAAGATGGAGCCCGTCGTCGAGCCGCTCGCGCTGAACAATAAACAGCGAAGCGGCGGCGCGGGATTTGGACTGGGCAAGGGGCGCGAGTTCAACCGCAATCCGCGCAAGGACTCGGAGGTCAGCGTCGCATGGACGGTACCGGGAGCGGGCGGAAGTCTGCCTAGAAAACTTCTTACGTTTTTCTACGTTTCCGTGTTTTGTTACTTAGACCGGCTCCTGTTTGTTTTATTGAAATACTGTATTTACAGTTGGCTTTTCTATAGCAGAGAACTATAAAAATAACATAGGAATAAATAATACTAACGTTACCAGTCCCGGTTAAACTTTGTCCCCACTCCTTCGGAGCTCACAATCTATCCAAGCCGAAGCTCATTGGAGGAGTGGGACCCCAGCACACGGCAAGATGCACCTGGTAGGTGCAGGAAGCCTCGGAGGTGCACCTGGCTGGTGCTTGAAGCCTCGGAGGTGCACCTGGCTGGTGCTGGAAGCCTCGGAGGTGCACCTTTCCTCTTGCCAACTTGTAACTCAAAATAAGTGGGGAAAAATGTCAACTCATGGCAGCACCTCTGTGTTAGTACAATTGCACCACCAAAATTAGAGAGCAGACAGATGACAAGAGGGAGATGGAAATGGAGCAGGAAGGATGGCGAGGATATGGTAATAATAAGAATATAAAAACTACCATACTGGGTCACAGTGGGTCCATCAAGCTCAGGGTCCTGTTTCTAACAGTGGCCAATTCAGGTCATAAAAGTACCCATCAGGTTCTCAGAGGGTAGATAGATTCCATGCTGCTTATCTTAGGGGTGGTTTATAAAAGTTTGACGTGCTCCAAGTGCAGGTCGCCATGATGACTAAGAAGATCAGACCTGGTGCCCTAACTTTCTTGAGCCCTAGAGTAGCAGATATGGTTCATACAAACTCTGCAGCAGTAGAGGTAGGTGTACAGAGATTGGGAGGTAGGATCCAACTAAAAATTTCAAATAGGGTTTTGTTTTAGTTTTTTTTGGTGGGGTGGGAAAGACAGGAAAAGAGAGGTTTGAGCAAAGCTACTGTGGAAGTGTGAAGGCAATGAGAGAGTCTGGCTCCTAGAGCCTAGGAAAATGTCAAGGCTAGCTTTAAAAAAAAAAAAAAAAAAAGTGGTCCCAGTAAAAGTTCCATGGTGCATACCACTGTTCACGTTCCTCCACTGAGTAAATTGACAGTTTTAACCGTACTTTTGTTTTCTATCTTTTAACCAGTTTCAATCCATATTCCTGCTAACATTCAAAAAGTCCTAAAGAGTCATAAATTTACAGCATGCTTCTCTGAAGATGGACATAAAAATACTGCACACCTACCTCTATCCCCTTCCCCCATTGACCCTTGTTAACCCCTTCCCCTCATCTCTTACTCCATTATACTATGTTCTCTCCAAGTTCACTACCGTGTTACAATGTTCTGTTTGATGTAAACCACTTTCATCATAGGATAAAGCGATATAGACAAACTGTCAAATAATAGGACTCTGCCTCCTATCTCATGGTTTTTAAAAATTATCAGAAGTCTCATAAGGTACTGTGTCAAAGGCTTTCTGAAAATTCAGATGTAGTGGGTCACCTTTATCTGCTTCGCTTGGCTAAATCCACGTCCTGTTAAACCATGACTGTCTGCACATTCAGTCATTTGTTCGTTATAATAGTTTCCACCATTTTGCCTGGCACAAACGTCTGTCTCGCTGGCTGTAGTTTCCTGGATCACTCCTGGAACCCTTTTTTGAAAAGCAGACATTATCTTGGTCACCCGCCAATCTTTGTTAAAACTAACTCTCTGAGGAATGAGGGTTGATAGAGGCAAAATTTTACTTATACTAACGATAAGGTTTTTGATAAGAAATACCATACTGGGTCAAACACAGTATCCTGTTTTCAACAATGGTCAATCCAGGTCGCAAGTGCCTAGTGGATTCCCAAAAAGGTACATAGGTTCCATAGTGCTTGTCATGGGGTAAGCAGTAGTTCTCCCAGGGCAAGCAGGATGAGTCAGCCACAAGTGGTGACGTCATCCGACGGTGCCAGAGACGGAAGTACTCTCATTAGCCCAGAAGGCCCACCTCCTGATCCGCCCCTAGCTGGCCAGTCTTTGTCTTCCGCCTTGCCAGCAAGACGTTTTTTATTTTGCTCTCAACAAGACCTACTTTATTATTCAACAAGTGCCCTGGCTGTGCCCGGAAGATGGCTAACTCGGACTCCCACCAGCTGTGCCTCCGATGCCTGGGGAAAGAGCACGCTATCGAGGATTGCCCTGCATGCGGCCGCATGTCTCCCAGGGCTCTCAAGTCCCGCCGGCATGCCCTCGCCGACTTCCTCACTCCAGCAATCGTGAGTAACAAATGCCCGGCTGTTGGAAGCGCCAAGGACACGAGTTCGGCCGGGGCCGCGCCTTTCCAGGCCTCCATCTCCCGCCGCAGTGAGCATGGGGCTTCTCTCTCCACGTTCCCTCCGATGGCGGCGGCCATCTTGCCCAGCACCTCCTCGTCACTTCCGGAATTCCCTGATGTCACTTCCGGCCAGCCTCAGCCCTCCCCTCTGCCCCGAAGGGACAGCGCCGACCGCCTCAGCCTTCACGGAGCAGGCAGCGTTCTGAGCTTCACCAGTGCAGCTTCTGCTACATGCGGACACACGGCTCCTTCCTCCGCAAGCCAGCACAGCTCCTCCCGGCACAGGCGTGAGCACTCTCCTAATGACGGGCACCGCCGGACTCTGCGCCCATCCCTGCACAGACCGGAGAGCAAGGCACAGGAGGGACGGCGCAGCGCATCAGACCGGCGCAGATCTATGAGCCGCAGTAGCTCTGATAGACGGCACAGATCCGACAGCCGCCTCCGCTCTTCTCGATGCAGACCCAGATCTGACAGCCGCCGCTCCTCCCGAAGCCGCCGCGGATCTTACAGCAGCGGTAGCAGATCTCAAAGCCGGTGCAGACACAAGGATCGTCATGGAGCAGGCGCAGAGACCACGCACGGCGTAGAGTTCATCGCTGCGCAAGGAGCCGCAGCACCAGACGACGCAGGAGCAAGGGGGCTCGTAAGAGAGACAGACGTAACTCCTCTTCTTCTGCCAGCTCCCCCCTCCACAAGAGCTCAAGACAGTCCTCCTCCCCTGCAGCTTACAGTGCCCGCAGCAGCCCGGCACGCAGCCTCCTCAGTGCCTCCGAGGATCTTCTGGCTCAAGAGGAGGAGGTCCAGCCGTCTGCGCTCAACGCACAGCTAATCCCTGACCCTGTTCCACAGGAGGTTCCAGAGACATTCAAACTCCTCCAGGGCATGCTGCAACAATGGACTTCCTCTCTGGCCACTCTTGCCTCCGGCCCCAGGGCCGGGGGGCTTCCTCAGCCTACCTCACCGCCTGCCAGCACGCCTACCGCGACTGTGCCACTCGCCCCGGACCCCACTTTCCCGTCTCATGAGCAAGACGGCGCAGAGGAACTATCGCAGGCCGAGACCGAGTCGCACAGGGACTCACTCTCTCACCCCGACAATCCCTCCGGACCTTCTGCTCCCCCTGAGGATATTACATACTATAAATTCATCCAGAAAGTATTATCCTCGCTCTCTATCGCTTCAGTGGATGGTCCGGATCAGCGTAATGAGGTGCAGAACGCACTCAAATTCATAGATATCCCCAAGTCCATCTCTGCGCTGCCCGTCCACCAACTTCTCTGAGACAACCTCGCGAAAATGTGGCAGACACCAGCATCCAACCATGCCTGCCCTCGTAAGTTGGACATTAAATATGCCGTTCAGTCCATTCCCGGCTTCGCCAAGCAACAGCTGCCACACCATTCCATTGTTGTGGAATCCGCTCTTAAGCGCTCCAAGTCTTCGCGCACCTCTACCAACGCACCACCGGGTAAGGATAATAAACTCCTAGACGATGTGGCTAAGCGAGTTTGATTACACATTGAGTGAAAAAATATTTTCTTTTATTACTTTCAAATGGGTTACATTGTAGCTTTATTGCATGTCTCCTAGTCTTTCTACTTTTTGATGGTGTAAGCAGCCTATCTATGCTTATCTTTTCTACTCCATTCATTAATTTATAGGCCTCTATCATATCTCCCCTCAGCCATCTCGTTTCCAAGTTGAAGAGCCCTAATCTTTTAAGTCTTTCTTCATAGGAGTATCCGTCAATCCCCTTTACCATTTTGGTGGCTCTCCTCTGTACCTTTTCTAATTGTGCTATATCCTTTTTAAGATACGGTGTCAGAACTGCACACAATATTCAAGGTGTGATCGCACCATGGAAGGATATATAGGCATTATAATATCCTTTGTTTTATTTTCCATTTCTTTTCTTATGATTCCTAGCATTCAATTTGCTTTCTTGGCCACAGCTGCACATTGGCTGGAGGGTTTCAATGCTTTGATGCTGTCACAGACTGGCTCCACACGCAGAGCCTCAGGATTCATTTTAAAAAAACAGATGTCCTCTTCATCACCAGGAATCACTCTTTCACCCCTCCCACATCAATAAGAGTAAGAGACGCTGAGCTCCTGAACAAACCCACCATCCGCTACTTGGGTATCACACTAGACCAGCAGCTCGACATGAAAGCACACATAAGCAACACCATCAGGGCAATCTATCACAAGATACGAACAATTCGCCACCTACGACCCCTACTGGAACCAGACTATTTTCGGACGATTTTTCAAGCATTGGTAACCCCCCCCACTTCAACTATGCTTACGCTATTCTGCATGGACTCCCCAAGAATACTCTGAACCCCCTGCAACTAGCAATGAACGTCGCCGCCCGCATCCTGCATGGAGCCTCCAGAAGAGACCACATAACCCAAATCCTGAAACACCTCCACTGGCTGCCGATCCACTGCAGGCTCACCTTCAAAGTATTACTACTGACTTTCAAGGCCATCAACAAACAATCCTCCACCTCCCTCACGGACCTCATCCTCCCCACCCCTCCAAACAGGTCCAGAAGGGTATTTGCTGCAAACACACTCGTAGTCCCCAGCGCAATAACAAAATGCTCCCTGGCAGCAAAGAGCAGAGCCTTTGTATTTTACGCACAGACACTCCCAACCACCATCCGAGCTATTACTGACCTTGCCCAATTCAGGAAGGCACCAAAGCACCATCTTTTCCTCCTACACTACTCCCAGGCCAGGGAAACATCACAACTCAGCATATCCTCCACCACAATGACACCACTAGCACACTCATTTCATGCTGACACAACCACATCCAGAATTACTACTGCACAAACCTGTAAATAGTTATCTAAAGTGTATATAGTTCAGAGCATGTCATGACTCCACAACTGTACCTGTGGCACAATAGCTCCTTTGTATATAGGTTACCCCTGTTGAAACCCAAGTTATAATACCTGTTCTCTGTAATGTACAGTGCATGTTCTGCCGCATTGTACAAATTGATGTTACCTGTAAACCGTGCTGATTTTAAAGAGCACGGTATAGAAATAATTTAAATAAAAAATTTGAGGATGCCTAAATCTTTTTCCTGGGTCATGTAACCATAGTTTGGGTTATTCTTTCCTAGGCACTTGTCCACATTAAATTTCATCTGCCATTTGGATGTCCAGCCTTCCAATTTATCAAGTTCCTTATTGTCCCTCTAGTCTAGTCCTGGACCTCTGGGATATAAGCACCTCCTCCCGCAGCCTTGGAGGCTGAGAATGTCACCCTTTTTGGTGACACCAGGATACATAGATGAGGAACCACCTTCTTTCTCCAGTAAGCTCAGTCTCCAAGGCAGCTGAAGGAGGTGTGAGCCTCAGAGTGGGGGGCTCACTAGAAGAATGATTGAGGAGTTTGTATAGCATAGTGTTTTAGATAGTGCAGTTAGGGTTTAAATCTTTAAAAAAAAAGAGATAACTGGTGTTCTGTCACTTTAAATTTGCCGGCGAAAGTACAGCCGGTGAGAGGCTCTGCCGAGTAGGCAAATCAATTGTTCCTTATTGTTCCTCCAGTTCAGTCCTCTACCTCTGGGTTGTCAACCTCCTCCTGCAGCTTGGAGACTGGCATGTCAGAATCATGACATCACTGCATATAGCCTGCTGGTCTCTCCCATCAGCCCCAGTGTGACCAGTCTCCATGCAGCAGGAGGACGTCGTGAGCCTGTTCAGGGGCTCACTAGAGGGACAGATAAGGAGCCTGTAGAATAGAGTAGATTCGTTTTCTTTGATTTAAGTTCTTAAAATTTTGGATTTGGGTACTGGTGTTTTTTTTGTTGTTTTTTTTTTAAAAGGATAAGGCGTCTGTTTCTTGGCTGCTCCCTGCCTGTATGTGTGATAGCTACCTGGTTCTTTCAACGGGCGATCTCTCCCTCCAGACCTTATGGGGGAGAGCTCACTGGCTGGCAAATTCGCTCCGCCGGTCCTGCGGAGCAAGTAGGGTTCGCGGCTGCGGTGAGCCGGCTGGAGGACAGAGGAGCGGTGAGCAATTTCACCGGCGGCACGCTTCTGTGAAGTTGGAAGGTGTCGCGCGGCGCAGAAACACAGCTGCGGGCAGTAGAGACCTGGCCGGTAAGCAGTAAACTGGTTACAGGCTCTTTCGGCTGTGGGGGGGGGGGGGGGCTAGGCCAGGAAGCGGAGCTGCGTACTGCTGAGAGGTTTGGTGCCTTTTTTTTATTTCCCCTCCGGTGCTGACGGCGGCCATTTTGTGCAGTGCGTGGGCGCCGCGTGGCTGCCGGGCGGTAAGAGGACGCGTGCCTAAGGAGCTGAAAAGGATATTTGTTAATTCCATTTAAGTCAAGCTTGTTTATTTGGCGGGAAGTAAATCCCCTGGGGGGGGGGGGCTTCTAGCGCGGCTGGTGTTAGCCCAGTAGTTTAAAGGGGAGTCTCCCTGGAAGGGCAGTTTAAAGTTTACAGTTTAAACTTGTAATGCAGTGGACTATAGAAAGCCTGTAGGGGCTAGTAAAAAGGAAGAGCTTACCTCAAACTTGGCTGGACAGGAAGACTCAGCGTATGTGAAAACAGCTGAGCAGCCAGTGCCGTCAGCACAAGTAAAGCAGAAAGGGTTTAAAATGAAGTTTCCCTTCTCTAGTAGTGACGCAGGTAGAATTAGAGAAACTCATCAGGATCACCTGGCCTCAGAATCTGACGTAATGTGCAGAGAGAGGAGGTATATAAGTTCCTGGTCAGAACCAGGAAGAGGTCAGAACAGCAAGAGCAAGGAGTACGAGAGAAAGACTTGGAGAAGAGCTGAGAGTCTCAGAGGAAGTTCCAGTTCCAGGGGAGGTCTGGGAGGACCCAAAGCTCTCAGAGGAAGTTCCAGGAGAGACCAAGGGAGCAGTAGAGCAGTTGGTCTCTGGAACGACAATCCTAGGGAGGATTCCCACACGAGCAGGAAGTGGGGCAGTGTCTCTGAGGGATTGCATGAGCCACGGAGGAACCTAGCTCAAGCTGGAGGAACTGGGCCAGGGGAAAGAAAGCCCAAGGCTGACTTCAAAGCCTGCAGTAAGGTAACAAGCTTGAAGCCTTACTTTTATAGAGAAGAGGCTGGAAGTTTTAATGGGCACAGCCCTGAGCAGGGTTTTAACTCAGAAAGATACTCAGACTTCCTACTAAGAGAGGCAAACCAGAAAGAGACATTATCTGTACCAGGTTCCTATAACCCTGACTTTGATAAACCCCTTTTCTTCCAAGGTACTTATCAGCCACAAGAGAATAAGCCATACTCCAGCACATGTAAGGAATGTGATATGGAGAATATTGGGAGTGGTCCAGGCTTAATGCAGTGGGAGAGTGTTAACAGTTGTACAGACCCTGAGCCAATGGACTGCACGATTTGTCTATCAGATGACATAACCTCTTTGTGTTAACTTCAGCCAATGTGACCTTGTGACGTGAACAAGGAAAGAAGAAGAGATGTTCTAGCTATTTTCGTTCAGTTGCTGTTTTTGTTCTGTGTGCTTTTGCAAAGAATGTTTTCTGTCCGGGAAAGGGAATAAAACCCTAATTTTTGCTTTAATCACTTGACTGACTGACTCTGTTTAAAGGAGAGAAGCAGTTTATTAAAACCACAATACCCTAGGCATTGGCCTATTGGGTCCACAGAGGCTCTACTCAGGGTCTCCGTGACAAACTTCAATCCTTGACTTTAAATTTTAAAGTTAAGTTTTTTTCCTTTACATGTTTGGTTAAAAAAAAGTTTTATATACTGTCAGTCTTATGGCAACACGGCCACAGTGTGTTGTCTGTGGCACCCAGAGAGGCTCGGTTGCCGATTCAGGGGTCTGCCGCGGCTGTGCAACACTATCTTCCTCTGTTTAACAACAGATGGATGTCAGAGTCCCCAGAGGCGCAGGGGGCTGTGGCAGGGACGGTAGCTGGGTCAGTGCAGCTTACCGTGCAAGGGTCCGTGTTGGAGGAGACGGCAGGGTCTTCAGGGGCTCTGTCGGTCCCAAGGTCGACGGATCTCGGGGATTTTTGCCCTGATTTCATATTAATGATGTACCAGGCCTTTTGCATGCGGCGTCAGGGCAAGATGCCGGGAGCGTTGCCGCTTTCTGTCCTTTCTCAGCAGATGGAGGTAGCTGAGGTGGGGAGGGGGGGTCCGTCGGCACCTAAGAGGGCGAGGACCCGAGCTCTGTCATCCGCGGAGGGCAATTGGCCGGACGTCGAGGATCCTGACTGGGAGCATGAGGAGGGGTTAGGGGATCTTGAAGAGGGGGAGATCCCAGAACCCGAGGATCAGGTTAAGATCATAAGGGTCTTCCGTAGGGAGGAGCTGACAGCGCTGTTCACGGAATCTATGCAGATGTTGAATCTCGCTACACAGACCACTAGTGAAGAAGAGGTTGAGGATCCGGTTATTCAAGCGGTGAGGCAAACGCAGGTGGTGGTTCCTATTCACCGGGTAGTCGATAGAATGATCCAGGAGGAATGGGATCAGCCGGAGGCGGGGCTCAGGGGGATACGGACAATGAATAGGCTCTGTCCCCTAGCCGACAAGGAGAAAGAGAGGTTCCGCTCGCCTTGGGTGGATGCGGCAGTGTCGGCAGTTACAAAAAAGACCACTATCCCGGTGGAAGGCAGTGCAGCCTTGAATGATGCACAGGACCATAAGGTTGAGAACTTGCTGAAACAGACATTTGAGGCGGACGCGCTGTCGTTGCAGGCCTCCATTTGTGGGGCTTGGGTGGCACGAGCGTGTTTGCGCTGGGTTCAGCGGCTACGCCTTTCATCGCACCTGGACCCAAGAGGAGCTCAGGGAGCTAGGCCGCCTAGAGTCCGGGACGGCGTATTTAGCGGATGTTCATTATGACTTGATCAGAGCTCTCGCGAATAGCACGGCATCTGTGGTGGCCGCCCGTAGGTCTGTGTGGTTGTGAAATTGGGCAGCAGACGGGTCATCCAAGTTCCGTCTCAGTAAGTTGCCCTTTAAAGGATGGTTGCTGTTTGGGGAAGATCTGGATAAATTGGTAAAGGATCTTGGGGAGTCCAAGAGTGATAGGCTTCCAGAGGATAAGCCGAAACAGGGGAAGTCCGGGCAGGGCTTTCGGGGCCAGTTTTGGGATTTCTGGAGATTTCGTACATTGCATTTCAGAGGATCCCAGAGGGTTTCGGGGAGCAAATAGAGGTTTCTCCAGAAGCCCAGCTTCAGCGACTCGTAAGCCACAATGAAATGATGCGGATCCTGGCGGGAGGCTGCGGGAGTTTCTTCCTGCTTGGACCCACATCACGTCCGACCAGTGGGTGTTGGAGATAATTCGTCGAGGATATGCGCTGGAATTGGTGCGATCCGTGCAGGATTCCTTTGTCATGTCCCCCTGCAGGGGGTGAGAGAAAACCTTGGTGATTCGCAGTACATTACTGCGGCTCCTGCAATTAGGAGCGGTCGTGGAGGTGCCGGATGCAGAGTACAGAATGGGTCGGTACTCCATTATTTCATGGTGCCAAAGAAGGGCGGAGCATTACGGCCCATTTTGGATCTGAAAGGTGTAAATCTATGCCTTCGGGTGCTGCATTTCCGGATGGAGACCTTGCGGTCGGTCACTGTGGTGGTGCGTCAAGGAGAGTACTTGACATCTCTTGACCTTACGGAGGCGTACTTACACATTCCCATCCAGTCAGCTCATCAGAGGTTTCTGAGGTTTGCTTTCCCTTGGGGGCACTATCAGTTCCAGGCGTTACACTTCGGTCTGGCAACGGCGCCGCAAACTTTCACAAAAATCATGGTGGTGGTAGCGGCGGCGTTGCGCAAAGAAGGAATCTTGGTGCATCCATACCTCGATGATTGGTTAATTCGGGCCAAGTCTGAGGCAGAGAGCATTCTGGTAACAGAGTGGTAAAGTTTCTACAGAGTCTCGGTTGGGTGGTCAATCCAGCCAAAAGCCGGTTGGAGCCCTCACAGAACCTCAAATATCTGGGGGTACGGTTCGACCAAAGAGCGGACGGGTGTTTATGCTGGAGAGGCGAGCCCAAGTTCTCAGGCATCTGGTTCGCAGGTTCAGGGCCACTCCGGCGCCATTGGCATGGACTTAACTTCGTGTGCTGGGAACAATGGTGGCGACTCTGGAGGCGGTGCCTTGGGCCAAAGTTCATATGCGACCTCTGCAGAGAGCACTGCTCCACCGGTGGTCACATCAGTCGGATTCTTTGAGCAAACGGCTCCCGTGTCCGTTCAAGGTCAGGCAGTCTCTTCAGTGGTGGTTGCGTCCGACGTCGTTGGTGGCCGGAATGCCACTGGAGCAGCTGGAGTGGTTTCCTTTGTTGATGGACGCCAGCCTCAGGGGCTGGGGAGCACACTGCGGAAGCAGGTTCGCACAGGGGCTTTGGTCCCCTCTGGAGAGCTCCTGGTTGATCAATCGCCTGGAGCTCCAAGCGGTCTGCCGGGCACTTCAGGTGTTCGAGGCTTCGGTAGTAGGTTGGTCAGTCCGGGTCCTATCCAACAACTCGGCGGCAGTCGCATACATCAATCGCCAGGGCAGCATGGGAAGTGCAGCCGTGGAGAAAGAGGCGGACTTGTTTGCTTGGGTAGAGAGTCAGTTGACAGTGATTTTGGCGGTGTACATCGCAGGAAAGGACAATGTGATGGCCGACTTCCTCAGCAGGGTCCGAGTAGATGCAGGGGAGTGGGAACTGCATCCGGACGTCTGCACAGTTAGTTTGCCGTTGGGGGAGGCCAATAATGGATCTAATGGCGACCTTCCAGTCGGCAAAGGCCAATCGTTTCTTCAGCAGAAGGTGGGAAAGAATGTCGGAAGGCATAGACGCGTTGTTGCATCAGTGGCCATCCACAGGTCTTCTGTATGTCTTTCCTCCGTGGGCTCTGATAGGCCGGGTGCTTCAGCGAATCGGAGCTCATCCGGGAAGGGTGCTCCTGGTAGCGCCCGACTGGGCGAGGCGTCCGTGGTACGTGAACCTCGTGTGTCTCCTAGGCGGCAAACCCTGGCGGTTGCCGGTGAGGGCGGATCTGTTGAGGCAAGGGCCTCTTCATGCCTCAAGTGGATCGGTTCTCACTTACGGTATGGCCATTGAAAGGGCCAGGTTACAGAAAAAAGGCTATTCGGCATCGGTCATCGCAATGTTGCTTAGTGCAAGGAAGTGGTCCACGTCTCTGGCGTATGTTCGTATCTGCGTATATTTGAGGCTTGGTGTTCGAGGCAGCAGATCCAGGCGGCTACAGTCTCCATTCCCTCGATATTAGGTTTTCTGCAGGACGGCTTTGATAAAGGTCTTGCTGCCAGTTTCCTGCACATGCAATTGGCAGCTCTCTCCTGTTATCGCGGCAAGGTTCAGGGCGTTGCGCTCGGCGCCCATGCTGATGTGCTATGTTTTCTCAAAGTGATTTCTAGATTACCGCCGTCGCGTAGAGTGATGATTCTGCCTTGGGATCTCAATTTAGTGTTAGCAGCGTTAACCAAATCGCCCTTTTGAGCCATTGCATCTGGCTTCGGTGAAGGACTTGACGTTGAAAACGGTATTTCTGTTGGCGATCTGTTCAGCTAGACACATCTCAGAGTTGCAGGCGTTATCTTGTAGGGAACCGTTTTTGTTCTTTTCTAGGGAAAAGGTGGTTCTGCGTCCAGTTCCATCCTTTTTGCCGAAGGTGGTTTCACCCTTTCCCCTGAATCAGTCTCCTTGCCAGTTCTGGGTGCGCTTGAGGGAGGCGTCCTGGACCGCAGTTTACGCCAATTGGATGTAAAGAGGGTGTTGCGGCAGTATTTGAAGGTTTCGGAACTATTTCGCAAGTCAGGCTGGTTGTTTTGGAGGTGTTCGCAAGGGAGAGGCGGCAGCAAAGGCTTCCAATGCCAGATGGATTCGGGAAGCTATTGCTTCCGCCTATCTTCTTCAAGGTCGGTCGGTACTGGTAGGGTTGCAAGCGCATTCCACCAGAGCGCAAGCGTCTTCCTGGGTGGAGCACAGTTTAGTTCCGCTGGGAGAAATTTGTAGGGCAGCTACTTGGTCTCCTCTGTATACATAAGAACATAAGATATGCCATACTGGGTCAGACCAAGGTCCATCAAGCCCAGTATTCTGTTTCCAACAGTGGCCAATCTAGGTCATATTTACCTAGGAGTTTTTTTCCCAAGAGACACAAGTGACACAAGTTCCACAATGCTTGTACTGGGTCCAGCATTGATATCTTCGGTCACTTCTTAATAATAGTTTATGGACCTTTCCTCCAGGAACTTGTCCAAACCTTTTTTAAACCCAGCTACATTAACAGCCTTTCAGCAGGCACTACCGGCTTGATGTGGCAGCGGCGAATGATACCTGTTTTGGGTCAGCAGTATTACGTGCCGGCTGGAAGGGCCCAATGATTACTGCTCTGGTACATCCCAGAGGTAGAGGACTGAACTGGAGGAACGATAATGAAATGATAATTGCACTTACCTGGTAATTGTGTAGTTCCTTGAGTGATGACAGTTCAGTCCTCAATCCCACCCAGGGTTCTTTCATGGATAGTAAATGATCAGTAGCGCGAAGGGATGGTTTACAGGTAGGTCTGTTTTTTTAAATTGTTTTTTTTCACTCTTGCTTATGCCTACGTGTGTCATTAGCAGGGAAGGATGTAAGAAAGGTTGCCTGAATATTTAAAGTGATGGTTCGTGTTAGGTTGCGATTGTTATTGTAGCTACTTATTTGTTGCTCCTTTGAGTCTACTTTGTTAATAGCTCACACTGGGGCTGATGGGAGTGACCAGCAGGCTATATCCAGTGATGTCATGATTCTGACATGCCAGTCTCCAAGCTGCAGGAGGAGGTTGACAACCCAGAGGTAGAGGACTGAACTGTCGTCACTCAAGGAACTACAATTACCAGGTAAGTGTAATTATCATTTTCCCCTCCCCCCTCCCTGCAGGTACTTATCTCGGGGTTGTGTGTGGGAGCTGCGGCTGGGGCCTCAGTCTCCCAAATCCGCAGATCGGGTGAGGAGACGTTGAGCAAGCGACCGCGCAGGTGAGCGGAGTCGTAGCAGCCAGGCAGCTTGCAGCCACGGCAAGATCAGCGGAGCCGAGAGTTGGGCAGCGGGAACTCCATTCTTCCTTAAAGACTGAAGGTGGGAGGCGCGCTGGGCAGGCTCTCGGGTGGGTGACAACAGCAGGCAGTCAGTGTGAGGTGGATTACCCGCGCGGGGAGATCATTTTAAAAGCGTGGCAAAATTTCGCGCCGCAGGCTTTCGTGGAGGACAGGCCTCAGTCACGCGGTGTCGGTGCAGGAAGGCATGTGTGAGTCACAGCTGATGAGGGGCTCGTTGTAGGCTGCGGGACCAGGGTGAGCCCTTTGGAAGAGCAGCCTGATTGCAGGAGTGCAGGACCTGCGTTTCAAAAAAAAAAAATAAAATAAAATAAGGAGAAAATTAAAGGAGCATAACAGGCTAGATTCAGGAGAGTCAGGCAACCTTTTGGGAGCTGGCTAAGATGCCCTCTAGGCCTCAATGTGTAATGTGTGGGGCCAAGAGGGGGTCATTGTCAGAGATGGGGGTCTGCAAGGGCTGTGGCCAAGAAGCGGCGACAAAGGAGATGGAGACAGAAGGGGCGGCGCTGAGGGAAGAGGCGTCGGACCCTCCGGAACCCCTATCTCCTGCAGCTCCACCTCCAGCATTAGTGCAAGGCACATCCACGGCTCTGGAGCCTTCCACGTCCCAGCCTGCTTTGCAGGGGGGACTGGCGGCGATCTTTTCCCAGGACTTTATGTGCCTACTCCAGTAGGCCCTCGGGGGGAAGCCGGGGATTGCGGAGGCGGAGGTAGGCTTGGGTCTAAAGCGGGCTGGGCCTTCCATGACTGCAGGGGTGGGTGTCGCTCCGTGTAAGAGACCTAGGTTGGGGAAAGATAAAGTGGGGTCTGTGGTCTCAGAAGATGTCTCGGAAGACGAAGACTCGGATAGGGATCTAGACTTGGAAGAAGGCGAGATTGCTGAGCAGGAGGAGCAAGCAAGGGTGGTCAGGGTATTCCGGCAGGAGGAACTGGCAGCCCTTATTTCAGAGATGCTGAAAGCTCTTAACATACCGGTGGCAGAGCCAGGGGCGGATTCGTCTTTGGAGGATCCGTTGCTTCAGGCGACTCGCAAGTCCCAGAGTTTTTCCAATGCACAGAATCTTCAGAGAGATGATCCAGGAGGAATGGGACACGCCAGAAGAGGTTCCCGGGTGATGGCAAGACTGTACCCGTTACAGGATCAGGACAGAGAACATTTCAAGTCTCCGAAGGTGGATGCGGCGGTGTCTGCGGTCACAAAAAAATATGATGATCCCTGTGGAGGGTGGTGCTGCCCTGAAGGATGCGCAGGATAGGAGACTAGATACTCTGCTAAAACAAGTTTTCAATGTCGGTGCACTTTCAATGCAGGCTTCCATCTGTGGGGCATGGGTAGCAAGGGATTGTCTACGATGGGCCCAAAGGATGAAGTTTGAACCAGGAGGAAGAAGCGATAGAGGAAGTGGCCCGAATGGAATCGGGGGCAGCTTATTTGGCAGATGTGCAGTATGATCTCATTCAAGGGCTGGCAAAAAGCATGGCGTCGGTAATAACGGTGTGTAGGTATCTGTGGCTGCATAATTGGGCGGCGGACGGATCCTCGAAGGCAAGACTAGGAAAGCTCCCCTTTCGGGGTAAGCTCCTTTTTGGAGAAGATTTGGACAAATTAGTTAAAGAACTCAGGGAGTCCAAAGGGGGAAGGTTGCCGGAGGACAAACAGAAGCAGAACCGTCCTCTGGTGCCCTCCAGAAGCCAGCAGAGAGAATTTCGGAGATTTCGTACACTGAGGTTTGGGCAGTTTCAAAGAGGGCGTTTTCAGTATAGATTGCAGGGGTTTCGAGGGTTTAGGGGAGCGGGGAGAGGCTTTGGAGCTTTCTCAGCCCTCAAGAAGCTTCAATGAAGCTATGGGGGCTCAGGCAGAATTGGTGCCCGTAGGGGGTCGGTTAAGAGAGTTTTATCCTGCCTGGGTCCAAATAACGTCGGATCGTTGGGTGTTGGAAGTCATTCGGAAAGGGTATGCTCTAGAGTTCCAACGGCCTGTGCGCGACACCTTCGTATAGTCTCCCTGCAGAACGAAGTCAAAGAAACGAGCAGTGCTAGAGACTTTGCAAAGGCTGCAGGACCTCATCGTGGTGGTGCTGGTTCCAGTAGACCAGTGCGGATGCAGTCTGTACTCGATTTATTTTGTGGTACCCAAAAAGTAAGGGTCTTGGCGGCCGATTCTGGATCTCAAAGGAGTCAACCGATGACTCAGAGTTTCTCACTTTCGCATGGAAACTCTGCGATCCGTCATTGTGGCAGTGAGGCAGGAAGAGTATCTAACATTGTTGGACCTCTCGGAAGCGTATTTGCACATTCCCATCCGCTTAGAGCATCAGCAGTACCTGCGCTTTGCAGTTCCGATGGGGCATTTTCAGTTCCAGGCATTGCCGTTTGGCTTGGCAATGGCGCCACAAGCATTTACCAAGGTCATGGTTGTAGTGGCGGTGACATTGCGCAGAGAGGGGGTGTTGGTCCACCCGTACCTGGACGATTGTTTGATTCGAGCAAAGTCAAGAAGCGAAAGCGAAATAGCTACTCGCCGGGTGGTGCAGTTTCTGCAGAGTTTAGGATGGGTGGTAAATGTAGCAAAGAGCAGGTTAGAGCCGTCTCGGGAATTGGAGTACTTGGGAGCCCGCTTCGACACACAGGGAGGCAGGGTGTTCCTGCTGCGTGCCAGGGCTTTAGGAATGAGGCAGCTCATTCGGGAGTTCTTGGGGAAACAGGCTCCCTCAGCGTGGCATTACCTGCAGCTGTTGGGGACAATGGCGGCCACGCTCGAGTTAGTGCCTTGGGCCAGGGCGCACATACGGCCATTGCAGAGAGCACTGCTAAGGAGGTGGTCCCATCAGTCAGATCGATTGTCGCAGAAGCTGATCTGTCCGGTACAGGTCAGGCAGGCTCTGCAGTGGTGGCTGGATCCCAGGACTTTGGAGCAAGGCATGCTATTGGAGCCTCTGAATTGAAAACTCTTGACGACGGATGCCAGCCTGTTCGGCTGGGGAGCACATTTTGAGGGTCAGTTTGCCCAGGGGCAGTGGACCGAACAGGAAAAGCAATGGCCAATCAACAGATTAGAGCTTGGGGCGGTCACACTGGCACTCGGGGCTTTCCGGCAGCAGGTGCAGGGGAGCGCGATTCGAGGGCTGTCGGACAATGCCATGGCGTTAGCATATATCAATCTGCAAGGGGGCACCAGCAGTGTAGCTCTGGAGGCAGAGGTGGAGGAGCTATTAGGTTGGGCCGAGTTGCATCTGGAAGCCCTATTGGCAGGACATGTGGCAGGAGTGGACAATGTAACCGCCGACTTCTTGAATCGGGTCGTGGTAGACCCAGGAGAGTGGGCTCTCCATCAGAAGGTCTTCGAGATGTTAGTGGGTCACTGGAGTCTGCCGGTGATGGATCTCATGGTGACGTTCGCATCGGCGAAGGTAGACAGGTTTTACAGCAAAAGAAGAGAGAATGTCTGAAGGTTTGGACGCCCTGCTGCAGAGATGGCCGGAGGACCAACTCCTATACGTGTTTCCGCCATGGGTGTTAATATCCCATGACCTATGAAAATTCTCATAGCAGTAACGGTACTTTGCAATATGCTTAAGCCCTAAACAATGTATATCTGTATATAATGTATATAGTTTTGCACTGTTCTGTGCTAGTTAACTTTAACAATTGTTTTCAAGTTTTATTGTCTTTTGGTTATATGATGTTATATGTAAAACAAACTCTGCTTTGTTGATTGTTGTTTATTGTGAACCGCAACTGATGTATTGAAGATGCGGTATATAAGTGATTGTTAAATAAATAAAATAAATAAATAAAATAATATGTCGCGTGATACAGAAAATGGAGAGGCACAAGGGTCAGGTGATTCTCGTTGCGCCGGATTGGCCAAGAAAGCCATGGTATGCTGACCTGGTATGGCTTCTAGTGGAGCCGCCGTGGATCTGTTACTGCAGGGTCCATTGAAGATTCCTCACGTGGATCAGTTCTTGCTTACAGCCTGGCTATTGAAAGGGCAAGGTTGACAGCCAGGGGGTATTCGTCTGCGGTGATTTCCACTTTGTTGAGGTCTGGGCGAAGATCTACCTCGGTAGCGTATATCCACATATGGCGACTGAAGCTTGGTGCGAAGATAGGCGTGTGGTGGCGCTGAAGGCCTCTATTCCGCAGGTTTTGGCGTTCTTGCAAGACGGATTTGATAATGGATTAGCGGCAGCTTCCTTACGAGTTCAGTTGGCAGCACTTTCTTGTTATCGGGGAAAGGTACAAGGGTTAGTGCTTGGTTCTCACCCAGACGTGAAGCGTTTTTTTGAGGGCGACGTCTCTACTGAGAATGCCGTGCTGGAACCCGGTACCGACTTGGGATCTCAATTTGGTGCTAGAAGCATTGATAGGTGAACCTTTCGAACCGGTGGCTAGGTCAGCGTTGAAAGATCTCACGCTCAAGGTGGTCTTTTTAGTGACCATTTCTTCGGCAAGGCGGATTTCAGAGTTGCAGGCTTTGTCTTGTAGGGAGCCTTTTCTATCCTTCTGTGACAAGAAGGTAGTGTTGAGAACAGTGCCTTCGTTTTTGCCTAAGGTGATATCGGTGTTTCTTGTGAATCAGACAGTGTCTTTGCCGGTTTTTGAGAAGGGTGGCATGGACAAATCTAGGAGGCGGTTACATCGGTTAGATATGAGTAGAGTTTTGCAGGCGTATCTGCAAAGAACGGCTGGCTTCCGCAAGACGGACAGATTGTTTGTCTTGTTTGGAGGACCAAGGTAAGGAGAACCGGCGTCAAAAATCATCTATTGCAAGGTGGTTTAAAGTGGCGATTGCGTCGGCGTATATATTGAAAGGCAGGTCGGTACCGAGTGGCTTAAGAGCTCATTTGACTAGGGCGCAGGCAGCTTCCTGGGCGGAGGTCAGTTTGGTGCCGGCGGCAGAGATTTGTAAGGTAGCGACATGGTCGTCCTTGCATTCCTTTGTCAAACATTACAGGATAGACCTGCAGGCGGAAGGGGATGCTAGATTTGGATCAGCAGTTCTTCAGGCTGGTCTGGCAGGTCCCTCCCGTTAATATCTTACTGCTCTGTTACATCCCCAGAGGTCTGGGACTAGACTAGAGGGACGATAAGGAAGGTGAAATTAGACTTACCTGCTAATTGTGGTTCCTTGAGGAACTCTAGTCTAGTCCCGTATCCCTCCCTGCTGTAGTAGTCTGGACCATAGCCTGAAGTGAGATAAACAGTATTTAGTCATTTGGCGGTGCTGGTGACTGGTTGGGCTGTGGTGCATTTGGGGGGGTGAAAGTGTGACATCTGTGGGGCAGTTTTACCAGTACCTGCTAGGAGGTCCTAGGGAAAGGGCAAAGCAAGCCTAAGCAGAAGGGTATATAAATCCTTTTCTTATTAATTGCCAATTATCAGTGTTAGGCAAATTTAGGCAGTTCGTATAGTTCAATAGTTATATAGACTTCTATATAGAGTTTAAGAATGTGTTATCTACTTACTTATTGCTCTGGTGAGTCTGCTTGGTGAATAGGTTACTGGAGAAAGGAGACGGTTCCTCATCTATTTATCCTGGTGTCACCCAAAGAGTGACGTGCTCAGTCTCCAAGGCTGCGGGAGGAGGTGCTTGTACCCCAGAGGTCTGGGACTAGTCTAGAGTTCCTCAAGGAAGCACAATCAGTAGGTAAGTCTAATTTCATCTTTCACTTGCAATTTTTCACAATCCTCTTGTGTTTTAACAACTTTGAATAATTTTGTGTCATCTGCAATTTGGTTACCTCACTCGTTTTCCCCATTTCCAGGTCATTTATGAATATGTTCAAAATCAGCGAGCCCGACATAGATTCCAGAGACAGACAGGCTTAGAGGGTTTCACAACCAGCCATAGTGCTTCAGGGTCAGAGGTTTACTTCTTCTCAAACGTGTGCCCCTGCCAGTATCTTCTCCTTAGATGATCAGGAATCGGGAAAAACCCCTGATGCCATCAAAATACTGGTGGGGGCCGGTGCCCCAACAAAAAGTAATTACTGGTGATCTAGTGGCCCCTGAACACCCTCCCCCCACCCCAAAACCTAAGTAAGAGAAAATCACTCCCAAGTAAAATAAAATCACCCCAAAGCAAAAATAAATAAAGTAAAATTTACCTGGTGGTCTAGCGGCCCTTGAACCCCCAAAGTAAGAGAAAATTGCCCTCAAGCAAAATTAAATGAACTAAAAATTGACCTGATGGTCTGAAAGCCCCTAAATCCAAATCTTCCCCCCTCCCCTTACCAAATAGGTGGGAGCACTGCCTACACGCTCCCGCTCTGGTCTGCCATCTTGTAAAATGGCACACCTGACCCCATGTGGTGCGGTTTAACCCCGCCGGATGCATCGCATGCCATTTTACAAGAATGGGAGCGCTCCTGCCTATTTGATATGGGGGGACTTGGATTTAGGGGCTGCTAGACCACTAAGTAATTTTTACTTTATTTTTGCTTGTGGGTGATTTTATTTTACATGGGGGGGTTTCAGGGGCTGCTAGACCACCAGGTAATAACTTTTTGTCGGGGCACTAGTCCCCGCCAGTGTTTTGATGGCGCATCAAAAAGTCCCCGATGCCATCAAAATATTGTTTTGTGAGGGCTACTGGGCCACAGGGATTCTTTTCAGGCGCTGGCCCCAATGGTATTTTAATGACATTGTGGGCTTTTCCCGATGCCACAATCGTCCCCAATGCCATCATAATACTGTTGGGGCTGATTTGCAAATTAGCCACACGGTGCCTGGAGAGCAAGCCCAAACTAGCGCAGACTTCTTGTTCAGGCATGTGTTTGGCTTCCTCTCCCAGTTCACTGCTGCGGTAACTCATTTGCAAACACATGGTTACCACGGCAGGTATTTGCATACCCTACCCTTCCTGCATTGTACATTAAAATGTGTGCATTGTCAGGAATGTTAAAAAATCGATCCAGCGCAGGTTTAGTGCTGGCTTTCTGCTTTGGCCCGATTAGAGCGAAACTCCTCCACTAATTTGATCTACCTTTATTGTGCTATAGTTTGCACCCAGGTATCAGTGTCCCATTGGTTGTCCTCTTTCTACTAGGTCTCTTGAGATATCAATTATATCTAACCTAACTCCCATCTTATTTAGACTTCTATCATTTGCATGCAGGCATTTTAGAGGTGGTTTTTTATTCATATTAATATGGTTATTAGTTGATAAAGTAATGTGGAATCTTTCAGCTCTGTCTGCTCTGTACTTAAGGGCATCTGGGTTTTCTAAAATCTTTATTGAAACCTCTCTGTTGGGATGCCCTGTCTTCCCTCTTTTCCCAGTATCCTTCAAAAGGCTACATCCTTTCGAACCATGTGCTCTTGAGCGACTGTTGGCTTTCCCCTGTTAACTAGTCTAAAAATCTGCTCTATCTTCTTATTATAGGTTAATGCCAGCAACCTGGCTCCATCCCGGTTAAGGTGGAGCCCACCCTTTTGGAAAAGCCCCTCCCTTCCCCAGAATGTTGCTGTATAAGGAAGAGGGTTTTGGATTTGTATGTATTGAGATTCCAGAGCTCTGCCTGCCTTTTGAGTCCTGCAGGTGGAACAGGAGGCATTTCAGAGAATACTGCCCTGGATGTTCTGGATTTCAACTTTCACCCAAAAGCCTAAATTTGGTCTCCAGAACATCTCTCCCACACTTTCCTATATCATCGGTACCAACATGTACCCAGACAGCAGGTTCCTTCCCATCTCTATCTAACACCTTGTCTAGGTGGCGCAAGAGGTCCACTACCTTCGTACCAAGGAGGCATGTTACCAGGTGATCCACCAGCCACCCAACTATCTACATGCCTAATGACTGAATCCCCAATTATAATGGCCGTCTTAAATGTTCCCTATGGCTACTTCCCTGGAGAAACCACCTCTGTGCTAGAGGGTTTTACATCACCTGGAGGGCAAGTCCTAGCTACAGGATTGCTTCCTGTCACACAAAGGTGATGCTCTCCTTTCATGTGATCTCTCTCCTCCATTGCAACAGAAAGGCTGCCAGACAGGAGGTGGGACTTCAGTACTATGTCCCTTTAGGTTTTTTTCTATAGCTCTCTGTCTTCCTTGGTCCTCCGCTACTCTAGCCCCCAGAGATCAGACTCGTTCCCTGAGAGCAAAGAGCTCCTTGCACCTAGTGCACACACAAGACCCCTTACTGACTGGAACAAAATAGTACATGTGACACTCAGTACAAAAGACTGGGTAGCCTCATCTCACTGCTGTTTGCATCTTAGTTTTAGAGGTTTTTTTAAGCTATTTAAGTTGTATTAGTACAAGTATCCCTAGTAACTTTAAGTAAACAACTATACCTAATAGGTTTAATGGACTTTAAGACATAAGCACATAAGATATGCCATACTGGGTCAGACCAAGGTCCATCAAGCCCAGTATTCTGTTTCCAACAGTGGCCAATCTACGTCATAAGTACCTAGCAGTTTCCCCAAGGGACACAGGTTCCACAATGCTTGTATTGGTTCAAGCATTGATATCCTGGGTCCCTTCTTAATAATGGTTTATGGACCTTTCCTCCAGGAACTTGTCCAAACCTTTTTAAACCCAGCTACACTAACAGCCTTTACTACATCCTCCGGTAACAAATTCCAGAGTTTGATTACACGTTGAGTGAAAAAATATTTTCTTTTATTAGTCTTAAATAGTTTACCCTGTAGCTTCATTGCATGTCCCCTAGTCTTTCTATATTCTGATAAGGTAAACAATCGATCTACGTTTACCCGTTCCACTCCGTTCATTAATTTATAGACTTCTATCATATCTCCCCTCAGCCATCTCTTTTACAGGTTAAAAAGCCCTAACCTTTTTAGCCTTTCTTCATAGGAGTATCCTTCCATCCCCTTTACCATTTTGGTGACTCTTCTCTGAACCTTTTCTAAAATCGCTATATCCTTTTTAAGATACGGCGACCAGAATTGCACACAATATTCAAGTTGCGGTCTCACCATGGAACGATATAGAGGCATTATAATATCTTTTGTTTTATTTTCCATTCCTTTCCTTATCATACCTAGCATTCTATTTGCTCTTGGTCGCCGCTGCACACTGGGCCGAGGGTTTTAACATGGTATCCACAATGACGCCTAAATCGTTTTCCTGGGTGGTGGTTCCTAATGTGGAACCTTGCATCGTGTAGCCATAGTTTGGGTTGTTCTTCCCTAGGTGCATAACCTTACACTTGTCCACATTAAATTTCATCTGCCATTTTGATGCCCAGTCTTCCAATTTATCAAGATCCTCTTGCAATTTTCCACAATCCTCTTGGGTTTTAACAACTTGAAATAGTTTTGTGTCATCTGCAAATTTGATAACCTCACTCGTTATTCCACTTTCCAGGTCATTTATGAATATGTCAAAAAGTAGCGACCCAGCACAGATCCCTGGGGTACACCACTATTCACCTTTCTCCATTGGGAAATTTGGCCATTTAGCCCTACCCTCTGCTTTCTATCTTTTAACCAGTTCCTGATCCACAATAGTACACTGCCTCCTATCCCATGACTCTTTAGTTTTGACAAAAGTCTCTCATGAGGGACCTTGTCAAAGGCTTTCTGAAAGTCCAGATACACAATATCAACCGACTCACCTTTGTCCACCTGATTATTCACTCCTTCAAAAAAACATAACAGATTAGTAAGACAAGATCTTCCTTGTCTAAAGCCATGTTGGCTGTCTCCCATTAGGTCATGACTATCTACATGCTGAGTAATTTTTATTTATTTATTTATTTAGACAGTTTTGTATACCGCCTTATCCTTCAATCAAAGCGGTCACAACACAATTGGGGGATACATTTAACACACGGGGATATGAGACACATACACTAATACTTACAGGGAACGTGGGCAATGGAGGGTTAAGTGGCTTGCCCAAGACCACAAGGAGCCACCTGTGGGACTAGAAACCCCAGTCCTTCCGGCCCAAGGTTGCTGTCCTCTAGTGGGATTTGAACCCCCGACCTTCCGGCCTGAAGTACCTTGCCCCAACCACTAGGCCACTCCTCCAATTTTATTCTTTATGATGGTTTCTACCATTTTTCCCGGAACTGATGTCAGGCTCACCGGTCTGTAGTTTCCCGGATCACCCCTGGAACCTTTTTTAAAAACTGGTGTTACATTGGCGATCCTCCAATCTTCAGGTATTAGAGATGATTTTAATGATAGTTCACAGATTACTAATAGCAGGTCTGCTATCTCATATTTCAGTTCTTTCAACACCCTTGGATGTATACCATCCGGCCCAGGTGATTTGCTACTCTTCAGTTTATCTAATAGTTGTAATACATCTTCCCGATGTATCGATATTTCCTTCAATTCTTCCGCACCTTTAAATACCACTTCAGTCATGGGTAACATCCCTACATCTTCCTCAGTAAAGACTGAAGCAAAGAATTCATTCAGTCTCTCCGCTATCGCCTTGTCGCCTCTTAGTGCTCCTTTAACCCCTTTATCATCTAATGGACCAACTGACTCTCTCACGGGTTTTTTGCTATGAATGAACTTGAAAAGGTCTTTACTTCGCGTTTTTGCTTCCGCAGCAAGCTTCTTCTCAAATTCTCCCTTTGCCTGCCTTATTAATGCCTTGCATTTGACTTGCCAGTGCTTGTGCTGTTTCCAGGTTTCGTCGTTTGGCTCTTGTTTCCATTTCCTGAAAGATGCTTTTTTGGCAACAGCCTCTCTGACCTCACCTTTAAACCATGCTGGCAGTTTTTTGGACTTTCTTCCACTTTTCTTAAAGCGTGGAATACAGCTGGTCTGGGCTTCCAAGATAGTATTTTTCAACAACAGCCAAGCCTGATGTACGTCTTTAAGCTTTGCAACTTAACTGTTTTCCTCATTTTATCATAGTCTCCCTTTCGAAAGTTAAAAGGTAGTACTGTGGATTTCCTTACTATCCCTTCTCCACTAATTAAATCAAAGGCGATCATGCTATGATCACTATTGCCAAGTGGCCCCAACAACCTTATCTCTTGCACTAGGTCTGGTGTTCCACTAAGGACTAGGTCTAATATGTCTTCCCCTCTGGTCGGTTCATGAACCAGCTGCTCCAAGAAGCAGTCCTTTATTTCATCTAGGAACTTTATCTCCCTAGCATGTCCTGACGTGACACTGACCCAGTCAATACCGGGGTAGTTGAAATCACCCGTTATTATTACTGCGCTGTAACGTTTGTTAGCTTCCTTGATTTCTTTGAGCATTTCATCATCCATTTGGTCGTTATGGGCAGGCGCTCGATAGTACACCCCCACTGCCATTGCCTTCCCCCTTTTACATGGATAGATTCTACAGCAGATTTTGTTTCCTGCAAAACTTTAATCCTTTCTGACTCAATGCCCTCTCTAACATAGAGAGCAACCCCTCCACCAATTTGATCAGCTCTATCATTACGATATAGTTTGTACCCAGGTATCAGTGTCCCACTGGTTGTCCTCCTTCCACCATGTCTCTGATATTCCAATCATATCTAACCTTTCATTTAGTGCTATATATTCTAACTCTCCCATCTTATTTTTTAGACTTCTAGCATTTGCATACAAGCATTTTAGAGAATGTATTTTATTCATATTAATTTGGCTATTATTAGACATGGGTAATTTGGGATCTTTAAGTTCTGTCTGCTCCATACTCGAGGGCATTTGGGCTACTTTACTCTTTTGTGGCACCTCTCTGCTTTTGGTAGTATCCTTCAAAGATACATTCTTCCGAACCATCCGCTCTTGGGCGACTGTCGGCTTTCCGCTAATATCTAGTTTAAAAGCTGCTCTATCTCCTTTTTAAAGATTAATGCCAGCAGCCTGGTGCCATCCCGGTTAAGGTGAAGCCCATCCCTTCGGAAGAGCCCCTCCTTTCCCCAGAATGTTCCCCAGTTCCTAACAAATCCAAAACCCTCATCTCTGCACCATTGTCTCATCCACGCATTGAGACTCCGGAGCTCTGCCTGCCTTTTGGGTCCTGCGCGTGGAACAGGAAGCATTTCGGAGAATGCTACCCTGGAAGTTCTGGATTTCAACTTCCTACCTAAAAGCCTAAATTTAGCCTCCAGAACCTCCCTACCACATTTTCCTATGTCATTGGTACCGACATGTACCAAGACAGCAGACTCCTTCCCAGCACTATCTAAGACCTTATCTAGGTGGCGCGTGAGGTCCGCTACCTTCGCCCCAGGCAGGCATGTTACCAGGCGATCCTCACGTCCACCAGCCACCCAGCTATCTACATGCCTAATGATCGAATCACCAACTATAATGGCTGTCCTAACCCTTCCCTCATGGGCTCATGGCCCTGGAGAAACTTCCTGAAACTAATCTTGAGGTGAACAAATCTATTCCTGATAAGGATAACCAACTGAATATGAAAGTGAATTTGAGCACCTCTTTTCCCTTTAATATGTTTAAGAACCTATAATGCTAAGATTATTCCTGGGGTTGGTGAGCTAGTGGGATTGGTAAAAGCTGGCTTGCTACATAGTGCCCTGACCTGTGCTGCTAAGGTAATCTCTTAACAATTTTCTGGATGATTCACACAGTCCTTGGTTTGATAGAGGGAGTCTTTCAGATTGTTCCTTTGGATTTAACACGTATTTAAAACTATTTCACAAGTCTCTTGCCTCCTAACTTGAAGGCCTCTTTGTAAAGGTCTCTAGAAACAATTTCTTTCCTTCTACTCAAAGGTTACAGCACAGTAATAATAATGGGTGATTTCAATTACCCCGATGTTGACTGGGTCAGTGTCACAGCAGGACATGCTAGGGAAATCAGTTTCTAGATGAAATAAATGACTGCTTCTTGGAGCAGCTGGTTCATGAACCGACTAGAGGGGAAGCAATTTTGGACCTAGTCCTTAGTGGAACACCAGATCTGGTGCAAGAGATAAGGGTGTTGGGGCCACTTAGCAATAGTGATCATAGCATGATCGTGTTAGATTTAATTAATGGAGGAGGGATGGTAAGGAAATTCACAGTACTACCTTTTACATTTCGAAAGGGAGATTGATAAAATGTGGAAAATAGTTAAGAAAAAACTAAAAGGAGCAGTTGAAAAGGTTAGACTTACATCAAACTTGGGTGTTTAAAAATACTATCTTGGAAGCCCAGACCAGCTATATTCCACGTTTCAAGAAAAGTGGAAGGAAGTCCAAAAAACTGCCAGCATGGTTTAAAGGTGAGGTCAGAGAGGCTGCTGTTGCCAAAAAAGCATCTTTCAGGAAATGGAAAAAAGAGCCATATGACAAACTGGAAACAGCACAAGCACTGGCAAGTTAAATGCAAGGCATTGATAAGGCAGGCAAAGAGAGAATTTGAGAAGGTTGCTGTGGAAACAAAAATGCGTAATAAAGACTTTTTCAAGAACATTCGTAGCAAAATATCTGATAGTCAATTGGACCATTAGATGATAGAGGAGTAAAAGGGGCACTAAGAGGGGACAAAGCCATAGCGGAGAGATTGAATTAATTCTTTGCTTTAGTCTTTACTGAGGAAGATGTAGGGATGTTACCCATTACTGAAGTGGTAATTAAAGGTGATACTGAAGAAGAATTGAAAGAAATATTGATACACCGGGAAGATGTATTATTACAACTATTTAATAAACTGAAGAGTAGCAAATCACCTGGACTGGGTGGTGTACATCCAAGGATGTTGAAAAAACTGAAATATGAGATTGCTGTCATTAAAATCATCTGTAATCCATGATGATTGGAGGATGGCTAATGTAACGCCAATTTTTAAAAAGGATTCCAGGGGTAATCTGGGAAACTACAGACCGGTGAGCCTGATGTC
The DNA here is from genome assembly GCA_033557465.1 of Ichthyophis bannanicus. NCBI lineage: Eukaryota > Metazoa > Chordata > Amphibia > Gymnophiona > Ichthyophiidae > Ichthyophis > Ichthyophis bannanicus. The sequence continues at coordinate 199,925,638 of CM066045.1, forward strand.
AGTACCGGGAAAAATGGTAGAAACCATCATAAAGAACAAAATTACTGAACTACATTGTAGATAGTCATAGATTAATGGGACTAGTATAATAATACTCTGTATAACTAAAAAGTGTATTTACTATCTTCAGTTGACCTATGGCTATAATGGGTCTCAGAACTCTTAGGCTGCCATCGATTAATGGAGACCATGCGATGGACCAATGCCTAAATCACATCAACGACCCTCTTGGATTAATAGCCACTTTTTCTTTATAAAACTAGGTGCTTACAATATTTTCTTATTCAATTTCATTGTGTATTTGTTTTCAAAAAATACTGATTTTCTCTGAAAGCCTTATATTCACTTTTCAAATGTTAGAACATAAACCAGTGCTTAGCTTGTCAGAAGGGCATTCCCGACGCTGTCAGGCGCACTACCATTGCGTTTCACCTTGAAGGTTTCCTCAGGGGGATTTTATCAAAGCACTTCGTCGCCACTGGTATCTACTCTTAAAGGCTCATTCAGTTAGAATCTTTTAGACTTTTAGAAAGCCTTTGACAAGGTCTCTCATGAGAGACTTTTGGCAAAACTAAAAAGTCATGGGATAGGAGGCAGTGTACTTTTGTGGATTAGGAACTGGTTAAAAGATAGAAAGCAGGGGGTAGGGCTAAATGTCCAATTTTACCAATGGAGAAAGTTCAGTAGTGGAGTACCCCAGGGATCTGTGCTGGGTCCACTACATTTTGACTTATTAGAATATAGAAAGACTAGGGGACATGCAATGAAGCTACAGAATAACCTATTTAAGACTAATAAGAGAGAGGAGAAATTAGGCCTTACCTGCTAATTGTCTTTCCTTGAGTTCTCTCCGGGCCAGTCCAGGAACTCTCGGGTAGTCTCCAATCCCCTTCAGCAGCTGAGGACTGATCACTGAAAACTTTCTCCTGACAGGCTACCTCGCCCCCCCTGGAGTGAGAGGCTCAGTCTACTTTTGTCAAAGCAGCTTAACCTACTGTAACTGAAACACAATGACACAAACAACAAACCACTGCAAACTCACCGACAGCATCTGTAACTAACTTAACTAGGACTCTACTGACGGATAGTTATCTGTGATCTCCGTCTCCCTGTAGGGGACAGATTTCCGTTTTTTTGGGGGGTTTTTTTTTTTAACCTTTAGGGAGGAATTTATGGCCCCCACTAGGATCTCAGAATCCATCCCGGCAGAAACTCCACCGGACCCCGGAAATAAGCGAATTCAAGCACGAAAATCCTACAATTCTCACAAGCCCCTGGCGCCACAAGACCTACTCTGAACTTCTTAGTCAAATGATGAGCCGTACTGGGTGGGACCTAGACTGGCCCGGAGAGAACTCAAGGAAAGACAATTAGCAGGTAAGGCCTAATTTCTCCTTCCTTTACGTTTCTCTGGGCCAGTCCAGGAACTCTTGGGAAGTACCAAAGCAGTTCCTATCCTTGGGAGGGACTGGTGAGCCTCGCCATCAGGACTGACGCTCCGACCCTCGCGTCATCCCTAGCCGAAAGGCCCAAACGATAATGCTTCGTGAAGGTGTGGAGCGTCGACCATGTCGCCGCTCGACAGATGTCCACCGGAGGGACAAAAGGGAACTCCGCCCAGGACACCGCTTGCCCCCCACGTAGAATGTGCTCGGAGCCCCGCGGGAAGAGGTTTTCCCCTGGCTTCATACGCCGCCACCACCGCTTGCTTTACCCAGCAAGCAATAGAAGCCTTGGTAGCTGCTTTGCCTTTACGGACACCTCCAAACAAAATAAACAATCTGTCCGATCTACGAAATGGAGACATTTTTCGTAAGTATCGCCGTAAAACTCTGCCCATGTCGAACTGCCGTAGGACGCAATCCTGCGCCCCTATTACACTATCCGAAAAGGTAGGGAGAGAAATCAGCTGATTCAAGTGAAAACTGGAAACCACCTTCGGCAGATAGGACGGAACCGGTCACAGCCACACCTTCTCTGCCGAAAACTGCAAATACGGCTCCCGGCACGAAAGGGCTTGAAGATCCGAGATCCGCCTAGTGGAACATAAGGCTACGAGAGAGGCCGTTTTCCACGAAAGCTCCTTCAAAGTGTGCACCGCCGCGGAGCGCAGTGGAGGCTGCGACCACGCCTCCAGTACCAAGTTCAAATCCCAAGCGGGAACCACTGGCCGCAACGGGGGCCATATGTTCTTCGCCGCTCGGAAGAAACGGAGAACATCAGGATGAGAGGTCAATGAAACTCCATGCACCCGACCTCTATAGCAGGCCAAAGCCGCCAGATGCACCCTGAGAGTACTGAGCGCTAAGCCCTTTTCAAGCCCTCCTTGCAAAAAGGCCAAGATGTCTGGTAAGGAGGCCTCAAAAGGCCTGCGCTCCCTGTCCTTGCACCAACTTTCAAAAATTCGCCAGACACGAATATACGCCACTGCAGTCGACCTCCGTTTGGAGCGCAACAGAGTGGAGATCACTGACGGCGAGTACCCACGCCGTCGCAACCTTTCCCTCTCAAGAGCCAAGCCGTAAGCAAGAACCGATCCACTTGCGGCATGAGAATGGGACCCTGAGCTAGCAGATTGACCCGCACCGGAAGCCGCCACGGTCGATCCACCAGAAGACGTACGAGGTCCGCATACTATGGCCGTCGGGGCCAATCGGAGGCAATGAGAATTACTGTCCCCGCGTGACTCGCAATCCTCTGGACCACCCGACCTATCATCGGCCAAGGCGGGAACACATACAGCAGGCTGCGCTCCGGCCAGGGCTGCACTAGGCTGTCTAGACCCTCCGACAGGTGTTCCCTGCCCCTGCTGTAAAACCGAGGCGCCTTTGCATTGTGGAAGGTCGCCATCAAATCCAGAACTGTCTGACCCCATTTGCACGTGATGTCGTGAAACACGGCCGCATTCAGTTCCCATTCTCCGGGGTCGAGAATATGACGACTGAGGAAATCCGCCTGCAGGTTGTCCTTTCCTGCTACATGCGCTGCTGATAACGCCAGTAAATGGGTCTCTGCCCACTGAAGCAGCAACTGGCTCTCCTCCAGCATCGTTACGCTCCTCGTGCCCCCTTGCCTGTTGATATAGGACACCGTCACCAGATTGTCTGAAAACACGCGAACCGCTTTCCGCCACACGAGATCCGCGAACTCCTGCAGAGCGAAGCGCACAGCCCGGAGCTCCAAGCGATTTATCGACCATGATCTCTCCTCTATTGACCAAACTCTTTGCGCCACCCGGGAGAGGCAATGCGCTCCCCAGCCAGAGAGGCTGGCATCCGTGGTGACCAACAACCACTCCGGTTCTCGCAATGGCATTCCCGCACGGAGATGCTGCGGGTCCAACCACCACCTCAAACTATCGCGGACATTTCCCGGGCATACCATCCGCTGGGTTAGAGAATGCTCCTGAGGTGACCATCTGGTCAATAACGCTTGCTGAAGAGGACGCATATGTGCCCGTGCCCACGGTACTAAGTCCAAGGCCGCCGCCATGGAACCGAGAAGCTGCAAGTACCTCCAAGCCATCGGCATCTGCAAGCGCAAAAATTGTGTGACCTGCCTCAAAATCTTTTGCACTCTGTCCTCGGGTAAGAACACGAACCCTATTGCTGTGTCGAACACCGCCCCGAGATGATAAAGGCGCTGCACGGGCAGCAGCTTGCTTTTGGCCTGGTTGATAACCCAGCCAAGACTCTCCAGAAAGGCCACCACCCTCCTGGAGGCGGACTCCGATTCCGCTATCGAGGGCGCACGAATCAACCAATCGTCCAGATAGGGATGCACTTGAATGCCTTCCACTCGCAATGCCGCAGCCACCACCACCATCACCTTTGTAAAGGTGCGCGGCGCCGTCGCCAGCCTGAAGGGCATTGCCCTGAATTGGAAATGACCCATGGGCACCGCGAAACGCAAAAATTTCTGATGGTCTTCCCTGATGGGAATGTGCAGGTAAGCCTCCATCAAGTCTATTGATGAAAGCCACTCTCCTGGCTGTATGGACCATATCACCAACCGGAGCGTTTCCATTCGAAAATGCGGCACGCGCAAACACCGGTTGACATGCTTGAGATCTGAAATTGGACGAAAAGACCCTTCCTTTTTGGGCATGACGAAATAAATCGAGTACCGACCTAAGCCGTACTGGTCGGGAGGTACCAGAACCACCGCGTGGAGCTGCAATAACTGCCGCAGCGTGGCCGAGATTGCAGCTGCCTTCGCTTGGGAACCGCATGGGGATCTCACGAAGGCCCCCACCAGCGGTTGGGAGAACTCCAGGGCGTACCCTTCGCGAATGACTTCCAGCACCCACCAGTCTGACGTTACAGCGGCCCAAACGGAGACAAACTCCTTTAAACGACCTCCCACCGGAATCTACGTCTGGACCTGCGTCCCTTCATTGAGATTTCTTGGTAGGGTTCGGCTGGGCACTAAAGTATCCCCTGCCGAACCCTCGAGCTCCTCGAAAGGGCTGACCTCTGGAGAGAAACCTACCTCTCTGATACGGAGCAAAACGAGAGCCCCGGAATCTGTTCCTGTTTGGTCCTCTGGACAGCGGACTCTGTTTTGCTGGCTTAGGTCGGTCCTCCGGCAGACGACCTCCTTTAGAATCTCCCAAATCCTTAACAGTCTTTTCTAGTGCTTCACCAAAGAGCAGCTTACCCTTATACGGCAGCTTACTCAGCCGAGCCTTAGAAGAAGAATCCGCTGCCCAGTTTCGAAGCCAGAGAAACCGCCTAGCAGCAATCACCAATGCCATCGACTTAGCCACTAACCGCACAAAATCATAAAAAGCATCCGCCAAATAAGCTGCAGCAGACTCTAACTTCGCCGCTTCGGGAGACAAACCATCTTCCTTGGCTGGCCCCAGACCCCCTTGGAGCCACCGGATAGAAGCTCTTGAAACATACGCTCCACAAACGGAAGCTTGCAGAGACAAAGCACTCGAATCAAACGCCTGTTTAAGCAGCGCCTCTAACTTCCGGTCCTGCAGATCCTTAAGAGCAGTACCCCCTTCCACCGGAATAGTGGTCGTCTTTGTCACCGCAGCGACCAAGGCATCCACCTTAGGAATGCGGAATAACTCCTTTTCCTCCTGCGGCAATGGGTACAGGCGACCCATAGCGCGGCCCCCTCTTAAGGAGGCCTCTGGACATTCCCACTCAGATTCAGTCATTTGCTTTATTACCCTATGAAGGGGAAAACAGCGCTGCTCCGCTTTAAAACCTTGAAGCAAGGGGTCTTCCAGAGGCTCCTGCGTAACCACTGGCAGAGCGAGATTTAAAGCCGCTAACGACTGAGAAATCAATGCTCTCAGTTCCTCCTTACGAAACACCCTAAACACATTAGGGTCTTCTCCAGGTAGCAGTTCTCCTTCTTCGAAGTCTCCTGCCCAGGAGTCTAAACCTGCCTCCGAGAGGATCTCGCCCTCCTCAGCCACAGAAGGCAGATCTAACTGCAATCCACAGGTCCTCTGGCTGGGCTCAGCACCTTTCCCCTGTTGAGAGGGCCCCTCTCCAGGGTCTGTTAAGCTCCTATCCTCCAGCTGAGCCCCCAGAGCGGGCGAAACCTCCTGGGATAATCCCTGACCAACCTTTAAACAATAAGCTTTGTGTAAGGCTAAGATAAAATCCGCTGAAAAAACGGACTGCAAGCCCTCAGGGAATCCCCCAGCCTGTTCCTGCACTGGACCCCCCGCAGTGGAGGCCTTCTTGGCACGTACTTTCTTCTTTCCCGCCTTGCTATGAGGCTCCGCAGAAACGGTCAGGCCATCCAAAATGGCCGCCTTTCCCGCGCAAAGTTGTGCTGTGAGGAGCCGCTGCTATCTCCTCCGCCGCAGAAGTGGACTCCATTATGCCCCCACACAAGAGCTACCCCTCACACACGAGCGACAGAAGCCTGAACCGGAAAGCCCCCGGCAATTACCATAGTGCAGACACGGAGCCGCCGGTAACATGCGCTCACACCACCAGCCCCTAACTGAAATCAAGCTGCACAACACGAAACAAGCCCCGAGGCCAAACCGAATTCAGGCCCACACACTGCAGTCACTCACGATTCACCGCAGAGAAGCTGGCTGCCACTGCGCGCTCTCCTTGCTCCCGCTGCTAGCGGGGAAGAGAGAGATCACATACACACCGGGGAGAGAGGGGTGGATTCTGGGGCTCCCAGTGTCTCCCTCACCTCCGCGGAGAAACAGAACTGCTAGAAAGACGCTTAACGGGCAGGCTCTGCCCTACTTGCTCGTTGAGGGAAATCTGCAGTCGTTTCTTATCTGTGCTGTGAAGCTCAATTACTTTTAATCAGCCAAAAAAACGTGGTATCATTACCCCCACTAGGGCAACTACCCGGCCGAAGCTTCTCTTGCCTGAAACAAAAACTAAATCTCACATTCCTCTGTCACTCCAGGGAGCCTGTCTGCCACGTCCTATTCAGCTGCTGAGGACTGAAAGACTGAGCCTCTCACTCCAGAGGGGGCTAGGTAGCCTGTCTGCCACGTCCTATTCAGCTGCTGAGGACTGAAAGACTGAGCCTCTCACTCCAGAGGGGGCTAGGTAGCCTGTCAGGAGAAAGTTTTCAGTGATCAGTCCTCAGCTGCTGAATGGGATTGGAGACTACCCGAGAGTTCCTGGACTGGCCCGGAGAAACGTAAAGGAAATATTTTTTCACTCAACGTGTAATCAAACTCTGGAATTTGTTACCAGAGGATGTAGTAAAGGCTGTTAGGGTAGCTACGTTTAAAAAAGGTTTGGACAAGTTCCTGGAGGAAAGGTCCATAAACCATTATTAAGAAGGGACCCAGGATATCACTGCTTGACCCAATACAAGCATTGTGGAACCTGTGTCTTTTGGGGAAACTGCTAGGTACGTATGACCTAGATTGGCCACTGTTGGAAACAAGATACTGGGCTTGATGGACCTTGGTCTGACCCAATGTGGCATATCTTATGTTCTTAATATTTACCCTGTTCTTCCTTCTATGCTATGCTGTACTCTGATTTGATTTAAATGAAAAGTCAGTGTAAAGTTCTGTTTCTTGTAACAGTCAGTCTTAGTACCACCAGAGACCTTAACAAAAACACTGAATTCCAAAATACATACATTTATCAGCTTTAACCCTAAGAATTCAATTTTCCCCAAGATTTAGAGAATTTCCCAGCAGGTTAATACTTATAAGTGCATATTTCTTTCCAGCGGTAGCAGTCCCTTTTGGAAGTCCTTCAAGACTGCCCAAAAATGAAATGGATTTCTCTTGCTAGATCCTCTCTCTTCTATTTAGCTGAAGCATCCAGCTGCTTTGAGAGAAAATGTAAAGCCACAGCACTTGCTAATATTATAAAAAACAGAATAGCAGCCAGTTTTGCATGGCCATCTTTGACATATCTTCTCAGGTTCTCCAAGAGCAGCTTGTGTACATTATGTACAGTGAGGCCTGCAAGCCTATTCTATCAATCAGGAAATTAGTTATTGTCCCTAAAACTGAAAGATAAGACAAATGCCCACAGTTTTCTACCCACTGTTCTTAGGTGGACCTCAGTGTCAAAGTATCTGTAAGTTACTGTTGTGTGACTGTTGCTTATCATGGAGAAATTATTTGTCTGCTCTGTAATAAGGAAGTGCACCATGTTAGAGACATGGATAACACTAATCTGAAAATTGTTTCTTGTCTTTTTTTTTTTTTTTTTTTCATAGGGTTATTCTGAGTCACCAGACCTGGAATTTGAGTATGCTGACACGGATAAGTGGAATGCAGAGCTGTCAGGTAGGAGAAGACATTGCTAGCTGTCTGCATATCTTGATTGAGGCTTTTGGCAGCTTCACATATCTGCTATGATCCTTGGCGTTGTAGACTGTAATAGATATAGGTATATCATCTACTGAAAGGCAAGGACGTAGCAGCCTGTATTTTTATGGGATTGAAGAGCTTCAGGTAGTGCTTGACTGACTTTGGCTAATTTTCGTTGGTTACCAGAATCAGGTTTAACAGTCTAAAGTCTTGGTTAACCATTTGTAGGTATTTTGCCAGACGATCTGCACTGTCAGTTCAGAGTGTTTTGCTGGTCATCTCTTCTAATAAATCTATACATTTTGAAGAAGCAGAGGATAGGCTGTTTTTAGTGGCAGCTCCTTATGCATAAAATAAATTGCCATTAGAGCTCAGTTCCTTGAACGCTTTCCTCACCTTCAGAAAATATATTTAAAACTTTGCTGTTATTATTTCAGGATGGTGATTACTTTGTCATGCTAGCTGCTGGGCATAAACTGAGTCGGCATTATTGGACATTGTAATTGGTCCTTTTGTTGGCTTGATCTTACTGTTTGTGTGGTTTTGGTTTTGCTTTGTTAGGAATTTGTGTTTATGTATTGTGAACCACTGTGTTTGCACTTTTGAGACATAATTAATTTAGAAATTTATATTGCTAACATGGTGGATTACCATAAGTGCATACAAAATCATATGAAGTAAAAACACTATTAAAGTCTAAATTACAAAGTAGTGTATAAAATAAAACCTCAAATTAATGTAAAGACATAATATCCATTTTTAATAAGTGACATGGAAGATGAGTGAGAGAAGGTTTTTGAGTACGTTAGCTTCAGAGCCAGTACCAAGAGGACAGTCATCCTCTTCGATATTGGAGTGAGGTATAGACCAGGTGCTGTTCCCCATGCATAGTCAGTAAGAACATAAGAACTGCCAAACTGGGTCAGACCAAAGGTTCATCAAGCCCAGTATCCTGTTTCCGACAGTGACCAACTCAGGTCAAAAGTGCATGACAACACATCTTTAAGGAGATGTTAGAGATGGCCAGAAGGCTGGCACAATCCCAAAGTCAAAGCAACATTTTGATTATGGGATACCTGGATGCTGAGTGCTTAGCAAGTTTTGTGGTTTTTTTTTTTTTTTTTTCATTTTCAAAATCAGGAGTTTGCACCGAGAGAGATTTGGTTCAATACCAGGCCATAGTGCAGGAGTTGGAGGGGGGAGGAGCTGTTTTTAAGGGGTTTGGATTATATTATCTTTTCAATTTGTTACCGTACTCTGTCACGCCACCACCATTCGCCTCTAGGTTAGAGGGGCGTGGATTATTGAAGGAACTGTATGCTTTTTTCAGCTTTTTTTTTTTTTTTTAACTATTTCCCTGCAATGCCCTCTGAGAAATGTAGTCCTTATTCAGCTGTATGAGTGCATCACGCAGAAAGCTGTAGTCAGGCTCAAGTAGGTAAGGCAAATGACAGAAATTTATTATTTTTATATACACAATGGTTCGATCCTACCACACATAGGATTGTTGGTTCAGGACTCTTGGAAGCAAAAATTGTCCAAAACATATCCAACCACAAAATGCAGTTTTAAAGGTTCTCTCTATTGCAGGATACACAGTCTTTACCAGCAAGCTTTTTGTATTCCCTTCTTAGCCTTGCTGGCTAAAGCATAAACAAAAAAACACATTTAAAGTCTGTGGTAAACTTACCCTCTATAAACACAAGGGAAACACAGCCACCCTGCTTGTGGAATAAGGGTACCTTTTTCCTGGATAACCTTCTTTCAGGACTGGCTTGCTTTGTCTACGTTCTCAGGTTTACAGCTTGGCACAAAGAACTCCATGGGAGTGTCCTCCTCAATCAGCTTCACCTCAGGCTCTCCCAGCTGCATAGGCTCTGACTCCCCACCTTGCTCACAGTGCTCAGCTAACAGCCTTCCAGCGAATCCTGGAGTCTCTCTTGTTCCTGGCTCCAAACTCTCCTGCAGCCGTGCTACATGCCAAATAGCACTCTCTCCAGCTGGAAGCTCTGCTCAGCCTGGCTTCCTGCTTCTCCTCTCCTCCTTTCCTCTTTTACTAAATCATACTCTGCTCTGGGTTTATACTTCCAGGGCTCTAGCTCCAACTCCACCCTACTCAGGTGACGGCAATCAGCCTGACTCCGGGCACCTGAGTGCTTGAAGCATTCAGTGCCTAAAGGGTTCTGAGCCTTGTATTCTCTCCCCTTCATTCCACTAGGGGGAGCCTGAAATGTTTTCCATGTGGAAGTTTTCTGATCCCTAGAGGTGTTTATGGCTTTCTTACCCTGTCTTGGTAAAAGGGGACCCTTTACTAGGGTGAATTCCCTGTCTCTTTGTCCTCCCCTGGACTCTGGATAGGCCTCTTTGCCACAACTCTAACCAATGGTCCAGGGCAGCTTACAGCATTTCAAACACATATATCAAAACAGAGCAGCCCATACAACAAATACAGTAAGAATTCAGTAAGTAATAAAGGCTTATGGCACTGACAATCCTCTCTTCCCCTCCCCCCCCCACAAGGGAAAAGTAACAGTCCTAATTCAATAACGTCCTGCTAGACCAGTCCAGACAAGTGAGTTATGTTTCCCTACCAGCAGATTGGCGGAGACAAAGAACCGATGAAAAGTCCAGGTTTCAATGACATCACTCCTATACTTCTATCTGCCTCAGCCATCAGACGTCTTCAGTATTTCTTTGTCTCCAGCAGATGGTGGATAGATTTTCTCCTTTCTGAAAAAAATTTGAATAATTGAGAGGAAAAGATTGATAAACGCTCATGACAGACCACTTTGAGGGTGATTCTTTCACTTGAGCGTGACGTGGAAGGCTCCTCTAGACTCTGGTCTTTTTGGTAGCCGTAGGGGGAGGGAAAATTGGTTCAGCTCCATTCTCTTATGATAAAAACCTGTTGAGCAGCCAAAAAATTGTAAGGATCTGGAAGAGTGCAGTAGGCTCATACAATCTCAGTCCCCCTTCCCCCCTCCTCCTCATCTGTTCCCCCCTGCTCTCACCCGAAGATCGCAGAAGGCTCTCTGAAGGATCTGCCTGCCAGTCACCTTAAAGGCAGTACTGCAAAAGCCAGTAAAGCAGTTTCATAGGAGAAGAGCTGATCCCAGCATGGATCTGTCTGGGGGTTCTTGGATATTGTTCTTGTTGAAGGCAACCCATTCATTCTGTGTGGGACGCAATTCATGGTAGACCTCTGATGACTGTTGATGCAGTGGGGAGTTTCCTGCCGTTTTCTGCACGTGTTAGTAGAGTTTTCTCCTCTTATGTGCCTGGCGGTTTCACAGGCTGTATTCATTGCAGTAAAAGCACCAGTTAATGTGTGCCTTTGAACCGCCACAGCCTTGGCACGCTGTTGCGATACTTGCCTTAACGCTGTGTCTTTGTCCATGAGGTTTTGACCTGTGGCAAGTGAAGTGCCTCATCTCCGGATTCTGGACTCTGATAGTTGCTGCATCGTCCCTGCAGGGTCTTCTCCCCCTCCTTCAGCTGGGGGATGCGATTAGTCTGGCCTTGCTTGCCTCAGGACGTTATGGATGTCATATCTGCATATTCCCATCAAAGCGGCTCATCAAAGGTTCTTAAGGATCGCCCTTCCATGGGGGCATTTTCAATTTCAGGCATTGCCTTTCAGTCTAGCAACAGCTCCGCACACTTTCACCAAAATCATGGTGATGGTGGCCGCAGCATTGCGAAAGGAAGGCATTCTGGTACACCCTTATCTCGACGACTGGTTGATTCGGGCAAAGTCCAAAGCAGAGAGTGTACAGGTGACGGACAGAGTGGTGATGTTTTTGCAGAGTCTAGGCTGGGTGGTCATCTCAGCCAAGAGTCGTTTGGTGCCATCGCAGAATCTAGAATACTTGGGAGTTCGCTTCGACACTCGAACAGGGGCTGTGTTTTTGCCGGCTCGTCAAGCTCAAACCCTTCGTCAATCAGTCCGCCAGTTCCTGGCCTCTCTGGCACTGTCAGCATGGAGCTATCTTCGGGTGTTGGGGCTTATGGCGGCGACCCTAGAAGTGGTGCCCTGGACCAGGTGGCACATGCGTCCGTTGCAGAGGGCCCTCCTTCACCGGTGGTTGCACCAGAGAGATTCGTTAAGCAAGCACCTCCCCTGTCCACTCCAGGTCAGAAAGTCCCTTCAGTGGTGGATGTGTCCAAATCATCTGGAGGCGGGTCTACCCTTGTAGCAGCCGCAGTGGCTCCTGTTGGTGACAGACGCGAGTCTTGCAGGCTGGGGAGCACAGTGCGAACATCTTTTTGCGCAAGGCACATGGACAGTTCAGGAGAGCCAATGGTCAATCAACCATCTCGCGCTTCGGGTGGTAGCTCTAACGTTACAATCGTTCGAAACCGTGGTGCAGCACCAGGCGGTGTGAGTGCTGTTGGACAATGCCGCGACGGTGGCTTACCTCAATCGGCAAGGCAGAACAGGAAGTGTAGCCATGGAAGAAGAAGCAGAAGCATTGTTCGATTGGGTAGAGCCTCGGCTACAGGCAATATTGGCGGCACACATTGCAGGGAAGGACAGTGTGACAGCGGACTATCTCAGCAGGGTCAAAGTGGATGCCGGAGAATGGGAGCTCCATCCGCAAGTGTTTGCACAAATAGTCTACAGATGGGGTCACCCGATTTATGGATCTCATGGTGACTTTTTTCAGTCAGCAAAGAGCGGATGTCAGAAGGGATCGATGCTCTCATTCAGAACTGGCCGTCGACAGGTCTTCTCTGTTTTCCCTCCATGGGCACTCTTAGGACGAGTGGTTCGATGCATCGAGGCCCATCGAGGGAGGGTACTATTGGTGGCTCCGGATTGGCCGAGACGCCCGTGGTATGCGGACCTAGTTCGACTGCTAGAAGGAGATCTGTGGAGATTACCGGCAACGGAAGACCTGTTGTGTCAGGGTCCGCTGCAAATGCCTCAGGTGGATCGCTTTTCGCTTACGGTCTGGCCATTGAAAGGGCGAGGTTAAGGAGGAAAGGCTACTCGGGAGCAGTCATCGCGCTACCTTGCTTCGAGCCAGAAAAAGGTCCACTTCCCTAGCTTATGTTCGTGTCTGGTGTATTTTTGAAGACTGGTGTTCTCGGCATCAGGTTCGCGCAGCGACAGCCTCCATTACTGTAGTATTAAGCTTCCTACAAGACAGGTTTGAGAAGGGACTCACGGCTAGTTCTTTACGAGTGCAGTTAGTGACCCTGGCTTGTTATAGAGGTAAAGTGCAAGGGGTGGCCCTGGACACAAACGGCAATGTTCTCTGTTTTTCTTAGGGCGGTGTCTAGACTCCGACCCGCGTGCAGAATTTTGGTACCGCCGTGGGCCTCAATCTGGTGTTAGGCGCATTGACTAAGCAACCCTTTGAGCCCTTACGCCAGGCTTCGGTGAAGGATTTGACTTTGGAAACAGTGTTTTTGGTGGCTATTTGTTCGGCAAGACAGGTGTCGGAACTTCAAGCATTGTCCTGTCGAGAACTCTTTCTGGTGTTTTCCAGAGAGAAAGTAGTGCTACGACCTGTACTGTCGTTTCTGCCCAAGGTAGTTTCACCATTTCATTTGAACCAATCTGTTTTGCTACCGGTATTGGGCTCGGCAGAGGACAGGGGTTTGGACCCTAGTTTGAAACACTTGGACATAAAGAGAGCATTGCGGCAATATTTAAAGGTCTTGGAGTCCTTTCGCAAGTCCGAACAGCTTTTCGTCCTGTTCAGAGGACCTCGTAAAGGGGAAGCGGCAGCCAAAGCATCTATTTCCAGGTGGGTTCGGGAAGCTATTTCGTCGGCATATATCTTGCAAGGTCGTCAAGTGCCTGAGGGGTTACGAGCTCACTCTCTACTAGAGCACAAGCGGCGTCTTGGGCGGAACATTGTTTGGTTCCGCTGGTGGAGATTTGCAGAGCGGCCACTTGGTCGTCACTGCACACTTTCAGTAAACACTATTGCCTCGACCTAGCAGCTGGCGATGCCTGCTTCGGGTCAACGGTGTTGCGATCAGGATTGAAGGGTCCCTCCCAATGATTTCTGCTCTGATACATCCCAGTGGTGAAGGACTAAACTGGAGTTACGATAAGGAAATAGAAGTTACACTTATCTGGTAATTGTTGTTCCTGGAGGAACTCCAGTTTAGTCCTCATTCCCGCCCGGGGAGTATTCAGGTCAGGGTTTCTTTTTAGATGCGGAGGAGAATCAGTTTAGAAGAAAGGAATAAGATTCGTGCAGTCTCTTGATCGCAGTGAGTATGGATATAGGTACTGTTTTCTTTCCCTGCTCTCTTCTTTGTTTTAGTGGGTGGTACAGGAAAGTAAAGAATAAGAGGATACAAGATCGTAGCAACGAAAATTTCTTAATAAAATATAACAGGACATTGTTCCTTCTAGTTTAAGAGTTGACAGTTTTCACGCACATTTGTTGATGCAGTTGAATTTCAATTAAAGCTACTTATTTGTTGCTCCTTTGAGTCTGCTTTGTCAGTAGTTCACTGAGGCTGATAGGAGTTACCAGCAGGCTACATCCAGTGATGTCACGATTTTGACATGCCCAGTCTAGTTCCTTGTAGTTTTCTGCCCTAACATTCCTGAGAAAGTTTGTTGACACTAGGCGAAAAGCATTCCATGCTTGTTTCGCATCACCCTGCAGCAAGTTGTTGAACCGGTCATCTTTGAAGAGCTCTCGAATCTGAGGACCCACAGAAACTCCCTCTTTAATCTTTGCTTCGCTGAGTCGAGGGAATTTTTCATGCAGGTATCGGAAAGCTGGCGAAGTGTGGTCCATGGCTTTCGCAAAGTTTTTCATCAAACCTAGTTTGATGTGAAGGGGTGGTAGCAGGATTTTGTGAGCCTCAACCAGAGCTGGGTGCTGGATATTCTTCTCTCCAACTGTTACATTTTGTCTGCGATTCCATTCCCTCCGCAAGTAGTGCCAATCCCTTGCTCGGCTATCCCACTCACATAAGAAACACATGTATTTTATATATCCCTGCTGCAGTCCCATTAAAAGGGCAACTACCTTCAAGTCACCACAGAGGTGCCAGCTGTATGTTTGTTTTGTTTATTTATTTGATATACTGCCCTACTTTATCAATCAGAGCAGTTTACAATTCACAAACAATTAGAAACGGGCACAGGGCCAAAAAGGAGGGAAGGAAGTTACAATTGTTAATATAATAGAACGAGAGAGAGGATACAGGACTATACGTAGGGGACAGGATCAGACAAGAGAGGAGGGAAGGTCATAGGCCAAGGAAAAGAGGTGGGTTTTTAGGTTTCGCTTGAAGGTGGCGTGATGGGGTTCTAACCGGAGGGAGGTGGGGAGTGAATTCCAGAGTGTGGGGCCGATGAAAAAGAAAGCAGAGGAGCGGGTGGATTGAAGGTGAGCGAGGGAGGGGGAAGGGAGATTAAGGCGGTTAAGGTGGAAGGAGTGGGGAGTGTGTCTGGGGGTGTGGAATATAATAAGGTCTGCCAGGAATTGTGGAGTACTAGTGTGAAGAGCCCTGTGAACTAGAGTAAGTAACTTAAACTGAGTGAGAAAGGAGTGGAAGTCAGTAGATGCTTTAAGTTATTGTATGTCTTTCATGTGGACGGCATGCGCTACTGGAATAGATAGAAGACCGTTTTCATTGTTCAAAAGCACAGCCTTCAGACTCTGTTTCAAAGAGTCTATAAATAGTCTCCAGTCTTGTGGGTCATGAGTGATTTTTAAGGCATTCATGAGGCTTTCAATATCAGAACAGAATACCAAATTACTTTACTTTCCTTTCCGACTGCGTATAGTACACTGCTGATGTCGGATGCAGCCTTTGACTGCTTTGAGTGCATAAGCAGAACCTCGGCTATTGCCATAGGGGCACGTAGAATTGCTTGGCTCCAGGCATCTGATCTAGAGCTCTGAGTACAAGACAAATTGGGAAATATCCCTTGTACTGGTGAGAACCTGTTTGGTAAAGATTGGCAGGAAAAAGCCAATAAAATAGATGCTGAAAATTCCACCTTGGACAGATTGTCCAAGTCCACTGCTGATCAGAGTAAAAACCTTTCTCTGGAGGGCCATGTCACAGCTCACAATGTGAGAGCCATGGCAGCCTCAATGGCTCATCTGCACTGTGTGTCTATCGATGACATCTTTCGAGCAGCCACTTGGGCCTTGGTTCATACCTTTACAGCCCATTACTGCTTGGACAAGGACTCCCGCCGGGATGCCTTGTTTGGTCAGGCTGTTCTCCAACACCTGTTCCATACCTAATCAACTCCTACCCACCATCCCTGGTAGGATGCCAGAGATCCATGGGGGGAAGTGGAGCCCTGTTCAGGGACACACAACTTCTGGGGTCTCTCCCTGGCACCTAAAGCTAGGGAGTCCCCATATGTGATGACTACATTCCTGCTTGTTCCTGGAGATAGCATAGTTACTCACCTGTAACAGGTGATCTCCGGGAACAGCAGGAATTTAGTCCTCACAACCCACCCACCTCCCCTAGGAGTTGTATCTCTCTATCTCTTTCCTTTCCCTACCTATATGTGAGGACTAAATTCCTGCTGTTCCCGGAGATCACCTGTTACAGGGGCGTAACTATGCTATACCTATGATCAATTGTCAGTACTCACATGGCCTGAATCAACCAATGAATGATGGCTCTAATGTTTAAAATGGCTACATTCACTCCCTGTTTCATTTTCACAATGGTGAAGACACAAAAAAACTGTCTGAGACCGTCAGAAAACCATTATCATCTAATTTCAAAGAGGTAAAGGCTATCTCCAAAGACCTTGGGATTCCTGTTTCTACAGTTTGCAAAGTTGAGAAGTTTTCTGTTCATGGAACTGTTCAAGAACCTCCTCGGACATGGTGGGAAGAGTAAAATTAATCCAAGAAGTCTTCGAAGGTTAATGTAAGCTGTTGTAAAAACAACATATACAATATCCAAAGAGCTTAAGGCTGACCTGGAACATTCTGACGTGGTGGTTTCAACCCGCAGCATACGCCGCACATTAAACAAAGAAGGACTTCGTGGGCGAAGGCCAAGGAGGACCCCCACTGCTCAAAACCAGACATAAAATGGCACACCTGATCTTTGCCCAAACCCACACAATCCTTCTGGGAAAAATGTTCTGTAGACAGATGAAACCAAACTTAAGCAGCACACCCTATCAGCCAGGTGACCACACCATGCATGGAGTCCCTGATCATTAAATCACCCTCTTGCTACATAGACATACATGTCTTTATATGACACCATTGTGTAAATAGTTACTTTTGTTATCCAAGTTGGTTCCCCTGTTAATTGTAAACTCAGACTTATGTACCCTGTCTGATTGATTGTTATGTTCTATGTAAACCGTGCTGATGCTGAATAGTGCGGTATAGAAGAAATTGTAAATAAATAAATAAAATAAAATTTGGCAATGCAGACTAACGATACATTTACAGTCAAAGAAATGAAGCATGTAGGGTAAAAAAAAAAATCTTTCCTACTGTTAAATATGGTGGAAGATCCATAATGTTGTGGGGTTGTTTTGGCTTCCCGAGGACCTGGACGCCTGGAACGCATTAAAGGAATCCTGAAGTCAAAGGACTACCAAGGTATTTTGAAACAAATGTGCTACCTGGTGTTAAAAAACTAAGTCTGGGTCGAAGATCATGGAGGGTCCTGCAGAACAATGACCAAAACATACATCCAAAAGTTCAAAAGAATGGAATAAATGAACTGTTTTAAACTGATCAGCAGTGAGTCCTGGTCTCAATCCAATCGAGAACTTTTGGAAAGCAGAAGTCTGCCATTTGTCAAAGGAATCCTGGAAACATTCATGAGCTGGAACAAATTGCAGTTGAAGAGTAGGAGAAACTACCAGCAGAGAGATGTACAAAAGTTATATATGGCTACAAGATATGTTTGGAGGTTGTCATCACTGCCAAGGGTTGTGTAATCAAATTGTAGTGAAGGGTGCCATTAATCCTGTCCAGGTGCTATTGTGTTTTGGTTTTGTTTGTTGTTTTTCTCCTCCTTTGCCCCTCACAGCTATTATTATTAAACATTGTAATTTTGGACATATACAACTTAAATTTTACCTTTGCTCAGTTTAGCCCCCTGACAAAGGCTTATGCCAAAACATGGCCATGTCTAGGTCGCTGTTTGCAAATAAAAAGGACTTTTTCAGTTACGTCTCGCTCTCTGTGTTTCCCTTGGTTTTCTGTGAGTACAGTGTTTCCTAAGTATCTGGAACACAAACCTAGCCACTTATGCCACCATCCAGCCATCACAGCCATGAAGAAGAGATTGCATCATGTTGGTTCACCCTCCAGCTCAAGACACTGATAAACAAGTTCAGACAACTGGAACATAAATGGAGACGACAGAAAAAAACATTCAGTCTCTTAGCATACCCAAGCATCCATGCTGTCTACTGTGCACTCACTCTCCGTAACAAGAGAGAATATCATTCTAATTTACTTAACTCCTCCCTCAATTGTCCCAGAGAACTTTTCAGCATAGCCCTGAATCTTTTCTAGACCCCACCCAGTACAAGCTCCAGTACCTCCCTAGCACCTGATGATATGGCACAATGTCTCTAAACCAGGCAATTAACCACCTTCGAACCCACTGATACTACAAGCACACAAAACTGGTCGACTTTCAGACATCTATCCATCAAAGAATTGGTAGACATCAAACCTTAGCTGCACCACCTTGCCTCTTGACCCCTGCCCTTTCTCCTGGATTAAAATGACCAAACAAGATCTTATCCCAACTATCCTCCATCTTATTTATTTAGACAGTTTTGTATGCCACCTTATCCTTCAATCAAAGTGGTCACAACACAATTGGGGGATACATTTAACATGAGGGGATATGAGACACATACACTAATACTTACAGGGAACATGGGCAATGGGGAGGGTTAAGTGGCTTGCCCAAGACCACAAGGAGCACCTGTGGGACTAGAAACCCCAGTCCTTTCCAGCCCAAGGTTGCTGTCCTCTAGTGGGATTTGAACCCCTGAACTTCCGGCCTGAGGTAACTTGCCCCAACCGCTAGGCCACTCCTCCCTCTTGTCCAGACATCACTAACACTAGGCTACATGCCAACCACTCTCAAGCAAGCTTCTATTAGGTCTATATTTTTTAAAAAAAAAAAAAAACCTGACCCCTCTGCACCATCTGCTTATAAACCAATCTTCAACATCCCCTCACTAGCCAAAATCATCGAAAAGGCAGTACAGCTTCAGACCCAGGACTTTATAGATTCCTATGCCCCACTTGACGAACACCAACATGGTTTCAAGTCTTTTCACAGCACTGAAACTCACCTCTCCTCCTCCTGAATACATGATTAAGGGCACACAAAAGATCATTCAAGGATTCCTTCTCATCTTCCTCAACATCTCCACAGCCTTCGATTCAGTCACCCACATCCATCTAATCTCACGTCTCCACTCAATTGGACTCAGAGGTACAACATTACAGCGGTTTCAGTCATACCTATCAAACTGATCTCAATAAGTCAGAATCGGAAATGAAATTTCCAAACCTTTCCAGCTACTACAAGGATCCTCCAGAAACAAGCAGGAAGTCAGCCCTCACATATGGGTGATGATGATGCTGATGGAGCCCTGCACAGAGCATCTCTCCAGCTTTCAAAGAAAACCTTTGGGAGAGATGCATGTGTGGTCCCCTTCCTGCCCAAGGGTGCCATCTTGCTCAGTCTCCCTTTTTCCACGGAACCCTAAAGATGTTTGTCTTGTCCCCCCCTCCCAGAAAAAAGGATTTTTCTCATACTTTTCATACTATTCCGGCTTGCACCGGTTCCTTTCCTGCCTCTGAGCCCTGCTGCCCTGACGTTGGGTCTCGAGACCTTTTTTTTTTTTTTCTTAGGCATGAAAGCGCTGATCGAAAGAACCTTTTTTCCAACCACTGGCCATGTCGATCTTCGACCTCGTGGGGGTCCTGTTTGCCCCAATGGCTACCTGTTTTATGAAATGTGATTGCTGTTCCCGGAACATGTCTCTCACTGACACTCATGATTTTTGCCTCCGGTGTCTGGGCGCCAGCCATGACCTGGAGGAATGCTCACTGTATGAAGATGTCTGCAAAGGCCATCCAGAGCCACCGGCTTAAGCAGGATGACATCTTCCATATGGGTCATTCCATGTCAAGTGGTCTAGGGCTCCCCACATGACCATCACGGATTTTGACTAAATTTTATATTTAGAGCCCCCCATGTCTCAAATGAACTTTGGTAGAGTTTTAGGTTCTCTGGTGTTAAACCTGTTGAGATAATAGCCATTTGTTTGACCCCATAGCCTGAACATGTACGTACAGTACGATTCAAAATTTCAGCAACTTTGAGACCTAATATTGTTCATATTTGTTTATAAGAAATGAAACTTAACTACCCTGCACATCTTTTTGTGCTCTTTTTAATGAGACTAATAATCTTTTTTGATTGTGCCAGAAATAGACACATTGCACCAAAGTCGGGCAAAGAAATTGGCGGCCTAAAAAAATTAAAAGTTTAATATTGCATAGCTCCTGAAATAAGTAAACAACGAACATGAAATTTGAGGCACAGTATCTCGTGGTACTGTTTTTGTGTTTATAATTTCAAGCTCCTAGCCCTTTTCATTAATTTGCAAATTAAGTGTAAAGTTGATAATTTTTGCAAAAAGGCTAAAAATAGTGTATTTTTAACTCCCTTTTACACAAAAGTATCTTCTAGAAACGTTTTCAAACTACTCCCATTAGAAAGAGCATGTTTTAAACTCCCTAAAAAAGTTAATTTGATTGACTAACGCTGGCATACAGTGCTCTAAAACGAGGACCAAAGTCAGCGGACATTGCCATGGCAACAGCGTATATTTCATCATATTATTATTGTTAATTTTTTGGATCATACTTGTTTTAACATTTTTATATTGAAAAATTATCAATATTGTATTGTGTTGGTCCATGGTGACATTGTCACTACCAGTTCAGGAACATGAACTGGCAACCCCATCGCCATAGAGGTCACGCCCGATAGCTGTTCAATACCAGCCACGGGTGGGTTTCTTAATCTAGGTTCCCAAGCCTTTAATTTGGTTTCTTATTTGAGGTTCCAAAGCCTTCAGTGGGTGTCTAGCTGGTTCCCAAGCCAATGATTGGGCATCTTATCCTAGGTTCCCAAGCCTAAATTGTGTATCTTATTGCTGTTTCCTTTATTGACCAACGTTTTGGGGCCAAAGTCAACAATTAAACTTTTGTTGACCTATTGGATATATCAGTCTTTGCTTTAATTTCTTTAATAAGCTCAGTGTAATCACTACATAGACTGCATTCTGCAGATAGACTAGATTGTTCAACGTTGTCAGCCACTCCAGCAGCAGACATTATTTTTTTTGTTACCACGTTCTGTGCGCGCTCAATCTTTTGTTTCAAATAGCCAGCTTTGTGTCTACTGCTTATTCTTCGTATTTTTAATGGAGAAGTGCCTAAAGCAGTCAAGCTTTGATAAAGGGTGTCCAAGGCATCTGGATCAAAATCATCCGAAGATGAAGATGCTGTGGCTTCAACCATAGAAGCATATTTTGCTTTGCACCTATGCAAATTTTCTGGCCTGGCTTTACATTCATTTTGGTCACTTTTTTCAAGTCCTCAGACATGGTCCGATTCTTTTAAACATCTTTGTTAGTGATAAAGCGGAAGGGCTGTCGGGTAAGGTTTGCCTCTTTGCAGATGATACCAAAATCTGCAATAGAGTAGACACCCAGGAAGGTGTAGATAACATGAGGAGGGATCTAGCTAAGCTTGAAGAATGGTCTAGAATTTGGCAGCTGGGATTTAATGTTAAAAAATGTAAGGTCATGCATTTGGGCTGCAGTAATCCAAGGGAGCAATACAGTATAGGAGGTGAAGTACTTTTGTCCACTAAAGAAGAGCGGGACCTAGGCGTGGTTGTGTCAGATGATCTTAAAGTAGCTAAACAGGTAGAAAAGGCGACGGCAAAAGCTAGAAGGATGCTTGGGTGCATACGGAGAGGAATGGCTAGCAGAAAAAAGGAGGTGATAATGCCTCTGTATAAGTCTTTGGTGCGACCTCATTTGGAGTATGGTGTGCAATTCTGGAGACCGCACCTTCAAAAGGATGTGAACAGGATGGAGTCGGTGCAGAGGGTTGCTACTAAAATGATTAATGGGCTTCATTATAAAGCATATGAGGACAGACTTAAGGATCTTAATATGTACACCTTAGAGGAAAGGCGGGATAGAGGTTTAAATAACTCCGTGGCATAAATGTTCAGGGAGAGAGCCTCTTTCAATTGAAAGCAAGTTCTGCTACGAGGGGACATGGGATGAGGGTGAAGGGAGATAGATTTAGGAGTGATATGCGGAAATATTTCATTACAGAAAGAGTAGTGGATCCATGGAATAGTCTCCCAGTGGAGGTGGTAGAGATGAGGACTGTAACTGAATTCAAAAAAGCGTGGGACCAACACAGAGGATCTCTAAAGGTAAAAAGTGGACTGTTGTAGTTGTTGTTATGGAAGGACAGACTAGATAGGCCATGTGGTCTCTTTCTGTCATCATGTTTCTATGGCTAAAGTTAATTTTGATAATCCACTTTTAGTGACGTAATTCTGCTTTTCAAACGGTTTGCAACACGACTTTTGGTTCATTTCATATTTGCTGAGATACTGTGCTTGGTGATGCAAGCAGATACTGTCATTGTCTGTAGGGTCAACTTCTGATTGTCGAGTAATAAGCAATTTCTCGCTTGCTGACAAGCAGCTCACAGAATTGAGCCCAGTTTTATTGTAATAAAATGAGCCATGGTGACATTTTGATGACAATTTTTGTCCATCGGTACATTCAGGCATAGGAGGATTGTTATCAAGTGATTCGTCGATGTCAATTTTGAAGTAAATTAATTAGTAAATGTGTACCAACTAATGCTAATCTGAACATCTATACGTTAAGCTCACGACATATATGCACTTAACAGTTATTGAGCAACTCCTATGGAAATAAATGAGTTTTAAATATAACATTTGGATAACGTTAGAACTGCAGGTTGAATTACATGCCTTTGTCAAGCATGGTAATGTCCGCTATGTTTAGCCCTCTTTTCAGGGTATTGTACGCCAGGGTTAGTAAATTAAATCCGCTTTTCTAGAAAGCTTAAAACATGCTCTTTCTAATGAAATTGGTTTCAAAACGATTTTAGAAGATATTTTTGTGTAAAAGGAGGTTAAAAATACCCTATTTTTACGTTTTTGCAAAAAATCATCAAATTTACACTTTGTAAACTAACGTAGAATGCTAAGAGCATGAAATTATAAATTCAAGAACTTCAGTACATAGAGGTATTATGTGCAAAATTTCATACTTTTTACTTGATTATTTAGGAAGCTGCATAATGTCTAATTTTTAATTTATTTAGAACGTCAATTTTTTTGGCTGACTTTGCTGCAATATATCTACTTCTGACATATTCAAAAAATATTATCATTAGTATCATTAAATAGAGCGCAAAATGTTGTACAGGATAGTCAAGTTTTATTTTTTATAATAAAATAGCAAAGAAAATATAGGGTCTCAAAGTTGCTGAAATCTCAGACTTGTACTGTACAAAGTCAAGGTATGTGATCAGACAAACGACTATATCTCAGAAAGTATTCCACGAGAGAATCTAAAACTTTACCAAAGTTAATTTGAGACACATAGTAGTGTACATACAAAATTTCAGCAAAATCCAAGATCGTCGAGCGGGGCACCTTTTATATACTAGACCACTTGACATGGAATGACCCATAAGGTCGACTTGACCCTGGTATCCCCAGTAGCCTCGTGTTCAAGGACCCCGCACGGATCATCGGAGTCACGTAAGGCACCCATGGTTCCAGAGCGGGCTCGCAGGCGTTCCAAGCAAGGGTCCCCGGAACAAGGCCAGCCGTAAGAAGAAAAAAAAAGACCTCAAGGGCCTTGTCCCTGGAGATGGACAAGCACGGGAAGTCCTGTGCACGGTCTCTCAGCCCCCGACGGGTCTCCGAGGAGTCAGAGCGGTAGCGGCCCTGAAAGATACCCAGGACTGAGGTAGGAGACCTCCAGCGATGGACTCCGGTCTTCTGATGCTTGTCCCATCAAGGAACCCCACTCCTGGACACCTGACCCAGTCACGCTGGCATCTGTGTTGATGGCTGCCACCCCCGAGTGGGAGGCTTGTATGCTGGCACTGGAGTGCAGCATTTCTGTGTTCATCGCCTCCCAGCAGGCATCGATGCCTGGCCCCGCCGGTGCTCACCCAGAGACTCCAGGGACCTCTATTGAGTACTCCCCGGGCCCCGAAGCAATCCCCGAGAACCAGACGTCTCTGATGGATTCTTGGACAGAGTCTCATTCTCACTCCCGATCCTTGGGGAGACGAGGTCCTCACAGGGGAGTGCCTCTGTCTCCGGCCATGCCCCGGCCTCGGGACACCAAAGACTGGTGCCAGCGACATCCTTGGAGCTGTCAGGTCTCACGTCTTCCTTGGATTACTCAGATTGGAAGTCCGATATCGAGACATCCCCGGAGACTCTGGCCCACCGAGACCTTCTCTCTGACCCGTCTCCACGGGCCGCCAAGCACCGATCCCCACCCAAGGACGCTTTATTCCTCAAGTTCGTCAGGGAAATGGCTCGGGCGCTTTTCCTCACTACAGAGTCGGAGGAGGACCCCCGTATGGAGGAGCTTGACATACTCTAGTACTAGGCAGTGTCAGAGGAGACCCTGACAGTCCCCGTCCCCTCCATTCTCAGCCAGCTTCTTCTCAGGATGTGGGAAACCCTGGCATCGGTGCCAATCGTCAGCCGACACCTGGACACGATGTACTGGGTCCAACAAGGACCAGGCTTTTGTAAGGCGCAACTCCCCCACACCTCCATTGTGGTTGAGTTGGCCATGTGCTAGCAGAAGAGCCTGAACACGCACTTATCGGTGCCCCTGGGCAGAGAGTTTCGCACCCTCGACGCCCTTGGGCAGAAATGCTACCAAGGCTCGATGTTGGCGTGCCGTTTACAAACTTACCAACTTTACATTGGCATGTTCCTCCGAGACCTGGCCAAGGAACTCTGAGGCTTTGCAACTGGCCTCTATGGAGATTACCTCCGGCACTTCTAGACTTATGACGTCTGTCCCGAGCCGCTTATGACTGCTTTGAGGGTTTAAGCCACAGGCATCGGCACTCGACGTCAGGCCTGACTCCAATCGTCGAACTTCGAGCAATGGGTATAAGAAAAGCCACTCTATGTCCCTTGCTTTGGGGAGTAGCTCTTTGGCAAACAGATGGGGGACAAGGCGGCTGAAATTGAGACAGAGATTGTTACCCAGACTCTGCACTTGAGGAAGACCTCCACCCTCCCGAGAAAGAAGCCTCTTTTTCTCAGGAAGGGCCAACCCTATCGGGGTTATCCTCCGTACATGGCCACCCAGACCCCTCAGCAGGGTCCCCAGGGCAAGGGTGCAGGCTAGGGTCTGTGCAAACCCAAGGGTCCCAAGCCCCCAGTCCAGCCAGGTTTGGGGTGTTGATGTCCCCAGCATAGCCTCTCTTCCACTGGAGATCAGCTCCCTACAGGGAGACACCTGGTCCATTTTGCCCACAGGTGGACCTCCATCACCATTTACTCGTGGGCATTTCAGGTGGTCAGGGAGGGTTACCTCCTCCACCTGGACCAGGTTCCTCCACCCTTCTTTCCTCAGTATCCCCTGCACCAGGCTCTGCTAATGCAAGAACTCGCAAGCCTTCTTAGGAACAGGGCCATGGAGCTCGTACCACACACCACCTGCGAGGAAAGGGGTTTTACTGCAGGTACTTTCTGGTACCAAAAAGAACAGGGGGGCTAAGACCCATCCTGGACCTGAGAAACCTGAACAAATTTCTGGTGTGGGAGAAATTCAAGAAGCTCTCATTTGAAATACTGCTACCCTACCTCTAACAGGGAGAATTGTCTAAGTGTCTTGGACCTGAAGGATGCCTATATCCACATCCACATCCTCATCCACCCCAGTCACAGACAGTACCTAAGATTTGTGGTCGGGTGTGACCACTATCACTACAGGGTACTGTCCTTAGGCCTAGCCTCTGCACCAAGGTTCTTCACCAGATGCCTAATAGTGGTGGCTGCCTATCTTCGTCTCCAAGGGGCTTTTGTCTTACCATACCTAGATGACTTGCTGGTAAGAGGGGACACAGTCTAAGAGATGCTGCAGGCCACAGGCCGCACTATCAAAGTCCTACATCATCTGGGATTCGTGATAAATCACCCAAAATCCCATCTCACTCTAACACAGGCCTTGGAGTTCATAGGGGCTCACCTAAACACCCGACAGGACAAGGATTTCCTTCCCCTAGACAGGTTGGATCACCTTACGGCCCTAGGGGCTGAGGTACAGCACCACCACACGGTCTCAGAGTGGTCCATGCTGCGCTGTCTCGGCCACATGGCCTCTATGGTACATGTAGTACCCAACGTCCGCCTCCATATGTGGGTGGCCCAGTGGTACCTCCGCTCACAGTGGACTCAAGCCGTGGGCCAGCTCCAGGACAGGGCATTTTGAAAGACTCCCTCTATTCAAGCAAGGGCTGTATGAGTTACGCAGGGAACTGTCCACAAATTACCTCATAAGCACAGGACAGGGTACTGTATAGCAGCCAGCCTTTAATAAGTCATCTTTCCCTCCCTCCCTCCCTGTCTCCCACCAACTCCTGGGAAAATCGTAGCTCTATAGGTGCTTAAACTTCTTAAAGGAAAGGAGGTGCCATATTCACACTCCAGTGCAGCAGTTTATCCTCATCAAGCATATATTAAGGACCTGAGATTTGATTAAGTTTGAGGTGAACAAAGTCCATTAAACATATTAGGTATAGTTTTACTAGTATAAGTATCTCCAGCAAACCTTAGTAAGTAAACAACTTAAATGCCTAAAAACAGCCTTAAAACTAAGATGCAGACAGCAGTCCAGCAGCAAGATAGGGGTTTTCCAGTCTTGCATTGTCACATGTATGATTTTCTCCCATTTGGTGAAGGGTCATACGTGTACACTAGGTGCAAGGAGCTCTTTGCACACAGGGAACGAGTCTAATCTCTGGAGGCTAGAGTTACAGGCTTGGAGGCCATAAGGAAGACAGAGGTGCATACACGAGACCTACAGGTCCACCTCCAGTCTGGCAGCATCCCTGATGCCAAGGAGGAGAGGGGTCACGTGACAGGAGAGCATCACCCTGGTGTGGCAGGAAGTGATCCTGTAGCTAGGACCTGTCCTCCAGGTGATATGAAACAGTCTCGCACAGAGGAGGTTTTCTCCTGAGCCATGTGCCCACGCGGGAAGGATTAGGTCAGCCATTATAATTTGTGATTCGAGCATTAGGCATGTTGTAGATAGCTGGGTGGCTGGTGGATGTGAGGATTGCCTGGTAACATGCCTGCCTGGTGTGAAGGAAGCTGACCTCATGCGCCACTTAGACAAGGTCTTAGTGCTGGGGAGGAGCCTGCTGTCTTGGTACATGTCGGTACTACTGACATAGGAAAGTGTGGTAGGGAGGTTCTGGAGACTAAATTTAGGCTTTTAGGTAGGAAGTTGAAATCCAGAACTTCTAGGATAGCATTCTCCGAAATGCTTCCTGTTCCACGCGCAGGACCCAAAAGGCAGGCAAAGCTCTGGAGTCTCAATGTATGGATGAGACCGTGGTGGAAGGAAGAGGGTTTCGGATTTGTTAGGAACTGGGGCACATTCTGGGGAATAGAGGGACTTTTCCAAAGGGATGGGCTTCACCTTAACTGGGATGGAACCAGGCTGCTGGCATTATTTATTTTATTTATTTATTTACATTCTCTTATATACCGTGCTATTCTGCATGAGTGCGGTTTTTACATTGAACAAACTGAAATTACATTGAACAGGGTATTATAACTTGGAGATAACTATTTTACAGGGAACATGGGCTATGGAGGGTTAAGTGGCTTGCCCAAGACCACAAGGAGCACCTGTGGGACTAGAAACCCCAGTCCTTCCGGCCCAAGGTTGCTGTCCTCTAGTGGGATTTGAATTTCCGGCCTGAAGTACCTTGCCCCAACCACTAGGCTACTCCTCCACCCTAAGCTTTAAAAGGAGTGAGAGCAGTTTTTAAACTACATAGTAGGGAAAAGCCGACAGTTGCCCAAGAGCGTATGGTTTGGAACACTGTATCTTTGAAGGATATTGGGAAAAGATTGAAGTTAGGGCATATCAACAGAGGTTCCAATAAAGACAAACGTAACCCAAATGCCCTTGAATATAGAGCAGACAGAGCTTAAAGATTGCAAATTACAACTGCCTACCAATAGCCAGATTAATGTGAATAAAATAGTGTCTAAAATGCTTACAGGCAAATGCTAGAAGTCTAAAACATAAGATGGGAGAGTTAAAATATATAGCACTAAATAAGAGGTTACATATGATTGGTATCTCAGAGACCTGATGGAAGGAGGACAACCAGTGGGACACTGATAACTGGGTACAAACTATATCATAATGATAGAGAAGATCAAATTGGTGCTGTTAGAGAGTGCATTGAGTCACAAAGTATTAATTTTGCAGAAAACAAAATTCACTGTAGAATCTCTATGGATTGAAATCCCATGTAAAAAGGGGAAGGCAATGGCAGTGGGGGTGTAATATCGACCGCCTGGCCAGAATGAACAAATGGATGATGAAATGCTCAAAGAAATCAGGGAAGCTAACAAATGTTAAAGCACAGTAATAATGGGTGATTTGAGTTACCCCGGTATCGACTGGGTCAGTGTCACAGCAGGACATGCTAGAGAGAAAACGTTTCTAGATGAAATAAATGACTGCTTCTAGGAGCAGCTGGTTCATGAACGAACCAGAGGGGAAGCCATGATGGACCTAATCCTTCGTGGAACACAAGATCTGGTGCAAGACATAAGGGTGTTGGGGCAACTTGGCAATAGTGATCATAGCATGATCATGTTTCATTTAATAAATGGAGGAAGGACTCTAGGGAAATCCACAGTAGTAACTTTTAACTTTCAAAAGGGAGACTATGATAAAATGAGGAAAATACTTAAGAAAACACTAAAAGGAGCAGTTGCAAGGGTTAAAGATTTACATCAAGCTTGGGTTTAAAATTACTATCTTGGAAGCCCAGACCAGCTGTATTCCAGTGGAAGGAAATTCAAAAAACTGCCAGCATGATTTAAAGGTGAGGTCAAAAAGGCTGCTGTTGCCAAGAAAGCATCTTTCAGGAAATGGAAAAAGGAGCCAAATGACGAAAACTGGTAAGCTCTGGCAAGTTAGATGCAAGGCATTGATAAGGCAGAGAGAATTTGAGAAGCTTGCTGTGGAAGCAAAAACGTGTAATAAAGACTTTCAAATACATTTGTAGCAAAAAAAACCATTGACTGAATAAGTTGGACCATTAGATGATAGAGGGGTAAAAGGGGCACTAAGAGTGAACAAGACCATAGCAGAGAGACTGAATTCTTTGCTTCGGTCTTTACTTTGGAAGATGTAGGGATGTTACCCATGACTGAAATGGTATTTCAAGGTGATGCCGCAGAAGAATTCAAAGACATATCGATACACCGGGAAGATGTATTACAACTCTTTGATAAACTGAAGAGTAGCAAATCACCTGGGCTTGATGGTATACATCCAAGGGTGTTGAAAGAATTGAAGTATGAGATTGCAGACCTACTTATTAGTAATCTGTGAACTATCATTAAAATCATCTGTAATACCTTAAGATTGGAGGATAGCCAATGTAACACCAATTTTTAAAAGGGGTTCCAGGGGTAATCAAAAAAACTACAGACCAGTAAGTCTGACATCAGTACCGGGAAAAATGGTAGAAACCATTATAAAGAACAAAATTACTGAACATGTAGATAGTCATGTCTTAATGGGAGATGGCCAACGTGGCTTTAGCAAAGGAAGGTCTTTTCTTACTAATCTGTTATGTTTTTTTGAAGGTGTGAATAAACAGGTAGACAAAGGTGAGTCTGTTCATATGGTGTATCTGGATTTTCAGAAAACCTTTGACAAGGTCCCTCATGAGACTCCTGGCGAAATTAAAAAGTCATGGGATAGGAGGCAGTGCACTATTGTGAATCAGGAACTGGTTAAAAGATAGAAAGCAGGGGGTAGGGCTAAATGGTAAATTTTCCCAATGAAGAATGATGAATAATGAAGTACCCCAGGGGTCTGTGCTGGGTCCACCACTTTTTAACATATTTGTAAATGACCTAAAAATGGGAATAACAAGTGAGATAATCAAATTTGCAGATGAGACAAAATTATTCAAAGTTGTAAACCAGTGAGGATTGTGAAAATTTGCAAGACCTTTGATAAACTGGGAGACGGCATCAAAATGGCAGATGAAATTTAATGTGGACAAGTGCAAAGTTATGCACCTAGGAAAGAACAACTCAAACTATGGTTACACAATGCAATATTCCACATTAGTAACCACCACCCAGGAAAAATATTTAGGCGTCATTATGGATAACATGTTGAAATCCTTTGCCCAGTGTGCATCGGCGGCCAAGAATGCAAATAGAATGCTAGGTATCATAAGGAAAGAAATGGAGTATATAACAAAGGGTATTATAATGCCTCTGTATCGTTCCATGGTGTTACTGCACCTTAAATATTGTGTGCAATTCTGGTCACCATATCTTAAAAAGGATATAGCGTTATTAGAAAAGGTACAGAGAAGAGCCACCAAAATGGTAAAGGGGATGGAAGGATACCCCTGTGAAGAGAGGCTATAAAGGTTAGGGCTGTTCGATCTGTAAAAGTTATGGTTGAGGGGAGATATGATAGAGGTCTATAAATTAATGATTGGCGTGGAATGAGTAAATGTAGATTGAGTGTTTACCCCATCAAAATATAGAAAGACTAGGGGACATGCAATGAAGCTATAGTGTAACCTATTTGACTAAGAGAAAATATTTTTCTCTCAACATGTAATCAAACTCTGGAACTCGTTACCGTAGGAATTTGTAAAAGCTATTTGTGTAGCCAGATTTAAAAAAGGTTTGGACAAGTCTTGGAGGAAAGGTCCATAAACCATCATTAAAGGGGACCTGGGATATCCACTTCTTGCCCCAGTACAAGTATTGTGGAACCTGTCTCTTGGGGAAACTGCTAGGTACTTGTGACCTAGATTGGCCACTGTTGGAAACTGGATACTGGGCTTAATGGACCTTGGTCTGACCCAGTATGGCATATCTTATGTTTTGTCTGCTGGTGGAGTCACTCAGTTGGTGGCAGGCTACTCAGAACCTGCACCACAGCATGCCCTTCCAACTCCCGTGCCCGCAGATGGTGCTCACAACGGATGCCTTCCTACGGGCCTGTGGTGCCCACTGCGACGAGCTGTGCACCCAGGGGTGTGGTCACCCAAGGAAAGTCAGCAGCAAATCAACCTGCTGGAACTCAGGGTCGTCTTCCTGGCGCTAAAAGCTTTCCATTACCGCCTGCCGCACCAGACAGTTCTTGTCCAGACGGACAATCAGATCACGATGTTCTACCTGAACAAGCAGGGAGACACAGGCTCCTACCACCAATGCTAGGAGGTCGTAGCCCTCTGCTCGTATGTGACCAGAAAGGGTATGCTCCTTCAGGCGTCATACCTCCCTGGCCAGGACAACATCCTGGCGGACAGACTGAGCAGGGTCCTCCAGCCACACGAGTAACAATTAGACCCAGGAGTGGCACAGCAGCTGTTCAGAGTATGGGGCACCCCGAGCCTTGACCTCTTTGCCAGCCTTGTCAGTGCTCAGTTACCGTGTTTCTGCTGCCTCCGTCCGCACCCAACCAGGTAGTGGCGGATGCCTTCATCATTTTGTGATTGGGGGGGGGGGTGGTCTACTGTATGCCTTCCCTCACACCACTGTTAGTTCGGACCCTCTTGAAGGTCCAGTGAGACAAGGCTTCCATGATTCTGATAGCCCAGATAGCCTTGGTTTCTCATACTGCTCCGACTCTTGACGGAGCCTCCAGTCCTTCTCAGGAACTGCCTGTGACTTTTGAACTAGGAGAGCGGCTCATTCTCCACCCCAACTTGGGATCCTTGTCTCTCACAACGTTGCTCCTGAATGGGTCACTTTAGCACTCTCAACCTGCCCAGGGAGGTAGAGGAAATTCTGCTGACCTCTCGCAAGGACTCCACGAAGCAGGCCTACGCCTTCAAGTGTCACAGATTCTCCTGATGGTGCATGGAGCACTGGGCTAATCAGTTATCCTATCCAGTGCACACAGTGTTGCAATATTTGCTCCACCTCTCGCAGTCCAGGCTCAAGTCCTCATAAACCAGTTAATCACCCAAGGGATAACACTACACAGTTGCCCAAGAACAACTAAAAGAGGAGGAGGGATATTCATACTGTCTGGCAAGCAACATTACTTAACAATAATCACAACTACGGCCACTGACACCATAAACAAAATGGTAGTAGAGAACAAGCAAGTAACTATCTCTCTAGTCTACAGATCCCCTGGCGCAAACACAGAGGACATTTCAACAATACCATGTTAGAACAACAATACCATGTTAGAACCCTCGGCCCAGTGTGCAGTGGCGGCTAGGAGAGCAAATAGAATGCTGGGTATGATAAAGAAAGGAATGGAAAATAAAACAAAAGATATTATAATGCCTCTATATTGTTCCATGGTGAGACCGCACCTTGAATTTTGTGTGCAGTTCTGGTCGCCGTATCTTAAAAAGGATATAGCGATTTTAGAAAAGGTTCAGAGAAGAGCTACCAAAATGGTAAAGGGGATGGAAGGATACTCCTATGAAGAAAGGCTAAAAAGGTTAGGGCTCTTTAACCTGGAAAAGAGACGGCTGAGGGGAGATATGATAGAAGTCTATAAATTAATGAACGGAGTGGAACGGGTAAACGTAGATCGATTGTTTACGTTATCAGAATATAGAAAGACTAGGGGACATGCAATGAAGCTACAGGGTAAGCTATTTAAGACTAATAAAAGAAAATATTTTTTCACTCAACGTGTAATCAAACTCTGGAATTTGTTACCGGAGGATGTAGTAAAGGCTGTTAGTGTAGCTGGGTTCAAAAAAGGTTTGGACAAGTTCCTGGAGGAAAGGTCCATAAACCATTATTAAGAAGGGACTCAGGATATCAATGCTTGAACCAATACAAGCATTGTGGAACCTGTGTCCCTTGGGGAAACTGCTAGGTACGTATGACCTAGATTGGCCACTGTTGGAAACAGAATACTGGGCTTGATAGACCTTGGTCTGACCCAGTATGGCATATCTTTTATGTTCTTATGTAAGTCCAATTCCATCCAGGTGCATCTGAGCGCATTCTCCACAAACCATCACTCCATAGAGGGCAAGCCTTTTTCCGTGCAATCCCTGATTACTCGGTTCATGCGAGGCTTACTGCTCTCTAAGCCTCCCATCCATCCACCCTGATGGAATGGGATCTCAATATGGTCCTGGCGCAGCTTACCAAGCTGACCTTCAAGCTCTTGGCTACGTGCCAGCTATGCTACCTGTCCTGGACAGTGTCCTTCCTGGTGGCATTCACCTCTGCCCGCAGAGTCAGTGAGCTTCAGGCCTTGGTGGCCGAGCCACCCTACACCAGGTTTTACAAGCACAGGGTCATACTCCGTACCCACCCGTAATTCCTACCGAAGGTGGTCTCTGATTTCCACCTCAGTCAGGAGGTGGTACGTCCCACCTTCTTTCCTTGGCCCCACGCCGACTAGGAGACAGCCATTCTCCACACTCTGGACTGCAAAAGGGCTCTGTCCTCCTGCCTGCAGCGCACACAGGCCCACTGCAAAGCCTCTCAGCTTTTTGTTTCTTACAACCCCAGTCATCTGGGGGAGCTGTTACCAAGCGGTCTCTAGCCATCTGCATGATGGACTGCATCACCTTCGCCCACAATCAGACTGGACTGCCATTAGAGTGCTGGGTCAGGGTTATGGCAACTTCCATCGTGAGCCTACTCTCTGTCCCTAGGGCAGACATCTGCCGAGCTGCCACCTGGTCCTCCGTTCACATTTTGCAGCCCATAACTGCCTGGGCAGGGAATCCTGATGGAACAGTGCCTTTTGGCTGGGTTGTCCTCTGGAATCTGTTTTGGGTTTAGGCATCTCCTGCCCTCGTTCAGGCTACCGGAGCCATGGTTCTCCCTGGACACTGGGGTCTTCAGAGTCTGTCCTCGGATTTGCCTGCTGCTACTCACGACTGGGCCGTATTTTTTTTCTCTACAGGTAGCTAGGGAGTCCCATATGTGAGGACTGACTTCCTGCTTGTTCCTGGAGAAAGTGTAGTTACTCACCTGTAACAGGTGTTTTCCAGGGATAGCAGGAATCGGTCCTCACAACCCTCCCTCCTCCCCTTGGAGTTGCAGTTTTTGGCCATCTTCTTTTGTCGGCTCTAGCTATGTTATCTGACTGATCAAGATGGCACCCTTGGGTGGGAAGGGGACCACACATGCATTGTGGCATCTCCCAAAGGCTTTCTTTGAACGCTGGGGAGATACTCCGTGCAGGGCTCCGTCAATATCACCCATATGTCACCCAAGGACTGATTCCTGCTGTCCCTGGAGAACACCTGTTAAAGATGAGTAACTACATTTTACCCCAAGGCTTTGCATTATCAACACTGCTATTTAACATCTTCATCCAGCCACTAGGTAAAATCATACAGAATCACAAGATCTTATGCCATCTTTACACTGATGACATTCTAATCTACGCTCCATTCTCCACCACCATCCCTGACTATTTCATTATCAGCCATTGCCTAGAATCTATCATCCAGTGGCTCAACAACCACAGCATGTACATTTTAACCCCAACAAAACAGAAGTTCTTCACATAACCAAACACCCCACTTTAACCCCTCCAACCACAGTCAACCTGGCCAAATTAACCCTACAGGTTAAACTACTACATTACCTGGGCATAACTCTGGTCCAATACCTGAACATAAGAACGTAAGATATGCCAACTGGGTCAGACCAAGGTCCATCAAGCCCAGTATCCTGATTCCAACAGTGGACAATCTAGGTCATATGTACCTAGCAGTTTCCCCAAAAGACATAGGTTCCACAATGCTTGTATTGGGTCAAGCATTAATATCTTGGGTCCCTTCTTAATAATGGTTTATGGACCTTTCTTCCAGGAACTTGTCCAAACCTTTTTTAAACCCAGCTACACTAACAGCCTTTACTACATCCTCCGGTAACAAATTCCAGAGTTTGATTACACGTTGAGTGAAAAAATATTTTCTTTTATTATTTTAAATAGTTTACCCTGTAGCTTCATTGCATGGACCCTGGTCTTTCTATATTCTGATAATGTAAACAATCGATCTACGTTTACCTGTTCCACTCCGTTCATTAATTTATAGACTTCTATCATATCTCCCCTCAGCCGTCTCTTTTCTAGGTTAGAGCCCTAACCTTTTTAACCTTCATAGGAGTATCCTTCCATCCCCTTTACCATTTTGGTGGCTCTTCTCTGAACCTTTTCTAATAACGCTATATCCTTTTTAAGATACGGCGACCAGAATTACACACAATATTCAAGGTGCGGTCACACCATGGAACGATATAGAGGCATTATAATATCTTTTGTTCTATTTTCCATTCCTTTCCTTATGATACCTAGCATTCTATTTGTTCTCTTGGCCGCCCCTGCACACTGGGCCGAGGGTTTTAACATGTTATCCACAATAACGCCTAAATCTTTTTCCTGGGTGGTGGTTCCTAATGTGGAACCTTGCATTGTGTAACCATAGTTTGGGATGTTCTTCCCTAGGTGCATAACTTTGCACTTGTCCACATTAAATTTCTTCTGCCATTTTGATGCCGTCTTCCAATTTTTCAAGATCCTCTTGCAATTTTCCACAATCCTCTTGGGTTTTAACAATTTGAAATAGTTTTGTCTCATCTGCAAATTTGATAACCTCACTCATTCCCATTTCCAGGTCATTTATGAATGTCAAAAAGCAGCGGACCCAGCACAGATCCCTGGGGTTCACCACTATTGAACTTTCTCCATTGGGAAAATTGGTCATTTAGCCCTACTCTCTGCTTTCTATCTTTTAACAAGTTCCTGATCCACAATAGTACATTGCCTCCTACCCCATGACCTTTTAGTTTTGCCAAACGTCTCTGATGAGGGACCTTGTCAAAGGCTTTCTGAAAGTCCAGATACACTAGATCAACCGACTCACCTTTGTCCACCTGTTTATTCACACCTTCAAAAAAACATAACAGATTAGTAAGACAAGATCTTCCTTGTCTAAAGCCATGTTGGCTGTCTCCCATTAGGCCATGACTATCTACATGCTGAGTAATTTTATTCTTTATGATGGTTTCTACCATTTTTCCCGGTACTGACGTCAGGCTCACCGGTCTGTTTCCCAGATCACCCCACGAACCCTTTTTAAAAATTGGCGTTGCATTGGCGATCCTCTAATCTTCAGGTATTACAGATGATTTTAATGAAAATTCACAGATTACTAATAGCAGTTCTGCAATCTCATATTTCAGTTCTTTCAACACCCTTGGATGTATACCATCCGGCCCAGGTGATTTGCTACCCTTCAGTTTATCTAATAGTTGTAATACATCTTCCTGATGTATTGATATTTCCTTCAGTTCTTCCGCACCTTTAAATACCACTTCAGTCATGGGTAACATCCCTACATCTTCCTCAGTAAAGACCGAAGCAAAGAATTCATTCAGTCTCTCCGCTATCGCCTTGTCGCCTCTTAGTGCCCCTTTAACCCCTCTATCATCTAATGGACCAATTGACTCTCTTACAGTTTTTTTGCTATGGATGTACTTGAAAAAGTCTTTATTTCACGTTTTGCTTCCGCAGCAAGCTTCTTCTCAAATTCTCCCTTTGCCTGCCTTACCAATGCCTTGCTTTTAACTTGCCAGTGTTTGTGCTGTTTCCAGTTTTCGTCATTTGGCTCTTTTTTCCATTTTCCATTTCCTGAAAGATGCTTTTTTGGCAACAGCCTCTCTGACCTCATCTTTAAACCATGCTGGCAGTTTTTTGGACTTCCTTCCATTTTTCTTAATGCGTGGAATACAGCTGGTCTGGGCTTCCAAGATAGTATTTTTAAACAACAGCCAAGCTTGATGTAAGTCTTTAACCTTTGCAACTGCTCCTTTTAGTTTTTTCTTAACTGTTTTCTTCATTTTATCATAGTCTCCCTTTTGAAAGTTAAAAGGTAGTACTGTAGATTTCCTTACCATCCCTCCTCCACTAATTAAATCAAAACGATCATGCTATGATCACTATTGCCACGTGGCCCCAACACCCTTATCTCTTGCACCAGATCTGGTGTTCCACTAAGGACTAGGTTCAATATGGCTTCCCCTCTGGTCGGTTCATGAATCAGCTACTCCAAGAAGCAGTCATTTATTTCATCTAGGAATTTTATCTCCCTAGCATGTCCTGTTGTGACATGACCCAGTCAATACCGGGTTAATTGAAATAACCCATTATTATTATTGTGCTGTAACGTTTGTTAGCTTCCTTGATTTCTTTGAGCATTTGATAATCCATTTGTTCATTCTAGCCAGGCGGTTGATAGTACACTCCCACTGCCATCGCTTTCCCCTTCTTACATGGAATTTCAGTCCATAGAGATTCTACAGCAAATTTTGTTTCCTGCAAAACTTTTATCCTTTCTGACTCAATGCCCTGTCTAACATACTGTAGAGCGCAACCCCTCCACCAATTTGATCAGCTCTATCATTACGATATAATTTGTACCCAGGTATCACAGCGTCCCACTGGTTGTCCTCCTTCCACCATGTCTCTGAGATTCCAATTATATCTAACCTCTCATTTAGTGCTATATATTCTAACTAGTGCACAACTCCCTCACTCAAGGAGTCATGCCAAGTCAACTAAAGCTCGCCACAGTAAGACCGATCCCAAAGAAAACAACTCTCGACAAGAACAACCCAGCAGCATACCGACCAATATCCAGCATACCCTTTCTGGCAAAAATCATCGAAAAAACAGTACAACACCAACTACAAGAACACATTGACAACCATACACCACTGGATGACAACCAACACGGCTTTCGCCCCAACCATGGAGTCGAAACATTACTGATTTACCTCTTAGACAGCATCCTCCGAATCATAGACAACACTAAGAATGGAATCATAATGATCTTCATTGACATCTCTTCAGCATTCGACACAGTAGACCACAAAACGCTCCTGGAAAGACTAAAAAAACATTGGGCTACATAGTCCTACCTTAAAATGGTTCCACTCATACCTAACCGACAGGCAGACACAGGTCAAGGTAGGCCACAGCACCTCTTGACCCATAAAAGTCTTCCAAGGAGTATCACAAGGATCCGCACTCTCAACACTACTGTTTAACATCTACATCCAGCCAATATGTGACATCCTGAAAAAGAACAGCATCCAATATACAATCTATGCAGATGATATCATGATATACACACCTATCTCAGTTGATGACCCGGACTACTCTAAAATAACAAACTGCCTCTCACAAATGACAATATGGTGTCAAAACAACAACCTCGCAATCAACTACAGCAAGACTGAGGCACTAATCATCACTCGTAACCCACACTTCATCCACCCTCCGGACATCAAGATACAAAACACAATCGTACCAATAAAATCGGAAGTAAAATACCTCGGAGTGACCCTGGACAATGAACTGAATCTCAAGTCACTCGTAAGCAAAACAATCAAAAATGCATACTACAAGATGAGAATCATCAGAAGACTTAAACCCCTCCTCGCCAGTGAGCACTTCCGTACCGTATGCCAAGCACTAATAACCCCCTTACTGGACTTCTGCAACCCAGTTTACCTTGGACTAGCAAAACAAACACTCAAACCACTACAACTAGCACAAAACACGGCGGCCCGCATAATAACTGGATCAACAAGACATGAGTACATCACACCTGTTCTGAAAGGCCTACACTGGCTCCCAATCAGTTCACGCATCAAATACAAAACAATCATAAACATATTTAAGATCAAACAACACACTTCAGCCAACAGCCTGCACACCCTCGTACAATCAGACACCAGCACACGCCCAAGAAGAAAAGGAACCTCCAACCGAGTCAACACCCCTAGAGACTTCAGAATAACATGCAAGGACACCACAGAAAGAGCACTCTCTCTGGCCGCCCCAACAATCTGGAACGATCTGAGATCAACGACGGACCTCAAAGACTTTCGCAAACAGCTGAAGACAGCGCTGTTCATAGAACACTATGGACACGTCACATGACCCAACTACCAGGAACAACCAACATACCCCCCCGATCCACTGATAAGAGAATGTATAACGGCACATGATGTTTAACACTAAATGTATAGAAGAATGTATTATAGCACACGATGTATCATAGCGCACAATGTACATAGCTCAACCTAATCAAATACACAACACATCTTACACACAAAGCACGATATAACCCTCACTGCATGAAAAACATTATCACTTCCTTTGATTGTTTTGCTGTGATACCACCTTGATTGTAAGATAAGGCGGTATAGAAATACTGTTAAATAAATAAATAACTCTCTCTTCTTATGTTTTAGACTTCTAGCATTTGCATACAAGCATTTTAGAGATTGTATTTTATTCATATTAATCTGGCTATTGGTAGGCATGGGTAATTTGGAATCTTTAGGCTCTGTCTGCTCCATACTCAAGGGCATTTGGGCTACTTTATTCTTTTTTGGAACCTCTCTGCTTTTGGTAGTATCCTTCAAGGATACATTCTTCTGAACCATGCGCGCTTGGGTGACTGTCGTCTTTCCCCTATTATCTAGTTTAAAAGCTGCTCTTATCTCCTTTTTAAAGGCTGCTGGCATTAACCTGGTTCCGTCCTGGTTAAGGTGAAGCCCATCCCTTCGGAAGAGCCCCTCCTTTCCCCAGAATGTTCCCCAGTTTATTTATTTTTATTTATTTATTTACATTTCTTATATACCGCACTATTTGACATCAGCGCGGTTTACATCAAACAAAACATTTCAGTACACAAAAATGTCTGAGTTACATTAAACAGGGTTAACAACTTGGACAACAGGGTAATTTTACAACTCAGGTAAATAAACTTTGATTGTAGTGTAAACTATTTATATTTACATCAATAAG
Organism: Ichthyophis bannanicus; assembly: GCA_033557465.1. Classification (NCBI taxonomy): domain Eukaryota; kingdom Metazoa; phylum Chordata; class Amphibia; order Gymnophiona; family Ichthyophiidae; genus Ichthyophis; species Ichthyophis bannanicus. The sequence continues at coordinate 199,965,606 of CM066045.1, forward strand.
TTAGGGCACCGTTGAGACGTAATGGTCAGTTCCTAACAAATCCAAACCCCTCATCCTTGCACCATCATCTCATCCACGCATTTGGACTCCGGAGCTCTGCCTGTCTTTTGGGTCCTGCGCGTGGAACGGGAAGCATTTCGGAGAACGCTATCCTAGAAGTTCTGTATTTCAACTTCCTACCGAAAAGCCTAAATTTAGACTCCACAACCTGCCTGCCACATTTTCCTATATCATTTGTACCAACATGTACCAAGACAGCAGACTCCCCAGCACAATCTAAGGCCATATCTAGGTGGCGCGTGAGGTCTGCTATCTTTGTACCGGGCAGGCATGTTACCAGGCGATCCTCACATCCACCAGCCAACCAGCTATCTACTTGCCTAATGATCTAATGGCCCTAGAGAAACATCCTTGGTGCGAGAGGGTTTTACATCACCTGGAGGACAGGTCCTAGTTACAGGATCACTTCCTGCCACACCAGGGTGATGCTCTCCTGTCACATGACCTCTCTCTTCCATGGCAACAGGGATGCTGCCAGACTGGAGGTGGGACTTCAGGGCTATATCCCTGTAGGTCTCGTCTATGTATCTCTGTCTGTCTTATGTTTTCCATGTCTGCTACTCTAGCCTCTAGAGAACGGACTTGTTCCCTGAGAACAAAGAGCTCCTTGTACCTAGTGCACACGTAAGACCTCTCACCAACTGGGAGAGAATCATACATGTGACACTCAATGTAAAAGACTGGAAAGCCCCTATCTTGTTGCAGGACTGCTGTCTGCCTCTTAGTTTAAGCTTGTGTTTAGATCTTTAAGTTCTTTACTTACTAAGGGTTGCTGTGGATGCTTATACTAATAAAAGTATATCTAATACGTTTAATATACCTTGTTCACCTGAAGCTTAATTAATCTCAGGTCCTTCATGTATGACTGATTTGGATAAAGAGTTGCACCTGAGAGCAGCTCCTTTCCTCTAAGATGTGTAAGTACCTATAAAGCTACGATTATCCCAGGGGTGGGTGGGTGTTGGGGAGGGAGGAAGATAAGACTTATTTAAAGAGGTACCCTGTCCTGTGTTTCTAAGGTAAGCTGTGACCAACTTCCTGGGTGATTAACGGTCCTTGCTTGAATAGAAGGAGTCTTTCAAAATGGCCTTTTGACCTGCCACCTGGCTTTAACACCTATTTAAAAAGTTTCACAGGTCTCTTGTCCCCTAGATAGAAGGCCTCTGTGTAAAGGTCTCTAGAAGACTTTATTGCTCAAAGAATACTGACGCAGTTTGACTCATCTCCAGGAACAAGCAGGAATGTAGTCTTCAAATATGGGTATCATCGGTACCGACGGAGCCTGCGCGGGAACGCTCCCCAGCGTCCAATTAGAAAGCTTTTGGGAGCATCCCACAGCGCTGTGTGCTGCCTTCCCACCTTTCCCAACTGTGTCTCTCCAGTTCTTTCGTTTTCAAAGTACATAATTTTAAAAAACTAAATCTTGCAAATAAGGCATATCTGGAATAAATCTGGCGTTGATTTTTTGATTTTTTAAATGTTTTTCAAATTAATGTCATTTGATTTTCCTTTGGCCACAATTGGTTTCTCTAGAATAATTTCTTTTGTATTCATGACCTCTCACCTTAGGAGCGGGAAAATGCCAGTTTTTCTGGCAAGTTGAAGCACAGCGCGCCTCACTTTGAACAGACACACAGTGCAGTATGCATTGAATGGTGAGCTTTTCTGCACTTCTCTTTATTCCAGATATGCCTTGTTTGCAAGATTTAGTTTTTTTAAATTATGTACTTTGAAAAACACTTTTGATATGTTTTCTTCATACTTTTACCTAAAGTGTTTTTAACAAGGAAATAATTCACCTTAAAATATCTGAATAGTGCAAGTCGCACCGAACGGCATTACTCTCTTTGATTTTCCCTCCCCCCCCCCCTTTTTCAGACATTAATTGTTTGATCATGAAAAATTTGGTTTTCACACATTTTTTGCAAAATATCCTTGTTCCTTGTTTTTTTTTTAAGGTTTTGAAGCATGTTTTTGTTCCGTTGGTTCCTAATGCTCTTAATATGGATAAGTAGACACTGCAATGTGCACTACACCATAAATCTTTTTAAACACAATCCATCTTTTATGGTATGACATGATTGTTGGTATAATTTTAGCTTATGCTCATTTTTCTTCTTTGGGGTTTTGCAAATTTGAAGTATAAGGCAATCTATGTTAAATATGCATTTTTTCATTATGAAACGTTACTCCCTTATATAAATCCCTTATATAAATCCTGTTATGTATACTTGTAAATACTCTTGTAAATGCTCTTGTAAATAGTTGCAGTTATGACGTCCCATGTTTTATCCAAGTTCTCTGACCTTGTTCTCTGTAAAACCTAACAGTTTGTTGTTATGGTATGTTGTTATATTGTGAACCGCGCTGATTCTGAATAGAGCGGTATATAAGAGCCTGTAATAAATAAATAAATAAATAAATAAATAAATGGGTCGAGCAGTCGATGCCTGCGAGTGAAAGGCAAATCTTCTAATTTTCTTTCTCTGATTTTGCGGGATGTTTAAATTTAAAAGCCAATGGTATCCTGCCTCATATTTTTAAGTTTTAGTTTCTCCATTTTCATTTTTATGGTGAATGATAAATTATAACGCATTTCAGACAAGTTTCTTCAACACTTTTTAACATTTAAGTGCAGTTGTGTTACATTCCATTATATAATTTCATTTCTGGCTATGCGGTTTCTTTCAATTCTTAATGTCATATAACAATCTTTTATACATCATGTTTTATTGCTCTGGTCTTAATATATTCTTTATTTATTGTCCTTCCCAATAATTATTTATTTATTTTTAGTCTTTTTAGTGTACTATGTGACAAAAAGAAGGTACTCCTTTTTGTGTCCTCCTCATCTCTCTCTCTTGTTCACGTATGCTTATATCCTTACACATATTTATATATTCCTATAATTTATTATGATATTTATGTTCATATTTATACTCTTATTTATATTGTTTTTTTATTTTTGTCTTTTAGACAATATATATTTGTTGTGTAAAGTAAATACATCTTCTATATGCTCTACAATTAGTTTTAATTTTTGTGTTTTATGCTTTGATTAAATTAATGCTTTTTATGTATCTTTGTAATTGTTTTTTGATATTTAACTATATGTTTTTAAATGTTTACATTATTATTATTATTACTTTTTTGAGGTGTGTTCTCTTTTTTAAAAAAAGACCCCCTGAAGAAGGCTTTTTAAGCCAAAATGCATTGGGGCCTAATAAAAAAAAAAGACTTATCTGCATTGGATTGTCGCCAGTCCTTGTGTACCTGCTTGGTGGTTTCTCTACATAGTGTGCAGGTACTCGTTGCTCTCTCTGGTACCAAGTGTGGTGGTACCATCTCCGTCACCGACACCCATGAGTGATGCCTCAAGTGTTTAGTTCCTGACCACTCTTATCTCCGAGTGTGTTGCCTGTGGGATTATGTCGAAGAGGGGTCGGCAAAACCGAGCTGCTAAACTTAGCACCCTTTTTCCCTCCGATGCAGCATCTGTGGCATCCAACATCTTCTGGGGCTTTGTCTTCTTCCCATGGATCTCAGGTAACTAAACATAAGTCTAGCCGGTGCTCAAAGGGTAGATCTCCTTCTTAGTATCGAGATGCCTCTGGCGTTGCCCTTGAGGGACTCACACTGGTAAAATTGCCCCGGCAGGAGGCTTCAGCTTCCAAAGCATCATCGGGGCTCCAGGATGTTCTCGAGGCCCCAACCTCGGCAGAACTACTGGTGCCATGCTCTGGGGTACCGACCGCTTTGTCCGGTACCAATACCTAGGCATTGGCGGCGTCAATAGACCAGAGATTCTTGGCTATTGAACGCAGTCTGGCGGCTCTTCTTTCGGCATCGATGCCCCTGAAACTGCTTCAGACAATTCAACCGGTACCAGTACCGGCACTTACATCGGTACCGGGGCCAATTGCATCTACGTCGGCAGATGGACTACCGGTACCAATGCATGCTGTGCCCTCTGGTACTGACAAGTCGGTACCGACTTCGATCGGTACCAGTATCGTGCGCTGCACTATTACCCGGACAGGAGATACTTTGAATCCTCAGAGTCTGAAGACTCTGACAGCTCTGTCGATACCAGAGTACTTCTTCCTGAGGATTCTTCCTCTCCTAAACGTAGGATGTCTCCTCCAGAGGATATATCCTTCCAGGATTTTATCCAGGATGTGGCTCGAGGTCTATCTCCAGGAACAAGCAGGAATGAGTCTTCACATATGGGTACGTCGGTATCGACGGAGCCTGCGCGGGAACGCTCCCCAGCTTCCCAAAAAGGAAAACTTTTGGGAGCATCCCACAGTGCCTGCGCGCTGCCTTCCCGCCTTTCCTAACCGCCTCTCCCCAGTTCTTCTTTTCCGCGGAGCCAGCAGGTCGTGTTCCTGTCACCGCTGAAGAAGTTCTTTGTTTTATTTTATTTCTTTGGTCGCGCGTCTGCCTTCCCCGACGTCGGACCGGTACCGCCGGTCTTTCTTTCTTTTCTTATAAAAAAAAAACCAAACAAACATATTTTTCCCTCACTTAGTGTGTTTTTCCTCTTTGGGCCTTAGGCCTCACGAGAAATTTTCCTCTTGGAAAAACCAGCCTCCGGGTTTAAAAAATGCACTAAGTGCAGCGGTACTATTTCTGTCACCGACACCCATGAATGGTGTCTTAAATGTTTGGGTCCTGACCACTCCATTTTGGATTGTCCGTCCTGCTCCTTGATGTCTAAATGAGGTTTACAGAACCGAGCAGCTAAGCTCCATGTGCTGTTTCCCTCTGATGCAGCTTCAGTGGCATCGACGTCTTCCAGGGCCTCTACTTCCTCCCATGGATCTCAGGTAACCAAACATAAATCCAGCCGGTCCTCAAAGGGTAGATCTCCTTCCAAGCATCGAGATGACTCCGGGCTTGCCCTTGAGGATTCCACACCGGCAAAACAACCCTGGCGGGAAGCTCCGGCTACCAAAGCTGCTCCTATGGGGTTACAGGTTGACATCGATGGCACGGCCTCGACCGATCACCTGTTAGAATGCTCTGGGGTACCGGCGCAACCTTCCGGTACCGAATTCCAGGCATTCATGGCGTCGATGGATCAGAATGTTCTATCCATGCAGCAGGCTATCACGGCCTTCATTCAAGCTGCGACACCACTGATACCGACAACGGAGTTTGTTGTGGTACCGGTACCGACTGCATCGACATCGACCAGGATGCCGACTGCAGCGGTTCCCTGTCCAGGGATGCCCATCGGTACCGAACCGGTCCCGATGACGCCCGATGTCGATACCGCTCGATACGCGTACCGAGCTTTGGGAGAGCACCCTGACAGTCGATACTTTGATTCCTCCGAAGACTCTGATGCATCGGAGGAGTCTGCTGAAGTATCTATAGCTCTTCCTGAAGATCCTTCTTCTCCAAAAAGAAGAATGTCTCCTCCAGAGGACTTGTCCTTTCAAGACTTCATAAGAGAAGTGGCTAAAGGACTTTCTATTTCAGTAACCTCTGAATCAGAGCCTAGAGCTAAAAAATTGGATATTTTAGGTTATTCTAAGGCTCCTAAGGAGGCAGTCACCTTGCCAATTCATGAGATTCTTTATGATCACATGATTGACTTATGGGAGACTCCTCTCACTATCTCTCCTCATTCTCGTAGATTGGACACTATGTACCGTGCCCCTCCTTGTCCTGGGTTTCATAAAACACAGCTTCCTCACCATTCTATTGTGGTGGAGTCAGCTATGAAAAAGATAAAGAGTGCAAAAAGACACTCCTCTGCTCCTCCAGGAAGAGAATGCAGGACCTTGGATGCTTTTTGTAGGAAAATCTTCCATGCCAGTATGCTCATTGCCAGAATCAACTCCTATAGTCTTTATATGGGTATGTTTCTGAAAGAAGTTACAGATAAACTGCACACTTTCCTCCCTTTTCTTCCAGAGGATAAAAGGGAAGAATTTCTTATTTGGCTTAAGCATACTCAGGATATTTCAGTTTTCCAACCGTGCAGCTTATGACTCCTTTGAAGGTGCCAGCAGAGCTTCGGCCATTGCCATAGCTGCTCGCAGAATTGCTTGGCTCCAGGCTTCTGATCTAGAATCTTGGGTCCAGGATGGCTTGGGAAATCTTCCCTGTACAGGTGAAAACCTGTTTGGCAAAGATTGGCAAATAAAAGCCACTCAAATGGATGCAGAAAATTCTGCTTTGGATAGACTTTCAAAGTCAACCTCCATTCCTGCCAAGAAAAAACCTTCCAAGAAGTCTTTTTTCAAGAAAGGCAGATTCCATCCTGCTTCTGGCCAACAATCATCTACAGGTCGTTTTGCTGCTAAACATCAGCAACCTAAACAGGCCAGGCCTAAGCCTACAGGGGCTGCTGCAACCCAGCAGACTCGGCCTCCTCAGGGTTTTTGACTTAATGCTAGAGAACATAGCCTTTCTGGCTCTAAAACAGCCAGAGCCTCTCACCATTCCAGGAAGGTTAGCTCATTTTGCTCCCAGATGGGAGCAAATTACAGCAGAGCAGTGGACCCTCTCCATCATAAGAGAGGGCTACAAACCTCATTTCTCAAACCTTCCTCCCCACACCATGGTGAGACATTTCAATTCTCCAACATCTCTCCTCGGCCTTCAAGGTCAGGAGGTGGCTACCCTTCTTGCCCAAGGGGCAATAGAAGAAGTACCCCTTCTTCAACAGGGGTCAGGGTTTTACTCCCCCTACTTTCTGATCCCAAAGAAAACAGGGGGCTGCAGACCCATATTAGACCTCAGAGAATTGAACAAATTTCTATGCAAGGAGAAATTCAAGATGCTTTCTCTGGGCACTCTCCTTCCATACCTTCAGAGTCAGGATTGGCTTTGTTCTCTAGATCTCAAGGATGCGTACACACATGTCCTCATCCATCCATCTCACAGAAGGTTCCTCCGTTTTCTTTTCCAAGGAAAGCATTACCAATACAGGGCGCTTCCTTTCGGTCTGGCCTCTGCTCCAAGAGTGTTCACCAAATGCATGGCAGTAGTAGCTGCATTTCTACGCACTCTGGGAATATTCGTATTCCCATATCTGGACTGGCTCATCTGAGCTTCATCCCAATCAGAGGCCCAGACTTCCCTGGACTGCACAAGGCGCATTCTGCAGTATCTGGGACTTGTGGTAAACCTCCCAAAGTCCCATCTCACCCCTACTCAGTCCCTGAGTTCATAGGGGCCTGGCTAGATACTACCACTGCAAGGGCCTATCTTCCTCAGGCCCGTTGCCTACGCTTAGTGCAGTTAGCCTCCCAGATTCAGTCAAAGAGCCATTTAACTGCCCGGGAGATGCTACCAACTGCTAGGCCACATGGCATCCACAGTGCATGTGGTACCCTATGCTCGCCTTCACATGAGAGCAGCTCAATGGACTTTGTCCACCCAGTGGACTCAAGCATCAGGGGCTCTCTCAGACAAAATAGCAACCTCCAGGCGCCTCTTTTGCTCTCTCCAGTGGTGGAGGTCTACCCAGAATCTGTTGCTGGGGTCCCCCTTCCAACAGTTGTTGCCCCAGGCAACCCTCACAACAGATGCCTCCCATACAGGTTGGGGAGCTCATCTGCAAGACCTCTCCACTCAGGGCACTTGGTCTCCACAGGAGACCTCTCTACATATCAACCACTTGGAGCTCCGAGCAGTTTTTCTAGCTCTCAAGGTCTTCCATACCCTGCTCAGCTACAAGACAGTCCTCATTCATACGGACAATCAGGTAGCCATTGTTTACATAAACAAGCAAGGAGGAACTGGCTCTCTGTCGCTTTGCAACGAAGCTTTAAGATTGTGGGCCTTCGCCAGAGAGCATCAAATCCATCTCCTGGCCGTATACCTTCCAGGAATCCAAAACTCTTGGGCAGACAGACTCAGTCGAGTTCTGCTTCCACACGAATGGTCCCTGCACATGGACCAGGTACTCAGAATCTTTCAAGAGTGGGGAACCCCGGACATAGACCTCTTTGCAAGTCCGTGGAATGCCAAACTTCCCCGGTTCTGTTCCAGAATTCCGTGTCAGGGAGTTCAGGCCAAGGATGCCTTCCTCCTTCACTAGGGTCAAGACTTCCTGTATGCCTTTCCACCCATTCCCTTAATTCCCAAGACTCTGTTCAAGCTCCAGAGGGATCAAGGGTCTATGATCCTCATAGCTCCACACTGGCCACGCCAAGTGTGGTACCCTCTACTTCTGCATCTCTCTCAAGCTCCCTCTCTAGACTTGGGAGCTGCTCCAGACCTTCTGTCCCAGGAGGAGGGGACTTTGTGGCACCCAAACCCCAAGTCCCTTCACCTCAGAGCTTGGTTGCTGAAGGCCTAGACCTTCAAGGTTGGAATCTTTCCCAGCAGGTGAAGGATATCCTCCATGCTTCCAGAAAACCTTCTACTAGACGTTCCTATGCTTTTAAATGGAAAAGGTTTTCCATTTGGTGTACTGAGAAGGGTCTTGACCCTCTAGCACTACCTTTGAATTCTCTATTGGAATATCTCCTGCATCTCTCCAATGCAGGCCTTAAGACGAATTCAGTAAGGGTCCATTTGAGTGGTATTGCAGCATCCCTTAAGCCTATCAATGGACAGCCTATTTCCTCTCATCCTCTTATTGCAAGATTCATGAGAGGCCTAACTTTAACTAAACCTCCCATTAGGCCTCCTCCGGTGGCATGGGACTTAAATCTGGTTCTTGGTCAGCTTATGAAGCCACCTTTTGAACCCTTAGCCACCACCTCCTTGAAATTTCTTTCCTGGAAGGTTATTTTCCTCATTGCAGTCACCTCAGCTCGCCGCATCAGTGAACTGCAGGTCTTAGTGGCTAATCCACCTTATACAAGGTTCCATCATGATAAGGTAGTCCTTAGGACCAATCCACACTTTATGCCTAAAGTGGTCTCACCGTTTCATCTTAATCAAGAAGTGTATCTACCTGTCTTTTTTCCAGGTCCTCATGCATCAAGTGCAGAGAGGAATCTTCATACCCTGGATTGTAAGAGGGCTCTTGCCTTTTACTTACAAAGGACACAGCAACATAGAAAGTCTTCTCAACTCTTTGTTGCCTTTGATCCCTCTCATTTGGGACTTCCAGTCTCTAAGAGGACACTGTCCAATTGGATTGCTCAGTGTATTTCTTTCGCCTACCAGAGTAAGAATCTTTCTCTGGAGGGCCATGTCACAGCTAATAATGTGAGGGCCATGGCCACCTCTATGGCTCATCTAAATTCTGTGTCCATCGACCAGATCTGTCGAGCGGCCACCTGGGCCTCGGTTCATACCTTCACAGCCCATTACTGTTTGGACAAGGACTCCCGCCGGGATGCCTTGTTTGGTCAGGCTGTTCTCAAACACCTGTTCCATTTTTTTTTTTTTTTTTATTATTTAAGATTTTAACAACATATTATGAAGCCAACAGTTCAAGACAATCAAGCAAAAACACAAAAATACACATCAATACACAGTAATATAGAATGATCAAGTCCACATCACGGTGACCCAGAAATGAGATTAAATAGAAGAAAATCAACAATCATGAAATCAAGGTTTAAATAAACCCATAACACGGAGGCTTTCACTAAACACTCACTCATCCCGACTAACCTCCACAGAACCCTGCCGATCCAAAATAAACTTCTCTAAATGAACAACATCAGAAAATATATAAACAGCTCCCTCAAAATTAACGATACATTTGCAGGGAAATCGAAGAAAAAAGGTAGCACCCAGCTTTAGAACTCGAGGCTTTAACGACAGGAAAAGTCTCCTCTTAAGCTGGGTGCTACGTGAAACATCAGGAAATATATTTATTTTATGGCCACAAAAGGGGGTCATCTTACTTTTAAAGAAAGCTTTAAGAATATGTTGTTTATTTTCTAATGGTGTCAATGATACTACCAACGTAGCACGAGAATTAATAGTATCGGAAGAGTCTTCCAAAAAATCAGTTAAATTAGCAAGAGAGGGCTCGATGACATTAAGCCCGCCCTCAGCTGGATTACTACGCTTTGAGCCAGTGGGGATATAAAACAATTGAGACACCTCAATAGGATCTGAAAAAAGTAACACTTCTTTGCAATATTTGTCAAAAAGAATTTTTGATGAAAGAAGAGGGGTCTGCGGAAAATTAAGGAAACGTAAATTAACAGCACGCAAGGTGTTTTCAAGAACCTCCACCTTGCTATGCAAAATTAAAGCATCTTTCATCCCAGCTACATTGGCAGAATGCAAAGTAGGCAGTTGCTGCTCTAGTTTACCACACGCAGCATCTACAACAGAAATCTTATCATCTAATTGTTTAAGAGACGTAACAGTTTGAGACGTAAATTCACATAAAGAGCTCAGGGTAGAAGATACTTTAGTATCAATTGATTGCAATACTTGCCAAAGATCTTTTAAGGTTATCTCTGATCCAGAAGAAACCGATGGACATAAAGTCCCCCCAGAGGCAACTAAAGCGACAGGATTAGGTAGCTGAACCACCGTCGAAACGGTAGCCCGCACCATCTCAGGAGACCTCCCCGATTTCACTAAAGACAAAAAATCAGCAGGACAAGGAGGAGGGGTCCCCCCTCCAGAACTAAGGGAGGCACCCTCAGGAGAGGACTGCACAACTGGGCGTGGAACTAGATGTTTGTCCAGGGGACCGATAACCGGCACAGCAGCCGCCGAGCCCTCTTCTCCACGCCCAGACTTGCCTTTACGTTTCCCCATTACTACACCACTTTCAATTACAAAACAAACAAAGCCAAGAACTTACTGTTCGCCGCTGTGACGCCGAAGGGGCGCCAAAGGGGCGTGGCCCGCCCCTTTGGACACGCCCCGCGGACACGCTCCGCGGTCAGCAAACAGAAACAATTATACCAATGGGGTCCTTATGGAGAAAGAATGACCCAACTGTGCCTGCCCGAAGTTCGGGGGAAAGGCAAAGTTCTCACACAAGGCACTCAGCTCCCGCAATCCCAGGGCTCCGACAAGCCCCGCACACCTCCAGGGATCACTCCAGGTCCACAAAGGATACCGGAGAGCTCAGATCTTATACGCTGCAGGGTCCTTGAGAGGAAAGTTGACCCGACTGTGCCTGCCCGAAGTTCGGGGGAAAGGCAAAGTTCTCACACAAGGCACTCAGCTCCCGCAGTCCCAGGGCTCCGACAAGCCCCGCACACCTCCAGGGATCACTCCAGGTCCACAAAGGATACCGGAGAGCTCAGATCTTATACGCTGCAGGGTCCTTGAGAGGAAAGTTGACCCGACTGTGCCTGCCCGAAGTTCGGGGGAAAGGCAAAGTTCTCACACAAGGCACTCAGCTCCCGCAGTCCCAGGGCTCCGACAAGCCCCGCACACCTCCAGGGATCACTCCAGGTCCACAAAGGATACCGGAGAGCTCAGATCTTATACGCTGCAGGGTCCTTGAGAGGAAAGTTGACCCGACTGTGCCTGCCCGAAGTTCGGGGGAAAGGCAAAGTTCTCACACAAGGCACTCAGCTCCCGCAGTCCCAGGGCTCCGACAAGCCCCGCACACCTCCAGGGATCACTCCAGGTCCACAAAGGATACCGGAGGGCTCAGATCTTATACGCTGCAGGGTCCTTGAGAGGAAAGTTGACCCAACTGTGCCTGCCCGAAGTTCGGGGGAAAGGCAAAGTTCTCACACAAGGCACTCAGCTCCCGCAGTCCCAGGGCTCCGACAAGCCCCGCACACCTCCAGGGATCACTCCAGGTCCACAAAGGATACCGGAGAGCTCAGATCTTATACGCTGCAGGGTCCTTGAGAGGAAAGTTGACCCGACTGTGCCTGCCCGAAGTTCGGGAGAAAGGCAAAGTTCTCACACAAGGCACTCAGCTCCCGCAGTCCCAGGGCTCCGACAAGCCCCGCACACCTCCAGGGATCACTCCAGGTCCACCCACCTGTTCCATTCTTAATCAACTCCTGCCCTCCTTCCCTGGATGGATGCCTGAGATCCTTAAGAGGAGGTAGAGCCCTTCTCAGGGTCTCATAACCTTGGGGATCTCCCAGGCATCTCTAGCTAGGGAGTCCCCATATGTGAAGACTTATTCCTGCTTGTTCCTGGAGATAGCACAAAATCTCCAATTCCTTTGCCCTAGGCTCTGTTTCAGGAGCCACTTTGATGGAAAGCACAGTTACTTACCTGTAATAGGTGATCTCTGGGAACAGCAGGAATAAGTCTTCACAACCCATCCACCTCCCCTAGTAGTTGTATCTCTCTATCTATTTTTCCTTTTCTCTCTCTCTTTGTCTCAGCTTTAAAACTCGAACTGGGGAGAGGCGGTTAGGAAAGGCGGGAAGGCAGCGCGCAGGCGCTGTGGGATGCTCCCAAAAGTTTTCCTTTTTGGGAAGCTGGGGAGTGTTTCCGCGCAGGCTCCGTCGGTACCGACGTACCCATATGTGAAGACTTATTCCTGCTGTTCCCAGAGATCACCTGTTACAGGTAAGTAACTGTGCTTTCCATCACAGTGGCTCCTGAAACAGAGCCTAGGGCAAAGGAATTGGAGATTTACAGTATCCTAAAGCTCTCAAAGAGGCAGCTACTTTGCCTATTCATGAGATCTTGCATGATCTCATGCTAAGGATGTGGGAAACACCTCTCACCACTTCTCCTCATTCTCGTAGGCTTGATACCATGTATTGAGTTCTTCCCTGTACTGGACTTCAAAAAACTCAGCTGCCCCACCATTCCATGGTGGTGGAATCAGCTATGAGAAGGATCAAGAGTGCAAAAAGACATGCATCTAATCCTCCAGGACGTGAATGTAGAACTCTTGATGCCTTTGGGCGTCGAACCTTCCAGGCCTCTATGCTTTCTGCCAGGATTAGTTCCTACGTTTTATATATGGGAATGTTCCTTAAGGAAGTTAAGGAGATCTAGAGCTTATGAGCCCTCTCCTTCCTGATAAGAGACAAGATTATCTTGCACTTATCAAACATGCTCAGGATGTTTCCAAATTCGTAAATCGTGCAGCTTTTGATTGTTTTGAGTGCATAAGCTGAACTTCTGCTATTGCCATAGGCGCACGTAGGATTGTCTGGCTCCAGGCATCTGACTTGGAAGTTTGGGTACAGGACAAACTAGGGAATATACCTTGCACAGGAGAGAATCTCTTTGGCAAAAATTGGCAAGAGACAGCTAATGAGCTAGATGCTGATAATCTCACCTTTGGATAGGTTATCAAAATCTGCAGCTGATCCTGCAAGGAAAAAGTCCTACAAAAAATCATTCTTCTCTAGAAAGAAGAAGTTCTACCCATCCTATACCCAGCAAGGGCATCGTTCGGGTTAGTCTGCCCAAAAGGGTCAACAACAACAACCTAAACAAAGAAAAACAAAGGCTGCTAAGCCTCATCCGGCTCAGCAGACTCAGCCTTCACAGGGGCTTTGACTCACATCTAGAGAACTTTTGTCTTCCTGGCCCTGAACGAGCCAGAGCCTTCCACCATTCCAAGAAGGTTATGTTATTTTGCCCCCAGATGGGGGCAGATAACAGCAGAAAGTTGGACTCTGTCCATTGTAAGAGAGTGATACAAGCTTCACTTCCTCAGCATGCCCCCTCCTACAATGGTAAGACAGTTCAATTCTCAGACCTCTCTCAACTCCCAATTAGATCACTAGGTCAGTCTGCTTCTTGCCCAAGGGGCACTAGAAGAAGTACCTATTCATCAACAAGGTGCAGGGTTCTATTCCCCCTTTTTCCTTATTCCAAAGAAAACAGGAGGGCACAGACCCATTTTGGACCTCAGAGAATTGAACAAATTCCTGTTCAAAGAGAAATTCAAAATGATTTCTCTGGGAACTCTACTGCCGTACCTTCAGAGCCAGGACTGGCTTTGTTCTCTAGATCTCAAGGATGCGTATGCTCATGTTCTCATCCATCCAACTCACCAAAGGTTTCTTCGCTTTCTATTTCAAGGGAAGCACTACCAATACAGAGTTCTTCCTTTTGGCCTGGCCTCGGCACCAAGGGTGTTCACAAAATGCATGGCGCTGGTGGCAGCATTTCTCCGCACTCTAAAAATATTCGTCTTCCCTTACTTGGACAATTGACTCATTCGAGCCCCATCAGAGCCAGAGGCCAGGTTTTCTCTATCTCGCACAATGCGTATCTTTCAATATTTGGGACGTGTCATAAACTTCCCAAAATCCAACCTAGCTCCCACTCAGTCTCTAGAGTTCATAGGAGCCCTGCTGGATACCAGACAGACAAGGGCCTATCTTCCGCAGTCCCGCTGCCTTCGCATTGTGTAGTCAGCTTCCCAAGCAATGCTAAAGTCTCATCTCACTGCTCGGGAAATGTTACAGTTGCTAGGCCACATGGCATCCACCGTGAATGTGGTCCCTTATGCCCGCCTCCATATGAGGGCAGCCCAGTGGACTCTATCCACTCAGTGGACTCAGGCGTCAGGTTGCCTGTCAGACAAAATAGCAACCTCAGATTGTCTTACTTTGTCTCTCCAATGGTGGCAGTCACCCCAGAATCTGTTGGTGGGGTCTCCTTTTCAGCAACCTCCACCCCAAGTAATTCTAACAACAGATGCCTCACAGGTGGGTTGGGGAGCCCGTTTGCAAGGCCTCTCTACCCAGGGTTTCTGGACTCCACAGGATACCGATCTATACATCAATCTCCTAGAGCTCAGAGCAATCTTTCTTGCTCTTTGAGTATTTCACACCCAGCTCAGCTGCAAAACTGTCCTAATTCAAATGGACAACCTGATAGCCATGTTCAATGTGAAAAAGCAGGGCGGAACAGGCTCTCTGTCGCTCTGCAACGAAGCTTTGCGACTTTGGGCCCTCGCCAGAGAGCATTAGATTCATCTCCTTGCAGTGTATCTTCCAGGCATTCAAAACTCTTGGGCAGACAGACTCGTTCAAGTTCTGCTTCCACACGAATGGTCTCTCCATGCAGACCAGGTTGCCAAAACTTTCCAATTTTCGGGAACCCCGGACATAGACCTCTTTGCAAGTCCGCTGAATGCCAAACTTCCCCGGTTCTGTTCCAGAATTCCGGCTCAGGGTTGTCAGGCCAGGGATGCCTTCCTTCTCCATTGGGGTCGGGACTTTCTGTATGCCTTCCCACCCATTCCCCTAATTCCCAGAACTTTATTCAAGCTTCAGAGAGACAGAGGCCATATGATTCTCATAGCCCCACATTGGCCACGACAAGTGTGGTACACTCTGCTCTTACATCTCTCTCAAGCTCCATCTCTGGAGTTGGGATCTGCTCCATATCTCCTATCCCTGGAGGACGGGATGCTGTGGCATCCCAATCCCCAGTCTCTACATCTCAGGGCCTGGTTGCTGAAAGCCTAGAACTTCATGGTCTTAACCTTTCTCAGCAAGTAAAGGATATCCCTTATGCTTCCAGGAAACCATCCACAAGATGCTCTTAACATAAGAACATAAGATATGCCATACTGGGTCAGACCAAGGTCCATCAAGCCCAGTATTCTGTTTCCAACAGTGCCCAATCTAGGTCATATGTACCTAGCAGTTTCCCCAAGGGACACTTTCAAGTGGAAAAGGTTTACCATATGGTGTTCGCAGAAGGGTCTTAACCATCTTGCAGTACCTCTGGAATCATTACTGGAATATCTCTTTCATTTGTCTAATGCAGGGCTTAAGACCAATTAGTGAGAGTTCATTTGAGTGCTATTGCAGCTTCTCTCAAGCCTTCAAATGGGCAACCTATTTCCTCTCATTCTATCATAGCGAGATTTATGAGAGGCCTTCTTCTAACTAAGCCTCCCGTTAAGCCCCCACTGGTGGCATGGGATTTAAATGTGGTCATTGGCCAGCTCATGAAGCCGCCTTTTGAACCATTAGCTACTACCTCTTTGAAATTCCTTTCCTGGAAGGTTATTTTTCTTATTGCAATCACATCAGCACGTTGCATCAGTGAATTTTGTTTTTCTTTAATATATTTACTGTTCAATGTAAATAGTTGATTTCTATTGTTCTATGTAAAATGTATACAAACTGTGTACAAGACTGTTAACCTGTTATATGTAAACCGCCCTTGATCTCTGGAAGGGGCGGTATAAAAGAAATAGTTAAATAAATAAATAAATAAATAAATAAAATTGCAAGCATTGGTGGCTGATCCTCCTTGTACAAAGTTCCATCATGATAAGGTAGTCCTTAGGACTCATCCTCACTTTATGCCAAAAGTGGTTTCACCTTTTCATTTAAACCAAGCAGTTTACCTTCCTGTTTTTTTCCCAAGGTCTCATGCCTCTAATGCAGAAAGGAATCTTCATACTTTGGACTGTAAAAGAGCTTTGGCCTTTTACTTGCAAAGGACGCAGCAACATAGAAAGTCCTCTCAACTCTTTGTTGCTTTTGATCCTAGTCATTTAGGACTTCCAGTCTCCAAAAGGACACTGTCCAACTGGATTGCACAGTATATATCTTTTGCCTATTAAAAAAGGGCTGCTACACAGTACCTTGTCCTGTGCTGCTGAGGAAAACTATATTCTGATTTGATTTAAATTATAGCTCTTTGCTGCTACTAGGCTCTAACCTATTATGAAATTTAAACTACAAGCTCTCTGCTGGATTCTAAATTTAACCAGAAAGCTCTCTTCTGTGTTTTAATTTGAAACTAAAAGTACTTTGCTGATGCTAGGCCCTGAGTGACTATGAAATTTAAACTACAGCTATCTACTGGGTATGAAAGGTAACCAGAAAGTTCTCTTCTGTGTTTTTAAATTGAATCTTAAACTGTTGCTACTAGGCCCTGACTGATTTAACAAAAAAATAGTGGGTTCACAGATTAATTAGCTTTAAAAGAAAAAAAATTCCTTTCAGAAAAATTCCCAGAAGTATATACTCACAATTTCAGATTTCTCTCCAGAAGTAACAGCCCCCCTTTCCAGTCCTTCCAGTTCTTCAACACCTGTTCCATACTTAATCAACTCCTACCCACCATCCCTGGTAGGATGCCAGAGATCCATGGGGGGAAGTGGAGCCCTTTCAAAAGGACACACAACTTCTGGGGTTTCTCCCTGGCATCTGTAGCTAGGGAGTCCCCATATGTGAAGACTACATTCCTGCTTGTTCCTGGAGATAGCATAGTTACTCACCTGTAACAGGTGATCTCCGGGAACAGCAGGAATTTAGTCTTCACAGCCCACCCACCTCTCCTAGGAGT
This sequence comes from Ichthyophis bannanicus, assembly GCA_033557465.1. Taxonomy (NCBI): domain Eukaryota; kingdom Metazoa; phylum Chordata; class Amphibia; order Gymnophiona; family Ichthyophiidae; genus Ichthyophis; species Ichthyophis bannanicus. The sequence continues at coordinate 199,982,814 of CM066045.1, forward strand.
TGTATCTCTCTGTCTCTCTCTTTTTCCCTCTCCCTCTCTCTCTCTCTTGGTCTCAGCTTTAAACTCAACTGGAAAGAGACAGTTGGGAAAGGCGGGAAGGCAGCACGCAGGCACTGTGGGATGCTCCCCAAAGCTTTCTAATTGGACTCTGGGGAGCGTTCCCGCGCAGGCTTCGTCGGTACTGACGATACCCATATGTGAAGACTAAATTCCTGCTGTTCCCGGAGATCACCTGTTACAGGTGAGTAACTATACTTTATGCTAATTTATAGTCTGGTTTAAATTAAAGCTCTTTGCTGCTGCTAGGCTCTGACCTAGTATGAAATTTAAACCAGAAGCACTCTGCTGGGTTCTAAATTTAACTAGAAAGCTCTCTTCTGTGTTTTAAATTTAAACTTAAACTGCTGCTGCTGGGCCCTGACTGATTTAACAAATGCACTGAGTTCAGATTAATCAGCTTTAATCCAATGAATTCCCTTCAGAAAAATTCCCAGAAGTATATACTCACTATTGTAGATCTCTCTCCAGAACTAGCAGTCCCCTTTTGTAGTCCTCATTCAACCTCTATGATGCACTTTGTAAACGGTTACCTTCACCCTGTTATGTGTTTATTAATTATTGATCATTAACCGCGCTGACAATAGTGTGGTATATAAGAAATTGTAATAAATAAATAAAATAAATAATATATGTTTATGAAGCCAGTTTATCAAAGTTTTAAGCACCTGTTTATTCTAAATACGGAACTGTCCCCTGCACCATATAAGTTTCTGTTTCATGTAAACCGCACTGATGTCGAATAGCGCGGTATAAAAAAGACTAAATAAATAAAAAAAATAATAATAATTGTTTAAACTTAACAATTAATAAATAACGTAGATGATTACATTCTATGTAAAGTTACTTGTTCTATCTGATCTCTGTACACCGCTGTGACTGGTAGATACAGCGGCATGATAAAGTTGCTAAATAAAAATAAATATAGAGGGTTTGCATTTATAAATAACATAAGATATAATACTGTGCAGTATTCCCACTCATCCCCACTTGGCAAGTATTTCTGGGTAACGCACTGTTATGGTTTAGTAGGTATTTGATATACGATCCTCAACAGAGTGGTTTATAGTAAAATTACAGCTTATCTGATAAGGAATGTTCATAAAAAATACATATTTAAAAACTAAACAAAGAATTAAAACAACAATTAAGAAAAAGCAGAAGAGACTTGTTCTGTTTGCATATACAGTATTTTGATAGAATCTTATTGGTGGAACGCAAGCCTAAGCTGACGTTTATGCTTTTCTGGCAGAACTGTATAGTTACACAGAAGGACCAGAGTTTTTTCTGAACAGAAAATGTTTTGAAGAGGATTTTAGACTCCATGGTAAGAAAATTTGTTTTCATGACCTATAACATCTCTATAATGCCTAGCATGATCACAACATATTAACATATCCTGTATTAGGTGTTAGGGAAATTTGTCAGATGGAGGCTGTGCATGAAGTCTAGAGTATTACAGCCAGTAAAGTTTGTAAGGCAGTGGTTCCTAAAGTGGGTTGGGACAGCAGATGGCATCTCATCTGTGGATGAGATCACAGAATCAGGGCAACACCCTCTCTAAACTTTCACTGTGACCTGTGTCTAGTAGTGGCAGTCAGCACGAGGCCTTTGAGATGCTTTTTATTCACAGGTTCTAGCCCCTCCTGGGTAAGTTTCCTATCAGACTGGAAATTCATGAGAATACTGGGATCTCTTGCCACATTACTGCTGCATCTTTCCTTCTTTGGATTAGCGGGGCAAGGAGAAACTGGGTGTGGGGGCAAACGTGCTATTGTGTTTCCATCATCTGGGGTCATATTCGATAAAAGTTTGAGAAGCACTGCTGTAAGGCCTGCTTAGTCTGTCCAGTGTCCCTCACTTCTCTGGCAGAACTTCAGCATTCACAAGAGTCTAGCAGTAGAACATTCATAGCTTTGTACTGCATGGAGGAAATTCAGCAAAATTCCTTTTCTCTGGGAACAAGCAGGAAGTCAGTCCTCACATATAGGTGAAGTCGGCAACGACGGAGCCCTTGCGGATGCATCCCCCTATCTTTCAAAGAAAGCCATTGGGAGATGCCACCATGCATGCATGGTCCCCTTCCCGCCCAAGAGTGCCATCTTGCTCAGTCTCCTTTTTTCCATGGAGCCCTTCAGATGCTGTCTGTCTTCCCCCGAAAAAGTTGTTGTTTTTTTTTTTGTGCCTGAGTTTCCTACTCAGCTCCGGTCTTGCACCAGTACTCTTCCCACCTATCATCCTCGGTGTCGAGTTCATTACTTCATTTTATTTAATTTTTTCTTATTTTCAGGTGTTTTCGTGCCTTTTTCCCCCGTTGGCAGCCTCCGGAGGGTCTTCGACCTCGCAGGGGTACTCTTTACACCATGGCTACCAGTGGCTTTATAAAGTGTGATCGGTGCTTTAAAATAATGTCATTAATCGACATACATGAGTGCTGCCTCCGTTGACTCGGGCCGGACCATGACCCAGCGGCTTGCGGCCTTTGCAAACGGTTGTCCAGCATGGCCCTGAAGAGCCACCAGCAGCAGCATGATAGGTTCTTCCCCGAATCCCCTATGCCTCCGAGGGCCCCTGTCATCTCAGGAGGAACTTTCTGAGCCAGAGCATCGTCGTAGGTCCTCGGAGAGGGGTCTCCCTTGGAGCACAGGAAGAAGAAACCCTTTAAGGCGGCATCCTTGGATGGTTCCGACTGGCTAGGAACCTCCTGGGCCCAGTCCCACAGTCCGAGGCGTCAGAGAAGAAGAGACCTGCCAAGGTCCCTTGGAAGGACCCGGCCGCAGACTGGCCTCGGTCTCCAGACACTGTCTTTGTCGAGGATTTCCCCTCGGGAGAGCCGGCATCTGGCCCGAGTCTCTCAGGGCCCGCGCTGAAGGCTGCGGAGCCTTCTGGGCTGGAGGCCTTGGAGCGTAGTTTGTCTGCCTTCATCGGCCAGCAGCTGGCGCTGTTGTCTGGCATGTCCGGTTCATCTGCCCCGACCACCGGGCACTCGACGTCTGACGTCCCTGGAGGCCAAGCTGATCCTCGAGCTCGGCATCCCGTTTGATTGGAGCTCGGTCATCCCCAGCCACTTTACCGGGTGTCGACCGTGGGACCTCGAGGACCTCAAAGCCCGCGGAGCAGCCTGATTGGGAGACAGGATGAGGAGTGACATACCTTCCAACTCCCCAGTCTCAGAACCTCTGAGATGGTCCCAGCCAGAGGATATGGGCTTCTTGGACTTTGTCAAGGACATGTCCAAGGCCTTAGCATTCCCGACTGAGTCGGAGGAGGACACCCTTGAGCTGACAAACTGGAGATCCTCCAGTACGAGGCCCCTCCCCAGGAATCGCTCACGGTGCCCATTCCTCCTATCCTGGAACGGCTCATGCTCTGCTTATGGGAGACACCGGCGTCACTGCTGGTGGTGAGCAAACAGCTCGACTCGATATATTGGGTCTGCTGGAGCCCCGGCTTCCAGAAGTCACAGCTGCCGCATAATTCCATGTTGTTGGAGTCGGCCATGCATCTGCTGAAAAGCCAGAAGACACATTCCTCTGTGCCCCCAGGTAGGGAGGCGTGCACTTTGAATGCCCTTGGCAGGAAGTGCTACCAGGACTTGATGCTCATCTGCCCGGTCCAGGCCTACCAGTTGTACATAGGCATGTACTTGAGAGACCTGGCGAAGGAACTCACCGGGTTCTCGGATGGTCTCTACAAGGAACCTTTGCGAGCCTGTCCAAGGCCGTCCATGAGTGCTCCAAATATGTCTCGAGCAGCCTGACAGATTCGAATCAGCGGCCCAGGTTGCTGCAGCAGACATCATTGCATGCTTCCAGGCTTGGCTGCAGTGGGTTCAGGACAAATTGGTTGATGTCCCATGCCAAGGGGAGAATCTCTTTGGCAAACCCATGACCGACGAGGCTGCCAAACTGGAGACCGAGTCCATGACGAGGACCAGGCTTTCCAGGAAGAACACTGCCCCACTGTGACAGAAGGGCTCAGGTAAAAAGCCCTTTTACCCGAGGAAGGGAGCTTCTTACCGAAACTACCCGCCTTACCAGGCCTCCCCGGCTCCCCAACAGGGTCAGCAGGCCAAGGGACATGGGCATGGCCCGCATAAGCAGAAAGCTCCCAAACCCCGGGCACCAGCTCCGGCTCAGCCAGGGGGGGAGCTTTTGACTCCCTGAGCATAGCCTCTCTACCCCATGGAGATCAGCAGCCCACAGGGGGGATGTCTGACACTCTATGCCTGGAGGTGGGTGGCCATCACCACTGACGCCTGGGCAGTAAGGGTAGTGGGGGAGGGTTACCTCCTCCACCTGACTCACACCTCCCTCGTATTTTCCTTGAGAGCCCTTCGGGTTTCCCCTCCACCGGGACCTTCTCCTGAAGGAGTTTTCAGGTCTTCTCAAGGACAGAGCAGTGGAACTGGTGCCCCACCACCTCATGGGCAGAGGGTTCTATTCCAGATACTTCCTTGTCCCAAAGAGGACAAGGGGCCTAAGGCCCATCCTCGACCTGCGCAACCTCAACAAATTCCTGGTGCGGGAGAAGTTCAAGATGCTCTCCCTTGGGACATGTCTGCCATACTTCCAACAGGGAGACTTGCTATGCTCCCTAGATCTCAAGGTTGCGTATACCCACATCCTTATTCACCCCAACCACAAGTAGTACCTGTGGTTTGTGGTAGGAGGCAAACATTTCCTATACCGGATGCTTCCCTTTGGCCTAGCCTCTGCCCCAAGGGTCTTTACGAAATGCCTGACGGTTGTGGCTGCCTTCCTCAGGCTCCAGGGGGTCTTTGTGTTTCCTTACCTGGATGACTGGCTCATAAGGGGCGGCATAGCCTCTGAGGTCCAGCAGGCCACAGCACGTACCATCCAGGTTTTGCAGCACTTGGGCTTCGTCATAAATTATCCCAAGTCCCACCTCCTTCCGGCACAATGCCTGGAGTTCATTGGGAAGAAGCTCGACCTCCAGGCCAGGGTCTTCTTGCCCAAGGACCGGGCCGACCATCTCAGGACTCTAGCTCGAGACATGCAGCACTGCTTCTCTGTGCCTGCCCGGCACCTCTTGCACCTCCTCGGCCACATGGCCTCCACAGTTCATGTCACCCCAGATGCTTGCCTCCACATGAGGATGGCACAGAGGTGCCTCTGGGACCAGTAGTCTTAGGCTGCATCCGAGACAGGGTTGCGGTGACCCGCCAGTTGGCAGATTCCCTGGTCTGGTGGCAGTCGCCCCAACACCTAGAAGCAGGCATGCCCTTCCAAACTCCTAGCCACTCGAGCGTTCTAACCATTGACGCCTCCCTGCTTAGCTGGGGACCCACTGCAGAGCCCTCTGCTCTCGGGGCACCTGGTCACAAGCCGAGAACACCCAACGGATCAACCTCCTGGAGCTCCGAGCGATACACCTCTCTCTGAGGGTTTTCTCTCACCACCTGTGCCACCAGCCATTTCTAGTCCAGACGGACAATCAGTTGGCTATGGCCATTTTCTGCGTGAACAAGCCAGGGGGTACAAGGTCCCGTGCCCTTTGCCAGGAGGCACTGGGTCTCTGCTTGTTTGCAGTTCAACAGGGTATCCTCCTGAGGATAGTGTACCTGCCAGGACAACCTACTGGCCGACAGGCTCAGCAGGGTTCTCCAGCCGCATGAGTGGCAGCTGGACTCCAGGATATCCGGTTGACACTTCTGGCTCTGGGGGGAACCAGTGATGGACCTGTTCGCTAGTCCAGACAACTTTCAGTTGCCCCGGTTCTGCTCCCGGCAAGCACATCCCTCCAAGGTGGCAGTGGATGCCTTTCTAGTCTCATGGTCTGAGTGCCTCATGTACACCTTCCCTCCAATGCCGCTGATTGCCAAGGGGTTGTTCAGGACCCTCCGCAACAGGGCCTCGCTCATCCTGATAGCTCCCAGGTGGCCCAGGCAGCCGTGGTTCCTGCTGCTTCTGCAGTTGGGCACTGCCCCAGGACTCCTATCTCAGGAGGGGGGCTCTCTCCTGCACCCCCAACCTGGGCTCCCTCTCACTGACAGCGTGGCTGCTGAGAAGGTAACTCTCACCCCCCTCAACCTTTCAGTTCACAAGGCCTCTACTAGGAAAGCGTACGCCCTCAAGTGGTGCAGTTCTCTGATTGGTGCGCTGAGCATGGGGTGGATTCCTTCTCCTGCCCGGTGGCATTGGTATTGCAGTACCTCCTCCATCTCTCCCAAGCCGGACTCAAGTCTAACTCCGTCCGAGTGCACCTTAGTGCCCTGGCGGTGCACCACCACCCGTTGGATAGTAAGCCTCTCTCAACCCATCCCCTAGTAACCTGCTTCCTGCGAGGCTTGCTCATGTCGAAACCTCCGATTTGCCCTCCAGTGCCTGGATGGGACCTCAATGTGGTGCTATGACAGCTCATTTGCCCGCCCTTCTAGCCTCTGGTGACCTGCCAACTTCGCTACCTCTCTTGGAAGGTGGTACTCATGTCCGCACGCAGAGTTAGTGAGCTCCAGGCCCTTGTGGCGGAGGCGCCTTACACCAGGTTCTACAAGAACAGAGTGGTGCTTCGCAGGCACCCCAAGTTCCTGCCGAAGGTAGTGTTGCCCTTCCACCTTAATCAGGAAGTGGTGCTTCCTACCTTCTTCCCCAGACCTCACTCCAGTCGGGCGGAGACAGTCCTTCACTCATTGGACTGTAAGAGGGCCTTATCCTTCTACATCTAGCACACCCAAGGACACTGCAAAGCTGCTCAGCTTTTCATCTCCTATGACCCCAGTAGACTGGGGGTGGTGGTGACCAAGCGTACGCTGTCCACTTGGGTGGCGGACTTTATCGCCTTTGTTTATGAGCAGGCTAGGCTTCAACTAGAAGGCCATGTCACGGCGCACCGTCTCCGGGCCATGGCAACTTCGGTAGCAAACTTGCACTATGTCCCGTTGGTGGACATCTGCCGAGCCGCCTCCTGGTCTTCAGTCCATACTTTCGCAGCTCATTACTGCGTGGAGAGGCAGTCCCGACAGGACGTGCCTTCGACCAGGCGCTGCTCTGTAATCTTTTCGGGGTCTAGGCAACTCCTACCCTCTGACCCTTCTGTGTTCAGGCTACCGGAGTACTGTACCACAGGACACGGGTCCTACTGCAGCTAGCGGCTCCCTTGCGGTGCCCTATTTTTGCAATGGGTTTTTGGTAGCCTGTAGCTGGGGAATCCCATATGTGAGGACTGACTTCCTGCTTGTTCCTGGAGAAAGCGTAGTTACTCACCTGTAACCGGTGTTCTCCAGGGACAGCAGGAATCAGTCCTCACAACCCTCCCTCTTCCCTTTTGGAGTTGCTGCTGTACCATCTTTTTTTTTGCGGTCTTTTAGCTATGTCATCTGACTGAACAAGATAGCACCCTTGGGCGGGAAGGGGACCACGCATGGGTGGTGGTATCTCCCAAAGGCTTTCTTCGAAAGCTGGGGGGATGCTTCTGTGAGGGCTCCGTCGGTGCTGACGTCACCCATATGTGAGAATTGATTCCTGCTGTCCCTGGAAAACATCTGTTACAGGTGAGTAACTACACTATTCCACTGCTGGAGACAAAATATTTTGAATCCTGTTTTCTTCTGATTTTTGTGACATTTTGCTGACAACAGTTTAAGTAGTTTTGGGTTTCCTGTTTTCAGTGGTGGATAAAAAGTGGACTGAGTTGGATATTGCTCAGCAGCGTACTCATGCCATGCGGCTTCTGGATGGGTTGGAGGTCACTGCCCGGGAAAAGAGGCTTAAGGTAGCCCAAGCAATTCTCTATGTAGCACAAGGTGAGGCTTTATAGTTTTTCATCTCTCGTTTTGCGAAGGGAATTATAGTTGGTGGGTTTGGAGGAGCATGTATGTGACTCATGCTGTTCTGACCTGCATCATGAAACTATTTATGTGACATGATGTGACACTGGTGTCAGTTTCTCACATGTTTGTGTGCATAATGTTCTGAGGCCATGTCAGTATAATCGCTCTTATCCACACCCTACAGGCACCTTTGGTGAATGCAGCTCAGAAACTGAGGTTCAAGCCTGGATGCGATACAATGTTTTTCTCTTGTTGGAAGTTGGCACATTCAATGCTTTAGTGGAGCTTTTGAACATGGAAATTGAGTGAGTAGCAATGTGTATGATGGAACAGTAGTTGGGGGGGGGGGGTGTCAGATGACCCAAGATGAGTGGGACCGCTGTTCATAGAATCTGTCAGCAGCCTTGAAGGTAGAGGCATGGAGGTGGGGAGACACTGTTGTCCATAAGATCTATGGGAGTGAACATGAGCAGCAGCCGTGAGGAAGGGTAAAGGAGTGTCAGAGGGTCGATTGTCCTTAATACATATAGAAAGCTGAGGGGGGGGGTAAAGAGGGGCATTGTATTTACTGGAGAGGGAGGAGAATGGAAGGATGGAAGCAAGCAGAAGTCTGATAGTTTTCTCATTTCAGAAACAGTGCCGCTTGCAGCAGTGCTGTTAGGAAGCCTGCTATTTCTCTGGCAGATAGCACGGACTTGAGGTAATGTCCCATCACGCGTGCTTCTCTGTCATTTGCGTGAATCTCTCTTTTAAATTATAAAGCAGGGACTCTTGTGCATGTTCATTCTGTAATCAAACAACTATATTATGTGGGATATCCCTCCAGTTAAATTAATCAAAGCTGGTGTAGCGGAATCCACAAGGTACAATCAAACATTTCTTATTCATGTGCCAATTTATGTTGCTAATTGCTAACCACTGGTCTCAGACTATAGCGGGCACTGCTCAGGATACATGTCGCAAGAGCTACGTGCTACAGTAACATCAATGACCAGGTTGGGTTATTTAGAATATGGCTTGAAAATGTGGCATGCGCGGCGTTTTTTGAGAAGCTCAGACAGCCATATCAAGCGTAAAGCTAGCCGTACAAGCCTGTTTCAGAGATATTCCAGTTCAGACCCAATTTTTGTTTGCAAGCCCCCTGAAGAAGCAACGAAACGCGCATCGGATACCGAAATGGGGTAACTGCAATCTTGGCAAAAACGGAAACTGGATCAATATTTAAGATAAGTCTGTTTTTTTTTGAGAAACCTAAAAATTGGTACTGGACATTTTCAAGCCATATTCTAAATAACCCAACCTGGTCATTGATGTTACTGTAGCACGTAGCTCTTGCGACATGTATCCTGAGCAGTGCCCGCTATAGTCTGAGACCAGTGGTTAGCAATTAGCAACATAAATTGGCACATGAATAAGAAATGTTTGATTGTACCTTGTGGATTCCGCTACACCAGCTTTGATTAATTTAACTGGAGGGATATCCCACATAATATAGTTGTTTAGTAACTACCCTCTGTAAACGGACCAAATACCTTTCAGTGTTCATTCTGTAATAGCATGTTAGTCACGTATGACTTTTTAATTTCTGCTGGAGTGTGACCTTTTTGCTAAATACAACTTCCTATATTGATTTTCCAACCCTTTACCACGTACTTTTTTGTTATTACATTTTTACTTCCTTTGCAAATGTCACTGGTATAAAATGTGTGAAGTTGAGTGACATAAGGCCTAAATTTATGCTTGAAACATTTATACTCTGTCATCAGAAGTTTGTATGTCAATTCTTTTAGTGTTGTCCAACCAAAAAGAGCATGTTACACTCAAAAGAGTGAAACAAACCAAGTCCAAAATGAGGTAACCTCAAATATTTGCCACAAAAGTGTCGTTCACCCGACATGGCTGTGTTTCGGCTTAGCCTTTGTCGGGCGTTGTTAGACCTAAAAATTACATAAATATCGATGGTACAAGCAAAATTATAAAAACATCATAAATATAGATACAATCATAAAACACACACATAATATATCATAAAATATATCTTAAAAGCATTCAGGCGAAATAAATAGCTCCAAATAAAACGCCCATAGTTTTAAAACATTAGTGATAATAAATAAGGGCCCTTAAAGCCTTCATTTCATGCGCAGCTACATCAACAGTCAGACGTCCTGAGGGCTTTGATCCAACCACATCATAAATGTTGGCTTTACTCTGAAAAGTCTTCAGCTCTTCCCCAGTAGCTAGTTGAGTGCCTTCGGACCTGGGGGTCTCATCTTCCAACACTATAGCACAATTTGTTTTGTTGTAACCACCCATTGGGTTTTCATGGCAAGATACAGAAGTAGATTGCCGGGTATTTGCGCATGAAATGAGTCAGAAGCTGTAAAGATGTCTTACACATTGGAACATGGAACGTACGAAGCATGAACCAAGGGAAGTTGGAGGTGGTCAAGAATGAAATGGAACATGTACAACTTGATCTGTTGGGTGTCGGCGAATTGAAATGGACTGGCATCGGGCACTTTGCATCAGATGATCACATGGTCTACTATGCTGGAAATGAAAGACAAAGAAGAAATGGTGTTGCATTTATAATCAAGAAGAAACTTGCAAGAACTGTAATGAAATACAATGTGGTCAGCGAACGCTTAATCTCTATTCGTCTATGCGGAATGCCTATCAACACAACTATAATTCAAGTATATGCCCCAACAATAGCTGCAGAAGAGAACAAAATTGAAGAGTTCTATGAACAAGTACAAGCTGAAATTGACAGAACATGCAAACAGGATATCCTGATAGTCATGGGTGACTGGAACGCAAAAGTTGGCAACAAAGAAGAAGGCAAAGTAGTTGGAAAATATGGACTTGGCAACAAAAATGAAGCTGGAGAAAGACTGATAGAATTCTGCAAGACCAACGATCTATTCATCTCAAACACCTTCTTCCAGCAATACAAGCGGCGACTGTACACATGGACTTCACCCAATGGATTGTATAAAAATCAAATTGACTACATCTGTGGAAGTCAACGATGGAAAAGCTCTGTGACATCAACAAAGCCAAAACCTGGAGCTGACTGTGGTGCAGATTATCAACTACTAGTATGCAAACTCAAGCTAAAGTTGAAAAAGAGCAAACCACACATGAATGCAGCAAAACATGACCTTCAAAATATAGCACTGGAATTTAAAGACTGCCTGCAAAATCGATTTGCTGCTTTAGATACAAATGACAGAGCTCCAGAAGAGTTATGGAATGACATCAAGAAGGTTGTGTTGGAAGAAAGCGAGAAGTCTCTTCAAAAGGTGAAAAAGCAAAAACGGCCAAAATGGATGACGGAAAAAACTCTGAAAATTGCCCAGAAAGACAGAGAAGCTAAAGCCAGAGGAGAAAGACAGACAATCGCAGAACTCAACAGAGATTTCCAACATGCAGCAAGACAGGACAAGGAAAAGTACTACAATGACGCATGCAAAGAATAGAAGCAGAAACTGTTAGGAAGAACAAGATCTGCTTTCCTAAAGCTATGAGAGTTAAAGAAAAAGTTCCAGCCTCGAATTGGAATGTTACAAGATGCTCAAGGTTCTATGTTGAATGATGCTGAGAAGATCAAGAAAAGGTGGAAGGAATATGCAGAGTTTTTATATGATAAAGATCAAGTGGACCAACAGCCGTTTCAACCTGTACCTTATGATCGGGAACCATTGTTGATGAAAGAAGTTGAAGCAGCATTGAAAGCCTTATCAAAGAACAAAGCACCAGGCATTGATGGCATTCCCATAGACGTATTACAGCAATCTGATGCAGCTGTTAACACACTTACATGACTCTGCCAGGAAATTTGGAAGACAACAACATGGTCAACTGATTGGAAAAGATCTGTGTTTATACCAGTACTAAAGAAAGGTGATCCAACTGACTGTGGAAATTATCGCACAATCGCTCTGATCCCACATGCCAGCAAGATTCTACTGAATATTCAAAAGAGACTGCAACCATACCTGGAACAAGTACTACCTGAAGTGCAAGCAGGGTTCAGGAAAGGGCAAGGAACGAGAGACTACATTGCGGATGTGAGATGGATCCTTGAAAAGACTAAAGAATACCAAAAGGATATCTATTTGTGCTTTATCGACTATAGCAAGGCTTTTGACTGTGTAAACCATGAGAAACTCTGGGCCACATTAAGAAGCATGGGTATACCAGAATACCTGATCGTTCTCTTGCACAATCTGTACATTGATCAAGAAGCAACAGTTCAAACGGAACAAGGAGAAACAGAATGGTTTAAAATAAGCAAAGGTGTAAGACAAGGCTGCATACTTTCCCCCTACCTGTTTAATTTATATGCAGAACAAATCATCAGAGAAGCAGGATTGTATTATTTATTTTATTTACAGTTCTTCTATACAGTGCTTTTTCGTATCAGTGCGGTTTACAAATAACGGAAAAATTGCCACAGACATGAAGACAACAGAGGTGTGAAGATTGGTGGAAGACTCAACAACCTTTGCTATGCTGATGATACCACATTACTGGCAGAAAGTGAAGATGATCTGAAACATTTGCTTCTCACAATCAACGAAAATAGTCTCAAAATGGGCCTGCACCTTAATGTAAAGAAGACAAATATCATGACAACTGGCATAATCAACAGGTTCATCGTTGAAGGAGAAGGAATTGAAATTGTGAACAACTTTAACTTACTTGGATCAATTATAAATAAAGAAGCAACAAGCAGTCAAGAAATCAGACGACGCATTGGCAGAATGGCTATAAAAGACCTAGATAAGATTCTCAAGAGCAGAGATGTCTCTCTCCATACAAAGATTCGACTTGTTCAAACCATGGTATTTTCAATAACATCATATGGATGTGAAAGCTGGACAGTGAAAAAGATGGACAGGAAGAAAATTGATGCCTCTGAATTATGGTGCAGGCGACGAATACTGTGTATACCATGGACTGCCCGAAGAACAAACCAGTCGGTACTAGAGGAGATCAAACCTAAGCTTTCTTTAGAAGCTCAGATAACAAGACTTCGACTTTCATACTTTGGACACATCATGCGAAGAGAGAGATCATTAGAGAAAGACATCATGCTTGGCAAGATAGGTCAACGCAAAAGAGGAAGGCCAGCAATTAGATGAATCGATACAATAACAGCAACTACGAGTACCAGTCTGTCAACAATGAGCCGCCTGACTGAAGACCGAACACAATTTAGGATAACTATCCAGAGAGTCGCCATGAGTTGACTCCGACTTGACGGCACTTAACAACAAAGCCTTACTTATGAATATTACAGAGAGCATGGCTGTACTTGAAAAATTGTTACCTATTACAAGGATATAAAATCATAAAAGCATCATAAATTCAAACATTCAGGGTTATTAAATTGATACCCTTATTTCTGAACAATAAGAACCAAGGTCAATACAAATTATACAAGCATACAAAGCTTAAAGTATGTAGAACACAGTCACATGTAGAATAATGCACCGATGTAGGAGACACCGGTGTGTGAAAAGTTAGAACACTATAAGAATCACAAAATCATATAATTCCTTATCGTTACTCCAGTCCAGTCCTGCACCTTTAGGTAGTGTACTGCATCCAGCAACTTGGACACTGAACATGTCATCTTTTGATGACACCGGAGTACTAATGCAGCTGGCACTGCCTATCAGCCCCAGTATGCTCAGTCTCCAAGCAGCTGGAGGAGGGTAGTGAGCCAGGGTGCTGGACTCACTGAAGGGACAATAAGGAGGTTAGGTTAGGGTTAGAGTTTGATTTTCTTTCTTCTGTAAGTTACAGGTTCTTTGCTTTAAAGTTAAAAAAAAAAAAAGAAAAAAAGACAAGCCGGGAGAGCAAAAGGACCAAAAGATCTACAGAGCAGAGGGGGAGGATATTCCTTTCCCCCCCCCCCTCTTTTTCCCAAGAGTCCGGGGGGGGGGGTCTTTTGAAGGCCTCTCGCAGCCCGAGACTTCAGGTGGTTCCTTAACCAGTTATCGGGTGAGAAGCCGCTGGAAACTGAAGACTGAGCACGAGGGAGGAGGAGAGACACGCGATGTAGAGGCAGTAGCTCGAAGCAGGCGGGGTAGGGGCAGCAGGAGCTCCCAGTGATCACTAGAGCACCTGGGGGCAGAGAGCAGCTTGCATTCGCGTGTCTGGGGCCTGCAGCTGCGTGGGAAACACAAGCTGTTCACTTTCTTTTTCTCAGGCCCATGTGTGTCAGTCTCCCGCTGAGCTTTTGGCGCTTGGGGGAGGTCAGCGACCCGCATTCCTGTCCTCTGGGGCCCTGTTTCATTCCCCGCAGCTTGAGATTTTTCCTTTTGTCTGCTTTTCCTTGATTTAACTTTCATTTAATTTTATTTGCTTTACTTTATGCTTTTTCATTTTGCTTGCATTTAATTTATGGCTCACTAGTTTCGGGGCTTTGCCAGCCATGCCTTGGCCCTGTGGAAGTGCACTAGGAGAAGGGTCCTTCTGCCCACCAGGGAAGGGAGGGCTATGAGGGGGGAAGGCCCGCAGCACGTACCAGCTAGGCCACAGTGCTTGGTGTGCAGGACCTGTTGGGGAGCGGTCTCTGAGGCAGTTGTTTGCTTAGGCTGCATACAAGAGGCCAACTCATTGGAGCAGGACCTGCAGGACAAGTCGAGGCAGGAGAGTTCCTCCCTGGTGCAGGAGGCCCATGAGGTGGGAGAATCTGCGCTGGCCTCGCCGGAACTGGCCCTCGGTCCCTCAGCTATGCCCAGACCATCCACCTCTCAGAGCCATGAAGCGACAGGGCTCCTGGGTTTTTTTTTTTACCGGAGTTTGTCTTGCTTTTGCACAAGGCGTTCCGCTTGTACCAACAGGGGTTGGCGAGCACGTGGAGCTAAGAGTGTGTCTGATGCAAAAGAGGATGAGATGGTGGCAGTGGCGACTAAGAGGGCTAGAGGCCTAGAGGAATGGCAGCAATCGCCATTGTCGGATGGGCCGGAGGGAGATGACCTGGAGCTAGATCTGTAGGAGGAGTTGGAAAAAGGAGAGATCCCGTAACAGGAGGATCAGTCCTGGCTTGTTCGGGTATTCTGCTGGGAGGCGGTGCCGGCACTCATCTTGGAGTCCTTGAAGGCCCTGAATATGCCTACTAGCCTCCCAGCAGAGGACGAGGCACTGGAGGATCCGCTGCTCCAGGCTGTGCAGAAATCGTAGAAAGTTTTCCCAGTGCATAGAGTGGTCCGGCAGATGATTCAGGAGGAGTGGGATCTGCCGGAGGCTGGCCTTAGGCGGAGTGCGAGCCATGATGTGCCTGTGCTCATTACTGGAGCAAGTACGCAAACTCCTTTGATCACCTAAAATGGACGCGGCTGTGTTGGAAGTTACCAAAAGACTGTGATCCCAGTGAAAGGCAGTGTGGCTCTCAAGGATATCCAGGACAGGATGTAGATATCAAAAGGCCTGCTTCAACAAGGTGTCCAACGCCCTTTCACTGCAAGCCTCCATCTGCGGGGCCTGGGTGGCTAAGGCCTGCCTCCACTGGTCACAAAGGGTTCAGCATCTGGGAGAGCCAGAGACGGACCTGTCCGGTGAGACGGTCAAATTGGAGTCGGGGACGGCCATTACGATCTCATTAGGGGCCTCTCCAAAAACATGGCCTCCGTGGTGGCGGTCTGCTGCTATCTGTGGCTTTGGAACTGGGTGCTAGATAGTTCCTCCAAGTCTTGCCTCAGCAAGCTACTCTTTAAGGGGAAACTTTCTCTTTGGGGAGGAGCTGGACAAGTTAGTCAAGGACTTGCGGCGAGTCCAAGGGAGGTTGGCTGCCCGAGGATAAGCAAAAATGGGCCCGCAACCCTCCTTTGACTCGAGGTCAGCTGAGGGACTTCAAGCATTTTCATACCTCCTGCTTTAGCCCAGCCCAGAGGGGCAAGTTCCCTTCCAGGGGGCAGGGGTTTTGAGGTTTCTGAAGCACAGGCCGGGGTTTTGGTGCCACCTCAACCTTGGGACACAAAAGAGCACAAAGCGAGGGGGGCCCAGGTGGGGGTGCAACCCATGAGAGGTCGGCTCTGGGAATTTTACCCTGCCTGGGCCCAGATCATGTCTGACCAATGGGTCCTGGAAGTCATTTGGGAGGGCTATGCCCTCAAATGGGCTCAACTTGTGAACCACAGATTCATTCAGTCCCTTTGCAAAGCGCAGAGCAAGGCGGAGGTGATAGAAGATACCTTGACTTGTCTCCTGCATTTCAGAGCCCTGGAGCCAGTTCCCAGAGACCAGTACAGCTGCAGTCAATACTCCATTTATTTCGTGGTGCCCAAAAAGGAAGGCTCCTTCCCCTAATTCTCGACCTCAAGGGTGTGAACCGCTGTTTGTGGATGCTGCATTTCCACCTGGAGACACTGAGATCAATCATAGTGGCAGTAAGAAGCCGAGGAGTTTGTCGTCCCTCGATCTCATGGAGGTGTACCTGCACATCCCCATCCCTTCAGAACATCAGCAGTTTCTCCGCTTTGCGGTGCCAATGGGCCATTTCCAGTTTTGATCATTGCCTTTCGGTCTGGCGACAGCCCTTTGTACCTCACCAAGGTGATGGTGGTGGTTGCGGCAGTGCTGCGCAAGGAAGGAGTGCTGGTGCCACCCGTACCTCAACGATTGGCTGATCAGGGTGAAGTCCAGAGATGAAAGTGAAAGAGCAACAGCACGAGTGGTGGAGTTCCTCCAAAGTCTTGGTTGAGTGGTCAACCTGGCCAAGAGTCATTTACGTCCGGCACAGGAGCTGGAGTATTTAGGAGCACGCTTCATCATCCAAGTGGACAGGGTGTTTCTGCCAGAGCGACAGGCACAGTGGGCTCTGAAAGTTGGTTTCAGCAGTTCCCGGGATGACAAGGCCTTCAGTGTGGCATTATCTGCAGGTTTTAGGGACCATGGTGGCCACTCTAGAGCTAGTCCCATGGGCGAGGGCGCACATGCAACCGCTGCAGAGAGCCTTGCTACGTCAGTGGTCCCACCAGAGTCAACCCCTGTCCCAAGTACTCCCCTGTCCGCAGAGCACCAAAAGAGCTCTGAGATAATGGCTGCACCCGGGGAGCTTCTTAGGGGTGTGACGAAGAGAGTGGTGTTGAACAGATGGAAACTGAGGAAAATAAGGAATACGCCTTTAAGACAAGAGACAGGCAAGGTTTCCACAGGGTTCAAGCTTCAGATAAACTAAAGAAACACATACTAGCTGAGGCTGAGCCATGCCCAAGCCCTAACGTAGGTGCAGGTTTGAGCTGTAATCCCAGGCACATGTGCAGGGAGCAGGGAGTGGTGGCAGGAAAGCAGCTTTTTAAACTGGCCTCAGTGAGAGCAGGAGGAGGAGAAGGAGAAAGAGCAGCTGAGAGTCCAGCAGCTGTGAAGCCAGAGGGTTCAGGAGCAGTGAAGCCTGGTTCAAGGAAGCCAAGAGAAGGCAGACGTGGAAAGCTTTACTCCACGGGGGGAAAAAGGTTTTAGCAACCAAAGAAGCAGTTCCAAGGTGAAAGGTACGTCTGCTTCAGAGTCCAGCAGATGGATAGCTGGGGACGTTGCTAATGAGCTGAGCCAGACTGCAGAGCAGTGTGTGCAAAACCCGGTTCTAGGAACCCAAGCTGAGAGAAGGTGGGTGCAAGCAGTTATAGACAGAGATAACCAGAACCCAGCCTCGAGCAGAGAGATAGACCTGAATACAATTAAAGTATTAAAGAAACTGTTCCAAGACATAAAAGCCTACTCTCAAGGTACAACCAGTTCTTATCCAGGAGAGCAGCTTTTAGAGGAACTCCAGAAGTTTCTACAAAACAGTAAGTTTGAACGTGTTGTTGAAAACCCAGGGGAAGATAAGCAATGTATGGTGCAAGAGGACATGCAGATTGATCCTTGTGAGGAAGATTCTGGATGTAATGAAATACCGATGGATTGTTCTCTATGTAGAAGGGAAGTTTAATTATTGCTAAGAAAAGGACTGAGACAGGAAGTCTTTGAAGAGCAATATTGTACTTAGCTAGGAGAAAGCTAAGACCTTCTGTTAAACTAAAGAACATTCACTGAACCCTGAGTTTATTAACTAAAGCTACATTGGATATAAATGGAATGAATTTACTTGGTTTGCATGACAAGAGGTAGCTGTGAATCAACAAGCTGAAGAATTAGCTGGGAACAGCTGTGATGTGAAAAGGTGTTTTCAGTTCTGAAGTTCCCGATGCAATTTTTGTTCCTGTTATCTTTGGAGAATAATCCTATTTTGCCTTGTGTTTGAATTTGATGCGAAAGGGGAACCCAAAATAAATTTTCTTGTTTTGCCTGAACAAACCCGAGTGGTCATACTACTTTGTCTTTAAGTAAGAACTACAACTCCCAGAATTCCCTGGTGGAGAAAATCAGTGACTCTTTATTTAAGGACAAATAAGGCAACCCTTTTTGCCCTAAGCCTCTGGCCTAGGCAAGGGGGTACGACAGGGGGCATGCCCCTCGAGTCCCTGGTGTGGGTCCCGCTGATTACAGATACCAGTCCGTCAGGTTCGGAAGCCCATTACGAAGAGCACTTTGCCCGGGGACAGTGGAGCCCACAGGAGACTCTTTGGTTGATCAACAGGCTCGAGATGTGAGCGGTGGCCCTGGCACTGCGAAGCTTTGAGACTTGGTTGCAGGGAAAGGCATTGAGTCTTCTCGGACAATGCGACCACGGTAACTTATATCAACCGTCAAGGAGGCACGGGCAGCATAGCCCTGGAGGAGGAGGCTGAAAGCCTGTTCGGCTGGGCTAGGCATTATCAGCGGTGCATGTAGCAGGAGGAGTCAATGTGTTGGTGGATTACCTCAGTCAAGGTGCACATGGACCCTGGAGAGTGGCAGCCCAACCAGGAGGTGTTCTAGCAGGAGGTGCGCCGATGGGGCACACCAATCAAGGACCTAATGGCAATGTTAGTTGGCCAAGGCCAGCTGGTTTTTTAGCAGAAGAGAAAAAGGATGTCTGAGGGCCTGGAAGCTCTAGTACAGCGGTAGCCTGAAAGAGTCTTTTCTTTGTATTTCCCCCATGGGCGCTCATAAGCAGAGTTGTGCAACGGATAGAGCGCACTGAGGATTAGTAGTTCTGGTTGCACCGGATTAGCCACGGCACCCATGGTATGCCGACCTGGTCCAGCTCCTAGCTGCTCGGCCATGGCGACTTTTGGTTCGGAAGGACCTCCTTGACGCAGGGACCACTCTGCATGCCCCAGCTGGATCGATTCTCGCTTACGGCATGGCTCTTGAAAGGGCGAGGTTGAAGAAGGGATATTTGGGTTCGGTGATAGCAACTTTGCTACAAGCCCGGAGGGGGTCTACTTGCTTGGCATACATCTGCATATGGTGCATCTTTGAGGCGTGGTGCGGGGAGAGACAAGCGTGCCTTTCCACTGCTTTCATCCCGGACATCTTGGTGTTTTTGCAAGCCGAGTTTGATAAGGACCTAGCTGCCAGCTCCTTGAGGGTGCAGCTGGTGACGATTTTCTGTTATTGGGGAAAAGTCCTCGGGATGCCATTAGGTACACACCCAGACGTACAGAGATTTCTGAGGGCAGTGAGTTTTCTCCGTCCTCCTAGGAGATCGATAGTATCGCCTTGGGATCTCAATCTGGTGCTGATGGTGCTTTCTGGGGAACTCTTTGAGCTGCTGAGTCAGGCTTCCCTGAAGGATTTGACCCTGAAGACGGTATTCCTTGTGGCAATTTACTTGGCACACAGGATTTTGGAGCTTCAGGCCCTATTGTGCCATAAGAACATAAGAACATAAGATATGCCATACTGGGTCAGACCAAGGTCCATCAAGCCCAGTATTCTGTTTCCAACAGTGGCCAATCTAGGTCATACGTACCTAGCAGTTTCCCCAAGGGACACAGGTTCCACCATGCCTCTTGTTCTCCCAGGAGAAGAGGTGGTCCTTTGGCCGGTACCTTAGTTTTTGCCGAAGATGGTTTCAGCCTTTCATGTGAACAAGGTGGTTTCCCTACCGGCCATGGCAAGTGTAGAGGGGAGGTTGGCCACTCTGCAGTTGCGTCTTCTGGATGTTAAGAGTCCTGTGGAGGTATTTGAAAAGGACAGCATCCTTTCGGAAATCAGATTTTGTTTGTTCTGTTTGAGGTGCCGTGCAAAGGTGAAGCGGTAGCTAAGGCCTCCATTTCCAGATGGATCAGGGAGGCAATCACATCGGCATACATCCTGAAAGGTAAAGTGGTGCGGCAGGATTGCGAGTGTGTTCCACGAGGGCTCAGGCAGCCTTCTGGGCGGAGTATAGTTTAATTCCGCCTGTGGAGATCTGCAGGGTGGCAACAGAGTCGTTTCATACTTTCACTAAGCATTATGGCCTGGATGTCCAGGCGGCGTGGGATGCTCGCTTTGGATCGGCAGTGCTTCAGGCCAGTTGGGCGGGGGCGGAGGCAGGTCCCTCCCATTAGTTTAACTGCTCTGATACATCCCAGAAATGCGGGACTGGACTGGAGAGACGATAAGGAAAGCAAAATTAGACTTGCCTGCTAATTGTTCGTTCCTTGAGGAACTCAAGTCCAGTCCCAGATCCCTTCCTAGGTGCATTCTGTGTTAATCTATGGTCATCCCTGTCCTGAAGCTGGTTACCTTGGTGGAGGAAGTGGCCAGGGGGGTACCAGGGAGTAGGGTGCGATCGAAGTCAGAGGGGGTGGACAAGAAGAGCTGTCGATCTCTTGCTCCCTGCTGGTTGGTGTTGCTCTGGCACTCAACAGATAAGCCTCTTCATTCGAGGGTGGGGGGAGATGGAGTATCCTTCCCGGGTGATGGGGGGCCAGTTTTTTTAGGCGTAGAAGTGTGTTTTGCTTGTTTTAACTACTTATTTGTTGCTCCTGTGAATCTGCTTTGTCAGAAGGTTACTGGGGCTGTTAGGTGGTGCCAACCGTGTAAGTACACTGGTGTCATCAAAAGATGACATGCTCAATCTCCAAGCTGCTGGAAGAAGTACACTACCCAGAAGTGTGGGACTGGACTGGAGTTCCTCAAGGAACAACAATTAGCAGGTAAGTCTAATTTCTCTTTACGCCAGGGTACAGAGCAGGTATGGAAGGGAGACGAAAGAGATTTTCAATTAAGTGAACCTGCCCATATATTCAAGAATAAAGATTATAAAGTAATAGTCCCATTTGGCAGCTCACAGTGGAGTCTTTTTAAAAGAAACATGTGGGTGTATATATCAAGGTAGGCGAGATGCTTGGGAGGAAAACGTCTGTGCCGACACGCATATAGCCATTAAAATTCCTTATATACAATAAAGGAGCATGTATCAGCGGAAAATCGGATCTTCCGAAATAAAAAGCACATGTCTTATTCTATAGTAATTAATTGTGTTATCAATGTGCAGGTTCAGACACCCAGTCGCTAAAGCATACCTTCAGTGAGAGAGGATTGAAAAAACAGTTGTCTGGCCAAGCGTGTGCGTTTTTAAAGAAGGGGAGAATTGGGGTCAAAGGTATTTAAAGGTGATACTGCAGAAGAATTGAAAGAAATATCGCTACACCGGGAATATGTATTACAACTATTTGATAAACTGAAGAGTAGCAAATCACCTGGACCGGATGGTATACATCCAAGGGTGTTGAAAGAACTGAAATGTGAGATTGCAGACCTGCTATTAGTAATCTGTGAACTATCATTAAAATCATCTGTAATACCTGAAGATTGGAGGATCGCGCATGTAACACCAGTTTTTAAAAAGGGTTCCAGGAGTGATGCGGGAAACTACAGACAGGTGAGCTGACCTCAGTACCGGGAAAAATGGTAGAAACCATCATAAAGAACAAAATTACTCAGCATTTAGATAGTCATGGCCTAATGGGAGACAGCCAACATGGCTTTAGACAAGGAAGATCTTGTCTTACTAATCTGTTGTTTTTTTGAAGGTGTGAATAAACAAGTAGACAAAGATGAGTCGGTTGATATAGTGTATTTGGACTTTCAGAAAGCCTTTGACAAAGTCCCTCATCAGAGACTTTTGGCAAAACTAAAGTCATGGGATAGGAGGCAGTGTACTATTGTGGATCAGGAACTGGTTAAAAGATAGAAAGCAGAGGGTAGGGCTAAATGGCCAATTTTCCCAATGGAGAAAGGTGAATAGTGGTGTACCACAGGGATCTGTGCTCGGTCCGCTGCTTTGTGACATATTCATAAATGACCTGGAAAAGGGAATAACGAGTGAGGTGGTTATATTTTCAGATGAGACAAAACTATTTAAAGTCGTTAAAATCCATTTATTTATTTTATTTATTTATTTATTTATTTAACTGCATTTATATACCGCTTTTCACCGGGTCAAAGCGGTCAATCCATGAGGATTGTGGAAATTTGCAAGAGGATCTTGATAGATTGGAAGACTGGGCATCGAAATGGCAGATGAAACTTAATGTGGACAAGTGCAAAGTTATGCACCTAGGAAAGAACAACCCAAACTGTGGTTACATGATGCAAGGTTCCACATTAGGAACTACCACCCAGGAAAAAGATTTAGGCGTCATTGTGGATAACATGTTAAAACCCTCTGCTCAGTGTGCAGCGGCGGCCAAGAGAGCAAATAGATGCTAGGTATCATAAGGAAAGGAATGGAAAATAAAACAAAGGATATTATAATGCCTCTGTATCGTTTTATGGTGAGACCGCACCTTGAATATTGTGTGCAATTCTGGACGCCGTATCTTAAAAAGGATATAGCATTATTAGGAAAGGTTCAGAGAAGAGCCACCAAAATGGTAAAGGGGATGGAAGGATACCCCTATGAAGAAAGGCTAAAAAGGTTAGGGCTCTTTAACCTGGAAAAGAGACGGTTAAGGGGAGATATGATACAAGTCTATAAATTATTGAACGGAGTGGAACAGGTAAACGTAGATCGATTGTTTACATTATCAGAATACAGGAAGACTAGGGGACATGCAATGAAGCTACAGGATAAACTATTTAAGACTAATAAGAGAAAATATTTTTTCACTCAACGTGTAATCAAACTCTGGAATTTATTACCAGAGGATGTAGTAAAAGCTGTTAGTGTAGCTGGGTTTAAAAAAGGTTTGGACAAGTTCATGGAGGAAAGGTCCATAAACCATTATTAAAAAGGGACCCAGGATATCACTGCTTGACCCAATACAAGCATTGTGGAACCTTTGTCTTTTGGGGAAACTGGTAGGTACGTATGACCTAGTTTGGCCACTGTTGGAAACAGGATACTGGGCTCGATGGACCTTGGTCTGACCCAGTATGGCATATCTTATTTTATGTTCTTAATTAGGCAACCAAACATTTAAAAGCCTGCGAAATGTCAGCTGTCACATGCCAGCCCGGGGAAGATCCATACATAAGACAAAGTATCCTAATGTGGCTTAATGAAAGATCTGTAAATTGTAAGAAGTAATTTAAAACTATTAAAAATGTCACAGAATTTCACGGAGGAGCTGATTAAATCATAGGATATAAAAACTAGTACTTTTTTATATGAAATGTCATTAATAATAAAACAATGGATGTTTGGATGCAACTGATCATAAATAAATCATTTAGTGCAAAAAATAATGTTGATATAGACTGTTAAAATGAAACATGGGTAAGAACCCAAAATCATAAAATCATTGTAGACAGTTATTAAAAAATTGGATGAAGAGACCGGCAGATAGTCAACCTGTGCTAGATGATAGCTTAAAAACTCAGCTTGAGCAATCCCCCGATTGTATTCAAGGGCTAAGCATATTATAGCTAAATATGAGAATGATCAACATGGAAAGAATCATGATTGAGACAATAAGTTTCAAACCAAATAAAATAATTGTAAATGGGATGTAAAAAACCATTCCTTATCGTCCCTCCAGTCCAGTCTCTGGAGTGGAGAGACGATAAGGAAAGCAAAATTAGACTTAAATGCTAATTGTTGTTTCTTGAGGAACTTCAGTCTAGCTCCGGATCTCACCCGGGTTCTGGAACTGTCAGTAGACCCAGTTTTGCATCCGTTTTACCAGGCAGTGGAGGAACCAGGGAATCCAGAAGTCTCTGGGTGTTCAGAGGTAGACCGAGAAAGTGATTGATCTTTCACTCGGAGCTCGTCGTCATCCAGGGATTCCTCAGGTAGGCCTTCTCTCTCGGGAGGGGGGTGGGAGGGGGAAAGAGTTCCTCCTTGGGTGTGGGGCGTCGTCATGAAGGAGTTGAATTGTTTGTGACTGTTTAGCTACTTATTTGGAGAAAGATTTACTTCGGTCTCCTAGGGTGGACGCGGCCATTTTGGCAGTAACCAAGAAGACAACCATCCCAGTTGAGGGCAGTGCGGCCCTTAAGGATGCCCAGACAGGAAGCTAGACACGTTATTAAAGCAAGCCTTTGACATTAATGTCCTGGCTCTCCAGGCATCGGTGTGCGGAGCTTGGGTGGCCAGGGCTTGCCTTCATTGGTCTCAGCAGATTCAACTGCCGAGTGACCTCCCTGATGGCCCTGCTAGGGAGGCAGCAAGGATTGAGTCAGGGGCGGCCTACCTCGCTGATAGTCACTATGACCTTATCATTAGTCTAGCGAAGAGTATGGCTTCGGTGGTGGCGGCCCGTTGGTATCTCTGGCTCTGTAACTGGGCGGCAGATGGGGCCTCTAAGGCCTGGCTCCGCAGGCTCCTCTTTAAGGGGAAGCTCCTGTTTGGGGAGGACCTGGACAGGTTGGTTAAGGAGCTCGGGTAATCTAAGGGAGTCAGGCTCCCTGAGGATAGGCCGAAACAGAACCACAACACCACTCCCACTCAGTCTCAGCCACGCGTGTTTTGTAAGTTTCGGTCAGCTCGTGCAACGCCTTTTCAGAGGGGACGTTATTACTCGAGAGTGAAAGATGTACTCTGCACCTCCCCTCACCTACAACGAGGCAGGCTCTTGGGTCACAGAAATCCGCACACAAAACAAGGAGAAGGTTAACTGATCACAATCTTTAGATAATACACAAATCTGTAAATAATACACAACACACTTGTAATCTCCAGGAACAAGCAGGAATGAGTCTTCACATATGGGTACGTCGGTACCGACGGAGCCTGCACGGGAATGCTGCCCAGCTTCCAATCAGAAAGCTTTTGGCAGCATCCCTCGCGCCTGCGCAGTGACTTCCCGCCTTCTCCACAGCCTCTCTTCAGTTTTCGTTTTTCTGCGGAGCCGGCAGGACATCCTCCTGTCACCGCAGAAACTTTTCTTTTTAATTACTTTAATTACTTTAGTTTTTTGTTTTCTTGTGGTCGCGGCTGTATTTCCCGCTGCCACCGGTATCGCCGGTGGATTTTTGACTAAATTCTGAGAAACTTTTTCTTCAGTTTTTTTGCCTTAACTACTTAGGCCTACTAGGCCTTTTCATCATGGAGCCTTCTTTTCCTAAGAAGTGCATTCGATGTGGAAACACCTGTTTCTTTTTAGACACCAATAGTTGGTGTCTCAACTGTGTGGGTCCTGACCCTTTTTCCCCTGACTTTTCAGGAGATAATTTGGTGAAGAAACCTTCAGTGTTTAGAGTTTCCCTCGATACCGTTTTTTCCTCGGCACTGAGGGTACCCGGTTTCTCTACTTCACAGGATCAGGTAACCCAAAAACAGTCTGTTAAGACTAGTCAATGCTTGAGTGGTATGTCCCATGTCCAGCATGGTGACGGCTCTGGCCTTACCCTCAAGAATCCATTGGCTTTACCCCTGCGGGAGTCTTCGGGTTCCAAAGCGTTAAAGGGGTTTCAGGATATTCCTGGGGCTCACCCCTCACAGAACATGCCTGAGCCATGCGCGGAGGTTGTATCCGCTTCGAGCGGTACTGAGCCTCCGGCATCGGCACCGGTGTCGAGTATTCTACTCTTCACCAGGGATCGTCATCGGGCATCCTCGGTACCTTCGGGACCGATCGATACGCACCGCATTGACTTCCCTCAATCTCAGCCATGCTCCGGGACGGTACCGGCATCGATCGGTTCCGATACCCTGCCATCGGCATCGAGATGGACCGCCTTTGCAAGAGGTGCTCCTTGGGTATCCTCGGTACCGTCGGTATCGATCAATGCAACCCAGGCTGCCTTGGTGGTATCGGCATCGCCGATGCTGCCACCAGCGTCGGAACCCTCGCGACATGCATCGATAGCCTCGCTTCCTCCGATGCCGAGTCTTGAGCCAATATCTAGTCTCGAGGGCTGCGTATCGACGCGTCCGGGAACCGACTCCTGTCGTTTCCAGATAGGCAGTTCCGAAGATCCCAGATTCATGATCTCGGTACCACTGCAGCAGTTCCCGATGGCGACTTCACCTGCTAATCCTGTATCAGTATCGATGTCGACGCCTGTTCTTGCACTGATGCCTAGTTTGGAACCGATACCTGGCATTGGTGCAGTACACTGTAAGTCCTCTGGTGCTCAGGCTTTTCCTTTAGCCTTACCAGGGATGGTTCCCATAGGAGATCTGTCTTTTCAGGCTTTTCTCCTGGATATGGCAACCTTTCTTAATATTTCTATCCCTGGTTGTGATCCTACCCATGGCTCACCGGCACAAATGCAAAATATACAGTTTCCTTTACATCCTGCTCTGCAGGATCTCCTTCTCAGGGTTTGGAAATCGCCCTTACGACTTCCTCAAGTTTCTACAGACATTGAGGTTCGGTACCGAGTGCCACCCTCTCCAGGGTTCCAAAAGCCTCAACTTTCTCATCGTTCCCTTGTAGTGGAATCGGCACTGAGGAAAGTTAAGAGCAAGAAGAAGCATTCTTCTTATCCGCCAGGTCGTTCTTCAAGAACACTCGATGCTTTTGGCCGTCAGGCCTTCCAAAACTCTATGCTGGCCTCCAGATTTCTCTCATATATTTTTCACATGAGTCTAACACTCCAGGAAGTCACAGAGAAATTGTCTCTGTTGACCCCTTTTTTACCAGAGCCCAAGGCTACTGATTATTCCTTGCTCATCAATCACAGCCGGAATATATCCTGGTTCCTGTCTCGTGCTTCTATAGACACTCTTGAGTCCGTTAGCAGATCCTCTGCTATTGCCATTGCAGCACGTCGCAGAGCCTGGCTTGAGGCTTCAGACTTGAGCAAACGGGCACAAACTATACTAGCTCATTCTCCTTGTACAGGGGAAGGTCTTTTCAATAAGGAGGCTTTACGTCAGGTTGCTCAATGCTCCACTGACTCTTCTTCCACTAGAAACCATTCTAAGCCACCTCTTTCTTCAAAGAGTAGGAAATGTCCTACCAAACCTTCTTTCCCTAAGAAAAGAAAGTTTCATTCATCTCCTGCCCATCATTCGGCTGTACCTAAACAAGGGACACCTCAGCCTAGTCTGAAGTCCTCCACTTCTGGCCAGTCTCAGCATTCCCAGCGACCATAGAGGCCGGAAATGGTAACTTACCTCACTTCTACATATTAGAAGTTTATTCACTGTGCTTTTCTTTTCAGTGTATTAACCTGTCGGAGGGAAAAATTCTTTGTTCAGGATCTGCACCCTTCTCCTCTTCTTATTCCCTAGAAGAGCAGTTGCAACTATCCCCTGATAATTTTTATCCCAACTGAGCATTTTTTCCTTCAGTTGACTTACCCTATGGATACGTCACCCTCTAATTACTTGAGGGGTACCATACTGAACAGCTTCTTTAGCAAGCTCGTTCCCCAGACAGAGAGAAAAGATATCTCCTCTCTTTTCTTCTCTGTTTTTCTTTATTCAGCACTGGACAATATCTCTGCTGTTTCCATCAGCAGCTCTGCCTGCAGGAGTTCCAGTGATAGTATTACTGGGACTTTTCCCATGTTCCAGTCCCTTATTCAACATTTTGTCTAGCCTCAGTAGTGATTCCAAACTATCTGGATCCTCCTACTCGTTTAGGCTTTCTCACATTATTCTACCATCTCCTCTCCTAGGATATGGCAACACACCTGACGTCAGTCAGTTTATCTCATAGCTCTCCTGCACAATGCTCTCTGTAGTCTTCAGAGAAGCTTTCTACTATGAGGGCCTTGCTATAGAGCATTGACCTTGTCTCTGAAGTTTTCTCTATTAGTGAGGAAAAATTTCTCATCCCTTCTTATACTTATGAAGGTTCTCCACACCCCCTCTGGCCTGGGGTGTTAACACGAGATATCAGTTCTTCTGCGTGGGACTCCAAGGCTTCTGTTTACGCATGCTACCTCTGGGTCCTTCCATAGGTCCCTCTGGTATTTCCCCTGCGTTTCTCCACATCTACCATATCAGTGTTCTGTGGAGCTCCCGCCTTGTTCTTCACAGATTCATATATTCATCTGTTCTCAAGTGAACATCACGGTTATCTGGTTAGATTGCTTTTCTGCATCCCTCAATCCTTGAAAATAGATTCTCTCTACATATCTCAAGTGGGTTCACCCTCTTGTAGAGCACAGAATCTTTTTCTTTTATATTCCTCATGTACAATTATGGGGATGGGTGGTAGACATGTATCTTCAACCTATTGTCTGCTATGTAGCATCTCCATATATGTCTACATACCTATATCATTACCATTGTGGTGCTAGACCATGCCCCACAAATTTACATATATTCAGGTATATCATATATATATATATATTTGATATATTTTACCACCCATATCCTAATATACATCTGTACATATGTATATATATATATATATATATATATAATCAATATATATATATAATCAATATATACATATATCTTCCAGCCACATGTATATATCCCTATATATATGTGTTTCATGGAGGGCCTCTTAAGGGTTGGTCTGTCTTACACACTATCACCCTTACTGTCTATACTACATGTTTTACCTCCTAGAGGTTTTAGACAGTCTGTCGCCCTACGTCCCATGCCATATTTCGATGCAGAAACTGTTAGGCACCACTAACCACTGTGGTGCTAACATTTGCTATTTTTTCTTTAAGTCCATGAAGCATCAAGCTTCAATATTTTTTCCTATCTCTCGCCAGCTAGGAAAAACAATGTACCTCTTTATCTTGAGTACACAACTGTTTTCAGTGGGAATAGGGTTTTTTTTCCAGTCCCCCTCTTCCCGCCAGGACTGGGCTAGTTGTCCAACTCCGTCAGTCTTCTTCCTTTAGTCCTCAATGTTAATGACCTTATGCCTAAAGGAGTTTTCAGCTTTTCCCATAAAGCTTTCCATTAAAGACCTGACGTCACATCCTACCCAGTTGACACCTGGATCATCTACTACCTCCAGGGCTGGACCTTCATCCTCACAACTGAGAGGTCACCTTGAAGATTCCGCCACAGCTTAACCAGTAGACTCCATCATGCTTTCTACTTCCTACAATACAGTAGGTAAGCTGCATATTTTAAGTGTACATTAAATGTCTTTTAATGCTACTCATCATATTTGCCAAGGACTCCTGTAGTTTGTAAATCCCTCTAGTCCTTGACTATGCTGTTTCTTTCCTCACAGCTCCTTTCTTGTCAACTCCTGCCCTCCATCCCACATTGGATGCCGGGGATTCCTGGAGACAAAATGCACCCCTGGTCCAGGCTCCTGCATTTTTATGGGATCTCCCCCTGGCATCTCCAGCTAGGGAGTCCCCATATGTGAAGACTCATTCCTGCTTGTTCCTGGAGATAGCACAGTTACTTACCTGTAACAGGTGATCTCTGGGAACAGCAGGAATTAGTCTTCACAACCCTCCCACCTCCCCTAGGAGTTGCATCTCTTTTATCTTCTTCCTTTTCTCTCCTCGCCTTTGTCTCAGCTCTGAAACTCAACTGAAGAGAGGCTGTGGAGAAGGCGGGAAGTCACTGCGCAGGCGCGAGGGATGCTGCCAAAAGCTTTCTGATTGGAAGCTGGGCAGCATTCCCGTGCAGGCTCCGTCGGTACCGACGTACCCATATGTGAAGACTAATTCCTGCTGTTCCCAGAGATCACCTGTTACAGGTAAGTAACTGTGCTTTATAAACACAGGACCAAAGCGCTTTGGGAGAGCAAGCTAGGCCTTTGCCTATGTTTACTCTGAAATCAAAGCTTTAGGCCTCTTTGTTTATAGGTAAAGATTCCATTACACAGCATAATTTCACTTTATTATTCTACGTCTCACATCACGTATATTCATAATATACATATTCTATTCTACGTCTCACATCACATATATTCATAATATACATATTCATAATATACTTTTCTATAGGCATGCACGTCATAGACCATCATGAAAAGACATACATATATTCTCAGACATGACTATGTAGGCCTTAATTCTAATTAATCCTAACACTGACAGTTTGATATCTCTGACCAGAGACAGCGAGACTGCGAGGCTGGGTAAACAACTTGCCTTTTACTTATCTTTCTAATAACATAGGCTAATGTTTATGCTATCTAAACCTTTCACCCAATTTCTCCTACAGACTTTTCAAGGATGGTATTAAATATGGAGCTACAAATGATATTAACTCTTTATTAGGGATTATAGCAATATAATGTTATACACAGGGCCTGACTGTGTATCCAACCCGGTACAATCAAGCTTTCTTTCAGTCCTTCCTCTGATTCTGTAAAGAATAATTTTACAGATAAGGAAACGCAGACATCGGTATTAAAAATGGATCGTAGCTAGCTTCTGGGTCAATCTGTAACATCATTTTAGGGGTCAGTGTCTCCACTGATTTCTTATAACAAGCTGATATTACACCAAGAATTAATGCTCCTAAAATGATAATCCCTAATAAGCCAAATAATGAAGCTAATAGGCCTTGCAGGGGCCTAGATAATAAACTCCAGAAAGAAGAAACAGAATAAAAAAAATCAGAAAAAGAACTTACATTACTACTTGATACAAATGTATGATTTCTAACCCTATCCAGCAAACCTTTCACTACGTTTCCTTCATTATCAAGCATACTGCAACAGTAATCAGAAATTAGGCCACATACGCCATTTTCCTTCGCTAGTAGGTAGTCTAAAGCCATGCGATTCTAAGCTGCATAAGTGGACACCCTGTCTACTTCACCTTGTAGCACACTAATAGCCTCTGTGAGATCCAGGGCTGTAAGTTCAACAACTGCCTGTAATCGCATAATCTGGGTACCATATTCTCTAGTGGGTGCTATGGCTCCAAAGGTTGAGAGCCAAACAGTACCTGTAAATGCATCTATCTGAGATTTAGTTAAAGGACTTGTAGAATCTACCAACTGTTGTGCTGCTATTATGGCTTCATCCTGAGGGGAAACATCCCTTTTTCTTCTTAAGGAATTATTCAAGGTTGATAATAAAGTAACATTTTGGTAAGGTATAAACCGCCACGGGGTATCTAACTGAGCAACATAGCAAGTACCTGACCAACCTCTGGGAAGTTCTGTATATGCAAGATTACCACACACAAAATAGTCTCCCTTTAAAGCCACTAATCCATTTTCCCAAATTGTCAAGTTACAGGGACAGACTAGATTCTGCGTACAATTATTCAAAGCCCACTGAGTAATGTTCATTTCCTTAATTCCTACAGATAGATTACGTTCCCAGGGATGGTAATATCCTAATAAGGGGCAACTCCAGTTAGGTATGTCTCGGACTGAGTCATTCAAAAGGTAGCCAGAACTATTATACTGTAACAAGTCATAATCATGCACCTGATTCCCTTGAACTTGCATTAATTGTACTACGGAAATATAAGGTCTCTGTACATGGGATTTCTTATACCAGATGGAAGAATTATGTAGCATTATTATTTTACAAACATTCCATGGGGTGTCCCCTACCTTTTTCCCTGTACCTTGAGCCATAAAACATATTGGAGGGGACTTTAAAGGCATAGAACTAACTACTCTAGGTTCTGTGTTTGTATGAGACCATCGTACAGCAGTTAGATTAAAAGCTGTATCGCGAAACTCTTCAAAGGCTTTGGGCCTAACTTGTGGTAAAAACCCGTGTTGAGTAGCTGTCACAGTTGGAAGGCAAACTGCACAACGTGATAGATTAAAATATTTTGTAACTGAGTGTAAATGCGACTCAAAAATATTTGGATATCCCTCATAACTTTCCCAAGATTCTAAATGCAGCACTGCTTCATTAACAATAATATGCCACAGCACAACTAAGACCAAATACTGAAACATTCTTAGCAGACCTCTAAATATCTGAAACTATAAATGTGCTAAGACAAAATAAAAATACACCTACTCTTCTTAATATGATGAAGATATATAGTATAGCTATAACTACCCCTTAATTCTCAATTACGTCATGAAGTAGAGGTTAAGTACCCAAAGGTCATTGCATCTATATCAGTAAAATACTAATTCAAACTAACTATATCCACCTAATCAGTAGTGTAAATGCTGGACAAAGGTTTTTTGCATAATAAGTTCATTCAAAAAGCACTTAATCACAATAGCCTCTTTTTCTTTTCTGTAATATCACTGATGTCCATTGAGTCTCTGCGTTGCAATCTCTTGATTCACTGATGCAGGGAACCACCTTCTGGATCCTGTGAAGGAGCCTTTTTACACTGTGTAAGATGTATCCAACGAGAATGTCCTTCCACTTTACAAGCTGAGTATCCCACCAGGAACACACGAAATGGACCTAGGAACTT
Organism: Ichthyophis bannanicus; assembly: GCA_033557465.1. Lineage (NCBI taxonomy): Eukaryota > Metazoa > Chordata > Amphibia > Gymnophiona > Ichthyophiidae > Ichthyophis > Ichthyophis bannanicus. Next base: position 200,015,215 of record CM066045.1, read on the forward strand.
GGGAGCCAGAAGTGTCTTCGGATGCAGATTCTTAAGCAGGACCCAGTCCCCCGGCTTTACTTCCGGATGTGACATTTCCGAAGGAGCATCTTGTTGAGGCTTCACCTGCAATAAAGCAGAAACAGACAGAACTGAGTGCAACCTTGAGCAATAAGTCAAAATATCGCTGCGCAACAATTGAGGATCCGGGATAACTGCCAATTCATGTGGAGAAGTAGCTGGACGTCCAGTAACTATTTCATATGGTGTCAGGCCTCTCCGAGCACGCTGAGGGGAATTACGCACTGCCATAAGGGCAAAAGGAAGGGCTTCTGTCCAATCTGTAGCCCAATCCTGTGTCATAGTACGCAAGTGACCTTTGATTGTCCTATTCATCCGCTTCACCTGGCCAGAGCTTTGCGGATGATAAGGAGTATGCAGTTATCTCTTAATACCAAACCAATTTTCAATACCCTCCCAGACACTCGCAATGAAGGCCGGACCCTGATCAGAAGACAGGACAAAAGGAACACCCCAAACAGGAATAAACTGAGTGAGCAACAGTTTGATGGCAACCCCAGCAGTCATACTGGTAGTGGGATAAGCCTCTACCCATCCAGAGAAAAGACAAGTGACCACCAGCAAATACCGCTTCCCTCCTTTGGCACAGGGCAGATCAGTAAAGTCAAGCTGCAAAATCAAAAATGGTCCAGAAGGCCTGGGAAGGGCAGCAGCAATCTTCAGAAGGGATCCTACCCTACCAGCCCTCAAACAATCCAGACAAGCAGCATAGACAGCCTGTGCCACTACAATAAATTCCGGGTGATACCACAGAACTGAAAAGGCGTGTTGCATAGCTGCAGCTGACAAGTGAAGTTCCTTTGTGTCCCTCTAGTCCAGTCCCGGAACCTTAGAGTCTAGAACATCCTCCAGCAGCCTTGGAGACTGAATGATGTCATTGTTCTGATGTCACCTGTACAAGTAGGCTAACACCGCCCCCTTTCACCAGTACTTCAGTCTCCAAGCAGCTAGTGAGACGTCTGAGCCTGGGACTGGGCTCAGTTGTAACAAACAAGTAGAGCTAGATTATTATTATTATTTAAATTTATCTGACTTGAATCAAATTTTTGATTAGATTTTTGTCTTTTTGGTTTTAGGAGTGCTGCTGCTGGTGAAGCTTCCTGCTGGGCTATAGTGATTCTTTTCATCCTTTTTGATTCGCCCCCTCCCTCTCTGCTTTCAGGCTTTTTCTATCTTGGAGTTAATTTTTCCCCATCCTCTAAACGAGCAGGGGCTTGCAAGGAGCTTTTTAAAGGTTTAGCGGGGGTAGAGCCTCCCTGCTCCCGAACCCGATAAGAGGGGTGAGGAGCAGGTGGAAGGAAAGAAAAAGGCAACAGCGCCGCACAGCCCTTAACAGGGAAAGGCTTGCAGGACATTTTTTGGTGTGTCCGCCGGAGCCGAAGCCGCGGAACGGCTGAGCTCCAGCGCAGTGAACTCCTCTTCCCTACGTTGGAGTTTAAGGTAGGTGGGGAAAGACCTGGCGGTTGGCTAGGTGGCGTTGAAAGCGGCCTTGTTGCCGTTGTTTTGCACGCGTGTGAACGGCGCGCGGCAGCCTCAGGAGGTTTTAGCTTAAGCAGGAAACAAGCAGCAGTCATCTTTATTTCATTTTTATTTGCGGTTTAACTTTATTATTGTTTAGCCCTCGTTTAAAAATCATTTTAGTCTGGGGCACCTAGGCTTTTAATATTGCAGTCTTAGGTTTAAGAAAAAAGAAAAAGATAGTAATAGTTAATTAATATCACAACTATTTCTGGAAATTTGGTTAATAATAGTCATAATCTCCAGTAATTATTATAAGATGCCGGCTAAGCCACGATGTTTAGTTTGTGGCTCGCGGCGTGGAGAAGTAATGGATTCGGGTGTGTGCAAGTCATGCACTTTGGAGCCCGATGGTGCAAATAAGGCCCCAGGGAGTTCCTCGGGAGGTCATGTTGGTTTGACAGGGGAACTGGGTAATTCTCTGCCGCCTGCTTTAAGTCCAGTGCAGACAGGGCCAAGGCCATCTACTGAGGTTGATTCTCTGGTGCTTCCATCTATGAGCTCAGGAGATGTTCCTCATTCTATTCCTCCTAATTTCTATTCGCTTATGACTCAGGCCTTTGGAGCTCCTGCAGCCTATGTTGGGGGTTTCTTCTCAAACTTCAAAGAGTAAGAAGCGTACTGGGTCTGTATGTCTACCCAAGGAGGAGGCCGGGTTAACAAAGATCAGTAAACAGGCGGTAACTGATAGTCTTCTCGAAGAAGTGTTGGAGGGTGCGGACGATGTTGATCACTCCTCAGAGATTGAGTTAGAGGAAGGAGAGTTGCCAGAAGAACAACAACAAAGTAGAGTTGTCAGAGTATTTCGTAAAGAGGAATTACCTGCTTTGATTTCTGAGACTCTCAGGTCTCTTAATATGCCTGCGGGCGAGTCTATAGCAGAGGAATCTTTGGAGGATCCGCTTTTGCAGGCGGTGCGGAAGTCCCAGCGGGTTTTTCCAGTTCATAGAGTTTTTAAGTCTATGATTCAAGAAGAGTAGGACTGTCCTGAGGCAGCTCTTCGAGGTTCTAGATTTTTAACTCGTCTTTACCCTCTTTCAGATCAAGATAAGGAGTTTTTTTGCTCTCCTAAAGTGGATGCTGCGGTTTCGGCTGTAACCAAGAAAACTACGATTCCGGTTGAAGGGGCCACGGCATTAAAGGATGTTCAAGACCGGAAATTAGACACTTTGCTTAAGCAGGTGTTTGATATTAGCGCCCTCTCCTTGCATGCCTCGATAGCGGGGGCATGGGTCGCGAGAGGATGTTTACAATGGTCACAAAAGTTGCAGGTAGATCAGATAAATGAGCAGTTAGATGAGGTAACTCGGTTGGAGTCAGGCGCTGCTTATTTATCGGACATTCATTATGATCTTATCCGGGCACTGGCTAAAAGTATGGCCTCGGTAGTGGCGGCCCGAAGATACCTTTGGTTGCATAACTGGTCAGCGGACGCTTCGTCTAAGGCTCGTCTTAGTAAGTTACCATTTAGGGGTAAGCTTTTGTTTGGTGAGGATTTGGAAAAGTTAGTTAAAGAACTCGGGGAGTCCAAGGGCGGTCGTCTGCCAGAAGATAAGCCTAGGCAGAGTCGAGGTGCTGGGGGCTCCCGAGGAAATTCTAGAGAGTTTCGTAGATTTCGGACACCTCGTTTTAACCAGCCCCAGCGGGGAAGGTTCTCAGTACGGGGTCAGATTTTGAAATTTCCGGGGAGCCGGCAGGGTTTTTTCGCAGTTTCAGTCCCCAAACCTTAAGAAATCCCAATGAGATGAGACAGGCTCAGGCAGGGTTTATTCCCGAGGGAGGAAGGTTGAGGGATTTTTACCCTGCCTGGGTCCAAATTACCACAGATCAGTGGGTTTTAGAAATCATTCGAGAAAGTTATGCTCTAGAGCTCCTTCGGCCCGTGTCAGATTCCTTTGTTCAATCTCCTTGCAGCACTCCGCAAAGAGTCCGCGCAGTCGCAGAGACGCTGCAACGTTTACTACAACTTCGGGCGGTAATACCCGTTCCTGCGGAACAGTGCGGCCTCGGTCGGTACTCCATCTATTTTGTAGTGCCAAAGAAAGAGGGCACTTTTCGGCCGATTCTAGATTTAAAAAAGGTAAATCGCTGTCTTCGGATTACCCACTTCAGGATGGAGACACTACGCTCTGTCATCGCGGCTGTGAAGGCAGGCGAATTCCTAACGTCATTAGATCTGACAGAAGCTTATTTACATATCCCCGTGCGGAAGGATCATCAAAGATTTCTGAGATTCGCTCTGCCCATGGGGCATTTTCAATTTCAGGCGATGCCTTTCGGATTGGCAACAGCTCCGTGAATGTTCACCAAGGTTATGGTGGTGGTAGCGACTGCACTACGCAAGGAAGGTGTACGGGTGCATCCTTATTTAGACGACTGGCTGATTCGAGCAAAGTCAAGGCAGGAGAGTCTGATGGCCACCGCGCGGGTAGTACAGTTGATGGAGAGCCTAGGCTGGGTGGTCAATTTTGCAAAGAGCAAGTTGGAGCCCACACTGTCTCTAGAATATTTAGGAGCACGTTTCGAAACAGCGAAAGCTGCGGTTTTCCTCCCGAGCCCCAGAGTTCAAGGGTTGAGGGAGATGGTGAGTCGGTTTCTAGCCAGACAGGTGCCGACAGCGTGGCATTATCTGCAATTACTGGGCACAATGGCGGCCACGATCGAAGTTGTACCGTGGGCCAGAGCTCATATGCGTGCATTGCAGGGGGCACTTCTGCAACGATGGTCTCACCAGAAAGATGCGTTGACTCGGCGCCTAATCTGTCCTCCAGAGGTTCGTCAGGATCTTCTCTGGTGGTTAGCGGTGGAGCATCTGGAGGCGGGTATGCCTCTGGAGCCTCCATCGTGGAGTTTGATAACGACGGATGCAAGCCTCACAGGTTGGGGGGCTCATTTCCAAGGCAGGTTTGTCCAAGGTCTCTGGTCACCGGATGAACAGACTTGGTCCATCAACCGTCTAGAGATGAGAGCTGTGAGTTTGGCTTTGCAGGAATTTCAGGAATCTCTGAGTCAGTTGGCAGTAAGGGTGCTCTCCGACAATGCGACAACAGTAGCCTACATCAATTGTCAAGGAGGAACTGGCAGTCTGGCTCTGCAAACGGAGGCGAGTCAGCTTTTGAAGTGAGCAGAGCGCAATCTGTCGGCTCTTTCCGCTCAGCATGTCGCAGGAGAGGACAATGTGGAAGCGGATTTTCTAAGTCGTCGCAGAGTAGACCCTGGAGAGTGGCAGCTTCACCCGGAAGTGTTTGCGTTGTTGGTACAACGATGGGGGATTCCCCTAATGGATCTGATGGCAAGTTTTGAGTCGGCGCAGGTGTCGCGATTTTTCAGCAGAAGGCGGGAACGAATGTCCGAAGGCTTCGATGCCTTAGCACAGAAATGGCCGGAAGACGGTCTCCTTTATGTGTTTCCGCCGTGGACTCTGATAGGGCGTGTACTACAACGGGTGGAATGACATCGAGGTCGGGTGTTGCTAATAGTGCCCGATTGGCCTCGAAGACCTTGGTATGCGGACCTAGTGCGTCTGCTGGTGGACATGCCATGGAGGATTCCGCTTCGAGAGGATCTTTTACAGCAAGGTCCATTACGCATGCCCCAGGTGGCTCGATTCTCGCTTACGGCATGGCTCTTGAAAGGGCTAGGATGACTGCCAAGGGCTACTCGTCGGCGGTCATCTCTACTTTGCTTAAAGCACGTAGGTGTTCCACTTCGTTGGCGTACATACGGGTTTGGAGAATTTTTGAAGCATGGTGTGCGGAACGGAATCTAAGGCCGTTAGGGGTCTCGGTGCCGCAGATTCTTTCTTTTTTACAAGATGGTGTAGAAAGGGGTCTAGCGGCTAGTTCTTTGAGAGTACAGCTGGCAGCTATCTCATGTTATCGTGGTAGGATTCAGGGTCAGCTATTGGGTTCTCACGCAGATATTCGTAGATTTTTAAGAGCCGTATTGCTTATGCGGCCTCCTAAGCGTAATTTAATACCTTTGTGGGATCTAAATTTGGTATTAGAATCTCTAGTGAGTCTGCCTTTTGAGCCATTGGGAGTTTCGTCATTGAAGGATTTGACGTTGAAGACGGTGTTTCTCGTGGCGATTTGTTCGGCTAGAAGAATTTCGGAGTTACAGGCTTTATCCTGTAAAGAGCCATATTTATCCTTTTTTAATCACAAGGTCGTATTACGTACAGTGCCAGCGTTTTTACCGAAGGTGGTTTCTGTGTTTCATGTCAACCTGGTGGTTTCACTTCCTGTGTTTTCAAAGAGTCAGAAAGATAAGTCAGGCGGTAGATTGCATCTTCTGGATTGTACGTAGAGTGCTGAAGTGGTATCTTTGCAGAACTGCTCCTTTTAGGAAGTCCGATAGATTGTTTGTGACCTTTGGAGGTCCTCATAAAGGAGAAGCGGCGGCAAAGTCTTCTATTTCTAGATGGTTGAAAGAAGCGATAGCATCGGCATACCTTCTTAAAGGAAAGGCGGTTCCGGTGGGTCTTCGAGCCCATTCAACCAGGGCACACGCAGCGTCTTGGGCGGAGGTTAGTTTAGTTCCGGTCGGAGATATCTGTAGAGCGGCTACATGGTCGTCTTTACATTCTTTTGCTAAGCACTATCGTTTAGATGTGCAGGAAGCAGGAGATGGGCGTTTTGGTTCAGCGGTTCTTCAGGCTGGGCTTGCGGGTCCCTCCCATTAAGATTCACTGCTCTGTTACATCCTCTAAGGTTCCGGGACTGGACTAGAGGGACGCAAAGGAAGACGAAATTAGACTTACCTGCTAATTGTTGTTCCTTAAGGAACTTTAGTCCAGTCCCGGATCCCTCCCAGTGTATTTGAAGGGGGGGTTTCATCAGCCTGAGTTTAATTCAAGTTGTTAGGAATTTAGTTTTTAAAGCTTTTAGAGTTTTGCAGACATTTCGATATAGTTCAATGTTTTAGGATCCTTTGTAGCAGCAGTGCTTTGTTAGCATGCAAAAAAAAAAAAAGAAAATTTATATAATTACAGTCTTATGATTTGGAGGTATTTTTTGCTGATTAATATTTTTTATTAACTACTTATTTGTTGCTCTGCTGAGTCTGCTTTGTCAATAGGTACTGGTGAAAGGGGGGCGGTGTTAGCCTACTTGTACCGGTGACATCAGAACAATGACATCATTCAGTCTCCAAGGCTGCTGGAGGACGTTCTAGACTCTTAAGGTTCCGGGACTGGACTAGAGTTCCTTAAGGAACAACAATTAGCAGGTAAGTCTAATTTCGTCTTTATGATGCAAAAACAGAGCAAGTGGGAACAATAGAGCATCAGGGCAAATAAGTAGATGGTCCTTTTTCTAATAGCCCTGTGTATCACGGGATGCACCCCACGAGGTCCATAGAGTTTGGGTTTCAAGGGAAGTATCCTGATAGTGCTGTAAAAGAGACGAAAGGGAAAACAAAGTCATATTAGGTGGTGCTAAATACAGCAATGTCGGTGACACTGATGCTCGAAGAGCAGCTTGTCATGCTTCCTGGTCTGCAAATTGGTTGCCCTTTGACACAAAATCCCCAGCAGAGGAATGTCCTTTACATTTTAAAACTGCAACTTGTGCTGGCAAGAGAACAGCGTGTAGTAAACGGTGAATGTATGCAGCATGCTTAATTGGTTTATTAGCAGAAGTCAAAAACCCTCGTTACTGCCAAATATTGCCGAAATCCCATTTATTTATTTAACATCTTTTATATACCGCGCTATTGTCATCAGCTCGGTTTACATGGAACAAAAATATGCATACATAGAACTGAAAATGCATTTTACAAGTAACAGGGATTTGTAAACTTGGGAATAACAAGGTAAAACTATGTAAAACTAGCTAACTATTTACAGAAGATTCAAGTACGTTAGTCAAATCTGGATGTATCAATTGGGATAGATGGTATGGTCGGGACGTATCTGTAAAATGCTTTCTTGTGCAAAAAATTAGATTGGGAAATAGCTTAGGAAGAGATGATGTTTGAGGCTTTTTCTGAATTGCGTTAGGCTGTTGATAATTCTCAGTTCTAGTGGGAGGGCATACCAGGCAATTGGGGCATGGATACTGAAGGCTCTTTTAGTTGTTTCCTTAGTATATCTAACTGTTTGTTTAGGGATTATTAGTGTATTTATTGCATTTGACCTTCTAGATCTATTAGGGGCCTGTGGGTGTAAAAGGTTGGTAATGGTTTCTGGTGCTTGGTTGTTTATGGTTTTGAATGTAGTGATTAATATCTTGTAGTGGATTCGTGCTTTGGTTGGTAGCCAGTGGAGTCTCTTTAGGATTGGGGTTATGTGGTCCGTCTTTGATACTCCTTCGAGTACTCTGGCAGCAGTGTTCATCGCCAGTTGGAGAGGATTTAATGTTGCTTGAGGGAGTCCATATAGAATTGCATTTGAAAAGTCAATGTGAGGCATTATCAGGGCTTGGTAGATGGTTCTGAAATCTGAGGGTTCCAGTAGTGGTCGCAGGTGGCGTAAAGTGCGTATCTTATGATATATTAGTTTTGTTATGTTTTTTATATGGGCTTTCATATTGAGGCGCTGGTCAAGGGTTATACCTAGGTAACGTAGTGTAGGTTTTACTGTTAATTCCTTATCATTTATCTTTAAGGAGGTAGGGGGTGTGAAGTTTTGATTCCTCGTTATAAACATCACATCAGTCTTGCTATGGTTGATTCTTAGATTTTGGGAGAGGAGCCATTCTTCTACTGCTTCGAAGCATGTTATCAAAGGTGTATAATCGGGTTGATTGATGGAGAATGGCATGTATAGTAGTATGTCATCTGCATATTTATTTATTTATTTATTTATCTATTTCTTCTATACCGCCCCTTCCAGAGATCAGTGGCGGTTTACATGGAACAAGTAAACAAATTTGTATACTAATGTATACATTACATGGAACAGAGATTTTAACTTTATACAGAAACTAGTTATTAACAGCGATTTATAACATTGTAACTTTATACAAATAACTGTGCATTAATTGTCGAAACTATTTACATTTTATATACATTAATAAGTTTCTGTATCATAGTGTTGATCAGAATTTTTCTACCTTTTTACAGGTAGTCAGAGTTTTCTACCTTTCATATGCGTACTTGTTGCCAACGATTCGTTAGATAGGATGTACACCAGTCTAGTGCGGCCCCAATTATTCCTTTTTCCTTAAGACGGTTAATAAGTATTTGATGGTTTACTGAGTCGAATGCAGCTGAGATGTCCATGAATATAAGTATGAATCCTTGGTGAATGTTATCCATTCCTGTGATTAGAGTGTTGAATAGTGTGATGAGGAGAGTCTCAACTCCGTGAGCTTCTCTAAAGCCGTGTTGTGCAGGGTCAAGTGGGGCTTCAGAGTCTATGTGTTGTTGTATTTGCCTTTGGACTACTTTCTCAATTATCTTCGCTAGGAGTGGGATACTGGATATTGGCCTGTAGGATTCTACTTTTAGGGGGTCTAATTTGTTGTTTTTTAGTAATGGTCTAATTGAGGTTTGTTTGAGGCTTTGAGGAAAGGTTCCAGTTGAGAAAGATTGCTCGAGGATATTCTGTATAAAGAAGCTTACTTCATGTTTGAGATTTTTTATCCAGGCTGCAGGGCAAGGATCGCTTGCGGCGGTGGTGGCATTTATTGATGCGATAGTATTTTCAATTTCTTCTATCTGTATAGACATTTGCCAAAAGATACCTGGAAAGTTAAAGTGCACGTGTCAATGCAAACACTTCTGCTAACTGTGCACTAGCAAACGGTAAAGAAGCTGATTCCACTACATCATTAACTGTAGTGACTGTGTAGCCTACACAAAGTTTTCCCTTGTCATCCCTGAAAGCGGAACCATCCACAAATAAAGTCACATCTGGCGCTGGTAAGGCTATAGAAGAAAGATCAGGCCTTGCCCGAGAAACTGTTAAAATACTTTGAAAACAATCATGAGACCCATCCTCCTCCACAAGATCTGCCAATGGAGCTAGAAGTGTTGAAGGGTTGCATATTGAAGTAGTACATACTTTAACATGAGGCTGAGAAATTATTAGTTCCAATGTTAACAAACGTGTAGAGGACAAAGGCTGAGTCTTTGTCAGATGGAGCAACCTAGAAACTGAATGTGCCACATACACTTCAAGAGAGTGCTGTAAAACAAGAAAATCAGTTATTTCAATTGCAAAAGCCAAACATGGTGGAAGTCCCAAAGTCACTGAATCAAATCGCTTTGAGAAATAGTCTACGGGCTTGCGACCAGTTGGGAAAGCTTGCAGAAGTACACAGGTGGCAGAGGAAGTTAAAATAGCAACATACAGTTTGAATGGTAATGAGTAGTCTGGTAGTGATAAACATGGCGCAGTGCCCAGTGCAGTCTTGATATTCACAAAAGCTGCCCACTGTGCTAAGGTGGGTACAATAAGGCCTTCAGGTCCTTCCTTCCCAATAAGAGCAAAAAGTGGAGCAGTAAGATCTGAGAAATTTGCTAGCCATTGTTTACAGAAAATTAATAGACCCAGAAACTTGCGCATTAACACTGGTGTTGCTGGAAAAGATAATGACAAAATAGGTTTCAATCTAGCAGAGGTAATTGCACGACCAGAGAGTGTTAGGGCAACACCCAGGAAAATAACATTTTGAGATACAAACTGCAGTTTAGACAAATTGACCTTCAAACCTAATTCAGCAATATGAGCTAATAAAGACAAGGAATCTAACAAACAGCTTTCATAATTTGGTGAACAGAGAAGCAAGTCATCTACATATTGTACTAAAGAGGAATGGTCAAGCTTTACATCCAATAATGCAATTCTTAGGGCCTGCAAGAAATATGCAGGACTATCAGTATACCCCTGACACAAAGTGGTCCAGGTATATTGCTTATTGTCAAAATAGAAGGCGAATAAAAATTGGCTGTCTTTGCTAATTTTCACTGAAAAATAAGCAGAACTTAAATCCACAACAGAAAACCAGGTAGTCCCTGAAGGTATCTTCGTCCAGATATCATGTGGATTAGGTACCAAGCGAAAAATTGGCAAAATCACATTATTTACTGCTCGCAGGTCTTGTACAAATCTATAAGTCTTACCGTCAGCCTTTAGCACAGGAAGGATTGGAATATTGCATGGTGAAGTTGTAGGATAAATGACACCTTGTTTCTGGAGATCCGCAATTACAGGACGAATTCCTTCAATGGCAGCTGCTGGCAATGGATATTGCTCGAGTCTAGGAAGCTGAACTCCAGGTTTCACGGTGATTTTCACAGGAGGAATAGAAAGGCACCCGAGATTAAATCCTGGCACTGCCCGCAAAGTAGAAGGAAGGTCTTCAAGCGCAGGATGAACAGCACTGGCATCTGCAGGGGACGGCACTTCAGAGAGAGTGTACAGCTGAAAAGAGAATTTGCCACCCATCCAGGATAGAGTAGCATGATGTGACACCAAAAAATCCCGACCTAGAAGATTCACTGGCAAAGTGTCTCCCACAAGAAAAGTAGTTGGATATACAATCTCTCCATTCCTTTTCGCCTCTCCGGGCCAGTCCAGGGAAGGTTAGGTTGTCAATCCCCCTCAGCAGCTGAGGACATAAAGACATCAAGTTTTCTTGCTCGGTGAAGCCACTCCCCCTGAAGTCAACTGCCAGTCTTTTTGTCCTCAGCAGCTGAAGAGGATCGATTTAAATCTCTTCCTTAAGTTTTTGCTATTTATTAATTTATTTGTTATTCTTTAAGTTGGCTCTAGCAGAGCTGATTTACTTAATCTGCAAAGGTAGATATTCAAGTCTACGATGAGGAATTACCTTTCCCTCAATGCCTTCACAATGTACTATCGGTGCCTGTGCTAATTGAGCATGGTAGGTAGCAGGCAAATCCTGTAAACGCAGTGCTGATGTTGTAGCTCCAGTATCAATAACAAATTTCAAATTAGAACCTCCCAGTTTAGCTTCTAACTCACCCTGAGGAGTTACAGTCAAATTCAGGAATAGTCATGCATCCCATGTATCACCTCCACAATCTTCTGGGTTAGAGAAGCACTGATATACTGGAGTGAATTCAGCTTGTACTGGAGGGGGAGGGGGGAAATCAGCTCTGGCCATCAGGATTCCGATTCCGGGGGCATTCTCGCTGCAAATGTCCAGCCGCTCCACAAGTGTAACAGGTACGCAGCTCTCTGGACTGTCCACGCCCTCGCTGAGAATTCACATAACCTCCTCTAGCTCTGAATCTACCCCTCCCCCTTCCCATGGGAGTTTGCATGGAAGCAATCTGCAAATTAAGCAACTTCGCTTTTTTTACATCTAATCTGGTTTGTTTGTTCTTGTTGTTCCTTGAGGAACTTCAACTCACTGTATCAAGCCCCTTCCAAAATTGCATCGGCTGTTCTAGCTGGCCAATCTATTATTGAAGTTTCTAAAATTTCTTTTATTCTTGGAATCAATCCATTTACATAAATATTAGTAAATCCTGAAGGTGTGTCTTCTGCCTCACCAGAATAGTCTTTAAAAGCTAGCATACACCTAGTGTGAAAATCTGTAACTTTTTCACCCCTATCCTGCCTTAGAGATGTTAACCTCGACAAATCCTTTACAGGTTTACATACTACCTTTATAGATTCTAACAATTTTTCTCTACATAAAACAAAATTATCTCTTTGTGTTTTTTCTTGAAAATCTGTTACAGGGTCTGTCAGTGGCCATTGCCAGTTGTCATCCCTAATTGGATGAGTAACCTTATGAAAATCAGCTGGATAAAAAAAAAACAGATCTGAGCAAATTATCTAGATCTGCCCAAGTAGGATTATAACTGTTAATTATTTGAGACCATAAAGACACAAATCTACCAGGATTATCCCTGCAGCTAGGAAAAGTTTTAGCCTAATCAAACACCTCTTTAGGACTCCAATTCGCAGGTACAGTCATTGAACCCGAAGGTCCTGTGGGGATATAGACGAAAAGGATAAGTAGGCACAATATTATTTCTCATAGTTGCTTCAGATTTAACTGTGCTAGAACGTACATGGTTTATAGCTTCCTGAATATAGCCGAGATCATAATATAATTCATCATACTCTTCCTTGTAGTTTTCATAATGCCTATCCAAATCTCTCTCAACTTTATCACTAATGGCACTAGGAATTCTTACCTCCTTTGCAACGGAAACACACTCATTTAGTGCTTCCCTTAAGGATCTTATCAGAAGTACAGTACTTTGTTTCACTGTCTAAACGTGCTTTTACATCTTTGAGCTGAGAAATAGTACAAATATCCAGATTACCCAACTCCTGTCCCCTTTCCCCTAACTTCATTTTCTTATCAAGTATTTCCTTTCTTAGTTCTGCTGCACGAGTGACCCGCCCTTGTTCAGCTAGTTCCTGGTCCCTTCTACCAGAGGGAGGAGGAGGGGATAAAATTGTGTTTGCTCCAGCTGTTACTACTAGTGCAGCTACATCTGCCTCATATGCTGGAGAAACAACATCCGGAAATTTCCTTTCACTTACTCCATCCCCCTTTGCATCAGACAACTTACTCGGTTTAGAGTTCTCTAACACAAACAAATCATTTTTCAATTTCTGAACATTTTCCTCATGTTTCACCTCATATGCCATTCGTTCCCATCATGTAAATACAATCCACTCAGAGGTATTGCACGGTTTATTCTTAGCCGTCAATGCACATCGCAGGTAACGAAGCTTATCTACAGAAAAAGTTCCTTCCAAGGGGAACTGCAGAATCACATTATCTTTAGTCATTGCATGCCAATGTACAATGAAACCGGTAGCCACATCCCCATATTTCTCACGCATACAATAAGAAGGGCTCCCTTTCTTATATGCTAACACCTTAGCTCTGTCATGCTATTCCTGCATCTGAGATGGAGCCTGGCTACTGAACAGATTACCCATCGCTGGTAATACTCACAAATCTTCAGGCACCTTCTGCCCTTGCCTTGAATGCAGAGATCCGTATCCGGCACGACACCAAACTGAAAGATGTACTCTGCACCTCCCCTCACCTACAACGAGGCAGGCTCTTGGGTCACAGAAATCCGCACACAAAACAAGGAGAAGGTTAACTGATCACAATCTTTAGATAATGCACAAATCTGTAAATAATACACAACACACTTGTATTATAAACACAGGACCAAAGCGCTTTGGGAGAGCAAGCTAGGCCTTTACCTATGTTTACTCTGAAATCAAAGCTTTAGGCCTCTTTATTTATAGGTAAAGATTCCATTACACAGCATAATTTCACTTTATTATTCTACATCTCACATCACGTATATTCATAATATACATATTCTATTCTACGTCTAGTGTTATGTATATTCATAATAAACTTTTCTATAGGCATGCACGTCATAGACCATCATGAAAAGACATACATATATTCTCAGACATGACTATGTAGGCCTTAATTCTAATTAATCCTAACACTGACAGTTTGATATCTCTGACCAGAGACAGTGAGACTGAGAGGCTGGGTAAACAGCTTGCCTTTTACATCTTTCTAATAACATAGGCTAATGTTTATGCTATCTAAACCTTTCACCCAATTTCTCCTACAGACTTTTCAAGGATGGTATTAAATATGGAACTACAAATGATATTAACTCTTTATTAGGGATTATAGCAATATAATGTTATACACAGGGCCTGACTGTGTATCCAACCCGGTACAATCAAGCTTTCTTTCAGAGAGGACAGAGTTTCAGAGGGTTTCTGGGGGCAGGAAGGGGATTTGATGCTGCTTCCTCTACCTCGGGCCCTAGGGAGCCACAATGAAGCGGGCGGGCGGGCGGGGGGGGGGGGGGACCCGTGCGGGGGTGTTCCGGTGGGGTGGAAGCCTGTGGCAGTTCTTCTCCACCTGGGCCCGGGTCACATCCTATCAGTGGGTTCTGGAGGTGGTTCGAGAAGGGTATTCCCTCGAACTTGCAAGACCAATTACCCCTTCATTCGTGCAGTCACCTTGCAGAGCTCCGACCAAGGTCGCAGCAGTAAAAGAAACATTGGCGCGGCTGCTGCTCCTGGGGTCAGTCGTGCCAGCGCCCGAATGTCATTGCGGCTGCGGTCGGTACTCCATTTATTTTGTGGTGCCCAAAAAGGAGGGTTCCTTTTGGCCGATTCTCGACCTCAAACATGTCAATCAGTGTCTCCAGGTTCTGCATTTTTGTATGGAAACTCTGAGGTCGGTAATAGTGGCAGTACGGCAGGGAGTTTCTAACATCCCTCGACGTCACGGAAGCGTATCTCCACATTCCCGTTCGAGTCACAGCAGCAGTTTCTACGGTTTGCGGTACCAATGGGACGCTTCCAGTTTCGAGCACTATCGTTTTGGTCTGGCAACAGCGCGCCATACCTTTACCAAGGTCATGCTAGTGGTGGCTGTGGCTCTTCACAAAGAAGAGATCCTGGTCCACCCATACCTCGATGACTGGTTGATCCGTGCCAATTCCAAAGAGGAGAGTGTACAGGCAACGGCCAAGGTAGTCAATCTCTTGAAGAGCCTGGGGTGGGTAATCAACCTGACAAAGAGCAGATTGGTCCCATCCCAGGAGATTGAATACCTCGGGGCAAGTTTGACACCCGCTTGGGCAGGGTGTTCCTACCAGTTCAGAGGACAGGGGGGAGCTTCAGCTTCTAGTGCACCAGCTTCTAGCCATGAGAACGCCCTCAGCTTGGCACTATCTCCAAGTATTGGGGACCATGGTGGTGACGATCGAGCTCGTATCTTGGGTGAGGGCCTATATGAGACCTCTCCAGCAGTACCTTCTCCGCCACTGGTCTCATCAGCATCAGCCATTATCCACAGTCCTGCCATGTCCTCCGGTAACCAGGAGAGCCTTGGGTTGGTGACTAGCTGGGGAATCTGGAGCAGGGCATCCCCCTTGAGCCCCCCCGATGGATTCAGTTGACGACGGATGCCAGTTTTACCGGTTGGGGGGCTAGGGGAACACTATGCCCAGGGTGCTGGAGTGCCCAAGAAGCTCGTTGGTCTATCAACAGGCTGGAGATGTGAGCGGTGGCACTGGCGCTCAGAGTGTTCGAGTGCTGGGTACGGCAGAAGGCAGTCCCGGTGTTCTTGGACAACGTCACCACAGTGACATATATCAATTGGCAGGGCGGCATGAGCAGTCCCCCTTTGGAGTAGGAGGCAGAACGTCTGCTCGATTGGGCCGAGGCTCATCCGCAGGCCTTGTCAGCGGTGCATGTAGCCGGAGTAGAAAACTGTTACAGCCGACTATCTGAGCCGGTTCAGTGGATCATGGAGAATGGGAGGTCTGCCAGGAGGTGTTCGACCAGGTAATGCACTGGTAGGGTCCACCCATTATGGATCTCATGGCGAGATGGGAGTCGGCCAAAGCGAGCCGCTTCTACAGCAGGAGAAAGGAGAGGATGTTGGAGGGCTTAGATGCTCTTGCTCAGAGATGGCACTCAGAGGGGCTTCTGTATGTGTTTCCTCCGTGGGCTCTCATAGGCAGGGTTCTCCAGCGCGTAGAAGCCCATCCGAGGCTGGTGGTTCTCGTAGCCCCTGATTGGCCATGGCGGCCGTGGTACACCGACCTCATGAGGCTTCTGGCCGATCGGCCCTGGCGGCTCCCGGTGAGGGATGACCTAACTCAGGGTCCAGTCCGGATGCCGCAGGTGGGTTGATTCTCGCTTACGGCTTGGCTGTTGAAAGGGCAAGGCTGCGGAAGCGCGGGTACTCTGGGGCGGTGATCGTGACTTTGCTAAATGCATGGAAGCATTCGACTTGCCTCTCCTATGTGAGGGTCTGGCGCGTCTTTGAAGCTTGGTGTGCGGTCCTAGAAAAGAGGCCTATGGCGGTCTCGGTACCGGAGGTACTCGACTTCTTACAGGCAGGATTTGAGAAGGGCCTCGCGGCTAGTTCTTTAAGGGTGCAGCTAGCAGCAATTGTCTGTTACCGGGACAAGATTCAAGGTAGGTTGCTAGGGGAACACCCAGACCTTGGGCGGTTCCTGAAAGCTGTGAGGCGCCTTCGACCTCAGCAAAGGTCAGCAATTCCTCCTTGGGATCTCAATCTCATGCTCAACCCATTAGCAGTGGATCCCTTTGAGCCGATAGGGTGAGCCTCGCTGAAGGACTTGACCCTCAAGACAGTGTTTTTGGTTGCTATCTGTTCAGCTAGGCGTATTTCAGAGCTCCATGCTCTTTCATGCCGGCCTCCATTTCTGAGCTTCTTCAGGGAAAAGGTGGTCTTGCGGATGGTACCTTCCTTTTTGCCCAAGGTGGTTTCCTCTTTTCATTTGAATCAGCCGGTGTCCCTCCCTGCCTTCCCGAATCCGGAGCGAGGGAACTTTAGATGTTCGCTTGCGTCGGCTAGATGTGCGCCGGATCCTGAAGCACTACACTGATAGGACAGCATTGTTTCGGAAATCAGATCGTTTGTCTTGTTTGGGGGACCACGGAAAGGGGAGGCGGCAGCCGAGGCTTCAATTTCCAGGTGGATTAGGGAGGGGCATCACTTCGGCATACATGCAGCAAGGAAGATCTGTGCCGAGGACATTCAGGGCACACTCTCTACGCGGGCCCAGGCATTGTTGTGGATGGAATTCAGTTTGGTTCCGCCACTGGATATTTGTAGGGCGGCTATGTGGGCCTCCCTGCATACATTCGCCAAGCACTATCGCTTGGATGTTCAGGCGGCAGGTGATACCGAGTTTGGGGTGTCAGTTCTTCAGTCTGGTATCGCGGGTCCCTCCCATTCTTGCTGCTCTGTTACATTGCAGAGGAAAGGGACTGGACTGGAGGGACGCTTAGGAAAGAGTAATTAGAGCTTACCTGCTAATTAGCATTCCTGAAGGAACTCCAGTCCAGTCCCTGATCCTACCCAGTTTTTGCGTAGCGGTGAAGAGGTGTTGTCGGCCCAAAGAATTTGAGTATCAGTGGAATACAGTTTCAGAAAGCCCATCTCCGAGAGGATAAACTTGGAGCGTCGGAATGGTCCGATGGGTGGCCCTGACTCAGTGTTTTGGGAGTCTGTTATGATTCGGGTAAGCAGCCTCCTCTTCAGGGAGGTGGGGAATTTTCCCTGGGGTTTAAGGGGGAGGTCAGGTGAATATAGGTTAAGAATATATGATAAGAATAGTTATTATTTCTCAGTTATCTGTACTTAGTGGGGGCTGGGCGGTTTACAATAAAAATCAGGAAATATTAAATTAAAAATTTTTAAAAAGCTGCAGGAGAAGGAAAAAGAACGCCATTGAATTTTAGAAACAGGACAGAGGAGAAAAAGATAAGGACAGAAGAAGAAAGAGGACAAGGGGACGACAGGTAGCAATAGTTAACAAAAGGGGGAGGGAATGTTATAACAAGGAGGTGGTGGGTGGTGCCAGTGGTATATATTTATTTATTTATTTACATTCTCTTATATACCGCGCTATTCTGCATCAGTGCGGTTTACATTGAACAAACTGAAATTACATTGAACAGGGCATTATAACTTGGAGATAACTATTTTACAGGGAACATGGGCTATGGAGGGTTAAGTGGCTTGCCCAAGACCACAAGGAGCACCTGTGGGACTAGAAACCCCAGTCCTTCCGGCCCAAAGTTGCTGTCCTCTAGTGGGATTTGAACCCCCGATCTTCCGGCCTGAAGTACCTTGCCCCAACCACTAGGCCACTCCTCCACCCCAGTGTCATCAAAAGGATGGCGTACTCGGTCTCCA
The DNA here is from genome assembly GCA_033557465.1 of Ichthyophis bannanicus. NCBI lineage: Eukaryota > Metazoa > Chordata > Amphibia > Gymnophiona > Ichthyophiidae > Ichthyophis > Ichthyophis bannanicus. The sequence goes on from CM066045.1 coordinate 200,033,463, forward strand.
AGCTGCTGGAAGGGGTGCACAACCCAGAGGAAAGGGACTGGACTGGACTGGAGTTCCTTCAGGAACGCTAATTAACAGGTAAGCTCTAATTACTCTTTTCTCACTGAAGGTACCCTTTAGCAGCTGGGTGTCTGAACCAGCACGTTGATAACACAATCAATTACTACAGAATAAGGTATGTGCCCGCTTTTCCACGGATACATGCTCCTTTATTGTATATAAGGAAATTTAATGGCTATATGCATGTTGGCAGACGCCTTCCTCTCCAAGCCTCTCTGCTACCTTGAAGACTCAGTTGTGAACTGCCAAATGGGAATATTACTTTATAATCTTTATTCTTGAATATATGGATGGGTTCACTTGACTGAAAACAACATCTTTTGTCTCCCTTCTGTACCTGCTCTGCTTCCTGGCATAATTATATGATTTTGTTTCATACAGTGTGATAACATTTCACACACCTGTGTCTCCTACATCAGTTTATTGTTCTACATGCGACTGTGTTCTACATACTGTAAGTTTTGTATGCTTGTATAATTTGTATTGTTCTTGGTTCTTATGGTTTAGAAATAAGGATATCAATTTAATAACCCTGAATGTATGAATTTATGATGCTTTTATGATTTTATATCCTTTTAATAGGTAATAATTTTTCAAGTACAGCCATGCTCTCTGCAGAATTCATAAGTGAGAGGAGGTTTGTCTGTACAGATCTGTGTACATTGTGAGTGTACTCAATAATAGTATATCACTGAAAGCCCTCAGAAAGAGTTAACAGCACAGATTCAGTAGCGCAAACATTCCAAAGCCTATTACTAAGCTGATGACCTTGAAGAGGCTCTACTGAATACTCTGCAGAAAGTTCAGATGTCAGAGAAACTGTAGGCCTGTTTATAGTACAGAAAGTTGCAGGGAAGAACATTCTCTTCAGTCTTGAAAAATACACTGAAAATTGCTTGTGTTAGAATTATTGTTTTATGTCTGGGAATACATGTATGTCTCCTCCTGATGACCTATACTAATAAGATCTGATGCACATTATGAATGCAAATGCAATGTGTGCCTTCGAGTCAGTCCTGACTCCTGGCGACCCAGAAGCTCCTGGGTTTTCTTGGCAGTGTCACCGGAAGTAGATTGCCAGGCCTTTCTTCCGAGGCAATGGAGGGTTAAGTGACTTGCCCAAGGCCACAAGGAGTGCTAGTGGGAATTGAACCCTGGTTGCTTGCTTACCAAGCCAGTGTTCTAACCACTAGCCGAATATGGATTAGTAAAAGATGTAACGTGATGCTTGATGTTGAATGATAGGTTAGAAATTATGCTGTGAGATGGCATTTTAAACCAGTAAAAGATGGCTGAAGTAGGTGGGTTTAGAGAGAGAAGTTGCAAGCTTTGCTCTTTCTCCCAAAGCGCTTTGGCCCTGTGTGTTCCACAGTTGTGTGTGTGAATTGTATTAATTATTATTGTTTCTTTCTCATTGCTCTGAGTGTGGAGATTCGTTCCCAAGAGCCCAGGTTCTGTTGCCGGTGAGGGGTGGAGCAGAGTATTATCAATAAGTAAGGCTTTAAGAAGGGCCCTTATTTATTATCACTAATGTTTTAAAACTATGGGCGGTTTATTTGGAGCTATTTATTTCACCTGCTTTTAAGATATTTTATGATTGTATCTGTATTACGATGTTTTTATAATTTTATGTTTTTACCATACATATTTATGTAATTTTTAGGTCTACTAACCCTCGACAAAGGCTAAGCTGAAATACGGCCATGTCAGGTGAACGATACTTCTGTGGCTAATAAATGTGGTTACCTCACCTTGGACTTGGTTTGTTTAGTTCGTTTTGTGTTGCCATGCAACATTTATTTTGACAGAATCCGTTTCTGGGTAGGGTAGGGATCTTTTGTCTTCATAAAATAGAACTCCAGTATATTCAAGCATTGGATCATATAAATATAAATAGCCGATTAAAAGATGATTGTAATTTAGTGTATGTAATTGTTTAATTTGCTTAATTTCTTAAGTGTTCAGGACATGATTGATATTGTAAACCTCCATGGTGCCAACTATTTGCTCCTTTTCATCTTTCCTATACAGTTCCTTTCTTTTTCATAAGTTTTATTAGTCATTGATTGAATACATATTTGTGAAATCTAATAAACAATAAATCATATTTGTTTGGCAGTATAGCAATGATAAATAAATAAGCTGCAACTGTGTTTGGAAACGAGAAATAAAAGGAAAACCTTTGTTTCTGCTGCTTCTCTTGATCAGGGCATCCCTAAAGCTATGTTACTTGCGAGTTGGGAAATGTGCTTTCTGTAGCAGAGAGGTTCCTGATGCCTGGTTCTTTCTCATATGTTGCTGGATCTAAAACAAGGTGTTACTCAAACTGCTGGTTTAAAGAGCATTCCTATTAGATGCAGCGTAGGAATCTTTATCCAGGAATAAGCAGGAAGTCAGCCCTCACATATGGGGTGATGTTGGCTCTGACAGAACCCGCGCAGAAGCATCTTCCCAGCTTTCAAAGAAAGCCTTTGGGAGATGCATCACGCATGCGTGGTCCACTTCCTGCCCAAGGGTGCCATCTTGCCTCAGTCTCCTTTTTTCCGTGGAGCTCTTTGGATGCTGTCCAGGGGAGGAGTGGTCTAGTGGTTAGGACAAGGTACTTCAGGCCGGAGGACCGGGGGTTCAAGTCCCACCTGGGGACAGCAATCTCAGGCCGGAGGGACTGGGATTTCTAGTCCTGTAGGCACTCCTTGTGGTCTTGGGCAAGTCACTTAACCCTCCATTGCCCATGTTCCCTGTAAGTATTAGTGTATGTCTCTCATATCCCCTCATGTTAAATGTATCCCCCAATTGACCACTTTGACCCGGTGAAAAGCGGGATATAAATACAGCTAAATAAAAATAAAATAAAAATAAAATTGTCCCTGGAAGAAGGCTGATTTTATTCTCAAGTTTTGTCCGGTTTGCGTACCAGTTTCTTCCCGCCCCCAAGCCAGCTCACCTTGGGTCCATTTGTTTGGGTTTTTTTAGTTTTTCATTGAGATCTCCCTCGACCGGTGTTCATGCCCCTTTTCAGCCGAAAGCCTCTGACCCCTACCAGGAGGCAGGGACTCCCTTTTTCCAATGGCCTTCAGTGGCTTCAAAAAGTGTGACCGGTGTGGCAAAATATCACTCACCGACCCACACGACTGCTGCCTTCGATGTCTTGGTCCGGAGCACAACAACGCCGACTCCGACTTTGAGCTCTGCAGAGCCATGACCCCAAAAGCCTTAAAGAGCCGCCATCAACAGCAGCAGGAAAAGTTCTTTCAGAAGTCCGACTCTCCCCTAGAGTCTCCAGTGACAGCACGCTCCAGGGCCCCTCCGATACCTCAGTGCTTTGCAAAGCCAGAGCCTGTTCGGAATCCCGTGGCCATAGTACCTCTGAGCAGAAGTCTCTAGAGGTGGAGCATAAGAAGAAAAACCCCTCAAAGACCACCTCAAGAGGACAGATCCGGGAAGAAGGTGAAATCCCACCTCGGGTCCCGGAGTCCCAGGCATGAGTCTGGGGAGTCTTGAGGCAAGAGCGCCCTACCAAGATGCCCCACAAGGAGTCGTTGGCTCTGGCCTCTGATCTCTGAGGCCATCCTCATTGAGGACTCTCCCTCGATGGTACCGACGCTGTGCCCGAAGTCCTCTGTGCCCAGGTCAAAGGCGGCTGCAGAGCCAACTGGCATGGAGATCAGAATGGCAGCCCTAGAGAGCAGTATATCTGCTCTAGTGGCCATGCAGTGGGCATTTGTCTAGCTCGTCCGGTTCATCCACCCTGATGGGACTCTCGACATTGAAAGCTTCCCCGGATGTCGAACCGGTCCTCCAGTGCCACCTTCTTCGAGAGAGCCCCTGGTCGAAGTACTGGTCCTGTTCCTTGGGACACTGGTCCTCCCTGGCGAGCACCCACAGCTCGGACTGATGATCCTTCGGAGGTCATGCACCACAAAGAGCAGTCCTCGACTGAAGTGATCGTGCAGGGTCAGATTGGTACTCAGACTTTGAGCCCAAATGGGAGACAGGTTCCTTGATTTTGTTATCAAGACTGAGGCAGAAGAGGATCCGTGAACTAAGGAATTGGAGATCCTCCATTTATGAGGCACCCCCAAAGGGAAACCCTTATGGTCCCAGTGCCCCCGATCCTCAACCGCATGTGGGAAACGCCAGCTTTGGTTCCAGTCGTTAGCAGGCATCTCAGTGCCATGTACAGAGTACGCCAAAGCCCTGGGTTCTAAAAGACCCAGCTTCCCCACAACTCCAGGGTTGTGGAGTCTGCCATGTGCAGGCTTAAGAGCCAAAAACCCATTCGTCAGTGCCACCTGGCAGGGAGGCCAGAACCCTTGACGCCCTCTGCCGGAAAGCCTTTCAGGGCTCTGTGCTAACATGCCGAATCCAGTCCTACCAGCTCTACATCGGCATGTACATGAAGGAACTGTTGAAGGAGCTAAGGGGAATTTTGGCAGGCCTAGAGGGTGAACCCCTTCAAGAGGTTCAAGACCCTAACCATGAGAGTAAAGGAATGCTCAATGTTTTTGTCCCGAGTAGTCTATGATGGCTTTGAGTTATCGGCCAGGGTGGCCACTGCCAGTATCTGGGCACGACATCGATCATGGCTGCAGTCATCCGACCTGGAACAGCGGGTACAGGACAAACTAATCGATGTCCCCTGCATAGGTAATAATCTATTCCGGGAAGCCCATGGCGGATAAAGTAGCGGAGATAGACCGAGTATGTCACAAGAACCAAGTTCTCAAAGAAGACCTCGGTGCAACACCGGAAGAAAACCCTGGGGAAAAAGCTCTTCTTCCCGAGGAAGAAATAGAGCTTTGGTAGTCCTCTGCACGTCCAAGCCTTCTCGGCCCCTCAGTGGAGCCAACAACAGAAGGGCCAGGGACATGGTCCCAGAAAACAAAAAGCCCCGGCTCAGGCACAGCCCGGGGGAAGCTTTTGACAGCCTGGGCGTGACCTCCACTCCCCCAGGAGGTCCTCTGCTGCCCACAGGGGGGGCACCTAGCCCTGTTTGTCCACAGGTGGACAGTCATCACTTCTGATACCTGGGTGCTACAGTTGGTCAAGGAAGACTACCTCTTCCACCTACGTCAGCCCACCACCCTTGTACTTCCCGGGAGAACCCACCAAGCCTCTCCTCCACCAAACCCTGCTCCTCACCAAGCTAGCAGGGCTACTCTGGGACAAAGCAGTGGAGCTAGTGCCACAACCTCTCTGGGGCACCAGCTTCTACTCCATGTATTTCCTCATCCCCAAGAAAACTGGGGGCTTCAGGCCCATCCTGGACCTGCAAGAGTTCAGGTTTCTGGTCAGGGAGAAGTTCAAGATGCTCTCCCTTGGAGCACTGCTGCCATTCCTCCAGCAGGGAGATTGGCTTTGCTCCTTAGACCTAAAGGATGTCTACATTCACTCCAGCCACAGAAAATACCTTTGGTTTGTGGTGGTGGGACAGCACTATCAATACAGGGTGCTGCCTTTTGGTCTGGCTTCATCACCAAGGGTAAATGCCTCATGGTGGTTGTAGCCTACCTCAGGCTTCAAGGTGCCTTCATCTTCTTCTCTTATTTAGATGATTGTGCCTCTACAGCTATGTCCCCCTTTATGAACCAGTGCGCCACTGGACGCACCATAAACGCCCTGCAGCACCTGGGGTTTGTCATAAACTACCCCAAGTCCCACCTCACTCCGGCTCAGCACCTGGAGTTCATACGGGTGCAGCTGAACACCCTTCAGGCAAAAGCCTTCCTCCCTCAGGAGAGGTCAGAATGCCTCAGGGAATTAGTCACAGAGGTGCAACGGCGCAGGATACTATTCACCCGGCTTCTCTTCCACCTGCTAGGACACATGGTCTCCACGGTCCACATGATACCAAAAGCCTGCCTGCACATGAGAGCAGCCCATTAGTGTCTCTGCTCTTAATGGGCCCAAGCCAAAGGCAGGCTCAGGGACAACAGTTCAGGTGACCCACCAGTTATTTTATTTATTTATTTTATTTATTTATTTGTAAACTTTTATATACTTCCCCTTCCAAAGATCAGTTAGCAGGCAGAACCCATGTCACCTTCAGGCCAGGATGCCCTTCCAAGCACCAAGCCCCCAGAAGGTCCTCACCACAGACGCCTCTCGAATGAGCTGGGGAGCGTGTTGCTGTTGCCTCCAGACACAAGGCTGCTGGTCCCAGAAGGAATCAGAAATGCAGATCAACCTTTGCTGGAAGTTAGGCCGCTATTCCTGGCCCTCAGAACCTTCCGCCACCCAACTACAACACCACACAGTGCTGATCCAGACTGACAATCAGGTCACGATGTTCTTCATGAACAAATGGGGGGACAGGTCGTACCCCCTCTGTCAGAAGGCAATAGCCCTCTGCTCCTATGCTATGCACATCCTAAGGGTGGTCTACTTCCCAGGCCAGGACAGGGTCTTAGCAGACAAACTGAGCAGAATACTCCAGCTGGATGAGTGGCGCCTGGACCCAGTGGTAGCCTCACGGCTGTTCTGGCTCTGGGGCATCCTGATGATAGGCCGGTTTGCCAGCCCGGACCATGCGCAGTTGCTCCGTTTCTGCTCCTGCCAACTGCACCCGTCTCAGCGGCAGATGCATTCCTCCTCCCGTGGTCAGAAGGCCTCCCGTACGCCTTCCTCCAGTGCTGCTGATAGCCAAGACCCTGTTCAAGGCTCGACACGACAGAGCGTTGCTAATGCTGATAGCCCCTCTTTGGTCCAGAAAGCCCTGGTTCCCACTGCTCCCTATCGATGGTACCACCAATTCCCCTGGGCCGAGCCCCAGGACTACTCTTGCAGGAGCATGGCCCTCTCCCACACCCCAACCTGAGGTCCCTCTCGCTTACAGCTTGGCTGCTGAAAGGGTAACGTTAGCCCCCTTCAGTCTCCCATGAGATGTGGAAGAGATTCTCCTGGCCTCGCCTAAGGCCTCCACGAGAAGGGCATATACCTTCAAATGGTACCATTTCTCATTATGGCACACAGAAAAGCGTGCAAATCTGTTCTCCTGCTCCATGCATGTGATACTCCCAATACCTGCTCCGCCTATTGCAGGTGGGACTGATGTCCAACTCGGAGTACACCTGAGCACCATCGCAGCACATCACCACTCCTTTGAGGAGAAATCCCTCTCTGCTCAGCCTCTTGTCTTGTTCCTATAGGTCCCTCGTGTTATCCAAACCCCCCGTCTGCCCTCCAGCGGCGGAGTGGGACCTGAATGTAGTGCTTTCGCAACTCACCAAGCCTCCGTTTGAGCCTCTGGCCACCTGTGGTACTTCTCCTGGAAAACCTTCCTGGTAGCACTCGCATCAGCACGCAGTGTCGGCGAGCTACAAGCTCTGATGGTAGAGCTGCCTTACATGAGGTTCTACAAGAACAGGGTGGTGCTCCGCACACACCCCAGGTTTCTGCCGACGGTGGTGTCCCCATTCCACCTCAATTAGGAGGTGGTGCTCCCCACCTTCTTTCTCAAACCTCACGCCAGTAGGATGGAGACTGTTCTCCATACTCTGGATTGCAAGAGAGCCCTGTCCTTCTACCTACAATGGACTCAGTGCCACCACAAAGATCAACAGCTTTTCGTATCCTATGACCCTAGCTGTCTGGGGCTTCCCGTGATTAAGTAAACTCTGTCCACTTGGGTGGCAGACTGCATTACCCTTGCCTGCGAGCAAGTGGGTATTCCACTTGACCAAAGAGTCACAGCATGCTGCATCAGGGCCATGGCTACTTCCGTGGCCAATCTGCGTTCCATCCCCATGATGAAAATTTGCTGGGCTGCCACCTGGTCTTCGGTCCTTACCTTTGCAACTCACTACAGCCTAGAGAGGGAGTCCCAATGGGATAGCGCCTTCGGCCAGGCAGATTGTGGCATCTCCTGCCCTCTGACCTTTCTGTGTTCAGCCTACCAGAGTTCTGGTTCTCACTGGGCACTTGGGTCTTGCGAGAGTCATCCTTGGGATTCAACTGCTGCTGATCACAATTCACCTTTGCAGGTCGCCGAGGCATTTTCTACAGGTTTCGGTAGCCTGTAGCTGGGAAGTCTCATATGTGAGAACTGACTTCCTGCTTGTTCCCGGAGAAAGTGTAGTTACTCACCTGTAACAGGTGTTCTCCGGGGACAGCAGGAATCTGTCCTCACAACCCTCCATCCTCAGAGTTGCTTTTTTACCATCTTTTATTTTTGCTGTCTTAGCGATGTCATTTGACTGAGGCAAGATGGCACCCTAGGGAAGTGGACCACGCATGTGTGGTACATCTTCCAAAGACTTTCTTTGAAAGCTGAGGAGATTCTTCCGCACGGGCTCCGTCGGTACCGATGTCAGCCCATTTGTGAAGACTGATTCCTGCTGTCCCCGGAGAACACACGTTACAGGTGAATGACTACACTTTTTGTGGAATGTGATTTATTAAAGCTATTAAATATACTAATTTGGATTTTAAAAAATTAGAGGGGATATTAGGAAATAAAATGCATTTTTTAAAAATCTGGTTGTATACTTAACTTGTTTGCTTTTTCTATATATGATTCTATTTCTCTGTTAATGTTATTCAAACACTAGAAAGTACTCATTAAAACATTGAATAGGAAGAATAAACATGTATTATGGTTGTTAAGAGAAAAAATAATGAGCTGGTGGTGGTGGTTGTTTGGAGGTAATTTTTGCCTTTTTGTAGGGTGCTGCTCAATATCATGTACCTGATTGTAGATACTGTCCGGCAGGAGTGTGAAGGAGACAGAGTGGAATGGAAAGCCATGCAGCAGACCTTTAGATCAGAGCTAGGTATGCAGTGACTTAGGAAAGAGTTATGTGATTTCAGGGTGGAAGCTTTCCAACCCAGAACATTTCAAGGGGAGGTGGTTTATTCCTAGAAATCTGCAAAATAAATAATGAGGTTGTCACTATTTTTCCCCTTGAGGTACTCCATTGTACAATAATGAGCCATTTTCTGTCATGTTGTTTGGAATGGTGACCAAGTTCTGCAGTGGCCACGCTCCTCACTTCCCCATGAAGAAAGTTCTGCTGCTGCTCTGGAAAGCAGTGCTGGTAAGAGAAGGCTATGCAGCTATCGGGTCACGGGATGAGGGTGAAAGAGTAGACTCGGGAGTAATCTGAGGAAATATTCCCTTACAGCAAGGGTGATGGACACATGGAACAGCCTCCCAATGGAGGTGGGTAAAGATAGTATCTGAATTCAAAAAAGCATGGGACAAGCAAAGATTATCTTTGAGGGAGAGGGGGAGATTGTAGAGTGGAACAGAAAGTGTGGGGTGGGGGACAGGCTTGATGAGCCATATGGTCCTTTAGAAACAGGGACCACTGCTAAGAGCGAAATGTGTATCATTTGCTAGGAAGAATGTGCTCTGTACAACAGTGTAATAAGTGACTTGATTTTTTTTTAATCAGTGTACTATTGGAGGGTTTGAGGAACTGCAAGGAATGAAAGCAGAAAAGCGGGAAATGCTAGGTCTACCACCTCTCCCAGAAGACAGCATTCAAGTAATACGCAGTATGAGAGCTGCATCTCCTCCAGCCTCTGCCTCTGACCTAATTGAGCAGCAACAGAAGAGGGGCCGTCGAGAACACAAGGTCAGCACCTTGGGCATGGTGTGGCATCTGATAGAATGGGCCTCCTTGCCCAGAGAGGGGGGCAGCAGTGTTGCTTAAGTCTCCTCCTGTGCTTTTGTTTAGGAATGAGCAGAGGATATGAGAAGCAGCGATTACATCTATTAATATACAAGGAAGGAATGCCGTATCTATATTTGTGTATTGAATGTCTTTGTGTACCTGCTTATTTCTTTTCTATCATAATTGTTTGAAATTAACAATATTAAACATACTTGAAAGAAAAATATATTGTATGTGCAAATATAATTTTGCACGAATCACAAAACATAAGAGAAATAAACCTGCTGTAGTTGCACATTCTGATACCAAAACATGAAAAACCACAACATCCAGGGCTCAAAACAAGAAAAATCCATCTCTAAATATATACTAAATGAATTAGAAACATAGAAACATAGAAACATGATGACAGAAAAAGACCACATGGCCCATCTAGTCTGTCCTTCCATAACAACAACTACAACAGTCCACTTTTTACCTTTAGAGATCCTCTGTGTTGGTCCCATGCTTTTTTGAATTCAGTTACTGTCCTCATCTCTGCCACCTCCACTGGGAGACTATTCCACGGATCCACTACTCTTTCCGTAAAGAAATATTTCCGCATATCACTCCTGAATCTATCTCCCTTCACCCTCATCCCATGTCCCCTCGTAGCAGAACTTGATTTAAATTGAAAGAGGCTCTCTCCCTGAACATTTATGCCACGGAGGTATTTAAACATCTCAATCATATCACCTCTATCCCGCCTTTCCTCTAAGGTGTACATATTAAGATCCTTAAGTCTGTCCTCATATGCTTTATAATGAAGCCCACTAATCATTTTAGTAGCAACCCTCTGCACCGACTCCATCCTGTTCACATCCTTTTGAAGGTGCGGTCTCCAGAATTGCACACCATACTCCAAATGAGGTCGCACCAAAGACTTATACAGAGGCATTATCACCTCCTTTTTTCTGCTAGCCATTCCTCTCCGTATGCACCCAAGCATCCTTCTAGCTTTTGCCGTCGCCTTTTCTACCTGTTTAGCTACTTTAAGATCATCAGACACAACCACACCTAGGTCCCGCTCTTCTTTAGTGGACAAAAGTATTTCACCTCCTATACTGTATTGCTCCCTTGGATTGCTGCAGCCCAAATGCATGACCATACATTTTTTAACATTAAATCCCAGCTGCCAAATTCTAGACCATTCTTCAAGCTTAGCTAGATCCCTCCTCATGTTATCTACACCTTCCTGGGTGTCTACTCTATTGCAGAGTTTGGTATCCTCCGCAAAGAGGCAAACCTTACCTGACAGCCCTTCCGCTATATCACTAACAAAGATGTTATAAAGAATCGGACCAAGGACAGATCCCTGGGGCACACCACTGGTAACATCCTTCTCCTCAGAGTGAGCTCCATTTACTTGTACTCTTTGTCGCCTCCCACCCAACTAATTTCTAACCCAAGCAGTGACTTTAGGGTCCATCCCTAGGGTGCTCAGTTTGTTTATAAGTCGCCTGTGAGGAACAGTGTCAAAGGCTTTACTGAAATCTAAATACACCACATCTAGAGCTCTCCCTCGGTCCAACTCCCTGGTCACCCAGTCAAAGAAATCAATCGGATTTGTCTGACAAGACCTGCCTCTGGTGAATCCATGCTGCCTCGGATCCTGTAATCCGCCAGACTCCAGAAACCTCACTATTTTCTCTTTCAGCAGCGTTTCCAATAATTTACCCACCACTGAAGTTAAACTAACCGGCCTGTAGTTTTCAACCACATCCTTACTTCCGCTTTTGTGTAAAGGCACCACATGAGCCTCTCTCCAGTCCTTTGGCACCACTCCCGACTCCAACGAGGCATTGAAAAGGTCAGTCAGTGGAGTTGCCAGAACGTCCCCAAGTTCCCTCAGTATTCTAGGGTGTATCCCTCAGTATTCTAGGGTGTATCCCATAGTATTCTAGGGTGTATCCCATTGTCATTCTATTTTGGTTAACACAATCGGTCTGGCCCCTGCCTCTTTCAATTGAGTCATAGGCTTCTGATGACAGGCATTCACATCAAATATAACTTTCATTCTTGTCATGCAAACGTTAGCTAGTCTTTAAGGTATCACCAGCCTCTTTTGTCATGTTTGCTAACATAACTTACACAGTAACCCCCTTCCTCCTGGAAAAAATACAAATATCTGAAAGCTAGATTGTCCGATTACTCACAGAACTTATCTGCACATATCATAAAATTTTGTTTAAGTATCAGGGTTTCAAATATTTATACAGTAATCTAAGGCACACTTCCACTCCAGAGGGACAGCTTCCTGATTTCCTTTTTCTCCTTAGTGAAATGATCTTAAACCCATAAAACAATTTGTTAGAAATAAAGGATTTGCTTTTATATGAAAAGCGATGGCGAGCCTATCCTTAGGGATCTCTCATTTGGGCTGTTTGTGTGAAATGCAGCAGGTCCATATTGGATAGATCATGATGGGACAGGGCCGTTCCAGTGCTCAGAGGGATGCAGTAGTTGCCACTGACTACGAGGATTAAATTTATTACTACATTCTGGGTAATATGTTATTGAAAACAGCATATTTGGCTAATTGAGTTGGAATGTCCATGTTAGAGCACTGAAGCCTAGCCAGGACAGCTACTGGTAAAATCTGTAGTATAGCATTTAAGTAAATTGCATTAGAAGTCAGAGAGCTACATGCTATTCAAACAGAGTAAACACCTGGCACTTCACTTATGGTAAGAGGGGATAAACTGGAAGTAGGGTGGGGATGGAGGATAATGGGAACTGGGGGAGATTTTAAGTCTGGTTGTATTTTATTGTACACTGCCATGGTGGTTATTTCCACTACTACTAATCAGTTGTATAGCGCTACAAGGTGTATGCAGCACTCTGCATATACATGTAAGACAGTCTGTGCTCAACAGAGCTTACAATCCAATTAAGACTTAAAAACATCACAAAATTGGGGCCTAGAGTATGGTAAATTATACATAAGTAGTAAACATGAGAGTGAGGAGCATCAGGATCCAAAAGTACCTTCAAAGAGGTGAGTTTTTAGAATTTGAATAGGGTTAGAGAAGGAACGCAACTCACTGACTCAGGCTGATTGTTCCAGGCATATGAAGCAGCAAGGTGGAATGAACAAAGTCTGCAGTTGGCAGCAGCAGACGTGCAAGAATGCTTTTTTTCTGCTTAAATTCAAATCCCTGTCTGATGTTTGTCCTTATTTAATAAACCACAATTTCTGGAACAAGCATTGTGGTTTACAATACAATTCACAAAATAAAACACAATAAATTAAAATTAAAAATACTCAAAAATAAAAGGTAAACTTTCAGATCAGAAAGATGTAGAAAAACCTAACCAGATAGAGTAGGAAAGGTGGATCTCCAGGAACAAGCAGGAATGTAGTCTTCACATATGGGTATCGTCAGCACTGACGGAGTCTGCGCGGGAACGCTCCCCAGTGTCCAATAGGAAAGCTTTTGGGAGCATCCCACAGCGCCTGCGTGCTGCCTTCTCGCCTTTCCCAACTGTCCCTCTCCAGTTCTTCGTTTTCCGCGGAGCCGACAGGTCGCACATCCTGTCACTGCAGAAAAAATTCCCCCCTTCTTCTTTTTTGTGGTCATGTCTGCCTTCCCTCGATGCTACACCAGTGCCGCCGGTGGTTCTTTATTTTTTAAAAAAACAAAAAAAACCTTTCTTTCTGGAATCTCTTCCAGTAATTTTCTCCTCAGGTGCCACATGCCATTTTGGGCACTAGGTCCAACTTTTTCCTTCAGAATGGAAAAACCCGCTTCGGGTTTTAAAAAGGGTTCTAAGTGTGGTGGTACCATCTCCGTCACTGACACCCATGAGTGGTGCCTCAAATGTTTAGGTCCTGACCACTCTATTTCAGAGTGTTTTGCCTGTGGGATGATGTCGAAAAGGGGCCGGCAAAACCGAGCGGCTAAACTTAGCACCCTTTTTCTCTCCGATGCAGCCTCTGTGGCATTGACGTCTTCCAGGACTTCATCTTCCTCCCATGGATCTCAGGTAACTAAACATAAATCTAGCCGGTACTCAAAGGGTAGATCTTCTAAACATCGAGATGCCTCTGGCGTTGCCCTTGAGGGACTTTCACCGGCAAAATTGCCCCGGCAGGAGGCTTCGGCTTCCAAAGCACTAATGGGGATCCAGGATGTTCTCGAGGCTTCAACCTCGGCAGAACTACTGGTGCCATGCTCTGGGGTACCGGCGGCTTCATCCGGCACCGATACCCAAGCATCGGCAGCGTCGATAGATCAGAGATTACGGCCTCGATGCCCCTGAAACCGCTTCAGACTATTCAACCGGTACCGGCACCGACTGCATCGACATCGGCAGGTATTCTACAGAGACCGAGTCATGCATCTCTATCCGGCATCGACAGGTCGGTACCGGACCACTCTGATGCCAACTTCGATCAGTAATGGTACCGAGCCTTGCACGATCACCCGGATCGGAGATACTTCAAATCCTCAGATGAGTCTGAAGACTCTGAAAGCTCTGCCGATACCAGAATACTTCTTCCTGAGGATTCCTCTTCTCAGCGTAGGATGTCTCCACCAGAGGATATGTCCTTTCAGGATTTTATCCGAGATGTGGCCCGAGGTCTTTCCATCACAGTGGCTCCTGAAAAAGAGCCTAAGGCAAAGGAATTAGAAATCCTGCAATACCCTAAAGCTCCCAAGGAGGCAGCTACCTTACCTATTCATGAGATCTTGCATGATCTTATGTTAAGGATGTGGGAAACACCTCTAACCACATCTCCTCACTCTCGAAGACTCGACACCATGTATCGAGTTCCTCCTTGTCCTGGGTTTCAGAAGACTCAGCTACCACACCATTCCATGGTGGTGGAATCAGCCATGAGACGGATAAAGAGTGCAAAAAGGCATGCATCTAATCATCCAGGACGTGAGTGTAGGACTCTTGACGCCTTTGGACGTCGATCCTTCCAGGCTTCCATGCTTTCTGCTAGGATCAGTTCCTATATCTTGTATATGGGAATGATTCTTAAAGAAGTCACAGGAGATTTAGAGCTTATGAGCACTCTCCTTCCTGATGATAACAGGCAAGATTATCTTGCTTTTGTCAAACATGCTCAGGATGTTTCCAACTTTGTGACTCGTGCAGCCTTTGACTGCTTTGAATGCATAAGCAGAACCTCTGCTATTGCCATAAGTGCACGTAGGATTGCCTGGCTCCAGGCATCTGACTTGGAAGTTTGGGTACAGGACAAACTAGGGAATATACCTTGCACAGGAGAGAATCTCTTTGGCAAGAATTGGCAGGAAAAAGCTAATGAGATAGTTGCTGACAATATCACTTTGGATAGATTGTCTAAATCTACAGCTGATCCTGTGAGGAAAAGATCCTCTAAGAAACCATTCTTCAGCAAGAAGAAAAAGTTTTATCCCTCCTATACCCAGCAGGGGCATCGTTTAGGTCAGTCTGCCCAAAAGGGACAGCAGCAACAACCTAGGCAAAGAAAGACAAAAGCAGCTAAGCCTCAACCGGCTCAGCAGACTCGGCCTCCACAGGGGCTTTGACTCCTATCTAGAGAACTTTGCCTTCCTGGCCCTGAACGGCCCAGAACCCTCCACCATCCCAGGAAGGTTGTCATTTTGCCCCCAGATGGGGTCAGATAACAGCAGAAAATTGGACTCTGTCTATTGTAAGAGAGAGGTACAAGATTTATTTCCTCAGCATACCCCCTCCTACAATGGTAAGACAGTTGAATTCTCATACCTCTCTCAACGACTAGTTAGGTCAAGAGGTCACTGTGCTCTTGGCTCAAGGGGCAATAGAAGAGGTACCCATTCCCCAACGGGGTACAGGGTTTTACTGCCCCTATTTCCTTATTCCAAAGAAAACAGGAGGAGACAGACCCATTTTAGACCTCAGAGAATTGAACAAATTCCTGTTCAAAGAGAAGTTCAAAATGATTTCTCTAGGAACTCTGCTGCCATACCTTCAGAGTCAGGATTGGCTTTGTTCGCTAGATCTCAAGGTTGCGTACACTCATGTTCTCATCCATCCAACTCACCGAAAGTTCCTTCACTTTCTGTTTCAAGGGAAGCACTACCAATACAGGGTTCTTTTTTTTGGCCTGGCCTCTGCACCAAGGGTGTTCACAAAATGCATGGTTGTGGTGGCAGCATTTCTCCGCACCCTGGGAATGTTCGTCTTCCCTTACTTAGACGACTGGCTCATTCGAGCCCCTTCAGAGCCAGAGGCCAGGGTTGCTCTCTCTCGCACAGTGTGCATCCTTCAGTATTTGGGATTTGTCATAAACGTCCCAAAATCCAACCTTGCTCCCACTCAATCCCTAGAGTTTATAGGAGCTCTGCTGGATACCAGACGGACAAGGGCCTACTTTCCACAGCCCCGCTGCTTTTGCATTGTGCAGTTAGCTTTCCAAGCAGTGCTAAAACCTCACCTCACTGTTCGGGAAATGTTACAGTTGCTAGGCCACATGGCATCCACCGTGCATGTGGTTCCTTATGGTTATCTCCATATGAGGGCAGCCCAGTGGACTTTATCCATTCAGTGGACTGAGGCGTAAGGTTGTCTGTCAGACAAAATAGCATACTCAGATCGCCTTATTTTGTCCCTCCAATGGTGACAGTCACCCCAAAAGCCTTTGTTGGGGTCTCCTTTTCAGCAACCCCCACCCCAGGCCACTCTAACAGATGCTTCACAGGTGGGTTGGGGAGCCCACCTGCAAGCCCTCTCTACCCAGGGCATCTGGACTCGACAGGAGGCCTATCTACACATCAGTCTCCTGGAACTCAGAGCAATCTTCCTTGCTCTTCGAGTATTTCACACCCAGCTCAGCTACAAGACAGTCCTAGTTCAAACGGACAATCAAGTAGCCATGTTCTATGTGAACAAGCAGGGCGTAACAGGTTCTCTGTCGCTCTGCAATGAAGCTTTGCGACTATGGGCCCTTGCCAGAGAGTATCAGATTCATCTCCTTGCGTTGTATCTTGCAGGCATTCAAAACTCTTGGACGGGCAGAGAGACTCAGTCGAGTTCTGCTTCCACACGAATGGTCTCTCCATGCAGACCACTTTGCCAAAATTTTTTAAATTTGGGGAACCCCGGACATAGACCTCTTTTCAAGTCCACTGAATGCCAAACTTCCCTGGTTCTGTTCCAGAATTCCGACTCAGGGTTGTCAGGCCAGGAATGCCTTCCTCCTCCATTGGGGTCGGGACTTTCTGTATGCCTTCCCACCCATTCCCCTAATTCCCAGAACTTTATTCAAGCTTCAGAGAGATAGAGGTCATATGATTCTCATAGCTCCACATTGGCCACGGGAAATGTGGTACCCTCTGCTCCTACATCTCTCTCAAGCTGCGCCTCTGGAGTTAGGATCTTCTCCAGATCTCCTTTCTCAAGAGGACGGGATGCTGTGGCATCCCAATCCCCATCTCTGCATCTCAGGGCCTGGTTGCTGAAAGCCTAGAACTTCATGGTCTTAACTTTTCTCAGCAGGTAAAGGATATCCTTTATGCTTCCAGGAAGCCTTCCACAAGACGCTCTTACGCATTTAAGTGGAAACGGTTTACCATATGGTGCTCGCAGAAGGGTCTTAACCGTCTTGTGATACCTCTGGAATCATTACTGGAGTATCTCCTTCATTTATCAAATGCAGGGCTTAAGACCAATTCAGTGAGAGTTCATTTGAGTGCTATTGCAGCTTCTTTCAAGCCTCTAAATGGACAACCTATTTCCTTTCATCCTCTCATAGCGAGATTTATGAGAGGCCTTCTTTTAACTAAGTCTCCCATTAAGCCACCACCAGTGGCATGGGACTTAAATCTGGTTCTTGGGCAGCTCATGAAACCGCCCTTTGAACCATTAGCCACTACCTCTTTGAAATTCCTTTCCTGGAAGGTCATCTTTCTTATTGCAATCACATCAGCACGTCGCATCAGTGAATTGCAAGCATTGGTGGCTGATCCTGCTTATACAAGTTTCCATCATGATAAGGTAGTCCTTAGGACTCATCCACACTTTATGCCAAAGGTGGTGTCACCTTTTCATTTAAACCAAGCAGCTTACCTTCCTGTATTCATTCCAAGGCCTCACGTCTCAAATGCAGAAAGGAATCTTCATACTTTGGATTGTAAAAGAGCTTTGACCTTTTACTTGCAAAGGACACAGCAACATAAAAAGTCTGCTCAGCTCTTTGTTGCTTTTGATCCTAGTCATTTGGGACTTCCAGTCTCCAAAAGAACACTGTCCAGCTGGATTGCACAGTGTATGTCTTTTGCCTATGAGAGTAAAAACCTTCCTCATAAAGGCCATGTCACAGCTCACAATGTGAGAGCCATGGCAGCCTCTATGGCTCATCTTCACTCTGTGTCTATCGAGCAGCTACTTGGGCTTCGGTTCATACCTTCACAGCCCATTGGACAAGGACTCCTGTCGGGATGCCTTGTTTCGTCAGGCTATTCAACACCTGTTCCTTACTTAATGAACTCCTACCCACCATCCCTGGTAGGATGCCAGAGATCCATGGGGGGAAGTGGAGCCCTTTCACAAGGGCACACAACTTTTGAGGCCTTCTCCCTGGCATCTGCAGCTAGGGAGTCCCCATATGTGAAGACTACATTCCTGCTTGTTCCTGGAGATAGCATAGCTACTCACCTGTAACAGGTGATCTCCGGGAACAGCAGGAATTTAGTCTTCACAACCCACCCACCTCCCCTAGGAGTTGTATCTTTCTTTCTCTCTTTCCCTCTCTCTTTTGTCTCAGCTTTAAACTCAACTGGAGAGGGACAGTTGGGAAAGGCGGGAAGGCAGCACGCAGGCGCTGTGGGATGCGCCCAAAAGCTTTCCTATTGGATGCTGGGGAGCGTTCCCAGTGGACACACTCTGCCTCTGCAGTTCCATCGGAACAATTGACTCCCTCGTCATATGTAGGTGTTTTACCATATATGCCGCATGCGACTACAGTCTTGAAGATTTTGAAGTCTCATTGGTCTATTTTATCTTTACATCCTAGTTTTGATAAGCCTTTAATGATTGCTTTTCAATGTGGAAAAAACCAAGTGGATTGGACCATTCATAATTCTGGAACTTATGACTTGTCAATGCCCACTGGCCATTTTTCATGTACTGCTTGTGAGTTTTGCAGTTCTACGATAGAGGGCCCATGTTGGGAAGTTCCCAACCAAAATGGACGGTTCTATAGTAAATATGCTACAAATTGTAAGACCTCCTTTGTAGTTTGTTTTGATCTGTCCCTGTCACAAATTGTATATTGGAAAAACTACGCGGATGATGAAACGGCGGCTTCAAGAACATAAATCACGTATTACAAATGGGATGGAATCAGCTCCTGTGGTAGCACATTGCCGAAGTACTAATCATCAATTTAGTGATCTACGCTGGAGGATTTTAGATCACATTCCTTTGAAATCTCGGGGAGGTGATAGGGATTCTCTATTGAGTTATCGTGAACAATTTTGGATATATACCTTAAATACTGTTGCACCGGATGGTTTAAATCAATCCTTGGATTGGTGGTGTATTGTCTAACGCTATGTACTACAGTTCCCATGAGCCTTCAGGTCATCCTTTATGGATCACATGATCAATTTTGAGGGTTTTAAATACGTTAGATTTCCGGAAGTGCAGTGAGCGACAAGGTTTGAGAAAGGGCCAGGAATGCCTTTGGCCAGAAACACAACGTTGGGTTACAAATTGAGAAGATTATTCTCGATGTTGTTGCCACATTTGATTTGGAGAAAAGCATTGCGTTAAGCTGGATCTGTGAATAGTATTCTCCTGGCACACCAGGTGATTTGGTGGTGTTACAACTATTTGAGTGGGATGTGGATCCGTGTTCTCTGGGAAGTATTTGAGAAATAGGTAGTGTTTGAGGGCTTTTCTAAACTGGGGTAGGTTGGTGATTGCTCTGATGTTTGTTGGTAATGCGTTCCAGAGTCTTGGTGCACAGAGTCTGAAAGCCCTATTTGCTGTTATTGAGGTGCATCTTGTTAATTCTCATGGAATCATTAGGGTATTTATTGCTGTGGACCTTCTTGATCTACTCGGGGATATAGATTGGATGAGGTCAGCAGCTAGTGAGGAGCAGGAGAGATTATTTACCACCTTGAAGGTCAGTAGTATTGTCTTGAAGATGATCCTGGCATGTTTAGGAAGCCAGTGTAACTGCTTCAGAAGGGGCGTCACATGGTCTCTTCTAGATGCCCCATGAAGAACCCTCGCCGCACTATTCATTGCGAGCTGTAGGGGGTTCAAGGTGGATTGAGGGAGTCCTTGTAAAATGACATTGGCATAATCAAAATGAGGCATGATCAGAGCCTGGTAGATGGTACGGAAATCCTCTGGTTCGAGCAAGGGGCGTAGATGTCTGAGGGAGCGGATCTTTATTTATTTATTTAACAGTATTTCTATACCACCTTATCCTAGAATCAAGGCGGTGTCACAGCAATACAATCAAAAGTAGTATATAGCTCTCACAGTGTTAGCTATATGTGCTTTCATGTCAAGGTTTTGATCCAGAGTAACACCAAGGTACCGTATTGTGGGTTTTGTTTGTAGTTCAGCTTCTTTCACCTTCAAATATTGTGGAAGGCTAAAGTTCGGGTTCCTTGAAATGAAGAGTACCTCCGTCGTCTTATGCTGAATTCTGAGGTTTTGTGACAGAAGCCAATCAGATATGGCATTGAAGCAATTGGTCAGAGGGGAGGGGTCCAATTTATCAATGGTAAACGGCATATAGAGCAAGACATCGTCCGCATATACCATGCAACTGACATTGAAAGACCGGATGATATTACAAATAAGTTGCATGTATATGTTGAACATCAAGGCAGAGAGGGAGGATCCCTGTGGCACCCCCTGGCCTTGATGAAATGGTTCAGATGTTGCTCCACCAGTTCGAACGTGCTGCCATCTTCCGGACAAATATGAGCTGCACCATTCGAGCGCTGTTCCACAGATGCCTTTCTTTTTTAGCCTTCCCAGGAGAAGTTCATGACTTACTGAGTCGAAGGCTGCGGCGATGTCTAGGAAAATGAGTGCAAATCCCTGTCGGAGGTTATCGACACCAGTAATTATATTATTGAAGAGGGTGATAAGGAGTGTTTCGACACCATGTGACTCTCTGAATCCATGGTGGCCTGGGTCTAGTGGAGCAGCAGCATCAATGTGGTCTTGTAACTGTCTTTGCACCTCTTTTTTCATTAACTTTGTGAGAAACGGTATACTTGAAATGGGTCTGTAGGAGTCTGCCTTTTGGGGATCTAGCTTGTTATTTTTCAGGAGTGGTCTTATAGATGTGTGCTTGAGGGCAGAAGGGAAAGAGCCAGAAGAGAAGGACAGGTTCATTATTTTGGATATTATTGTGCTGAAATCACTGCGCAGTTCCTTTATCCAGAAAGCTGGGCAAGGATCCATTTGTGCAGTAGTAGTATTGATGTTCATGATTGAGTCTTCGATGCGCTTCTTGGCCGGTGTAGAGAAGGAAGTTAGTGGTGTTGGACACTCTTGGATTGTGGAAGCAGACTCTATTGGAGGTTTATTTGTTTGGCATAACTTGGATTGTAGGTAAACTGCAAACTCCTGGGAATGGATTGCACATTGCTTTTCAGGGGCTGGTTCTTTAGAAAGAGTCTTGACTAAGTTAAACAAATCATGCGGTTTGTTTAGTGACCGCTTCAGGGTGTCTGTGTGGTACTGTTTCATCTTCTCTGAGATAGCATTACGGTGGACGGATAGCTGATAGATGTAAGCTGCATGGTCTTCCAAAGAGTGTGACCGACGCCAGCGTTTTTCCAGCTTCCGTAGTCGGGAGAGTGATAGTCTCAGGTCTGCTGTGTACCAAGGGGCTGTAGTTCTTTTCCTTGGTGGCCTGTTAGGTGGTGGTCAAAGTGCTATTGCATTAAGACTACTATTCCAGCAGGAGACCAGTTCTTCCAGGTTTAGGGAGGTTTCGTTAAGGAGTGAGCACATTCCAGTGAGGATAAGATCTCTATTAAATGGGCGAAAGCTTCTAGCAGGTAGTCTAGAGTTATTGGTACTCTGTTGATCTTAGATTGACTGTCATGAGTGGGGATCTGGAAGATAAGTTTGTGATCTGACCACGGTACAGAGGATATGGACAACACAGTGTCGTGTGATTGGTCGACAACTGTCTGTGGGGCATATATAAGGTCAAGAGTATTCCTCTTCACATGAGTAGGTTTATTAACTAATTGCTTGCATCCAAGGGTTTTGAGAGCTTTGAGAAAGGCTGCAGATTGGTTATCTTGAAGCGCTGGCAGGTTAAAATCGCCTAAGATCCAACTCGGGGTATTAGGATTCAGGCTGTTGGATGCGAGATTTATTATAGTAATGACACTCCGGGTCCTGAGCCTTCAGTGCTGGCTGTGTCTTTGACTCACAAGCTATGCTGGTAGGGACCAATAGAGCTGGAAAGTCAGGGCTCTGTGATGTATCGCTCCCAGTTAGGGGTGATACGATCAACACCCCTCCAATAAGATACCTTCCCAGTGTGTGTTTTTTATTTATTAGTATTTGGCTCACACCTTTCCAGTAGTGGCTCAAGATGAGCTGCATGACGGTACAGCAGACATTTCCCTGTCCCCAGAGGGCTTACAATCCAAGTCTGCACCTGGGGCAGTGGGAGGGTTAACTGGCTCCCAAGGCTACAGGGGCTACCAGTGGGATTTGATCCCTGGTCTTTATGGTCCCAGGCTGCTGTCCTAACCACTAGTTCATCTGTTGCCCACCATGCAAATAAGTTTGTGAAAGTCTGAACAAATGCCATAGAGGATCGGAAGTCTAAATTTGCCCCTCATTTTTGTCCATTATGGATACGGTACAGTAACTGTTTATGCTGACACCATCCTGGCTCTTACTGACATACTGAAATATATCATAGTACAAAACCAGTTTAAATAATATAAGAGAGCGGTAGTATTTTAGTAGTAAGCATTGAAAATTTATTCCATAGCATCCCTCTCGTCCAGTCCAGACTCCTGGGTTTTGTCCCCCTCTAAAAGATGAAGAGTGATAATTACAAACTTCTGTGATATCACCCCATAAGAGAGTCGGACCCAGTACAGAAGCCAGTATTTCTCAGTCTCCAGCAGATGGGACACGACCTGTACAGTCTGGGCTACACTGGACCCTATCAGTACCCAGTTGGTAGTTTAAGGGATTTCTGTTTAGATTCTGTTGGGATCCCGCTTTGGGGTACTGTTAGTTTAGTTATTAATATGATTGCTATTTCCTTTTAGAGTTTGCCTTTCTTCTTCCCCTCTCTCCCCTGCTAGAAACTGGCCTGAGCTACTCTTTGGGAACCTCAGTCGTTTAGTCAGCAAGATTTCCTGTGGAGGAAAGGACACAGTTGAGTGCCGTTCAGTCAGGCTCTATTTGGCTCCCTCATCACTCTCTTGACCAGAGTGCCGTGTTCAGTCACGGCTGACGGAGGGAACATGCTTCAGTGCAGTGGTCGGTGAGTAGTGGAATTCTTTGAGGGGTGGGAGCCTGCGCTAAAGGGGAAGTTATTTGCTGGTGTGGTTTGTTCGGGGGCAAAGATCAGCTGCTTTTGCTTCAGCGGGAACTTTGCCTATTTTCGGCCGCCATGCCAAAGACCGCCTGTGTGGCCTGTGGTTTCAAAAAGGTGTGGTTGTCGTCCTTGGGTGTCTGCTGTGGCTGTGAGACCCAGGACATGGCCACGGGCAACTCGCTTTGGGCATCTTCATCGGGAAGACCACAGGATCAGCAAATTTTGGCAGTGAGCTGTTCTGCGGTTCAGTACCTGCGACTTCCCATAGGTCCGGATAATACTGTAAGGGCAAGAAGAAGGCTCAAAAAGAGACAGACTAGCTTCTTTACCCCGGACTTTGTCCTACTCTTCCACCAGACCTACTGCATGAAGCAGGGCCTGAGGGGAGAAAGCAGATGATGAAGATGGCTGCGGCATCAGAGACTGAAGCCACTATTTGGGTCAGGACCAGTCTTTGCTCTCTTGGAGGGTCGGGAGAGCGACTCAGATGACATGGGGCAGGAGGAAGCTTCTGACTGGTTTGAACAGTCTGAGGATACACTGGAGGGCACTTTGGCCAGGGTTCTGCGGTTCACAGATACTGACCTCAAGGACAGCGTGGGTTCTTGCTGGTGAGGACCCCAGTATTGTCAGAGTCTTTAGGTGTGAGGAGCTCTCAGTGCTAATTAAGAACATAAGATATGCCATACTGGGTCAGACTAAGGTCCATCAAGGCCAGTATCCTGTTTCCAACAGTGGCCAATCTAGGTCATATGTACCTAGTGTCGCACCCCCAGGGGCCCTATCGGTGGGGTCAGGTATTGCCAGATGATTCCTCCTCCTGGCTCCGTACGTACCGCAGGCAGCCTTGGCTGACCCTCTGAGGGTGGTAGTTGTACCTTCTCTATATAAAGCACACAACACACTTGAGTTTCAAACTCAGGGCTTTATTCCCCGTCCACGAGGTTTTTCTTTCTCTTTGGCAAACAAAACAATAGACCACTTCGGGCATGTAACAGAAATTAAAGGTAGAACAAAAATAGCTTACTTCAGCTTTTAAATGCAAACAAAAAGAAAAGAATTAAACATCCTCACTGTTCCTAACAGCCTTTTCTTTTTGCTGCCACAGCACAGCTCACTTCTAATGGTTTTCCTGAGAGACACGTTTTGTTAGCACACAGCTTGTGACTCTTAAGCACTGGTTATCTTCAAGCATTTACCTTAAGGAAAACTCAGGGTCAATTACAGACAGTGAACATTCCATTGGCTCAGGAACTGCTGGTATATCTGCATTCTCATATTCCATTAATTCAGGTTCATTTGAACTCACGTTTCTGAGATCAGCTGTCTCATAAGGATAAGGCTGGCTTGCCTCATCAAGCAGGAAGTTGTTCTGTCCCTCTGAATCACTGCTTCTCTGGGAACTACCGTAGGGTTTTGAATGAAGCTCATAGGAGCTCAGCCCCTGCTGGTAACTACAAGGATATTCAACAACTTCCCTGGCTCTGTTACTAGAATAATTACGGCCTGCTCTGAGCGTGCTCGGGTCTAGCCTTTGCAACACAGCTGCCCTAGATTGCACTGCTCTAGACGGAAGCTTATCCAACGTGGGGAGTTTAAAGTTGCTAGTAGAATCACCAGCTTTTTCAGGTAAGAGAGCCTCTCTTGGGGTTTCTAGTACAAGGGAAAAAGTTATTCTCTGTTTCTTTAAAGCTTGTTTGTGACTGGCTTTTCCAATTGCTTCAGGGTTTTACCCACTCAGGTAGGAAACAGCCACTATTAGTACTTCTTGCTCTGTTACCTTGTATGTAAGACTTCCTACGTCTCTCATGCTCTCCACGCATGCACACAGTATCTGGCTTCTGCCTTCCAAATGTTTCACACAGGTCTCGGGACTCACTCAGACCTTCGTATGGGCTCTCCTGCTGATCCAGTAGTTCAGATTCTCTTTCTCTCTCTCTTTCATTCCAGTCCCATTCTTTCCACAGCTTCTGCTGCGCTTGCCACTGTCTTTCTTGCTGTGACCCTCGTTGGCTCACCTCCTCTCCTCTCCTAACTATTCGTGAGCGTGTTTTATCTCCGTGTCTTTGGGCTCCACCTCCACCCAGCTGATTCCTATCAGGCAATGCAAACTCCCTGTTTAGCTACTTTAAGATCATCAGACACAACCACACCTAGGTCCCGCTCTTCTTTAGTGGACAAAAGTACTTCACCTCCTATACTGTATTGCTCCCTTGGATTGCTGCAGCCCAAATGCATGACCTTACATTTTTTAACATTAAATCCCAGCTGCCAAATTCTAGACCATTCTTCAAGCTTAGCTAGATCCCTACTCATGTTATCTACACCTTCCTGGGTGTCTACTCTATTGCAGATTTTGGTATCATCAGCAAAGAGGCAAACCTTACCCGACAGCCCTTCCGCTATATCACTAACAAAGATGTTAAAAAGAATCGGACCAAGGACAGATCCCTGGGGCACACCACTGGTAACATCCTTCTCCTTTGAGTGAGCTCCATTTACTTGTACTCTTCGCCTCCCACCCAACCAATTTCTAACCCAAGCAGTAACTTTAGTGTCCATCCCTAGGGTGCTCAGTTTGTTTATAAGTCGCCTGTGAGGAACAGTGTCAAAGGCTTTACTTGAAATCTAAATACACCACATCTAGAGCTCTCCCTCGGTCCAACTCCCTGGTCACCCAGTCAAAGAAATCAATCAGATTTGTCTGACAAGACCTGCCTCTGGTGAATCCATGCTGCCTCGGATCCTGTAATCCGCTGGACTCCAGAAACCTCACTATTTTCTCTTTCAGCAGCATTTCCAATAATTTACTCACCACCGAAGTTAAACTAACTGGCCTGTAGTTTTCAACCACATCCTTACTTCCGCTTTTGTGTAAAGGCACCACATGAGCCTCTCTCCAGTCCTTTGGCACCACTCCCGACTCCAACGAGGCACTGAAAAGGTCAGTCAGTGGAGTTGCTAGAACGTCCCCAAGTTCCCTCAGTATTCTAGGGTGTATCCCATCCGGTCCCATCGCTTTGTCTACTTTAAGTTGAGCTAGTTTCTCACGAACACAGTCTTCTGAAAATTATTTAAGATGTCCCTCGCTTCTGTTCCTATTTGTGGGTGTTTTCTGAGGTCCCGCTCCTGGTTCTTCATCTGTGAACACAGAACAAAAATATTTGTTAAGCAATTCTGCTTTATCCTTATCAGCTTCTAGATATTCCCCGCCTGCACCCTTGAGTCTGACAATACCACTTTTGCCCTTCCTCTTCTCACTAATGTATCTGAAAAATGTCTTATCCCCCCCCCATTTTATTGCATTGGCTATTTCCTCCTCCTTTTGAATCTTTGCCTTCTTGACTACTTTGCTAGCTTCTCTAAGTTTTTCCAAATACAGATGCCTGTCTTCCTCTCTTTGTCATCTCTTGTATTTCATGAAGGCCTCCCTCTTTTTCTTCACTTTTTCAGCTACTTCTTTCGAAAACCATAGCGGTCTCCTTTTCCTTTTGCCTTTATTTACCATTTTAACAAAAAAGGTTGGTTGACCTTAAAATATCCCCTTTCAGTTTTGCCCACTGTTTTTCTACATCCCCCAGCTGTTCCCTTCCCACTAACGACTCCCTGAATGTATTGGCCCATCTTCGCAAAGTTAGTCTTCCAAAGTCTAAGATCCTCATCTTGGAATGGATTCTAACAGCCCTAGTCCTAATACTGAACCACACCATCTGGTGATCACTGGATGCAAAATGATCTCCCACTAGAACATCAGAAACACTTTCACCATTGGTAAGCACCAAGTCCAGTATGGCCCCTTCACGTGTGGGGTCTGTTACCAATTGCCTGAATAGTTCTCCCTGTAGAGAATCCAGGATCTCCTTACTTCTAGATGATACTGCAGCAGGAATGTGCCAATCAACATCTGGCATATTGAAATCTCCTATCAGTAGCACTTCCCCTTTCCTAGCAATGCTGCGTATGTCTTCAATTAACTCTCTGTCCACCTCTTCCTCTTGTGAGGGAGGTCTGTATAATCACACCAATGCAAATAGATTTCTCTTTCCCTCTTTCTAGTTTAACCCACAATGCCTCCTCTCTCCCTTTTAAGCTCTGTAATTCCAAAGCTTTAATAGTAGTTTTTACATATAGTGCCACTCCTCCTCCCCTTCGTCCTACCCTGTTCTTTCTGAATAAAGTATAGCCAGGTATAGTTACATCCCAGTCATGGTTTTCTGTGAACCATGTTTCTGTAACTGCCACTAAATCCAAATCAGCCACTCCCACCAAAGCTTCAACATCAGGGATCTTATTTCCCATGCTACGGGCATTTATACACACTGCTTTCCATATGTTACCCCTGTTACCCATTTCCATAAAGGTATTTAATGTTCACCTACCTGGGGGCTTTCACTTAACCTGGGGGCTTTCTTCACCTATCCCCAACGAATCTAGTTTAAAGTTATCTAGAAGAATCTAGTTATCCACAATGACGCCTAAATCGTTTTCCTGGTTGGTGGTTCCTAATGTGGAACCTTGCATCATGTAACCAGAGTTTGGTTTGTTCTTCCCTAGGGGCCTAACTTTGCACTTGTCCACATTAAATTTCATCTGCCATTTTGATGCCCAGTCTTCCAATTTATCAAGATCCTCTTGCAGTTTTCCACAAGCCTCTTGGGTTTTAACAACTTTAAATAGTTTTGTGTCATCTGCAAATTTGATAACCTCGCTCATTATTCCACTTTCCAGGTCATTTATGAATATGTCAAAAAGCAGCAGACCCAGCACAGATCCCTGGGGTACACCACTGTTCACCTTTCTCCTTTGGGAAAATTGGCCATTTAGCCCTACCCTCTGCTTTCTGTCTATTAACCAGTTCCTGATCCACAGTAGTACACTGCCTCCTATCCCATGACCCTTTAGTTTTGCCAAAAGTCTCTGATGAGGGACCTTGTCAAGGGCTTTCTGAAAGTTCAGATACACTATATCAACCGACTCACCTTTGTCCACCTGTTTATTCACACCTTCAAAAAAACACAACAGATTAGTAAGACAAGATCTTCCTTGTCTAAAGCCTTGTTGGCTGTCTCCCATTAGGCCATGACTATCTACATGCTGAGTAATTTTATTCCTTATGATGGTTTCTACCATTTTTCCCTGTAGTTTCCCGGATCACCCCTGGAACCATTTTTAAAAATTGGTTTTACATTGGTGATCCTCCAATCTTCAGGTATTAGAGATGATTTTAATGATAGTTCACAGATTACTAATAGCAGGTCTGAAATCTCATATTTCAGTTCTTTCAACACCCTTGGATGTATACCATCCGGCCCAGGTGATTTGCTACTCTTCAGTTTATCTAATAGTTGTAATACATCTTCCCGATGTATCGATATTTCCTTCAATTTTTCAGCACCTTTAAATACCACTTCAGTCATGGGTAACATCCCTACATCTTCCTCAGTAAAGACCGAAGCAAAGAATTCATTCAGTCTCTCTGCTATCGCCTTGTCGCCTCTTAGTGCCCCTTTAACCCCTCTATTATCTAATGGACCAACTGACTCTCCCACAGGTTTTTTGCTACGAATGTACTTGAAAGAGTCTTTATTTCGCGTTTTTGCTTCCGCAGCAAGCTTCTTCTCAAATTCTCCCTTTGTCTGCCTTATCAATGCCTTGCATTTGACTTGCCAGTGCTTGTGCTGTTTCCAGGTTTCGTCATTTGGCTCTTTTTTCCATTTCCTGAAAGATGCTTTTTTGGCAATAACAGCCTCTCTGACCTCACTGTTAAACCATGCTGGCAGTTTTTTGGACTTCCACTTTTCTTAAATCGTGGAATACAGCTGGTCTGGGCTTCCAAGATAGTATTTTTCAACTACACCCAAGCTTGATGTAAGTCTTTAACCTTTGCAACTGCTCCTTTTATTTTTTTTCTTAAGTATTTTCCTCATTTTATCATAGTCTCCCTTTCGAAATTTAAAAGGTACTACTATGGATTTCCTTACTATTCCTCCTCCACTAATTAAATCAAACGCGATCATGCTATGATCACTATTGCAAGTGGACCCAACACTCTTATCTCTTGCACTAGATCTGGTGTTCCACTAAGGACTAGGTCTAATATGGCTTCCCCTCTGGTCGGTTCATGAACCAGCTGCTCCAAGAAGCAGTCATTTATTTTATCTAGGAACTTTATCTCCCTAGCATTTCTTGCCGTGACACTGACCCAGTCGATACCGGGGTAATTGAAATCACCCATTATTATTACTGCGCTTCTTTGATTTCTTTGAGCATTTCATCATCCATTTGTTCATTCTGGCCAGGCGGTCGATAGTACACCCCCACTGCCATCGCCTTCCCCTTTTTACATGGAATTTCAATCCATAGAGATTCTACAGTAAATTTTGTTTCCTGCAAAACTTTAATCCTTTGTGACTCAATGCTCTCTCTAACATAGAGCGCAACCCTTCCACCAATTTGATTAGCTCTATCATTACGATATAGTTTGTACCCAGGTATCACAGTGTCCCGCTGCTTGTTCTCCTCCTACCATGTCTCTGATATTCCAATCATATCTAACCTCTCATTTAGTGCTATATATTCTAAGTCTTCCATCTTATTTTTTAGACTTCTAGCATTTGCATACAAGCATTTTAGAGAATGTATTTTATTTATATTAATTTGGCTATTGGTAGACATGGGTAATTTGGGATCTTTAAGCTCTGTCTGCTCCATACTCGAGGGCATTTGGGCTACTTTACTCTTTTTTGGAACCTCTCTGCTTTTGGTAGTATCCTTCAAGGATACATTCTTCCGAACCATCCGCTTTTGGGAGACTGTCGGCTTTCCCCTATTATCTAGTTTAAAAGCTGCTCTATCTCCTTTTTAAAGGTTAATGCCAGCAGCCTGGTTCTATCCCGGTTAAGGTGAAGCCCATCCCTTTGGAAGAGCCCCTCCTTTCTCCAGAATGTTCCCCAGTTTCTAACAAATCCAAAACCCTCATCTCTGCACCATTGTCTCATCCACACATTGAGACTCCGGAGCTCTGCCTGCCTTTTGGGTCCTGCGCGTGGAACGGGAAGCATTTCGGAGAACGCTACACTGGAAGTTCTGGATTTCAACTTCCTACCTAAAAGCCTAAATTTAGCTCACTTATTAAGAGGGCTTCTACACAGTACCCTGTCCTGTGCTGCTGAAGTAAGCTATATTCTGATTTGATATAAATTATAGCTTTTTGCTGCTGCTAGGCTCTAACTTATTATGAAATTTAAACTACAAGCTCTCTGCTAGGTTCTAAATTTAACCAGAAAGCTCTCTTCTGTGTTTTAAATTTAAACTAAAATTACTTTGCTGATGCTAGGTCCTGAGTGACTATTAAATTTAAACTACAAGATCTCTGCTGGGTTCCAAATTTAACCAGAAAGCTCTCTTCTGTGTTTTAAATTTAAACTAAAAGTTCTTTGCTGATGCTATGCCCTGAGTGACTATTAAATTTAAACTACAAGCTCTCTGCTGGGTATGAAATGTAACCAGAATGTTCTCTTTTGTGTTTTAAATTTAAACTTAAACTGCTGCTGCTAGGCCCTGACTGATTTAGCAAAAAATAGTGGGTTCACAGATTAATTAGCTTTAATAGAAAGAATTCCTTTCAGAAAATTTCCAGAAGTATATACTCACAATTGCAGATCTCTCTTCAGAAGTAACGGTCCCCTTTTCTAGTCCTTCAAGACTACACATTTGCTGATTGCCCTTAATGTGCCGCGTGCTCTATCAGAAAAGAAGGTCCCTTTAGAGGACCTCCTGCTGCAGAGCCTCCAAACACAAGAGACGGCCTTTCCGATTCATCGAGCTCTTGCCGAAGGCTGGCTTGAAGGGGGGGGAGGGAGGGTAGCCATAGCTCGCCTTTATCTGGTCCCTTCTGCGGAAAGAGAGTTCCTCAAGGTGGATGCCTTGGTTTTGGCAGTCACCAAGAAGATGACGATACTACTAGAGGACAGGACGACCCTCAAGGATGTGTAAAATAAGCGGTTGGAAACCCTGCTGAAGCAGGCTTTAGAGGTGAACAGTTTTTTATTTAACAGTATTTCTAAACCACCCATATTCTCCAGGCCTCAGTTTGTGTGGTCTATGTGGCGTGAGCTTGCCTGTGGTGGATGCAGGGGTTGCCCGAGGCTGTCGACCCTGATCCATTGTCTTCGTCGAAGGTCTCTTAAGCTTGAATCCAGATGTGCCTACCTGGAGGATGCTTTCTATGACTTCTTACGCACTTCAACTAGGATGGTGGCTTGAGCAGCCGATGTGTCATCAAAGGTTCTGCTTAGCCGGTTCCCATTCAAGGGGAAGCTCCTATTTGGGGAGGCCCTGACCAAACTGATCAAGGACCTCTGAAGCCAAGCCAGCCAGACTTCCTGAGGATTGACCCAAGAGCCTGAAGCCTGATCAGTCAGGCCAGGGAAAATCCAAGGGTTTCCTGTGTTATCTGGCAGTTCATTTCACACTTTACCAGAGATGGTGGTATGCTCCTCAGGTTACTTCCTTTCGGGGCTGTCATGGTTATTCCGCCGGGATTGGCTTGATGGGGGTTGCTGTACTTTTATCTGGACAACTGGTTCATCCATGCTAACTCGTGAGAAAAGAGCATCACGAGTACGTAAAAGGTTCTCACACTCTTGTGAGACCTTGGCTGGGTAGTCAACCTGGCCAAGTGCTCATAGACGCCTTCGCAGGACCTCGTTTACCTTGGCGCACACACTTCAACACCCGGTTCAGGCGGGTATTTGTGATGGAGGAGTGGGTCATCAAGCTTCAGGGCCAGATTTGTGCCTTCCTTCATCAGGCAGCACCGACAGTGTGGCTATATCTCCAAGTGTTGGGCTCTATGACTGCTGTGCTGGATCCTAGTGCTCTGGACTCTGGCACATATGCGGCCCTTGCAATATTTCCTCCTGTCACAGTGGTCCCTGAAGTGACACTCTGGCCTGGAGGTTGGCTTGTCTGCTGAAGATTGCAGCCACCAATGGTGACTCGTCCAGTCTGAGACCTTGCTGATGAACTCGCTGACCTGGATAGTGGTGATGGATGCCATCCTGACCGGCTGGGGAGCACATTGTCTCTCGTATGTGGCGCAGGAGTGCTGGTCAAGAGAGGAACAGTGGTCAGTGAATCGCCTGGAGAATATGGGTGGTCTTCTTGGCCCTTCAGGTTTTTCAGACTTTGGTGTTCAACACAGCGGTGCGGGTCTTCTCTGACAATGCAACAACAGTTGCTTACATCAATCACCAGAGTGGCATGGGGAGTGTGACCCTGGCGAGGGAGGTTGCATCACTTCTTCAGTGAACAGAGCAGACTCTCCTGGCCCTCTCCATGGCGCACGTGGTCTGCAAGGAGAACGTGTAAGCCGACTTCTTCAGTTGTCATTGGTTGGACCTGGGAGAGTGATCATTGGAGAGGACTCCTGTGTTTTGCAGCATAATCCAGAGGTGGAGGCAGCTGATAATGGATCTGATGGCCTCTGCTGACAATGCAAAAGTCAGCCGCTTTTTCAGCCGGTGGTGTGAGAAAATGTCCAAGGGACTCGATGCTTTGACCCAGAGATGGCCTTATAAGGGCCTACTGTGTGTATTCCTGCCATGGCCCCTTATCAGCAGGGTGCTTCAGCGGATAAAGGCGCACAGGAGACTAGTGGTGTTTGTGGTGCCGGACTGACCTCATTGGCAGTGGTATGCTGTCATTGTTCCCTTGATGGTGGAATCCATTTGGCACCTTCCAGCACAGAATACATGTCTGTTACAGGGGCTGATTCTCATGCCCCAGGTGGATCGATTCTCACAGCCTGGCTTTTGAGAGGGCTTGGTTGAGGCAGCAAGGCAATTTGCCGCAGGTGATTTTTATGTTGCTGTGGGTGGCAAATGGTAGACATCCTTGTCTGTCTTATGTGAGGGTGTGGCATGTGTTTGAAGATTGGTGTTCTGACAGGGGGATGCGGCTGTTTCAGGCCTCTGTACATATTTATTTATTTGTGGTACCAGTGTGTTAGTCTTTTTGCAGGCTGGAGTGGATAAAGGCTTAGCCTTGAACTTGCTCCAGGTCCAGGTGACAGCATTAGCGTGTTACAGGGGCAGAAGTGGCCTTGGTGGTTGGAGCAAGTTACCTCAGGCCGGAAGGTCAGGGGTTCAAATCCCACTAGAGGACAGCAACCTTGGGCCGGAAGGATTGGGGTTTCTAGTCCCACAGGTGCTCCTTGTGGTCTTGGGCAAGCCACTTAACCCTCCATTGCCCATGTTCCCTGTAAAAATAGTTCTCTCCAAGTTATAATGCCCTGTTCAGTGTAATTTGAGTTTGTTCAATGTAAACCGCCTTGATATCATGAAAGGCGGTATATAAGAAATGTTAAATAAATAAAATAAATCCCGATGTGGCCCGGTTCCTCTGGGCAGTGAAGCAGTTTCGGCCCCATCACACTTCAACTTTGTCTTGATGGTGTTGATGGAGGTGCCATTCAAGCCCCTTGCTGCAGCGTCACTGGAAAATCTCACCCTTAAGATAGTGTTTTTGATTGCCATCACATCAGCTTGTCACATTTCCGAGTTGTAAGCTGTCTTGTGTAGGGAGCCTTATCTGCTCTTTGCTAAGGAAAGAGTAGTTTTGCGTCTGGTTCTGTCCTTTTTGCCTAAAGTGGTGTCGGCGTGTCATGTAAATAGGCAGTGATTTTGCCGACCATCTCGGACTCTGTGGACAGCCGAGTGCATAGACTAGATGTCTGATGGGTGCTTTGGAGTTACCTCAAGTGCACTTTGGGGTTTCAAAAGTCCGATTGTTTGTTTTTGCTTTATCGAGGGCCTCGGTGGAGGGAAGATGCTTCAGGCTTCTATCACCTGCTAGTTGAAGGAGGTGATTGCACCAGCCTACCTGTTGTGCCATAAGAGTGTCTCAATAGGGCTTCGGGTGCATTCCACCAAGGCGCAGGCAGCATCATGGGCTAAGTTCGGTCTCGTGCCCTCTGTAGAGATCTGCAAAGCAGCAACATTGTCCTCGTCCTCTCCTTTGTGTGGCACTACTGGCTGGATGTCCAGGCACGCAATGAGGCACGCTTCAGGGCACAGGTGCTGCAGACTGGCCTTACTGGTCCCTCCCAATTTTAATTACTGCTCTGGTACTGGAGTCTGGACTGGACTGGACTGTAGGGGGGAGCTATGGAAAGAAAAATTAGGTCTTGCCTGCTAAGTTTCTTTCCTTGAGTCCCTCCAGTCCAGAACCCGCCTGTGTCTTCAGCGTCTCAAGGCCTGGTTAATCTAGCAGGGAAAATGGGAGACTCCATGTCGATACAGTCCCAGGGTTGGTTCAGGTGGTCATCCTCACTCATTTGCCTCACGGGGGACTTTGTCTCTTGCACCAATTCCTAGAGAGACTTACTTAGCTTTATGGTCTTTGCGGAGCTTATTTGTTTGTACATAGTTCAGGTATGGTGTTAAATGTGGGGATAGAGTTATACATAGTTTCTGCTTTGTAAGGGTCATAGTGACTTCTGTACTAGGTTCGCCTCTCTTATAGGGTGGCATCACAGAAGTTTGTAATTCTCAGCCTTTATCTGCTGGAGGGGGGTGGGGGGACCCCAGGAGACTGGACTGGAGGGACTCAAGGAAAAAGAATCAGCAGGTAAGACCTAATTTTTCCATTGAATTCCTTTTTATAGCATGCTATAATAATGGTTCCTTTCACAGGTCCTATTAGAATAAATGATACGTTTTTCTCATGTAATATTTCTATATTTGCAATAATGACCATTTAACAGTTACAGCCTGGTATCCAGTCCCTCTTGCTCACTCTGCTGCTGCCACAGCAACAGCTATTGTGAGAATTAGCAGCTTTAGTGTTGATTTATTTATTTACAGTTGTTCTATACCGTGCTTTTCGTATCAGTGCGGTTTACAAATAACAGAAATATTGCCACAGACAAACGGCCATAGGCTTACATTATATCAGGATGTATAACTTGGGATAGAACAGGGGAACTATGTACACTTGCATTATAAACTATATACAAGTATCACCGTAGTGTTGGAAAATTATTTACAATATATAACCCGTGCTCGAAGGGTCTGGTTTGTGTTTTGTGTAAATCATGTTATGGGTGTGTTAGTGTCCTCATGAGTAAGATGTGATGTGGGGGATGGTTGCGTTAGGTGGGAAAAGTGAAGGAGAAACAAATGGTGCTTAAGAGCTTTCCTGAACTGAGAGAGGTCGTTAATTGCTCTGATATGTAAGGGGAGGTTGTTCCAGCATCTCGGGGCAAAGAAGGCGAAAGATCTATTCCTGGTAGTTTGCGTGCATTTTGTCGCTTCCAAAGGGATAGTAAGCGTGTTTGTACCTACTGATCTCTTGAGTCTGTTGTTGGGGGTGGGAGTGATGAGGGCAGTTAAGGATGAGGGGGCAATGAGGTTGATTGCTTTAAAAGTTAAGTGTAGTGCTTTATAGGTGAGTCTGCTGTCCAACGGTAGCCAATGCAACTCCATAAGTATGGGCATGATGTGATCCCTCATTGATAGGCCGCAGAGAATACAGGCTGCTGCATTCATCGCCATTTCCAATGGGTTGAGTGTGCTCTTGGGGAGACCATGAAGGATAATATTTGCGTAATTGAAATGTGGTGTTACAAGCGACTGAAATATTGTTCTAAAATAGCCTGGTGCTAACAGAGGTCTGAGGTGTCTTAACGTCATGATTTTATTGTAAATAGCCTTGGTGGTGTTCTTTCTCCAGGACCAAGCAGGAAGTCAGTCCTCACATATGGGTGACGTCGGCGCCGACGGAGCCCCAGTGCGGTGCATTTCCCCAGCTTTCAAAGAAAGCCTTTGGGAATTGCAGCGCGCATGCGTGGTCCCCTTCCCGCCCAAGGGTGCCATCTTGCTCAGTCTTCTTTTTTCCCGCGGAGCCCGACGGACATAGTTTGTTTTTCGCCGAGGAAAAAGTTGATTACCCTGTTTTTTGTCTTCCTTCTTAGGTTCGACGCCGGATCCTTTTCCCGCCTGGGCCCGATACGCCGGTATCGAGCCCACTCTCTCTTTTTTTCGGTTTTTGTCCTTAGTGACTAGCGTTCGTGCCATTTTCTTTTTTCACTGGCAGCCCTGTCTTTCGACCTCGCAGGGGCCCTTTTTCCCCCGATGGCTGCCAGCGGGTTTAAAAAGTGTGATCGGTGTAAGAAACTTATGTCTCTCACAGACACACATGACTGCTGCCTCTGTTGCCTCAGACCCGATCATGACCCGATGATCTGTGGTCCGTGTGGAAAAATGTCATCGAAGGCTTTGAGGAGTCGGCAGCACCAAAAGGACAGAATCTTCTCTGACTCCGCGTCCGGACGGGCCCGGACCTCGTCAGAGGCCTCGACGTCTCGGGACTCTGGCCCCGAGCAGCGTCAGGGTTCCTCTGAGTGGGGGTCTCCTTCGCAGGAGCAGCGCAGGAAGAAAAAACCCATGAGGGCGGCGTTGGCGGACACACCTGGTTCCTCGAGGGCCAGGTCGCAAAGCCCCGACTGCCGTCCCGGGTCTTCGGAGTCGGAGAGGCCTGCCAAACAACCTCGTCTCAAGATGGAGTCTCCTGGGCACGTGAGTACTGTAGTCCTCATGGACTCTCCTCCAGGGGAGCCGCCGTCGGGGCCCGAGTTGGGGGCTGCTGAGTCTCCTGAGCTCAGACTCAGGTTGACGGCCTTGGAGAGCAGCTTGGCTGCCTTCATGGAGCAGCAGCGGGCACTGATCGCCGTTCTCACCGGTGCATCTGCCCCAACCACCGGGACATCGACGTCCAAGTCGACCCCGGAGGCCGAGCTGATCCTCGAGTCCATGTGAGCTCGAGTCGATCCTCGGCCACGGTCTCCCTCGGCCTCCCGCTCGGGACCGAGGTCGTCGACGCCGGTTCCCTCGCATTGGGGTGGAGGACATCGGTGCCTGCCCGACCGGAACCGCTCGATTCCTCCTCCGAGGAGTCGGGCTGGGAGACGGAGGATGAGGAGTCACCCGACACCTTTCGGACTCGGTGTGTCCCATCGGACTCACCGGAGTTCGAACCTCGGAGACGATCCCCACCGGAGGATACCCGGTTCTCGGATTTCGTGCGGGATATGGCCAAGGCCTTGGCATTCCCCGCAGATCCCGAGGAGGAGCCTCGAGCCGAGGAGCTCGAGGCCCTCCAGTATGACTCTACCCCGAAGGAGGCCTTTACTGTACCGGTTCCTCCGATGCTGGAATGGCTGCTCTTCCGCATGTGGGAGACCCCGGCCTCGACGCCGGTGTTAAGCAAGCGGGTCGATTCCATCTATCGAGTTTGCAAGAGCCCCAGGTTCCAAAAGGCACAATTACCGCACCACTCCATGGTTGTGGAATCGGCCATGCATCGACTGAAAAGTCAGAAGAAGCACTCCTCGGTGCCTCCCGGCCGGGAGGCCCAGAACCTGGATGCCCTCGGTAAGAAGTGCTTCCAGGGCTCTATGCTTGCTTGCTGTGTCCAGACATACCAGCTCTACATGGGCATGTACCTTCGAGACCTGGCAAAGGAGATTGCCGGGTTCTCTGCTGGTCTCTCCGAGGAACCTTTGCAGAGGTTCCAGGCCTTGTCCACTTGTATTAGAGAGTGCTCGAAGTTTATCTCTCGAGCAGCCTACGATGGCTTCGAGGCTTCGGCCCGAGTAGCCGGGGCCGGCATCGGTGCCCACCGACAGGCTTGGCTACAGTCATCAGACCTCGCGCCATGGGTACAGGACAAGTTGGTCTATGTCCCCTGCCGAGGTGAGAACCTTTTTGGCAAGCCCATGGCTGAAAAGGCTGCTGAACTCGAGACCGAGACTCTGACCAGGACTAGGCTGTCCAGAAAAACCTCTGCCCCTTCTCAGAAGAAGAAGGGCTCGGGAAAAAAGACCTTTTACCCGAGGAAGACATCTGCCTATAAACAATACCCTCATTATCAGGCCTCTGCAGCTCCCCAACAGGGTCAGCAGGCCAAGGGGTAGGGTCATGGGCCCCATAGGCAGAAGGCCCCCAAGCCACCAACACCGGCTCCTGCACAGCAGGGCGGGGTTTTTGACTCCGAAAGCATAGCCTCTCCTCCTCAGCTGGCTCACATCAGCACAGGAGGCCGGCTGGCCCTCTTTGCCCACAGGTGGTCAGCGGTCACAACAGATACCTGGGTACTCCATATAGTCCAAAAGGGCTATCTTCTTCATTTTCGCCAGGTACCTCCCTCCTTTTTTCCAGGGGAGCCTCCAAGACCCCCTCTGCACAGGGACCTACTCCTACAGGAGTTAGCAAGTCTACTAAAGGAACGGGCTGTGGAACCGGTGCCCCACCACCTGAGAGGTCACGGCTTTTATTCCAGGTACTTTCTGGTACCAAAAAGAACAGGAGGCCTCAGACCCATCCTAGACTTGCGAAACCTCAACAAGTTCCTGGAGAGGGAAAAGTTCAAGATGCTTACCCTTGGAATCCTGCTGCCCTACCTCCAGCAGGGAGATTGGCTATGCTCCTTACATCTAAAGGATGCTTATACTCACATCCTTATTCATCCAGACCACAGACAATATCTCAGATTTGTTGTGGGAGGAAACCACTATCAGTACAGAGTACTACCCTTTGGCCTAACCTCCACCCCCAGGGTGTTCACAAAGTGCCTGGCGGTGGTGGCGGCCTACCTAAGGCTTCAGGGTCTTTTTGTTTTCCCATACCTGGACGACTGGCTCATAAGGGGCCAGTCTTCACAGGAGGCCAGTCAAGCCACCCTTCACACTGTGGCTCTGCTTCAGCACTTGGGGTTTGTCATAAACTTCGCAAAGTCCACTTTGCTCGCGTCCCAGAACATGGAGTTCATAGGAGCAAGGCTGGACACCCTTCAGGCGAAGGCTTTTCTGCCCATGGACAGAGCCCACAGATTAATGGATCTAGCCAGGCAGTTTCGCAGCAATTCCCTGGTCTCTGCCAGGCAATTCCTGAGACTTCTCGGCCATATGGCTTCCATGGTTCATGTAACCCCCAATGCCCGCCTGCATATGTGGCCTGCTCAGTGGAATCTTCGAACTCAGTGGCATCAGGCCACAGGGAGTCTTGCAGACTCAGTAAGAATATCCACACTGCTTGCCTCCTCTCTGCAATGGTGGCTTCATCTTCCGAATCTGGTGCTCGGAGTGTTTTTTCAAACCCCTCTGCACTCACAAGTGCTGACCACCGATGCTTCTCTTCAAGGTTGGGGAGCGCATTGCCAAGGGGCATGTACTCAGGGTCTCTGGACCCCTTGGGAGGCTGCACAGCAGATAAATTTCCTGGAGCTGCGGGCAATACGCTTAGCTCTGAGGGCCTTCTCCCATCTCACGTCTCACCAGTCTGTACTGGTCCAGACGGACAATCAAGTTGCCATGTTTTACGTGAACAAGCAAGGAGGCACGGGCTCCTTCCTTCTATGTCAGGAAGCACAATGGCTGTGCTCTTGGGCCATCAATCACGGAATCCT
Source organism: Ichthyophis bannanicus (assembly GCA_033557465.1). Classification (NCBI taxonomy): domain Eukaryota; kingdom Metazoa; phylum Chordata; class Amphibia; order Gymnophiona; family Ichthyophiidae; genus Ichthyophis; species Ichthyophis bannanicus. The sequence goes on from CM066045.1 coordinate 200,073,177, forward strand.
TCTCAAGGCAGTCTACCTCCCAGGTCAAGAGAATTACCTGGCGGACAGACTGAGCAGGATCCTGCAACCACACGAATGGAGATTGAATCCATTGGTGGTTCAGCAGATCTTTCTGAGGTGGGGCCTCCCCACCATGGATCTTTTCGCCAGTCCTCTGAACCGGCAACTCCCGAGATTCTGTTCCAGACAACCGCATCCTCTGAGTAGCAGCGGATGTGTTTCTGCTCCCGTGGTCCAAAGGCCTACTGTATGCGTTTTCTCCCACGCCACTAGTGTCCAGAACACTGTTCAAAGTACTCAAGGACGGGGCCTACATGATTCTGATAGCCCCCAGGTGGCCGAGGCAACCGTGGTTCCCACTTCTGCTGCAACTGGCGGTGGACACTCCTATTCCTCTGGAGCTTCAACACAATCTCCTGTCTCAAGAACAGGGATCTCTCTTACACCCCAACCTCCAGTCCCTTCATCTGATGGCCTGGCTGCTGAAAGGGTAGTTCTGGCTCCCCTACTACTGCCTAGAGAGGTAGAAGACGTAGTCTTGGCCTCTAGGAGGCAATCCACCTGGAAATCCTACGCTCTTAAGTGGCGTAGATTCTCCGCATGGTGTGCTCAGCACAGCGAGAATCCCTTCTCGTGCTTGGTAGCGGTAGTATTGCAATATTTGCTTTACCTCTCCAATCTAGGCCTTAAGTCCAATTCTGCCAGAGTTCACCTCGGTGCTCTCTCAGCGCACCACTCGCCAGTGGACGGGAGGCCTCTTTCCAACCACCCTTTGGTGGCTCGTTTCCTCAGAGGCCTCCTCCTGCTTAAGCCTCCTCTACGTCCACCGGCCCCTGAGTGGGATTTAAATGTGGTCTTACAGCGGATTACTTGTCCGCCATTTGAACCTATGGCTACCTGTCCTCTCCGTTTTCTCTCCTGGAAAACTTTGTTTCTGGTAGCTCTTACCTCTGCTAGGCGAGTAAGTGAACTTCAGGCGCTAGTGTCTGATCCCCCTTACACTAGGTTCTACAGGAATAGGGTAGTCTTACAGACTCACCCTAAGTTTCTCCCTAAGGTTGTCTCCTCTTTCCACCTCAATCAGGAGGTGGTTCTTCCGACTTTCTTTCCCAGGCCGCATGCCAGCCGGGCTGAGATGGTCCTGCATACCCTGGACTGTAGGAGGGCGTTATCCTTCTACCTTGACCGTACGCGGGAGCACCGGAGGGCTGTTCAGCTCTTCGTTTCTTTTGACCCCAATAAGTTGGGTTACCTGTCTCCAAGCGTACTTTGTCCATATGGGTCGCTGACTGTATCGCCTGGGCTTATGGGGCAGCCGGCCTCTCGTTGGAGGGTCGAGTCACGGCTCATCATGTTAGGGCGAAGGCTGCGTCAGTGGCTCATCTCCGCTCTGTTCCGTTGGCAGACATCTGCCGGGCCGCTACTTGGTCTTCAAGCCAGACTTTTGCGGCCCATTACTGCCTTGAGAGGGAGTCCCGCAGGACAGTGCTTTCAGACAGGCAGTACTCCATAATCTCTTTTTGGGGTTTAGGCTCCTTCCCTCCGGCCCTGATGTTGGGCTACCGGCCGGGGGCGTTCTCAGAGAAGATTCCTTCCTTACATTCTGACGCTCTAGAGGGAGCTCATTTTTTTGGCTTGGGGTCTCCGGTAGCCTTAAGCTGGGGAGTCCCATATGTGAGGACTGACTTCCTGCTTGGTCCTGGAGAAAGAGTAGTTACTCACCTGTAACAGGTGTTCTCCAAGAGCAGCAGGAATCAGTCCTCACAACCCTCCCTCCTCCCCTTGGAGTTGCAGTCATATGATTTATTTTTGCTATTTTTGCTGTCTTTTAGCTATGTCATCAGACTGAGCAAGATGGCACCCTTGGGCGGGAAGGGGACCGCGCATGCGCGCTGCAATTCCCAAAGGCTTTCTTTGAAAGCTGGGGAAATGCTCCGCACGGGGGCTCCGTCGGCGCCGATGTCACCCATATGTGAGGACTGATTCCTGCTGCTCCTGGAGAACACCTGTTACAGGTGAGTAACTACTCTTTATGTGTTCCTTAAAGCTGAGCTGTTGGTCGAGCATGATTCCCAAGTAACATATTGAATTTTTGCATGGAAGCTCTGTATCTCTCACTTTCAAGGTAGTAGGGGGAGAGAAGCTCTTGTTCTTCGAGATAAATAATACTTCAGTTTTCTTAAAATTTATACGTAAGTTCTGCGTTAGGAGCCAGTCAGTGATCGAGTTGAAGCAATCAACTAGTGGGGAGAGGTTAGGCTGCATAATTTTGATTGGTGTGAACAGCAAGACATCATCTGCGTATATCAGACTGGAAATGTTAAATGAGCGTATAATATCACATATGGGCTGCATATATACATTGAAAAGTAAAGCAGAGAGGGAGGAGCCTTGGGGTACTCCCTGTTGTTGGAATGGGTCAGATGTTGACAGACCTATCCGAACATGTTGCCATCGGTCGGCAAGATAGGATTTGCACCATTTCCAAGCCAGGCCTTGGATTCCCTTTTCATGGAGTTGGGTGAGGAGTTGCTCATGATTAACCAAATCAAATGCTGCAGCGATGTCGAGGAAGATAATTACAAACCCATTTTCTGTTTTGTCAATGCCTCTGGTTAAGATGTTGGTAAGTGTTGCTAGTAGAGTCTCGACACCGTGTGATTCTCGAAACCCATGCTGGCAAGGATTGAGGGGGGCTGAAATGTCGATATGTTGTTGAATCTATCTTTGCACCACTTTTTCAATTAGCTTAGCTAGAAGAGGTATGCTCGAGATCGGGCGGTATGAATCTGTCTTTGTCGGGTCAAGTCTGCTGTTTTTCAGAAGGGGGCGTATGGATGTCTGTTTAAGAGCTGTTGGGAATGTTCCTGATTAGAAGGAGAGCTTCATGATGTAAGATAGAGTTGGGCTGAGTTCAGCACGCATCACTCTGATCCAGTATGCTGGACAAGGGTCATTCGGAGCTGTAGTAGTGTTGATCGTAGCAATAAGATCTGTGATGTATTTCTTTGACGGGGGCTTAAACTCTGTTAGCAGGGACTGTGGGTTGAAGAAGAAATTAGGTGTGGGACTCGGTGCCGCATTAGTTTTGATGGTCTTGGATTGGAGATAGACTGCATAAAGCTGAGGATGAATTGATTCTGGCTGAGGAGGGGAAGGTTCCTTGGTTAAGGATTTCACAGTGCTGAAGAGGTCTCGAGGTTTATTTAGGGAGTGAAGGAGAAGCTCAGTGTGGTATGTTCTCATTTTTTCGGATATTGTCTTACGGTGGACTTTTAGGAGGTCTTTGTAAGTTGTTTGGTCCGTTGTAGAGCATGAGCGTCTCCATTTTCGTTCATACTTCCTTAGAAGACGAAGAGATGATCTTAGTTCATCAGTAAACCATGGGGCCGCTTTCCTGTTTTTTGATGGATTGTAGGAAGCTGATGATTTATTAGAGTAAGGTCGCTGAGAACATGATTTCAAGGTGGTGGTCCTTCTAAGTATCATATCTTCAAGGTCCTGAGCCGGTAGACAAAGAGTTGGGAGAGCGCTGCTGACAAATTCATCCTTTTCCAGGGTTTTGAAGCGGTGCGTCATTCTTGAGGATACTGTGTTAAAATGGTTGGATGGGGGTTGAACTTGCTGCGAAGAGATTTGGAAAGTGATTAGGTTGTGGTCTGACCAAGGAACAGGGGTGAAAGCAAGATTGATGTTGCGACTTGACTCTAATTGGGGGGCAAATATGAGGTCGAGTGAGTTTCCCTTAAGGGTGAGTAGGAGCATTCACCATCTGTGCATAGTTGAGGTCAGTCATTGCTTGGAGGAAGGTAGGTTGTAGGGATGCAAGGTTGAAGTCTCCGATTAGCCAGTTCGGTTTACGTGGGTATGTTGGGTTGCAAGCTAAGTCTATTATGCTGGAGAGATCTTCTGGGGGGGAGGAAGGGGCTCTATAGATAAGATTAATGGTGGTGTGTTTGTTGGTTACGGTCACTATGTCCATGTGCATGAGACTCTTGGAGGAGAGCAGCTGGAACTGAAGCTCAGATCTTGCTAGGATGAAAACTCCACCCCCTCTTTTGGTGGCTCTGTGGCAGGTGTGTATTGAATAACCTGTTGGGATGAGCTGGTTTATGAGGACTGAGTCTGTGTCTGAAAGCCAAGATTCTGTAACCATTAGAATGTCGAGATTGCGGGAAGTGATGAGATCGGTGATGACTGGCCATTTCTTGCGTACTGATCGTGAGTTAATGAGTGCGCAATTCAGAAGTCTGTGTCCTGGAGTTGAGTTGAGCTCGGTATTGTAGGGGTGGTTGAGAGTTACATAGAGCAGGTGTGAATGTCTGACATGGTGAGAATGTGGAAGTGAGTGGTGGGGGGGTTGGAAAAATTTCTTCTACCTAGACTGTGTAGGATAGGGATATGCTTGTGGCTGAGTGAGCAGGCTGATGTGTTTTGGATGGTATTTAACAGGAAGTAAAAACTGGTGATGGCTAGAAGGGAGATGGACATGTTGTGTTGCTAAATTGTTTGGGCTGACCTTATTAGCTGTCTGTGAAGGAGAACTAACTATGGACTAGTGTTGTGAAATATCAGCAAACTATCAGCATCTATCAGCTTATATCAGCAAATGTCAGCATATATCAGCAAATGTCAGCATATATCAGCAAATATAAGTAAACATACAGCAAATATCAGCGATTACCAGCATTTACTATATATCCGCATCTATCAGCTTATATCAGCAAAATGTCAGCATATATCAGCAAATATAAGTAAACATACAGTAAATATCAGCGATTACCAGCATGTATCAGCACACGATGATGCTGCCTTCTTGAAGAAGGCGTGGCTGCCCCGATTAGCAGCTGGCAGAGAATGGTTGCTACCACCGATGCTAGTTGTTGCCTCAGATGGTTGGGTTGGTGGCGGGAGAGCGACTTATTTCTAGAGTAGTTGTGTTCAGAGTTCAGGGCAGTCCGGTCTTAGTTTAACTTAAGCTGTGACTGTTCAGCCGAGTAGGTGGGTGGGAGCTTGAATGTCTGTTGCTGGGTTAAGTGCAGAGCCGCTGGATAGGGCCGCAGCCTAAGGGCCAAGCCAAAGGGCCCTCTGGCGAGGCCCTCAGGCGTGGGCCCGCAAGGCGCGGGTGCGCCTGTGGCGCTGCTTTTTAAATAGCAGGGGGCTGCCCCGATTGGGCAGCACGATGCGATGACGCTGCTGCTAGGGTCGGCTGGATGCAGGCAGCTCCTCTCCCTCCTGGGAGAGCTTCAAGGCAGAGAGGGCTGATAACAACATTGATCAGCATATTTCACAGAATGGGGCCTTGTCTGCTCTAGGAATCATTAAGTACCACATACTCTGGAGCATGGAAAGGTTTATCAACTACTTAACTCCACGTGTATGCTACAACTTGGTATATATAAGTCCTGCCCTCTGCGCAAGATGGTCACAGCAATGCGCTTTATTTGATACTCTACAGTCACCATCCAACACATTCGTGTATATATACAGGCCCTCACCAGATCCATCCTAGAATCCCCAATCCTCAAACACCTAAAAACTCTGCCTCTTTCAGCTTCTGAGGAAGAGTATTCTACAATGTTGGACCAATTCTAGATTATTTATTTAATTTATATTCTGTTCCAGTACATAAAAGATCTAAACCAGTGATTCTCTACCCAGTCCTTAGGACACACCTAGCCAGTCAGGTTTCAGGATAACATAGAAATATAGATACATGATGGCAGTTAAAGGCAATACAGCCTATCCAGTCTCTCTTCCATACCAACTACTGCAGTCCTTTTTTTTCCTTAAGAGGTCTTCTGTGTTTCTCCCATGCTTTCTTGAATTCAGATACTGTCATCGTCTCTACTACCTCCATTGAGAACACTATTCCATACATCTACCACTCTCTGTAAATAAATATTTCGCTTCTTACTTCTGAGTCTATCCCCTTTCGCCTTCATCCTTTGCCCCTCATTGCAGAGCTTTTTTCAATTGAAAGAGGCTCTCCTCCTGTGCATGTATGTCACCGAGGTATTTAAACATCTCTATCATCTCTCTCCGCTGCTGCCTTTCTTCCAAAGTATACATATTGAGATCTTTTTAAGTCTGTTCCATATGCCTTCTGACATAGCCCATCGACCATTTTGCATTGAATCCATCCTGTTTATATTCTTTTGAAGGAGTGGTCTCCAGAATTGCATTCAGTACTCCAAATGAGGTCTTGCCAAAGACTTATCTTTATTTAGCTACTTCTATATATCTTTATCTTTATTTCGTCATTTGATAGACCGCTCTTGTCGAAACATTTGAGCGGTGTACAATAAAAAGTTTACGCCACTAAGCTAGAGAAAAGGAACGCCAAATTATAAATAGGAAAGAGAGAGAAAGGACAGCGCAGAACAACAGCATCTGATAGTCAAAGCAGTTTACATGTTAATTGAAAGACTTTTAACTCTACATAATAACCCAAAAATATAAAATATAACTCCAATAACCTATAAACTTGAACATCAAATGAACATTATGAAATAGTTCATACAGTCAAGAGGCACCATCACCACCTTCCTGCTGGCCTTTCCAGGATAACCACAATAAGAACATAAGATATGCCATACTGGGTCAGACCAAGGTCCATCAAGCCCAGTATCCTGTTTCCAACAGTGGCCAATCTAGGTCATACGTACCTAGCAGTTTCCCCAAAAGACATAGGTTCCACAATGCTTATATTGGGTCAAGCATTGATATCCTGGGTCCCTTCTTAATAATGGCTTATGTACCTTTCTTCCAGGAACTTGTTCAAACCTTTTTTAAACCCAGCTACACTAACAGCCTTTACCACATCCTCCGGGTAACAAATTCCAGAGTATGATTACACATTGAGTGAAAAAATATTTTCTTTTATTAGTCTTAAATAGTTTACCCTGTAGCTTCATTGCATGTCCCCTAGTCTTTCTATATTTGATAACGTAAACAATCAATCTACATTTACCCGTTCCACTCCATTCATTAATTTATAGACTTCTATCATATCTCCCCTTAGCTGTCTCTTTTCCAGGTTAGAGTCCTAATCTTTTTAGCCTTTCTTCATAGGGGTATCCTTCCATCCCCTTTACCATTTTGGTGGCTCTTCTCTGAACCTTTTCTAATAACGCTATATCCTTTTTAAGATACGGCGACCAGAATTGCACACAGTATTCAAGGTGCGATCTCATTAATATGTATGAGAGATCTGCATACAATGAAGGCAGTGCATGCAAATCTCTCTCATGTATATTCATTGTGCTTATTCTGAAAACCTGACTGGTTAAATGTGTCCCAAAGACTGTGTTAACTCCAGATCTAAACAGATTGCAATGAAACTTATATAAGCAAATTTAGCAGCAAATACCAACCTAAAGGCTTAAAATATAGACTAAACCAAAAGTGTTAAGACCCAAAGGCCTTAGATCGCCATGATCTAAGCTTTCTTTATCTTTTAGAAGAGAAAGGGAATTTAGAGGTTTACGTTTTATTTTATTTATTCTTTTATACCGCGTTTCCTATGATCAATGTGGTTTACAGAGAACCAGACTTCAACAATACATGAAACAATATTACAAGAACTGGGTTACTTAAACATGTTAAGTAAAACAGAAAACAGGGTTACTATATACAAACTAGAGAGGTTGCACGAGGTAGTAAATGGTCCAATGCATATTTTAAATTAGGAGTATGCGGAGAAAGGGAAGGGATGGGCCAGGCCAGGGGAGAGTGTTCATAGGTGGGCAAGTCAAGTGATCCCATTGAAATGTTCCATGAGCAGGTGGGTCTTTATCAGCATCCTGAAAGTTATTAGGTCATGGGGGTGTCTGATGTGGTGTGGTAGGGCATTCCAGAGTTGAAGGGCAGATATGGAGCATGTCCTAGTGCAAGTTGTCTGGTTGCTCTTGGTCAGTTTGGGAGGCAAGATTAGAAGATTTGATGTATTATTTCTTCCTTGGAGGTTTTCTGGGGTCTTTGTTATGATAGATTACAGGTATTGGGAGGATAACTGATGGATTATTTTGAGTGTAATTATTAGGGTTTGTACTTGATACTGTTGAGGAGAGGTAACCAATGTTGTTCTTTTAGGATAGGTGTGACTTGGCTGTATTTGGATGAGCACATCAGAATTCGGGCAGCTGCATGCTGTGCATGTTGAGGGGGATGTAATGAGTTCTTCGAAATTCCATGGAGGATGGCATTACAGAAGTCT